>JAWZYU010000025.1:56123190-57420690 GCA_038380435.1 Ryuthela nishihirai
CACGCATTCACAGGCGAAACGGAGTTTCATAAATTTACTGTAAAGTCGGATGAGCAGTCGACGTCATCCTAATGTGACTAGCTTCTCAACGGAGGGACAACTCGTAAACTTTTCGTTCCGGTTTCTTTTTTGTCATGGCAACCAGTGGGCTGAGATAGAACTCGAGAAGTGCTGCGAACTCTGCTGTTTGTGACTTTGAATAAAATGGGTCTTGGCAGGTGACCATGATGTGTTGGAATATAAGGGCATGTAATTCTTTCTCGGAGCATTGACGAGTGTATAAGTGAGGAATAAGTGACCACAGGGATATGAAGCTTGATAAGTTGCATTTGTTTTTCTGTCTCGATTCTCTATTGTGTTTCATGTCTTGGAAGAATTCTGCTCAGAGTGCAAGGATACAGATTTTCTCCTAACAGGAGCGGTGATCATAATAAGAAAACTTTGGTGTCAGCTTTTTACGCGTTGGCGCAATTTGAAGCAGTTTTCCGGATATTTCAAACTCACTCTTCTCTAATAATTGAATAGTCAAAGGAACGTTGTACATTTAAAATATCACTTCCTTCTTTTTTATGAAGTTTTTTGTCAGTAAGTTATAAATTGTTTTGGGAAAGAAAAGAAGGTGTAAGAAAAAGAAATGGCACAAAGGTCTTCTTCATGCATCATCATCATCATCAGCTCTTTCTTCAGCAGCACACTCCGCCGAAAGATCACTCCAACCACCCTTTCACTTCGATATAGTGGACACTTCTAATACGATATTTAGTCACACACCTCTTTACGGCTCTAACCGTTGTCGTCGTCGGCCTTGACGTCCGTGGATTCCGATTTGAAGGCGTTGGGCCGCCAATGCCCGGCGTTGCACGTCCCGTGCCCCGCCCACCATTGGTGCATGTCGGGGTACGACTTGTGATACAGCGGCGCGTGCAGCAGAGCGCACATCCGACACCAGAAATACGTGTTGATAAACTCTCCCGTGCCCTTCCAGTGGAAATACTCGTTGTAAAGGGTGTCGTTCTTGTCCAGAAGGTTCAAATAGGCGGCCAGCTCTTTGGCAGAGGCGAAGTCGTCCACGTGGATGTACGAATGATAGGGAGCTGCTCTGGCATAGTCCTCTGGACGGGCTCCCATCACTACGGGAACAGTGTCTCTGCTGAAAGAGAAGAAATGGAATCAGTATCCAGGGAGAAACAGAAATCGGGCGATTTCTATTACAGAAATTCGTCATATAGTTTGTATCAAGCAGTAGAGAAAAAAAAGAAGGTTAATGCCCTTCCTGACGAAACCGTACTTTGAAATAATTAGCTCATGAATTTTCACCAACAAATTTATTGGGCTAGCTTTGAGATTTATCTCCGTAAAACTCTCCGCCCTGCCCTCGGTCTGTATGGGAGACAGACGGGCTTGGAAAGGCCGCCGTCCGTCAGCTGGGACGTTAAGTCGTTGTTCTGTATGCAGGAGAGCTATATGCTCTGCACGTTAAAGAATACGCTGGATGGCCATGATGGGAGGCTTCCATCTGTCCCCCAACAGTTGTTCCAGTGGGTCCCCTCAACCTTCTCTGAGTCATCGGAGTCCTTGTGGCCTGGCCATTTAGCCCATTGTGTGCTAAAAAGTGTCGCTCAGAGGTAAAACAACACAACAAATTTATTCATACCCCCCCCCCCCCCCCTACCCATTCAAAGACGTTGACTTTCGCCACCAGTTTGGATTTTATTTTTTACCTATGAGTGAACCTTCTGTTGCACACAATTTGCCCACACAAGGACTTCATGGCTTCAGAGAGAGTAAGAGAACCCACTTGACAGCAGTTAAGAAGAAGAAGACTGCTGGAATACTCCCGTTAAGGCCACTGAGTGTGTTGTTTAACGTGCAGAGGTTATGACTCTCTCTTGCACATGGAAACACGGCTTAACATCCCATCCGACCACTTTCAAGTATAAATAAATAAATATCATCGAAATTAAAATTTAGAAACAACGTTTTGAAGCTGATGTTCGGCAAACAGTTTTATTTTCCCACCGAAAAAAGAAGTTCTAATTTTACGAATGTTTTATCAGTTAATATAAGTTGCACTCATCCTACGACTTACACGGTAGATAAGACCCGGAAAATAGCTATGTAAATCGAAACATGCAAATCCAGACTAACAAGTTTTGGCAAAAAGGTGATGGGTTAAAAAAACTTTTTCATTAATAAACCGAGCATTGAAAGTTTTATTTATACATATTTATTTTACATTTTTGTTCAGGACTAATAATAAACATTAATACAATATTATTTTGCGCTTTATTTGCACTAATTAAGATAAATAATCGAATTCAGCACTACTTCAGAAATTAATCGTGATAAATCTCGATTAATTTCTCCCACATTATTTTCGACCACGAAAAATCGGTGTAGATCTCCATTATCTAATCGAAAACGAAATCTGAAAGAATGATATTTGTGAACTGAATGCAAATTAGAAATTAAGCATCTGTAACAACATTTAAACTTTATTTTGTAAAATAATATTTATATGGTAATTCATGAAACAGTATACTTACGAATCAAATGTATTTACTCTATACAATAATTTACAAAGTTAAACTTGTTGCTAAAAAAGGGGACAAAGCATGGTTTTTACTAGTCTGAAAAGTTCGGTTTGCAAAACTCATATCTCGCTGCCGATTCAAAACAGGCTTCCTTTCATTAAGATGTCGCGAGACGGTCTTGCATTGCAATGGCCAGAATAAATGAAACTTGTTACAGATGACGATTTTATTAATATAGAAATTTACTATTATCTACTTATTCTTGTCGATAAATGATATGTCTGTCTAATGGCCTCTAATTGACCTTTGTCACTGCTACTCATAAGATATTTTATACTACTAAGTAAAATTATCATTTTTTTTTCTGAACACGAAATAAAAAGATTTATGAATTACCAGATGCGATTTTTACGAGTTATTCTTGTCAATTATCAAACGATGGTATAAGCACAGAATAAATTATTATTTTTATCTTAAAACGACATATCAGGTCAGTGCATAACGAAATGATATAATATGCCCTTGTATTTGTATTCGCTTCGCACCTGAATATCAGAATAAAATTCTGCCCACTTGTGCGCTTCGTCTGTTCGCCACATCTCAATGTTTCACGTTCCTTTGCTCTTGAACCTGTATTTGGGGGAGGAGGCGATGTTGTCGAAGTGGGATACGATGGAAGCTTTGCTAAATTGAGGGGGTCACCATTGCAGAAAATTTATACACCACTGCCCTAATGTTAAAATAGCCTACAATTGTCTAAATTTCTACATATTCCAAAAAATTATCTTTCATTATAATATACATAAAAAAATGTTCTTTCGAAGTGTTAACTCAATTATGCAGAACAATATTCTGTTAAGTATCAAAGCATTTAATAGTAATTAATTAAGGATCTAGATGAATGCAATTCTTTGAAGTTAAAAACTGTGCTGAGCAAATTCTTTTGTTTGCAAATAGAGGCAAGGGCAAGGTGGCTCAGTGGGTAGGGGACTAGGCTCGTGATCTGCAGTTCCCAGGTTTGAGTCCTAAATGTGGCTGCGTTGAGATTCATCTCCGATAAATCCATCATCCTGTATTCGGTCAGATTGTATTGGGTTGTTTTACCTCTGCGCAGCACTTTTTTGCACACCATGGGCTAAATGGCCAGGTCACAAAGACCCCGAAGGCTCAGAGAAGGTTGGGGAGGGGACCCACTGGAACAGCTTTTGGGAGACAGATGGTAGCCTCCCGTCAAGGCCATCCAACGTGTTCTTTAACATGCATAGAGTATGGCTCTCCCGCACACGAGGCCACAGCTTAACGTCCCGTCCGACGAACGGCGGCCTTTCCAAGCCCATCGGTATCCCCTACTGACCGTGGGCAGAGGGGGAGTTTTGTGGAGAGAAGTCTCAACGCTGACCAAGTTGGGACTCGAACCTGGGAACTGCAGATTACGAGCCTGGCGCGCTACCGACTGAGCCACCCCAGCCACGTACTCTAAGGAACACGCTGGATGCCGTTGATGGGGGAATTTCATCTGTCTTCTAATTGCTGTCCAGTGGAGATTTTCCCTCCACCTTTGCGATCGAAAAGGCAGCAGTCCACTGGGATCTTAAGCCGTGCTCCATTGTAGATGTGAGTCATAACTTGTGTACTTTAAGGAACACGCTGGATGCCGTTGATGGGGGAATTTCATCTGTCTTCTAATTGCTGTCCAGTGGGTTCTCTTCCCTCTACCTTTGGGATCGGAAAGGCAGCAGTCACTGGGATCTTAAGCCGTGCTCCATTGTACATGAGAGTCATAACTTGGGTACTCTAAGGAACACGCTGGATGCCGTTGATGGGGGAATTTCATCTGTCTTCTAATTGCTGTCCAGTGGGTTCTCTTCCCTCAACCTATGGGATCGGAAAGACAGGAGTCCACTGGGATCTTAAGCCGTGCTCCATTGTAGATATGAGTCATAACTTGTGTACTCTAAGGAACACGCTGGATGCCGTTGATGGAGGAATTTCATCTGTCTTCTAATTGCTGTCCAGTGGGTTCTCTTCCCTCAACCTATGGGATCGGAAAGGCAGCAGTCCACTGGGATCTTAAGCCGTGCTCCATTGTAGACGAGAGTCATAACTTGTGTACTCTAAGGAACACGCTGGATGCCGTTGATGGGGGAATTTCATCTGTTTTCTAATTGCTGTCCAGTGGATTCTCTTCCCTCAACCTATGGGATCGGAAAGGCAGCAGTCCACTGGGATCTTAAGCCGTGCTCCATTGTAGACGAGAGTCATAACTTGTGTACTCTAAGGAACACGCTGGATGCCGTTGATGGGGGAATTTCATCTGTTTTCTAATTGCTGTCCAGTGGATTCTCTTCCCTCAACCTATGGGATCGGAAAGGCAGCAGTCCACTGGGATCTTAAGCCGTGCTCCATTGTAGACGAGAGTCATAACTTGTGTACTCTAAGGAACACGCTGGATGCCCTTGATGGGGGAATTTCATCTGTCTTCTAATTGCTGTCCAGTGGGTTCTCTTCCCTCAACCTATGGGATCGGAAAGGCAGCAGTCCACTGGGATCTTAAGCCGTGCTCCATTGTAGACGAGAGTCATAACTTGTGTACTCTAAGGAACACGCTGGATGCCCTTGATGGGGGAATTTCATCTGTCTTCTAATTGCTGTCCGGTGGGTTCTCTTCCCTCAACCTTCTCGGAGCCATTACGAACCTTGGGATCTGGCCATTTACCACATTGTATGAAAAAAAAGTTCTGCTCAGACTTTAAAACAATCCAACATCTCCGTTGCGGAACAGAGCCTTACAAGCAAGCATTGCCAATTTCTTAGAACCTCGGTGTCATTTTCTTCCCCCTTCCTCTCTGTTTTACCTGATATTACGCAAATTATCATGAACAAAATTCATCGATTTTTCTTTAATCAATTAGTAAAAAAAACAATAAACTAGGTTGAATAATTAAATTTGGGGAAGGTAGAAAAACATCTTTATAAAATAGGTTAAAACATAATTTTTACTGATGTACTTCCTTAACGACAAAAATTCCTCTTGAGGCAGATTATGAAACATCGATGAAACCTTAGATAGCTTAAATCTTGTTTTCACTTTCGAATTGTATACTTAATAAAGCTCAAAACTATTTCCACCCATTCTGGAATCTTTCTACGGAACAACGTGATTAAGGCATTAAAAGCGCCATTGTTATTTTGTGCTATCAGCCAGCAACAGCAAAACAGACAATCCATGAACGCATTGTCATCAGCTTGCTGTAAAACCGATGACATTTTCATCAGAGTCGCTCAAGGCCATCAACAATCGCGACTGGCGTGTTTTTTTTTCGTTCTCGCATCCCATCTTATCGCATGTTTTTCATTCCGCTCAACAGGTGCTTGAAAACTTCACATTTTATGTTTTATAACTCGTAAAACTTTTATTCTTGAGGATTTTATAAACGGGAAAGAGAGACAACTCCATTTCATTAGCATTTCCCTCTCTGTCAAAAGGCGATTTTCAGAATGGCAACGTAGACGGAAAAGCGTTTGCTCGACTGATGTTTAGATTTTTTTGACTTAAAATTTCATGGAATTATTTAATTGGATAGTAAACTCTCTTCATGCTGCACCCTAAGCATACGAAGTTAGTTGGGCTTTCAGACGACTACACTGGGAGATAACTTCGTATTTTACAAGGAAATAAGTATTGCATTTATTTCTTGATACATTAGGATTATTTTCCTATAGCTTTCCTTCTAACTTGCATATCTACATAAATATAAAGAACATGACTATTTCATACATATATAGTATTCATAACGGCCTATGAAAAGTATCTTACACTATTTTCGACACGTTGGACTAGGTGGCGTTTCTATCGGTATCGCACTCGGCTCATAACCTGTAGTTCGAAGATTCGAGTTCCAACTGTGCAAGAGTTGATATTAACCCCCACTAACTCCCGCCTTTCCCTCGGTGAGAGAAGGGACACCAATGCCCTTGAAAAAGCCGCCGCCTTTAGATGGCACGTTAAGCCGTGGTCCCGCGTTCAGCAGAGCCACACCCTTTTCAAGTTAATGAGCAGGTTGGATGGCATTGACGAGAGGCTACCGTCTGTCTCCTAACATCTGTTTAGTGAATCCTATTTCCTTCAATCTTCTCTGAGCACTTGGGACTCCTTGTGACCTGACCGTTTAGCCCATCGTGAGCATAAAAGCGCCGCTCAGAGGAAACACACCTTTAGTCATGTGATCAGTAAATCTACTGAATGGCATGACAAAACAAATCCCACTCTGGTTTCGTGAGTGTTTTAAATCCAGGATTCAAGATTTAAAATTCATTCCTCGAAGAGAGAATGAATTTGCCAGAGAAAGAACAAGACAAACTAACAGAGCTGACAGTATGATGCGTCACTTCAGACAAAGATCATAGACGACAGTGACGTCATAGCCTTATCGTTAGGCATCAGATTCGAAATCCCCAGCGAATCCCAAGAACTCGAGTAAGTTTTGAACAACACTCTTGGTGAGCCTATATTTTTGTCACTCCCAACACTATTACAAGTGTCAGAATTCGCTTTCCTCGTCGTGGGTGAATCTAAAGAATATCAGGATAATCGGATTTGACGCTCTTCAGTTGAATATTTCAGATTGTTCATCTTTGGAACAACACCATCCTCTCAAAAATATAATTGTTTGTTTCTTAATTCGTTTGATTTGAAAAAGTAAAATGAAGTAAAATTCAGGGAATTAAAAAAAACATTTGAGCGCACAAAAGGTCAATTGAATAAATAATTTTCTGGTATTTTCACCTTTTCGAATTTTTTGTGGGCTGTATTTCTGTGTGTTGGGGGGAATTATATATTTAAGCCATTGATAAAGTGCAATAAATGTTTTCCGTATTAATATTAATTGCGTAAGTTATTTTTCTTATTACTGAAATGAAACATACAGAACGTTTCTGGCTTCTGAAAACCTGTAAAGGAGATTCGTGAACCAGTTAACGTTGTAAAATATTGCTCCGCATATCTTTACGTAACATTGAGGATCACTAACATACACAAGTGGGGAAATGAAGACATTTTTTACATTGCACTTGAAACTTTGAAACAATTTCTCTAGACCTGATTATCACACAAGATTCATTGCCATTACAGAATGACATCATACAGTGAATTTCTCATATTTGTTCGTACTCCTTCGTTCAATTATATCTATTGACAGAGCACCAAAAAAAAAAGCCTTTTTGAAATCCGTAAGTCAAGTAATCGCAGGTTTTATAAACCTTAAAATTAACTATGAATTTCTATTGTCGTTACAACCTATACTAGTTCTGAACCCACATTTGTTAATTTCAAAATTTTATTGTGTGCAAGTCTTGTTAGTTCATATTGTGTGTGTATTGTTAAAATCTTGCAGATAGTCAAATTTTCTTGTTAGAAAAACAGCCTTTGGCGTAGATGCTGCAGATCCGAAGTTCTTTGATTAATAGCATGAAACGGTTGGTTTACCTCCGGGCGGCACTTTTTTGCACACAATAGGCTAAATGACTAGGTCACAAGGACTCCGAGAAGGTTGAGGGGAACCACTGGACAGCTGTTAGAGACAGATGGTAGCCTCCGGTCAAGGCCATCAGGCATGTTCTTTAACGTGCACAGGCTCTCCTGCATAAGGACCACGGATTAACGTATCATCCGAGGGACGGATGCCTTTCCAAGCCGTAGATACAGGCTTGGAAAGGCAGATTACGAGCCTGGCGAACTACCGACTGAGCCCCACCCCCCGGCCATGAAAGGGGTAAAATGAGTCACAAACAGGGAGACTGCGCAGTTGACACTTTGGAAGTTCAGGTTGACTGATGGGCCATTCACAGATGGTCAATGAGAAGTATTGAAGTTTCTTCAACTGCGCAATCTCATAGTCTTTTCTCACTCTGCTACCGGTTATTATTTAGATATTACGGGTCAGCACCTTTGAGCCTCGGTTATAACTAATGAGGATTTTTCGCTCCTTCTGTCTCCTTTTTCCCACCTGTGACGTTTTCTTCTCCCCAATGTAACTTGCTCGAGGGAAAAAAGACAACGCTCTGCTGAAAAGGATTGTCAAATCGTGATCCATCTGTCTAAATGCGTCACAGACGATTCACAACTGTCTTCTAATACTTGTCCATTGGGTTCCACTTCACCCAACTGCCCTTGGCATTGGGGGGTTGGGACCGAACCGTTTCAATCAATGGACAACATGAAATGCCGCTCAGGTGCGAATTATCCCAGCCGACGAAAGCAGATTCGAATACCAGCTTATAGAAAAAGAAGTGCGTTAGTTACAGAACATTTCCTGTAAGTATTCAAATTCTGGGGAGGGGGGAAAGGTAAATCCCCATCTTAAGACTTTACAGGAGCACGTTATCCGAAAACGGCGAAGAAAAGTTCAATGCACCTTTTGATGTGGGATTCTGAGAATCTGAATCGATCACTGTCAGCTGAAAAAGCCGAAAGGCAGATCAAGTGCACAACACAACGCTTCTCTTTCAACCTAGCAGGGCAAGTCCAAGTCACTCTCCACACCAATCCATCCATCACGATGGGGGGGGGGGAAGTTGTGGGGGGAGGGAGGAGGCAGTAGCGACTAGGGACGACCGGAAACGCAGCCCACGCGCGCACAACATTGCGCGAGTGTCTTTCGACTCGTGCTCTCTTTCAAAGAGCAAGGGGGTGCTCGAGGGAAGACTTCGCTATCAGAAAGCAAAAAAGAAAATGAGAAAAAAAATTTCCTTTGGAATATTTGCAAGATTTGAATTTAAGAGGTGAACAATTATGAGGAAGAATCGAAAAAACCGGAACAGTACAAAAACAATCACAGTGTAATGGACTGCTTCGGTTAGTCGTAATTTATTTTTTAACAATCAATCGAAAGAACTTATGAGAATTAAAAAAAGGTCGAGCTGAAGGCCAAGTCGATTTTACTTCCTGATTTTTTTTTAAAATCATGAGACGACACTTGACAAAATTATTTTTATGGGTTACATTTATTTCTCGTGTTTCCGTTTGTGATCAAGAGTTGAGATCTCATAATTTGAGTAAATAAAGCAAAATAAATTATATTTTCAACATTTTATTCAGCATTTTCTAATTAACCATAAGCACCATTCAAGTAGTATTGTTTAAGCATTTCCTCTTTTTCCGTCATCAAATCACTCTTTGCGATTTTAATGATGTTACTCAAGAATCTTCAGTGTCCAGAATTATTTCTAATATTTTTTTGTCCCAAATAATATTAACATTTTAATTACATCTCCATATATTATTTTAAAGTTTCTACCCGTAGCCTAACTTGTGCTCAATATTTATCGAAATGGTTCTGGATTCAACGGACCAGAGTTTAATAATATTTTGTGTTTGCTTATGGGGGGAGGAGAGAGAGAGGGGGGGGGTGACGACGACGGGAATTAGTAACCAGATGTCTCCCAATGCGCTTGCAATGAGTTTTTGTCCTCTACCTCCCCTTTGAATCAGAGGAGAAAGGGATGACCAATGGGCTTGAAATGGTGACGCCCGTCGAATGAGTTGTGTTGTTTTATCTGTGATCGGCACTTTTTTGAACGCAATGGGTTAAACGGCCAGGTTACAAGGACCCAGAAGGTTAAGAGAAGGTTGCTGGAAGGAGATCCACTTGGCAGCTGTTTGGAGACAGATGGTAGTCTCTCGTCAAAGCCATCCAAGTGTGTTCTTTAACGTGCACAGGGTATGGCTCTCCCGCACACGGGGCAGCGTTTAGCGTCCCATACGACGGACGGCTTTCTTACTAGGCCCATTGGTGTCCGCTTGTCAACAGAGGTTAGGTGGGGTTTTAGCGGAAATAAATCACAATCTTCGAACAGGTGGAACTTGAACCTGGCAACTGCAGATTACGAGCCTGGCTCCTCCTCGTCGGGTGGGCATCAAGTCATGTCACTGAGTGCACAGGAGAACCCCACTCTATATGCGGGTTAACGAACTCATTGATGGCCTTGACGGAAGGCTGCCATCTGTTTCGCAACAACTATCCATCTGGTCCCCTTCCTCCGCCCAGTTCCGAGTGTTTGGAGTTTTTGTGACCTGCCCATTTATGAGCCCTTTGTGTGCAAAAACGAATATCGCTCTGAGATAGAACAGTCTAACAACTGAATGATGTGTGCAGCCTGCACTTGACTACAATAAGTATATTCCCATTACGAATATATAAATCACACCTATAAATAAAACACATAAAATTCATATAATTGATTTTAGATATTTTTACGAATTAAAAATTTCATTCACTAACTGATATGGAAACTTTTTTGCATTAAACTACTAGAACTGTTTATATGATAACTGTAACATAGATATTGAAGGTTTCTTCCTTTCGGACTTTCTCACTTCTGGATTTCTAGAAATTTTTTTGTTTTGAATTGTTATCGTTTTTTTGTGTATTATTCAATGTGACGACTGATGTTTTCAATTGAAATTGTTTCTATATTGAGATCTCACGAACGAGCCTACTCTTGTGAGACCTCATAAGTTTTTGTATACTGTAAAACATTATCTGAAATAAAAATTATCTATCTATCTATCTATCTATCTATAATTTCCCCATCTAGAATTCGACATTTCACCTTTCCCTTAAAAGAGTTTTCTTATATACGGATAAATAATGTAATAAACTGCTGAAACTAATATAATCGTCATATCATAAACTTTGATCGTATTGCTGAGAAGAAGACTGGCTCCCAATCTTTTCAGAGCCATGGCCTCCCTATGAATTTTCATTGTTTTTGCGGCCCCCTTTCGAAGCGTATCTCTTTCTGCAGACCCATTACATCAATGTATTTTAACTAAAACAGAAATCTTTGCAACAAGGACGCCTTAAGAGTCGAAAGAATGGGTTATATCTTGAGTTCTTTATCCGCTGTTTAATTATTGGCTGTCTTGTAATTTGAATCTTAATATTTGATTTCAGAAATTCTTATGTCATCAACAGCCAATTACATCTTAGGATCAGCATGAGATAGCGAATGCTGCCATTCTGAATTGACATAATTCTAGTCAAAAAGCAATAATTCTCTTATGTAATCGCGACAAATATACCACATTCCTTATCTCAGTAATCCCCCATACTGGGGGGCGTGAAACCATTCGAAGGGGGTCGTGAGGAATACTTGTCCATTTGTTTTATTTTCATTTATGAATTGAAAATGTTTTTAACAGAGGGGTTAGCAAATGAGAACTGAGAGATGCGGAGAAGTGAGAGTTTCTCAAATATCAAAAGGTGATGCCGTGAAGTCTAGGAAACCCTACTTTAGATTTTTTTGAAATACTGGAAATATCTCACCGATCGCACTTTACTACCTTCGGCTACCCCTAGACAGACGTTCAGGGACCACAGGCTGTGAACCTACTGGCTCAGAACAATATAATTCCAGAATTTGAAATATGTCGTTGAGTTTCTGACGGGAATGCCAACTCTTCTTAAAGGCTATGAAGTGAAAGGCAAATAGCACAAAGGATAAAAATCTCCAGAAACAACAGAATACTCTTGCCTTTCACGATTCCTAGGGGCGGGGTGGCTCAGTCGGTGACGCGCCAGGCCCGTAGTCGGCAGTTCCCAGGTTCGAATCCCAGCTGGGTCAGCGTTGAAATTTATCTCCGCCAAACTCCTCACCCTGCCCTCGGTCAGTAGGGGACACCGATGGACTTGGAAAGGCGCCGTCTGTTGAATGGGTCGTTAAGCCGTGGTTCTGTGTGCGGATAGCCATACCCTGTGCACTTTAAAGAACATGCTGGATGGCCTTGACGGGAGGCTACTATCTGTCTCCCAACAGCTGTTCCAGTGGGTCTCCTCATCCAACTTTCTCTGAGCCTTTGGGGTCCATGTGACCTGGCCGTTTAGCCCATGGTGTGCAAAAAAGTGCCGCTCAGAGGTAAACCAGCCAACATGATTCTCATTTCATCCACATGAATAAAGGAAATAAATCTAACCAATCCATCATGCCAAAACGATTTGTTTCTATCTGTGTCAGATGAACTCAAAAAAATCGTGCCACCGTTGTGAAATAGAATACGCAACCTTGACCCAATGATACGCTCGACTACGGGCTCGCAACCGGACCTGATATCATAAGCGAGGTGCATAAAAATGTATCGAATGGTTCCGAAGCGTGCTCAAAGGGCGCGGCACTGATCGGTCGTCCGTGCAACCGTGACTGTGGTCGTTTGTAGCCTCAGACGTCGTCTGGGTCAGTGGCAAAGGTTTCCTCTGTCGGCTGCTCACTGAGAAATAGTTATGGCAGCAGACACACACAAGTTACAAAAAAGATTAAAATGTTATGCAATTTTTATTCCTGGAACGATCTCCGTTCATGCAGCGACTAACGCTCTTTCTGCGTCTTTAGCCAGTGAGGTGTGGTGAGCGTGAGCATGCCTGTGATTAAACTTGAAGCAGTGGCGTATGTGGTAGGGAGGGAAGACAATATCTGGAGGGAGAGCCTAATGAATGAAACGCAGATATAATGTTGCTCTGAACATTTTGAATCTCCATTGTGATTTAGATTATGCGATATGCAAGACAGGCCAATCTAATCAATTATGGTCCGTGCCTGTATGGCTTAAGAACGATTTGAATTTCAAGGGGCGGGAGCGGCTAAGTCGGAAGCGCACCAGTCTCGTAATCTGCAGTTCCCAGCTGAGCCAGTGTTGAGATTTATCTCCGAAAAACTCCCCACCCTGCTCAAGGTTAATAGGGGACACTGATGAACTTGAAAAGGCCGCCGCCCATCGGATGTGACGTTAAGCCGTGGTCCCGTGTGAGGAACAACCCTATGCACGTTGCATAACACGCTGGATAGCATTGATGGGGAGAGCTCCCATCTGTCTCCCAACAGCTGTTCCAGTGGGTCCCCTCCCCCAACCTTCTCTGCGCCTTCGGTTATGACCTGCCCATTGTGTGCAAGGAAAAGTGCCGCTCAGAGGTAAAATAACCCAACCTGATTGTGAACTAATGGTACTAATAGTCATAAACTAAGGAGTGAAAGTAAATCTTTCTCTAAACCTTTCGATTTTAAACCGACATCAGCAATCTTCAAATGTTTCGAAACCTTTATAAGGCATGTATACTACTTCGAATGAAACAAAGAAACTTGTTTCAATTGCTATGAAATATAATTCGAAAATGCTTCATAGGAATGTGCACTTTGCAGGGTCAGTGCGACTGCCTGGGCGGCAAATTTGCAAACAAACTAACGGCCATAGCTTCAATAAGGGTGACCGAAGTTTCTACGTTTGTACAGGTTTTCAACAGATGATTTTCGATTGCTTTTAAAATATTAAATTTAGCTAAATTAATCATTAATGTCTAAAATCTGACTGGAGAAAGGGGCAACAGAGTCCAAGTTTTCTCCGGGAGCCAAAATAGCTAGCCCCGGCAATGTACACTACTTTCATTTTAGCTGCAATAAATTAATGGTAAATTTTCTGTTAAGATTTACATTTATACCTTGAAACAGTTTCCGGACCATATAGTGACGTGTACCTCTATGGATGAAGGGAGAACAATTCTTCATCACTTGAAAAATTGCGTTTGTTTCACCTTTGGTGACCTTCTTATTGCCTAGCATTGGACCAGATTGGATCCCTAGGATTTTGCCTACGTTGGATGAAATGCCCACGTCTCAACGATCCACAGACCGCAGACAGATTAAAAGAAGGAGATTTAAGAAACTCTCTGTTAAGTGGTAGTTCGATGCTTTCGACCGCAGAGGCTTCTGTAATATCTTCAGTATCGGGTGATTTAATTATATAAACAAAGAGGTTAAAAAAACGAAGCAATTAACAGAGACTTTAGTTTCCTCTACAGGAAGAATTATGACAAAGATTGTAATTCTGGATACGACTATAACACCTAGTCTCTTCTACGTCGACAAAACATGGCAAATGAAATACAGCCTTCCGAAAAGATAGACGAGATCGATTGATTTACAGAAATTTTGTTGTTAAGAAGACTCGAAATTGGCGAAGTGTTATTCTCTGCCTCAATGTTTGTGCTTGGAAAGGCCACCGTCCGTCAGATGGGACGTTAAGCCGTGGCCCCGTGTGCGGGAGAGCCATACTCTGTGCACGTTAAAGAACACGCTGGATGGCCTTGACGGGAGGCTACCATCTGTCACCCAACAGCTGTTCCAGTGGGTCCCCTCCCCCAACCTTCTCTGAGCCTTCGGGGTCCATGTGACCTGGCCATTTAGCCCATGGTGTGCAAAAAGTGCCGCTCAGAGGTAAAACAACCAACCCAATGTTTGTGCAGTCCAGAAATTAAGATTTCACTTTCCAAATTCTTGAAAAGAAAAATATTAACGATCGATTTCTGATCGGGAAAAATAAATTCCAGAAAACAGAGTCCAATTGATAAAAGTAAATCAGAAAATTGATTTAAACTATCTTTATCATTTCACTCAACAAAAATATGTAAAGACATCGAATATCTGTTGTTTTTTTAATCGTAGTGGTTTCGTTCCATCTCTATTAATCTTGTTCGCATAGAAAAACTCTTTCAAACCCAATTTAGCAAATTCCCATCCTCTTTCGAACATCCTCCATCTGCATCTAAAGAACTGAGAGTCTTTTTCTCTCGCCTAAGGGACTAAAAGGGAGCGAAGGCGGCGGCGTTGCCGTTACGCATCTTTGCACGGAACTAGCCATCACTTAGTGGGGAGGTCTACGTTGCCTTCGACAACCATTACCTGCTATCTTTGGTCTTTCTCCTAGGCAACCGACGCACACATAGCGACGGATTTCCGCTCCTTTGACAGCAGAAAGGAAAACAATCAGCGAATAGTCGCGTATGCTATGCTTAGAGTTGAGGGACACGGAGAGGGTTAGCTCCAGTTGTTTTATTCCATAAGAGACACTTCCTTACTTCCACAATAACTAAACGTCCAGATCAGATAGACCCAGAAACTAAGAAATAGTGTTATGGGGAGAAGTGGATGCATTGGGCAGCTATTAACAAGCTCTGAGTCAAGGTTATCACGGGTGCTTCTAATACTCACATATTTGGTCGTTTTACCTCTAAGCAGCACTTTTTTGCACACAATGGGCTAAACGATCAGGTCATAAGGATTTCAAGGGTTCAGGGGCTGTTGAGGTAAGAGGACCCACTGAACATATGTTAGGAGACAGATGGAAGCTTCCAGTCAAGTCCGTCGAGATTGTTCTTTAACGTGCGCAGAGTATGGCTCAACCGCGCACTGCGCACGGCTTTACGTCCCATTCGACGGACGGTGGACTTCATAAATTGATGTCTTTCGGATGTCGGTGTCTCTTTCGGATGTCACACGTGTTTCTTTCGAAAGTCACATGTGTTTCTTTCGGATGTCGCACGTGTTTCTTTCGTATGTCACACTTGTTTCTTTCGAAAGTCACACGTGTTTCTTTCGGATGTCACACGTGTTTCTTTCGAATGTCACACTGTTTCTTTCGGATGTCACACGTGTTTCTTTCGGATGTCACACGTGTTTCTTTCGAAAGTCACACGTGTTTCTTTCGAATGTCACACGTGTTTCTTTCGAATGTCACACGTGTTTCTTTCGAATGTCACACGTGTTTCTTTCGGATGTCACACGTGTTTCTTTCGAATGTCACACGTGTTTCTTTCGGATGTCACACGTGTTTCTTTCGGATGTCACACGTGTTTCTTTCGAATGTCGCACGTGTTTCTTTCGGATGTCACACGTGTTTCTTTCGGATGTCACACGTGTTTCTTTCGAATGTCCCACTTGTTTCTTTCGGATGTCACACGTGTTTCTTTCGGATGTCACAGGCTATGGACTCCTTTACAGAAAAAGAGAAGGAAAAGTTCATTACTCACAGGGAAGCGATATGAACATTTTCGATTAGGCATGCAACTCACATTCGTGTTTTAGATTTCAGTCTGCTTATATAGTGATGCTTGCAAGACTTATGAATAAATTAAATAGCACTCTATTTGCAAAAAATATGCAGATGTCGTATAAAGTCAGTGAATCTTCTTCTGATGACTATGTTAATCATCCCTAGAAGAACTTCATTTTGCTGCAAAAACGTTTAGATGAGCTGGGTACAATCGATCTGTCTGTCACTCTCCAGACTTGAAAGAGAACTTGAAACGGTAGGGAAACCCATCTTTCAAATCACCCAACTTGCAAACACATGTAATGTAAACCTCAGCTGCTCAGAGGAACCCTACTTAAAAGTCCCATCCAGTAGATGACTCTGCTAGATCATCGATTTTTCTTTCTTCTTTTCGAGTAGAGAATAGTCTTCAAGGTCAAGGGTCAAACCTACAAAAAATAAGTTATGAGGGTCATGTATTGATGAAAAGATTCCAGGCAGTGGCCTAATTATAAAAGTGCATAGGTTGCGAATACCCGGACTCATAAACAACTCAGGTCTCTTTCCCTTTTGTGAAGTCTCCAAACCCATTTCCTGCCTGTTTTCGCTAATTAACTCATAATTCGGTCGTGAAACAAATCTACTCTTCAGTGTTGCAGTAGAATTTTTACTAATGACAGACACTTCTTGTATTCCATATCAATTTAACTTTTCTTAAAGAGTTATCCAAAAACTAATTTCAATCAATACCACAATAAGGTTTTATCAACCAGGGGAGTGTGTGTGGTGTGGTGTGGGGGATGTGAGTTGAAGGGTGGTGGTGGCTCAATTTTGGGAGCGCGCCAGGCTCGTAATCTGCAGTTCCTAGGTTCGAGTCCCAGCTGGGTCAGTGTTGAGATTTATCTCCTTAAAATCCCCCACCCTGTCTCGGTCAGTGGAGAACCCGATGGGCTTGGAAAGGTCGCCGTCCTCCGGATGGAACATTCAGTCATGGCCCCATGTGCGGGAGTGGCATACCCTGTTCAAGTTAAAGAATACCCTGGATGGCCTTGAAGGGAGGCTACCATCTGTGTCCCAACAGCTGCCCAGTGGGTCCCCTCCCCCAACCTTCTCTGAACCCTCGGGTCCTTGTGACCTGGCCACTGTGTGCAAAAAAAGTGTCGCTCAGAGGTAAAACAAAGTAACCCGATTCTTGTAGTCAATGGATCGAAATCGAGGGTTTCGCGTCTCAACCTTCCAGGATGAATAATAGGATAGACTGATTAGGAAAGCAAAATGATTTCATGCCGAAAGTAATGACTCATCAGTAAGACCTCACCAAAAGTTTGTCCCAAAACGAAATAAATGGTTTTTCCGGAACTTTTATAAGAAAATAATTGAATCAAGAAGTTTATCTTTATCGTATTCCCTCGAATCTAAAACTACCTTCCCCCCTGCGAAAAATTTCAGGTATCGAAGTGGAAATTATGTTACAACTGAAATTTTCAATTATGGAAATTTTGATATTACACTATCACACATCATTAGAAAGAAAAGTGTTTTATGTGAGAAAAGTATTGCAAAATACTGATAATGTACAACAGCATCAGAATTATTCAACGCTGTGCTTTTGTTCGTAGAGTATCAGGAGCATTCGTAATGACTGAGGGACACTCGTTGACGTCATGGGTGACGTCACCGGTAAAATTAGTTTCCGGCTCCTCGTAATTCCGCAACTACGGGACAGATCAGTCCCGAATTTGGTATGACGGTCCTACGACTTAGTTCTAGCCATTGAGGTTTCAAAGATCCGGTTCCTAGCTACGATGGATTGAGTTTAAGCCCGCCGCAAGTGTTCAAAATTTCTGGGTGCGATACCGTGCCTTCCTTATGAATGGAGCTGTACGTTATCGATTTCGACAAGTTACCAATGTACCGACGTTTCGCGGCTAAATTTTGGGGTGGAGCCTAAATTTGAGGGGCTTAATCCATGACAGTGCACTAAGGTATAGTGAGATGAAGCCGTAGACGAAGCTTGATGGTTGTAGCTCTGACCGTATAGGAGATATTGAAAATAGATAGACAGACAAAAAAAATCTCTAAAGTTTAAACCAATAGAAGTTCAAACATTAATATCAGCGGTAGTGTTTAATCTATTTGTTTTACAAAACATGGTATTTATAAAGCGTTCAAATAGCCATAATTACCAAATAATTAAATTACAGTAAAATAGTTAGGCCAGGTAAGATTTCGTTTAAAATAGAAATCTCAGAAATTAAGTTCGACTAGGCCAGCTGTGTTGTCGAGAGCTTGCAACGCTGATAAATGACCAAAACGCCTGTCCGTTATCTTTTGATGATTCATTTTTATGCCGATAAGTTTATATTAGATATAATTTACGAATTTTTTAATTATAATCCATTTGCTTCCATGAACTTTTCGCTATTCAACGAGAGAGTGATTATCAGTTAGGAGGGGAAACAGACGGTCTTTGAAGAGTTTCTTCAACCATTGCATCTAACAACTCGAAGTTGATTGGGGATATCCTCCGCTATTAATGATCATCAGCTCTCTTAGTTGGTGATTTTTAAAGAAAAGCTCACCAGTTCAAATTCTAAAGTATAGGAAAACGAAATCTGATTGAAAACTACTTCAAATGTCATCACTTCAAATGTCCGGTGCAGGATAGCTTTAATGCGACCCCTTTAACTGACTTGAATGTACAGAGATTCCTAAATGTATATTTATTCATTCTTCATTACTGCAAGTAAGAGAAACAACAGCGATTTGAAGTCGAAGTTAGATTTATTTCACTCCGATTGGCCGCAACGAATGAGATCGCAGGCGAAGGAGAAACACAAAATAATATTTCTTCACTAACTGTGATGTGTATATTGGCCATGACAGTGCCTCCTGATCTTTCGGATTCGTTTTAATTATCCCCATGGGTAATCCAACCACTACGAAAAGAGTTCATATTTCAGATAAGCGAAACTGATTGAAGCAGTGGGATGTTGCCGATGAACGTTTCATGTTTCGTTCGGATCAAGTTCCGTTCCCCGAGGACTGCTGGGGCAGAGAGTTTCGTGAAGGACGACGCGAAGTGGCACTAACTGGCCAAGAACAGTTTTTTTGACCTCATCAGATCACGAATGGGATGGCTTGCATTAACGATGAACACCAACGAACCATTACGATCGATTCGTGGTTCAGGAAGGGCAGTGGTTCGTAACCGCTCTCTGGGAGAGGGGCCACTTTCAGGAGAAGAAGTGCAAAAAGTGACACCATGAAAGACTGCCTTAGTGTTAAGAAACAGGTTTTAGTGGAAAAATGATTCGAACCCACTCCTCCCAGTTGCTGTTACCACTAAGCTACAACAAGCGCTGCCATTTGCCGGTTTTAGTGGTTAGATGCGCCTGGCATGTAACTGGGATGCCTGAGTACGAATCCCACTCATGGCAAAACTCATTTTTTTCGCAAAATGTTTTTCTTGAATTATGTGTCAACAGGTGCTATACGAATTTTTCATTGATTGTTCCTTAGTATTATATTAAAAACGAATCAATGAATATATAGCTGAATGAAGCCTCCTTTTCTATCTCAGACTCAATCTACGGCAATTGAAAGTGGTTCAACTGTTTATTTAATAATTTTTTCAAATATATAAAAAACTTTTTTTTAAAGGAAACTTCATAAGTGCAAATATTGGGGATTGTAGAGTAAAGTAAGAGTTCGTATTCAGTCTGAAATTTAAATTCACTCTCTAAGCTGTGTGTGGCGGAGTGGCTCAGTCGGTAACGCGCCAGGCACGTAATCTGTATTTCCCAGGTTCGAGTCCCAGCTGGGTCAGCGTTGAGACTTATCTCCACAAAATTTCCCGCCCAAAGTCAGTAGGGGATGCCGATGAGCTTGGAAAGGCCGCCGTCCGTCGGATGGGACGTTAAACCGTGACCTCGTGTTGCGGGAGAGCCACAACCTGTGCACGTTAAAGAGCACACTGGATGGCCTTGACGGGAGGTTACCATCTGTCTCCCAATAGCTGTTCCAGTGGTTCCCCTCCCCCAACCTTCTCTGAGTCTTCGGGGTCCATGTGACCTGGCCATTTAGTCCATGGTGTGCAAAAAAGTGCCGCTCAGAAGTAAAACAACTCAACCTGGGCTGTGCAGTTGAATCAAAAACTAATGCTCTTAAAAATTATTGGAATATTTTTTAAATCCCATCTGGTTCCTGAAAAGTCGACTTCCGTTGTTTTAACACCATAATCTGGAAATTTTACGTTTATTCTTGGGCAATACAGAAAAATTTAATTCGTTTATTGAGCTATTTCTCGTCATCATTTTGAATTCCATCTTATACATACTATATGCAGAAATACATTAATTTTTTTCACGGTTGTTATTTTTCTATGATATTAAAATGTCTGACAGAACCCGATAATCAAAAGCTTTAACCTGAAAGAAAATTATATCTGATCCTTCTGTTTCAGGAAAATGAATGGAAACGATTGTGTGAAAATAATAACCGGAAAATATCGATTGCTTCCTTATTATGCAGTTACGTGAATAAACATTCCGCTTCGTCAACTTTATTTTTCCGTCATTAACTTAATCACAATCAGGCCTGGATTTAGAAAAAAAAATATAGAGTGGGGGAGTTGGAGTGGGTGGGGAAGGGGAGGGAAAAGTGATCCGAGAGAAAGGGGATGGGAGGCAAGAGGAAGTCTAAAAGAACCGGAACTCGGTATCGGTACAAATTTTTCTCTTCCGTTTTAGTGGCATTTCACAAGTTTCTTGAAAAATCAAATTGGGTAATATATACATACATAGGATTAAATTGTTTTTTCTCCTCCGTTCCGACTACTAATATTCCAAAGCGGGAGAGAGATGAGCCCCTTGGACAATCCTTTTCTTACCCAGATCACCAGACTCTCCTTTAGTAACGTCTGGTGCTCTTTTTCTTCATTCAACAACGAGCACCTTGTAATTAACAATCACTTACTTCGTAGAATGTTCCAGAAGTTAATTCGAAACTGAATATCTAACTCTGTAGATGACTGAAGCATTTGAATTTGACATTTAACTCGTCTCATTTGGTTACCATGATCAAAATTATCTATAGTTAAAAAAAAGCCTTTAACCATTTTTTTTCCTTGCAATCTTATGTTCAATGCTATTCCCTATAATTTTATACTAATTAGGCTCATTTGGCTCATTTTAGGCTCTAGGAAATGTAAAGCATGGGCTCCTGTCTCTCACAACAAATTTATCTCTGTTTTCCTTCCCGTGGAAAAAAACTGCCTGTCAAAAATGTGGAAGATAAAGAACTAAGAGTGCTGAGAATTAAAGTCCGATATCTTAGGATTTTGAGGGTTCTTTAGGCTCCCTTTACATGACTGCGTATCTGTCATTTAATTGCGAAGCGAAGCGCCTATTAATTGCGGAAAATTCTCAGTCTGACATTAATTTATACAATTCTGTTTGAGGAAGCATCTTATCTGCAGAAAAATCCATAAAGCAAAATTAAACAGATCAGAAGAGGAAATCTTGTGGGTCTAAATGGGCAGGTCACAAGAACCCCAAGGGCTAAGAGGAATTTAGAGGAATAGGACCCATTGAAGAGCTCTTAAGAGACAGATGGTATCCATCCGTGCACAAGGATGAGACGTTAAGCCGGGTCTTCTGCACAACGGAACACGGCTTGACGTCTCATCCTATGGACGTCGGATGGTCTTGACATCAGGCTCAAAAATATCTTCTAACAGCTCTCCATTCCTGTACCAAGCTAGGAGCCTTTTACAGACGTTGCGAGCTAGCCATTTTAAAACATTCCGTGGAAAAAGTCGCAGCGCAGAGGTAAGGAAGCAAATCCTATAACAGAAGGCCAGTAGACCAAGTATATGACGTTAACTTAAATAGTCCTATAATATATATTATTACTGGTGTACTCTTGTGCTAATCTTATACTAATGTTTATCTATAAATGTATTTTGTTTAGAAAGAAAATTATTCGCATTTATTATCAAATATCATAATGCTAATTAATATAAATAATTTTTATCCTAAATAAAATGTATTTATAGATAAACATTAGTATAAAGATTACCACAAGAGTCCACTAGTAATATCAATCAAAAATATAATAATTATCTTTATGGTAGGACTACTTAAGCTAACGTCATAAATTTGGTCTCTTGGCTTTCTGTTATAGGAGGTGTTGGGTAAGGTTGGATTGTTTTACCTCTGAGGGGCATTTTTTTTTGCACACCATAGGCTAAGTGGCCAGGTCACAAGGACCCCGAAGGTTCAGAGAAGGTTGGGATCCACTGAAACAGCTGTTGGGAGGCAGATGGTGCCTCCCTGTCAAGGCCATCCAGCGTGTTCTTTAACGTGCACAGGGTATGGCTCTCCCGCACACGTAGCCACGGCTTAACGTCCCATCCAACGGACGGCGACCTTTCCAAGCCCATCGGTGTCCCCTACTGACCGTGGGCAACGCGGGAAGTTTTGCGGAGATAAGTCTCAACGCTGACCCAGCTGGGACTCGAACCTGGGAACTGCAGATTACGAGCTAGGTGCGCTACCGACTGAGCCACCCCCGCCCCAGGTTGCGTAAGGCAACCCGACTCAATTTACTTTATTCTAAAAGGAACTTTCGATTAAAGCAATTGAAGTCATTTGGCATGGCATATGTACTTTATAGATGAATTTTAAATAATAAAAATCCCAAATGAATAACGGTTATGTTTTTTTTTTTTGGGGGGGGGGGGAGAATAATTTTGGAAAAAGGAACTTCACATGCACGCTGAAAGATGAAAAGAAAAAGTAGTGATTTTAATCGCATAGTAACAAAAATGCGAAAGAATGGAGAGCAAACTAGCAAGAAACGATTCTTTCTTTGTAGCAAACATTTCACCGGGAAGTGACCAATCTTCTTTCCACACAGATAGACGAACGAGTCCCGAAAAGTCTAGTAGTCTCACTCCATTACACAAGCGCAGTAAAGTGATTGTTTCCCTCTTCTGCGCACGGACGGGGGCAGAAGCCGAGAGCTCGGGCCTCCCGAAGCGGATCCCGCTCGTGCGAAGTAAGTGATTGTCAATTAGAGGGTGCGGATCGTAGAAAGAATAAAAGATCTCTCTCTGTGGAATCCTCTCTGTTCCTATGAACTTTCTCTGCTGCCCCCTTGTTAAAAGTGGCTAAAGCGAAAGGAAACTGTTAATCAAGAAGCAGGTGCCGCCGAATATATATATAATTAATTCAGGAAGAATCTTAAGCTTTGATTTTTTCCCTCTCAGGCAGCATACTCTGTCATTAATTTACCCTTGATCTAAGAGAATGTTGCACAATTCATTTCAACGTTTTCTCCTGGTTCAATTATTTAACAGCACCGGTGACGTCAAGTGAGGAAAGACTGACATATTAATCTATCCGAATTAAAATAAAGTTCACGAAATTAGTTAATAATATTTTTTTAAAGAGCAGTAATAGTCCCCATAGTGAAAAAGTGTTCAATGTTTCATAACAAAAAGGCTAACATTACAGTGGTTAGATAACAAATTTATCTGTTGGCTACTCTCTAAATGAAGCAACTATTCTTACGGCACGGGGGTTAAACAAGTGAGACTGAAGTATTCCAGTCTCAGAAAAACTTTCGTAGCATCAATTGCGCAGTCTTCCCACAGGCTTCGCCAGTGCTTAACAGACGACTGACTGATGTGATCGTCGATTTTGAGTTGTTTATTCCTATTTTAGGTATTTTTCTTCTTTATCTTCGGAAAACAATTTTTCTTATTGCGCAATATATAGAAGTAAAACCAGAAATCCCCTAAAGTTAAGAATGAGACCCATTTGACAGCGGTTTGGGGACATATTGCAGCTTCCATCCGGGCCATCGAGCGCATTTGATTTAACCCCTCAACCGACAGGCGACTGCGCCCTCTTCCAACTCATCGACGCAGAGTCAACGCCCGGAACTGAATTTGCCCCGCAGCAGACACTCGCTATGCGCAAGAGCAGAGAGCATAAAAGTGCAGAAATGTATTCCAGGTGATTGCCACAGGACGTTCATTTGGGTGTTGTCAGATTTCAGTCCGTCAGTAAATTGTCGAATGATTTCGATATTTCTCTACAGGGCAAAGCGAATCGGATTCAGAGTCCAGGTGCAGCGTGAAAGATTCTGCTGCTTTTCTCTCTTAACCATCTCTGTGGGGATTCCCATTGCACGACTCTATCCCATCTCCTTGGAAAGTGGCTGGCCGAAAACAAATTTTGCTGATTTGTAGCGACGCCGAGCAAATCATTTCCTATGGCGATGAATTTCCCTTGTGATGAGCGACCAATTTAGAAAACTTTATAGACTATCTTCCAGCCACTTTGAGCTGCAGTCAACAGAGATTTCTCCCTGAAACTCTTAGATCCAATATGGCGTCTTTCCTTCATTTCGAAACAAAATAGACATTTTATTCTTTATAGACATTGACATTTTTATTCTTTTTAGCTGATTTTCTACAATACTGCAATAGAGTTGTTGTTTTACTTCTGAGAAGTATTTTTTTGACATACAACACACACAAAGAAAGATATTCTAGTGGCCAGGGCACTAGTACCTCGAAGGCTCAGGGCTCCGTAAGGGATTCACTGGGCAAATGTAGAAAACAGAGGAAAGCTTCCTGCCATGTTAGGTCTTCACAGCGTCTTGTTAAACGTCATCGGCAGAGTACGGTTCTAGTGCCACTGATTAACGTCCCACCCCAAGAGGACGATGGCCTTCTTAAGCTGAATTGCGCCCCTTTTATCACCGTAGGCAGAGAGAAGGTTATTAGAGAAATTTTAATGCATATAGAATAGGGGCTTGAGCCTGGAGAGCTAAACTAAGTCAGACTCCACCCCCATCCCTAATAAGAGAGAAAATATTAAGTGCAGTGCACTGAAATTATTAAGAAAATTGGAGAGACAATATTAAGCAAAGTGCGAGGAAATTTTAAGCACACCGCAGGGAAAATATTGTACACACTGCAGAGAAATTATTAAACACTGTGCATGGAAAATATGAAGCACAATGCAGAGAAAATATTAATCACAATGCAGAGAAAATATTAAGCACAGTTTATGAACACTACACCTAGTTTTTGTGTCGAAGTGGAAGGAATGGTGCGCGGTTTCAAAATGGAAGCAATCACAGACAGAAAGGCGCAATTTCAAACCATTAATTGCTCGTAATCAGAACACGAAAAGAAGGTACACGAGACAGAATTGAAAGGAATTAGAGAAGCGTGGCTGCTCGCGAGAGGGAGGTGGAAACAAAAAACATTTCATTCTGTTGATGCGTACAGCAAGCAAAAGACTTTTTTTTGCTGTGTGCCTTTGACGTGTTGTGTTTGCGTGGGAGAACGATCAGAATTTCATGAGCCCCATTAAGCAGGGAAATCATTAGAGATATCGGTCGCTGTGCAGAATTAATTTAACCGCCTCTTGTGGACATGCAAGGGCCATTAGTAGCCCAGGAACGCAGCTCGCTCACAGAGGAATTAATTAGCAAATCCCGCCTAATCCGCCGTCACTCATCGCCAGGGCCGCTTTAAAGGATTAATTATTCTCTTTGGTTAAAAAAAATGTTTTGTTGGTTTAGGGGAAATTAATCTTGTTTAGTTGGCAGTCGGCGATGCGGTGGAAAGGATTCTTCGTTTTGCGTGGATTGGGTACCATGTGTGGGTTACCTTGCGGTTGGACAAATAACGTTAAAACTGACGCAAAGCACTTATTGATTTTATTTTTTCTCTGATGAGATTAATGGTTTCTGTCTCAGCCGTTTCTCCCTTTCTTGTCCTTTTGAGTTAGAATGCTCTTCTTCTTTAAATCATTTAGCAGCAGTCTCTTTGCTGCGAATTGGCTTTAATTACAGCGGAAACGCCGATTATAAACAGAATCTTAGCGGAAACACAAATATTGACTTAGTAAAGAAATAATTGCATCTAAAACGAAAAATTAAGCTTCCTTAAAAGATTTATTGTTCCTGTGTTAAACTTTTTTTTTTCTTTTAATTGTTATCGGCCTTTATTCGGAGGAGCGTCTCTAAGCGAAGAAAAAGCATTTTCGTGGCGAATATAAATATTTCGTTTAATTTATCATGGCTTCAACCAGACTGTTCCAAATCCAAGGTACCAAACTTCGGAGGGTTCTTTCTTCCACAACGACTTGAAACTGGGCGATTTCGTTGTCCCATTTCATTTCGATTCATTTGAGGACAGATTGATTCCATAACTTCAATTTGCTCTTCTCAAAATTCTGGAAAATCTGGAAAATCTGTGAAAAAGCCGAACCTACTGGGTGTGTTAATTAAGCATTCATCTGAAATACGACGAAACTGTTCAGAGTCGATGAAATTGCATTTAACTTTTAAACTTAATGGAGGAAAAATGGCAAATATTTGAACGTAAACAGTTTGAATTTGATGATATGAAAATGACCCAATATTTTCACAACGGTCTTGACATCCATGAAATAATTCTGTTATTGACATAAGACATTCAGAGCATAAAATATTTTATATAATATTATTTATATTTTATCAAATACCTATTACGTAACTCATCAAGTATTTGTTCCGCTGTTAGAATCAGATTGAACATAAATTATTATCAGAAAATGTCGGTCGAGTATTGGAAACAGAGTGCGTGAGACGAATCGACGTTGGCCACATACCCGGGGGGGAGGGTGTTAATATGACCTACAATTGAGTATAAAAGGGGAAGCGAAGAAGCAAGAGAGCTGACTATTCACCATCGGATGTGATGTCAAGCCGTAACGCTTTCTTCGGAAAAAAAGCACGCCCTCTGTACGCTAAAGAGAGCATTTGATGGCCACCCGTTTCTGGTCCTTGAGATCTTCTTCACTTGATCAATTAACCCAATGTATGTCCAAAACGATCTTCAACCAACTTCCTTTCTTTCTGCCCCAAATCACAGCAAATGAGATCAGCTAGAATAGTTTGGATTTCAATCTAGAATCATTTAGCCTCTTGATCGCCTAGACACCTTTGTCTACGATGAAAAGAGGCGACATCCGATCCCCCCCCCCCCCCCCCACTTACGACATATATCGAGCTTCTGCCATCGTGGTAGAGACAGTCTCATGGATCGCCTCTTAACTTCCCAAACAGGATGGGAAAAACGACCGTGGCGGCGATCTTCCCGACATGGCCATTGAAGAAACAAAACTGAACACTAAGCAGCATTTGCTCACTCCTGGAGTCTCTAATCCTCGCATGTCAACCACATAAAAAGAGCCACCCGCAGAGTAAAAAGAAGAGGAAATGTTCCCGTTTCCATAGCGACCGAGTGCAGCCAATAGACCTCTTGCTGACACTGTAGATTAGAAAGCCCCAGTTCTAATTGCAATGATGGCCCTGCCATTCTCTACCTAAAGATCTGGAAACAGTCGAGGCACAATTCAATTGTCAATGCCTACAAACACTTCGAATAGTTTCCTTTCCTTGCAAATGGTCGAAATGACGCACAATTAAATAAATACACCCAAATGAAGAAATAATCTTTCCATTACAGAAGATATTTTTCACTTTAATAACGCTGCCCTACCAAAATATTCAAGAATTTCTATGTTATGGCAATGTGAATCGAACTTCGTAACTCTTAACTTCTAAAATATGCATTTAATGGAAAAATGTGACTGAAGATAAGTTAAAGACCATGACAAAATTTATTTAAATCTCGATTTTCAAACAATATTCGTTCAGTAATGAAAGCTAAAATATTTCATGTAGCAAGTGTGCCATAAGAATTTGCCTCAGAAATTAATTAATCGTCATCATCATCATCCTCCAACAGCCATGGGCTATGGAGGACCAACCAGACCGTAAAATTTAGTTCTCCAAACATATCTGTCCTGAGCTACATCTGCTACATCTGCTGCACACCAATTCTAACAAGGTCCTGTTTGACATTGTCTGCCCATCGCATCCTAGGGCTCTCCCTCTTTCTGAGGCCTTTAGGCACACTATTCATAACCTTATTCGCCAATATATAATTATATATTCGGTCAACATGGCTGTTGCCACTCTTAACGTGCATTTATTCATTTTTATTTCCGTATTATATTTCACTGTTTACTTATCGTCAGTTCAGAACTGGCACTGGATAGTTAAATCCGCAACTATTTCTCTTTTTACCACTGAGCTAGTTCCTTAAGGAAAGAATTAATTGAAAGAGAATCCTAATAAATGATCGCTTTACACTTCTAACGTGACAGTTCGTCAAAGAATATAAGACAAGTTTTTTCGCTTTCCATTTCTACCCATCAGTCGGAACGAGTCATGTATAATTAAAGACTGAAGTTCCACAAATATGCCACACCCCTTACTTTCATTCATTTGAAGTGAATGCTTTCTCATTGCTGCGCAATCATAATTAAGAGCTGAGATTCGACCTCGACCATCATTATCGGGATAATAGGGGCACACTTACTTAGAGGATAACATCCTTTTCGCTCCGAAATAATAAAGGTAAAAATACCTTTAAAAGTAAAAAAAATTAAGTAAATTTTTAAAAGCAGGGAAAGATAGGAGTAAACAATACGATAAAACTCCCTTAAGGTAATAAGAAAATCTTTCAAAGTTAGAATGGATGGTTTTATTTTAGAAGAGATTTCGCTTCGTCTCTCTCCTATTCCTTTGAGAATGCTTACAGACAAAATCCTTTATGCCCAGGATAAGAATGATGTGATATCGAAGCTGTGTTAAAACATAAGATGTATTTCATAATGTCCAGCGTTTGGCATTCCTTTGACGGAATCGCCTCAGAAATAAGCGCAACTTGAAGAAGGCTAAGTAGCCCAGTGCATAGGGCCTCCAGCTGGTGAACATGAACAACTCACGTTCGAATCTCAAATGAGCAAGCGTTGAGTTTGGAACCATCGACTGCCCCTTGCCCTTGTTGAAAACAGAAGGTAAGAAGGAAATCCCATTAGTGTGCATGCACATTAGGAGCAAACGCTTTTCTGCTCTAACCGCTCTCCAGAAGCGATTCCCTTACTCAACCCTTTGGGTGCAGTTATCACAGTCGACCAGATGGGACCAGCTCGATGCAATAGGCGCGGAGGGGGAGGGGGGGGGGGGGTAAATAACGACCAAAGAATTTTTATAAGAGCATATAACTTATATAACTTAGGGCAAATATAGGAATCTTGTTTTCAAAGAGAACGAAGTTTTTACCAACTTTTTCGCACTTTAAAAGTTTTAATTCGAAGTAGTGAATTATTTGGAAGATGTAAAGAGTAGTGTTTTACTATAATAGTACTTACACAACATTGAAAGCATTTCTCTTATAGTCCTTAAACTTAAAAGTGTTGCTTTTCTCACACCCCTCTAAAAAAAGGGGAAATTGGTGCTGAAATATCTCTTCATCCTTTACAAAGGAAATTTCAAATTTCTCCCATACACAGATATCACATGCAAATATTCGTTGAAATTTTTGCCTTTTCTATATTTAGTGCCCTCTATCGATGCAAATTAAATTGTTTAATAAAATATATAATTAAAATTGGAAATAATAGTTGGATGCGTATTAATGATTATAATAATCCGCATTTAGAATATAAAATTATTGTTGTCCATGCACACCTCATGACCTTCACATTTCACCACCAAAATATAAAATTCTAGCACAAATACATCGATTGTAATATTCGTGAATGTTTTGCAATTTCAACTTTTTCCACAGTTGGAGGGGGACAATTTAAACTTTTGGGAGATTTCGAAAGTGCGAGTCATAATATTTCATCAACACTATAAATAAATAAATAAATAAATAAATATAAATACCCCCCTGAAGCAGCTGCTTGCCACAGAGATCTGACAGGAGCCTGTCAGTTTATATGACATAGTAGAAAGTCTGTGAGAATGGCAGGACCTCGGCAGAAAAACAACACATACATCCATGCCTTACCCGGGGCACGGACCTAGGTCCCTTAGATAAGTAGCCAAGCGTGCTAACCACTCGGACACACTACCCAACGTAAAAAAAAATTATCTCTGAAAACAAAAATGTTGGATATCTAGAAACGGACAGACAGACGACAATGTGAAAACATTACCTCCTTTCTATTTTTTGAAAACGAGATAAAAAGAAAACTGGAAATAAGAGCCTATGGCAAAATGTGAGCAGTTGTAATTTTTTTTTTTGCATCAGTATGTAAAATGCCCGGATGTAAAGGAAAAAAAATTAAAAATGAACGAGCAGAAATGTCGTTCAGGGATATAATTTTTCCTTCCGTTTCAATAGTCTGAAAACTTTCTTGTAAAATAGATGAAATAAGATGCAATAGATGTAATAAGATGCATGTGTGTTTCATATTTTTTTCGCCTCCGTTCCGGTTCAAAGGGGAGGGGAAGACACTCACCTCCCCCTCTAGATCAGTCCCTGTAAAGGAACCCTTGCATTACCAAGTAGCAGAAGTGAAAGTTTTTAAAAAATTTAAACCGCCTAAAATAAACTTGTTAGAGCGAACTGATGAACAGGAGAGCCAGCCAGGCAGGTGCTGTGCTCGTTCAAGAGCACGCTGGATGGTCTTTTGTTGCGAGATTTCTATCAGACTCCTAGCCTCTTTTCCGATGGATCATTTTCTCTAATCGATCTCCGACTTTTTGGGTTTCTTTTTATGCCTGGCCATTATCTCATTGCGTGTTGAAAAGTGCTGTTCAGAGGTAAAACAAAACAACCAAAATCCACCCTCGTTAACCTTGACGACAGAGTACTATCTGTTTATGATAGTGGGTCCTTTACCAAACCCTGTTTTGTCTTTCTGGCTCGCCCTTCTGGACCACAAGGTAACAAAAAAAGTGATGTCCAAGGGCATATGCACAAAATGCTTCTATGTATTGCTTTTGCTTCGTTGGCATATTTTTTAAACACCGTCCCTGATGCCCATGTACAAGATGTTACTCCACCATGGCGCTCAGTCATTTGACTCTTTTTCCCGCTCTTATTTGCTCTCCTTGAACTCTCTCGCGCATGCATTCATTACTTCGCTAAATTACCCTCTCCTCTCCCCCTTTCTTGTGCCCCATTGCTAATTATCTTTTCACCTCACTGAACGTGTCTTCGAGACAGATGCCAGATAACCATATACATTTCAATCCATTTGTTTCAAGCGAAATTCTTTTTAGCTGCAGATTATGAGCCACTTGCTTTTTTTTCTGTATTTTCATTTCTTCTAAAGGAACTATGACAAAAGAAAGCTCTGCTGAACTCATTTACAAAGGTTTTAAATGGAGTCTAACTCTAGTTCTGTTGCAGTTATATGCCTGATTATTCGATGTGCATATGATGAATAATAAGACTCTGCTTCCTTATAAAAGAAATTTATAAATAGGAGAAATGTAATAAGTGGGAGATTGATAGAAAACGAAAAGTTTCTCAAGATATTTAGTTTAACCTTTTGCACTATTAGGAGATAAAAATTTCTACTTCAAATCGTGATCGGTCTGTCACTTTTCCCTTTAACACTATAAAGAAGAGATATCGCTTCAAAGTGAATATGCGATGCTCGTCCAATAAGATCAAATTTGATATTTTCAGACTTCTGTGTAATTCTGTGTAATAATGGATGATTGAAAAAATGCAAACAATAATATTTGATTACTACTTGCAAAACAAAAAAGATTTTTCATGTCTCCCTCCAAGCATTCAGTTTCCCTTACTGCCTTGGTGGGAGGAGTCAATGAAAACGTCTTCACTCCCTACACTCTACAGTCGCTCAAAAAAGTATCCCAACACTATGGTTGGTTACAGAATTCAGAAAAAATATCTGAATTTATGAATATGTAGCGTGTGCAGTTACCGTTCACAGCAAACTGGAGCGGTTGCGGTTAATGTTCACAGCACATTGGATCGTGTGAGCTCACAAAGACCTGGATCGTGTGGGCTCACTCACGGAAATATTGAGCGTGTGCAGTTACCGTTCAGAGCAAACTGGAGCGTGTGCAATAACTGCACACGCTCCAGTTTGCTGTGAACGGTAACTGGAGCGTGTACAGTTGCTGCACACGCTCCAGATATTTTTCCTGAATTCTGTAATCACGTGACACGAAGGTTGCCAGATCACTAATTTCAAAAAAAAAATCGTTGCCAGATATTTTTTCTGAATTCTGTAATCAACCATAGTGTTCGGATACTTTTTGAGCGACTGTACCACCGAAATTTCAGATTTCTGGCTTAAATAGATCGTTTGAAATATTTGTCCAAATTATTGCCATTTTCCACGTTATTAAAGCTATTGGGTGATTCGGAAAATGTGAATCGTCATATGAATTCCGTACTTCTCCAGCCCACAATTTTTTAAAGTATATCTCTAAGAATGAAAAAAAAAAGTTGAATATCTACAGACGAACAAGCAGACCACAAAGTGAAAACAACAGCTTTAAGGGGAAAACAACAGCGAAGGGACAAAAGCTAATTACACCGCCCGTAATTGAATCTCCAAAAGTAACTTATTATGAGAGAAAGAACGAAGAACGGCAGAAGAGAGTGCAAAAGTTCGAGGGTATGTGGCTACGTCACGATGGAGTTTCTTTTTGTTCCACCAGGAGCGCGTTTCTCCTCCATTGCCAAACGATAAACGATTTCAGTTCATTAACGAATTGTTCTCGAACGAAGCGAGCTTATTATGCTCGTCACGAAAATATGTCTATTTTTTTCCCTCTCACGATTTCCTCGAATGCAACGTGCAATTGACAAAGCAATTTCGCACATTTTTCCACGAAGAGACGTTTCTGGAATTTTGAAAACAAAAAACGGCGAGATCTTTCTGAAAACTGACTCCTTCAAATTTGCAAATATTGAAACTGGGTGAAAAGAGCTTACGTTAAAAGCATCACTTATCCTTAACTAACAGAAATCCGAATGACATAGAGCTAACATCAACTGACTTCCGAAAAGTTGCTTCCACAGCAATATCCCGAAAAGAACTATGCCGAGCTCAAAATAATTTCAAAATAAAAATGCTTCCAACTTATTTGTTACCTCCTAAATCTGAGAAATGTAAAATGAAAGTGCAGAAATTTCCACTACGCCTGGATTCAGATAGGATTTAAAATTGTGATCTTTCAGCTTACGATCTTGGGAATAAAAGGCATTTATATGTTATCAAAAATAACTTTTCTTTAGGTGATATCTGAAGCTTTTGGAAGCAAAGAAATACCTCCCAACAAACAACATTACGGCCCTGATACATCTCCATAAAATCGTTGCCTCGCTGTTCCCACACACGGAAGTTGCCTCTTTTTTTCCTCTTCTCTTCGCATCGGTCAGAATAGGGTGAATGGATGTTCTGGATAGCAAGGAGCAGAAACAGCAATGATTTAGTTGGAAACATCCATCCAATATATTAACTACTTTCCGACAGAATCTTTTCCCAAGTGAAACAATTTTCCAGCAGCGATAAATCGAAAAGGCATCGGTCTCTATCGATCATCTTTAAATAACGCTATCCATCTTATCTTCCCCTCTTTAGCCGTTTCCTGAGCCACTCTAAGCCGTGCTCGACGAACGGTCATCCCCACACAGTTCGGTAATGTTAAAGCCGTGAGGAAAAGATCTAGTCCAGATCAGAATAAAGTTTATTGGTGGCAACATCGGATATTTCAATAAAGTTCACTCGAAAACGGCATTTATTGAGAAATGACTAAGCTATACTTTTCCAAAATGCAGTTCTCTTTACTATCGAAAAGAGGAAGTGACTTTTTAGTTTATGTCCAGCACGTGGCTATATAGTCTGTCTCAGCGATATTTTACAATATAAAAATGTACCCATTCTTTCTATCGATATAGTTGGAACGATCCTTTTCAGAACACACTGTAGGAAAATTTAAAAAACGTAATAAGCAAAATGATGAGCTCTTGTTGTTTCAAAGTGAGGCCGAATTAGTTCAACCGCTCTCCGAAAATTCATTGGAAAAAAATGTGTCCAAAACGCGGAAAGACCAGTCGCAATATTTGGTAAAAGAATTTCTGCATTTTGGTGACGTAAAGACAGAAAACAAGATGACAAAATTTTCACTGAATTAGAGAATTAAAAGATGCACCTCTAGATTCTGTTGTTTTGCCTCTGAGATGAATTTTTGTGCACACAATGCGATAAATGGCCAGGACTCAAGGACACAAAAGTCTCAGCGAAGATTGGGAGAAGTGGACTCACTGGACAACTGTTGGGGGACGAATCCAATGAATTCTTTAACATGCACTGGGTATGGCTCTGCTCTGAACACGGGACCATGGCTGAAAGTTCATTGGGATGACGGCAGCCTTGTGATGACGGCCATAGAGATGACGGCAGCTGGTGTCTCCTGTCTTACCGAGCGCAGCATGGAGATAAATCTTAACGCTGGCCCATGGGGGACTCGAACCTGAAATTTACAGATCACGAGCCTGTCGTTCTGACGATTGAGCCAATTCTCCGCCAACACTCTAACATTTCTTTCATCTTCGATCAAGCATTTGCATCAATTTGCTAGAACTGTTTATATATAACATAGATATTGAATGTTACTCCCATTTTGAATATCACACTTTCTGGATTACTAGAAATTTTTTAGCACTTTTTGTTTCCGAGTTGTTTCCGTTTTTGTGGTTTCTATTCGATGTGACGACTGATGTTTCCAATTTAAATTGTTTATGCGTGGAGATCTCATGAACGACTCAACGCTTGTGAGTTCTCGAAATATTTTGTTTATTGTTAAACACCGTGTGAAATAAAACTACTAACGTTATAAAGCACAGTCATATCTAAACTGATATGAGTTTGCGCGTGCTTTTTCATGCTTCATGTGCAAACAGATAAATTATTGTATGAAACATCAAGTCACGTGTAATTAATGCCAGCAAATGCTTTTAATGCAGCATTTCTGTACAGCGAATGATAAGAGCGCAACGACTTAACGATCTTACGAAGTTAACGGATGTTGCAAGGCAGTTGCTTTAAACGAGTCAGACACTCCTGTTGTAATCGTTTAACGATTAAGAGAAGAATGTCAAACCCATTTAAATTAGGAGGATGCTGATCAAGGAGCAGAAGGAATTGGCTTGGCACATCTCTCAAGCATTGCAATTCCCTCTGAATCGCTAACAGGATATCGCTAAGAGAAGATTTAAGTACTTTAGATGCAAGTCAACCGACTGTGCCGTCCTTGATTAGATGGGAAAAAGATGGAAAACGATAGATGACGTCAAATATCCACTGGATGGGGCAGCACAAGATAAATTAATTTCCAAATAGATGAACAAAGAAAATAATTTTATCGTTAATTGTACTTGACTCTATCTTTTACGCGACAAGGGTTGGTGTGTTGTTTTTTTAAGTTGTTTATGTTTTGGAGAAGCCCAGATCAGCTACCAGATACGATTTTCAGGAGGTATTTCAGAAAGATTGTGGGAAGCGAGAAGTATTAAGAAATGTTTATTTTAACAATATATGATCCATTAGAGAGAGGTAAGGGGAATATAATTTACTTTAATGCAAACACATCTGGGTTTAGTGTTTCGAAAAATATTGCAGAGACTGGGGCGAAAATTTCGAGAAAAGCTGTAGCATAACGTAATTTCACCGTCAAGGGTTTACCTTTTGGTTTTGTATCAAAAACTCGAATGCGGAAGTATAGATACTGATCCAAAGAAATATGTGATCAGACTCACGAATCTCGGGACTGAGACACTACTCTAGGGTCAACTGCGACTCCGCCACAAGATAGTCGAAATGAAAGATGCAGCGAACTTTTCGCAACAGAGTTTTTGGAGTCTTCTTGTTTACACAATAGGCCAAATGGCAAGGTCACAAAGATCTAATACTTTAGGACAAGGTTGCGAAAGAACGCTCAATGGGCAAAAGGATATATCCCTTTAAAAGTCATCCAGTTTTTCCTTTAAAGTTCACAAGAATAGCTCTGTTGCAAAGGAGGTCAACTCTTAACGCTTCATCCGTCAAATCGGTGATCTTCCCAAATCCAAGTCTCTTTTTTTTCATACGAGGCACAGAGAGAAAGAGGAAAATCACAAAACTGGAAGATCTCAAGCATCATCCACTAACGAAGAAAGTGGAAACGCCGAAGCTTATGTTTCTGTCCAAGACATCATTTTAGCCTTGAAAAGAAAAACGAATCTTGGCATTTATCGTTCGAAAGTCCCGAGGACTCCGTCGCAGTTGTTAGCTTTCTAAAAATCGCGAAAGTAAAAAGAACTGAGATCAGTCATTAAAAAAAAAATTTGCGGTGAAAGAAAAAATTCCCTGCAGACATGCGAAATTGGTAATTGTTATGCTAGGTCAACTGGGTAGGATGTCGATGCCCTCGGGGCGGCAAATTATTGCTCAGGGGAGAAAATAATGTAAGACTGTTTCCTTTTTCTTCCTTGAAGATATCGTAGAAGTGTAGAATAAAAAAGTGTTCGCTGAGCAAAAGTGGAAGTTTTTCAGAGAATATACAACGCTTATGGTAAGTCCCAAAGGCCAGTCACGTCTACAACTTCTCCTCAACTTTATGAGGCATCTATATGGAATATACTTCTGCGTGAACAAATACCAAATTAAGCAGTAATATAAGAACTAGATCTTCAAAGCAAAACTTCATTACGAAGCTTGCAAATTCTTTCCTTTTACAAGGAAATCTCACGCATTTTTGCTTAAAAAACTGTATTAATGAGAATTATTTTTTTCCCATAAAAAATGGTTTTCATGCAGAAATTAATGGAAAAAAAGGTTACAATTACTACAATAAAATATTTATTTCAAAACTTAGTAAAAGATAGTATTATATTTTAAAAATGAAATACTTAAAGACAGTAAAATATTAATATAATGTTCTTTGTTTCCAAAAAACTGAAGGATGTATTTGATATATTATTGTTTCCAAGCAATAATATATCAAATACATCCTTCATTTTTTTTAGCGAAGTAATTAAAGGGACATTATTTAATTGGTAAATGTGAACGATTGTTACTCACATAGAGGAAACTTTATATTATTATTTTTTCTCTATTACAGAATGAAAGAAAGCCTATTGGCTTTTATGGTACAAAGTGCCTGGATAACACATATAATTGTTAAATTTCGATTGATTTATTGACGACTGTTAAGTAGTCACTTTATATGGGGATAAATCTTTGAAATGTTTTTTTTTCTAAAAAATAACACAGAAGTGTTGAATAAAAAAAGTGATCGGGGCTCATCACTTTCTTTATAACGATAGAATTTTAATTGATTGTTCATGCTAAAAGAATTCGATTACCCAGGTCATCCATAAGTTATATAATGCCTCGAGAGGGTGGGAGGCTTGAGACGAGGTGCACTTGTGGGGTGTTTGGGTTCGGAAATTGATAAATACTTTTTACGTTTTCTTGATTATGAAAATTAGCTGAGTTATTATTCCATCACTTATAATTACTATTACCGAATTTAACTGTAAGCAAAGAGTACGAAAAGTAAACAATTTCCAAAAAAGAGAAGCGTTAATTAACTCCTATGAGAGGGGGGTGGGTTCACGTAGGGTTGCATAAGAGGATGAAATTTAGCTCTTTGCGTATTTCGTGGACGATACTTCACCAGGTAGCAAAGATAATTCATCAAATCTTTTCGGTTGCAGTCAATTGAAAACAAATATTCTGGCAGAAAAAATGAGAAGGCCGACACACTTCATTCACGATTCTAGCTGAAATACAACTTCACTTCATTTTAAGGGTAATGATTTTTAACTCGTTAAAAAAACAAGCGATGATCTTTTCAATTTTTGCTGTCTGTCTCTCATTTCTAGACATCAATTTTTTTTTTGCTTTTAGGTTATATGTCAAAAATTCTTTTTGGGTTGATTAGATATTGATGAAATATTGCGATTCGCATTTTCCGAATCTTCCAAAAACTATAATTGCGCCCTCTAACGGTAGAAAATTTGAAAATTGCAAAATCATAAACGAATATTGCACGTGATGCATTTATGCTCGAAATTTGAAACATCGATGGTGGAATGTGAAGGTCACGAAGTTTCCGTTGGCAGCAATGACTTTTTCTCTTTACTCCCACGGTGGGTGGAAAACGCAACTTTTTTCAAGAGATAATTGGAAAATTCTTTTTCAGTTGGATAAGTGCTAATGAAATATTATATTTCGAATTTTTGAAATCCTTAGTTTTAATTTACATCGTTAGAGGTCACTATTTATGTGAAACGGCGAAATTTTAACGTATGTTGAAATTAATGGGTAGAAATTTTAAAATTCAGTTATAGAGATATTCCACTGACAGTAAAAATCTGTCCCCCTTTATCCGATAGGTGAGAAAAAAAACTTTTTTATTTTAAGGAATAAAAGAGAAATACCTTTCATGCTCTGTAAGTACTAATAAAATAATTCTGTTTGTGTTTTCCCAATCATCTATTAGTTCGAATTAAAACTTTTAAAGGGTGTGAAAAGACAGTAAACAAAAAACTTTATTTTCTTTGTAAATGAGATTGTGATTTTCACCAGAGGCGAGACATATTCTACTAGTTCCACTTTAGACTTTACTTTTTTTTAAACTGGATCATGTTTCGAAATAATTTGAACTGGTCGAACTAACTTAACCGAAACTAAATTAGCGTTGATAGGATGATAAATCGTTCTACAAATCAGGGATATCTACGATGAGTATTTTTCGTCAATGAAGTCATTACCAACCAAAGAAAATGTCCCAGAATTGAGATACAACCGAAAAGCCAATTGAATTAGATCATTTGTTAACAAGCAAGAAAAAAGAATTGTGGTGTTTTGACATCAACTCGAATAAAAGGAAGGCTGAATTGCGAGAATACAAAGCCCGGGCCATTTATTGACTAACACATAACGCCAGTGGAAAATGGCATCATGAGTGAAAGAGCGATCCAACTGGCAGTGAACCAATTGGAAAAGGATTATCATTGCTGACCGACACATTTCATGTTCAAAGAACCAGAGGTTATTGCACAGCGAATGCTATCATTTGTTGTGCGTTAGAAGAGGAAAACTTGGCTCAATTGTTTGGCTGTTACATATATCGCGAAAAACGATACTTCCCGTTAGCTGGCTGCCAAATGGAAACTATCTCTGTTGATAATAAAATAAATGCTACAAAGTTAAAACTACTGTGGAATAAAAGATTCTTTTTTCTGTAGAGAATAAATTCTCGAAATGAGAGCTTGCATTTCAAGATGATAAGGTAGAATAATTAAGATGCGATCCGTTTAAAATGCTGTAATTAGAGTAAATTTGCCAGCAATAGGTCTGGATAAATATCTAATAAAAATTATGCTGTGACAAATTAGTACGATTATTGAAATGGAAATTTAAAGCACGATTTATTGAATACAGTGCAGAATTTTAACATTATGATATTTTTGATGTGATTAAGAAATTTGTTCATGGTATTGTTCAGTACTTTTAGTTGATTTTGGGAATCAGTGCTCTGATAGTCGGATATTAAAATCATCCACAACTTTTCAAGAAAAGAAATCTTTACCAACTGGAAATTGATTATTGCTTGAAATTGTATTCCTGACCGAGGACGACGGATGGTGGTGGTGGGCGGGGTTTAGAGGATATAAATTTCAACAGGCACAGATGGGACTCGAACCTGGGAACTGCAGATAATGATCCTGGCAAGTCATCGACTGAGCCAACGCCATTCCTGTTGGACAGGGTAAGGTCCTGCTGCCAACAGAGCGAGCAAACCATTTTCGAAGCCCATCGGTGTCAGTTTCAAGGGAAGTTCCTTTGCCTCGCTCTCTGCCATATTAGTCCCATTCTAGCAAGAAAATGAAGACACAAAAATTAATCCTGATCTGGATGATGAGTGTCATAAATGCAACGCGCGTATGCAAATAATCAAATAGCATCTTTGGAATAATCGTTTTTTGATTTTGATCAGCAAACTCTAAAAACGACCCAATAATGTCGGAATGATGTCGAAACCAAACGACAATTTTAAATTCAAATAGCAACACGATTGTATAAATTGCGCACCAACAAACAAATAACAGATTTTTTTACTATTTCTCCTTTAGAAATGAAAAAAAAAAAATCCACGCTCGTGATTTACGACTTCAGAATTAATTAGATTTCATTCTCTACATAGGAGACAGGATAAAGCTGCTTCAAGGTTCTGACTGGGAACTTGACAGCTGACTCTCTCAATTCAGAAAAGTTCACAAATGCGACGAAAAATTCAAAGTATTCTAAATTTGTGAGATTTACCGACAGCTTTAAAAAATTGCTTATCTCGGGTGTTTTTTTTTCTCGGCGACTCGGACCCAATGAGTGGCAGCAGCTGGCTACGATGGGAAGACAATAAGAACAAATCGTGGGCAAAAAAAAACATTTCAGAGAACAGATGGTTGAGGAGCACCGGATCTATGCCATGATGGATAGCAGCCAAAAAGGGGAAAAAAAGAAAGAAGGAACTGTCGCTGCTGCTATCAATCGTAATGCTGTCCTTCCGGAATACGATGAAGTTCGGCAACAGATGCGACGAAATGAAGTCTGCAATGAATACGATCCGGAGACCTTTATTGATTAGAATGGTCGACATGACCCGCAAAACAGAAAAAAAACATTCTCGAAAGACTTCCAAAGAGGATGTTTAATAATGACGGGGGTGAAAGAACCAGTTTGCATCGATGCAGGTTGTGACGTTGCAGCCCGTTTCCAGGAAGAGATTGTCTCGTTCTTGTGACCTCACAGAAAACTCGGTCTGACGACCTTGTCTCCCTCTCCGAGGACACGCTTATGCTAAACTGCACGTGTTCGTGCTTTTGCAGCTCAGGTTATTTTACCTTTATGTTCCACGTTTCATCGCCGGCTTCTTCTGCGGACATTCTTCATTAAATCCGGAAACTTGTGGCGCATTCCGTAAGATCTGAAATCCCGATTTTAATACTTCTCTGTAAACCAAGAATTTTGAGAACCATGAGGGAACTAACAGGTAAAGGTTAAACGTATTAAATATCGGATTTACATATCCATTCTTCGAATACTATCCTAGCGCAATTATTGACGTAATTAAGGTTTTGTTGCTGAACAAAGAGACTGTTTTATTTGAATCCCAAACGAGCTAGAGAGATGTCTGAGTCATATTTCCCCAGAGGTCTCGTCTTTCTCGCAGCCCTCCCTTTGACCAATTATACAAACCTGCTGTCACATCTTTGTGACAAGGAGGGCTACTGTATACTTTTCTAATATTAAGCATATGTGTCAATAATTTGAAACAAAATTGAAGCATGATGAACCTTGGAAAATCGTCAAAAACTCTGAATAATAAATAATCGATAATAAAAAATTTCTTAACCTCAGAACTATTAACAATCAAACTCCTGATGATATTTATAAAATGATTAGAAATACCAACAGTTTATTTGCAAGGAATCATACACATTTTACACGCCAAAAAATGCAATGATATTCATCGTAACTAAAAGTTCCTTTAGTAAAATGTTTTCAGATAACATTTTAGTTCTTAGAAAACTTTTGATACCATGTATATACCCGTTTTGTCTCAGATGTTCCAATAATTCAAAAAGCATATGATATTCTTAATACATTGCCCTATTTTTGACGGATGGTTCCCATCTGTTGCTAACAGCTGAATAGGAGACGATTTTAATTCTGAATGAGATGTTCTCACCTTGTTTAAGAGCTGCCGTTTAAATGACTTTTCAAGTCGAGTGGGGAAGCAAAAGCGTGACACTCTACAGTAGGAGTTCTCAATGTGGGTTACGCGGTAAAATTTTTCGGGGTGCACCGTGAGAGCTCAAAAGTCGCTAGATCTAGTAACAAGTCCATTTCACTGATTACCCAGTAAAATGTTTATAATTTTAAAAGATTTCTTAAATTGTTTTTGTCAATTTTTGTGTTTATCGATATATGTAATTTATGAATGCAAAATTTAATGTGTATATGTTTTATTTTATTTCCATTGGTATACTATAACAATAGTTTTATCTATCTATACAAGAAGTACGCCATTTACATTCACATATCCAGGGGGTACGTGAAGCATAAAAGGTTGAGAACCATTGATATATATGTTTTATTTTATTCCCATTTTATACTATAACTATAGTTTTATCTATCTATACAAGGGGTACGCCAGTTACATACACATATCCAGGGGGTACGTGAAGCATAAAAGGTTGAGAACCACTGATATATATGTTTTATTTTATTCCCATTGTTATACTATAACTATAGTTTTATCTATATATACAAGGGGTACGCCAGTTACATGCACTTTTCTAGGGGGTACGTGAAGCATAAAAGGTTGAGAACCACTGATATATATGTTTTATTTTATTCCCATTGTTTTACTATAACTATAGTTGTATCTATCTATACAAGGGGTACGCCAGTTACATGCACATTTCCAGGGGAGTACGTGAAGCATAAAAGGTTGAGAACCACTGATATATATATGTTTTATTTTATTCCCATTGTTTTACTATAACTATAGTTGTATCTATCTATACAAGGGGTACGCCAGTTACATTCATATTTCCAGGGGGTACGTGAAGCATAAAAGGTTGAGAACCACTGATATATATATGTTTTATTTTATTCCCATTGTTATACTATAACTATAGTTTTATCTATATATACAAGGGGTACGCCAGTTACATACACATTTCCAGAGGGTACGTGAAGCATAAAAGGTTGAGAACCACTGATATATATGTTTTATTTTATTCCCATTGTTTTACTATAACTATAGTTGTATCTATCTATACAAGGGGTACGCCAGTTACATGCACATTTCCAGGGGAGTACGTGAAGCATAAAAGGTTGAGAACCACTGATATATATATGTTTTATTTTATTCCCATTGTTTTACTATAACTATAGTTGTATCTATCTATACAAGGGGTACGCCAGTTACATGCACATTTCCAGGGGGTACGTGAAGCATAAAAGGTTGAGAACCACTGATATATATGTTTTATTTTATTCCCATTGTTATACTATAACTATAGTTTTATCTGTCTATACAAGGAGTACGCCAATTACATACACATTTCCAGGAAGTACGTGAAGCATAAAAGGTTGAGAACCACTGCTCTACAGTAATAGAATGAGTTTCAAATTTAAAACTTTGCAGTTTTGGGTCTAAACTAATTCCAATTTCCCCTCGCCACCTACACTAAATGACAAAGTAGACACCGTCCTCCATAATCGCCTCCCCTGTCTGTTTTAAGGAAGAACTTTAATCGCATTGAAATCCACACTGGATAGTTTCGGTAGGAAACTTCCATTCGCATCGTAACTGCTGTCCAGGTGGTACTTTCTCCCTCTCCTTGGAGTCTTAGGCCTTTCGTCTTTCGGTCCCTCAGACTTTTCCAGTTATCCCATTAATGTAACACAGAATGTATTTCTCAGCAGTGGATATCAAAATGGGAGAAAGGCTCAGCCAAAAACCAACGATAAATTCCGTTCCTGAAACTGTGTTTTGAGTCCTGGGAATCCTTGCAACCTGGCCAATTATTCCATTACGCAGCAAAATATGCCAGTCAGGAATAATAAACCCCAAACACCAACATAGCCTTGAGATGAACTGCAGAAAGAAATATCACCGATGTTAATTCAGTTCACAATGGATGATCTGTGAACTGAAACGTCTGCTGCATTACGAATTAAAGTAGTCAAAATTTCTGCAATTGTTTTGCGTGGAAGTCTTCATTAATGAAACGAGAAACAGTTTTCCGTTCCTCGCGAAGTTCGTTGACAATTCATCATTAAGCGTTGCAGTTGTTGTGGATTTCTTCCATTAAATTCTGCAGCGGACGAAAGCACAAAGCAACAACGATCTTCGGCACTTGAAAGTTCTCGAGAGTTATGCAAATGTCTGCGAAAGGAAGGCGCATCAGGTGGGCCACCTGAGGTGTGGCGCGCGCGCAGCAGGCAGGAAAGGGTAAAGAAACTGTTAACGGCACCTCGGAGGAAGAACGCTCACTTCCTTGATAGCAAATCTCTAGTGCTCGACGGTGAACGTGGGAGTCGCCAAATGCACACTCGAAGCATGCTTGAGGGCAACCTTTCCTCGCTAAAGTGACAAATCGTTGGAAAAACAGAAACAAACAGGATAGGAAACAACACTAAATTAGAATTTGCTGACATTTCACCAAATTGCTTGGATGCAATCATGGGATTTGGCTACGACTGGAGGATGCTGGCAAAGGTCAGATCCATTCTGTGATGAATACTAAGAGGGCATTTCCTTGTAGGCGAAGACAGTTTTAAAACATTTCGTTACAGTTATTCAGGATTTCTGCAGCTTTCGCAGTTCAACTGAAACTTTGTCATTTGAGCTAGTTAATAACTCTTTTGCTTCTAGTTTTACTACTTTAATAAATAAATAAAATAAATACCCCCTCAAGCAGCTGCTTGCCACAGAGGTCTGACAGGAGCCTGTCAGTTTATATGCCACAGTAGAAGATCTGAGAGGATGGCAGGACCTCAGCAGAAAACAACACGAACATCCATGCCTTACCCGGGGCTCGAACCCAGGTCCCGTAGATCAGTAGCGAAGCGCGCTAACCACTCGGCCACGGGACGGCTAAAAAATTTCGCTTGCAAATTAAAAATAATGAATAAAAATATGAAGGCATTTCTTTCCAAAGTGTAATTAAGTTGTGTACTCTTATTACAGCATTTACGGTTATTATTTTTAAGTACTTTTATTACTAAAAGTATCATCTCACTCTGTTCTAATATTGCGATGAGAGAATCATTTAAAACCTCATTTAGTCATTTAAAATCTCATTTCAAGAAGCAGTCTTTTTTTTTAACAGAAAAGTATCGACAACAAATAATTATTAGTTACTAGCTGAACGTACTCGGCTCTGCCCGGGTGTCACTTTTAATTTGTCTATTCTTATTTTCACTACACTAAAGGTAAATTTTGTAAGTCCCCTCTTCCCTCCGAAGCTTTAGCACAGATTCTCAACAGGAAGAAATTTGCCCGGTATTTGTTTGGATCGTTGTTGAGGTCAGCGAGCTCTCTCGTAGCCCGTGACTTAGTTTCTGCGTAAGCTATCGAGAGTTTTATTTCTTTTACCACAGATTTTGCCGCCCTATTGCTCCCGTGATATTCGTTCGCAAGGTCCAAATTTTCTGCACAGCGTCCCCCGTGTGGCCCGGTGATTGATTAAAAAACAGGTTCCCACTTGGCCCGTGGCTTCGTTTCTACACAAATAGTGACAGTTCTTGTCTCACTTTTAATCTGCATATTCTGTTGTTTCTTGCACTAAAGGTTAGTTTCCTGACATTTTATCCAGTTTGAACACGAAGAATTTCCCTGTGTTTCAAAGGTCATTGCTGAGATGGCAGGCGCTCTCAGAGCCCGTGGTAAACGATCGAGATATTTATTTCGTCAGATTTTGGCATTCTGTAATTCCCGACGTACTTCACCGAAAGATCCTGAATGTTTTAGGAGGGCTCCCCCTGCCCGACCCCATGATGTATTAGAAAATCAGGTCCCAAGCTGCAATTGACATTTTAATAATGCTTTTGGAAATGTGAGGAATAAGGCAACGGCAGCAGATTTAAATACTATTTTAACTCTTTACCTTCACAGTTCATCATCATCATCCTCAAGCAGCCATGAGGCTACGGAGGTCCAACCAGATCGTGCAATTTAGTTCTCCAAGCAAGTCTATCCGAGCTACATCTGCTGCATCTGGCCACTGCACACCAATTCTAACAAGGTCCTGTTTGACATTGTCTGCCCACCGCATCCTAGGTCTCCCCTTCTTTCTGAGGCCTTTAGGCACACTGTTCATAACCCTATTCGCCAATCTATAATTATTCATACGGGCAACATGGCCAAACCAACGGAGTCTCTCGCTGCAAAATATGCTGCTTAAAGGAGGTTGCAGACTCCTTAACCTCATCATCAGTTACAGAGTTGAACCAACTAATGCCCAAGATACTATGTAAGCATCTAGAATCAAAAGCATCTAGTTTCCTGTTATCTTGTTTATACAGCGTCCAAGTTTCACTACCATAACTAACCCTAGAAAGAACCAAACTATAGGTGTATACGCGTATTTCTCCACAATCGCCATAGATTCTTAAAAGTCCCAGCAGCAATCCCTATACGTGTGTTAATCTCATGCTGCATATCACCAGTATTTGTTACATAGCTCCCAACATAATTAAACTGTGACACCTGTTCAAGATTGCAACCATTCAAATTAACAGAATCACAGCCTACCTAACCAATTTTCATCACTTTAGTTTTCTCGCTGTCTATAACCAAACCTACTCTACTAATAGTTTCATCAACAGCTCGAATGAAAGAGTTCATCTTATCAACATCATTTGCCAAAAGGGCTAAATCATCAGCATAATCTAAATCAGAAATATTCGTATCTCCAGCTCATTTATGGCCAAAATCTTTCCCTTGAAGTGAATTTCGCATAACATAATCAATAACCAAACTAAAGAAAAAAGGAGACAAAATGCACCCTTGTCGAACACCAGAAGTAATGCTAAACCAATTGCTACAAGCCTTACCAACTCTCACACACGACTCAGTGTTATTATAGAGAGCTTTCATTATGTTAACGAAATTGTCTGGAGAGAGCCTTTTGTAATCAACAAAGCTAGCAACCAAAGATTTCTGAAACTCTAAACATTTCTCAAGAATCTGCCTAAGTGAAAATATCTGATCCACACATCCCCTACCACTTCTGAATCCACATTGCTCATCACGCAATTGACCGTCAACCAGATTCTTAATTCTATTAAGCACAATCATGCAAAGAGCTTTCCCTGGAACAGAGAGTAGGCTGATATCCCTATAGTTATCAAAAGAACTGCTATAACCTTTTTTAAAAAATAGGGATACTAATAGCTCTGATAAAGTCCTTAGGAACCATGCCTTTATCATAAAAGATATTCAGAATTTCAGTCATCCAAATGGTAACAGAAACATTCCCAGCTCTAAGCATTTCCGTAGTAATTTCATCTACCCCTGGGAATTTATGTAGTTTAAGTTTAGAAACAGCCAAAATAACTTCAGATTGTGTTTTAGGACCAACATTAAAGCCAACAACGCATCTATCATCATTACAAACAATGGGAATAGAACTAACTACATTGTTTAGAACATCACTGAAATGCTCAGCTCACCTAGCCATGACAGAATCCTCCCCTTCTATAACCTTACCTTGTTTATCCTTCAATCCTTGTGTACCTGTCCGTTTTCTACCACACAAAACATTAACTCTGTGGCACAGCTCTCTGCTGTTGTGCTGTCTGACTGCTTCCTCGGCTTTGTCAGCCAAGCCATCAAGCTAAAGATTCTTATCAGCAGCTAACTGATCCTTTACACGTTTATTAAGTTCTCTGTAATGCTTTCTATTAGGACTAGTAGGGTATTGATTAAGGACATTCCTGCACTTCTTTCTGTCTGAAATAAGCCTTATCACTCAAATAATTCTGTCTCCTCTGCTCCTTTTTCTCTAAAAGAGTACTGTTAGTTTCCAAAAAAGCCTGTTTAAAATAGTCCCATTTTTCCTCAAATTCAGTAGTAAGCAAACCATAACTGTCATAATGACTAAGTAACCTATCATGGTAAGCTTTAGCTATAACTGAGTCTTTCAGAGCTTCAGTACTAAAGGTAAATTTTTTAACCCTAGCACAACACTTTTTATGTGTAAGTTGCAACACACTTTTAACAAGGCAATGGTCAGATCCAATTTCAGCTCCCCTATATGCCCTGGTATTCCTAACAGAACTAGCCCATTTGCAGTTAATTAATATATAATCAATCATATTCTTATGCAGCCCATCGGGTGAAACCCATGTGTACTTATGTATGTCGCGGTGTTTGTAATATGTGTTAGTTATTCTGAAACCATTTAGTTTACTTACCTGTAGGAGACGTTGCCCATTGCCATTGCAGCTACCAATACCAAAAGGGCCTATTACTCCTCCCCAAAGGTCAGAGTCGGTACCAACTTTGGCATTGAAGTCACCTAGAACAAGGGTAATATCTCCTTTCTTGACAGAATTCAAAATATCCTGAAGTTGTCCGTAAAACCTATCCTTCTGCTCCTCATCGGCATCCTCAGTGGGGGCATAACAGCAGATAACACTGAAGTCTTTAACGCTTGTCTGAAATTTTGCTGTAAGAAACCTTTTATTAATGCACTCATATCCTTGAAGAGCGTCACTAGCGTGTCTGCTGAGAAGCAGACCCACGCCTTGGTGATGTTTATTGTCTTCCCTCCCTAAAAAGAGAAATTTAAGATTATTTTTAAGAATCTGGCCTTTATCTGTCCATCTGGTCTCTTGCAAGCCGGGAATATCTAAATTATAACGGTGGAATTCTTGTGTGAGGACATCAAGAAAAAAAGCTCTGTGCAGAGTCCTCACATTCCAACTACCTATGGAGAGAAAATGGTTAGTAGGATGTTTAAAGAAACTATGTTTATTGAGAGAAGGAATGCCAACAGTATCAAACAGCCCCCTAATCGCAGACATGGGGCAAAGACCCATTCCCCCACCACTAAAGGCTGAAGCCCTCTACACTGGAAGACTTCCTCCAATGTAGAATTTGATGATGCCAATAGAAGCAAAGAGTTCAGTTGCCTGCGATGACCTCTGCTCAGGATTATCCACCAGCTGATAAACATATCCTATGAATCTATTCACTTGGGGCTGTCAACCCACAAACAAACAGAAAACACAGCGGAAGATTTTCCCTCCACAGAAGCCCACCAGTGCAACAAATTCAGGATCCATAATCAAGCTCAGAGCCATAATTCCGTTCAGGTTAGTATATATGGTCAGCACCAGGACCCTGTGTGGTTGACCACTCCTCAGCAGGGTAGAAAAAAAGAAAAGTAGCCATAGATGTCCAGATCAGTAGGCCACACTAATCTGGCAGCCCTCCGATTCCGTTCACTTCCACAAGAGAGTAATTCTTTTGAAAGGTACTAACGGTCTGCACCACGAGAAGGCGAGGTCAGACATTAGGTGCTAGGACTGGCCGGTTCTATGCATCATCACAAGGGATTGGTGCAGAGCTCTCCTTCCAGAGGGAACAGTAAACGGCAACAGTAAATTTGACAGCGATTCTCGTTTCTCGTAGGAATAGAATAGTAAATGTTTTTGCTTCTAGCAAGCCACCCTTTTGGACTTTCGACCTGCAATTTGGCACTGCAATCCGGACCACAACCAGAAACATTTTCTGAAAATTTGAAGCGTTGACGTTGATTTACCAATGATTTATCGCTGCCACAGACAAACAGACAGACAGGCACCTTGTATTATATAGATAACATGGTCTGCAAAAAGCATTGAGATGCCGGAAAGGCAATGGTCTTGAAAAGGTTGCCGTCCGTCGGTATGGTACGTTAAGCAGTAACCATAGACAAAACATGCGACAGGAACTCCCCTTGGCGAATACGTTTACGCCTTAATTGCAGCATGGATCTTCAGTATCGAAACTACATTTCAATAGAGAAGTAAGTACCTAGGAGAAAACTAAAAAAAAATACATTTCTCACATTCTTCATTCAATAAAGTTCAACGACAACTCTATAAGTTAAAAAATAAGAACTAAACTTTCCTTTCTCGGATAACTGTTAGAAGAAAAAAAAGCTTCTTTCGATACAAGAAAAGCAATAAGGTGTACAAATATATTTGGGAAAAATAATTTTTTTTTTATTTTTATATCAAACGTAACGAGTAAGATGACGAATCTCGGTGCGGAACACTTCGCGAAACTTAATAACAAAAAACTGAGGAAAGAAAACAAACCATCGCAACTGAAACGGAAAAGTAATTAAGCGAAGTGCCATTAAGCGAGCGATGTGCGTTATGAGCAACAAAAGCCTCCTTCCTCCCCCCACAGACATCTTTTACGAGCCGACAAAGCCAAACTGAACGAAGCCGACCGGTCAGCGGTGAAATCTGTGACCGGAATGATCTTCGGTCAGAGACCTACAGCAATAAAATCAGAAGAAAAGTGCTCTTGAACTTTAAACCCGAGTGCCGAGAGAGAGGAAGCATTTTCCCCCGATGCCTGTGAGCGCGCGCCTCTGCGTCCGAAGAGCATCAAGAGCAATATTACTTTTGCCCGTCGAGGAATCCCGCTGGTATAAAACGACTCCGACAGCCTCGGGATACACGCCAACCACTAAATTGGTTTTCTGCGCCGAACCGAACCCCGAGGATTGCGTCGCTCTTCGGCAGACACGCGTAGGCACATGTATGAGCAGGCAGGCACGCACGCTCGCTCGCCAGCAGACAGCACGAGCGAAATGAGGAGATATCGGCCAGTAACAGAGATCATAAAACGAATGCGAATAATGATAGCTACAGGTTGCCATGACGATGGCAATCGACATCGGAAAAAGAGGAATAGTAGGGGAAAAAAGAAAACGCCGACGTTGATTACTGGCACACAAACATATCCTTTCCATTAAATGGGAGGATGGATATTAGGTGGAAGGATCCAAGGAGAGAGAGAAAGTCAGCCTCCACCAGCGATAAAAGATATGAATATTTCTGGCATTACGGATGGCGATTGATCTCCAGCTTCTTTTCTCTGCTTCTCTACATCATTCTTGGCCTTAGTCTCGCTATCCCTTTCGTTCCTACGATCTCACTAATCAAAATCCCTTCTTGAGTTGTTTTAAAAGCATCTTCGTCAACTTTTATGGACCTCTTTACCTATCTTCCTATTGCTTTTGGCTTTCACATTTGTCGGTTTGTCAGGATTTGACAAAACATTGTTCCACCATATCTTTTGTACGCGATGGAAAAACTTAATTACTTATGTGACAAATGAAAGCTTGTGATGCGGAGAGTATCATAGGCTATAAAAAAAAAACTGACCCCATGCTTTCTTCCCTCTAAAAAGGAGAAGTATGAAAACTCTTGTTCTGCTATATCTCCAGAACGCAAATGCCGAAAGTAACGAGCTACATGTCAAGGGAAAGCTTCTGACGTGGGGAATGTTGTAGCGTATGAAAAATTAACACCCCATGTTTTCTTACCGCTAAAAAGGGAGAAAATACGAAAAAAAATTGAAAATGATTATCTCCTGAACACGAATGCGGAAAGTAACAAGCCGTGTGCCAAATGAAAGCTTGTGACGCGGGGTGTGTCATTGGCCATAAAAAAAAAATTGACCCTCATTCTTTCTTCCCCTCTAAAGCACGGGAAATGTGAAAAGTCGTTCTACTATTATTGCCTTTAATTTATGTACAAAATAAAATAGTTCGTAATCTTAATTATAATTATTTTGCTGGGAACACAATATTATACGACAAACAGAATATATTGCCGATGAAGAAATTATATATATTTCCGATTAGAAATCCTAATTTTAACTGCAGAGTTTTGGGTTTACAATTTTATATAGAAAAAGCGAAAAAGGAAATTTCCATAAAAAATTATATTCTATTGTGCCTAAATTTTTAATTCACTGGAGTATACAATAAGGAACGAAATATGTTTAACAACTTTTAAGAAATGTTTGCGTGCATATTTGTCAAAGACAACACTGAATGCATGTTTACTGCGATTAAATAAGTTTTTGATAGTATTTATATAGGAACTGATATTTGGTAAAACTGCATATCCACACCACTCGTGATAGTTAATATTTTTATACTTTTTATTTTTATTTTACTTTATTTTCTTTAACAAAAATCAGTTATTTTTTTTAACCCTGGAAGAGCTCGAAAGCTTCTAGGTTGTTCACATATACCTATTGATGGTTTTGATTAGTTTTGTGCTTTTATTGTTTCTCTGTTCTTTGTAAAGTGTTGCATTGATAATGTATTTGACAAAGTGTTGTGTATTGTGTGTTTGTTGTCCTCCCGAGTGGTTAGCGCGCTTGGCTACTGATCTAAGGGACCTGGGTTCGAGCCCCGGGTAAGGCATGAATGTGTGTGCTGTTTTTCTGCTGAGGTCCTGCCATCCTCACAGACCTTCTACTATGGCATATAAACTGACAGGCTCCTGTCAGACCTCTGTGGCAAGCAGCTGCTTGAGGGGGTATTTATTTTTATTATATCTGCCGAACGCGACGCCTACAGTTACGTGTTAGGTGTCCAATGAAAACTCGACAATGACGGTCGTAAACTATTTCGAATTTTGCCCTCTATTCCCCCGTGAAAAAAAGGGGGCATTTTCATGGGGTTTGACTTTAACGAGTCGTATCTCAAATAAAGCTCGTGACGTCCAATGTCATGGGCTACCTTAAACATGTCTCCAAAAGCGGGGGGGGGGGGGGGGGAGAGAGAAATGTGCTCGATGTTTATGGGTCATATACCAGATGAAAGTTTTTAAAGGTAGGTGTTTTAAGTGCCGAAAAAATAAATAAATAAAAAAATAAAAAAATACCTGTCAGGTTTTGATGCGATACCTGGATATTATTTTGTCATTTCGTGTATATATTTGTATGTGACCTTGCATTGTAATCTTTTGAGTGAAACTTTCCTTTCTCCATCACCTGATCGGCTGTGATCGGCCCCCTTTCCGGCTCAGCTCGATTGATCAAGGAGCGCGATGCTAAATGACCGTCCCGTGGGACCAGGAGGTCAGCGCCGGACGGCGTAGGGCCCGTAGAAGGTCAAGACAGTTCTGAACGAGACGCTGGCTGGAGTGGACACATAGAGTTGCTGGGTGAATAGATATTCACGAGAGGTTTTCCTCTGTTAGGTGCGTAAGAGTCGCAGCCTGTTAAGCAATCTGAATATGATTGTAGCCAACTTAGCCAGTAGTCAACGTCAGTGCTCGGGGAGACTCTGTATATATTTTCCATAATAAGCCTTTTGTTATTGTTTTAAACTTGGAGTTAGTTATCTTGTTGCAATTCTCCAACGTCGAAAGCCCAATACAGAACGAACCAAAGTCTACGTCTTTACCTGTGGGCGCCGAGAATCAGTTATATTCTACCAACCCCAGGAACCGACAATACCTATCTTCCTATAGGGCCTTAAAGCGTAGAAACTAAACCTGCAGCATGTCGATGGTGCAATCAGTCACCGAGTTTCACTTCAAAGGAAGATACGATGCCGGTTTACCTACTCAACAAGATTGCCGGATCTGTCTTCCTTGGAAGTGAATGCGAACTCAGTGGCTGGATTGCACCATCGATAAGCTTTATTTTCCACGTTTTAGGGCCCTATAGGAAGATATGTATTTTTTTTTAATTTATTTATATTTCTTATAATTGCATACATTTCTGTTCCGACAACAAATATTCGCCGACGTCTAACAACAAAAATGTTGTTGACTATGAAATGTTGTTGAAAAGAGGAAGGCAACACAAAATCAGAAACACAAACATCTCTACTCAGAGTTCGATTCAGGGCGGCATTTTGCTCTGCAGACGAACATTCGAATACGCTAAAAAATATGAATGGAACAAATGGAAGAATAACCTATTGACTCTGCTGAATATTTTTCTCTTCATATTTTTCTGTCTTCAGTAGCTTCTAACGATGAAAATTCGGACTACTGCAAGATTCAAAATATTTCAATATTAGCATTCCATTACTGTATATGCAACCCAACAAGAATTTTTCGCTTAAAATCATTGAGTGTCTACAGGGAGAATAACATTAGACATTTACTAACATTAGAGGAGATCTAACAATTGTGGGAAACACACTGCCTACTTAAAAATACTTAGCAACAAACAGCCATTATGCGGAAAAATCGTTCAGGCACGGTTCTGTGTTTGAAGTAGCGATCATTCTCGGGATCAGAATGAGATTCCTGGAGGTATGCTTTTGGTAAGGAAAATCTGTGGATCAAAATTGCGAATCTCTGTAGTATCGTTTGCGGTGAAAACGATCTGTGCGATTCCAATAATATTGCCTACGGTAAGAGAGATTGCTGGATGCAGAATGCATCTCTCAGTGGCAACACTTGTTACGTATAAAAGCGATCTATGGATCACGAGTGTGGCATCGTTTGAAAATAAGAGCGATCTGTGTGTCCTGTCAAAAGTGCGATTCCAATAGTGCCACTTACGATACGAGAGATTTTTTCGGGTACGGAGTAGGAATCTCTGTAGTACTGTTTACAGTAAGAGCAATCTCCATATTCGGAGTGGGAATCTCAGAAGCATAACTTGTGGTAAAAGCGATTTGGACTATGGGGTGTAACCCGAATAGTATTGCTTGAGGTAAGAGCGATTTGTGAGTATGGAGTACTAACCTAAGTAGTATTGTTTCGAGTAAGAGCGTTCTGTGTATTCATTCAGCATAGGAATCTCTGCAGTAGCCTGAATTTTGTGCAATGGATTTATACGATAACAGTATTAAGATTAAAAAGAACTTCAGAGTTTCTGCTTCGATTTCTTTCAATCAAACAACTAAAACACTTTTTCTGTCTTTCGGTCATTATCTCTGTAACGATCTGTATCTCAGCCATTTTTTATCCTATCGATGTCAATTTTTGCACATGGATCCACTCAGAGTGCAAGGTTCTATCGCAAAACTCACATTCTAATTAAAAAATTAAAAAAAATACCTATCTTCCTATATGATCCCGAAAAAGTAGATAATAAAACCAAAAGAGCATATCGATGGTGCAATCAGTCACTGAGTTCGTCTTCACTTCAAAGGAAGATAGGGCGCCGGCAATCTTGTTGTCAGTAGGTAAATCGGCGCCTTATCTTCCTTTAAAGTGAATACCAATTCAGTGATTGATTGCACCATTTATATGCTTTTGGTTTTATTATCTACTTTTAAAAGTGCACATCGAAAGATACATATTTTTAAAAAGTTTCAATTAATTTATATTTTTTCTTTGTTACTAAACATATCTATCTTCAGAAACTTTCATTTGATATATAACTCATAAACATCGAGCAGATTTTTCCTCCCCTTGTTTTTGGGTTGGGTTGTTTTACCTCTGAGAGGCACTTTTGTGCACACCATGGGCTAAATGACCAGGTCACAACGACCCCGAAGGCTCAGAGTAGGTTGGGGGAGGGGATCCACTGGAACAGTTGTTAGGAGACATGGTAGCCTCCCTTCAAGGCCATCCAGCGTGTTCTTTAACGTGCATTGGGTATGGCTCTCCCGCACACGGAACCACAGTTTAACGTCCTATACGAAGGACGGCGGCTTTTCCAAGTCCATCGGTGTCCCCTATTGACCGTGGGCAGGGCGGGGAGTTTTGAGGCCCTGTTTTTGGAGTAGTGTTTGAGAAAGCACATGATATTGGAGGCGTCACGAACTGAGATATAACCCGTTAAGGTCCACTCTCGCGGAAATCCTCCCCGTTTTGGGGGGTGGGTGGGTGGGTGATTAGGTGGGGGGGATATATTCGAAACTGCCTACAACGGTCTTCATATGAGCTTTCATTTGACACCTAACTCGTAACTGCAGGCCCTCGCGTTTGGAAGATATAGCGGAACAATCTTTTTCATATTTTTCCTTTTTTAGGGGAGGAGAAATAGGAGGTGAAATTTTTTTAGCTCTGTAACACGTCCCCATGATACAAGCTTTCATTTGATGCATAGCTTGTTACTTTTGGCGTTCGCTTTCTGGAGATACAGAGGAACAATCACTTTCGTGTTTCCCCTTTTTCAGGTGGGGGGGGGAGAAAGCATGGGGGGTCATTTTTTTATAGCCATTGACACTCTCCGCGTCATAAATTTTCATTTGACGCAAAAATCATTAAGTTTACCGTCGCGTTCGAAAGATGTGGTGGAGCAATTGTTTCGACAAACCGACAAATGACGAACGGAAACGCAAGAGGCGCTAATAAAGAGGAAACCGACATTTCCAAATCTCGGTTTCCTCTTTACATAAAGAAACGCCTAAAAACAAAGAAAATCAAGGGACACTAATAAATTATTACAGAGTATTTACACGGAATATTGTGATTTGGGAACTTTTGCATGATGATATGAAATTAGATTTAGAAGAAATGGATTTTTTTTACAAAGCTGTACAAAAAAAGTAATTTAAGATTTCTTAAAGTAAGCCTTAAATATCGACTTAAGTTTAATCAACCCCAAAAAATATGGCCTGTTACAAAGGGCTAAATTTGCTGGTATAAAATATAGAGCCGAATAGAGATTTTTTAAATAACTAAATATTTATTCTTTCATCACAATATTAGAAATAAATCTCAGTTTTCCCTTAAAGCTATATCTACCTTGTCTGCTGGAAATGGAATACAACAGTTTTAATATATTTTTTTTTTAATCTATTAGTTTACCTTTTCCTCCACAACGCTGAATAATACTTTTTTAAACATCTGCTAAATATAATAAATAATTTATGAAAAGGAAAAAAAAAACTCGATTGAATAATCAGTTAAAAAGGTTTAATAACCGCAACAATAATAGAAAAGAACTGAACGGAAAAAGCCAAACGCCGCCGGATTTTTCCTAACCCACAGTATGCGATAAAAAAACGCCGATTGTGCAACGGCAGATTCCAGCCGATTCTATCTCCCCGAAAAACTGCAAAATAAAAAAGAAAGAAAAGCGACGTCGGTTGGTGTCGCAGGCGGTTTGGAGCGGCAATAAAGGCCTCCGCTCCAGAAGCCAGGGTCCCCCGACTGCCGCTATCCCAACGCATCCGAGCACATCTATGCCTTATAAACCCACGCGAAGTGGTAAGCCATGCAGCGAACTTCTAAACTCCCTTTGGCGGCAATATGAGGCAGCCCACCGCGTGCCGTTACGGAATGGCCGGCTGTTATGATACAGGCCCGACGTCTCTGGGGTCACTTTACGACACGCGAATGTTACATACGAGCCGTGATCACGGCGGTATTAAAGTGGTTATAAGGGGACCAAACACTGCTAGTGATATTGCGCTTTAAAGTTTCTTAGTAAGTTAGTGGGTAGGCGGGAAAGCTGATGGGAGGGGAAGGAGTTTGCTCGAGGAAGGTGGTGAGCGTGACAGATTGATAAAAGAAACTGAAAGGAGTCGGGAACTGGTTAGTATGCGCTGAATAGTCTGATAGCAACCAGAAATGTACATTCTTACAAAGCCTTTGTGTTCTCTGCCCATATGTGCGTTGGAAAAGGATTTCTTTACATTTTCTGCAAAGAAAGGAAATACCGAAAGAAAAGAAAAAACTCAGCGCATTGCATTTTTGACCTTTCATGCCAATTCTTTCGGCTTTTTATTTCTCAATTGAAAAGGAACGAGCGACTTTTATGAGAATATTAGAAATGAAGAGTTATCGCGCTGTCATATTTTTCGCCGTTGGCTTCGTCACCTCAGTGGATGTATGAGTTACCGGCGAGAGAATGATCTATTCCCATCACCAGCAGATGAGCTCAATATCAGATGATGCTCATACACTCCTCATAAAGCACACTGCAGAAAAATTGCCTGCCAGTCAAAGAATCGTTAGAAAAAACTGAAATGCATTTATTTCGGCAAGCGATTGGACATAACAGTTATTATTTGTTTTTTAATTCTTTCGATGGGAAGTCTTATGACTAGCAACACTCTTGAAATATGAAACGAATATTTTTGAAACTGGGGACATAGTTGATTACGATCAGTTTTTCTTCAATCGCATTTTCTGATAAAAATTTTTTTTTTTTGAGTTAGGAGCTTTGAATATGGCTTTACATTTTGATAAATATCCCTATAGAGTAAAATTCCATTAGTCCGGCACCATTGGGATTTGAATGGTGGGTTGGATTGTTTTACCTCTGAGTTTTACCTCTGAGCGGCACTTTTTTGCACACCATGAGCTAAATGGCCAGGTCACAAGGACCCTGAAGGCTCATAGAAGGTTGGGAGAGGGGACCCACTGGAACAGCTGTTGGGAGACAGATGGTAGTCTCCCGTCAAGACCATCCAGAATGTTCTTTAATGTGTAAAGGGTATGGCTTTCCCGCACACGGAGCCACGGCTTAATATCCCATCCGACAGACGGCGACCTTTCCAAGCCCATTGGTGTCCCCTACTGAACCTGGGGCTCGAACCTGGGAACTGCAGATTACGAGCCTGGCGCGCTACCGACTGAGCCACCCCCGCCACATTTTACCTCTGAGTGGCACTTATTTTTGCACACAATGGGCTAAATGGCCTGGCCACAAGGACCCCAAGGGTTCAGAGAAAGTTGGGGAAGAGGATTCATTGAACAGTTATTTGGAGACAGATGGAAACCTCCCGTCAAGGCCATCCAGCTTGTTCTTTAACGTGTACAGGGTATGGCTCTCCTCCACAAAGCACACGACGTAACGTCCCATCCGAGGGACGGCGACCATTCCAAGCCCATCGGCGTCCCCTTTCTAGTCGAGGGCGTGGTGAGATTTTCGCGGAGATGAATCTCAACGCTAGCACAGCTGAGGATCGAACCAGGGAACAAGAAGTGAAATGGACTCAGTGTCAGTTGCGATTAAAATAATACATTTGCAACGAAATGTTTCAGTAATTTATCAACGGAAGAATAACGTTACCAAATGCAGTTAAATATCTAAGTGGAAGTAAAATTCCAGAAATATTTTTTACAAAGGAATTTTCTTCCAATGTGTATTGATTTGGAATTAGCAGCGATATGCACTGCCTGGCCAATTTATTATGAACACCTACCAAATTTTTCATCATACGTATCATGATACAGTTCCAAAATTTCAAAGTTTTCAATTTCCTGCTGCTAGTTATCCTTGAAATGGGTTTTGAAGTATTTGCTACAGATCATCTCTCAGCTGATGGAATTTTTATTATTTTATTTATTTTTATTTTATGTATGGTATGCTTTCCCGTACAGTTCCTGCCAATAAACGATTGTCTCTCTCTATCAGCGTTTTTCTTCCTGCATTTGCCACGATTGGCGGACGTCTTCAGAGACCGTTGCCATTCTCCATACATCTGGGATATTATGTCCCTGGATTTTCCGCAGAGTTCCATCGCCTCCGTTTCGGATACTGCTGCTCATCGCGCTCCGACGATGACTCCTTTTCCGAAGTCAGTCAGATCAGCCTTTTTACCCACGTCTTTAAGGCTTTTTATAAAACTTAAAAAGAATTTCAATTTAAGGCTTTTATAAAACTTAAAAAGAATTTCAATTTAAGGCTTTTTATAAAACTTAAAAAGAATTTCAATTTAAGGCTTTTATAAAACAAAAAGAATTTCAATTTAAGGATTTTTGTACATCGTCTTTTTTTATCACGTTTAAAAAAAACACTAGATAATAATGTTAACTTTATCATCTGCCTGTTCTACTGTAGATATCGAACTTTTACGTTTATAGAGATAAATTAAAAATTATTTGCGTTTTCCTAATCTCCTAAAGGCTATAATTGCGCCCTCTACCGGTGCAAAAATAGAAAATTCAAATATTTTAAGCGAAGATTTCAAACAATGTATTTATGGTAGAAATTCGAAATTTTGATGGGGGAGTGTGAAGGTGGTGAAGTACCCATTGACAGCAACGAGTTTGACCCCTTACGCCCAGGGTGGGTGGGAAACGAAACTGCTTTCTTATTAATTAGAAAATTATTTTTCTTTATTTCGGTTGGTGCTAATGAAATATTATAAATCGCATATTTCAAATCCTTAGGTGGTTTTAATTTATATCGTTAGAGATCACTAAATATGAAACCGGCGAAAACTTTTAACGAATGTTGCAAGTGATCTGTTTATGGTAGAAATTTCGGTTGTATAGTGTCAAAGGGATATGCCATTGAGAGTAACAATCTGCCCCCTTTCTCAGAGTGGTATGAGAAAAACAATTTTTAAATTTAAAGAAAGAAGGAAAGATAAATATTTTTTACGTTGTATAATTACTATAGCCGTCCCGTGGCCGAGTGGTTAGCGCGCTCGGCTACTGATCTACGGGACCTGGGTTCGAGCCCCGGGTAAGGCATGGATGTTCGTGTTGTTTTCTGCTGAGGTCCTGCCATCCTCTCAGATCTTCTACTATGGCATATAAACTGACAGGCTCCTGTCAGACCTCTGTGGCAAGCAGCTGCTTGAGGGGGTATTTATTTTATTTATAATTACTATAAAAGTACTACAGATTGTATTTTACCCCATCATCCATTAGCTCGAATTAAAGCTTTTAATACTTATGTATGAAAACTAATGCTCATCAATATTTCCTGCAGATAAGCTATTAGCTTTGCGGGTCAAATGTATAAAATCTCTTTACATCTGTGTTTTGTGAGATGACGATGATGATGAATAAATATATATTATTAAGGAGCGAAAAAATAGGAAGAAGAAAAACTTCATTCTCTTTGAAAACGAGATTTCCATATGACCCAGATGCGATATGCGTTCTTCTGCTTTAAATATGTCTATTAAAGACATCAAATGTCTATCAAAAAACATGTGGCTATTTTTTTTTGCGTTTTCAATTGTGGCCGTAAGAGAAGAGAGGAAATTTGAAGCAAGATAAAAGTATTCCCTTGTGTAGCTAAGGCATTGGGAAATTTCTATTTTATGTCGCACCTTAAAAGTTTTTGATTTCCATTTCTCTTGAGATGCTCATTTCTGCGAATTTCTGGTCTACTGTGATCTCACTATAGGAATTCCTGGTGATTTGCAATGATTTTGTGAACTGCATTTAAAATTGTGATAAATTAATAGGCTATTATGCAAAAACATTTTGTTCCGAATCCGTTCGTTATGTATCGATACCACACAGAAGCAAAAGTTCCGTGGTCTTGTTACAAGCATAGGCGATTCAAAGGTTTCCTAGTGAGCGCACCCAGGGAGAGAGAGGAAAGAAAAAAAATCGTCGATGTGTCAGAAGAGATGTAAATGGCCGCAGCCTCCTTCTCCTTCCGTTCCCTTCGCCAGACTAACCGGTCGTCAGTAAACTCGCAGAGGAAGAAAATTCGTGCGACAGGCGGCTATTGGAAATCGAAGTGCGTGAATTAATGGTGGCCTCGACTGAGGGCGGCGTCCCCGTTGGGCGCGGTGGCGGGAGGTCACCGTCACAGTCGGGAGTCTCCGCTCTTTGTTCTCCTACCAAGAAAACGCTGATTTCTACTTGTCGCCACTTGGTAGATCAAATCGAGGATTCTGAAGATTTCCTTTTTTCCTCATTCTCTTTGGTCACTCCTGCGATTTCCATTCTGCTCCTCGGGATTTGCTGACCATTAAGCAATTTAAGTGCTGGTGCTTTACCAAGAAAACGGATCCCGACGAGGAAGCAATCACCTGTGATGGAAACAATTTCTCCTCGTGGATCCACGGGCAACTGACGTCAGAAAAGAGGCTCGGCAATCGTACACATTCGTCACATATTCCGCTTTGCGAATGCGACGACTGAGCGAGCAGAGAGCAGATCGCAAATATCCGTGCCTTTATTTCCACAGAAGATGTCACAGAACGAAAGAATAGAGTTTCGGTGAACATTTTGAAAACAGTAAACTCTGCGAGGATTGCGCTGCGTTGTTAAAGCCTTCGGTTTCACTTTCGTTACTTGAAGAGGGAATCAAATTGCCAGCTGATACGGAAATCTAAAGAATGTAGAAGCAATTGGGGATGGGGGTCGGAGGGGGGGGGGGTTAGAGCCAAATTCTAAATGAGTTCCGTCTTTTCTTTCAAATTGAATTTTTGTCAGCTTTTAATTTGTAAACATGTATGAAAGGTTATTAAATTAATAATCTCCACAATGCAAAAAGGAAAACAATTTCTTAAAAAAATACAACCAATCAAACAAAGAAGCTTTTATGCTACCTTCTGGAATTTTAACTTTCGCAAGATCACATATTACATCATTAAAATCTGTGCTGCGAACACTTCTATTTTCAACGCTCTTCAAACGAATTAGGAAGTAGAAGGCTTCAACGTCCTTTACAAATATATAACCGATGCTATTTTATCAAAGCGTTAATGAAAGGAAACTTTATAGTGTTAATAACACAGAATATAAATATAATTTGTTGCAACCTATAAAAAATATTTTCAACTGAATTCATTGAGTTGATTTCTTTTGAGGAAGCTTAATTTCAAAACCTCTACTCTTTAACTTCACGCCACTTGCACGTAGCAGACAGCGCAGATCAAGCCTACGGTTACATTACTTTTTGTTTACGGCTTAGGTTAAAACATGATTGCATATAAATATATTGCACTTAGGGAAAGACATGGAAATTGCATTACGTTATATACCGAAGAGCCAAAACATTCTGACCAGCGCGTCTTTATGAAAATCGAAGCAACTGCAGGTAAACGACAGCGCGTGCGAAGGTCATGAAACGGTATAAATAACACCTGATACTCAGCTCTGTTAATCAGTGTTATTCTTGTTCTTCAGATGGGAAAGGCAGCGGACTTAGGTGAGTTTGACAAAGGCCAAATTGCAATCGCCAGACGACTGGATAAGAGCATTTCCAAGACGGCAAGGTTTGTGGGGTGCTCATGGTCAGCCGTGGTTAGTACCTTCAAATAGTACATCGAAGTACATCACAGTACATTGAACTCTGCTGAAAATGAGGCTGCATAGACGCAGGCCACTCGGAGTGCCCATGCTAACCTCGGTTCCTCGTCGAACGTCGACCATTGCGTCTGCAATGGGCACGTGAGCATCAAAACTGAACACTGAATGATCGGAAGAAAGTCGTTTGGTCCAATGAATTTCGTGTCCTGTTGCACCATGTGGACCGCCGGGTACGAGTGCGTTGCTTACCATGGGAAATGTTGGCACCAGGATACACTGTGGGACAAAAACAAGCCGGTGGAGGAAGTGTAATGCTTTGGGCAATGTTCTGCTGGGAAACCCTGGATCCAGTCATTCATGTACAGGAAACTATGACATCTACCACCTACCTAAAGATCATTGCACACCAGGTACATCCTTTCATGGCAACGATATTCCCCTCTAGTAGAGCCTTTTTTCAATAGGATAATGCTCCATACCACACTGCCCGGATTGTTCGAGAATGGTTAGTGGAACATGAAGAAGACGTTCAGGTACTGCCCCGGCCTCCAAATTCTTCACACGTCAATCCAATCGAGCATCTGTGGTTTGTATTGGAACAACATATCAATTCTGCGGTGGCTCAACCACCTAACTTACAAGAGTTAAAGGATCTGCTGGTAACCACAAGACACCTTTAGAAATCTTGTAGCGTCCATGCTTCGCCGGATAAGAGCTGTTTTGTAGGCACGTGAAGAACCAACATCATATTAGGCGGGTGGTCATAATATTTTGGCTGTTCGGTATATAATATCGTTGATTCAGGCTCTTACAAAACAGAATAAAGAGTACATTAAATAAGTAAAAAAAAATCAGCCTTTTCTAACTATAAAGATTTGTTTATCGCTTTTTTCTGTATAACGAGAAAATTAAACTTGTGATTATTGCTCAGGTTGATAAGAGCCCCATGGCCTAATGGATCATACACTTGGTTACTGACCAAAAGTACCTGGGCTCGAGCCTTGGGTGAGGTATGGATGTTTGTGTTGTCTTTCTGCTTATGTCTCGCCTTCTTCACAAATCTCTGTGGCGTATTAAACCGACAAACTCCTGTCAGACCTCTGTGGCAAACAGCTGCTTATGAGGGGTATTTTTTTTTTGATAAGAGTGTAGCATTTAACTGGTTCGTTTTTGTGGTTACAAACGCAATAAAACAGTTCCTAATTTTTTCCCTTTGCTACGTATAGACAGCCAAAGACCGTTAACCATTCGCCCATAATGATGGCTGAGATGTTAACAGCCGTTCTCAACACTGCTTTCTCTCTTAAGACTTTGTCAGGCTAGAGGCCTTTTTAGATATTTTTTTTGTTCATGATTTGTATATTATTTTGGATTTCACCAAAATAGGCATATGCTACGTGGGAGGCCCTCTGTCCCGGCATCTGGAAAGTTAATTGAAGTAGCAGTGCCCCGAGGGGACGGAGGTCACCCAACTGCTAGCGGCCTTCCCGGATGGTCGGGCGGAGAGAGAAAGGAAGAAAGGGTTTGGTCAACAGCGAGGAAGAGATCCAGTTGAGGAACGGAAGCGTGCAGACATAAGATTGTAAAGCTGGTAAATGCCGACTTGTAATAAAGGCATTGGGCTCTGTGAATACAGCTGAACAGGCATAGTAAGCTGGTGTTGTTGTAGTGCTATGTAATTGAGCATATGTCCTTGTTCTATCAAGCATGTTTGGAAGGTTAAATAAATAATTGTTATTTTTAAGTAAAGTCTGAAGTTGAACCAATTTATTGGGGAGGAGCCTCAGTATTGAGTCCCAGCAATAGTGATAAAACCGTTGATTTTATCTGAAAAACTCTTTCACCAGTCGCGTATTGCGATCGAACCGAGGGGACATTCCTAAGTGGTCCCAATAGACAAACAAACGAAGAAGCAACATCACAGACTTCAAGAAGTTAAAATAATTTTATGAGCTTATTAAAGAGAGTAAACTCTGATGGTGGCACTGAGTTATTATAACCCTTGGTTTTACATTACGTTCTTGAATAGTGAATAAAATTGCCAGTTGATACAAATATATGAAAGATACAGAGATGGAAAGTATGAGGAATAAACATCAAGTCCTTTTGGTATCTCGCAGTGGGGGACGGAAGTGACGTTGAGATTGCCAATCGGAAAGACTACGACAGTGCACAATTGACACTTCAGCAGTTCTTATAGATCTGAGGTTAACTCGAAGGTGATTGGAAGGTCATTGATCCTATGATCTGTGACAATTGTGAAGCAACAACTGCTCAGTTTCAGTCTCTTTCGTTGTCCATAATTCCATTACGCCCCACAGAAGTCATTTTTCAAGACTGGCTAGGATTGGACTGAACCGGTAGCAGGCAGAGCTCATGATCTCTAGTTACCGGATCTGATTCGCGCCTGGGCCAGCTTTGAGATTCATCTCCGCTAACTCCCACCCTGCTCTCGGTGTGAAGGAGGGCCCTGAAAGATTGGAAAGGCCTCCGTCCGTCCGATAGAGGGCTAAGACGTGAGCATATCCTGTGCATGTTAAAGAACATGTTGTACAGTCGCTCAAAAAAGTATCCGAACACTATGGTTGATTACAGAATTCAGAAAAAATATCTGGCAACGATTTTTTTAGAAATTAGTGATCTGACAACCTTCGTGTCACGTGACGAACCTTGAAGGGAGGCTACCATCTGTCTCCAAACAGCTTGCCAGTGGGTCCCCTTCCCAAACCATACGCGAGCCCTCGGGGCCCTCGTGACCCAGCCATTTAGCCCGCCGTGTGCACAAAAGTGCACCTCAGAGGTAAAACAACCGTATGCTTTTTAAAGCCAACCTTAATGTCCTTATTACCTGTACGAAGCCATTTCTTCTGCTTTCCCACATCTCTCTCTTATTCAACATTCACGATAATTTTTATGAGTCCATTAAGCGCCAAGTCTTCTATTAAGTAGCAATAAACATGAAGCACGTCAGAATTTTAAGGAAGTACAGCAATGGATGAATTCTAAAGAAAGTCTGAAAAATTTAATGCGTTAACGCTAAAGATGAAACAGGTTACATATTTATATCATAATATAATAAGCATTCTAATTTTCATAATTAGAGTAAGAAAAAAAAGCAACAACCGAAAACCGTGAAACGTGTCAGAAGAGTGCCGAAATCTTAAATCAATTCTGCAAATCCATAATGAGTTTTTTTAATGCAGGGAGACTCAAGTAATAATTCGCCTCTTCGCATCAATCGTTTTTCATTCCGCATTTGATAGAAATATCGCCAGTCTATTAATCTGCTGCAACATTTCTGTTTTCCAGAAACATCAGATAAATTCTTCGTATTTTAATAAACGTGTAGCAACAGAAACAAGTAATTAAAGGGAAAGGAGACGCTCCTCCCGCAACACGTGTTTTTCTAGTAACTGCGATTTTTCATCTTATTTATGCCCCGCTTCCTTAATCACGGGAAATTAAACTTCACACATCCTTTACAAACTGGTGCCACTAATTACAGATGCTAAAAGGAAAAAAAAACAACACAACATCTGAATGTGTCACTTGGAAAACTCACGAGGTTAAAAATACGTTGCACAATATCTCAATAGAGACAATTATAAAATGAAATATAGTGTCCATTGTTTTCCACTCGCTAAACAAATGAATAACGTTCCAAACTTCAATATTCAGTTTTTGTTGTCTTTCCCTCATATATAGTTTTCGCAAATGTAGAGTACATGAAAAAAAAACCCAGTTCTCTTTTTAAAGGCTCTCCATCAACGTTTTTTCGTGTTGGGTTGTTTTGCCTCTAAGCGGCATTTTTTGCCACGGCTTTACGTTCCATTCGAAGGGACCGCGGCCTTTCCAAGCCCATCGGTGTTCCCTCATTCTGACCGAGGGATAAATTAGTTGAGATAAATATCAAAGCTTGCCCTGATGGGACTTGATTCTGGGGTTGTGAACTGTGCCGTGACAAGGCAGGGTAGAGTGAGGCATCTGCTCCGGCCGCAAATCAAACATAGGGCACAATTTTTAATCCCTATAAGGTCAATTCTTTTACTCTAAGCACAAACTTACTACTCAATGGGTTGTAAAATAACTCCTGTCCGGAAGTAAATTTGGTGAAGCCATTTAGCCCATTGTGTGAGAAAAGTGTCGCTCAGAGGTAAAACAACCCAACCCCCTAACAACAAAGGCACCTAGCAATTATTGGCTGTGGACCCCAAACATTCTTTGCTGTTCACGAACTGCAAATGGCAAAACAAGTAGAGAAAGTGCTGACTGGACAAATGCATATCGGCAATTTCGTTTCAATTATTTTCTTCTATATTACATAAGAAAGTAGTTTTTGCATAATTTAACCGCCCTGCCTCCCGAATAAAAATACAAAAGAACATTAACTGTGAAAACGTGCAAATTTTCAGATATATAAAACAACACTGTTCCACTCTAAAGTCCGTCTTTCAGCAATAGTTGCTCTCCGTGTACAATCGAAAGTTCATCGGAGTCATCAATAGTAAAAGAAAAAGGCAAACCAACAGTCATAAAATTACTATGAAACTTTATTACATACTTTTATTATATATAATTACGTACATAAATATATTGAAAAGCTCAAAAGAGTAATCTCGTGTGTGTGTGTGTGTCCTCAGTACTTAAAATTAGACGATATAGTTGAAATTAAATGCATGAAATATAAATATATTTAGGAAAATAAGAATAACATGTACAGAAAGAATTTAGATCAATTGAAAATAATAAACGTAACTAATGTAAAAAGGTTTCTATGTCATCAAGGTTTAGAATAAATAATTTTAATTTTTTACAGAATTTTTTTGTAATCGTTGTGATCTCATTCGGGATAGAAGAGGTAATTTTCGGAGCTAAAGATAAATAATAAAGTCTAAATATTTCTTTATGCAATTTTGGCATTCTGTAAATTAATATTGTCATTTGACTTTCACTCGTACTGATTTGTGGAAGCAAGCATTTTTTTCATTTCTAAAATAAAAGTATTTGACAATTTCAAAAATGGTTAATTTTGCAATGTGGAATAATGGTAATGTATGATGATGATGATGTTGCATATTTGAACTATTAGTCACTAAACGAATATGATATAATCTGAATAATAATATAATAAAGAAGTGTGATACTGATGTTTTAGGCGTCGTTTGCTCCGTTCACGCTTCCAGCAGTTGTTACTTACTGGCGTTCACTTACGTCCGCTCGCTTGCTGATTGCCTATCGCGCAAGGGAGTGATTCACACTTTTTCACTCTGCGCACTCATTCCGTGAATGTGTCGACGACGCGTTTCAAAGCCGTAGCTTCATTATCAAGATACTACCTTGTCCCATGCGAACGGAGGTTATATTCCAGGTGTGAAGTGGTCTGGGTACAGTCTTTTCTTGTTATGGTTGAGCCGTTATTTTGGTTGGCCAGTCCACTATTGTTGCGGGGGGATGGGATTTCACGTCCTCTTGCATTAGTGCTGTGCTTGTTAATTTTTTCTTTTTTTTTCTTCTACGATGAGCTTTCGTGGGAGGGGAGGTTGATATATTTCGTCGTTACATGCGGTGTGTCTATTTTCGTATGTTTAGTTGCTCATGTAAATCCAATTTTTCTTGCGTAGACGCGTTGCGAGTGAACGGAGCAAGCGGACCGCCTAAAACATAAGTATCATTACTGCATAGTAATTTTATAATTATTAGTTTGCCTTGTTCTTTTGCTATTGATGACTCCAGTGAAAATTGAACAGTAGAACTATCAGTTGCATGGATAGCAACAATTGCTAAAAGAAGGACCTTTACAGTGCAATAGTGGTGCATGTTTATATATTGTGTATCACTGTTATATAGCGGCCGTCCCGTGGCCGAGTGGTTAGCGCGCTTGGCTACGGATCTAAGGGACCTTGGTCGTAACCTTCGAGACTCAAGGCCTTTGCAGTCTAAACTGACGTCACATCCTGTGGATCCACAGTACATCCTGCGCACGTAATTCTATCATAGCAAATCGAGCATTTACTTTTTTTATAAAATCGGGGGGGGGGGGCATTTTTGTGTAGCACTGTGCTCAAAAACTGATTGACAGGTATTATTATATGGTATATATGTACATTAGAGTAATATTTCTATGGCAAACCTTAAAATAGGGAAGACGTTGAAACTAAAATAGATCTTGATTTGTAATTGTGCAAAATTGATGGCTCCAAATGTAATCGTCGTTTAACGTTCTCTGAACATGTAGAACAACATATAAATTACCAGGAGCGTCATAATCGGTTGCACGTATAATTACAATGACACAATATGTTTAAAAATAAAGTTAAATGCAAATAATTACTCGGTTATATATTAACAAAAATAAAACCATTTCCTTCACATATTTTTCGCGATAAATGCTGTCAATAACTGATCCAGTTGTTTGCACCATTAATAATATAATCGTGACATATAAATTGTTATGGAAAATTAGTGTGTTTTATTAAAAAGAGAAAAAAACACACAAAAATTATTCAGAACAATTTTATTGGCAAATGTGAACTAAAAATTAATGATATACTGTAATAGCTTTAACTGTAACAATTGCAGTTATGATTTAATTGAAATACTTTTTCTTAGTGATTAGACTGAATTTTTAGGAATATTGAGCTGTATTTTTTTCTGAACTCTCATTAAATTTGAATAATATTTGGACATAGATACAACCTTCCGATGGAATACATATTCGAAAAGTAGCAGGAAAGTGCATCTAAACTTTAGAAACTACAATTTACTGAAAGCACACACACACACATATATATTTTGGTTTACAAAGCTACCTTTAAATCTATGACTAAAGATTTGACAATAAATCGTTCAACTAACCTCCCAAATGTAAGGAAAATAGTCTCTAATCAACCTTCGATTGTTAAAAAAAAATTCTACGCACCCTGGTAAAGAAAGATTAAATCATTTAGGCATACATCTTTCCAGATATAAGCCAGTGGTGTAAGACCACTAAACTAACAGACTCTGCCTTGTTTCCACTAATAGAACTTATTAGTTTAGTGGTCTTAGAACACTGTGGCATGTACCTGGAGAGATATGGTTCAAATCCCACATGCCAGAAAAATTGTTTGTCACAAAACTATTAATATCAAAGCCAACAGTTAACTCTGTGGATACTATTTATTGAGGGTAGACAACTTTCTCTTTTTGGCACTAAGACATTTTTTCTTATTTCCTAAATTCTCTAACAAACAATTATTTTTTATCTTAAAAAAATTGTTTAAAAATACATTTGTTGAACACCAGATAATAATTAAAGATAATAATCCCGCCAACAAACACACAAGCAGCTACGGGGTGTCAAGATGCTAGATCGACGAATGATGACGTCAGAACGTGTGACGTCACCAGTGAAAAGGCAAGGCCAACTAGAAAGACAGGCCATGACACTGAGGCGATCCTCAACCGTCACGTGATCAACTTAGTCCGGTAGCTGCAAACGCCACTCGATTCGTTCGCACAGAACCTTGTATCTCGTTTTTGCGATTTTATTTCGCTTTTTTTCGTATCGTTAAATCAGATGAAAAATTCCTTGTGTAGAATAAATAATGGCTGTATTCTTTTTCCACTTTTTTGTTTAGCTTTTTATATAAGCGAAATTAAATTCGATAGTTAATTTAAAACTAGCTGATTTTTACAAGAAACCTATTTTTTTTCTTTCTTCATACCCCATTTAATCTAATTTGTGATAATTCTTAAAATACCAGCAGTTTCCTTAAAAAAAAATTAGAGGCATAATATTATAGTGTTTAGAATAAAGAACAAAATCAGAAAACCAGAGGTGTATTTAAACGGGTGGTTTGGGATATGTATATACAAATATATATAATTTTTAAATTTTTTTTTTAAACATTTAACAACTGCAAGGCATTGATTCAGAATAGACCATTGGTTTTCATTTACTTACCAGTTGCGGTATCCTTAATATTTACTTATTGAGTACATTTTTTAATCTTTTGGAAAAGAAATCGCCCGACTCAAATATAATTTAAAAAATATATACTTTCAGTGGTCACTTATTAGATAAATTTCCATGATATGCAAGCAGTAATCGAGATTTTACAGTGCAATAACTTCTTAAAATTATTAAGGAAAATTGTGACAGTAGCTACGTTGCACGTTTGGTATTTAATTATGGAATATTTAATAACAGTTATTCCACTTTATATAACTGCTGTCGCGTAAACAGGTTGAAATGGAAGCAATATCCGGTACATTAAACTTTAGTAAGATAAATACTGTGAAAAGTATGAATACATTTTAGTAGTTCACATACTAATTTCCATCAATTTTGAACGAGCTAAGTTAAATATTTCTACCTTCATAACTATTTAAATACTGAACCTCATATTTCTAAAAACCTAGATTTAATGGTTTATTTTCAATTGCATTTTCCTATGAAAAACACAATGAAAAAATTGCTGTGCCCTATTGACAGGAGTGTACCTAATAAAGTGACTGCTTAGCACTTCTGATTGCCACATTTAATAGGACAGTTTAATGAACAGAAACAGCATATTTGATAGGAATGAACATATTTTTCATCTTTATTTGAGGTAGTTTACAACAAATTATTTTCAGTGCAAACATGGGCATAATGTCCCTGAGGCAACATAATGCAAATACAGTGAGGAATATACAGATTTGAATAAAACTTGTACTGTATTCAGCAGTAATATTTTAGAATATGATACAGAAAATTACAAAACTCAAAAAAAAATAAGATTTTCTGCATATTGATTTTAACAATATACTAGTGTATATCACAGCTTTGGAATATATTTAAGTAAATATTTCACTACACTTTTTTTTGTTTCTTTTCAACTCATAAAAGATGCCCAATGAAGATGTGACAAGAAATATATTAGATCATGTAATATCAGTTCATTATAAAACATTTATCTAGTAAATTGATTTTAATGAAAATTATGTATCTCTTCCTAAAAGACTCATACATAATCTAGAACATGAAAGATATCCTAAAATTCATTAATTTTGCACTCGCATAACACATCACAGCTTCTGAAAGAACATAATATACTGCAAAAGTAATTTTCAGACACTAAATTTTGCCAACATTCTTGGCACTCAATAAATTTGTTTAAATTTCTGACCGAATTTCTAATGATAATAAACAACATAAGCAACTCAAAAGCAAACACTTGACTAGGTTGACATTATTTTTAAAGTTATATTTATGAAGTTACAAAATTTTATTAACTGATCAGTCATTTAATTTTGAAAATGATCAATACAACCTAATTCTCATGAACCATCTGAAATAAGCAATATATAATATAGATAATATTTCTTCAAACAGAATGTCAGTAAAAGGATGATTATTTTATTTAGAGCAAATAATGGGTGTTGCAAACTGATGACTAGTCAGATTGGACACCTATATCTAAGAGATAATGTTGAACCCCAAAAAAATAACTTGTTGGTTACAACAGTTTAAAACGGTATAAAAATTAGTGTCATTTTTCCTTCACAGAATATTGGTAAAATTCAGCTTTCATAACTCTTTAAAAAGGTATATTAAAGGTTCTAAAGGTTATGTATTTTCTGGTGAATAGGAGAAAATGAATTAAAGAGAATACGAATTTTACATCTTTCAAATACATGTATGAGCCTGAAGCATAACAATGGGAGAACACATTAGTTAATCATGGTTAATCATGCATAATTTATTTACTGCATAGGCTCAGGTAATAAATATGTTAAGACAGAGAATATTGCTGTTTGCAAAGTCAAAATTAATAGATTATTGTAAATGGCATATTAAGTTCAAGGTACAAAAATTGCCAAATGACATAATTTTTTTTGAGTGACTTGACTAGGGAATTCAAACCTGGGAACTGGATACCAATATGCAACAGATAATATTGAATCCAGAACCAACTTTTTTTCTTCTTTATAATTATAGAAATGTATTATGTGCTCATATATATCAACATATATTATATTTCTTTTCGAAAATATCTAGCTAGCAATCACAGCCAGATAAAGCAAGCATTATATATTCATATATATAATACTGTTAAATTACAGTCCATCCTCATAGAGAGCAGCAGTCTCAACCTCATAGAGCTGTATTGTCATGTGAAAATCCAGTAAAACTCTTGGTGGCTCAGTTGGTAGAATGCCAGATTCATAATCTGCTGTTCCCAGGTTTGAATCCCATCTGGGATCTTATCTGTCAACAGGGAACACTGATGGGTTTGGAAAAGACACCATCTGTAGAATGAGACATTAAGCCATGGGCCCCATACCCTGTGTATGTTAAAGAACACTCTGGATAGCCTTGATGGGAGGCTATCACCTCTCCAGTGTGCTGCCTCCCCTAAACTATCAGCCCTTGGGAACTGGCCATTTAGCCCATCGTGTGAAAGGAAGTGCCATTCAGAGGTTAATAAAAAACAACTGGTAGACACATAGTATTCTAATATATACATAGTACATGGCCGAGTGGTTAGCGCACTTGGCTACTGATCTAAGGGACCTGGGTTCGAGCCCCGGGTAAGGCATGGCTGTTTGTGTCGTTTTTCTGCCGAGGTCCTGCCGTCCTCTCAGACCTTCTAATATGGCATAATAAACTGACAGGCTCCTGTCAGACCTTTGTGGCAAGCAGCTGCTTGAGGGGGTATTTTTTTTGTATTTTGTGTTGCATTAGATTTTTTTATAAACCTTTAGAATGATTTTGTAAATATAACTGTAATTTTCATTAGGTAATGGTTATAAACTGAAAGTCCACTCTCACTACAAGTATTCAGCAATATAAATTAATATCTGATTAATTAAATTTTAATGTTTCCATACTATTTTTGAATTTAAGCTTTAATGACATTATCTGCTATTTCATGGACATAAAAACAACATGAAAATATTTTTTTTTCCATAGAATAACCAAAAATTAAAGGGTTTTAAATTTAGAAGAAATTCATTAAATTAGAAAGAAAAATAACTGGTTTTGGGTTCAACAATATCTTTTGCATATTGGATTTCAATCTGACTAAGTCATTAATAATAACATCCATTATCTGATCTAATAAAATAATAAATAATCATCCTTTTATTGACATTTTCAATTTCAAAAATTGTGATTGACATGATATACTCTAAAGACTGATAAAACCTGTTCCTATGGATACATAGTTACTCTACCTAGATATATGAAATATATATATTATGAATAAGAATACAAGTACAAATTTTGCAGTTCAAACAAGTGCTGATAGCATATTTATGTCTAAACTACTTTTCCCTTCAGCGTATAAAACTTATTAGCTCAAAAACAAAAAAGACTGCCAAGAGAATTGTTTGTGCAAAGAATATCAAACATGGACTCGACAATTTTTGTGGGCAACGACAAATATCTGGTTTGCCCCTTAAAAATAAAAAAGTACCCCCTCAAGCAACTGCTTGCCACATAGGTCTGACAGGAGCCTGTCAGTTTACATGCCATAGTAGAAGGTCTGAGCAGATGGCAGGACCTCAGCAGAAAAACAACATGCACATCCATGCCTTACCCGGGGCTCGAACCCAGTTTATGAAATGAAAAATGCTAGCATTCAGTAATTAACCTGATCATCCACACATTTATAGCAATTTGCAAAAGTATTAAATATGAGTAGTTAAAATATCAAATAATTCATGCTCTCAACTTCAAAACTAGGCCAAACAAATTGTATTGTGTTTGTGATCAAAGGAACATGCATTGAAGTCCCAGGTAAGGCATGGATGTTTGTATTGCGCTTTTCTGCTGAGATCACACCTTCCTCTCAGACCTCTAAGGCATATTACACTGGCAGGCTCCTGTCAGACCTCTGTGGGAAGCAGTTGTTTGAGGAGGTATTTATATTTTTCATGTAAAACATTTGCATCAATAAAGTCGAAAAAAAATTCAGTTAATTAGTTTTTCAATGCCATTCGCTGCGCTGGGGCTCTTGTTTAGGAATAGTAAAAGTTGAGGTATGTTGTTCTCCATCATAGTTGGACCGGCATCCAGCAACACTACAGTGTCTAGGCATGATTTCCTCACCTATGAATTGCAAGGGACCAGTAAATTATTCTATTCACATTCCTCTTTACGTCAAAAAAGTAAAAGTACTGAGCAATTTACAACATTAAATGTGGTTTTCATTCTTTGATGAATAAAATGTGAATATTACTTCAAATCATTGACTAATTATCTTAATAGTCATGGTATGTAAGATAATTAAAAGTCTGTAGCTCTATATAATGATTGAAATTCTTGTTAATGATAAAAATTTGGGAACTAATGTAATACATAATCTTAATATTTAATAGTTATGGTATGCAAGAGAATGGAAAGTGTGCAGCTCTATATAATAAGTGAATTTTTTTTAGTGATAAAAATTTGTGAATTAATGTAATACGTTGTACATTTTGCAGGTCTCATATGGTGTTATTCACAGAAACAAAAAAAAAAACAGTTATCAAACAAATAAAAACAACACAAGCATCATTTATTAACTGCACTGCACAAGTAACATTTCTGTTCATACTACTTTATCAGTGCTGTTAAAGTAGTCAAAATCATTTTCAATTAGAAACAAGTCAGTTATGAATTTGGTCAATATTATTAACTCATGTACCAGGCTGGAAATTTACTAAGTCTGAACATTTAAAAAAAAGCTTGTCAGCAGGAATTAAAAATCATGATTGATCAATTGTTTATTAAACAGAACATTCTATCACTCTATAGCAAAGCTTTGTTTATATGATTCGAAAAACAGGATATATTAATTGGCTATTCCCCTAATAATCTAATGAAGGCCATAGAAAAATTCAATATTGATTTCTCAGATAATTAGTATGGTGACTATAAAATACCTCTAAGGTGATACAGAAAGGTAGGTAAATATAGGGCCATGTCATGGCTGTATCAGAAAATTCAGTGCAAAAGAGAAATGATTTACTCAAGAGATCTGGTAGCTACTCTCAAAGCAAAATCACATAACAAAATGTTACTTAAGTTTTAAAAAGCAACTGCTCATTTCTCAACTCATATAATAATTGTATAACACATTAGTAATATTTATGTATAATTGCACTGCCACTTTAAAATGTGACTCTTACCAGAGCATTAAAAAAACTGTAATTTGATAAACCAGTGATAAGAGGCATGAGTTTAATAGCAAAATATCAATGATAAATTAAAATATGCTGTTATTAGCAATGAAAGAATAAGTTTTTGCAATTTCTGCATTTAAAATATTGTCAATTAGTACCAGAGGTCCCTATGCTCAGATCAGATTTTATGATCATATCTATGCAAGTAACATATATAAAAGTTACTGAACAGTTGTGTTTAGTATTCACAAATATTACATTTGATTATTGATAGCATTTCATATCACAACTGTGCTATATCGATGGCACTATTCAAATATAAAAATTTAAAGGACATTTAAGTTCTGCTCTGAAATAATTCTAAAAGTTAATTTCAGCAAAGGAATCTACGACGTTACCTGTTAATTTAAAGCATATATTAGAAAAAATAGTTTTTACTATACAAAACATTGGAAAATTTATTTGCAGTTTAATACTTAAAAAAATAAATCAGGGGATTCAAAAATAACTATTGTAGCGGTTCATATTTCGATACGGGCAATTTCAATTTTTCACTCTATAAAAAATTACGTATATTACTAAGTTTAATTCCTTCAATTTTTTCAATCAAAACAGCGATAAGTTATATAAGGGCAGCCAAAAAAGTTTCTAACTTAATGAAAGACCATCTCATTCAACACACCATCATTCAACACGTTGAAACTAGGCCTAAGAGAGCAATGCACTCAAAACACTTTTCAAGCACTAAATAATTACTTTTATTACTTTTATCAAACCACTAACTGCAGCAAATATTTCATGCTACAAATAATAATAATAAGGAGAAATGCTTACCTCTTTGGGGGTAATCCAAATGTAGTTTGAAGACAGAAACAATTGCAGTCCCTTATCAGCGACTGTAGATCAAGCACTCGGACCAAGCACCTCGGACTAAGTTGATCACGTGATATTCCAGTGTCGTGGCCTGTCTTTCTAGTTGGCCTTGTGAAAAGGCCTTGAGTCTCGATGGTTACGCCTTGGTTCGGGTCCCAGGCATGGATGTATGTGTCGTTTTTCTGCTGAGGTTCTGCCATCCAAACAGACCTTCTACTGTGGCATATAAACTGACAGGCTCCTGTCAGACCTCTGTGGCAAGCAGCTGCTTGAGGGATATTTTTTTTTTATTTGCTGTTATGTATTCTGGTCAGCGTTGAGATTTATCTCCGCAAAACTCCCCGTCCTGCCCGCATTCAGTAGGTGACACCAACGGGCTTGGAAAGGCCGCCGTCCGTCGGATGCGACATTAAGCCGTGGCCTCTTGTGCAGGTGAACCATACTCTGTGCACGTTAAAGAACACGCTGGATGGCATTGACGGGAGACTAACATCTGCTTCTAACGGCTGTTCCGGTGGATCCCCTCCCCCAACCTTCTCTGAGCCTTCGGGGTCCTTGTGACCTGGCCATTTAGCACATTGTGTGCAAAAAAGTACCTCTCAGAGGTAAAACTACCAACAACTGTTATATATTAGCTTTCTAATACAAATTATCATTTAAATGATAACAGTCTGACGAAAATAAATCAAATATTAATTTTTATTTATTACTTTATTTTGAAACGAAACATAGAAGCGCAAATATTATTTAAGGCTGTAAATCTTTGGGAATATTTTTAGATTAAGAAACGGCGTCACTTCCGATATTTAGAAACAACCAATTACAACTATTCTCTAACATAAAAATCTCTCTGCGATTATTCGCATTTTTTTTTAACTCATATATCCATCCCTCTTCCACTAATACGAAAAAATATCCTAATAGGAGAAGCCATCTCCCAAAGTATTTTAATTTTACTGAACAAACTGATAATTTCGTTGCTTAAAGGACAAAGGAAACCTACCGAATTTTTCTCGTGCCATAAACCTCTCGATTCCCTTTTTCATTTGAGACGAATATTTCGTAACTCATTCGTCTCGGAGAGATCCGATTTCTTGAACGATCTCTTCTTCTGCCCAAGTGGAATGCCATAAGCGTTCGCCTCGTGCATCGGAGGGGGGGGGGGGGCAGAGAGAAAAACCGACTAATCGGGATCTGCCCGTATAGCCTCGAGTCTGCTATTGATTCTTTCTGTCAGCGGGGATTACGGGGCTAATCTGACACCCAAGCCTTTCTGCTCTCTGTCAGGCCATTCGGTTGGGGGAGTGGGGGTAGAAGCGGAATGGAGGGAGTGGGGTGGGTGGGTTGGGGAGGGCGGTGCACCACTTATCCGCAGCTGACACCAATCCGAGCCTCCGGAAAAGGAACGGCACGTTGCGCAACAACATATTGATTACGGGTAATTTCTCTGGTGCAAGAGCAACTTCTCTCCCAGACTCCATATCAATAAATAAAATCGCATAGAAAAAGGGATAACTGAATCAATGGAAGCAAATCGTTTCGAAAGACACTTGAATTCGAAGCGTTTGATTGGCAGTTACTCTCCGTTAGGTGCTTTTACAATCTGCACTTGATAATCGCTATGCCAAGGATGAAATTTCCCCGAATTCCTGGAATGATTAATTCCAATGCTGGAATATGCTGAAGGAGATGTGAGGGCATAATTCATTCAGCGCCAAAAAGTTTATCCAAGCATGTTTTCATCAAAAAAAAAAGCTGAAAACTGACGCACATTTTTCCCCTCTGTTCAAGCGAAGGATATGTTCTTAGAAAGTGGCATTTAAGACGAAATCGTCTAAAAAAGAAAAAAAAATATATAAATAGTAAGAATGGTGAAATGTTTCACATCTTCAGAAATGCTAAAAAGTATATATTCGGTTCATACGCAAATTGGTATATAGCAAACACAAGAAATTCATCTTAGTGCCTCCTAGTATTACCGAAAAGAAATGCAGTGCAAATAAACAAATACCCACCGTAAAAAAAAACACACTATAGTTCTTCTCCCCAGTTTTAAAAAAATACCCCCTCAAGCAGCTGTTTGCCACAGAAGTCTGACAGGAGCCTGTCAGTTTATATGCCACAGTAGAAGGCATGAGAGAATGGCGGACTTCAGCAGAAAAACAACACGAACATCCATGCCTTTCCCGGGGCTTGAACCCAGGTCCCTTTGATGAGTAGGATTTAGTTTACCATGATTTAATAAAAGATCCATTTTCCAACTTTTTCGTAGATGTGTTCCGTGACTGGAACGGTCAGAACATCCAACCCTCCTCCAAAAAAAAAATCTCTCCAAATATTGAAATATATGCTTTACTTTTCCATTCTAGTGCTTTTTACTTTAAAAATAAAATAGAAAAAAGTCTTAACTGGCATAGCGCTAAGGGAGCTAGCTATTGTTCCAACCGGCGCCTTTGTGTGTTGTGTTAGCTCTAACTAAGGCAGTGATCAGCAATGACTTCGGTCTTAGTACATCACGTCCTTGTGTGAGGAGGGCTGTAAAAGCTAACAGTATCTTCAAGGATTCTTCTCTCCTGTGTGTTGAAAACATTACTACCTGTGCTGGTGGCTCAAAAAACTAAAGTTTTACAAATTCGCTAACAACTGCAGAGCTTGCTGATTAATGTCTTATTTCATATTTATTCTTTCGTGGTTGCCGATTTGTAATAAGAGATAGCATACAGAAATTGGTGCAAGGTCTTACAAACTCCTCCCTTTTAATACAAACTCCTTACTTCATTAATCCTATTAACTTCCTTAAATACGAACTCCCCCAAAAATTCATAAATTCCCTCACCTGAATACGAGCCTGCTCGTTATTTTCGCCAAAATTATATTCTAAATTTATATTCAGTTTTTAATCGTTTATACCGAATCTTTGTTTCTAATACGCAAATAACTTAATTTCAAATTCGTTGATGAATTTGAAATTGAATTGAGGAAATGTGCATTTTGATATTTTAATGTTTACCCGGGAAGACTAATGATGGATATGGATGATGGAAGCAAAACAAGTCGAAACATTTCTAGAATAAAACAACCTCTAAAAAGTCTTAAAATATTTAGAAACTTAAAGTGTAAATCAATAAAACAAGGAAACTTATGGATCTGGACGAGTTATAGAACTCTTTAGCCCAAAACAGTTATAACTAAAGTTTCTATTTACTTTCCTATAATACATATAATGACCATTAAAAAGAGAAGAGGAAAATGAAACACAGGGAGAATAAAACTTCTTTAAATGCTTCTTAAAATCGATTGAAAACCTAGACGATAAAAGACCATTCCTGAAACAAATTGAAAAATAAACATTGAATATTTTAAGTGTATGCTTATTGTAATTATATATTTATTCGGTAATTATAAATGTATTCACATAATATATTTATTGATTTGGAAGTAATCCTATTCAATTAATAACGAGACAGAATCAACGTGAAATAAATTTGTATCATTAAAATCGAAAAAAAAAAAAAGAAAAATGTCGAGTCCAATCACCTATGGCGAATAGGACTGTTTATACTGAATGAATAGAGTGAAGGGTTCGCTTCCGGAATAAAAAATTTCAGTTCCCTTCTTCGCTCCATGTGGAGAAAACACTTCACTGCTGTCCAGGCCAGGATCTTGAGAAAATTAAGGAGGGAGCTAGAGAGAGAAGAAACTCAGTCGATACGGGAAAAGGCGGCGGGGGGAGGGAAGTGGATTTCCTTTGCAGTTAATTAAAGCAAGTAAAAAGCTATTTAAATCATTTCTTCGAAAATATATGAATTCTATCCACGATTTATGATATATTTACCTCCATTATTACCTGACTAGCATTCTCAAATCCTCTCCCCCCAAATTCAACGTTATCGCTGTCAATCACGCTATCACCTAACTTATCAATTTCTAGTCTTAAAATTGACCGTTAACAATATCAGTTTAAAGTTTTGTCGCTTTTTAAACGGTGGAAATTCGAACAAATGGAAAATTCGGAAAAAAATTTCTTATTAACATCCCTACATTCAAAAGAAGAATAAAATGATTTTTGTCTTCCATTTTCCTCTTGAAACCAAAAATATTGAATGTTAACAAGTGGGGGATAGTCCCAAAAGGGAGACAGTGGCTACTTCTTTTTTTTTGAAAACGTTCGGAAAGCAATATTGTTAATTCAATATAATAAAAAAAAAGTTAAATTACTGATTAATAAACTCAAAACAAAAATGAAAAATGTAAACGAGTATATTTTGTACGAAAATTATCACACAATTTTAATTTAATTATAAATGAAATTCAACTTGTGAATAATTAGAGTAGATTCGAGCCCTTTGCACCACATAGATGTGGTTCAGCCCATTGTCATTTGTGGCAAAACGAATCAAGACTCATTAGTGGATGAATTTTTGACTATTGCTTCACCTCCGAAAAGCACTTTTTTGCACACGATGAGCTAAATAGCCAGGTCGCAAAGACCCCGAGGGCTCAGAGAAGGTTTGGGACTCGAACCTGGGAATTGCAGATTACGAGCCTGGCGCGCTACCGACTGAGCCCCGCCTCCATTAGTGGTTGAAGTAAGATGGATGAGGTTAAGAGTTGGAAAAAAAAAACCGGTATTCAGTTCTATCAAATCAGAATCATGATATCCAATATCCAATTACAGTAGATTAAAAGTGAACTTAAACGAATATCTCGGATGAAACTGGGGGCGGGGGTGGCTCAGTCGGTAGCGCGCCAGGCTCGTAATCTGTAGTTCCCAGGTTCGAGTCCCAGCTGGGTCAGCGTTGAGATTTATCTCCGCAAAATTCACCGCCTTGCCCACGGTCAGTAGGGGACACCGATGGGCTTGGAAAGGCCGCCGTCCGTCGGATGGGACGTTAAGCCGTGGCCCCGTGTGCGGGAGAGCCATACCCTGTGCACGTTAAAGAACACGCTGGATGGCCTTGACGGGAGGCTACCATCTGTCTCCCAACAGCTGTTCCAGTGGGTCCCCTCCCCCAACCTTCTCTGAGCCTTCGGGGTCCATGTGACCTGGCCATTTAGCCCATGGTGTGCAAAAAAGTGCCGCTCAGAGGTAAAACAACCCAACCCAACGGATGAAACTGAATAAGATTATAGATTTTTTTAATAATTTTAGTGAAGATTTTGCATTTCACCTTTTTTTCGAAACTGTTGTACAGCAGAAGATATGCGTTGATATTATCTGAATATTTTATTCAATTATCTACAGATAAGCTACTTACCTTTGTGGGTTCAAAATACATATATTTCATTGTATTATATGCTTTTGCGAGAAATGAAAGTATTTGTTACAATATTTATAAGTTGTATAATTTTTATAAGTAGTAGCAGTAATTTTATCTCCTCAATAAATGTTTTAATGAAGAACAAAGTGTTGTGAAATCCATTATGGGAAGCAAATCCCCAGGATTTAATTCCATACGTTAACTGTGAACGGATTAATGCATGGTGCGCACATGAAAAGACTCCTGTTTTTCCTTTGGACCGCACGAAGTTATGTCAGTCTATCCAGTACTTTTTTTCCTTTTAACCTTGTTGACTTAAACAGTCTAAGCAAAACTATAATCAAACTAAATTCCTAAGTATTTTTTACAGAATTTATAATCACTATATGAGCGCAATTCCAATTACTTAACAAGTTAAAATTCTTTTCCCGATAGATATATTTCCGATTTCCCTGCGATTTTAAATTAAAGTATTTTTCTTCAAACAAATGAAAGTGCCGCTAGTCTTTTTAATATTTAGAGTTCGGGAATGGTTCATAAACCATTTACTAATTAGTTCGAAGTCCTTATTTTCACAAGAAAAAATGTACGATATATCCTTGCCTGTATAAATTAAACTAGTTAGCAGATAACACCTTTCTCTTAAAGACGAAGAATCAAAAGTATCAAGACACCGAGACAACTCGCAAAAGAAAAAAAAATGATAGTTAAATATACGTTTCATTTCAGGTAAAAAGCTGAAGTAATGAAATACCCCAAGGAATGACCATAAATGCAGGAAAACGAACTAGAAATAAGAAATCCATTCTTCAAAAGGAGGGAAATAAGAAATCCATTCTTCAAAAGGAGGGAAATAAGAATGGACTAATCTGAAACTGTTTGTCGTGTTCAGTGTCCCCTGCAGATTCCTTTTGTCAGGGTGAAACCAAAGAGATAATCTAACAGACAAGACTTCCTTCCTGCTTTCTGTCAACCTAGCCAGACAGAAGCCACGAGGAAGCTGGACGATGACGTTCGTTCCTCTTCACTGGGAGGAACGGACGCTGCGGGGAAGTTTATGGAAAAATGGCTCCCACTAGATCGAAATTTTGAATCTCATATTAATAAACAAAATTACAATAACTTCAAACGAAGAGATAAACTGACGTTGCATTCTATGAAACACAAAGAAATAAATAGTTAAAACAAGCTATGTGCGCTATATACACTACCCTCCCAAAATATTATAGAATTTCCATGTTTTGTCAACGGGAATCTAACCTCAAAGTTAAATAACTTATAAAATAAGCATTTCATGGAAAAATATGACTGAAGAAAAATTAAAGACAATAATCACATCTTCACTGGTTTCCATAAATTAAGGAAAACCCAGAAAAATTATAATAAACAAAAAAATTTGAATGATTTTAATGAAATTTGATGGAAACTTGAATTACAATGCTAGTTTCAGAATGGCATAAAATATTTTACACTAGAAACATTTTTCGTCAAAAAATAACACTTACAGGAACTTGTCCAAAAATGAGGTATCAGAATGCAATGGGCAAAGTTGTTTCACAAGGAGAGTGGTCATCCCTTACAGCAATGCAGGCACGACAGCGATGTTCCATGCTGCTTATGATGTTGTGAATCAGCTCAGTAAGGAGTAACGACCATTGTTCCTTTAAAGCAGTAATAAGCTCCCTCTCTGTTTTAGGTGGCGAGTTGAGGGCAGCAACAAGTCTCCCTAGAGCACCCACACATGCTTAATCGGATTTAGGTCGAGAGATCGAGTTGGCCACTCCATGCGCATAATGGTCTCCTCTTTAAGGTATTGTTCCACTAGTCGAGCTCTGTGTGGGCACGTTATCGTCTTGTAAGGTGAATGTTTCACCTATTGCACCAGCGAAAGGATGTACATAAGGGTCCAGGATGTCATCTCTACACCTTTGAGCATTGAGATTCCCACTCGTCAACACATAGAGGTCTGTGCGTCCACTTAAGGAAATGCCACCCCAAACACACACACGCTACCTCCACCGTAACTGTCTCTTTGACGGATATTACTGGGATGATAGCGGGTACCTCGTTCTCTCCATATCAAACAATGTCCGGAATCACTCTGCAAGCAATATATCTGGACTCATCTGTGAAGACTACAGACCTCCATTGCTCTTCTGCCCAGTTAACATATGTGCGTGACCAATTCAACCGCTTTCTCCTGTGACGTGAGGGGTGTACAAATTACTGTCCTAGCTTACAGACCTCGCTCACGAAGCCTTCTACGCACAGCAGAAGCTGATACAACATCCCAGTGGCTGCTGCAAGAGAGGATCGTAGCTGAGAGGGAGTAGACGTCCTGCTCCTCTATGCTGCTAATTGCAGAAATTGGTCTTGTTCAGCGTTCGTAACTCTAGCCCTTCCTCGGCTAAACCTCTGAGATACGGAATCCGTGTTAAGAAATTGATTCCACAGTCTATGGGAACCACAGAATGACTTGCATTCAGCCATTGTGCCGTTTGACTGATTTTAGCCTGCTTCGAGCCGTCCAATAGCTCTCCACCGCAGTTCATTTCCCAAAGGATATCTCGAGGTCATTCCTACAAAATGGCTATTTCGAATTTCTTTACTCACATTTACAACACAAAATAACGATCCACTGCGAAACACCCGTTTTTATGCCACTATTCGATTACGCAAATTGACGCAACCTAGACTAATTTTCCTATGATATGCTCGCTCGGCATTACATTACTGATTACATGAACAAGTTTGGTGAGTTTTTTGGCACACAATTTTTTGGCGAATTATCGCGATTTTTCTCATTTTTCTTTTATTTATGGAAACCAGTGTATTTAAATCTCGATTTTCAGCAATATTCGTTCAGTACTTTAACAGTTATGGAAGTTGCAATATTTCAAAACATAACAATTACCTCAGAGATTAATTTAAACTAAAATAATAAATATTGTTTCAAACAATTTAATGAAATAAATATATATTTTAGAAGTCTGGGTAATGATTATTTCAATACGGAACAATTATGAATGATTTTTAAAAAAGCAAGATAATCGGTTATTAACCCTTTCATGACTAAGGGAAACATTTTTCCCCATGTTAAAATTGGTGATTGTCATATTTAATTATAACCTTATCTGCAAAATACAGAATGTCAAAATAGAACGTATGCCGAACGCAATTACGTAAACGGGAACGTTTAGTCCATGTCCATCTTTGCAATAATGTTGCATCTGTGCAATGTCCATCTTTGCTTCACAACCAAAAGAAATTGCTTCGCAGAATATCATAATTAGCACATCATTTTGTATAGTAATTTTATTTCATAATTTTGTATTATTTTAGTTAACATTTTGTTATAATCAATCAATAAATAAAAGACATTGTATAATAAGCCTAACTATAATTTGTGTTACCTTTATAGTCCATTGGGAAAAATATTGCCCATTAAATTCCAAAAAAACTACACATTGTTATGTATTTTTCTTATGATTTTTATTTATTTTACCTCTAAACAAACTAAAATAAACAGTTACATACTAATATTTACTCTTAGAAACCTTATGGTCCTGAAAGGGATAAGGCATGGATGTTTGTGTTGTTTTTCTGCTGAGGTCCTGCCATCCTGACAGACCTTCTACTATGGTATATAAACTGACAGGCTCCTGTCAGACCTCTGTGGCAAGCAGCTGCTTGAGGGTTTTTTTATTTTTTATAAATCGGAAATAGCTTCATAAAATTGAAAGCATATGCAAGTAAACAATTCAAAAAATGAACAATGACGCTGTTAGCTATTGAAATGTATTAAATGAAACAATGCGATATAAGAAGAAGGAAGAATATGGTGAATAGAGGTAATGACTCTTGAAATCATAACAAAGAACCCCCGAAGAATATGTTTATTGTCTTTAACAGCTTCCAGTCTAGTTTGACTTATGATCACCGAACAATTTCCGTTAAGGAAAATGTTCCTCGAAATGTAACGAGGGACCTCTCACCAGACTCCTAAGGGTGTCGGGCCTTGGCCTAGTTCTGCAACTGGTCCCGACACTCGAGGGAGGCATAGGCGTCAATTTGACGTATTTCATTCTAACAGTGGGTGGTGGAGAGATGTCTACTCTCTCATATTTGAAGACGACTACGAAGGAATTGAATTGAGTAAAGAAACCCGACAGCGATGCCCACCTCATTCACCATCACAATGACAAATTCATTAGAGGCTGTTGTTTCGAAAACGTACGCATTCACGGGCGTTGGCGCCAGAAGATAGATTCACAAATCGGAAAATCACCCTCAGCTAAACAGCAATAGTGTACTCCACGAGCACATCCACGGCAATAGTGAACTCCATAAGAACACGCAAACCAAACAGCAGAGTAAACTCCACCACAGTACACCAACAGACTCTACAAGCACATACAACAGACAAATGTTAAATGTCGCGAAAACACCTGATCGCCATCGTGAACACCATGAACACACCGAACCTAGTCGAAGAAAACGAACTTTCAAAACACCGTGATTTCCTTTGGCTACTTCGGTCCTATTATAACTGATCAGATGCCTTAAGGGCGAGTTTACACTCTGCCAAATTTCGAGTTTGGGATCTGAACAAATTCAAACTTATCGAGAAAAACATCTGCTGTTACATAACTCATCTTTCTATTTTATTCGATTAAATATCAACGCCAATTAAGATAAGACCGAATTCAAATTAAACGTGAGTATAAAACACACACAAATCGAAAACAAATATCTTCGCATCAGATGCATGAGATATTTGGCTAATTTCTACCTGTGACGTGTTCCGAAGATCTTACTTTCCGAACGCAATTTCTTTTGCGTGCTTTAATTTCATTTCCATTCTCTGAACAGCATTTTGTTACTTTTTTTTCGCTGTTCAAGGGATTAGCGCCCTATTTTCATATCTGCAGTCCTTCTTACGTTCCTCTAACTGGTTTAACGTAATGCTCTGCGAAAAAATTAACTGTTATGTTTTTCAATCTTATTACGACTCACGTTAATTATGAAACAGTTTCAAGATTTTGGAAAAAGACTATAATTTGAGAAATTAAAAGAAACCAGAGAGAAAAAAAAATATGTTTTTTTTTCTTCAGAATAACGTGTCATCGCTTTCTCCAGCGTATCCAATATCTCGCTTATTCACCGAGTATTAAAAAAAAAAACTGGAACTACTGGGAAAGGAAGCGAAACGACACAGTCAATAGCGTAACTGAATAAAAACGTTACTTGTTTTCTGGGGCAGTAGAAATTCAGAAACGCATTGCCATCATCCTCAGGAAGATGAACAAGCTCAGACATATATGATATTATGATGAATCGGAAGAAAAAGAAACGAAACAAACATCGGGATTCTGAACAGAAATCATCGAGGGGTTATAGAAAACCTACCGAGCATAATACGAACGAACAACATGAAGAAGATGTCATCTTACCCCTAGGACATGTTAGCAGCTACAGCCGACATGAAAACATTGCTCAATATTCAATCCACGGTGCGTGCGTGCTCGCTCTGTCTCCGCTCCCTGTCCTCCTCGTTGGTGGCAGTCGATGCTCCTCGTGCATCCCTCGGCGCAGGTGTGCATGCGTGTGTGCGGCAGTCTCTCTTCGCGGAATGGGATATTTCCTTCCATTCTATTTTATGATCCAGTGCATGAAATCCGGTTTAGCAGGGACCATCATGCACGAGCTACTCCGTTTCCACGGTAACCGAGTCCCGCGACTCTCCTCACAGACGTACGCGCGCGCGCACAGCCAGACACACGTGTGTATGCAGAAGAGACAGAATTGTGGACATTCTCCTCCCCGAAGACTTCGGCAACATCCTTTTCCAGCTTTTACCCTCTTCCTCTTCCCCTCTTCTCCCCCTCCCCCATCCTAACTAGAGGGGGATCAGGTGGTCAAATCTTCACTGCTCGCCAGCGAAAGAAAAAAAATGGGCCCCAGTCTCTAACCTCGATTCATTCATCCTCGTTCTGTGCGCCCGCGGACAGAGAGATGATTCGACTTGAGTGATGAAGAGAACGCCGAAAAAGGACACGAGAGACATTCAGGATATTAGCTAGCAGCTCAATATTCCCTAGTAATGAAATTTGCGGGAAAATATGCCAGCCAGGTTACAAAAAAAAAGGAGAAATAATGAAATATGGACAAATGATCCCACATATTCATATACATGCATACATCACATGGAAAAGTAACCTACAGAAAATGTTTTGTAATAAAAGTAACATACGTAAAAAAATTACAATTTTTAAGGTACCTATTTTGACTTTGGTAGATAAAATATCCGGATTGATGAAACTTCCTGAACCATCCTAAAAAAATAACAAAATATCCATATTTCTGTTTTTTTTATTCTACCACTTCTAAACGCTCGAACATGATAAGGAAAGAAAATGAAAAGGGTTATTTTTGTACTCTTTTCTTGAGTAGCCAATAATAGTGATATCTATCGTTAATAATAATTATTAATATGACCAAATCACTTTATTTATCCGTTCTAAAATCTTAGTATTTAATGCTGCTATTTGTAGACAGTACTTTTCTTTATTATTTGTACTTTTAATATGCTAGCACACAAAGAGTCGATTTTTTTTAAGTGTGTCTTAAGTGTAAGTAATATTATCGTTATAATTATGAAAACTCTTCACATCAAAACACTCACATTCTGAATATAAAGTCATAGATACTGAAACGTTTTTAAAATAAGCATTCCCTCAAGCAGCTGCTTGCCACAGAGGTCTGACAGGAGCCTGTCAGTTTATACGCCATAGTAGAAAGTCTATAAGGATGGTTGGACTTCAGCAGAAATGCAACACGAACATCCATGCTTTAGAGCCTGCCGCGATACGGCTATAAACGTACTTAAGTAAAGAAATAAAATAAATACCTCCTCAAGCAGCTGCTAGACACAGAGGTCTAACAGGAGCCTGTCAGTTTATACGCCATAGTAGAAAGTCTGAGAAGATGGCGGGACCCCAGCAGAAAAACAACACGAACATCCATGCCTTACCAGGGACTCGAACCATGAGATCAGTAGCCACCTATTTGGACGCGAACAAAGATTAGGCCTAAGCTTCGAATCTCGGATAAAGCCCGGTAGTTGCCTTTCTCGCAACTGCTGACGATTTTCTCCCTCAAAGGCCAAGCCTCGTGTTTCGCAATGTTTCCAAAGACATCGAAATTGATTCAGCTGGAAGCATTTTCGAAAATTAAATATTTCTTCTGCCCACAGAAAACCAGTTTCCAAGTAAGTGACGGAAAATGTCAACATTAAAAAATGAATCGATTTCAGAGAAACTATTTAATTTGATCCGTTCGCTTCAAATGCACCGACGCATCGCAGTAAAAGAATCGATTTTCGCTTGGATCGATTCCTTCCAGGTTCACATTTATTACGATTTTTGGAGGAAAACTGAAATCTTGTAAACGGCATTTTTCAATCTAGTTCCGATTTGTGAATTAAGAATATCAAAAAAATACAAATAGGAAAAAAAAATCGATGTATCGGAAAACTGAAAATAGCATTGGGATCGCCCTTCTGTAGTCTCAAGTGAAGTTAAGGAAATCCTCAATTCCCCATCCTCCGCCTTCGGCAGTGGATTCCTTGCGACATGGAGGGTGGGGTGGGATGGGGGGGGGGGGTAGCCTGCCAGGCTCATAATCTGCAGTTCCCAGCTCCGAAACCCAGCTGAGCCATCGTTCAGATTCATCTCCCCTTTCTCTGGGTACAAAAAGAAACACCAATGATTTGGAAAGGCTGCCGTCCATTGGATCTAACGTTAAGACGAGGCCCCATGTGAATACCCTGGGCACGTTAAAGAACACGCTGGATTGGCTCCACTGGAGTTTACGATCTGTCTGCTAACAGTTGTCCAGTGGGTTCCCTTCCCTCAAAATTCTCTGAGTCCTTGGGGTCCTTGTGACTTGGTCATTTAGCCCATTGTGTATCAAGTGCTGCTTAGAAGTAAAACAACCCAACTAATCCTAAGCAATGTACAAAACTGACTTAAATAGAATGTATTATTTACAGAAGGGTCGAAATGCACAATTTCTTTATTAAATGGTTGAGTTAATGCACTTCCAAGGAAATTTTTTACGATATGCATGCTGTTGTTAAATGTGTCTTATATAATAACACTTTAATACTGTATATATATATAGTTGAAAATCAAGATAAGATTCGATTGAGAGCTGTAATTACTCTTCAGCAAATTTTTTTACGAAAAAAAAAAACACACAACCGGGATTCCCTTCATTTTCAAACACAAAAGCTTTCTAACTCTCTACATAACGCTTTGTTATAATGAGTATCAAGTTAGTTTTAATTATTTAGAACAGTATTGAATCTTCGCTTTAAAACTCGAAAAATAGCTGTTTCAATAGTTTCTTGTGTCTATTTATATAAAATATGGGATGCAATTATCAATAGTGTAGCAAAAAGCAGCTAAGGTCATGGTTACAGTTATTATAATCCTTTATAATTTTCCTCAATTACTGCGTATTTACTTTAGTGCAGGCTTTTTTTTTTTTCAAATATTTTCAGGGATTTTTCATTTTTTTTAATGCCCATTTTCCAGATCTGTATATTTTTCATGAAGAAAAAAAATATTTCGACTATTGCCAATACTATTGGCAATAGTCGAAATATTAGCTACTATAGCCGCTACTATTGCTAATATGATTTGATTATCCTTACTTTAAATATCACACTTAATGCTCTATAAAACGAATGGATTCTTTCCTATATTATTATTCCTAACCATAATAATCAGAGCTCAATTATTTGGGTTGTTTAGCATCCAGCTGCATTTTCTTTTCTGTTGCAAGATCTAAATAGCTGAAGCACAAAGGTTGGGTTGTTTTGTTTTTCCTCTGAGCGATTTTTTTTTTGTAATAATGGTCTAAATGGCCGGGTCACAAGGATAGCTGTTAGGAGACAGATGGCAGCTTCCCATCAAGGCTATCCAGCGTGTTCTTTACCGTGCACAGGTATAATTATCTTGCACACGGATTCACACCTTTAACATTCCATCTGAGGAACGGCGGCCTTTCCAAACCCGTCGGTATTCCTTTTCTCACTGAGGGTAGAACGAGTGTAGCATAGATAAATCAGAAAGCAAGGACAATTTGGATTCGACCCTGAGAACTTCAGGTTACGGAACTGGAAAGCTACCGATTGAGCCAATTCCTTCCCCTCCCAAAGTCAGTGGATTACAGACAGCAAATTATTTATCTAATCCATCCGTTATGTTCCTTAAACTCTTCATGTCTCTCTCTTGCAGATGGGATAAAGACATTTGCATTCCATTCAACTGATGAACCTTCCTTTTTTCTCTTCCATTTCGAAAAGAGGAAGCGGACCAAAAAAAAAACTCTTTGTCAGTTAAGAAACTCAAACATATCAATATGTTCAAAACATTATTGAATACTGAGTTTAAATTTTTAGTCTGACGTAGGCGTTAATAATATTGAATACCCTTCAAAGAGCTGCTTGTGACAGAGGTGGGGAGTGAAGTGGGGGTGGCTCAGTCGGTAGAGCGCTCTGGCACTTAATACACAGTACCCAGATTCGAGTTCCAACTGTGCCAAGGTTGAGATTCATCTCTGCTAAACCTAACCCTGCCCTCGGTGAGAAAAGGGACACCGACGGGTTTGGAAAGGCTGCCGTTTGTAGCCGTGGCTCATGTGCGGGAGAGGCATACCCTGTGCACCCTAAAAAACACGCTGGATGGCCTTGACGGTGGGCTTCCATCTGTTTCCTAGTAGCTGCTCAGTTTGTCCTCTTCCCCCAACCTTCTCTGAGCCCTTGAGGTCTTTGTGACCTGGTCACTTAGCTCATTGTGTGCATAAAAGTGCCGCTCAGAGGTAAAACAATCCAAGCCACAGAGGTCTGACAGGAGATTCTTAATGTAGTACGCCGTAGAGAAGATCTGTGAGGAAGGCAAGACCTCATCAGAATGAAAACAGATACATATAAAAAAAAATATCGCCCATGAATTATCTGCATCTCGAACCTAGTTCCCCTCATACGCAGCAAAGCACACTAATCACTCTACCAATGACTGCAATTTCGTCATTTTCGAAAGTGGATCGATTCCATTTTTCTTCGTCTTTAAGTATGAATCACTCAGCGAGCATGTAGACCGAAGAGCAGCATTACTCGATGGTTCAAGTTGAAGCCTGTTCGCAACTTTTTCAACATAATTTCTTTACCACATAAAACAACTCATTCACGTACGACCACAAGTCGAGAACCACAGCTGTTGGCTCCCTCTCTTTCAGCACTAAGCATCTGTGAACGTAATACGTTTAAAATAAGAAGGCGGCAACAACTGCTGTAGATGCAATGCAGAAATTGTCTTAATAATATTAAGAAGCAGATTCCGCCCCCCACCCCCCTCCTTGGCGTTTGATGGATTGTTTTCTTTTATTTCTGTTCGATGTCTACTAACCTTATTTACGTGTTTGTTTTTTCACTCATCGCCCCACAAGCCCCAAACCACTCTGCTCGGAGAAACTGTTCGGGGAAATGAACGGAAAGGTAAAAAAAGAAAAGGAAAATTGCTTAACGCACAACAGCAACGAAAAATATGTCTCGGAGTAAAAAAAGAATAGGGATGGATGGATTAGAAAACGAAAAAGATGAGGCTGACAACAAAAAAACTCTTGTTTAAGTCCCAAAAGAGGGCGACCAGAAATGAGAAACCGTAAAGACTGCAGAAGAGTTGGAGTGGATGCTGCAAGGACAGTTCAGCAGATATCGCCGTCACCATTTGGTCGTTGCTATGTACATCTGGGAGGGTAATGCCACCCGAAGTAAAAGAGAAACACTCGGAAATTAAATGCGACACAATTCGCTACACAATACGAAACTCTCTGATAGCAGACGGATTAAAAAAACTGAAAAACGACAAAGAACTTAACCCAATTAAAAAAGAGTAACCGAAATGTAAGAAATTACTCCTCATTCCTTCGGGAATAGGGAGGTTTTTTTTCTCTCCTTTCTAATGCATACATATATCTCTAATACCTCGTTAGCTGCCTTAGAATATCTAGAGCTAATTATACAACTTGCAAATTAAGTAAAGCAAACGAGAAGACCTCTTCGAATGAGAGATAGTGGAAACCGGTATTAAGGGGGTGGGGGAGGGAAGCAAAACTAAAGAGAAACCACAGATGGTAATTTCTGGTCCTTTACTAATGACAAATCAAGGCGCTGGCCTCAAATTCCTAATGGATATTTTTTAAACCAAGACTGCATTCGTATTTTTAATCTCGTTTTTAATGAGGAATGACTTGTCTTCTCTGACAAGAGGACCTTAAATGGAAACGAAGATTGTTAATGAAAGGAAAAGAAAATGACATTCTAGGTGGAATAGCAAAGGAGCCATGACGCGAAATAACTTTTATTTTTAATGAATTTACGTTGCGAATTTCACAGCTTCATATTCGGAGATTATAGAACACACACGGCTCACACCTTTAATAGAAACTAGTAGAAATATTGTTAGATTCGACATCAATAAAATATTGAAATTTTGCTATATTCCTTAATATCCTCAGATATAACTATATTAATATTATGTGAAATCCGGTGAAAAGTAGTCAATTACTCCCTCAAGCAGCTACTCGACAAAAATGTCTACAGGAACTTGTATGACACGCCACAGAGAAGGTTTGTGAGGAAGGAGAGACAGAAAGACAACGCAAGAATCTTCCATGCCTTATTTGGGTTTCCAGCTGAGGTCCATTTAATCTGAAGCCACCATGCACGTTGGCCATTCGGATACGGATTTCAGATTTATTTTTTATACTTTCTTTCGCTAATTTTTAATTGGAAGAAACGAAAAAAAAATGCTATTACGGTTTTAAGTTTATAAAATCAAATACTTCTTTTCAGTAAAATATTACAATTAGCATTTGGATACATCCACAGAATAGCACAGATCAGTGGTTCTCAACCTTTCATGTTTCACGTACCCCCTTGGAAATGTGTATGTAACTGGTGTATCCCTTGTATAGATAGATAAAACTATAGTTATAGTATAACAATGGGAATAAATAAAATAAAACATATATATATAACATATATTTAGCGACTTTTGAGCTCTCACGGCGTACTCCAAAACGTTTTACCGCGTACCCCACGTTGAGAAACCCTAGCATAGATAATCGCTACAAGAGAGAGACTGCAAGGCATTAAAAAAAAAAACTGAAGAATCGTTCAGCATTATGGGAAAGTGGCATGAAATGCCTTTTAAACAACTGGAACCGAAGTGCTGATCCGAGATTTAAAGCAAAAAAAAAACACATACATGAACTAGTATTGCCTAAGGAACAAGAGGTCGGTATAACGGTGTAACTGGCTTAATTGTTAAAAAAATCTAATTCGAATGCAATGAATACAATTACATCATGAACTTGGGGGCATTATGTGATTACTGACAAAGGGAAAACATTATTTGCAGTATAGAATTAATATATTTTTGCAATTTATAAAATTAATGCAGTCTGCACATATATGGATTTCTGATCATGCGGTCTACCAGACCCGGATCTGGAAAAAAAATCGAGGGGGGGGGAGCAAGAAACACAAAATAAGCCGAAAAAATGTAAAAGGAGGGAGAGGGGAGAGAGAGACTGGATTTCCAATGCAGTATAACATTTCCTCCCCTCTGTTTTACAGGTCTTAAACAAATTTCTTCAAAAACGCATGAAATAGAAATAAGTTTAAGAATTTTTTGCCTCTATTACCCTTATTGGCACTCTGAAAGGGGGGTGGGCGTGATCTCCCCTTGGTTCCACCTAGATTCGGTTCTGTAGCCTACATATATATATTTCTGATCAGGCGGATCATTCTGTAGGAATAACCCTGTGTGTGGGAGAGCCGTACCCTGTGCACGTTAAAGAACAGCTGGATGGCCTTGACGGGAGATTACCATCTGTCTCCCAACAGCTGTTTCGGTGGGTCCCCTCCCCCAACCTTCTCCGAGATTTCGGGGTCATTGTTACCTGGCCATTTAGCCCATGCTGTGCAAAAAAGTGTCGCTCAGAGGTAAAACAACCCAAATCTGCAGGAATAAAATTTAAAGCATTAGTTTTAAGATTTTAAAAAACTGTGATAGGAAAACAAAGAATATGATACTTTGCTATAATCATGAAAATTAATCCAAAAAAAATCTCATGGCATACGCTATTGTGGTAAATGATTTTCAAACATCTTTAAGAATACTAATAATGGAAAAAGAGGTCTTGTCAAATAACTGAAGTTGACAAATTAAATATTCTGCTCTGCAAAGCAAAATGTTTTACAAAATTTACGTGTTTCCTTTCCATTCGCAAATTCTGTAATATTTTTGTAGGGTAGTTTATAAAAAAAGCATTAACTTCAAAGAATTACCAATTAGCTGCAAAAAAAACCTCTGCAATCTTTTTTGTAACACTCGTGTTTCGGCAAATTTGCTTTTCCAGCATTAGTTAATCTCAAGAATATATTTTTATTCTATTAAAGGCCGGTAAATATTTCTGAAGACTTTTTATATAGATTCGCACTTTATAAGCTTTAATTAAACACAATTTTTTGCAGCCTATTTGCTTGGAGAGCATCGCAGTAACAACACTCTGAGCAGAATGCCTTGTATTAACTAAATCGCATTATCACGGGTTCCATTAATCGATTTCAAATTCTCCGTGGCGTGAAAGAAGGCCTTTCACATTTTTCTCCCTTTTAAACGCCACAGCTTGATTCTCTTATTATATCCTCCTAGTTAACAGCTTCTCTCTCACCCTCCAGAAGAGCTACAAATTGTCTCTCTCGAGCAAAATCTTTCCAAATACGACAACTACGAAGCTTTATAATCTTCCTCGTTTCCTCTTTCATTAACGGATCGTAACTCAGAGCGGTATTAACGACAAATAAGAAACCTTCTAAGAGCTCTGATCGCTTCGCATTTCAAGCACTAACGATGAAGAAGCAGCAGCAGTAGCAAATGCTTTATTTCTGCGATTCGTCTTCCAGAGGATCAGAATCGGCAGAAGGCCCTGAACAGACACATTAGCCGAAATCCCTTATCAGAGGCATTTATTGACTTAGGCTTAGCCGGCCTCCGGTGCTCTTATGAGGAGGGAGGAAAAGGACGAGGGGGAGGAAACTTTCCCAAAGCCCTTTTCTGCTTCTGTCCGTGCCCTGCCTGAGGTGATACCACTCTGCTGCTTCTTTCCTTAGAGCTGCCCATCCTCAAAGCAGCAAGCAGCAGAGTCAGAAAGGAGCGAAAGATGACTGCCCACAGCTTGTGCTGACACTCCAGTCGTATGGATGGACGCCGACCATTCAGTTTTGCACCTCGAGACACGTGAAGAGACCAGATGCGTTGCAAGCCACGTCATTGATCCGCCTGCCATCCTCCTCCTCCTACACCCGGAAGGCACTGCTGCTCCTCGGCATCCATGAGTGCTGAATGCGGCGGAACAGGAGTAATTAAGTGCCGACTGTTGGACAACCGATGGAGGAGAACAAAACAGATACCGTTGTCGGGAGGAGGGGGAAGAAAGAAAAAATAAAGATTTGGACCTTGGAACTGCTTCGGTAACATCAGAGCTAAGTTGTAGCTCTGCATCACTTGTTTAACTTAGAGGTTACTTTACGGTAAGAATCTTAGTTGTTTAACTTTACGGTAAGAATCGATGAATAGTAAAGACACAGATTACCTGTTGACATAGAATTCAAGAAACAATTATGATGAAAAAAAAAAAGCTTCGTCGTGGGTGGGTCTCAAACCTAGGTCACCCAGAAACATGTCAAATGTTCTGACCGCTATTTTATCAACGGCTAGTTCAGTTAACGGTGAAACTCATTTTTTCACCAAAATTATTTCTTGAAGTCTATGATTACGGGTAATCTGTATCTTTACATTTTTCCCATTCTTGCATTAATAACACTTTAGACTGAGACACTAATTTACACCATTTTTGTCAAAATTCAAAAGTTTGCAGTTTCCGATCGCAGATGGCGCCATGAGCGACAAAAGTCGGGAAGGTTTACAGTTATATATAGCAGAGAAGTGAACCAGCCAATTTACACGATCTTTAAGACTCGCACTCTGCTTCCTTTATAATATCTCAATATGTCGTAGCGTGAAGAGTAACGGAAAGACTACAAGACTGCGCAAGTCATGCTATGATAGCTCTCATAGGTTATAGGTCAATTAAAGTGTCAAACACCTTTCAAACAACCAGCCAGCAATGAAAATTGTTAAAACATTAACTTCGCAGTTCTATATTGATTCCCCAGTAACTACTCATGCTAAGCCAATGTAGTGGCCATAAAATCGGATGGATGAATTGATGCTCAGCAGAAGAGTCATAATATTGTATTAGAAGCACAGCGATATATCGTGCGATTTTGGGTTGAATTCTGTTTTCTGAGTGGCGCTTTTTTGTATACAATGGGCTAAATATCCAGCTCTTAAGGGCCCAAGGAAGGTTGTGAAGGGGCAGTCACCGAACTGCTGTCAGAACACAAATGGAAGTCTCCCGTCAAGTCAATCTAGTCCGTTCTTTAACGTGAAATAGGGCATGGCTCTCATGCACACACGGACCCACGGCTTAATATCTTCTGCGGCGAACTGTAACCTTTCCAAGCCCATCGGTGTCCCCTTTACCACAGAGGATAGATGGAAACAGTAAGCGGAGAAAAATCTCAACCCAAACAGTTGGGACTCGAACCAGGGAACATCAGATTACAAGACTGATGCGCTTACCAACTCAGCCAACCTGAAACCATGTAACACTAATTATAACAGAACTGCATTATTCGTAGAAATTAATCTTAGCTTAAAGATATAATATGAAAAAAAAGAAACAGTTATAAAATTTTAGTTTATTTGCAACAGTTTTCCCGCAAATTTCTTCAGGTTCGCTCATCACGTGCCAAACACATCCATGTGCACGTAAAGTAACACGCTGGATAGCCTTGCCGATGGATTGCTTCCATCTGTCTCCTAACAGCTGTTCCAGTGGATTCTTTTCCCTTCCTGCCACAGCTCTGCACCATTCACCGCATCGTGTGTACAGAAGTGCCACTCAGAGACAAAAGCAACCCACATATTTCCTCACTAACTTCATTAAGCACAGCTTATATTCTACAAATATAAGAATTATCTTTCTTCAATAAAACTTCAACCGAGATCAGACATTCCTTCATGCGAACTTTATTCAAATCTGAAGTTATATTTTTGTGTGTGTGTGTAGAATTTTGATGGACGATTCAATCTCGTGGCCCATTTCACGTTCCACTCTTATTAAACAGAAACTTGGATCATTTCATTTCCTCGTGGCTCGGTATCTTTCATTTACTACATTTCAGTTCACACCTTTCAAAACAGAGCGAAATTTTCTAAAACACTTTTGATAGTCCTGATATATTAATTCCCGGAAGTAACTTTCTTCCACCAACGAATCACGTCTGGTAACTCTTTCAAATGAACCATCCATTGACCACTTTAAGACGATCAGGTTGAAAACGAAATGCATTTTAACGCGGAGGAGGAGGGAGGCAGAAGGAGAGCCGAAGTCGAGCTTTTATCGAACGCCTCTAGGCGAGGGTCTGAAATGGCTCGAGAAGGGAGTTGCTCCAACTGGAGCTCGTTGCCTCGGCCACACGATACGTGATTTAAGCGCAACGGCTCTTCGAGGTCAAAACGAAGTCACCCGATCGATGTGGTCATTAATCGGAAGCCTTGCGCATTTTGTGGGGCGGCCACGCAGAGAGCGGCTCGAGCGATTCAGCGCTGCGAACTTTCACCACACTTTCTGCGTTCTTAAAACCACCGTTAACAACGAACCTCACAGCACACTGCATCACGTGCAGCCAGTTACTGAACAACACACTTCAATTCTCGGCAACGTCACCTACGTTGTTGGTAAAACTGTTTTCAGATACCAGAAAAGTCTGGTGATGTCCGCAATACTAAACCGCTGTTCGTGTAAATGTATCCTTAGAAATCGGTCGAGTTAAGTTAGGCTAGATTGTTTTATACTTTTATGGGCATTTTGCACCAAACAGATTAAATGTTCATGTCATAAAGCGGGCTGGTTGGTTATTTCACCTTTGAATGGCACTTCTTTCTACACAGTGAAATAAATGGCCAGGTCACAAAGCTGGTTGGTTGGCTGTTTCACCTTTGAGCGGCACTTCTTTGCACACAATGGACTAAATGGCCAAATCACAAGCCTGGCTGGTTAGTTGTTTCACCTTTGAGCGACATTTCTTTGCACACAATGTACTAAATGTCCAGGTCACAAGGCTGGCTGGTTAGATGTTTTACCTTTGAAAAAACACCCCAGAAAAAATCATTTTGTCACTTCTTTGCATACAATGAACTAAATGGCCAGGTCACAAAGATCCAAAGGGTTCAGAGAAGATTGGAGAAAGAGACCCACTGGTCATCTGCTGGGAGACGGATGCCTCCCTTTAAAGGATCGCCAGTGTGTCCCAGTATCTTCAGAGCATCCAACGTATAGAGTGTGGCTCTCCTGCACAAATATTCACGGCTTAACCTCCTATCCGATGAACGGCTGCGTTTCCATGCTCATCGATGCCCCTAAAATACGAGGGTAATATCAGCGGAGATAATTTCGACGCTCTCACAGTTGGGACTCGATCCTGGAAACATCAGATTATGATCCTAGTTCACTACCGACTGAGCGAGCACTTACCCAGGAGTAGTTAGGGCATTATTTATCGGACGAAAGATATCTGGAGGAAAATAGGAAATTAATCAGCAGAAAAATGTGTTAGAAAAAATGAAATTACTTTGAAAGAGACGTTTCTTCAAAACTAAGAACTCCCGATTCCCAAAACGTAGAATAAAATTGGAAAAATGTTTCGGTTTTGATAAAAATTGACAATAAAAAAGTCTATGATGCAAAAAGTGTTAATAAGCATCTTTTCCAATTCATTCCATCTAATGCAAGTTTTGTATTTATTAACTTGTTTCCTAACACATTATTTTTGTTTTCATAATTATTAAATCCGTAACATTTTACTCGTGCTAAGAATTTACTAAGAAAAAACAGAATTTACTTTCGTTTCGTCCAACGTTTTTTTCTATTAATTACATTTCACCAGATACTGTTCCTGTACTTATAAATTCTAAAGCATATTTTGCCTTATTTACCTAGGAAATCCTATTAATTTTACACTAAAATGTATGCGAAGCTCATTCCCAAAGGATTAACATTATCTACCTCTGCCGTGAAACTCTAATTTATTCTCTATTGATATCATTTACAACGGCGGTAAAATTCTGAATATATATTGCCCAGGATTTTAAGAGCTATGCGTGGCATATAATATCATTCTGTTAGTCACCTGGTTTTGATTACTGCTGAACAGCCAGAGAAGTTCTCTTCCCAAAGCGAAATTCTGTAGTCGACCCTAAAGCTATTGCGGAAGACTCTCGCGACCTCTAGCTGCTGATGATTCCACCCCAACGCATGAGTTGGAATTTGTAAGCAATACTTAATTCCAATGTGTCTGTTTCCCGAAAGCAAGCGACACAATGGATATTTATCAAGAACGTGATTTCGCAATAGTTCCTGCTAACGCAGTCGGTCGAGAGAGCATCCGCTGGACTCTTGAAACCGTTTTCCATTTGCCGGCAAACTGTTGAGCGAGGACACGCGAGCGGAGCCAGCAGATAGAGTTCACATTTCCATGATCCATCATCAGTGGTTCTGAGGCCTCTGTCGGCTGTCTCGTTAGCTGAGGCCGCAGAGAACCACAGCGCATAGTCCCAACACCGACAACCACCTACGGTGTAACATCTGCCACTTTGGCGTTGGCGCCTCGCACGCACCGAGTGTCCGAGCAAAGCATCCGTTTCTGCATCCATTGCTGACGTTGATAGATGCGCCTACCTGACCAGAGTCATCGGAGCTGATCGTTATGCATAGGTAGAGAAGCCCAACGCACCCGTCAGGATATGGAAATTACGCGAGGCATAGGGAATGTGGATCGCCGTTAGGATAGTGCCAGATACCGCTCTCTGAAGCTCCACAGCGGCAAGTGATCAAAATTTGTCAGCAATTTTGAAAATTGATCTGTGCTTCCTCTGATTCCTCCATCGTGGCAACTCTTGGCTGTATTGTGGCGGTGAAACGGAAGTTGTTTATGAGCTCTGTGTTCGCTATAACGGGCTTAGTGGTCAAAGCGATTCTGTCTCAGTGCGCATATTCTTGTAAAACAAGAACAGAACAAGATGGGATTCATTTCTTCTTTTCTCTGTGCTATGTGTACACCCCCCCCCCCCCCAAAAAAAAAAAAAAAAAAAAAACTCTGACTTTTTGGCACACAAGGAGCTAAATGTCCAAATCACAAAGACCTCGAAGGCTCAGAGAGGTTGGGAAAGTGGGTTGGGTTGTTTTACCTCTGAGCGGCACTTTTTTGCACACAATGGACTAAATGGACACGCCACAAGGACCCCGAAGGCTCAGAGTAGGTTGGGGGAGGGACCCACTGAAACAGCTGTTGGGAGACAAATGGTAGCCTCCCGTCAAGGTTATCCAGTGTATTCTTTAACGTGCACAGGGTATGGCTCTCCCGCACACGGGCCACGGCTTAACGTCCCATCCGACGGACGACGGCCTTTCCAAGTCCAGCGGTGTCCCCTATTGTCCGTGGGCAGGGCGGGGAGTTTTGTGGAGGTAAATCTCAACGTTGGCCCAGCTGGGACTCAAACCTGAGAATTGCAGATTACGAATCTGGTTGCCTATCCACTGAGCTAATCTTCTCCCCATGAACTAACAGGCATAAGGAAAAAAAAAAAGGAAATGCTGTCTTGGAACTGAACTCCAAATCATACATTCATAGCAAATAAGGAGTCAGAAATATAAGGTAGACTCAATAAATAGAAATAATTTTTATTGATATTTCTATAAAAAATATTGAAAATAATAAAAAATAAATTGAAATCATCTTTATTTCTTTGTCACAAGATTGTTGCATTGCCACACTAGACAGCGGAAGGGAATCCAATGGGACAGCTGTTTAGGAAACAGACGGAAGTCTCCAACCAAGGCCATCCAGTTGATTCTTTACTGTAAACAGAGTATTCTCTCTCCTGCGCACAAGCCTATGGCTAAATGTTCCATCCGACAGACGGCGCTCTTTGGAAACCCGGCGGGGTTCCTTTCCTCACAGGAGTAGAGCAATGCCAGAAATCCAAACCAACCACTATCGAAACTTGACTTGCAACGGCACGTTACCAGCCTATCACGCTCCCTAATCACTGAACAAACTCCCTCCCCATAGTCCTCATCACCTGCACGGTATTATTGCCTGATTTTTCCCCTCACGTCCTCATCCTGCTGCAGATGAAAAAGATGAGACAACGAGCGATAACCTGTTCTCTGTGCACGAAAGACAAGCTCAAGCTCAGGGTAAAAAGAATGAAACGGAGGATTAACGGTAGACTCTCTCTCTTTCTTTTGTTTGTTACCTCTTGTTGACATGGATTGACGCAGAGTCTCGGAGTTTTTGCGACTTAGAAAGACATCACCTAGCAGTAAAGATAATAATAATCCACTCCAATTCTATTTCTGCTGTTTATTTTTCCTTAACGAAACAGGAATCTAGGCATTCTCTTCGTGCAGATTTCATCGTCAGAGCTACTTCTTTTTTTCAAGCGCACCAGTGCAAAAGAGTGATGAAACATAAACGATTCTTTCATCGTTACTAAGCCTAATAATCCAAACTCTTTGTGATGCCAAAGATGAATGTAACGAATGGAGAAGAAAACAGGATACGAAGTGGATTATTGGACGCAAGGCTGCGTTAACAGAAGCGAGGCTTTTTCTCATCGGTTAGAGCAGTGATGAGGAAAATACGGCCCGCAGAAACATTTTATCTGGCCCGCAAAAGTTTTCATAGAAATAGCTTCGGGAATTGTATTTTGGTTTTCAGAATTAAATTGACTTTTCAGAAGGCGATTGCCGTCTGCTGCAAATTGAAAACTGATATTGTTTTTTTTATTGGAATTTCTTGCAGCGACCGACAAACGTCAGGACCGACTTCTGGCCCGCAGGACTTAAGTTTACGCCAAGTCACCCTCACTCCGAAAAAATTCTTCGCCATTGCCTCAGAGCTTTACGCTAAAATCTGAAAAAAAGAACTCCCGACTTGAAGCCAAGTGATTTTTGGATATTGATTTCCAGAGACTAAATAATCATCTAGAAAGGAAACGTTTTTAATTTGCTGTCAGTGTTATTTATTTTTTAGTATATGATTTTTTTTTCCACTTTTGATTTGCATACAAAATAAAAGAATGAAAATCCGAACAATTCCGAAAACAAAAAAAATATTAAAGCAAATATAAGTCGAATGGAATTAATCTGATAAAATCATATCTCGTTTCCTTTTAAGAATAAACCTACTTAGCAAAATCAGTGGAAAATCCCCGCCCCGCATCCCCAAAATCAATCAAACGAACACATTTCTCAATGGTTCAATTTAAGCAACTTGAGGGTTGATCAGAACTCTTTCAAGATTTCGTAATTTCGTGGTGGTTAATTCCCGATAACTTTCGATGCGAACTTTACATTCTCTGAGGTCTTAACAAATTGAATGGGATGATACCGATGCTGCCGATGGATTCCAAATGTTAAAGGAGAATTTCCTAAAACTCTGTTAATTTTCTTCAGCTATAAAAGCAATCCACTACTGAGAGGATACCTCTTACCTTGCAAGAGTTCGATTCTTGAATAGAGACGTGGATTGCCTTAAAACAAGAGAGAGAGTTTTAAAACATTGGGAGAACTGAAAAAGAACGTCTGCCTATTCTGCTCTCTTTTGTCCCTTCATGGTAAGATGCCTGATTGGACATTAACACGAATCCCACTCCCGTGCAAAGGTGACCAACTTCGAAACCAATCAGAGATTTCAAGCTTTACGTGTTCCTGTCTCGACTTTAGATTTTAACGTAGATTTTTCTAACCCAATGGTAGGGAAACTCTTCGGATTGAGGGTGACTTCCATTCCTAACTACGAAGCACTTCCACCCTCGTTATGGTGACACCACCCTTTGCGACCAGAATGGCAGCATTTGAAGTCTTAACGCAATGCATCCGCAATCGAAAGTGAGGAGGACCTTTATTTTACGGTCCAACGATTCGAATGATCCACTTTATTACCATTTCAAGCTACGATTCAATAACCATCAGGCCATCCTTTAACCACTCTCTGGGGATAAGCCATCTCTTCCTTTTCTCCCACTCGGGCTAACCAGCAATGAAATTCGCCATTGGGCGGGGAAACACGGCAAACACCTCAGCTCTGTGTGTACATGTGCTCGCACGCTCTCTATACTCCATCGTCCATTGATCTTCATCGGGGCAGTAAAATGTTTCCGCTGTAAAGGCCCAGAGAATAGACGACAGACAAGACCAGTGACGTCTTCAGATTAACCCTCCGTCGAAGTGTCTTTTTGCGAGAGCATTGCACGGGGGAAAGGACATGCGATCAGCTTCGATAACTGCTCGCTTCGAAGCAGCCGGGCTTTGAGGGACTTTCGTGAGATTTGTGGCATTCGAGAAAAGACAAATGTCAAGTGCAATATGAACGTTAAGCTATTCTTAGGGGAGTAATGCGCTGCTCTCGGAATGGAGGAACGTCGGTCCTCCATTCTTCGGAAATTACTCTGTGGGGTCCCGTTATCATCGGGAAGAGAAAGGACAGAATCACAAATATCGTATGATGTGCCACAGAATGTCTAGACTGAGAGAAGAGGATTCGCTTATCGGCAGAAAGGAAGAAAAAAAAATACACTTCGGATGAATTGACATCAGTTAAGTTGTATGAATTGACATCAGTTAAGTTGCATTTATTATGCCTATTACTGGTATATAGCAACTACTGTGTTATTATACAGGGCGTTCGAGCTAGAGATATGAGGAAGGAACACTGAGCCAAGTTTCAGATTGGGTTATTTTACCTTGTTTACAGTGGCATTGTTTTGTCCACAATGGGCTAAATGGCCAGGCCACAAGGACCTTGAGGGCCCAGAGAAAGTTGGGGGAAGGAGAGCCCCTGGACAGCTGTTGGGAGACAGATGGTAACCTCCTGTTACGGCCATCCAGCGTGTTTCTTAACATGTAAAAAGTATGGCTTTCCCGCACACGGCGACACGACTTAACATCCCACCCGAGGGACAGCCGCTTTTCAAAGCCCGTCGCTTCTGACTACTGACAGAGGGCAGGGTGAGGAACTATCAGCGATGGCCCAGCTAGGACTCGAAGCTAGGAATTGCAGATTACGAGCCTGACGAGCAAACGGCTGAGCCCAAATTTCAGGTCTATTAGAGCAGAAGTTTAGTGGTATGATAAATCACCAAGCCGTTTTCCTGCGAGATTACCTTTACGTGATTCAGATATTGTTGATCCCAAGGATCAATATTTCAATTCCCAGGATTAGTATCCCAAGGATCAATATTTCAGCAAAATAACACTCCCCACCCTCGCATTGCAGCAATGAACATACTCTCTCTTGGATCGAACATTTCTGGATTTAACAGATCGGGAGGGTCCCCTCCCTCCACAAGCTCACCCAGGTCACCGAACCTCACCCAACTAGATTTCTTTTTCTGAGGATCTGTAAGAACATCATGTACAAGTAGAATAATCAAAATTTGCGAAAATTAAGATAACGCATCAGAAAGGCAGTAGCGCAGATCACCCCTAACATACTGGAAAATACTCGGATCGTCTCGACTTCCGCCGAGCATTAAGAGATGCACACATCGAGTTGCACTAAACATAATCACAAACTTGGATAATTTCTTCATCCTGAAAGGATAAACCTGTAAGTTACTTAGTATCATATTTTTTTAAATATCTCTAGCCATTGTGTGCAACTAGTGTTACTGCTACCGCGCAGCAGCCTCTTTAGCAAAGCTCTTCTCAAGTAACTCTTACTGCAGAAATAAATCATTTCTGCTCTAGAAACCTTATTGTTCATAATGTTGCAGCTGCTTATATATATATGCAGCTAACATGCTATTTGCCATGTGTGCTTTGCATTTCACTTGCCTAAAAAATATGAAGGATGTTCTTATTGATTGGCTAAGCAACACACAAAGCGTGTTATATTTTGTTACTTCGCTGTCTTATGCTGCAGAGACAGAAATTTTCAATGAACTTTCTCTCTTTATATACGACATGAAATTGGATAAATAATATGTTTTCGATTTTTCAATTTTTTTTTTCAGATTATACGGACAGCAAGCCAACTGAACATCTTAATTATCTTTTCAGTTTATCTGTATCCACTATTTTACTGTATCCACCTAGCACGGAACAAATTATTTTTATAAATTGATATCCTTTAAATTCTGGAAAGCCAAATCTATGATAGGAGATCAAAAATATTTTAATATATCATTTATTGTTTTTTTTTCAGGAATTGAAATTAGATGGTCTACAATTTTTAAAGGAATTAAATATGGGTGAGTGGGTGAAAACGACTCGACTGAGAGCAATGAAGGTAACAAGTTGATTACTAAAGTGGTGAGGATGTTAACAGAATTCTGGAGTCAGTTATAAGGAAATATCTGATGGGTTTTGGATGGCTTCCAAAACGAGGGTAAACTCTATCCAAAATGATCAATGCTGTCATTGATTTCACCTTGAAGTGTTTGCTCGATATCACAATTAAACAAATCCACAGATGCCCATTTCTCTAGTTTTCTTAAACTGAAAGAGAGAACTAATACAAAAGTGTAAAGAAAGATAGAATGCCCATCATATGTTTTAATATCATGCTAATTTTCATAAGCAGCTGGTGCAGTTTCATCTCCACTTATTTCGGATATTGAGCCAACCCGAAAGGAGATTCCTAACGGATTTCAAAAAACCTTCGTCCTCCTTTAAGCGAAGATTCTGTCGGGAAAAATAAAGCCATACTGCGCGTGTCCATCTATTAGTGACTGAGCTGTCTGCGCTTAGCTGGTGGCGGTGAAAGGGGGTGGAAATCCGCTCAGTTGGCAGCACGCTGCGCTCCTAATCTGCAGTCTCCAGGTTCGAATCTCGCTTGTGCCAGCGTTGAGGTTGAGATTTATCTCCGCTAAACAACCATCCTTCCCTTGATCAGAAAGGGGATACTTATAAACTTAGAAAGACCGCCGTCCGTCAGATGCTCATTAATTCGTGGCTCCGTGTACAAGAGAACCATACTCTTACGTTAAAGAACACGTTGGATTGCCTTGTCCGGAGTCTTTCATCCGTCTCCTAACAGTTCCCTGTGGATCCCCGCCTCCACCCTTTTCCGAGTCCTTTAGGTCGTTTTGACCGGTCATTCATCCCGATGTGTGCAAAAAAAGAGAGGTAAAAGCAATCCAGTACTTCGCGGAAGACTTTCCTTCTCTTGTCCTCGGTATCCTTGTGGCCTGATCACTGAGATGCGATTTTCCTAGGTCAGACAACTGGAGGAAATGCCGAATCTCCCGCTGGATTAATTCTCTTACGAAGGAACGAAAGCGGAAGAAAGGAAATCTTTGTCTGCATCTGCGTCGACAATCGAAACTGAAATCAGCCGTCGCAACTTCTTTGGCATTGCATCGGCAGAAGATACGGTGTGAGCTGCAGCAAGTTCTGCCTCGAGCTCAGCACCGCGTGCATTATTCAAACACCAGCGATGGCTTACACCTCTTCAGATACGTCGGCAGACTTTCCGCCTCTGGATGAAATCCAAAGAAACAGGCCGTAACGAATACCTCAGCGTCCTTCTCCACCGAAAGCCTCTCATGTTTCATTTTGAATACGATGCGATTCTGTTCCACCATCATCATCGATATATCCCTTTCCTACATACATATAAGCACACATCCTTACTGCTCCCTCTCCGACATCTTCTCCTCCCCCCCCCCCCTCGGACAAGCCACTCCATCTATCTATTCTTCTCCGAATGTGGTTCCAAATCCTTCTTCGCTCACCACCTTCTTCTACCTTGGAGACCATTCGACGTGAATGTCGATAGCTGTTGACTGACGAGGAGGACCTTTCGAAGAGGACGGGTGGTAGCCTGAACAGGCAGTGGAAAACTTGTTTGTCCTCCATGAATTATTCATCGGCTAGTTGGCCGTTTTTGCCTCTCTCTCCATCCGGCCTCTCCTTCCGAATTACATGTTTGCAGAGATTTCTCCAAGGATCTTCTTGCCTTCCTTTTTTTTTCTCCATTTCTTTTTCCTCTCCGGTGACGACCACGGACTTGTTTACATGTATGGATTTTTGCGAGGGTTGGTAAACTTATGGCCTCTCGGTTGGAGAGCGATTAAGAAACGTGCCGACTGGCTCCACTTCATCTGCTCCCAATTCCCCTTGCCGCTCGCGGGCAGAGGAAATTGGACAATTTGTTTACAAATTTGGAATTTCAGCGAAAACGGAAGAAATTTTCTTGTTCGAAGATAGAATGCTTTCTTTGGATTCAGTTGACTGTTGTACTCATTTTTAGATATTGAAAAATGTTTACTTTTCCAGCGACCGTTTCTCACAATTATCTTTGGAGATTTATAAAGCGGATCGTGATGGCCAGTACCTAAGGACGGAAACATCGCAATGAAAAGATTTCGTAACTTTGAAGCTCTATAACTTCTAAATTAAGCTCTTCACCAAAGACATGTAACTGAAGACAAATTAAAGATCTCATTCAAATGCACGTAAATCTTCATTTTCAACAACATTCGTTCAATATTTAGAGAATTGTGGAAGTTTTAATTTTAATGGCCGCTATGCCAGTCCTAACGAACACGAAAAATGGAAGTTGAAAGATTTGCAAAATGTGAACTTTTTTAAGTGAGTGGTTTGAAATGATACTTATTAATTGAGTTTCGTTAACCTTCTAACGTAGATTTTTGAAATATTCAAACTTCCTTAATATTTTAAATACCCAAGGAAAATTTTTGAAAATCGAGATTAAGATAGATTTAACTAAAAATATTTAAGCTCAGCCACAATGTATTCTAAAATGCTTATTTTAAACATGTTACGGAATTCGAATCTTCATTGACATGAGGATATTTAACATTTTTCTGTAGCGTTTATTATCTGTCGTTTCTGTTTACTATGGAGATTACGCTGCCTCGTGATTTAGAATTTCTCAATTTTTGAAAAATTGCATTTCTCTGGGATTCGGGCATATTGTTCGCAGGAAGAAAATCAGTCATTAAGTTCATCAAAATAATTAAAATAATCTCTTTCTTACCCATCTTGAAGTAATCAGATAAAAGCAAACGGATCTTGAAAGGGAAAAACACCTTTTCAAAAGAGGTTATTTAAAAATGTTACTAAGAAAAAAAAAAATATTTCCCAAATAATGAAACGTTTTCAGAGAGGCGATTTTTCTCAACTACAGCACGTATGTAATTACATCGGAAGTTTTGAATCGATTCGCTTTCATTGAACTTGGCGCAGGCTCAGTGATGCTGTTTAATTCAGTCGTTCCGAAATGTCGCTTTTTATGGCTTGTGCTTTAAAGTGGAAAATCTCTTAGAAAATGCAGATTGTTTGCGTCATGAATTGCGTTTCTCTTCATTCTCTTGCGCTGCATTCTCCTTTAGTGCAGCTAAATCCGACTCCTTTAAAAATAACATCTGTTCTGTCTAATACCATGCATATTACTGAATCCTAATTTGGATATGATTCACTCATAAAAACTTTTGCTACAGCTGTTAAAACTAATTTTGTATGCTGTATCTAGATAAAACATTCAAATGTCTTAAAAATTCGTCCCGCTATTTGATCCATCACGAAGACTTTCAAAGTGAATGAATGAATGAAATATTTATTTGCTTAGAAAAGTACAAATGCATACATTTCTGAAAACATCATCAGTCTAATACAAAATTAAAATCAGTAATCAATAATAATTTAAAAAACAGAATCGAAATTGGGATCACATTTCAAAATTGAAAAATGTGTTTATTGTACGTCTGATAACCAAGAGACAAATATACCTGTCTAAGTTTCGAAGATTTTGTCTACAAAACGTTTTTGGCAACAGCTGTCCAATGGGCATCATTTATAAATTTTAACACATTTAAAATTTATTCGTGTACCTAAAATGCAAGAACAAAAGAGCTAGCATAATGTACCCACTAAAAACCATTTCTTTTTCAATATCATATATTTAATGTATGATTTCTTAATTTCTTTTTAAACTCAGAAATAATTTTTGCATTCTGAAAAATAAACGTTTAAGTGTGAAGCAATAAATAGAATGCAGAGGTAACCAGCAGCAGTGATCCCCCTCTCTGGCATGCAGTGTTTAGGGTGACTAAAAGTCCCCGTTTACCGGAAATAATCTCTGGATTAAAAGCTTTTTCCACGATGATTTACTGTCCCCGGAATTTTCGATATTTTTTTTATATCAAACTGGCTGTACAGCTTGAGCAAATCTTTAGCAACAGAATAGCAGTGGCAACATTGTTATTTAAAAATTTCGGTTGCAATGCAGGTGACTGAAAAATTGGGGCTAGAATCATCATCACAAATGATAGTGGTATCCATGAGGACACCAGTAGAAAATGCGTCTCTCTTCTACTTCCTGACACCATCGCCTGCATTATACACTGAGACGCCAAAAGTCATGGGAACAGCAGCTAAAGTAGAACTTGCACGCTGTACCCATAACCGATGTGTTGGACATCAACCGCAGAATGGCGCTGCAGTAGCCTACAAACCTAACATTCATTTCTGAGTAGTTGTTAATTCAGCATGGCTGCACGTCGTGAGTTGTCTGACTTTGAACGTGGCTTGATCGTTGGTGCCAGAAGGATGGGTCATGCAATATCGGAGATCGTGAGGGAATTCGGTTTTTCCACGTCTACGGAGTTTATCGTCAGTATTCTATTGATGGCATTTCCACACACTTAAACCATCAAACGGGACGGCCACGTGCAATTGACAAACTGAACTCGCGTCAGTTGTCACGAATATTAACGACCAACAGAAGGGCTACAGTGCATGATATCACTGTCAATTTGAATGCGGGCCAAACACAAAACGTTTCTGAAAGGAATGTCTGTCGCCACCTGCACTCCATCTGATTTGGTAGCTGAAGACCCACTCGTGTCCCATTGCTTACACGTCAGCACAGAGCTCAATGACTGGAATGGGCCCAAAGACATCGAAATTGGACAGTAGAACAGTGGCGTCGTGTAGCACGGTCCGATGAACCGAGGTTCCAGTTGTTTCGCGCTGACGGCGCGTTAGAGTGTAGCGTAGGCCCTGTGAAGCCATGGACCCTTCCTGTCTGCAAGGTACTGTTCAGGCTGGAGCTGGCTCTGTGATGGTGTGGGGCATGTTCACGTGGTCTACATTGGGCTCTCTCGTCCGTTTGGAGCCATCGCTGATAGGTATGAGATACGTGGACATTCTAGCAGACCACCTGCACCTCTTCATGACTCGAACACCTTGATGGTGAAGGGGTATTCCAACAGGATAATGCAACGTGTCACCAGTCTTTGGTTGCTAGGAGGGTAATCGGAGAACCCTCCATGGATTTGACCATCATGAATTGACACCCACGATCCCCCTATATGAACCCCTTGGAGCATCTGTAGGACACAATGGAAACAGGCTTACAATCCAATGATCCAGCACCATCAAATACAACACAATTATAGTCCACACTGCAGGATGTGTGGGCTGCCATCCCTGCAGAATGGTACCGACCACATGCCACCATCTAGACTCCATGCCCAGATGGTGGCAGCACTGATGACGGATCGAGGAGGACCAACCCGTTATTAGGCACGTATGCCATGACTTTTGACCTCTGAGTGTAGTTACCGATGGCTTAATTGCTATTCAAGCTATTAAGTTTTATCTCTGTTTTAAAAGATTTAGGTGTCCTGGAAGTTCCCCAGATACTTCACCGACAGGTCCCAAAATCGGAACACAGATTCCCCCTATGCAAGTCCTGTTAAAAATTGATTCCCAGCCTATAGTGGGACGTGATTTAGAACCTCAAGCGTCTTTGTAAATATGAGAGGTCTGGCAAAGGTGTGGCATCTCGGATCGCTCTGTCGCAACTTTCTCAGCTTGCGATTGAATAAAGCAGTGAAGGAATCCCGGAGGAGAATTTTTCTTTCCATTCAATTGAAAGAAATTTTTCAAACATGAATTTAATATCGGCAGATCAGAAATCACATATAAAAGTGGACACCGTGAACGCTTTGGTACAACGGAAAAATAATTTTAGTTTCTCTTGTGAAATCTTTAGAGTAAAATGTGTCGAAAATGAAAATACTTTGGAGAAAAATCCATTCATACGAAAAATACACACAACAGTGATTTTTGTTACTTATCCTACGTTATTTTTAAAATTAACTGTTTTATTTTGTGCAATTAGATATTAAGGTTATTATTATGCGTAATAACGTATAAAATATATTCTAAATGAAAAAAGATTGTGCTACTTCTTATTATAATCATATTATTAATGGTATTATCTTATTATTTAACATAATAATTTCATCAAAAAATCAGTCCTTCATATTAAATTTTAAAAAATCTTCTTCTTTACATCTTATCACCTTACTAGCACCTACCGTTGTGAGATAACACTCGGGTTCTGGTTAAAATCTCGAATTTCGTCGTATGTGTTCGGGATTGTCTGTTATCCTGGGGAAAACTTTGAAATATTTGGCATACAATAAATTACTTTTCAAGTAGTTGCTTGCCACAGAGGTCTGACAGGAGCTTTGTCAGTAGAACGTCATAGAGAAGATTTCTAAAGAGAGCGATACAATACACGAGAAAAAATAACGTTCATACTCAGGTCTTGTAACCAAGCACGCTAACCACTCCACCATTAATTTCTCAATTCTTTCTGTTGGGAGACAGAGTACGTTGGCTTAAGTCCCTTCATCCCAATTACTAGTTATATGATACAGTAAATGCTTTGACCCGTATCCATACCATATTTAAAGAGAAGCAATTGCCTAGTGATTGAAAATTTTTTTTTTGCCTAATAGACTGAACTAATTGGTCGCCACGCTACCATTGTCTAGGGTAGACAAAAGAAGAGATCGATATTTAATAATACAGATGTCACTGGCAGATGAAGAATCCCTCTTCAGAGTAATTGAACTTCCTCTCTTATGCCGGGAGAAGACGAGGTCATTTTGACGATAGTCTTTAGTCTATTGGGTAATAAAAATAAAGCAACATTGCCAATCGTCAGATGTTTGCATATATGTAAATTAGCAGTCCCTTAATGAAAGATAAAGTATATATAAAAAATTTGCCCTAAATAGCTATAAACACTCATTTTTAAACTTTTTTTTTCTATTTTTCGTAAATCAATAAGTTTTTTTTTTACTTTTTGAAAGAATGCACAAATATAAGGAAAATACTTTAAGAAACTAATGCTATTTTCTATATTTTTTTGTTTCGGTTTTTCGTTTTATATGAGGTAAATTTACTTAACATGATTTTTAAATCTACATTTTTACCCAAAAGTAACTTGATTATTCATCTTCAAAAATATATCAGAACGCAGCGGAAAAAAGTAAAGCAAAATCTGGTAAAAAAAAAAACGACCGAGGTGACCGACGCTCTGGTCCCTTGGATCCATTTTGCCATATCTCCACAAAGACACGAGTTACTCAAACGGCGCAATTTTATGTCTATGTTCAATGATGCTGCCTCTAACACCCAAGGGCAAGTTAGACCAGCTGACACCCCCCCCCCCAAAAAAAAAAAAAAAAAAAAGAAAAATTCCTCGGGCTGTTGCTTGTCAGAGAAATCTGACAGGAACCTGTCAGTTTAATACGCCATAGCGATTTGCGAGGAAGGCGAAACGTCAGTGAAAAACCAACACAAGAAATACGTATCAATGCCATATGCAGTGTTCGAATCTAGGTTCCTTTGTTTAGCAACGTAGCACGAAAACCACTCGGCCATGATCCATTCTACCTACACACTTAAAAAACCAGAAGTAAACACTAGAGTTTTTACTTTTGACATGGGAACGATGTTGTTGTAAGAAACTTACTGCCTTTTCTGATACTTTTTAACAAGTTTTTGGATTTGGATTGGGTTGTTTTACCTCTGAGCGGCACTTTTTTGCACATGGGCTAAATGGCCAGGTCACATGGACCCCGAAGGCTCAGAGAAGGTTGGGGAAGGGGACCCACTGGAACAGCTGTTGGGAGACAGATAGTAGCCTCCCGTCAAGGCCATCCAGCGTGTTCTTTAACGTGCACAGGGTATGGCTGTCTCCCGCACACGGGGCCACGGCTTAACGTCCCATCCGACGGACGGCGGCCTTTCCAAGCCCATCGGTGTTCCCTACTGACCGTGGGCAGGGCGGGGAATTTTGCGGAGATAAATCTCAACGCTGACCCAGCTGGGACTCGAACCTGGGAACTACAGATTACGAGCCTGGCGCGCTACCGACTGAGATACCCCCGCCCCGACAGAAGTTTTTGGAAGCTTTGAATAAACGCGTCCTTAGTGTCTCTCCTCTCAACCAAGCCCATTTATACAACAACTGGATTCCAAAACTTCGCATCGACAAAATGTAAAGCAAACTTTAATAAAAGTAATCGATTCAGGAATCGAGCTAAAACATTTCCATATCACGATATCGATTGGGCGAAACAGAAAATGAGGACACAGAATCTGCTGCTTTCGAAAATGTATTTTCTTTCTCCCTTATTCTGAGTGAGTCGTGGAAAACTGTAAATTTTCTGTTCGCCACAATTAAGGAAATATTGATCTCCTTCTTGTCGCAAAAAGAAAGAAACTTCTTACATGGAAGGAAAAAAAATATTTGTAGCTGAAAGGTTCACGTGTTTACGAAAAAACTAAAAATACTCCGAATATGGGATGCAGTTCCTTTTATCTCATTCAAATTCACGTTCGAATTATTTCTCAGATATTCTATTATATCAGCTGATCATTGTCTTGGAAGTTGCGCGATGGATCTTTTGGCTGGGGGGAGGAGAAGACATCGTTAGGTCATCACGTCTGCACGTGGCAATCACGCTTTCGTTGCTTTAAGAGCAGTTAGTTTTAGCTCAGTTCAGTTTTAGCATTAGTTCAGCGGAAGAAATAAAAATTCCTAATATGAAAGTGATTTTGTGTGGAAAAATTAAAAATTTCATTCTTAGGGACTCAACTCCTAAAAGTTACATCATTAATATATATCGGTTACGAAACTCTTCTAAGAATAATGCAAAATAAATAAAATCAAATACTGATGAGTACAATACATCAGATTACTTAGTTCTTTAGTGCAATTTTTACCGCATGATTGGGCCTACCAAATGTAAGGTAATTCCTTTCGAATTATGACAGAATTTTAAATTATGGCAGACAAGGATAATTTAAGTTAGATAACGGGATTCAAAAGGTGCACGAGTAGTAAGCTTTCAAACTTTTACTTACGTCTTAATAATAACCCGTTACCATGGCAATGGACCATTATTATGCATCGAATATTGCTTCCAAAATTGAAGCAAACTATCTTCTCAAGATTCATATACAGCAAGCAATTTAGTAAACGAATTGCAAATTAGGCTTCAGATCTCATTAAAATACATCGACCCTCAAAATTAAACAGCTGGCTAATATTCTAATGTATTTCATATGATACATATTTTGCAATTTATACGTCATATAATAAAATTGAAACTTTAAAATTGTAGTCTCATTTTAACTATATACCTTTTAAGTGCGAGAAACACTTTTGGAAATTTGGCCTAAATAGCTTTCATGTTTTTTTTTAATCTGTGATGTTTCACTTTTCAGAATTAAATATTTTTTTCATTTCGTACACGAGTTATATCGGGATCTAAAAAACCAAAAAACAATTCGGTCAGAAATTAATTGTTGTTATAAAATTGTATAATATTTAGAAGAAAATAAAGCTTTATTGCGTAAATGCTTTTCTTAATAACATAAAAGAGTAATTTATAAATTTAAAAAGCTTTACTTTTATCCGTTTCTAAGATAAGCTAGTAACAACCAAACATTACAAAGCCTGTATACACGTAAAATGTCAGTTATATTTTACCTTTTTCGTTCTACAATATTTTGCATGTTTTTCTCTTAGATATATATTTATTTCCAATTTAACAATTTCACAACTCACCAATATTTCTTGCAGTATATTTTAAAATATTCGTCTTTTATTTTCTGAATTTAATACTCTGTGATACTTTCTTTATGTGTATTGTATGTCTTAAGTTCTGTCTTATGTACATTTAATTGCTTAAAATATGCACAGTAATTTTATTATTTAGTAACTATAATCTTTTTCGAAAAAAAAATTGTCAGAATTAAGAAAATAATAATGTATAATGCGTTAATACAGATCTTCGGTCTGAACGTGTGATCTGGTCGGATTGAGTCACATTTTTGCTTGTACTCGACTGATGCGAGGCGACGAGTACATCGTAAGCCGCATGAAGCTTTCCAGGCAAACTGTGTGCAAGATTCTGTTCAATCTGGAGGAGGCTCTGTGATGTTCTGGGGGTGTTTCGCGTACGAGGAGATAGGTCCTTTGGTTGCGGTGACGTCGCACTTGAACCAGAAGGGCTGTAGGGAGCTACTGGACGACCACATGTTGCCTTTTGTGCAGCATCTCCACTGTGAACACCAGAAGGATACCCCAGTCTTCCAAGACAACAATTGTCTCATGCACAGAGCTCGAAGTGTGTCGGATTGGCACGACGAGCATTCTGAAGCCTTCGAACATCTCAAATGGCCCACCAAACCTCCGGATTTGAATTCCATAGAAAACTTGCGGGATTATTTGGAGCAATGGTGGAAATGCCATCCCAACCATTCGGCCAATCTGACCAAACTGCGGCATTTGCTGTTGGAAGAGTGGATGAATATTCATGTGAACTTCATCTGCACACTGGTGGCATCCATGCCAGACAGGATTTCGGCTGTTCTTCGGTCACACAGAGGCGTCACATGCTATTATGTGACTAATTTTTTGTCCGTTGAACTTACATCCATTCAACACAGAAGCGCAATGAATGAGACATTCCCTGGCAGAATGCGGCCCTTGAGACGTCAGATGGACAGCCCCAGTCCATAGATTTTAGAGTATTTAACATCTTTGTGAGCTACTAGCCTTTTAGCTCCTTTTGCACAATATTCCTTTGAGATCTAATTCAGCGCATTTAAATTCGCTTTTTAACTTCATATACACTGCTGGCCATTAAAAGTGCAACACCAGGAAGAACTCATCAGATTGTCCCGAAATATGCAAGATGGGTAGCCCATGGGAGAACATGTAAATGATTCAAAGCGCATCACATACGCACATCATGTGTGACTGTAATTCCCCCTGGAAGTGGTATAAGAGGAGATAGAAAGAGCTGGTGTAAAGCACTGGAATTGTGTTTGCTCGCAGTTCTTGCACACTAAAGGATAAAGTATGCCTGTCGAAGAACACAGACGTATGCGACTGCAATGGTGCCAGGAACGTCGCCCATGAATGTGCGAATGGCATCGCATCGTCTTTACAGACGAATCTCGCTTCAGTATGCAGCGAATTCAGTATTCAGAACGAATCCGTATCTTGCGCTACCGTGGCGACAGGCTCAGTGAGACATGCATGATGCAGCGCAATACAGGTCTGGCCCCTGGTGTTACAGTATGGGGTGCCATTGGACTCCACTCACGCACGTGCCTCATACCCATTACCAGAAACTTTGAACAGCCAGCATTACATCACTGAGGTATTGGAGCCTGTGGTCGTACCTTGTCTTCAGGGGCTCTCTGGTGCCATTTACCAATAGGGCAATGCCCGACCATGTGCGGCATGCATCGTCCAACAATTCCTGGATAGCCACCATGTGACACTTCTGCCTTGGCCTGCGCGTTCACCGGATCTGTCCCCAATTGAACATATCTGGTCGATGATCTCAAGACGACTAGCACACCAGACACCAGCAGCTGCTACAACAGATGAAACTGCATGTCTCATCTTCTCAGTGCCGGACCGTGTAGCAGTGGTTATTGCCGTTCACGGTGGCTACACAAAATACTGATTTCTTTGTATTCCACATGTCTAACGTAGTTGTATTTGTAATAATCTGATCCTTGCACCTGAGGGACATGGACTGGCTCGTCTGCTAGCTCCTGGACTCACTTCTTTGAGACCGGAGCTGCTTTCGCTCTTCTACTTATTTTCCTTCTCCTAGCCGGACTGCGCTCCGCACCCCCTTTAACGCCACCCATACTCCAAGTCCCTACTGGTCTCCTCTGAGACAAACTTTCATCTTCTACTTCCAGACTTCTCATGCCACTCGTATAGTGTCGGAAGACGGAATACGAGTTTTCCCAATGGGAGTGGGTCCCGAAGGACCCGCTCCCACCCCAATTATTGAGATCCTTGTAACATAAGCTATGTATTCACTAAATATGGCTATAATATATCTTGTCTTTTCCGGTGTTGCATGTTTAATGGCCAGAAGTGTAATTAACCGAGCTACCATTTAGTCGCCAAGATAATCCCCTCTCTCACAACAAAGTGCTAAGATTAAGAAAATAACGTTTTTAAACTCGCAGACGAAGATCTCGTCTGAGATTTCCGAAAAAGATTCCAATGCTCTTTCCTTTTACACAGTTTTTTTACCAGGTTCTTTAAGACCCAACCGAGAATCCTATGAAAAATATTTAATAAATTAGCTTTTGGAATGCTTACTGACAAGACGGTGAAGTCAGAAACAGACATTTTCGGTAGTAGAATCCTCTTAATCTGTCATCACTGCTCCCGCAGGTACACATATTAATTCATTATTGATTGGTGTTTTTATTTCATTCCAATTAATGCTTGTATTTCTTCGGAAATGTCGCTTAAATCATCACCTGTAAAATGAAATAGAGAACAAAAAAATCCCCATCCATTGATTACCAAAACATCTCCCAGCCATCTGCTAATGCCGTGATCTTGCGTCTTTAATCTTCTTTCTCGATCAATCACCTAAATGGGAAGCTGCTTGGAATCATTGAAGAAACTTTCTGTTTTCGCCGCCGCCCTCTCCTCTTTCCCCCACCTCCCTCAAAACCGCGACTGTCTGTTCTTGTTTCTTTTTCCACCTTGCAAGCTGTATCTCTTGCTTGGGAGTCTCCAGGGATGCTGTACATCCTTCCATCCATTAGACAGTCAGTCCGACCATTCTTAACCAATGCAGCTAATGGTATTTGTACGAGAGCTGTGGGGCCCGTGGCTTGCGTCAAACAATCGAGATCTGTTTGAGCGGATGGCGAGGGTCTTGTCAGCAGCCTCCGCACACATCGCCGATCGCTTCTCCGTCGCGCTCGCTCCTGATGATGTTGTTGTTGACGTTGCCTCCGTGCGTTCTCAGAACAGACAGATCCTATACGCTGGAGCAAAGGCTTAGAAACAGATTATTTGATGGAGAAATCGAGATAGAGCACGAAGGGAAGAAGCTCTGAGAAAGGTAGAGAAAGGCAGTTGTTTGTCGCCATCACAGATAGTGAAAGCCCGATTCTGGTAGATAAAGGAAAACAACAGATACGGAAACAAGCTACAAAGGAAACAGACACGCGCAAAGGTAAGAACTAGAGACCGTTAGGGCTGATACAGACGTTGCTGCATGTTTGTCCAAGATAAAAAGGAAAACACCATCTGAAGTTGGTAACCGAGGTTCTCGAAGCTAACAACACCTGGTGAAAAAAAAAAAACGTTTAGCACGGAAACTTTTAAAGCACACATAGAACATAGCCAACAAATGCATTGCTAAATAAAATAAAGAACAGACGGAGAATGTTTCAGCCAAGAGAGCTGAACAGGAAGAACAGCACTCGACAGAACGCACGAGATAATAGCGTGATGAGCCCAGCAACTCGTGAAGATGTTGAAAATTGTTTGCAGAACTCGAACTGAAAGAAAGAAAGCGTCTGACAGTGAGTGATAGAAATGGCGAAGCAACAAGTTGCTGCATGAATCGATGAAGATTTTAGCAGCAAGGAGATGGCATTCAAAGCGAAAACGAGAGTTATTTCTTTTTCTTCTGCAAATCACCAGTTGAAAGAAGCAGAGAGGGTTACGCGAAAGCCAACGCGAAGGTCGGAAAAGATTGGGTTAGCTAGAAAAGTTTTGGGAAAGCAATTCTAGAGACAGGAGAGAAAGCTGAAAAGAAGAATGTCCGAAGCTTTAATTTTCGGAAAGGAGCAAATGCGATGAATGGAGACGAATGTCGAAATACTCCGTGAGCAGGGAAACCTATTTTTAGAGGAAGTTTTGAGAAGAGACTTTTCAAAGAGTAACTAGTCACACACGCCACAAGACAAAGACTTGAGACGATCTCTGAACATAAAAATGAAATGGCTACATCGTCATTAGTAATTAAATGCTTTCAAAGACTGCAGAAAGAAAACCTAACCGTAAAAATATAGGGTGAGGCTATTAAAGATTAATCTGTGGTGAAGAAATAGTTAAGGAAGAGCGGATATATTCATTTCGGGTCGTGGAATGAAGACTTAATATATATAATAACCAATACTTTTATTTATTTATGATCTATGTATATATAGTATATACACACACACTCATCCCTTGAATTACACGGCCGAAACAAATGCAACCAGCTTCGATTTACACGATTATGGATTCAATTTTACACGGTATCGATTGTGATTTGTTTTTATGTATGGTACAGTGTCTATTGTCATCCCAAAGTAATATTAAACTAAATGGTTTCAATTGATATCATTTGTTTTCAAGATTAAATGGATTCTGTATTATTAAAATCGTTATCTGTAACAAGTTACAATTATATATCCTTTGCTAAAATTATATCCTTGTAATTGTAAATACAATCTGTCTCAGCGACATCTTAATGAAATAAAGCCTGCTTTGATTCGGCAGCGAGATCTGACTTTCCTAGACTTAATTTATCAGACCAGAAAAAAATCTTGTTTTATCTCATTTTTAGCAACAGGTTCAACTTTGTAGACTAGGGGTTCTCAACGTGAGGTACGCGGTAAATTATTTTGGGAACGCCGTGAGAGCTCAAAAGTAGCTAGAATCTAGTAACAGAGTTTGTGTTTTATTTTATTCCCGTTGTTATACTATAACTGCAGTTTTATCGATCTATGTAAGGGGTACGCCAGTTACATAAACATTTCCAGGGGGTACGTGAAGCATAAAATTTTGAGAACCACTGCTGTAGACTATTCTGATTCGTAAGTATACTGTTTCGTAAAATATCATAAAAATACTAATTTTAGAAAATAAAGCACTAAATGTAGGTACAAATGCTTAATTTTTAATTTGTATTCAGTTCCTAAATATCCTTTTAAATGTCATCTTCAAATTCATTAGTGGACATCTACATAACGATGAATATTTTTCGTGACCAAAAAGAAATTTATGAAAAATTAATTAAACTTTCGATGTACGTTTTATTCATATCAAGAATTTTTTCGGAATCTATCCCCCCTTTTTTTATCATACATTATTGGTTTTCATTTGCAGGTTTCGATTTACGCGATAATTTCCCTGAACCTATCTACTGTGTAAATCGAGGGATCGGTATGTACACAAAATTCAAAATATGGCCTGCAGAACTGTTTAGCTTATCTTCAGGTATGAGCGATAAAACAATTTTTAGTTATTTTAAGCACGTTTGCTCACAACAGACAAAAAAAAAACACATTCGCATACTTATAACTTGACGATATGGTTACAGGATAAAACGAACAGTTGTTAAATAAAAGGATTTCAGGGACAAACGAACAGATCGAAATGATCTTGGCCAGAAAAAAACAGCACTTAGGAAGAAAGAAAAAGTCTCAATAGTAATGCAGTAGTAAAACTCATGTTACATAAATAATAAAATAAATAAAATAAATACCCCCTCAAGCAGCTGCTTGCCACAGAGGTCTGACAGGAGCCTGTCAGTTTATATGCCACAGTAAAAGATCTGAGAGGATGGCAGGACCTCAGCAGAAAACAACACGAACATCCATGCCTTACCCGGGGCTCGAACCCAGGTCCCGTAGATTAGTAGCCAAGCGCGCAAACCACTCGGCGACATAAAATAAATAATAAATAAATACCCCCTCAAGCAGCTGCTTGCCACAGAGGTCTGACAGGAACCTGTCAGTTTATATGCCAAAGTAGAAGATCTGAGAGGATGGCAGGACCTCAGCAGAAAAACAACACATACAACCATGCCTTATCCGGGGCTCGAACCCAGGTCCCTTAGATCAGTAGCCAAGCGCGCTAACCACTCGGCCATGGGACGGCATACGGGATCAAAAAAGAAAACGTGTTTTATAAAATAGATTGCTTAATGAAGTTGCAAATGGGCAAAAGCGTTTCTATCACAAAGTGAAAATGAAGTCATTTCTGTACTTTTCGTCGTCTTGTTCACTTATTTTTTTTCTATGTTTACTTTGCTATTTAAAACACTATTGATGCAGATTAATTTCAGTGCTTTCTGCAAAAATTAAACATATTAGATTTCAAACCTGCAACTAATTATATTTCTTTAAATCTTCAACACAGAGAGAAGAGATCCTTCCATTATTCCTTAAGGGAATATTTGCATCTCATTCGGTTAAAGCATTCATTGACTATCTCTTGATTCATGAGAATCCGAATGGCAAAGCTCCAAGTTACACATGAATCACAAACAAGATGATCTTCTGAACGCATTTTTCGAAATTATTCGTTGTCTTTCCGATTAAAAGTTTTACTTGTAAATACAGTTTGTTTTACATAATCATTATTTTAAATTTCTTCATTTATTCTCTCTTTGTAAAGCATTAACGTGGTAGATAAACTGAAACCCTCATATCATACTCATTTGTAATCTAGTAAAAGCTTTAGACTCCAGATTATTTTAGATGCGAGTCATCAGTTTCTAGGTCGAAATTTTTTAAACGTCCAATAAAAATGAAGAAGGAGATTAAAACTAAACAGTGGTGAAAAAAAAATCGAAAGTTGAACTGGAACTGAAAGAAATATTTAAAAGCCATGACGTGAGAACAAAAGTAAAAACAACAACCGTTAGGATGCTAGAAAAGGAAACATTTCCATTAATATTTTGATCCATTAAATTTATTAATTAATCGACTATTCAGTATTCGATCCCTCTCAAAGGTACACTGAGATTTTCTGAATTCAATGATCAGGTCGGATGAATTGACTCTTGACATGTTTGTGACAATACACATACGAACACGGAAAAACAATAAATTACAAAATTCAGCATTCGATCTGCTGTCAACAAGATAAATTAGAATTCCGTTATATTTTCTGTGTTCCAAACAAATGATTATAACTTTAAAGTCCAATGAGCTTACTTTATCTTTGCTTGTTTGGAGACTATACGGCTATGAAATATGTACGTACATGTTTGAAAAACTAAATCTAGTTTCGACATCGCAAACTGAAATTCTCGGTCAGGAAGGGGAAACCTCCAGTGTACATGAGATTATGCCCCGTGCACTCTAAGGAACGTGTGGATGCCCTTAATGGAAGAATTGCATCAGTTTTATAAATGATGTCCAATGGGTTCTCTTACCTCAACCTTCTCAGTGCCATTAAGATCCTTGGAATCTGGTCATTTAGCTCATTAAGGTATTTATTTATTTTATTTATATCTAATGGCTTTATTTCTTTTGCGCACTCTCATCGTAGCTTTATGCCACTGAACTTTAATTTCCTCAGACCTTCGAACCAATGAAACAATTCAATGGCAACTGATTGAAAAGATGCACAAGAACCTTGTCATGACCCCCGAATTTTATGTTTTTCGGGTCTAAAGCTGCTACGTGCAACTGGTGACGAATGCCAGAAGTTGTTTATGGCAGTAAACGACTAGCCTCGGGCGCTAGTGCAGCGAGGAGGCTAGGCGGAAGATTTGAGACATTAGTTTTGGCGTGAGCTTTCGAACGAAGGAGTCGTTTCGATATGCGTCAGAAGGACGCCGTCATACTCGAGGGAAACCCTAGAAGGAGAGGGTGCGATTCCTGGGGAATCTGTTTCATTTTTGTGGATTCAGAGTGAACCACAGTGTAGGCAAAGGTTGATTATCCTTTCGCCAAGGTTGAGGTCTGTAAAGTGAGAACTTGCAGAGGGTGCGATTCTCCACTTCATTATTAATGTTTACAGCAGCACGGCAGTAAAGGCCCACGGAGTTGAGCACATTCCCAGCAAGTAGCTGTGTCGTCCCTATATAACTCTCGTGCAGTTAATGAATGGACTATTGCTATTCATCATTCAACACCAGTCTCTTCAAAGGCGTGCAGTGGCACGGGCCTAAAAACCCGCGAACCCGTTTTTTCACCGAAGTGAGGGTGAAGTAATTATTAAGCAACAGTTGCATCGTCCTCCGGCGGCCACGACGTTTGGCTCAGTCTCCATAGATCTGAGAAGGAGGATATCACATCTGGCCCAATCGGACAGGATCCGAACTCAGATCATCACATCTGACTTAGTCTGACAGGATTGGAATATTTTTGGGTCATCACAAATCTCCAGAATGAGTAAAGGGGTTTGAGAGGAAAACCCACTGCAGAAACATCAACCTTCAGCCAAGGTCATCCGGTGCTTTCTTCAGAGAGCACAACGTATGATTCACTTGAACAAGACGAAATGTCCTAATGTAACTTCTTTAGGAGGCGATGGGAGGCGACTTCATAAACTCTTCCACGGACAAACGGAGAAAATCTTGTTTCTGGCGCAACGATTTTTCGAAACATTCAATAACACTGACTTTTTACTACAAATTATTACAAGAAAAGCGTGGATCAAAATTCGGCTGCTCGGAGTGAAAATAAAACTTCTCTCCTGTCGTTACCTAAAGGAGAGGGTTCTAAAATATCTCTATTCTGAGAGTCAGTCTTCGCTTCAAGACGGTCGCAGAATGTATAAGACGAAGAGCAGAGGAATGCCCCCTCCCCTCTCACAGAATACAAGATTCTTGAGTAGCGAAATTCTGTCCTCTCTTTAATTCCTATTCTCCATTTCTCCATCGCTCACAACAACAGAAACGAAAGACTCCGGAGCAGGTGCGACCGAATAATTTCTCCCTCTTGTCTCCTCCTCGGCATCGTTGTGGATCTAAAACGATTCCAGCAGTCAGTCCGTGCTCCATCTCAGAGGAATTATTCGTCGGCAGCTCCTTTTGCAGAAACCAATTTCCCTGGCGCTATCCCTTTCGCTTAGTCGTTCGTGCTTTGTCTCGTTTTCAACTTGTATCGCTCTTCTCCCACTTGTCAGAGGAGGGTGCGACGACCGAAAGAGAATTTGCGCATCACACTCCCACTCTCACCTCCACCACTCCTCCACTAACTGTTCGATCTGCGGAGAGCGGAGAGCCGTGGATGGAGGAAAAAAAATAAGAATAGTGAAAAAAATAAATCCATACGATAAACAAACAACGAAACAAAATCCATTTCTGTTACGGAGGTGTGGGTGAGGGGGAGATGGAATGAGGGGGAGCGAGCGAATGAATGAAAGTGCTATGTATGAGAGGGAAAGAGGGAGAATGGAGAGCATCGACGTCAACTGACGTAGCAGAAGAGTTAGAGAGCCCGATCGCTCTTCATCCTTCCCGACGATAAATGTCACCATCAAGAGGAAAGGATACATATTTATCAAAAGCTCACGTCTCTTGAGCTGCCAAAGGGTGACAAATAGGAATGCGGCACGCGAGCATGCGCCCGCATATGAGCTCAGGAGAGATGGATGAAAGACAAGGGACGAGAATGAGACGATTAGGAAATGGAAAAGATAACGGAGATGAGAGAATGCGAATAATTCATGCAAGGGTTGAGCTGAGTTTTCACTATCGTTCTCGAGACATCCAATCCTTTCTCGGGACTCAAGAGTCAATATATTAACAATCGAGAGCGGAAGGCAGAGATGTGAAATCAGACGAAGATGTAGGGATGGATAGAATCGGCGAGGACACTTTAAAATGATCGCAAGAGGCTTTACGCTCAGAAATTGAAGCACATCAAGATTTCAAAGGTGAGGAATAAAATTTCCGAATGTTGATGCAAAGAATGTTTTCAGAGAGGAAGGTTGATCTCCCCCCTCCACAATGTAGCAGAGAAGATCTCCTGCTAAATATGAATCGTCATCCATCCTCCCATCATTGGGAGAGAGGAGACAATGCTGATTTCCGAACTAAGAGAATCCTCATTTTCAAAACATGTTAGCGAGATAAAGAAAAAAATAAAGGTCAATCTATCAAAATAATAAGAAAGTTTAAGAGTCAGAATTATGAAATAAAATGAACGTATTTGGAAGAAAAGGAAGAAAGGTAGAAAATGGAGAAGCTTTAATCAAGAGGATTCAAAACAGAAAGAATAATCAAAAGAGTTCAAGGAAGAAGAGAGAAATAATTTAAGTTAATAAATAATAAAAAGCGAGCTTATATTAGAAATAATATAAGCATGTTTTTTAAATATTCTTAGCAATCACGAATATTTAAAAATGTTAATAATTTAATAATTAATAAATTAATAAATTTATTTTTATTTAATATTTAAGGTTGATTTATTAATTTATTAAAATTAATTTTAATAAATTAATAAATTAACTTTGCCATTGCTGTTGAGGAAATAGCTCATGTGCTTGATTAATAATTTTTTTCTTTGTTTTTTTCCTTTTGTATTTTTCTGTCATTTGTTTTTGAGTATACATAATAAATAATAAGTTCCCCCTCAAGCAGCTACTTAGGAAAGAGGTCTGACAGGATCCTGCCTGTATCATAAGCCATAATCTCTGTAAGGAAGGCTAGACCTCAGAAGAAAGATAGCACAAGAAAGAAAGCCTCCGTGTCTTGTAAAGGGATCGAACCGGAGACCCTTTGATCAATAGCCAAGCATGCTAATCGCTCGCCATTTATTTTAATTTATTACGTATTTCTGCGTGGTCAATAAAGTAGGCTGAGAAACGTATCTGAAATAAAGTAGAAGAGAAATTAAGAGACGAGAAAGGTGCGGAAATAACTGAAGCGACGAGACGGGAGAAAAATAGAGAAATCGATAGAAGAGAAAAACGTGGAATGGGCTGAGGAAAAGAAAAAATATCGATAAAAGGTATAGAGAACTATCAATGCAATAAACCCCAAAGAACTCGATAATGACAATAACAATATCAACAAATAACGATAACTAAGACTAGATGCTAACGAAGCACAGAGAGGGACAGAGGATTGGTCAGATATGAGGAAAGTAGATCAGAAACAGGAGGAGAAGAAATCAGAACGTGGAGTAACGGAGTAACAGAGAAAAAGTTTTGAAAAGTGACAATAGGCCCCAGATCAAGACGACTGCAGTATATCAAACGTCTATTTGTTTACCTCGCATACGTTGTAACGAATGGAGAAAAGAAAGTTAAAGAGAAGATGCATCGCCTATTCACAGTTGGAAATGATGATGATGTGAGAGACGAAATACGGATGCATCCATTGGATCATCTCATTTTCATGTTGTCAAATGTTAAAGCACGGCCACAAAGAAATTTTAATACTAACAATCTTAAGTGAAATGATAAAAGAGATTCAAAAAATGATATTTGAAATCTTTCGTTTTTTATTCGCTTTGCCTGCTTTTAATATGTACCAAGAAAGAGAAGGAAAAAATTATCGCTGCAGGTTACTAAAAAATTAAGCGATAAATTTCATATAACAGTTTCGTACAACTGGTAGTAAGGAATTTCATCTTACCTGCAGAATTTGTGAGCATAAATCAGCTTTAAATTACATTTCGAATGATTTGTTTCGCATTCTTCAAAGGTGTTAGTTCCTTGTTATCGATTGTACAATAATAATATGTGCAAATGAGGCACAACATAGCTATCTAAGGTATTCCTTGTTAATTTAACATTTATGGGGTTAAAGTAGTTAAACCAGTTCTAACATACATTATTTGTTCCCACTCTGCCATACATTAACGTCGTAAAATTAACGCCATAAAATAAAAAAAAAAGATACACGTCGTGTTTTTGTCGGCCAAATGCGTTCATTTCACAATTTTTACCAATGACAAACGACTTTTAACTGTTCGTAAACTTTCTTTGTCTAAACTGTTTCGAACCCATCATAATAGTATCGCAAGTGCTTATTAAAGTGTTGAATTGCTTTTAAGCAATATTTGAAGTAATAATGTACTTTTAAGTTAAAATTAATCAAATAAATCATGCTAACTTCACCTGTAAGCAGATATCGACAAGGATGATTTAGGTAAAAAAGATTATTTATGAAATTCTAAGAGTGTTATTATTTATTTAAAGAGCGATAAAAATCTATTTTACATTTTGGGAAAACAAGTTATAATATGCTATGAAATAACGAATAATTCCCTCTGATTTAATACAACTGTACATTAAAATATCGTCCTAATAAGAAATTGAGCAATTCGTAAAACTTATTTTTCTCAACGTAATATATTAATTGATTGTTCAATAAAAAATACGCTACCTCACTTATTAAAAGTTTACATCAGTTTACTAATATCTATTAGGTTTGTGATTTCCTTTGTTGTACATGCAGATTTCAACTACTTGGCTTAATTTCACAATTCCGGTATTTACGTTATTTACTTCTTTGCCTACCTAACTGAATGATGAGTTATTCCAACGGCAAAAGATGATGACTCGAAAAGTATAGAATGAACAACAATTTGAAACAGCCGTGTGTAGTTCAGAACCATAGCATAGTTCTACAAATACGCCTAATAAGATTTCTGCCTTATTAGTCTTTTTTCTTAGTTTCAGTCTTGTTAGGCGCTTTTTACCTAAATCAACGGGCAAAATTCTAAATATTTGTAAGGGGCTTTAAACGTCCCGCAAATAAATCGTCGTGAAAAGATTGCCAAATGGTTTCAGGGAACATGCGCAACAGCAACTGAAGACGGCAGAGAAAGCTTTCCTCTATCAGAACTGAAGAGCATAGAGAAAGCTTGTCATCTCCCTCAGCAACTGAAGAGCACAGAGAAAGCTTGTCATCTCCCTCAGCAACTGAAGAGCATAGAGAAAGCTTGTCATCTCCCTCAGCAACTGAAGAGGGCAGAGAAAGCTTCTTTTTTTCTCTATCAGCAATCGAGGAGTGCAGAGAAAGCTTGCCTCTCTCTATCAGCAATCGAGGAGTGCAGAGAAAGCTTGCCTCTCTCTATCAGCAATCGAAGAGTGCAGAGAAAGCTTGCCTCTCTCTATCAGCAATCGAGGAGTGCAGAGAAAGCTTGTCTCTCTCTATCAGCAATCGAGGAGTGCAGAGAAAGCTTGCCTTTCTCTATCAGCAATCGAAGAGTGCAGAGAAAGCTTGCCTCTCTCTATCAGCAATCGAAGAGTGCAGAGAAAGCTTGCCTCTCTCTATCAGCAATCGAGGAGTGCAGAGAAAGCTTGCCTCTCTCTATCAGCAATCGAAGAGTGCAGAGAAAGCTTGCCTCTCTCTATCAGCAATCGAGGAGTGCAGAGAAAGCTTGCCTCTCTCTATCAGCAATCGAAGAGTGCAGAGAAAGCTTGCCTCTCTCTATCAGCAATCGAGGAGTGCAGAGAAAGCTTGTCTCTCTCTATCAGCAATCGAGGAGTGCAGAGAAAGCTTGCCTCTCTCTATCAGCAATCGAGGAGTGCAGAGAAAGCTTGCCTCTCTCTATCAGCAATCGAGGAGTGCAGAGAAAGCTTGCCTCTCTCTATCAGCAATCGAGGAGTGCAGAGAAAGCTTGCCTTTCTCTATCAGCAATCGAAGAGTGCAGAGAAAGCTTGCCTCTCTCTATCAGCAATCGAAGAGTGCAGAGAAAGCTTGCCTCTCTCTATCAGCAATCGAGGAGTGCAGAGAAAGCTTGCCTCTCTCTATCAGCAATCGAAGAGTGCAGAGAAAGCTTGCCTCTCTCTATCAGCAATCGAGGAGTGCAGAGAAAGCTTGTCTCTCTCTATCAGCAATCGAGGAGTGCAGAGAAAGCTTGCCTCTCTCTATCAGCAATCGAGGAGTGCAGAGAAAGCTTGCCTCTCTCTATCAGCAATCGAGGAGTGCAGAGAAAGCTTGCCTCTCTCTATCAGCAATCGAGGAGTGCAGAGAAAGCTTGCCTCTCTCTATCAGCAATCGAGGAGTGCAGAGAAAGCTTGCCTCTCTCTATCAGCAATCGAAGAGTGCAGAGAAAGCTTGCCTCTCTCTATCAGCAATCGAGGAGTGCAGAGAAAGCTTGCCTCTCTCTATCAGCAATCGAGGAGTGCAGAGAAAGCTTGCCTCTCTCTATCAGCAATCGAAGAGTGCAGAGAAAGCTTGCCTCTCTCTATCAGCAATCGAGGAGTGCAGAGAAAGCTTGCCTCTCTCTATCAGCAATCGAGGAGTGCAGAGAAAGCTTGCCTCTCTCTATCAGCAATCGAAGAGTGCAGAGAAAGCTTGCCTCTCTCTATCAGCAATCGAGGAGTGCAGAGAAAGCTTGCCTCTCTCTATCAGCAATCGAGGAGTGCAGAGAAAGCTTGCCTCTCTCTATCAGCAATCGAGGAGTGCAGAGAAAGCTTGCCTCTCTCTATCAGCAATCAAGGAGTGCAGAGAAAGCTTGCCTCTCTCTCAGTTGTTACGTTCAAATCCTCATAAGTCACAGGCAATGGAGAAGTAAATGATTGGCAGCACATACCTGATCAGAAAATTGTTTTCTACTGACACTGAAGAAAGTGTGTTCACCATATCACCAATTGCCAAGCAAGAATCACCACTGTGTTGTGTTAAATCTGAGCGATACGCTTTTGGGCACAATGAGCTAAATGGCCAGGTCACAAGAATCCCAAGGGCTCAGGGGAAGTTTAGAAAGGGGACGCACGCAAATTCTCAAGGCAGAAACAGTTGAGACTCGAAACTAGTAACTCCAGATTATGAGCCAGGACCGCTACCGCTGAGACAACTCCCGCAGTAATCACCACCACAAAGGATCGCTTGTTAATATGCTAATCAACATAAAAAGATTTTCGCCTACTAAATCGGCAGCAGTTATGACTGATTAAATCATTCATGAACTCACAACTAAGTACATCAAAGCCTCATATTACGTCCGAAATAAGTTCTTGAACAACACAAATTAAGTCATTATTCTCTTTCCTATAAGCAATGACTAAAATACCAGAAATAGTTAGACCTACAGTACAAGGTTCATATTTAAATGCTTAAAAAATACGAATTCTATATAATTCAGTTAAATATTTAAGCACTAATAAGAGCCAATATTAGATTTAAATGATACAGGATAGAAGTTAATTAAATATTTAAGCGCTAATAACAATCAGTGTTATATTGAAATGATACAGAGCAGAATTTAAAATGCTCAAGAGTACATACTTATTACGCAAAATCCTTTGAATAATTTGCATAAAATTAACGTTAAACAACAAAGATTAATTCTAATAATAAATGTTCTCGTGTTGTGCCATAAGAGGCTTACCGTCCCTCTGGAGATTTGGGGCGATTACTCTAACGAAGGCGACGAAATCTCAGCCACCAATTCAACAACCTGCTGGATTGGTTGGCGAGAAAAGTTTTCCACAGTCTGCTGAGAAGCTTTTTTTCTTTTCCCATATAAATCACCTTGCAGCAACTGATATCGTCTAACACAGTGGTTCCCAAACTTACTATACCCATGGACCCCTTCTTATAGCAAAAACCTGACCATGAACCCCCAAGTGAAATAACTCTACATAACTGCATAACAGAAAAATTACAAATTTAACTTTGATGTCTTGAATGGTAAATGGTGACGTAAAAATAAAATATAAATAAAACATTTTTATATTTAAAGTAGTATTTATTGAACTTATAACTTTTGTTTTAAAATACAAAAACACATTATTTTTTTTTCAATGAGATGGGTGAACCTGATGGGATGATATGAGATTATCTGTGTTCGGCTCTATGTTTGTAAGTAACATTCGTAAGTCTCCACGAGCACTAATTTCCAGTCGGTTTCTTTTTTTCGTGATGAGACTCATAACTGCACTAAATCCACGTTCTACTAAACAGGAAGACGGGAAAGCAATCAACAGCTTCTGTACAGTGATCCATAATGCAGGATATAAAATTGGTATCTGTTTTTGTAACCAGAATTTGTGGTATCCTTGTTCAAACATTGGTTTCAGATCCTCATTTGTGGATAATTCAATAAATTGCTCCTGTATTAATATGGATTCATCTGAGTTTGTGGGTCTACTTGCAAAAGGGTCCAACACCCAATCGGGGATAACCAAGGGAAGAATGTCTTCAAATCTTTGGCTGAGGTCAGAATGAAGAGCCGTAAGTGTTGACAATAAGCAAGCAAATCTTCATCTCGTTTTTGCAATTTTGAAAGATTTGGAAACTGAGAGCATTCTCCTCTCCCCAAGTTTTGTTTGTATGGAAAAAGTTTTGCAACAAACGCAGATATTATACTTTTAGTTTTGATTAAATTTAATTGATCACCTTGTAACTTCAAATTGGTTTCGTTAAATTTGGCAAATAAGTCAGTCATATAAGCTATGTCATTTTTTGAATTAATTAAATTGAGCCGCAAATCATTGTCTTTACTTACCAGGAATTCCAACACTGAATCAAAGAGTGCATAAAATCGATTCAAACATGCACTTTTAGATAACCAACGAACTTCCGTGTTAAGTATTAAACGATTATAATCTTCATCATTTTTCAAACAAAGTTGAGCAAATAATCTCTCATTTAAGGCATTCCTTTTTATTTTATTAACTGCTCTAATGACATAATCTAGTGAGCCATGCAAGCGTTCACTAAGATTTTTGGCGACTAAATGTTGTCGATGAATGACACAATGTACAGATAATACATTCGGTATAGCTCGTTTTAAGTATGCCAGAAAGCCTCGGTGTCGTCCTACCATTGCCGGAGCACCGTCAGTAGCAACGGAGAGGATATTACTCAAGGGTATAGCTTTTACATCGAAAAATCTTTTTAATTCATTAAATATTGTTTCACCTTTCGTATCAGTTTCCAAACATTTGGCAAATAACAATTCTTGGGAAATTTTTTCTTCTTTTACAAATCTCACATAAGCTAAAAGTAAAGCTTCGTTTCCTGGCAAAGTTGACTCGTCAAGCTGTATCGAGAATTCAGATGTTTTTAAGTACTCAAAGAATTTTCTACACACTGAGCCATTTCGTCAATCCTTCTTTGTACTGTATTATTACTCAGTGAAATTCTTCTTATAATATCGAAAGCTGGTTTATGCAGCACGGTGCGTATTACCTCACTTACAGCTGGTAGAATAAGTTCACCAATGGTGTGCGGCTTTCTGGACTTTGCAATCAGTAAAGAAATGTTATAAGAAGCACGCAGTCCATCGTCATCTTGCTCAGATGTTGTCGCTAAGAATTGTCGCAATGACGGTGTTTTCAAATATTGTTCTTTGACTGTTTAAAAAAAAGGTTAAATTTTTATCTTTTTTGTCGCTAAGGACGTTTGTCAAATGTTCCTTAAGCGTAGAAGGTTTCATTGAATCGTTTGACAAAGTTTTATTGCATAGAACGCACATAGGTAAAGTACTATTTCCTGGTAACGGAATAAAGCCATATTTTAAATATTCAACACTATATTGTCTGCATTTTTTTTCGGTTCACTCATACTCTTATCTGTAAAAAAGGCCACAAATTTAAGATAAAAGAAAATAAAGCAAATTATTTCTTTGCAAAAAAACACTATTTATTAATATTTTGTTTTATTTTGAAAATGGAATGCCACAAAGTAACGCTCGCATCAATTAATTATTTAAGACATAAGGATAAAATTTTAAGTAAATGTCACATATTGTATAGGTACGCATTTTTTACTAATTTAATTATTTATTTTTCTTGAAAAATAAATAATTCAATTATTATCAAATAAATTAATAAATAACAAAATATAATATTGATAAATATTATATAATAAAACTATTTTATAAATTAACTTTAACAAAAGTATAACTTTGCTTAAATAAATTTAATATACAAGAAGATATCAATTGTATTACAAAATGATATTTATTTTAACTTTCATAATAATGAAAATGGGTAGCAATTATTTTACTTTATATTAAACCTTTCGCGGACCCCCGACGTTGTCCACGCACCCCCAAATTAATTTTAATTTGCCACAGACCCCCTCAGCGGTCAGAAGGACCTCTAGGGGTCCGTAGGAACCACTTTGGGAACCACTGGTCTAACAGGATGTAACCGGATTTCCCTTCAACAATGGGAATGTTCGACTAATCAGATTTCAGTTTCTATGGTTACAGTTGTTAAATTCAATCTTTCTATTCTAACGTTCTGTAACGGAAATTAGTTCCTTCACAGCCTCACTTTGGTACTGAATACGTGTAATATGTATGCACATATTAAACATATCCTTATTACTTACTCTTTATTTTCAAACTTTAAACTATTATTTATTTATTTTACTATTAAACATAAAACTATTAAATTTTATAACTATGACACTGCATTGAATAATGAAAACTTATACGTTTGATATGTATAATATTTAAAATATTCTCTTGTTTTCCTTTATACTTTTTGTATTGTTTTTAACTGAACCTGGTGTAGAAGGGCCTGGCACTAACATCACCATGGTTGTTAGGTGTATAAATAAATAAATAAATAACTGATACCGTCGACTATCTATCGTTTCACCCGAAGTACGTAATCTTTTGCAGTTTTTTTAAACGTTACACATATGTATTTTATGACATGTCCTGATATAAAATTTAATACTGTAAACTCTCCGAACGTTTTATTTCCTTTACTTTTTTATGAAAGGGTAGCTTATATTTTTTTACCACATCAAAAAACATGTAAAAAAAGGCGTATTTTATTTTACTCCATCGTAAAGATTGCAGAAATTGCTTTTTGAAGAGCCCAAATTTGAAAATTAACATACTAACCAAATCTTAAAAATGCAATGCTTTAAAACGAAAAACTAATTTTTTTTAAATTTCTAAAATAGGGCTTGGTTAATTAAACACAACGAAATAAAAAATTTCAGACAGGGCTGTCGAAAGCCAACTCGGATCCTGGGACAAATATTTTTCAAAGTCCCCATCTTAGTTAAGAATAATTTGATAATACAAGTTATAAAAAAATATTTCTACAGCATTAAATAACAACAAGGAGCTGAAAACAAGAAAAATTCACATCAGCACATAAAACGTTTTAACATAAAAAAAATCATTCGGTATCCGGACAAGTGGCAGTGACGCCCCCCCCCCCCCCTCGACGTTTCTTATTGTTTCACATATAACGGACATTTAGCTTCAACAGGAAACATAATTTATGCGATTCGCAAAAGAAAATTGATTTTCAACTTTGATATTAATATTCCTCAATATTTTGCAACACATGTGCCATTAAGGCTCTTGCAGAGGAATCGACACTGCTGTTGACTTGCCACTGCAGATGCATATACCGCCCACAAGACGATGCAACTAAAAACTTCGTAGCGACATAAATGGGCAATGCGTCATAATTAATTTTGCAACTACGGCGCATAACTGGTCTTAATACATTCGTAAATCAGAAGCTCTCTTTCTAGCACCCGGTGGGAATTTGCCGGAGTAGGTTGAAAACGTTCGCGGCAACTTTAAGAAAACTGGGAACACGGAGATGCTGCACGGGCACTTGGAATGTCTACGGGTTGGTATTTCAAGATTCCTTTATTTCGATCAGCGTCATCGGAGCCGTTGGGAAACAATGCTCTTAACGTTAGGATGTTGGTGGAAAAGGAACAAGAAAAGCAAAATCAGCAGCTTTAAATGCTGTTGGCGAATTTTTGCCGTTCTTTGTGCTACCAAACGTCATTGGATCTCCTGATCCTAGTAATTAGATGTTGCGCACGTCTGATATAAGTTGGATTAACAATAAACTGTTTGTTGAACGAGGAAGCACGTTCGTCGGTCACCTCCAGTAAAATGATCAACATCCACATGCTTTCTTATTAGATGATCGTGGAAGTCAAGTTTATAATTTAACTTCCCTGGAACTATTGAAGGACAACGATGCGCGCGATTTATCCTTCCCTAGACACACTCCACTTCGTTTGCCACTTAGCCAATTAAATCACAATTGGAATGACGCTGGATTTGGATTTAAAAAAAACAGGACTAAGTCCTGTGGTTGATTGGAAAATTTATGATTCCTTCCCAACCAACCACATTCATTAGTAATTTCTTAGTTGTTCGCTTCATTGAGGGATAAAGGTACAACAAAGAAGAGTGTTGACTCACGTGAATGGGGAAGCGATGCCAAATGATGCAGATCTTCCAAAAAAAAAAATACATGAAAAAATGAAAAGAAAGTCCGTCTGTAGAAAGCGAAACCTTTTGATGTAAAACACCTACATCAATGATAATCATCAATCCATCCCCGAGTGGTTAGCACGCTTGGCTACTGATCTAAGGGACCTGGGTTCGAGCCCCGGAATTAGGCATGGATGTGTGTGTCGTTTTTCTGCTGAGGTCCTGCCATCCTCTCAGATCTCCTACTGTGGCATATAAACTGACAGGCTCCTGTCAGACCTCTGTGGCAAGCAGCTGCTTGAGGGGGTATTTATTTTATTTTTTTTTATGTGTAACGCAATTAAACAGTTCCCCTTTTGAAAGAAGGATTTGCTGCGCAGAGGTGTGAAACTTTCTGAATAAGATTGTAATTTTTAACTCTCTCAGCCAATCATGTTTTATCATCGAAATTTTCAATACCACCCCAATTCATCGAATGTGTGTAAATATCGAATTTATTGCTGTTTTTACTGTTTATACTTTCGTTTGCAATTTTATTGTCTTCACTGCATTTTGAATCAATTGTTTTTGAAAGTGGTAATGTACTGTGTGGTTTTCTAAATAGACCCTCCAGCCTCTGATGTGCAAATGGTCTTAGATTTCTTTTCCGAAAATCTGGAATATGCAACTGTTAAGAATTATAATTTTTATGTAATTGATGACTTCAATATTGATATCTTAAACAGAATGATAACATTATTGATTTTAATGAATTAATTGATATTATGGATCTAGAAACCTAATTCAATTACCTACGAGAGTCACATATTCTAGCTCAATTGTCATAGATCTGTGCATCACTAATGTATCATCTCTAATTGGAGATATTTTCTCCACTGGTACACGTGACCATTTTCCTACCTATTCCCTTTGTTCTAATAATAAGCTGAAAGAAAATTTAAACACTCCTGCTATTTTTCGACATTTTTCGAAGATAACATTTTACGTTAAAATTTAATAGCGAATTTTATGTTAAAATTAGCAATATCTGCTAGGATGATGTCTTAATATGCAATGATACTAATGAAATGTATAATAAATTTATCAGCTTCTTAACTGTATGTTATAATGCATGCTTTCCTCTACAAAAATTTAAGAAAAAGAGAAAAATATCGAAAACCTTGGATAACTATTGATATTTTAGATAAAATAAAACTAAAATATACGAAATTTAAAGAATTTTTTAATTCAAGAAGTACAGAATCATGGAACTCTTTTAAAAATCGCAGAAATCAACCACTGTAAAAATATGTATTATCAAAATATTTTTAGCACTGATGTTAACCCAAAAACTACATGGAAACGCATCAATAGTCTTTTACGAACGAGGACATTGTTTTTCCTGATGCAATGCAAGTAGAAGGTAAGGAAATGGATACTGATTCTGAAAAGATTAATTATTTCAATAAGTATTTTTCAACTATTGGAAGTAATATACGTCAACATTTTTCAAACGATGCAGATACTTTTAGAATGTTTTTAAAAGATAAGAGTTGTACTAATAGTCTCTTTCTCTTTCCCACCTCCACAAATGAAGTGTATCATGAATTATTGAAACTAAATGTTAAGAAAAGTTATGGAATTGATGGTATTCCAGCAAAACCCATTCAGTTTGTTGCTAATTTAATCGGTGCACCACTAGAACCATTTTCTTAATGCTTCAATGGCGAAAGGTGTTCCCGATGAATTCAAAATTGCTCGTATAGCTGTTTAGAAATCAGGAGATAAAAATGGCGCATCAAATGATCGACCAATATCAGTTCTTTCTATTTTCGCTAAATTCATGGAAAAATAATTTATAAAAGAGTACTTGATTTTGCTTTTAATTATAACATTTTACATAATAATCAATTTGGTTTCCTACCTGAGAATTCAACAGAAAAATCTTTAATGAAGATATAATGAAGAAATCTTTAATGAAGAATCTTTGATATAAGAGTCTCTTTACAAAAATATTGAAAACAAGCTATTCACTATAAGCATTTTTCTAGATTTATCTAAAGCATTGGACTCTATCTGTCACGAAATTTTGTTGTTGAAGTTATACCATTAAGCTTTTCGGGGCATTGTTTACAGATGGTTTCAAAATTACTTATCCAACAGAAAACAGGTTGTTTCTTATAATTATAATGTGTTCGAGACTTGTAGCCTTAAAAGCGGTGTACCTCAAGATTGTAATCTAGAACCACTACTTTTTCTCTTATATGTTAACGATATCATTAACATTTCGCATATTTCTTCTCCGATATTATTTGCAGACGTTACTAGTATGTTTTACACAGGTAAAACCATTGAGAACTTAATCGACATCGTTAATAACGATTTAAAAATTTATGTAAAATGGTTTAGAGCCAATAAACTCCAGTTAAATATTGGCAAAACTAAATATATCTTATTTGGTCCAACTGTAAAAACTGCAAATCTTTACCTACAAGAAATATGCATTGATGGAAATGCAATCGAAAGAGAACAAAATTAAATTCTTAGGAGTATGGCTTACTGGCAACTTAAAATGGAATGAACACGTTACATACATTAAAAAAAATTCCCAGGAATATTGGGACGCTATAGATTCATGTTTCCTTTTCGAATTAAATTTCAATTTTATAATTCCCTTATTTATCCTCATCTACATTATTGCATTTTAATATGGGGTAACACAAGTAATCAGAATATTAATAAACTACTAAATCTTCAAAAAACATTCGTCAGAACTCTGCATAATATAAACTTTAATGAACATACTAAATAATTTTTTGGAAAAGCCAAAATGCTACAATTTCCGGATCTATACATATTAAATATAGCATTATTTATGTTTTTTGCTATTAGGTTAAAAATACGACATCAATTTCCAAAGGAAGTGTTATCATTACCCAAGTCGACAACAATTTGACCTAGAATTACCATTATGCAGAACAAATTATGGACAAGCAGTACTAAACTCTCAGAGCGCGAAAGTTTTGAATAATTTAGATAATAATTTAAAAGTAGCTGAAAAGTATTCTGCAATCAAACATAGTTTGTTATCTACTCTAACTCATTAATATTTTTAATGCTTAAAACGCCTAAAATACTGGTGTTTCATAAAGTAGATATTTGCCACAAGTTTATGATTTAATTGTAATTTAGTGGTCTCAGTCTTGTCAAATTCTATATTGAATTTTTTAACTGAGTGTCCCTTTTCTGTTTTATGTGAATTGTATTATATTAACGAGCATAACATCTTTGTACTGCATAATAAAATGGAAATGAAATTATTATTATAAAAGCATTGGAGCAGTAGTGTTTTTATTAAACACTTCAGAAGCGAGTGATGTGTATGAATACACTAACTTTCGGTTATCCGGTGCTCAAACATCCGGACTCCCCAATTTTTCTCTCTAAATTATTACATTGAATCTACAAAATTTATCTTTACGAGTATGGAGAGCCGTTCTCCCATAAATCGCATCAGTTCTCACTTTTTTTCCTCCTCTTTTCGGCATTGATTCCTCGATATTCTTTTATTTCGCATTTTACTTTATGGAAGTGACGTCTTCTTATTTCATCTCATGAGAAACAAAAGAGTTAATCCAACACTTGATGACATGCAATTAATAAGTCTGAAGCAACTCACAGAACGAAAAAGAGAAACAAAATGCTTGAGGAGATACAACGCATAAAAAGGCTCTCTGCTGTCTATTTATCTCGACGAAATTAATCGACGTGTACGAAACAAATTCAAAACGTTTCAGTTCCATCAACGGAAGAATTAATTAATTGACTAAAAAGAAAAGGCAAATTAGAAACATTTTGTCAGATTAATGAGAAACAACTGCGTTTTTTTTTTGTAGGCAAGAAATGGTTTCCAGAATTCGTAATCTTTTAGTGAACCAAATTGAATTTAAAATAGAGACTCCGATTCCGAGAAGAAAGAAAATTCGCTGCATTGACGTACACAACGATGATCTCACGAACTTAATTAGAGGCAAATTAATCTCGTGGAAAGTGACTTCTAGGAATTAGCTTTGCGAAGAGAAAGGTCCAGCAAATGTATATAGACACTGGAAATCACTTTGAATCGTTATGAAATGACATGACAGTTGCAATTCTTTCGACCAGAAATTCGGAAAAAATACAGAGAACGGAATTCAGACTAGGAGATCTAGAAAATCCTCTCTGAAAAGAGCACTGATGCCAGACTCTAGACCTGAGATGCGTCGGTTTCATCCTGAATTGCACGCATAAATATGATCTACTCCGTTTGAAAGAAGACGCCGACGTGCATCGGAGAAGACGCAGACGTGCATGGAACTTCTAAATATACGGACTTCGTGTAGTTGATCTAAACCAAATGACTTTGAAAAGAACGAAAACATCTCTCTCCACAAGCTCTTCAGTGAATCACTTTGATTATTCATCTGATATTTGGTGGGTTTTTTTTACCTGGACACTTACTGAATTAGAAAAACATTCCTCTCACAGGTTGGGACAAATATTCCACGGCACACCCTACCTTCTACACATGTAGAGTCCACTACGCTTTGCCTCAACGAATTTTACTGATTGCATTTACTGTCACTATTATATATAGTATTCATAACAGTAATAAGTCATAAGAATTTACCTCAGAAATGAATTAAAATTTAAATAATAAGTATTGTTTCAAATCGTTTAATAAAAAAAAAACTATATGTGTTAGAAGTTTGCCTAATGATTAGAGAATTCTGAATTATTTTTATAAAACAAGATAATTCATTGCGAAATATTCCAGCTTCTAAAACATTTAAATACTAAACTAATATTGTTGAAAATCGATATTTAAATAAATTTATCTTTCGTTCCATTTTTGTAGTAAATGCATATTTCAGAAGTTATATAGAGATTGTAAAAATCCGATTCCCAGTGATGTAACATAAAAGTTCTCTAATGTTTTGGTAGGATGGTGTATACCTTCATTGTTAAGCGTGCCAATTCGTATTTTACAATGTAAGAATAAGACAACTTAATTGCAGCAGAAATGGAAATAAGGTACAATGAATGGCTAACACACCTGGAACTAAAGCTGATCAGAAAATAAAATGCGGAGGAAGAAGGGTAAATAGGAAGAGGTCCAAGAAAATCCCTCTAGTGGAGTAACGAGTGAAAGTTTGATTTACAGCATCCAGGATCAGCAAAGGCATCGCACCAGAGTCACTTAGCAGATGATGTTTAAAACATGAAGCCACTTGTGGAGGATTAATGGCAGCGGGAGAGCGGACCGACGGACTCTCTGCTCCGATGGCTTTTAGACAAGTGGGGGAGGAGTTGTGGGGAGGGGGAGGGGAGGGAGTCTTCGACTGGCCATCCCTCATCACTTCCATCTCTACCAAACCTCGGGGCAAATACACTCTTAGTTGGCTCTTTAAGGACATCGGCGCTAACGCAGGGATCAAGTTTGAGGTGGTGGGGATGAAGGACAAATCTTCTGGGTGGGAGAAAAAGGAGGAGAGGAGGAGGTGGATCGTAAGAGACAGCGAGACAAAAGGAGTAGGAGAGAGAGAAATAAAAAACACTCTGATTAATAGCCTCTGTCAGTAATGGAGAAGAATCACCACTTCGCAGAGTTGTATCTATCCTCAGACTGCTTTCTTTTTCTTTCGTCGTTACATTTTCTTCGCTGATATCTGTAACTGGATGTACGAACGACCCGTAAAGACTCGAAAAGGGGTACACTGAATGCATGCCTAGATATAAGGACGCTATAACGGAAAAGCTTCCGAGTTAAAGCGATGGCGAATGGATTTGCTGACACTGCGCAGAAGAGGATTTAAACCTCATCTTTGTAGACGAACACGCCAGAAAACAATGTATCGATTGGTTAACTTTGTTTTAATCTGGATTGCCTTTAACTTGGGAGGACAAGTTATCGCCCTCCGAAAAACATAGATTTAAAACTACGTAAGACATTTAAAGAGTTTGATAAAAGAAAATACCCTTTTTTAGTTATTTATATACTTATTGACGGTTAGGTAGCTCAGTCGGCAGCGCACTAGGTTATTAATCTCTAGTTTCTTCTCATAGTTCATGAACGTATTGCAATCGTTTTAGAATCTATATATAAATTTTCCTCAATAAGTAATATTTAACCCAACAGAAATAAATAATTCATAGCAATGAAATATTAGAAGAACCGCTAACAACCTGTCCATTTCATCTCTTCCAAGCCCACAATGCTGAAAATCCTGTATGAGCATATTAAAAAATAATCTCTATGTAGTTGCAGGGGTTCGTCATCTTCTGGTAGCTGACATAACGTAATCTATGTATCTGGTCATTTGGGGCTGACAACCAGCAATTAAACAGAAAACACAGAAGTAGATCCTGCTTTATCAGTGGCCACAACTGCAGTGTCATAACCAATAGACAGTCTATTTTTTTACATAGTCAGCATATCAGAAGAGTAGGGGGGAAGAAAATAGCCACAGAAATCCAGTTGAATGGGAGAAAGTGACCAGCAGCCACAGATTCCAATCACGAGGCATATTATACTGTACAAATTAAAACAGCATTTCAATTCAGATCCCAATCAATAATAGGGTTGGGTTGTTTTACCTATGAGCGGCACTTTTTTGCACACCATGGGATAAATGGCCAGGTCACATGGACCCCGAAGGCTCAGAGAAGGTTGGGGGAGGGGACCCACCAGAACAGCTGTTGGTAGACAGATGGTAACCTCCCGCCAAAGCCATCCAGCGTGTTCTTTAAGGTGCGTAGTATATAGCTCTCTCGCTCTTAACGTCCCATCCGACGGACGGCGACCTTTTCAAGCCCATCGGTGTCCCCTACTGACTGTGGGCAGGGCGGGGAATTTTGCGGAGATAAATCTCAACGTGACCCAGCTGGGACTGGAACCTGGGAACTACAGATTACGAGCTTGAGCGCTACCTACTGAATCACCCCTGCCCCCACGCGAATATGGGAATATTATTTTCTAAGAGAATGAAGTTTTTAATTTAGCGAATTTTTCACTCTTTAAAAGTTTTCATTCGAACTAATGGACGATTGGGAAAAGATAAACAGTACTATGTACTTGTACAACATAAAAGGTATTTATCTTTTATTCACTAAAATTAAAATGTTGTTTTTTCTCCACACCCCTCTGAGAAAAGGGATAGATTACACTGGGCAACACACAAAAAGGCTTTGAAATGAAAATAGCCGATCTTTACTAATTTCGAGGTGCTGAACACGAAAATGACAATAAAATTTGTCTGGCCATTTAGGAGAGACAGAGATGGTCATGTATAAACGACTCAATCCGCATTGAGTACAGGTAACCATTTCGCAACGCTGTATTTTAAACTGCAGATTGCAACATAGTGCGTTATATTGCATCAGCCCGCCAACACACAACCCCCGAGGTATTGCATCATTGTCTGATGCAATGTAGTTGAGTCATGACATCAGGGCTTTACGATCGCGGACAAAAGATGATGCAATCGTTAGTTGTAAGCGACACCTCGTAGGGTGAGCAAGTCTTTTGAGCGACTCCCATTTACCCCTGATTCATAAATACAACACAGGTGATCCTTGTAGTTTTAATCCAGCAATAGTGATGCCTCGTAACTGTGTTAATAGTGCAGATACATTTTATTACATTTGCAGGGAAGTGACGTCTGCAAGCCAGAAAAGGGCCACCACTACAATGGTGAAGGCAGCGTATGAGTTTTATTTTCTATGCAAGATCGGGGACCAGGACAAGGCCTGGGCACCACACGTATTCTGCAGTAGGTGCAAAAAATCTTCTGAAGTGGCTGAAAAGCGAAAAAGTGGCGATGCCGTTTGCTGTTCCTATGGTTTGGAGAGAGCCAAGCAATCACGCAAATGACTGTTACTTCTGCATGGTTCCACCTGTTTCTGGAGGCATCACAAGGAAAAATAAGTGGGCAGTAGCGTAGCTGAATATACAATCTGTTCTCTGACCAGTTCTGCATGTCGAAGTCCTTCCCGTTCTCGAACTTCCAAAAGAATTTTCCAGCGATTCAGATGATGAGGAGGGGGGGGGGGGCGAACCGACGTTGGGTTCTTCACAGCCTTCGGTGTCTAATGATGATCCATACGTCTGCCACGGTGAGTCATCTGCTCCACACATTCTCACCGAAAAAGAAATGAACGATCTTATTCGCAATTTGGAGCTGTTCAAGGTAAAGCAGAGTTACTTGGATCAAGACCTAAACAATGGAATCTTCTCAAGGAAAATGTCCGAGTGACTTCGTTTCGAACTCGTCATGAGCCATTTGCGTTTTATTTCAGAAAGGAAGATGACCTTGTGTTGTGCTCCGATGTAGATGGCCTGATGAATGCCCTCGGAATCAAACATGATCCTCAAGAATGGGAAGACATGACCCTCTCGAAATTGAGTCTCAAGGTGGTGTTGCTGCATAATGGAAATCGACTTCCATCCATTCCGGTCGGACACGCTGTTTACATGAAAGAAACCTACGACAACCTAAAACATCTGTTGAACTGTCTTCAATACAGCAAGTATGGCTGTCATCTCTGTTGTGACTTGAAGGTAGTGGCTCTGTTGATGGGTCTGCAACTGGGATATACGAAGTACTGTTGTTTCTTATGCGAATGGGACAGCCGAGCAAAGAATTTTCACTACGTGAAGAGAAACTGGCCTCAGAGGAAATCTCTGAAGGTCGGAGAGAAGAATCTGGAACACCCAGTACTGGCAGAAACGCACAAAATCCTGCTACCGATCCTACATATCAAACTCGGTGCGATGAAAAACTTCATAAAAGCCATGGACCGGACTGCATCAACTTTCAAGTACTTGGCTGACAAATTCCCTCGACTCATCGAAACGAAAATTAAAGAGGGAATTTTTGTGGGTCCTCAGATCAGCGAGCTGTTCAGAGACCAGATGTTCGACAACCTGCTTCAGGATGACGAAAAAAGGGCTTGGGACGTGTTTCGTCTGGTGTCAACTAAATTCCTCGGACATGTCTCTGTATCACAAACTTGGCTGCAATATGTCCTTAAAGATCCACTTTCTCCATTCCCACTTAGATTTCTTCCCCGACAACTGCAGCATGGTTAGTGATGAGCACGGTGAACGTTTTCACCAGGGCATTGCAACGATGGAGAAGCGATACCAGGGAAACTGGCCCACTTCAATGTTAGCTGACTGCTGTTGGACGCTCGCCAGAGATGATCCTGAGCAGCTGTAAAAGCGACGGGCAAAGCGACGTCGGAAGTAGAAGCGGAGTTTTACCGATACGTGTCATATGTACGTATTACTCTGTTATATAAGAAACTATTGCAGATTTCTCAGAAATTAGCCAATTTTGCATTTTCATTGTCATATTCCTGTTCAGCACCTTGAAATCTTTAAGAAATGATTACTTTTATCTCAGAGGCATGATGTTTATGAAAATTTGTTGCCCAGTGTTATTGGCATTAGTGGAATAGACACTCTAACAATGAAAATTTCACTTTCTATCATAAACAGATCACTTTCAACATTCGTTAAAAGTTTCGTTTTTTACACATTTGGAGACCACTAACCACGTAAGTTAAAAGCACTTGAGGATTTGAAAATGCGAATTATAATGTTTCATTAGGAGCAACCCAACTAAAAAAATGTTTTACAATTAAAACAAAAAAAAATATTTTTCCACCCATTATGGAGGTAAGTGGGCAACTCATTGCTACAATGCAAACCTCATAACCTTCATATTACAGCACAAAAATTCGAAATTTCTAACATAAATTCATCGCTTGCAATATTCGTTAAAATTTTGCAATTTAAAAAAAAAATCGTATTTAGAGGGCGCATTTTAAACTTTAACGAGATTCGAAAAGTACGAATCGTAATATTTCATTCATACCTATCGAACTCAAAAATATTTTTTTACTTAGTTCTATAAACAAAAGTTTGATGTGTACAGACACACGACAAAGTAGAAACATCATTTCGTGTTTTTTTTTTTTGGAAATGAGATAAAAAAAATCAATTCTCCTAAATATAGAATCTCGTGTAACACCAAGAGCCACAAAACCATTTCCATTCACTAAGCATAGTTTTTTATGTAAGAAGAAAATGTGTTGATGAAAATTGCACGATAACTATCTCTCTCCCCCCCCCTTCCACACGTTTCCAAATGCCTTGAATTGGCTCGAGAGCATTGGCCGGTTGCGGAGCGTGATTAATGGATGGCCCCCATTGGCCAGATAGACAGGATGCTGGCACGAGATGAGCATCGTCGTGCTGATTTCCTCGTACTGAATGCGGACGTCAAAGGTTGTCGATAACCCGTTACGAGATTCGAAATGGCTCGCGCTGTTTTGCAGCTCGCGGCTGACGGGTGTAATTGCAGTGACGTCCTCCCTTTCTTTCTCGAATCGATTTCGTCATCGGCTACTGATGAAATGCAAATCAAAATAACAACACTGGACAGTTTTTCGAATCTGGAAAAACAAAGCTCAATTGTTTATCCCCGAATACAAAAGACTATTTATTTGACGATCAATTTTAATGTTCGGAGTAGAAAAGTGCTAATTTGTTAAATAATACAAACATCTCGACATTAAACGTTCAGAAAGTTATTCACTTCGCTCTAATGCACTTCTGGGGACGAAACATTTTTATTCGCAACATCACGGAGCAGTTGTCTAATTATTCTAACTTCGCATCTTCCTCTAGCAAATTAACATTAATTTATTCAATTCGTTTAATTGCTTCGTAAAGTCAAAAAAATCGTTATAAATATAACGATAAATGCTTTGAAAATATATGTAAATGCCGAACACATTCTCAAATAAAACAAAAGCTACAACTTGCTCCAATCATATTTCAAAAACTATCATTATCATATAAAATATCATATCTTTTCTTTTCTGAGATATTAACACATTTGCCCTTTTAGTCAATACTTTAAATGAGATTTCCCTAAGTTGTAATTTCTTTTCATTTCAAAAATATTCAGTTTCCACTTACAATGTTGCAATGTATTTTATAATAAATTATAAATCAATTACAACTGAATTATAAATGTTGAAAACGTTCCGTTGAAATTCAACAGTTCGCTTTACTCATTGTTAGGTTTCCTCTGCGGATAGAATTTTCTGTCATCTTGATTCAGAAGTTTCAAGACAGTGGGATGTTCATCTCACCTCTTAGGAACTGAGATTGCGATCACTTCTCCTTATTGCTCATTCAGTTCGTGTTTAGAAATGCAAATTCCGATTGGTAAGGAATCGACGGCAAGGAATGCGTCATGATGTGTGATTATGATTGGTAAGGAACGTTTTATGATGAATTTAGAGGATAAACTTAGAACTGACATACGCCTATAGTATAACCCAGAGGTGACACTAGGGTAAACTTAGAGCTGACACTGGGATAAACTTATGCGCTGACACCGAGGGATTTGGGTTGGGTTGTTTGACCTCTGAGCGGCACTTTTTTGCACACCATGGGCTAAATGGCCAGGTCACATGGACCCCGAAGGCTCAGAGAAGGTTGGGGGAGGGGACCCACTGGAACAGCTGTTGGGAGACACCGAGGGAAAACTTAGATGTTGGGAGTGAGGTTTATAAACAGAATTATTTAACAGAGTACATTTAAATCCTCGTTATTAAGCTGTGAAAATATTAATGATCAAAGTTTCGCTTACCATTGGTTAAAACGGATCTTATGTCATCGCTTCGGTCGCATTACCTTAATCCGCACGGAGAGCGCATTCTCGGCTCCTCTTTATGAAGCTCTTCGGTGATGCCGTGACATTTTTATAACGGGAAGTTCTTAAGAAGTTAATATTTTCATTATTACTTTATTCATCAGTTTGGTAGGGTTGTTTTTCCTCTGAGCAGCGTCCTTTTGCACACAATGGGCTAAATGGCCGGGCCACGAGGACCCCCAAGAGCTCGAAGGAGGCTGGCGGAAGAAGGGGGACCCCCTCGACGGTTGTTAGGGGACAAATGGTAGCTCCCGTTAAGGCCATCCAGCGTGTTTTTTAACATGCACAAGGTATGACTCTCCGCCATACTTATGCATGTTAACATCCCATCCGATTTTTACCTCATCCGTCCCATCCGACGGACGGCGACCTTTTCAAGCCCATTGGTGTTCCCTATTGACAGAGGGTAGGACGGGGAGTTTTGCGAAAATAAATCTCAACGCTGGCCCAGTTGGAATTCGAACCTAGGAGCTGCAGATTACGAGCCTGGCGCTCTACCGACTGAGCCAAACGTCGTCCCTTATACATCAATATGGAGAAAAATCAGCATCCTGCTAAGGAGACAATAAGATAGAAAGTCCCCCCCCCTTCACGTGTCAGTGACTTGCTGTCGCCATTGGTGCGGGGGACGAAGAGACAGATGGTAGCCGTCCGTCGGATGGGACGTTAAGCCGTGGCCCATGTGCGGAGAGCCATACCCTGTGCACTTTAAAGAACACGCTGGATGGCCTTGAAGGGAGGCTACCATCTGTCTCCCAAAAGGCTCCCCTCCCCCAACCTTTTCTGAGCCTTCGGCGTCCTTGTGACCTGGCCATTTAACCCATGGTGTGCAAAAAAGTGCCGCTCAGAGGTAAAACAACCCAACCCAAGCTGTCGCTCGCCATTCGTCCACTCTATTCCATTCTACCACGCGCTCTTTTCGCCTTTGGCCAACACTGGTTCACGTTGACATGTATCACGTGTTATACTTACTTAAATGTTTAAAAGATGCTGAAATATATTTATCTTATTTATTTCTAAGAAAGAATTATGCCAAGATTTACTGTACTGCAGTATACTCTCACGTAGAGAATGGAGGGGAAATTACCCGTAAGGGAGAGAGTCTTGTCAAATAATACTCTTAAAACATTGGGGGAAGTCTTCCAGTGTAGATGGCTTCAGCCTTTAGTGGCGGCGGAATGGGTCTTTGCCCCATGTCTGCGATTAGGGGGCTGTTTGATATCTCAATAAACATAATTTCTTTAAACATCACACTAACCATTTTCTCTCCATAGGTAGTTGAATGTGAGGACTTTGCACAGAACTTATTCTCTTGATATCCTCACACAAGAATTTCGCCATTACAATTTAGATATTCTTGGCTTCAAAGTGACCAAATGGACAGAAAAAGGTCAGATTCTTAAAAATAATCTTAAATTTCTCTTTTCAGGGAGGAACGAAAATAAGCATCACCAAGGCGTGGGTCTGCTTCTCAGCAGACACGCTAGTGATGCTCTTCTAGGATATGAGTGCATTAATGAAAGGTTTCTTATAGCAAAATTTCAGACAAGCGTTAAAGACTTGAATGTTATCTGCTGTTATGTCCCCACTGAGGATGCCGATGAGGATGAGAAGGACAGGTTTTACGGACAACTTTTTGAATTCTGTCAAGAAAGAAGATATTACCCTTGTTCTAGGTGACTTCAATGCCAAAGTTGGTACTGACTCTGACCTTTGGGGAGGGGTGATAGGCCCTTTTGGAATTGGTAGCTGTAATGGCAATGGGCAACGTCTCCTACAGGTAAGTAAACTCAATAGATTCAGAATAACTAACACTTATTACAAACACCGCGACATATAAATAAATACACACAGGTTTCACCTGATGGGCTGCATAAGAATATGATTGATTATATATTAATTAACAGCAAATGGGCTAGTTCTGTTAGGAATACCAGGTCATATAGGGGAGCTGAAATTGGATCTGATCATTACCTTGTTAAAAGTGTCTTGCAACAAACTTAAAATATTGTGCTAGGGTTAAAAAATTTACCTTTAATAATGTATTACTCTGAAAGACCCAGTTATAGCCAAATCTTACCATGATAGGTTACTTAGTCATTATGACAGTCATGGTATGCTTACTACTGAAGTTGAGGAAGAATGGAATCATTTTAAACAAGCTTTTTTGGACACTAACAGTACTCTTTTACGAAAAAAGGAGCAGAAGAGTCAGAATTATCTGAGAGACATCACACTAACCATTTTCATAAGGTATTTAAGGTATTATATTTTATATATAAGGTATTTGAGCTTATTTCGGAAAGAAAGAACTGCAGGAATGTCCTTAATCAATACCCTACTAGTCCTAATAGAAAGCATTACAGAGAACTTAATAAACGTGTAAAAGATCAGTTAGCTGCTGATAAGAATCTTTGGCTTGGTGGTTTGGCTGACAAAGCCGAGGAAGCAGTTAGACAGCACAACAGCAGAGAGCTATATAAGAGAGTTAATGTTTTGTGTGGTAGAAAACGGACAGGTATACAGGGATTGAAGGATAAACAAGGTAAGGTTATAGAAGGTGAGGATTCTATCATGGCTAGGTGGGCTGAGTATTTCAGTGATGTTCTAAACAATGAGGTTAGTTCTACTCCCATTATTTGTAATAATGATAGATGCATTACTGGCTTTAATGTTGGCTCTATAACACAGTCTGAAGTTATATTGGCTATTTCTAAACTTACACTTCATAAATCCTCAGGGGTAGATGAAAATATTACGGAAATGCTTAGAGCTGGGAATGTTTCGGTTACCACTTGGATGACTGAAATTCTGAATATGTTTTATGATAAAGGCATGATTCCTAAAGATTTTACCAGAGATATTATTATCCCTATTTTCAAAAAAGGTGATCTCAGTTCTTGTGATAACTATAGGGGTGTCAGCCTACTCTCTGTTCCAGGTAAAGTTCTTTCCATGATTGTGCTTAATAGAATTAAGAATCTGGTTGACAGGCAATTGTTGTGTGATGAGCAATATAGATTCAGAAGTGGTAGGGGAAGTGTGGATCAGATATTTTCACTTAGGCAGATTCTTGAGAAATGTTTAGAGTTTCAGAAACCTTTGGTTGCTAGCTTTGTTGATTTCAAAAAGGCTTTCGACTCTGTTGATCGTCATAATTTGTGGTTGATTGTGAGATCATATGGTATACCTGACAAGTTAATTGACATAATGAAAACTCTCTATAATAACACTGAGTCGTTTGTGAGAGTTGGTAAGTCTTGTAGCAATTGGTTTAGCATTACTTCTGGTGTTCGACAAGGGTGCATTTGTCTCCTTTTCTCTTTAGCTTGGTTATTGATTATGTTATGCGAAATTCACTTCGAGGGAAAGATTTTGGTCTTAAATGGGCTGGAGATACGAAAATTTCTGATTTAGATTATGCTGATGATTTAGCCCTTTTGGCAAATGATGTTGATGAGATGAACTCTTTCATTCGAGCTGTTGATGAGACTGGTAGTAGAGAAGGTTTGGTTATAAACAGAGAGAAAACTAAAGTGATGAAAATTGGTCAATCAGGCTGTGATTCAGTTAATCTGAATGGTTGCAGTCTTCAGCAGGTGTCACAGTTTAATTATCTTGGGAGCTATGTAACAGATACTGGTGATATGCGACATGAGATTAACAGACGGATAGGTATTGCTGCCGGGACTTTTAAGAATCTCTGGAGAGTGTGGAGAAATAGGCGTATACACCTAAAGACTAAAATTAGGCTGTATAATAGTTTGGTTCTTTCTAGGGTTAGTTATGGTAGTGAAACTTGGACACTTTGTAAACAAGATAACAGGAAAGTAGATGCTTTTGATTCTAGATGCTTACGCAGTATCTTGGACATTAGGTGGTTCAACTTTGTAACTAATGATGAGGTTAGGCAAAGGAGTCTGCAACCTCCTTTAACCAGGATATTGTGCAGAGAGAGACTCCGTTGGTCAGACCATGTTGCCCGTATGGGTAATTGTAGATTAGCGATCAGGGTTATGAACAGTGTGCCTAAAGGCTTCAGAAAGAGGGGGAGACCTAGGATGTGATGGGCAGACAATGTGAAACAGGGCCTTATTAGAATTGGTGTGCAGTGGCCAGATGCAGCAGATGTAGCTCGGGACAGACTTGTTTGAGAACTAAATTGCACGGTCTGGTTGGACCTTCGTAGCCCATGGTTACTTGAGGATGATGATGATGATGAACCACGAAAGCCAATGAACTGCAAGATATGACTCATCAAAGACCATCAATCCTCACTAGTTAGGAAGCTTCTGTGGCGAATGTTTATATTGTGAATATACGGCGCAGAAGAAATCATGCTTCAGCGTGTTATTCACAATTTAATAATTAAAAGGACTCGTTAATCAATAAAAGGTTGGTGGGAACCACTTGTTACGATAAAGAAAATGAGTTGGATGGGAGCGACTTTAATGTTTGAAATGATGTATGTATTTAGTACAGCATCCTTTGCTAGTTTAACCACGGACTGAGAAGATTTAATTTACCCATTTCACCCGAAGGTCAGTGCGTTTGCGCATGTTCACCAACGGCAAGGCCAACAGAAAGGAAGAGCAGCCCCCTTCCGCGTTAGTGACGTAAAAGCGATACACATGTTGAACCTCATGATCGCTTCAATAACTGACAAAAAGAAATTTCAATAGCGTAAGACATAATTAAGCTATTTCTGGCTTCAGAAAAGAAACTATTCCAGTCTTTAACATTTATTCTTTAAAATCACCTCTTAGAAACATCTTTCAAAGTCACGAGTGCCGAATACAATAAACCGACAGATTCCGGCCGAAAATAAATTCCTGAATTGGCAAAAATTGTGATGAATCTAAACAAAATTAGCTGCCCCCGCCTCCTGACATTTTCCTCGATGAGAAAGGGGACACCGATGGGCTTCTAAAGGCCGCCCTCCATGAAAAGGAGAGAAATCCCTCTGCAGTTCTGTGCGAATGACCTAAATTTCATCTGTCTTTCAACTTCCTTTATTCGTCTCAGAGTCCTTCTGAGCTGGCCATTCAACCCACTGTGTTCAAAAATGATCCTCTCAGAGGCAAATCAAGCCAACCCATCCCATAACATGACAGGCAATGTAAACGATAAGGTATTTAATAAGATCAGCTTCAATTGCAAAAGTTGTCGGTCTTTTCTTAATTAACCGTTTTAACCACCTGAATAACTCTTGCGCACATTATTAACTTTCAAACTGCATCTATATATAGCCTCCAAAATGTTTTGGGACAGTTTCATGTTACTTGAATAAAAAATCACATTTAAAATTTCATAACTTTGAAAATCAATTATTAAAGGAAAAATATCAATAAATTGAAGACCTAGCTTAAATCTCTCTAACTATGCAATTTAGTTTAACGTTAGGGAGAGGCATAAAAGGTGAATTTTAACAGCAAGAGCTGTTATCTCGTCCGAAACATTTTATTTTAATTTGAATCATTACATAGAGGGACGGATCTTTCCTCCCCTCCCCCCTTTAATATGACTGGAACGGAGATGAGGAAATGTTAAAAATTACACGTATTTTCAAAGAAATTATTCACAGACACTAAACCGGAGGGGAAAGTTATACCTTGCTCGATCTCCCCCCACTTCCGCACTTTTAATTTTCACTAGATCTGGGCCTGATTACATAAATTTCCAAAATCACCTTCATTTTAGTGAATATTTCGTCATAGAAGTTGGATAACTTTCAGATAAGCTTATATGAATAACAACATATATACTCCTAAATATTCTAGCTTTAAAAATTCGAAAAATATTAAAGGAGCATTTTTTGAAACTCTAGACACGTTTGCGTGAGCTGTTTAATTTACCTCTCGTGACATTTCTTTTTCCAAAATTCTCAATGCTTATTTTGATTCATCTAATTGAACATGTTGTAACCCTCCAACATAGAACACGTCTACGTTAAGTTAAATAATATCTGTCGTCACCACATCATATACATGTGCGTACCACGTGTGCGCCATTCACTATGAGCAACAGGTTCTGCTATTAGTAGCCCGAGAGAAAAGCTTGAAGTAATTAATAAAGACAGATTATAAAGAATATTTGTCTAATTTTCTACTCGCTTCGTCCCCCCCCCCCCCTCCCAGGTCTGAGGACGCACATCAGGTGTTAGGGCAAACCACTTGACCTTCGCATTCTACCATCAAAAATCAAATTTATAGCATACATAGATCGTTTGTAATATTTGTTTAAAGTTCGCCTAGAATCAGAACTTTTGCACGAAATTTTTCCACCCCTGAAGAATTTCTAATTATAAAGTACAAAAAAAAAAATTGAATGTCTGCAGACGGACGCCAAAGTGAAAACACTAGATCGTTTCTTTTTAAACCGATGTAAAGAATCATGCTACAAGAACAACGTCTGTAAGATGACATAAATTGCCAAGCAAAATTAAATTACAATTCCTGAAAGCGATGAAAATGATGACTGAGGACATTTTAATCTCTCAGCTTGCTTTCCACGCCCCCACCCCCACCCACCCTTCTATAGCTTCACTCTGCAAATCAGAATTTTTGAAAAATTTTAATAAGATTATTTGTTACTTTAAAAACCTCCTTACCCGTTCTCTGTTTCAAGCTATCTGCTGTCATTTGCACAGAGCGTGGTTCAATTATCTTTTTGACGCAAAGAAGCTGCTTTTTGCAAAGAGTTCTTACGATTATTTTGTAGATGCGAATGATTATTTATACTCTTTTTTCAAAAATGGTCGTATGGACACAAGTTATTCTCTCCGTTCTCTACCAATTGCCTAGAATAAATGGTCTGATCAGAGGTTGAAATTTAGCTGGAAGATTCTCGTCTCATTGAGAGACACAAAATTTCACCATCTGCTTCGTTTCGCACAAAATGAATGAGCCAGCAGTTCAAAGAGCAAGGTGAAGTTTTGGCTGGTACGGTGTAAAATACTCCATTCTCTGAGTAGCGTTATTTTCGGCATATCTTTCGAAATATTTCTGAAAGCCCAACCTTCTTCATCGATTGATTAAAAGATGCAGAAATATGAGAAACATCCTTCACGGCATCTCTTACTAATCAATACATGTCTTAATCCGTCCGATTATATCTAAAACTTAATTAATCACGAAAACGATGCAAATTGCTTTAGAAAAAGGCAGAGAAGACAGATACCGTGTACCCTTTGCACCCTAGAGATAATTAAAAGTGTTATATTACTTGCCCCCCCCCCATGATGCAGCAGCAACAGTCCCGCCTCGATTACGTCGTCATAAGGGTGATGTGGCAGTGATGATAAAGCTTGGAGATGCTCTCTTTCGCGGCAACTCAATCAGCGGATCAGTTCTTAACGAACAACATCAGGAACCGCAGCCGATGCCTTAACGCAACCCGAAGTTCACTTCCCACTGATTCGGCGGTAGAACCTGTGACGTAGAAAGATCCACCTCCATCAATCTTCATGAGCCTACCCGCGCAAGTGGTACTCTCACACATAGCCCCCCCCCCCCCCCAACCCGAATTCTTCTTTTCTCTTGCCTCGCACCCCACGAGACCTGGCTTATTCACATCCGCGCAAACCCCAGAGCTCTCCGCCAACGTCCTCGGATCCTCTTCATTCGCGTCCGGAAAACTTTCTGCTTGGCTCAGAGAGTCTTCGCCGTCGTCCTCTGTCACTGTCAGGAGGAGCATTGTTCATCCGACAGAGATTCTTACGGCCTCGCGAGTCTCGGTCCATCACGTTTTCGTTTTCCTGGAACTCGGAGAATCGGGATGGGTGACACCGGACGAATGACGAATAGTAGCAGACCTTTTCACTATTATGGGGACAAGCGTATGCAGGATATGCGCTTGGAGGTGAAAACGTGATTCGCTTTCTTGTTACCCTTTGAAGAACCATTGGGTCGGGTCGTAGAACTGAACTTTCTTTAAAAAAAAGACGCAAACTTTAAAGCAAAATTTATTCTCGTAAATTATATAAAGCTGATTCGTTTATTAAGACACTGAGTTAAAATTGATTTTTATAATGTATGTTAAACCATATGAGTAAAAACAAGTTTTAAAGCGTCTGGTTTTGAATCGGACAGCCCACCTCACCAGGCTTTACTTTATGATAAGAAACAATTACTTATTGAGTTGCGCAACTGATGGAAACATCGTATTGTAATTATTGGCTTTTCAATCTACTGCCTGCTTAATTATTTTTTCATCACACATCAGGTTTTGTTGCCTTGTTTTACCTCTGTACGGCACTTTTTTTTTTGCACCAAACGGGTTAGGTCAAAAACACTCGAAGAGCGAAAAGGATTGGCGATGGGAACCCAATGGACAGCTTTCGGGAAGCAGATGGAAGCTAACCGTGAATCACTCACGCCTCCGTAGCCTGGCATGAATCATCATCCAACCCCTCTTTTTACAACAATTGCAATTCATAACCCCTCCCCCTAGGAATCCCTGGACTAAATGATACTGATAGTATTGACATGACGAACCTATGCACTCTAAATTCTTCAGTTACGGATAAGTTTAAAAGAGCGCGCGCCATCGCCCCTGTAAATAAGAGCCCCAATCGACAGGGAATTGCCATCGCTTTACCTCAACCGAAAGAGCAACTGATGACGTAGACACAAAGTAAGCCCATATTCGAGAGGTTAAAAATTGGCACACACCTCACTTACCTCTTTATCTCATTTCTTTGATCTCATTGATGCAAACTGCAAAAGACAATGAAACAAAATGTGTCCGTAATACATGAATTTTATCTTTTACCGATATCGAATCCCTCTCAACACTTTATATGGAATACGCAAATGTGTCCCGCAGAGAAATTAGAGACTTTTGTGCTGCAGATGTGACGTAGTCATTTCACTACTAATTCAAAACACCCACCACTAACTAAAATTTCGAAGAAAGAAAATAGATCTAGAACTAACATTTCAAAATAATTCATCCATCATGACACTCTTATTTACTTTTCCGTGTTTATTCCGAATATGAATAAGTACTAAAAGTATTCGACACGCAGAGTCTCGTTTAAAGAAGAACGAAAGTCATCTGTCATTTAGAATGTGCATGAGTCATCATCCTGCTCCATCATCTGAAGGTGCGTGTTCATAATCATCCCTTTAACTCTCACGCTCCCGAGCGCGCTCCGTCTTAAAGGGACTGTACGGAAGCATCCGAAGCGGTAACCCGTTAGAGACCTCGCCAGGAGTCTTCCACCCCACGAGGAAGATTCAGGAGTGAGCATCGTCTCTTGCATCCCTCTACGAGGCAATCACGAGAATTCGTGAGATCCGTTGCCCGAATTTCCCCTCGCTATGAAATGACGTCGCCGCCAGTTGGCTTGCTCGCTCAAGGCCACAAAAGGGAACACGTGATACTGGAGACTGGAAGTTTTAACGATGAGGGGAAAAAGCCACCAAACTATCGCTTCAATTCATTTTGATTTTGTCGCAAACAAAAGCCTATCACGCTACGAAAGCGAAGTTGACATAAGCCAATTTGTACACGGTTAATACACAGTAAATGTTCATTAGGTTTCTAACTTTTCTGCTTCTAAAAACAAACAAACAAACAAATACCTATCTCACATGCATATATCAACTTATAGAGAAAGAAACCATTATTTTTTTTTCAGCAATCAAAGTAGACTTTTCCATTCCTTTCAGTTGTGGTTTAAGATCAACTGGTGCCACCAAGAACCAAGATTTTGGGGCCTTTTCATCATAGTTTGTAATGGCATGAAACAACTATGATATCACACTGAAAATGTTTATTTAACATTACAATTGCAAATGCAAAAAATAGGGTATTTTTATATATAACTTAATATAATTAATAATTAATAAGAATTATATATATATATAATTGTATAGAATTCTCCTAAATGACTCCATAATAAAAATCTCATAAATTCAGCCAAAGGCGAAACAAATGAATTGTGTATGGGCCAAGTGAACTGAAACCAGTTCCATCAGGTGTTGGAAACCGTATGCAGAGAGAATAACATTAATTACTGTATTTCAATTTGCTTAAAATAAAAAAAAATATATTATTTATACTTTTTGATTTCATCAATACTTCTATAAAATAGTCAGCCTACACCTCAACCTCAGGTCTTCTAGGCACGTGTCGACTGCGCAATCAGGTGCTGACCATGAGGAATCTTTTGGTTTCGAGTTGCAGAAGAGTAACATCAGAGACAAACTTAAAACTGCGTGATGCCAAACTATCTGAAGTTTATAAACAATGCTGAAGAATATTCGTTTGCTTTAAGAAATTGGATCAGTCAGGATTTCATTCTACAAAATTACCAAAATATTTTTATCTATATTAGACAATTATTAACATTTGAAACTGAAAACAACTCTTACAATTTAAAATTAACTTTCTAAACTCAGTCCCTTTAATTATTACAATGTTAGTGTTACTATCCCACAGAAGGGCATTAACTAAAGCTGAATGCGCAATCTGATTTTCTATAAGCAGATAAAAGCACTATTAAAATAACGACTAGTTTTCATTCTGTGTTTATTTCGAAGTTAATTAATGAGTTTTAAGATCTTGAATTGAGACTGAGAGGAAAACAACAAATTGGAGTGCCGCGTTCATATTCTCGGCACCATTCAGATTATGCAAAACTTTTGTGCAGTACACGTACAGTCGCTCAAAAAAATATCCGAACACTATGGTTGATTACAGAATTCATAAAAATATTATAAATCTGGCAACCTTCGTGTCACACGAAGGTTGCCAGATCACTAATTTCTAAAAAAATCATTGCCAGATATTTTTTCTGAATTCTGTAATCAACCACAGTGTTCGGATATTTTTTTGAGCGACTGTATGTTTCGTTTCAAGAGAGTCTCACCTACTGAAAGAAAAAGAAGACAGTAATTAATGAGAGAGATGAAAAACACTATCTTACCTGAGTCCGTTAACGAAGAACTTCTCCGTAATGTAGTCCTTACAATTGGAGTTCTCGAAAGCCAAGTAGAACTTATAGTCCCTGTCCAGCATCCTGAAACACTTGTGAGTGAGGGCGCGCGGACAACGCTTGTTGCCGCAAGAGCCGTAAATGTCGACTTCGATGTGCTTGCCGAGTTCGCGCGCGTACTCTAGCCTCTTGTTGCGCGCGTTACAGTTGGACACGAACCAAGCGACTTTCTTCGTCTTGTTCGCCGCGTAATTTTTCTCCTGCATCCTAGTCCTCGCCTCGGGCTCGTACAGCACGAACTTCTCGTAGGGAGCCACGAGGTCGGAGTCGTGTCGATACGTGGCGGTCCAATTGAACACGTGCCGTAGGTTCTTGAATCCCTGCGTGTGGAGCGGACACTCGAGCAGGAACAGGATCCACACCTGATCGGGAGAGCGCTTGTAGAACGGCCACAAGAAACGATCCTTGAAGAAGATGGCGTCCGCCGACTCGGCGTCTCGGAGAGCGGTGCTCAGTTCGCACGTGTCGACGGGACATTTGTCCCTCTGGAACACAGTCCTTCCCAAGGGGAGGTCATTCCAGCCTCCCTTGCCGAAGTAGAGCAAGATCTTTTTCAGCTTAGGTCTTTGGTATGAGGAGGAAGAAGCGTTCCAACGAGGCGTGTAGTTGGCTGGAATGTACATCAACTGCTGGACTATCCTGTCTCCGTCGTCCTGCTCGGGCCACAGCATGGGTTTCGTACCCGGCCTGTACGCTTGCGGCTTCACGGCGCCGTCCTTCATGAACCACAGCTTGCCAGAAGAAGAAGAAGATCCGAAAGGCGAGGCCGAGCGTCCGGGAGGGGAAGGTTGCGGAGGCGGAACTGGGTGGGTCGGCGAAGGAGGCGACAGCGTCGGCAGCGACAACAGCGAGGAGACCCGCTGGGACAGCTGGGTCAAGGTGACGGTCTCGAACTTGGGCTTTCGTCGGACGCCCGTCTCCAACAATCCCTGGGCGAAATCGTGCTCACTCTTTATCAGTATCGCCTCCTCGCGCGAAGTGAGGTTGAGGCCGAGCATCGTGCAGCCTGCCACTGCAACCAGAGTCAACAGAAGTCTCCGCAGACGCAAGCGGGGCATCGCTGGAGGGGGAGCGATGCACTAGCTGGGATTCCGAGTTAGTGGTCTTCTGCCGATCCCACCCTCGCTTTTCGACTGTGGCATCATCTGAAAGAGAGCAGGAAAATCATTAATCATTATTTAGCCCCAATAAATGCATATTAAAGTTGATGTGGAGTTTGAGATGCTGATAAGTATCATTTTATCATTATTGAGAATCGGAAATAAAAATGAATTAGCACTATAATACGAGATTAATCCTGGCTCTCAGTAAGCAATAAGTAATAAATATTTATAAACTGAGCTAACTCAAATGTAGAATATTGATTAATAAAATTAAATAATATCTGTATAGTAGTAGTACTAATATTCATTCCCATTCAATATATAAAGTTACATTTTACATATCTTATTCTCTCAACAAGTACACATCCAACTTTGGGAATAATAAACATCCACAATAATTTAAAAAAAACTATTATTTGTGTTTCAGCAATTTGGTAAACATTAGATAATAAAGCAACATGTTTAATTAAAATACTACAGATGTGTTTCATTGTCTATCCACTTAATAAAAAATTTTCCATTTTCAAAATTAAATTTAGAATGAAAAGATTAAAAAGTAAAGAAAAGACAAGAAGTACAATTGCTCTTACATAACGGTAGAGTGATACAATCAATTGAATAACTGGCAAATACACCTACAAAATCCTAAGGTATAAATCAACTGGAAAAACCTTGAAAAGCAGCAGCTTATCTTTCCGTAACTTTCTCTGATATTGAATAGTCCCCAGATGCAGAAATGCTGTCACATGCTGGGAAAGGATTTCGAGATTTCTATTGTGTCATGACATGGATAACGTCTCCATTGTGTCCTAACCCTCGAGTTGCTTTGGGACTCTTCGAAAACAAAGCTTTATTTACAAAGGGGTTTACAAAAGAACACAAAAGCTCTTCAGCTTGCATTGAAAAGTTACTGATAACCGAGATGTTTAGATATTGACAACGTATCCAAATAAGGATACGACGACTTCCTACATAAATTAACACTTTCGTTAGAAAGTGTGATCAATAATGATTCTGATTCAATGCATAAGCCAATAAAAAAATCTGATGCCCATCCTGGTCATATTGATCATATCTCGATAAAATTTTTGTAAACAACTACCTAAGCTGCTCCGCTGTTCAAGGTGCATAACAGCAATTCGAGTGCAATCGCTCTCCCTTTAATTCGCTGCTTTTGAAGCTGTCCAACCATCTGTTGGGACATTTGAAAAGTTCGCAATGCTCATCTCAATGTTAAAATCTCGTCCAGGTTCATATTTCATCAGAAATTAAAATACTGAATAATATTTAATTATTATTGGCGCATGGATGAGAAATGTACCAATAAACAATCACCACTGGTCAACTAAAGGAACCGGAACAGCGAAACCTGAAAGATGAGAGCCTGAGCCATCGGCGCTATCCCATGACATCGTTGCGGAGTAGGCGAGGGCGTCTCAGTCTGTAGAGCACCTAACTCGATGTTCCCTGGTTCAAGTGCTCTCTGTGCCTGGGCAGAGATTTTCTCCGTCAACCTTCTTTCTGTTCTTGGTGAGAAAGATGATATCATCGATGTATTTGGCAAAAACGTTTGTAGCAAAGAATTTTAGAGCAGTCCTGCTTGTAGCGGAATATTTAAATGAATACAATTTTTCGCCTGAGGACCAGAATGGTAAAAAATCAAATAAGTCCTTTACTCTGACGATATTATTTCGTAGCACAGCAATTCTCTACACTACGATAATCTCTTTTGCAGAGTAGTTGCTCTATCCACGCGGTATCATCGACTGTTTAGTGAGAAATCATCAGTGAAGCGTCATTGGATATCGACATGTTGAACTGATGCCAATTGTGGGCCTACGAAATCAAAGCGAAACAGTTCCAGGCTTAATCAGGACGACGACATGAGAGGAGCAATTTCCAATATTTCGCCAATATTAACCAAATATTATCTGCTAACCAGACATACACTTCTCATTAATTTTGGCTTCGCATTTGTGCGCCCACCCCCTTGAGAATGTCAGCAACAGAAACGGAGGTGAAAAATAATATTAATCAGATATATTGTGTCCGTATTTTGAAAGAAATTCGTAAAAAATCACTAAAACTTAGGTAAAAATCTTATACTGGAACGGCGTAACGCTCCATTTCGATTCGACCCTGACCCCCCCCCCCTCTCCCTCACGGATCACTTGCCCCACTGCCTTTATTTTCTCCTAAATCTGGGTCTGCCAAGAGATCTGATCTTTACTAATGAACAAACGAAAAATTGGCTTTCAATCGCCTCTACTGAATACACATAGAATGCTTATTTTTTCAAAGATAAAAAAACGTTTCATATTTTCCATATTTAGCAACATCTACAGGTAGAAATTAAAACTAATCGGTCATTCAAAAGCAAAGCAAAAAAATGTCTTTTTAATATTTTAAAAATGGAAAAGTATCATCTCTCCATCCGAGTGCAGGAGAAAGCCTCGGCCACAAAAATCTCCCATCAGATTTGAAACTTCCAACATGAATATCCTGTTTGCAGTATTCTCTCAGAGTTTTGCCATTTTCCGACTTTAACGTTCTCTGGCGGTTGCAAATGAGACAATCTGAAGATTAGTAAAATGCGAAGTGTAATATTTCATTGGTACCTATCCAACTCCAAAAGAAAAAAAGAACCATTTATCCCATAAAACGAACAAAAAGTTGTACGTCTACAGATGGCAAAGCCAAAACAATAGCTCGTTTTCCTCGAAGACGAAGCTGAAAAATAAAGCCAGAGACATTCAGATATCATTCGGAATGCACGGGTAATAACAACTCGGCGAATCGTAACTCACGATGCACACAAAAGCATCCAGCGAAGTTGAAGCAACAGAAGAACGCGAGCCTCACAGGGAACGACAAAAGAGCGTTCGCTCTCAAGTGCCCTTGAAGGAGGAGCGCGCAAGAAACTGAATAGAGATTCCTTTCGGATATCGCAGCACAGGTTTCATTGCGAAAGAATAACAGACGTCATTAGCAATTAGCAGAAGAGAGCCCCGATGGCGCTGAGTGGGTGCTTCGGACGGCAAAACAGAGCGAATCCTTCGCAGCATCATCGACTGGTTAATGAGAAAGGATCAGTGAAGCGTAATTGGATATCGATTCAAGGAACATATTATCCCTAATAATCTAAAACAGAGAATGGAACGCAGACTTAAATGCCGTCGAAGATTAAGTGGACCATAAGAGGACGACTGACTGGTCTTGCGTTAAACAGAAAACGACTTGTTAGAATTAAAAAAATAGATGGTTCTGATATTTAAACTCAGTGCATCAACCTAAGTGATATTTTAAAGGAAAATGTATCTTCAAACACATTCAGTTTCCAAATCAACCCGAGTATGACATTTTTAGATTTAATTTCATTTATAAAAATATTACATAAAAAATTTACAATTAATCATTAGTGTAAACAACAAGAAGTAAGTAAAATGAAACCGAAAAAATTAAACTTTAGCATCTCTCAAATATTACCAATATTACATATTGCTACCTGGTACACCTAAGTTATGTAGTGTAATGAAATATTAACGAAATCTATTGAGTAATCATCAGTAGTTACGATGGCCGAATGGTTAGCGCCATGGATGGCTACTAATCAGAGGGAAGTGGGTTCTAAGACACGGGAAGGGCATGAATGTTGTGCTCTCTTCCTCAAGCATATTCTTTATGGTATATTAAACTGACAGCCTCCTGTACCTGTGTCAAGCAGCTACTTGAGGGGCTATTTATTTTAAGTTCATCATCATCATCCTCAAGCAGCCATGGGCTACGGAGGTCCAACCAGACCACGCAGTTTAATTCTCCAAGCATATCTGTCCTGAGCTACATCTGCTGCATCCGGCCACTGCACACCAATTCTAACAAGGTCTTGTTTGACATTGTCTGCCCACCGCATCCTAGGTCTCCCCCTCCTTCTGAAGCCTCTAGGCACACTGTTCATAACCCTATTCGCCAATCTATAATTATCCATACGGGCAACATGGCCAAACCAGCGGAGTCTCTCTCTGCACAATATGCTGCTTAAAGGAGGTTGCAGACTCCTTTGCCTAACCTCATCATTAGTTACAAAGTTAAACCACCTAATACCCAAGATACTGCGTAAGCATCCAGAATCAAAAGCATCTAGTTTCCTGTTATCTTGTTTACACAGCGTCCAAGTTTCACTACCATAACTAACCCTAGAAAGAACCAAACTATTATACAGTCTAATTTTAGTCTTTAGGTGTATACGCCAATTTCTCCACAATCTCCAGAAATTCTTAAAAGTCCCGGCAGCAATCCCTATTCGTCTGTTAATCTCATGCCGCACATCACCATTATCTGTTACATAACTCCCAAGATAATTAAACTGTGACACCTGCTCAAGACTGCAACCATTCAGATTAACTGAATCACAGCCTGCCTGACCAATTTTCATCACTTTAGTTTTCTCTCTGTTTATAACCAAACCTACTCTACTACCAGTCTCATCAACAGCTCGAATGAAAGAGTTCATCTCATCAACATCATTTGCCAAAAGGGCTAAATCATCAGCATAATCTAAATCAGAAATTTTCGTATCTCCAGTCCATTTAAGGCCAAAATCTTTCATTTGTAGTGAATTTCGCATAACATAATCAATAACCAAACTAAAGAGAAAAGGAGACAAAATGCACCCTTGTCGAACACCAGAAGTAATGCTAAACCAATTGCTACAAGACTTACCAACTCTCACACACGACTCAGTGTTATTATAGAGAGCTTTCATTATGTTAACTAACTTGTCAGGTATACCATATGATCTCACAATCAACCACAAATTATGACGATCAACAGAGTCGAAAGCCTTTTTGAAATCAACAAAACTAGCAACCAAAGGTTTCTGAAACTCTAAACATTTCTCAAGAATCTGCCTAAGTGAAAATATCTGATCCACACATCCCCTACCACTTCTGAATCCACATTGCTCATCACGCAATTGACTGTCAACCAGATTCTTAATTCTATTAAGCACAATCATGGAAAGAACTTTACCTGGAACAGAGAGTAGGCTGATACCCTTATAGTTATCACAAGAACTGCGATCACCTTTTTTGAAAATAGGGATAATAATAGCTCTGGTAAAATCTTTAGATTTTAATATATTACTATTTTTTTAATTAAAACTTTTAATGAGTAAAGCAAAGCACGCTATAAACTTTATATATTTACGTGTTACTAAGATTCTGATCTTGTTCAAGTAAACTGAAATTTATCCACGGCAGTAAAGGAAGCCTTTTTTCCTGTATCGCCGAATAGCTGCTCGCCAATTGACTTCCATTATGTGTGTGGATAATTTAACATTATTACTAGAATTTGCCAACATACTTGCAAAGCACCAACAGCCCAATCTATAGGGATCTTACGTTACAAAGTAACTAAACATTAGCATCCAATTTTTTTGTTCTCTGTGTAGCAACAGCTTGCCGCAGTGGTCTGACAGGAACCTATGGTTATAACACCTCATCGAGAATATCTGGGTGTCTTCGATCAGTAATCTGGACACACTCGCCACTGTTACCGTAAAAATAATCTTTCAACATTCCTTTTACCACGGAGGTCAGAAAGGATCCTGTCACTAAATTACGCCAGAGAGGAGATCTCCGCTGAAGGTGAAACCTCATCAGAAATTAAACACCGAAAAGAAATATTAACACCTTTTTCGGGGCTCGAACCCAGGTCTCTTTGATCTGTAGCCAAGCATTCTCGGCCATCGGAACGGTTGGGTTGCTTAATTCCTGAAAGTCAGATTTTTGCCCACAATGGGTTAAATGTTCAGGTCAGAAGGACTCGAGAAGCTTGGTGGAAGGATATATACTTCACAGCTATTAGGAGACAGATGGTATCCTCCCCTCAAGGACATTCAGTGTGTTCTTTAACGCGCACGTGGTATGACTCTTGTACACACGATGTTCTAAGGCCCGATCAAAGGGAAGGAGACTTTCCACACTCAACAGTGTCCAAATTTTTTACCCAGGGTGAGGTTTAGCGGAGATAAATGTCAACGGTGGAACAATTGGTACTCGAATCTGGGAATTGCAGATTACGAGCCTGGCGAGCTACCGACTGAGCAACCCAGCCCCATAGGAATGGTTGCAAACAAAAAATATTAATGTGCAACATTACAATGTTATAAATCAATGTTTGGGACGTTATTTGTTAAACTCTTAGTTTTAAGATAATGCTACAGAAATATGTTTGAGACAAAAGGAAGTATGTGTTTAAAATATATATTTTCTATAAACGTGGCCTGAGATTAGATAGATACTGAAGCACAACCAGTAGTAGTTAGGAGTTAGACAATCGTATTGTAAACAGTCTACCGATGCTGAAAATTTGAAATTTGGCTGGTATGGTATGGTGGTGAAAGAGTGTGCATTACTCGCACAATTTTTTCTTACTTAGGGAGGAAGGTACCCAACATTTTAAAGAGATAAACAAAACGTTCTTTCTCTATTGAATGGGTGAAAATAAAACATTTTACTTTTCTTATTTTCTGAATCTTCCATTAGCTTAAATTTCCACCATCAGAGAACACTAAATTTGTAAACTTACAAAACTTTTTCTCTCTGAAAACTACCATTAAATATTCATCAGTGGTGACTGATTTCTTTATCATCTCTGAAAGCTAAAAAGGCAGAAATCTGAGTTGTCGGCTTCAACATATCTTTTACAATTAAAACTTATTTCAATTTTTCTTTGAGAGCCGTTAGTAATAAAAAATGGTCTCAGATAGAATCTGAGTACGGTTGATACTAAAAATGAATAATCTGTTAAGTTCCTTGTGAACAGGAAAGCTTGTGTAAAAGTCATCGGCGATAAGTCATTAAACGATATAGCAAATCATATAAGTATTGGTATAATACTAGGGTTGGAGAATGTAATTTTGATGCCACAGGTTCAATCTGTAGCATTTAACCATTCTTTAAATTCTAGAAACGTATATTTGGTGTCAGTATAATAATTTAGTGCTAAAGATCAACGAATGCAAAAGCTGGGAAAAAAAACTAAAATACAAAATTAAGTGAAAATATTTTTGAACTGAAGAGATGAGTTTCACACAGAAAGAGATGATATTTTAGATTTTTTCGTACACTGTATTATGTAGATTTCTGCCTTTTTAGCTATCAGAGATGATAAAGAAACAGTTACTACTGATGAATATTTAATGGTAGTTTTCAGACAGAAAAAGTTTTGTAAGTTTACAAATTTAGTGTTCTCTGATGGTGGGAATTTAAGTTAATGGAAGATTCAGAAAATAAGAAAAGTAAATGTTTTATTTTGTTTTTTGTAAAATGTTTTACTCAAAAATGAAAGGTCACAAGGACCCCCAATGGCTAAGAGAAAGTTGGGGGAGGGGATCCACTGGAACAACTGTTGGGAGACAGATGTTAGCCTCCTGCCAAGGCCATCATCATTAACGTACATGAACAAAGTATGTTTCTCCCGCATACTGAACCACGGCTTATAAGGTCCCATCCGATGGATGGTGGCCTTTCCAAGCCCATCGGTGTTCTCTACTGACCGGGAGTAGGGCGGGGAGACCAGATGCCAGTGATCTAAAACGAGGGCATAACGGGTAGAAATGGAGGACTGTGAAAGATAAAAACGGGGGATAAAGAAGGACATGCTTTCAGTTTGTGAAATAAAATAAATTTTTTCGTACTAAGTTTTAATTCAAATACCGACTAATAGTTTAGTTAGAAAAAGGCATAATTAAAATTATTCAGTACACTTCAAAATATATGTATGCAGAATTTTCCTTCCTACTGATAAGCAATCAAGTAGGTCACAAGCAATCAAGTGGTCACAAAAATGGAAAAAAACTAAATACAAAATTAAATGAAAATATTCCATATTTGGCCTTAAGTGGCATAATGATTAATAACTATCTGCTGTTGCAGGAGGCAAAATTTATGTGCTTCTTACTAACTATGTATAACTGTGGTGGTGATCAGCAGTGACTTCGGTTTTGTTAGGGTATGACTTGTACAAACTAGGAGTAGTTTCTTAATTTCTTCGCTGTCCTTTTATGTTGCAAAAAATAAAACTGCTATTCAGCTTTCATAGCTCCAACTATCAGTGAACGTTTTGCAATCTGGCACATAAATTGCACATATTGAGATTACAGAAAATAGCAGCTTTTGCAATAACAGAATTAATTCAGAAGTTGCATGTACAGTATATTAATTCACGGTTAAGAGTAAATTATATTCTAGTCATGGGTTCAAGAAATTTAGAAAAGGAAAGTACAAAAAAAAATGTGCGCCTTAATTTTAATTTAAAACATGTTACGAGTTTATACAAAAAAAGTGGATAGCACATGTGGTTCCGAAAATCTCCAGAAGATTCTTGATAAACTGGAGTTATCTGGAACGAAATAATCTCTTCCAGCAAGGCTCCACATTATTTTATTAGGTTTTGTATCTTATTAGATTCTATTAATGCCAAATCTAATACCTGCAAATTTATTGTGCCATAGATTCTCAGTTGATATTCACTACAATAAGACACAGTTTATTAATGAATGACTTATCCATTAAACTTCCTCGCTCATTTATAAGTAAATATATATTCTTTTCTGAAATTCTCATATAACAGCAGGAAACGAAAGAAATAAATAAACTCACTAAACCATAAATAGCATTTCGAGGGCAGACAGGGAAGCATTCCGCAAAATTAAACAGAAATAGCGAAAAGAGTAGCAAAATATAGCAATGGAGTGAGAAAGGGATATCGGACGATGCATATCGTGAAGCTGCTGTTGCTGCACGCAAGAGTTCTTCAGCTGAATGGATCTTAGCCATTTCAATTTCCCCCCTTCGCTTGATGTCAGCCATCTGAAGGCAACGCCGCCCACTTAGGCCAGGTTTTTCGCCCTTGATGCCCGCACGTACGTCGAATGAACGGGAAGTGGCGCTGCGAGCGACTCTCTTCTCCTGCAGGAGGGAACGGAAGTAACACATCTTATTCATGACTCCCACAGCTTGGCTCCATCCCACCCAACCTCCCCTATGAGCTGCAGCGCACAGGAAGGAAAGAGGAACCGTTACTGATTTAAGTTATGCGGATCTGTTCAACTGAAGCGTTGTCAAGTGAGATCTCAAAATCGTTTTGTATACTGTTAAACATTATCTGAAATAAAAATAAAATTACCTTATCTATCGTATCTAAGTCGATGCTTGTCGATTCATAAAGGAAACGAAATTCAGGTTGACCTTTTTTTTTTGTAGCAGGAAAATTTCTCAAATACGACAAAACGATTATTATATGTCGGTAACAACTGAAATTCCGTAAGGAATTGTTTGGCGCCTAAACTCTAATTTTAAATATGAGCTAATGATTCCGTGTTAATTGGACAAGTGATAATTTATTGTTGCCGCTATTTATTATAGTGTCAAACTACCTGATTTAAAATTCTATGGAGTATGATTTAATCAAGAACAATAAAGGGCTAGTATTAAACAAACTAAAATTACTCTCATTAGTTGAATAAACTAACACCATTTCTAAAAAATGTAATTTAAATTGTGCAAACAGTATAGATTGCGATTGCCCATTACCCGTATTGAAAGAGTAGACATTTTCGACTATTTGGATGTTCTACTAGATTACAATTTAAAAAGGAAAAATCATGCGCAAAGTTCTTTTTGGGTGGCATATCTTGAATACAGTTTTAATTTATTACAAAAAGCTGCTTTCAAGAAATCTCCCATTGCCATAAATTTCTGCGTGGGTGTATTCTAATAAATAATACATTACACGGCATTTGGAGCTTAGTGTGTGTGGGGTTACCAATATAATTTAAATAACTTATATTTAGTTTGTGCCAGAATTTTAAAACTGTAATTTAAATTAAATCTTTAAATAGTCATTTTTCTTCAAAATATTTTCGTGATATTAGAAAAATTTAGTTTTCTTTCAATTTTTTTTATCAGAAAAAAACTTTTAGTGCCACATCAGATTATTACTTTTAACTGAAGACAAACTAAAATACTATTTAGATTGTTTTTATTAACTTCATTGGTTTCTCGATTTTTAATTTCAAACTAATATTTTTCTTCCAGATTTAAATTTCTAAGATCCATATGCACCCTTTTAAATAAAATTACATCACATTTCGGATTTAATTTCAACATAATCGAACAGGATAAAAATCAAAACCACGGAAAATATTTTCGAAACACAAACGTACGAGAGATGATTTAAATAATGAATTACCTACAGCTTTATCCCCTGTTGCTATACGAGCAAGTCTAAACTTCTGCCTTCCTCCTAAATTACTCTTCTTAATAAACAAAATTATCAATCCCTTATATCGAATATTTTTCTACAGAGCAACGTCCATCAAAGTGAAACAATAGCGCAAAACAAATCCATTTTGCCTGGCATCGACAACGTCTGCCAGAGAGAACACAACACTCCAAAAATATATATATGATTACTGGTCGCGAAACCCGCAGCTAGCCGAGTAATGGCAGACTCGCGTTTGTAGCACTCGAGCGCCAAATGTAGGGGACGCGTCGCCATCAAAGGCAGTTACTAGGAGACATAACACTTTTCCTTCCCATTCTTCTTCCCATCCCTTTTTCCCCTCCCCTCTTCCGTCGTTGCGACCCAAGTATCTGCAGATAGCTGCGACATTGGGAAGGAAAATGCGCTGCCAGGAGCCCGGTGGCCTTTTACAGGGTTCCGAGGATTTTCTTGTCGCGGGCGCCGTCTATCTATCTTGGCGGAGGCCGCAGTTGCTCGGCCGTTTAGGGTGCTGCCACTTCTCCCGAATGACACGGGGGAGTAAAAAGAACTGAACCTCTTCCACCTGTGAAGGGCGCGAAAGGAACTTCTTCCAAATAGGAATATAAAGAACAGGGGGAATCGATTCACGTCTGATCCTGAAACTTCAGACAGTTCCTTCGATGAGTCTCTGGATGCTTCTTCAACTGAACAGAATGAAGCTACCATTGCATAGATACAGTATTTCAGATATAGGCAATTACTCGGGTGGATTTTGAAGTCGATCCACACGTAACTTAATTTCCTGAGCAGAAATGCAAATAAGACTGAAACTGAAAATTATCTTTCCCTTGCGTCGACATTACGTTTTAGATGATAACTCAGGCATTTCCGAAACAAATATAGTTTAACACAAACATTTCAGTTTATTAAATGTGTTGGGTTGTTTTACCTCTGAGCGGCATTTTTTTTACTTTCTGAGCGGCATTTGGTTGTTTTACCTCTGAGCGGCATTTACCATGAGCTAAATGGCCAGGTCACATGGACCCCGAAGGCTCAGAGAAGGTTGGGGGAGGGAACCCACTGGAACAGCTGTTGGGAGACAGGTGGTAGCCTTCCGTCAAGGCCATCCAGCGTGTTCTTTAACGTGCACAGTGTATGGCTCTCCCGCACATGTGGCCACGGCTTAACTTCCCATCCGACGGACGGCGGCCTTTCCAAGCCCATCGGTGTCCCCTACTGACCGCGGACAGGGCGGGGAATTTTGCAGAGATAAATCTCAACGCTGACCCAGCTGGGACTCGAACCTGGGAACTACAGATTACGAGCCTGGCGCGCTACCGACTGAGCCATCCCCGCCCCTTATTAAATGGGATGATGCATTACGTAACAATAGGTTTTCGGATTTTTTAATTTAATTTTCTATCGCGAGAACGAACAATAAGTTTAATAAACACAGACCTTACTTTTTTAATTTTTCAAGCAAGCACACAACCACAAGTAAAAGTGTGTTGTAATGCAGCAACGGCAATATCGACGTTTTAGGAGTCTCGCGCAGTCCCTCTCTCTTGCAGCACGATGGAGATTTCTCTTCATCAGCAGCAATGCTCTCAATTGCCTTTAAAATTGGTATCTTTACAATATTATATCAGCGATGCCTCGTTATGTGGCACATTTCATTAAACGGACAACGCACAAGGACCTCAACACTACATGCGAAGCCCTTCCTCATCAACCTTACTACTAAGAAATATATACGCAGGCGCTGGGATATCACCGCAGTCTGATCTGAACTTCTTCCACAGAAGCTGATCAACATTCCTGGGATGCCTGAAATGAATAATCCAAGATGACGGACACAAAAGAACTAATCACGTGAGCCCCGGTTCAGAACGAAAAGAAACTTTGGAATTGACATGTTCAATTTCTGTCACTTTTTCAATCCAGGAGTAGTTTTTCACTTTCCGCTGCTTTTCCTGTTCATAGGCGAATTGTATTCGACATGTAGGGATAATTGGGATTTTATGCTGCTAATCGAAAGATTAAAAATCAGTGCATTATCTTATGAAAAAAAATGATAATTTTTCATATAGATAATAGATATAGAAAATTTTATAGCGATTTATATATATATAGAGAGATAATTTTATAAGAAATAGAAAATTTCGTGCATTATTTTAATAAAAAACAATGCACAAAATACGCAATCAAAATAAAAAAAAACGTGAAATGTGCATATACATTGCACTCCAAAAAGTATTCGGACACCCCTGTTTCGATAGTTGTTCCTCATGGTATGGTTTAGGACTTTTACTGGTTGTGCCGCGAATCATGAAAGCCGAATCTTAGTTTAATGTTTTGGACAATTCCATGCTCCTACGATGTGACAGACCTTTGGTACAGACCCATACTTGTTTCAACAAGGTTGCCACCCCATTGCCATATCGCAGACGCTCTTACGCAATGATTCGTGGGAATGAATGCATAAAAGTTGCAGAGTCCCTATCTGAACCCCTATCGAGCACCTAGGAGATGAAATGGAATTTTCGTTGAGGGCCAGTCCAACACTTCCCCCATCGGTAGCTGGTGACAAAGAAGTGACGAATGAATGAAGAGAAGAATGGCGGATTATAACTGCTGCAGTCTGTCGTTCTTTAGCGGAAAGAAAGCATAACCCAAGGAGAGTGGAGTGTGTCATGGCGGCCAAAAGGATGACAGATCCGCTATTGAGACGTTAATGTGAAAAATCGATGTGGGTCCGAATACCTCTGGAGGGTAGTGTACATGTGCTGATCGGAAGGATTGGAGAGGCGCGAGCTGACGTCACAGGTGCGAAGCAGTCAAACACAGATAAAGGCACCCAAAGTTCCCTGGTTGCCAAAACGTTGTGGAAATTGTTCCAAACCGCTAAAGATGCCCTTATGCAGACGTCGACAACCGTTCCTACAATTAACAGACTTTGAGTGTGGAAGAATCATCGGCCTTAGAGAAGCTGGTTTGTCGTACAGAGATGAGGCGAACCTTGTTGGCCGCAGTCTCAGAACCATCTTACATATATGGCATCAGTGGGTTCAATAAGGATCCAGCAAATGCCGACAAGGATCAGGGAGACGACGTATGACCACGGAGCGACAGGACCGACATTTGCGACACATGGCATTGCGTGACAGATTCGTGAATACAACGCAACTAGAAAGGGACTGGCAACAGATAAACACATCGAATATCTACCAGGAAGATCGTAAACAACAGGCTTTTACAGTTTTCATTACGAGCCTATCGTCCGGCACTGTGTTTGTCCCTCATATCTGCCCACTTAAAAGCACATCTTCAGTTATGTCGTCTCAGACAGAACTGGAACGAACGTGGAGGTGGAGTATCGTGGTGTTTAGTGATGAATCTCGTTTTTGTGTTGGTCAACACGACGGTAGACGTGTTCGCCGTCATCCAGGGGAAAGGAACGCCACCTAGTGCGTGCGACATCGTCACACAGCTCCAGCACCTGGTGTCTTGGTGTGGGGTGCCATTAGTCGGACATCTCGGTCAGAACCGGTCATCATAAGGGGATCTAACTGTCCAACGATATGCTACCAACATTTTGCAGTCAGTGGCTGTCCCATTTGTTCAGCAGCACGGAACCTTTTACCAGCATGATAACGCCCATCCCCACACATCCCGCATTAGTCTGCAGTATCTACACGAGCATAGCGTTCGGGTAGTACCATGGCCAGCACACTCGCCTGACCTTTCACCTATTGAAAACATCTGGGACATGATGGGCCAACAGCTCCAACAACACCCAAGAAGTCGCTGAAATGGAACAGCGACTTCGCGCTATTTGGCGTTCTATCCCTCGGGAGGACATTATAGAGCTGTGTGACAGCCTTCCCCGACGTGTGCATGAATGCATTGCTGCGCGGGGCGGTTCAACATCATACTAATTATGCCACTTTACCGGGTAGGTAAAGTGGTAATTTTCCATATATTTTTAATAATATAATCAATCGCGCATCTGAATGTATGCAAACAGCTGCCTGCGTTTCAATAAATTGGCATTAATCATTCCAGGTGTTGCAATTTTTTTTTGCCTGTAGTGTATGTAAGTGTCCCAATACATCTTCAAAGGTTAGTGAACTTTCGTGCTTTTACATAAATTGCTTCATCACATCAGGAGCACTTTTTGCATTTCAGAAGCATTTAATCTAGGGAATCTACACTTCTTGTGGTGAACATACATAGTCCTATCAGAATAATACTGACCACCTACCACAGTATATGTATGGTAGGTGATCATACTATTCTGATACGACTGTGTATGTATAGGAATCCAAACAAATTAAATACCAGTGATACAAAAGTCAAAAGAACGTTACTGCAGAAATCCTCAATTTACGTGCGTAGATTTCATCGATTTCAATGTTAACCCTTTCAGGACCATAAGGTTTCTAAGAGTAAATATTAGTATGTAACTGTTTATTTTAGTTTGTTTAGACGTAAAATAAATAAAAATCATAAGAAAAATACATAACAATGTGTAGTTTCTTTGGAATTTTATGGGAAATATTTTTCCCAATGGACTATAAAGGTAACACAAATTATAGTTAGGCTTATTATGCAATGTCTTTTTATTTATTGGTTTATTAGAACAAAATGTTAACTAAAATAATACAAAATTATGAAATAAAATTACTATACAAAATGATGAGCTAATTATGATATTCTGCGAAGCAATTTCTTTTGGTAGTGAGGCAAAGATGGACATTGCACATAGTACATATATTATGCGTCCTGACAGTTCTTTTTTTTTCTAAACGTTCCCGTTTACGTAATTGCGTTCGGCATACGTTCTATTTTGACATTCTGTATAAAAAATGCAGATAAGGTTATAATTAAATACGACAATCACCAATTTTAAAATGGGAAAAATGTTTCCCTTAGTCGTGAAAGGGTTAATTGGGGAGGTACATTTAACAAATGTTTAAAGATTGCTGAAATTGTTCAAAATCATGTTTTAAGATGTATTTTGAGGCAAAAAAGAAGAGAAAGTGTTAGTGAGAGTTACAGATATCTTGGTGTTTTAGAATTATGCAAATTATATGCATTAAATTCTTTAATACATTTAAATAAAAATTGGGATAGTGGCAGAATTAGAAAATTTCCTGTCCATACGATATTATCTGAGAGCATGTTATTAACTGAAGTACAGTTTAAGAAAAATATTTTTACTAAACATTATGTTTTCTTGGTTCACGGACTGTATAACATGTTGCCCAATTATCTTAAGCTTATACATAACGTTAAACAGTATTCTGTTGCTTTAAGAAATTGGATCATTTATGATTCCAAAGTGTAAGACTATTAAAATGCTTCTATATTTTTCTCAGATAATTATTAATGTTTAAAACTTAATACGACTCTACTTATAACGTAATTTTTATTCTTGAATGTAGACATTTTAACCAGATATTAAAATGCTCCTGCTATTATCCCACAGATGAGTATTACCTCAAGTGGGATATTGAATCTGATAATGACTCAAAATTTGAGTCTATGTAAATGTATTTTTCAGCATGTAATAAACTTTATCTTATCTTATTTAATTATTCACAGCTAGAGCTCATTTTTAAACGACACCGATTTGCGACAAACTGCAAAAGATTCTACCAAGTTCTGCGAGGAGCGTTTGAACGAGAAAAAAAAACCGACGCATTTTTTGATCTCACACTCATTCGTAACTGAGCGAAGATGAAAGAAAATAGAAAATTTCGTTTATGATTAAGATTAGAGAGGGGAAAAAGTCCGACGAATGAATCCGACGAAGAAACAAGCGAAGAGTATCGATAGGAAGATATCTCGGTGTGATCTCGGCTTCGATGTGAAACACGCTTCGACCTGGTGATGTTTCTTCTTAGCCAATAGCCAATTAATAAGAGCTCTCGACCTGGTGATGTTTCTTCTTAGCCAATAGCCAATTAATAAGAGCGCTCGACCTGGTGATGTTTCTTCTTAGCCAATAGCCAATTAATAAGAGCGCTCGACTATTTCGGTGTTTGCAGAGGAAGTTCGTAGGTGCAGCAGCTCCGAGAAGTAGAATCTGTTAAGAAGAGAAATCCCGCTTGGGAACTGAAAAGAGTAACCTAGCAATCAAGTAATGATGCTCTCTCTCTGTTGAGAGGTCTTCCTCCATTCCAGAGAAAAACACATCCACAGGCAAGAGAGGAGAATTCCTCATTCTCTGTTAAATGAAAATATCTTCAAAGAAAAGTCAAAAATCGTTCAGAGAACGATTTCTTTGGAGATAAGCATTTCTATAATGAGAACAAGACAGCTAATTTCTGTGCATCTAAAGGCATATTTTATTTTGCTGCTGCTTCTTTTCGGTATTTCCGCTTTACGTTCACAGAAAAATCAGGTAATAGCTGCCTTTCAATACATTTGTCTTTCTGTTGTTCTGATGATAAATTTTGCAATTAGTATTAAGTTGGGTTGGGTTGTTTTACCTCTGAGCGGCACTTTTTTGCACACCATGGGCTAAACGGCCAGGTCACAAGGACCCCGAAGACTCAGAGAAAGTTGGGAGAGGAGACCTACTGGAACAGCTGTTGGGAGACAGATGGTAGCCTCCCGTCAAGGCCATCCAGCGTGTTCTTTAACGTGCACAGGGTATGGCTCTCCCGCACACGGAACCACGGCTTAACGTCCCATCCGACGGACGGCGGCCTTTTCAAGCCCATCGGTGTCCCCTACTGACCGTGGGCAAGGCGGGGAGTTTTGCGGAGATAAATCTCAACGCTGACCCAGACGGGACTCGAACCTGGGAACTGCAGATTACGAGCCTGGGGCGGTACCGACTGAGCCACCCTCGCCCCAATTTGTATTAAGACTAATAATGAAAAGCGAAATGTAGGAAATCAAAAGAGCCTCTCTGTTCGCCAACTCTACACTAAATCAATTGTATAATTTTATTCCCCCACATGTTGGTATTTAGAAACAACTTTACACTTATTTTTGGAGAAAATAAGGAGTACCAATAAATGTTAGAAACTCAGCTATGAATAAACAAGCTCATATTTTGTGCATCGTACAAAATAAAATTTATGAAGCGTTATTGTTCTTTTAAGTTATCTGATTGCAGTCTAACCATTCATAAATAAAATAATTTAATGTAGCACTACTCACAATAAACTTGCAATGTCATGCAAAACACTTTCTTAATGATTTTAGTTTAAGTAATCCTTTTTAATGAATTCTGACATTTTCTTATACATTATGGAATTCTATATATGAAATATGTGTACTATACACTAGCCTAACAAAATATTAAAAAATTCCATATGATGCGAATGGGAATCTAATTTCGAAGCTCTATAACTTCTAAAATATGCATTAAATGGGGAAACATGAGTGCAGAAAAATTAAAGATCATAATCAAATCTATTTAAATCTCTATTTTCAACAATATTCGTTTAATATTTAATGCGTTATGGGAGCTGGAATATTTCACAACTGTAAGGCTTCGTAAGAATTTGCATCAGAAATTAATTAAAACTTAAGTATTGCTACAAACCATTTAATTAAACGAATATACACTTTAGAAGAAAATTTGCTTAAAGATTATTCCGATACTTCAGCATTATCAAGTTCCTAATCCTGTTTCCATTAAATATATATAAAATTAGATTTTTATAAAACAGCATAATTTATCGTTAAATATTCCAGCTTCCGTAATTCTTTAAATATTGAAAGAATATATCTGAAAATCGAGATTTAGATAAATTGAAGATCGAAATCAACAAATCGTATTTTGTCATTAAATACATATTTTAGAAGCTATACAGCTTCGAAATTAGATTCCCATCGCATGACATCGAAATTCTCTAATATTTTGGTAAGGCAGTGGTATCTTTCATTAATCAAAAGGACACGAATTTTTATATCTTAAATTTTCTAAAGCAGAAGTTGAATAAATTTCCAATCTAAAATACCCAAGAATGGAATTTTTATAAAATATTAGGATGACTGTATTATTTGCTCTCATAAACGGTTATATCTAATATTTTTCTACTCCAGTGTTCAAATACAGTAGGTGGGTTGGGTTGTTTTACCTCTGAGCGGCACTTCACACAACGAGCTAAATGGCCAGGTTAAAAGGACCCCGAGGACTCAGAGAATTTTGGGGGAGACAACCCACTGGACAACTGTTAGGAGACAGATGTAGCCTCCCGTTAAGGCCATCTAGCGTGTTTAACGTGCACATGGGGTTTTGACTTAATGTCCCATCGAACGGGCAGCGGCCTTTCCAAGCCCATCGGTGTCCCCTACTTACTGAGGGCAGGGAGGTTTTCGGAGATAAATCTCAACGCTGGCCCAGGCGAGACTATGAACCGTATATTACGAGTCGCACTACCGACTGAGCCACCCCCCTCCCCAATATAATAGATGTAATATGAGTCTCAATATATGAAAATTTCCTACAGGACCCTCCATATATTTAAAAATTTAAGTTTCGTTGTAAAATAAAACAAAGACTATAATATGAATGTTTTGTTTTTGTTATTTTTGCTCTGAGATCTTTCTCACAAACACCTCTAAGTTGTGTTATATTGACAGTCTACTCTCAGAATTTCGTGACAGTCTGATAGTCAAAGAATAATTCATTTTCATTTTCTTACATTTTATATTATATATCTTATATCTCGGCTATTGATCAAAGGGACATGGGTTCGAGGTCCAGGTAAGGCATGGATGTTGCTTTTCTGCTGAGGTGCCACCAACGTCACAGACCTTCTACCAAGGCGTATAAACTGACAGACCTCTGTGGCAAGCAGCTGTTTGACGGTGTATTTAGTTTTTAAATTACAGCTTATATTAATATGTAATATTATATCCTATATTCTTTGTATATCAGTATATATATCTTTGTGAGGTCAATGATGTCCAGGCGTTGTAAGAATTAATGAACTCTTACGAAAACTCTCATCAACTCCCAAGGTCCACTGATTTTTGTTTAAGAATCGTCGAGACCTATATCAACAGTTTTAGTAATAAGTGGCCAAGAGCTCACTGAATTCCCAATAAAAAAATGTTTTTACCATTTTTTTACACTTTTGCACAGTATTGAAATTAATAAATAGACAAACGGAGAAGTAACAAAATAAAAAAAAAAACACATAGCTCGTTTTTGGTAAACGAGTTTATTAAAAAAAATTCTAATTATAAAGTACATAATTTTAAGCAATTTCCAAATTAAAGAAAATAAGAATTAAATAATTTTTAGGATTAGTGAGCCTAACCCTTCTGAATGTGATCTTGAATAAAATTCTCTTACTGCAGAATGGACCGAAGTGGCAAGGTGATAAGGTTCTCAGCTCTCAGAGCAGGATTAGGAAAAGGGTCACCTTGAACAGTTCTTAAGGGAAGGTGGGAACTTTAAACTTAATAAGCATTCCAGGAGAAATTTTAAGCTATGTAACTACACGTAACTGTAGTTTTTAAGACATGAAAATTATCGGAATCAAAATGTATTCTCCTCATTTTTATCAGGAGCGACTGATCTGTATGCAGCACATAACTGTGATACAAGCTGAAGGTTTTACTAACATTTTATTTCTCGACTTCATTAGCCCGTGAATTTTTAACATTTTGTTGTATTAATCAGCGAATCATGGTAAGAAATGGTATCGGATTTATATTATTTATTGCAGATGCTTCGATTATAACAAAAAAAGAAAAGGCTACCTATAGCAGAGTTCTAACAAGAGCCTGTCAACATGATACAGAAGAGGTTTTTGGCGATCGTGGTGCTTTCTTTCCCTCGTGTGTGTCAGCTTTTTTAAATTTCCCCTTCATTCTCGCTAACTAATGATGTTAGGATGGCATTATTCGTTTGCTTAAATCACTCTACTCATTTATATAGTATATAATATCTACACTTCCAGACAATGTACAATCATATATTTACAAAGAACAGCGACTGTCGTCAGGCAATTCACTAAAAACAGGACGGTTGGATTCCCATTCCTACTAACAAAGTCATCGCAAAGCCTTCAGGTGTTCACATCACCTAGGTAACAACAGAAAATGGTTGATGCAAACACGGAGCGACGGCCTCACAACCGTCCGCTACAAAAGTCTAAAGCGCAGATGACCCCTTTTTTTTGGAAATTATCTTCCTTTTGTTCGAAATACCTCCGACGCAGTCATGAGTTGTTTTCTGGGGAGTGTAAGGTTCACTCGATCCAATCAGGTAAACCCACATTCCAAGCTGTGGGAACCTATCTAGAATGCAACTCCGGGAGCGGGACTTGGTTGTTTTTCATCCTGGCCCAGAGCTCATCATCATCATCATCCTCAAGCTGCCATGGGCTACGGAGGTCCAACCAGACCGTGCAATTTAGTTCTCCAAGCAAGTCTATCCTGAGCTACATCTGCTGCATCTGGCCACTGCACACCAATTCTAACAAGGTCCTGTTTGACGTTGTCTGCCCACCGCATCCTAGGTCTCCCCTTCTTTCTGAGGCCTTTAGGCACACTGTTCATAACCCTATTCGCCAATCTATAATTATTCATGCGGGCAACATGGCCAAACCAACGGAGTCTCTCTCTGCACAATATGCTGCTTAAAGGAGGTTGCAAACTCCTTTGCCTAATCTCATCATTAGTTACAAAGTTGAACCACCTAATGCCCAAGATACTGCGTAAGCATCTGGAATCAAAAGCATCTAGTTTCCTGTTATCTTGTTTACAATGTGTCCAAGTTTCACTACCATAACTAACCCTAGAAAGAACCAAACTATTATACAGTCTAATTTTAGTCTTTAGGTGTATACGCCTATTTCTCCACAATCTCCATAGGTTCTTAAAAGTCCCGGCAGCAATCCCTATTCGTCTGTTAATCTCATGCCGCACACCACCATTATCTGTTAAATAGCTCCCAAGATAATTAAACTGTGACACCTGCTCAAGACTGCAACCATTCCGATTAACTGAATCACAGCCTGCCTGACCAATTTTTATCACTTTAGTTTCCTCTCTGTTTATAACCAAACCTACTCTACTACCAGTCTCATGAACAGCTAGAATGAAAGAGTTCATCTCATCAACATCATTTGCCAAAAGGGCTAAATCATCAGCATAATCTAAATCAGAAATTTTCGTATCTCCAGTCCATTTAAGGCCAAAATCTTTCCCTCGAAGTGAATTTCGCATAACATAATCAATAACCAAACTAAAGAGAAAAGGAGACAAAATGCACCCTTGTCGAACACCAGAAGTAATGCTAAACCAATTGCTACAAGCCGTACCAACTCTCACACATGACTCAGTGTTATTATAGAGAGCTTTCATAACGTTAACTAACTTGTCTGGTATACCATATGATTTCACAATCAACCACAAATTATGACGATCAACAGAGTCGAAAGCCTTTTTGAAATCAACAAAGCTAGCAACCAAAGGTTTCTGAAACTCTAAATATTTCTCAAGAATCTGCCAAAGTGAAAATATCTGATCCACACATCCCCTACCACGTCTGAATCCACATTGCTCATCACGCAATTGCCTGTCAACCAGATTCTTAATTCTATTAAGCACAATCATGGAAAGAACTTTACCTGGAACAGAGAGTAGGCTAATATCCCTATAGTTATCACAAGAACTGCGATCACCTTTTTTGAAAATAGGGATAACAATAGCTCTGGTAAAATCCTTAGGAACCATGCCTTTATCATAAAAGATATTCAGAATTTCAGTCATCCAAGTGGTAACCGAAACATTCCCAACTCTAAGCATTTCCGTAGTAATTTCATCTACCCCTGGGGATTTATGAAGTTTAAGTTTAGAAACAGCCAAAATAACTTCAGATTGTGTTATAGGGCCAACATTAAAGCCACCAATGCATCTATTATCATTGCAAACAATGGGAGTAGAACTAACTACATTGTTTCGACCATCACTGAAATGCTCAGCCCACCTAGCCATGACAGAATCCTCCCCTTCTATAACCTTACCTTGTTTATCCTTCAATCCTTGTATGCCTGTCCGTTTTCTACCACACAAAACATTAACTATCTGGTACAGCTCTCTGCTGTTGTGCTGTCTAACTGCTTCCTCAGCTTTGTCAGCCAAACCATCAAGCCAAAGATTCTTATCAGCAGCTAACTGATCCTTTACAGGTTTATTAAGGTCTCTGTAATGCTTTCTATTAGGACTAGTAGGGTATTGATTAAGGGCATTCCTGCAGTTCTTTCTTTCCGAAATAAGCTCAAGTGCCTTATCACTCAGATAATTTTGCCTCTTCTGCTCCTTTTTTCGTAAAAGAGTACTGTTAGTGTCCATGACTATCATAATGACTAAGTAACCTATCATGGTAAGCTTTGGCTATAACTGGATCTTTCAGAGCTTCAGTATTAAAAGTAAATTTTTTAACCCTAGCACAACACTTTTTAAGTTTAAGTTGCAAGACACTTTTAACAAGGTAATGGTCAGATCCAATTTCAGCTCCCCTATATGCCCTGGTATTCCTAAAAGAACTAGCCCATTTGCTGTTAATTAATATGTAATCAATCATATTCTTATACAGCCCATCAGGTGAAACCCATGTGTACTTATGTATGTCGCGGTGTTTGCAATAAGAGTTAGTTATTCTGAAACCATTTAGTTTACTTACTTGTAGGAGACGTTGCCCATTGCCATTGCAGCTACCAATACCAAAAGGGCCTATTACTCCTCCCCAAAGGTCAGAGTCAGTACCAACTTTGGCATTGAAGTCACCAAGAACAAGGGTAATATCTCCTTTCTTCACAGAATTCAAAATATCCCGAAGTTGTTCATAAAACCTATCCTTCTCATCCTCATCGGCATCCTCAGTAGGGGCATAACAGCAGATAACATTCAGGTCTTTAACGCTTGTCTGAAATTTTGCTGTAAGAAACCTTTCATTAATGCACTCACATCCTAGAAGAGCATCACTAGCGTGTCTGCTGAGAAGCAGACCCACGCCTTGGTGATGCTTATTGTTGTCCCTCCCAGAAAAGAGAAATTTAATATTATGTTTAAGAATCAAACTTTTATCTGTCCATCTTGTCTCTTGCAAGCCGAGAATATCTAAATTATAATGGTGGAATTCTTGTGTGAGGACATCAAGAGAAAAAGCTCTGTGCAGAGTCCTCACATTCCAACTACCTATGGAGAGAAAATGGTTAGTGGGATGTTTAAAGAAACTATGTTTATTGAGAGAGGGAATGCCGACAATATCAAACAGCCCCCTAATCGCAGACATAGGGCAAAGACCCGTTCCCCCACTACTAAAGGCTGAAGCCATCTACACTGGAAGACTTCCTCCAATGTAGAATTTGACGATGCCAATAGAAGCAAAGAGTTCAGGTGCCTGCGATGACTTCTGCTCAGGAGTATCCACCAGCTGATAAACATATCCTGTGAATCTATTCACTTGGGGCTGTCAACCCACAAACAAACAGAAAACACAGCGGAAGATTTTCCCTGCACAGAAGTCCACCAGTGCAGCAAAATCAGGATCCTGAGCTACCTTTTTTATTCGCTAGGCAAGTCTTTAGGGAAGAATGGCTCCTGGCTCGCCCTCTAGACCCTAGCCGATCGAGCCCTTATAAAGTTTATAAGGTAGACGAGACCTCAGCAGAAAGACAACGCAAGAAAAATCCACGCCTTATTCAGGACTTGAATACAAGTTCTTTTTACTGGCGCCCATTCCACAACACTTCACTTACTTATCCTCAATGTGTAAATTCCACAATTCTGTCCGCCTTTAGAAAAAAAATAAGCTCTAGTAGCAGACAAGAATTCAGCATATTGAGTTCACGCTACGTGAACAGTAAACATCTTGAAAAGAAAACAAAAAAAAAAGGAAAATCCTCCTTTGTTGTTTCTTTTTAACAATTCTCTAGTAAAATTCACACTTAGAGGAATGGAGACAATATTTCTCGGGAAAATATCCTCTGTAACGCTTCAACTTCGAGAGTTCCTTCTCAGACAGACCCCATTCCTCCTTGGCCCTTAAAATGAAGTTTGCAGGTGCTAAGCCGGCATATCCCGTGTATCATCGAATTCAATGTACGACCGCGGCCTTTGTGACTGCCGGGATGCTTTCCCGCATACCTCCTTCTATTGTGGAGTAACCAACAAAGCAGGGGTAGGGAGTTGAGGGAAAATGGGGAAGTGGGGAAGTGGGGAGAGTGGGGAGGCTCTCTACTCCATGTAAATGAACGAGTAGAGTGAAGCAACGAAGAAGAAATCCTGGTAAGTAATGCAATTTGCTGCAACGGAGCATTAGAGAACTCGGAAGAGGGAGGAGCACGAAGATTCGCCGAGTAAATTGGCTTACGTCACTCTTTTCTCTCCTTCCTGTATCACCCCCGTTTTTTTTTTCTCCGTTCCATCTCGTGGCAACGTCCTCCCTTCCTCCGTTGCATTGTTCCACGAGACTACTTATCAAGCCAAAATTCTTGTTCTCTCAAGTTCTGGAGCTCGGGATTCCGAGCGAGCCACCAGTTCATTACACGATGCTTGGAGTCTCGCGAGGGAAACAGGTGAAAGAGGGACGAGACGCGAGGAGAGGAATGGCAGAGTTGCCACAATTATTCATCTCGGAAAACATCCGCACATATATTCCAATCTTCTTTCCACTACTCGCTTTCATTCCCCCCCCCCTTCACTTTCCCTGGCACGAGCGAACTTGTTTATCGCGGGGTAAGTTAAAACGTTGAAATTGAATAAAATGTAAACTTCAAAATCAGCTTAAAAGGGACGCAAATAGTTAAAACTAAAGGTCAAATTACGTTTTCAAGGAGAAAACATTCTCCATTTGTTTCTTCGCTTTTGAATTACACCCGAGCCGAGGCGAGATTTCGAAACGAGATTCGTTTACGGAGAACAGAATGGTTCTTACGCAATGCCACACGAATGCAACGGAAAACACACTTCGATGATTTAAAAAGAAATCGAGATAAACTTGAATTGTTTGTAAACAATTCTGCAACAGAATCACTTCTCGCCGCTTCCACACAAAGCAGAAAAATAAGGAGAGTTTTACCATCGTTCCAACATTTCAAATATAAAACTTGTATCCTGTTTAACTTTGACACACGGCAAATAAAATGCAAATGATGATCTAGATTAAATGATTAATTAATTGCCATTCATCATTATCAACAACATCCTCAAGCAGTCATTGGTTACGGAGGTCCAACCAGACCGTGCAATTTAGTTCTCCAAGCAAGTCTGTCCCGAGCTACATCTGCTGCATCTGGCCACTGCAACCAGCGGAGTCTCTCTCTGCACAATATGCTGCTTAAAGGAGGTTGCGGACTCCTTTGCCTAACCTCATCATTAGTTACAAAGTTGAACCACCTAATGCCCAAGATACTGCGTAAGCATCTGGAATCAAAAGCATCTAGTTTCCTGTTATCTTGTTTGCACAGCGTCCAAGTTTCACTACCATGACTAACCCTAAAAGAACCAAAATATTATACTGTCTAATTTTAGTCTTTAAGTGTATACGCCTATTTCTCCACAAACTCCATAGATTCTTAAAAGTCCCGGCAGCAATCCCTATTCCTCTGTTAATTTCATGCCGCACATCACCAGTATCTGTTACATAGCTCCCAAGATAATTAAACTGTGACACCTGCTCAAGACTGCAACCATTGAGATTAACTGAATCACAGCCTGCCTGACCAATTTTCATCACTTTAGTTTTCTCTCTGTTTATAACCAAACTTACTCTACTACCAGTTTCATAAACAGCTCGAAAGAAAGAGTTCATCTCATCAACATCATTTGCCAAAAGGGCTAAATCATCAGCATAATCTAAATCAGAAATTTTCGTATCTCCAGCCCATTTAAGGCCAAAATCTTTCCCTCGAAGTGAATTTCGCATAACATAATCAATAACCAAATTAAAGAGAAAAGAAGACAAAATTCACCCTTGTCGAACACCAGAAGTAATGCTAAACCAATTTCTACAAGCCTTACCAACTCACACACACGACTCAGTGTTATTATAGAGAGCTTTCATTATGTCAACTAACTTGTCTGGTATACCATATGATCTCACAATCAACCACAAATTATGACGATCAACAGAGTAGAAAGCCTTTTTGAAATCAGCAAAGCTAGCAACCAAAGGTTTCTGAAACTCTAAACATTTCTCAAGAATCTGCCTAAGTGAAAATGTCTGATTCACACATCCCGTACCACTTCTGAATCCACATTGCTCATCACGCAATTGACTGTCAACCAGATTCTTAATTCTATTAAGCACAATCATGGAAAGAACTTTACCTGGAACAGAGAGTAGGCTAATACCTTTATTGTTATTGCAAGAACTGCGATCACCTTTTTTGAAAATAGGGATAACAATAGCTCTGGTAAAATCCTTAGGAACCATGCCTTTATCATAAAAGATATTCAGAATTTCAGTCATCCAAGTGGTAACCGAAATATTCCCAGCTCTGAGCATTTCTGTAGTAATTTTATCTACGCTTGGGCATTTATGAAGTTTAAGTTTAGAAACAGCCAAAATAACTTCAGATTGTGTTATAGAGCCAACATTAAAGCCACCAATGCATCTATCATCATTGCAAACAATGGGAGTAGAACTAACCACATTGTTTAGAACATCACTGAAATGCTCAGCCCACCTAGTCATGACAGAATCCTCCCCTTCTATAACCTTACCTTGTTTATCCTTCAATCCTTGTATGCCTGTCCGTTTTCTACCACATAAACATTAACTATCTGGTACAGCTCTCTGCTGTTGTGCTGCCTAACTGCTTCCTCAGCTTTGTTAGCCAAGCCATCAAGCCAAAAATTCTTATCAGCAGCTAATTCATCCTTTACACATTTATTAAGCTCTCTGTAATGATTTCTATTAGGACTAGCAGTCCTTCAACAGAGGCCCACCAGTGCAGCAAGTCCAAGATCCACAATCAAGCTCAAATCCATAAACAAGTCCAGTCTAGTAGGTATAAATGGTCAGCACCAGGACCCTGTGAATTTGACCACTTCTCAGCAGGTTCAATTGGCATTAACGGATTAAAACCAACCCTATGCCTTCCAGTATCATCGTTCAAAGGAGGAGTTATCATTTTGCAACACATAGCATTAAAGCATTTTTCTGCCCCCATGATTTTATGATTTTAAAACTATTTGTCTATTACATATTTTAGAGAGTTCGTCTCTCTTGTTTGCTCGAGAACTCATCGTAAAAGATGAGAGCTAAGACCACAAAATTTAGTTTTCAGCTACATCTCATATCAACTTAATTCCCTGTAAATATTTCAAATCCAGAAAATTAAGCCCTTCCCCAATAGTTGGGCGCAAACGTCTGTCCATTGGAAAGTAAATGTAAAATTGAATCTTTTTATTTATTTATTTTAAGCTTGTATGAAATTTACATCCAGCCGATGGCAGCGGCCTCAGAGTCTTCGGATATTTGCTGCCGGTTTAACCGCAACCCATTACAACCTAGGAATCTTATCTATAAACCCTACAAAGTACGATACAAATGAGAGCACCAAAACAATTTTGGGACGGATCGGTCAAGTGCCTGCGAAATTACAGGGAGACGAAAACTTCAACGAAGTCAACGAATGCTCTCATACCCGTTCAGAACACACCTGCAACCTTGCTCCTCTTAATCATTTACTATATGTTAAGGCCCCAAACCATCCCATAATTCTGCTAGCATTACAACTTTCATTCTGAACACAAATTGGAACGGAAATGAATTTTCATCCCGTTGGAGGAAACTACGAAATCTTAATGCTTGGACAGAGTCATCCACGGATGAGTTACTTTCTACGATGATGACTGATCATTGCTATTTTGCAAGATACCCGAAGGAAAGCACACATCATTAACAACTCATGATGACTTTACTTTTACCCTTCTTACAAATAGGCAAGCATTGTATAGATGATGGGATGTACACACGGGTAGATGTTAAAAGGTCCATACAATATCGATTTCTAAAATCTCACTTCTGTTTCGTTATCTGTTTACGAAATATTAATGTTTTTCGTAAGGAGTGTTTAACTAGAATCTTGCTATGTCGTCAGTAAAATATTATAAACCATTAAACGAATTATTAAATTATTTGGTGCTGTATATAAAATATAAAAAATATCGGCTATTAATAGCTCATAGAGGTTTATTTACAGAATGTCTGCTCCCTTCAGAAGTCAAATTCTTTTACTACTGCCATAATTTGCCTCAAATGAAAAAATTCACAACTGCAAAAACGGAAAACTGTTGTCGACTTTAAAGCACACCCTATAATATTACACTTCTAAATATCTGTTTGATTACCTCATAAAGTATTTACTTATTTAAAATGTGAAAAGGCATAGAAATTCGAAAGAACAAATTTCATCGTAGCTTAAGTGATAAAAATGGCGACTGTATCGGAAACGTTCTTGGCAAAACCTCGCATATTTACTATTCATTTCACTTTTCCTATCATGGCTGCTATTTAAACAAGCGCCAAAATATGGATAAAATTTCCTTGGCCGAATAAACGAGAAATTTTCCACAATTTCCAAGTTAGTTTTGAAAACTAGATCACAAAAGTTACAATTTTAGGAAAATCTTTTCCACAGATGACAGGATAATGATCCCGTAACCAGAGGAAGTCCGACGAGTCTAGACAGCCGGAAGAGTAATATCCCTTTTGAAGGACACTTCGCTGCCACACAATGAGTTAAATTCCCAGGTCACAAGGACCCCAGAGTTCAGAACAGAGTTGATCAAGGACACCGAATGAACAGCTGTTGAGAGGCAGATGGGTACCTCTCGTGCAGGCTCATGAATCTTTTTCTCCTTGTGGAGCATGGTTCAACTTTTCGAAAGTCGTACTTCTCCCATTTTAGGAGACGTAGCTCTGTGGATGCGATGTACTTTACCGGTACTAGTTGGAGTTGCCTCAGTTTGTAGCATAGAAAAAAGACATCGACATGCCTAGAAATTTGAGTGGACTCCCAGTAAACCTAGACTCGTGGCATGTTGCCACCACTACCTCCATGTTAAGCCACGATCTGTATTATATATTTCATATCTAAAATATTAAGGTCAAAAATTAGCCTAAAAATAAAGAAGTTTTGATATTTTCATATTTTGCTGTTAATTCTTTAGTGTTAAGAGTGCTCCACTTCAGTGAATAATCTACTCAAAAATGTTTTTGGTGTTCGAAATACACTGCTCACAAAAATTAGGGGATATTTCAAAATGAATATGAAGCGATAAAATATCCCCTAATTTTTGTGAGCAGTATATTATATTGATACGATAACATAACCATAGAGGATAAACAAAATGGTTGTCCTAAATGACCTACCTCTGAAACGTCGGTTTCTTAATTCAGTTCGCAGATGTTGGTATCAGAATTGAATGGTGAACCAGTGTGATGTGGTGCTCAACGTGCCAAGAATGCTTCGCGCTTTTTTGTGCGTGCAATTCAAGAGGCGTCTGCATGCAGTGCGTGAGTGTCGCGCGAATTATTAGGATAGAATTGCAAAAGAATACGTCGCCAGATTAGCGAGTTTTGTTGTAATTTGGTGTTTTTTAATCCAGTGAAATACTATACTCAGAAAAACAAATCGATTAACGTTATAACTAAAAAAAAGCCATCACAATAAATTTCACATATTCATGGATTTGTAAACTAATTAAAATTTTGTAACTCGCTTTGTAAATTAATGAATAAATTGAATAAACTAAATTTAGGTTAAAAATCATTTCTTCGGTTTCGGCAGCAAGACACTTTCAACAAATTCACATACAATTTCAGCTCGTCCACGCGACCGGACTATTCCAGAGCTGCGCGGAGTGAGCCAGTTGAAAATCTGGGGCACTCCAGTGATCCCTAATTCGGATCTTGGCTAGTAATGTTTCCTAAATTTGGTCCTTCTCAGCTCGGATAGGTGTGGCTTCCCTTTTAAAAGGCTCTGTATAAGATTTTCTGTTCTTAACAGAGGTACCGCATTCTCTATTAACACATACTTGATGATATTCAGACCTCCCAGTATTTGTAGTAATTAGAAATTAGTTCGGGGTTAATTTTTCGAGCCCATGTTCGCCCAAGCTGGCCCGTTTTGGACAAAAAATATACAGAATTGCGTGTTGTTAATCATTATTCTTATAACATTAATTATAATCGTTTTGTGACAAAATTGAAATGTTAATGCCATTTGAATGAAAAATATTATAAATACTTGTAGAAACTGAAAGTTCGTGGGTAATATCATTATAAAAGCAAAAATATTTTATAATTTTTGGCTTATTTTTTTTCATACGAAGAAATATTTGAAATTTGAATTATTCTGAGCCACTCTGCCAGACCGATCAAAAAATTGTCTGTTTTATTTGAAGCACTACAAAGGCCGAACTCATTTCTAGTAGTAGTGTTGTTATTCTCAAACCATTAGCTTGATATATGTACCTATAGGAGACGCCCCACTCTCTTGCAACTACCAATACCAAAAGGACTCGACACTCCTGTCCAGGACTGGATTTAAGAGCTGGGGGTGGGGGGGGGGGGAAGGTGGCCTTGCCCTTTCTACTTTTGAGATTAAAGCTAGGAATCGGAACTAAGAAGAGGGATATATTAAATGTGCATACTGTATGTTATCCGTATTTTTCAAGAAATTTGCTAAACACAAGTAAAAAGAGGGAAATAGTTTACAGCGGAAATGCGTTCTGGTTTATTTCGGCACGATCTTGTCCTCCACCCCCTTTCAATCCGATTTCTTATATCCCAACGTGCCTTTAATTTTTTCCTAGATCGGTGCGTGCCTCTGTCCAAAGGTCAGAGTCAGTACCAACTTTAGCATTGAAGTCACCGAGCACGAGAATAATATTTCTTTCATTGACAGAATTCAAAATACCTTGAAGTTGTCCATAAAGCTTAAGTTTCTCGTTTTCATCAATCCTCACTGGGGTCATAATAACAGATAACATTAGTCTTTAATTCTTGTTCTTAATTTGGCTGTAAGAAATCTTTCATTAATGCAATAATATACTAGACAGCATCATTGACATTTCTGCTGAGAAGCAAATTTAGGCGTTGCAGATGTTTTCTGTCCTCTCGTCCTGAAACGAAAAAATTTACGATTATTTTTTAACTTTCTGACCTTTACTTGTACATTTAGTTCCTTGCAGTCCCAGAATATTAGGTTATAATGCTGGAATTCCTATGTGAGGGCATCAAGAGAACAGTCTCTATGCAGAGTCCTCACATTCTTACTTGTGGAAAAATAGCGGCTTTTTTAAAAGAATTTTAAAGAAACTAACTTTATTGAGAGATGATTATTATATATTAGATTATTATATGTAGATAGGGCAAACAATGTCAAACAGTTCCGTAACCGCAGGCCTAAAAGCTAAAGCCACGTTTCTGGTAAGAACGTAGACCACCAAAGGGTTTCTTTATCATCATAGAGCTTCTTTATAATCAAGGGGCTTTCTTATCATCAAAGAGCTTGTTTATCACCAAATGGTTTATTCATCATCAAAAGTTTCTATATCATCAAAGGCCTCCTTTTTTGCCAAATGGCTTCTTTATCATCACAGACCATCAAGCCTTTTCGAGCACCAGCAAACTGTCGTCTGAGGCATATTAGCCTAGTTTAGGATCGACCGTGTTAAAACTAACCCTGTTCTGAGAACTGAAAAAGCTAAATTCGGATTTAAGTAAAATATTTGCTACAATAATTAATTACACTGAACTTGAAGATAAAATAAGCTTGTAAATAAAATTACCTAATGCCGCTTGCCACAGAGGTCTGACAAGAGCAACAATATCCTGTTAGATCTTCCTAACAATATAATGCTCCATAAAGAATCTGAGAAACGCTATACCTCAGCAGAAAGATAGCAAACATGAGACAGAAAATTTCTGTCTTTCCAACCATTATCCACACTCTGTTTCCTACTAACATTGGACGCTTCAAAGAGCTTGTCGCTTTCTTAGACAGAAAACCGGTATCCAGAACATCGCTCCATAATTTACCAACAGACGTTCTTTCGCTCAGACCGACGATTGCAGTTTCAATACCGCTTCGATTAAACCTCATATCCTTCATACGAATCAATAAGGATGAAAGCGAGAATCCCAGACAGCATCCAATGCACTATATTACAAAAAGGGACTAGACGTTATGTGAATTGAAAGTCACATTACAAAGGGCGGGGGACAGCTCAGTCGGTAACGCGACAAACTCGTAATCTGCAATTCCCAGGTTCGAGTCCCACCTAGTCAAGCGTTAAGATTTAACTCCGCAAAACTCCCCGCCCTAGGTAAGTAGAAGACCCGCCTTCCGTCGGATGGGACGTTAAGTAGTGGCCCCGTGTGCGGGAGAACCATACTCTGTGCACGTTAAAGAATACGCTGAGTGACCTTGACGCGAGGCTACCATCTGTCTCCTAACAGTTGCCCAGTGGGTCCCCTTCCCCCAACCTTGTCTCAGGCCTCGGGGTCCTTGTGACCTGGCCATTTAGACCACTGTGCGCAAAAATAGTGCAACCTAACCAATATTCAAAAGCTCCATAGATTTGAAAGTAAGTTTACACAAAAATGTTATTGGTGATAAAATGAAGATCTCACTCAGATTTCTCTAAATATCTATTTTCCGCAATATTCGTTAAATATGTACAGGATTATGGAAGCTGAAACATTTAATTCTTACTTTTTGTACTCACGAAACTTGAAAAGGAAAATCACAAATGCTATATCTTTCACTACCATAAGCGTAATATTTGATGTTTTGTAATAAAGATTTTTTTTTCGGTTTGCATCAGTTTAGGTGAAAACAAGTTTAGGAAGATAGTGGCAGCGGCATCTGCAGTTAAATGTTCCAGCTTCAATAATTATTTAAAGATTAAAAGAATATCGTTCAAAAATGAAATTTAGAAAGATTTGAGCGAGACTTCAGTTTGTGTCTAGTGACGTGGTTTCGTGAAAAGCTCATTTACAAAACTCATTTTTCATTCACATAGCATGGAAATGTCCGGTTACTTTTTGTAATATAGTGTACATGACGACAGTCCCTCGTCTGCATTGAGATCTATACAAAAGTCAGAACTCGTTTCGTCCATTATAATTATCATCAGACGGAGCCATTGTAAATCTTTTGTTTTTTCTTCCCTTTCATAAATCAATAAGCGGAAGTTTTGGATTACTTTCTTCATTCGTTTTCATTTTTCCTGTAATAAAGAGGTTTGAAGTTATTTGCGAGCATTAATATATATTCACGAAACGGCAGCAAACGACATTTATTCCGATTCCTTGCTCCAGGACCTGGTCTTAAAACAGTACTCTATGGAATAAAAGAAGGAAATTTTATTGAGATTTTGACGCCAGAAGTACGCTTCGATTGAGGAAGTCATTAATTCCTCCACTGCGTTCAAAGGATCAAGCAATCACAATAAATCATATCATTTATATCCCCATAAGAATTTCGAATCCAAGAACAGAGAAGTCTAAGAAACTCTCTTTGATCTATCCAGCATCCCTATCAGCAGATGAAGCGAGATTTCAATAAGAAACGATTTTCTCTTTCGACGTCCACTATAGTTGGTAACAAATTCTTAGCAAGAAAACTAGAACACATATGCCCTTGGTGAATATGCGAGGCTCACTTCCAAAGAGAATGTAGTTTTTTTCTTTACCGACTTTTACACCCTCTAACGGTGGCAATTCGAACCAATGGATGATTGGGAAAATCATCAGTTTAATTATTTTGGGAGTTATGTAAACTGATACTGGTGATGTGCGGCATGAGATAAATAGAAAAATAGGGATTGCCGCTGGGACTTTTAAGAGTCTATGGTGGAAAAATAGGCGTTTACAACTAAAGAATAAAATTAGGCTGTATAATAGTTTGGTTCTTTCTAAGGTTAGTTATGGTAGTGAAACATGGATCCTTTGTAAGCAGGATAACAAGAAACTTGATGCCTTTGATTCTAGATGCTTACGCAATATCTTGGCCATTACGTAGTTTGACTTTGTAAGTAATGATGAGGTTAGAAGAAGGAGTCATCAACCTCCTTCGAGCAGTATATTGTGCAGAGAGAGACTGCGTTGGTTTGGCCATGTTGCCCGGATGCATAGCTGCAGATTGGCAAAGAGGATTATGAACAGTGTACCTAAGGGTATCAGAAAAAGAGAGAGACCTAGAATGCGATGGGCAGACAATGTCAAACAGGACCTTACTAGAATTGGTCTACAGTGGCGAAACGCAGCAGCTGTAGCTCAGAACAGACACGTCTCGAGAGGAAAACTACACAGTCTGGTTGGACTTCCGTAGCCCATGGTTGCATGAGGAATTTGTATGTGTGCAACGATGGAATTTGAAACCATCTGGATGATTGGAAAAATGCGAATCATAATATTTCATTAGTACCTGTGCTACTCAAAGAAATGTTTTGAGTTACATCTTAGAAAAAAAGTTGTCTTCCTACCCTCTGCGATTAAAAGGCACGCGATTGCTGTCAATGCAAACGCCTTGACCCAACCACTCCATCAGCAAATTTCAAATTTTAACATAAATACATCGTTTGCAATGTTCATCAAACATTTTTAAATTTTAAAAATTTTCATCCGTTAGAGGGTGCTGTTGAAATTATTGGGAGATTGAAAATGTGAATCACAATATTTCATCAATATCTATCCAACCAAAAATAATTTTCAATATATCACTAAAAAGAAAAAAAAAATCAATGCCTACCGACGACAGATAGGTAAACGAAAGATGAAAACATTAGCTCGTTTTTCCTTAGGACCAGAGCTGAAAAGGAGATGATGTTTCACATCTGAGCGGTACTTTTTCACAAAAAAAACTAGAAAATGGCTCCGTTACACTCTTAGGAGACAAAATGGAAACCTAGAACCAAAGCTATTGAAATTACCGTATTTTAACGTGTAGAAGGAACCCCCTGATTTTTGATCAAAGATATTTTTATTTTAAGATATAATCATTTATTTAAGAATACTATCCATGTATAAGAAATCCCCCCTATTTTTGGGACCCATTTTTTTGGCAAAAAGGGATTCCTTATACACGTTAAAATACGATATTCGTTAATGTGCACAGCAGAGTTAAGGCTGGTAATTACTCTCCTGACCAAGGAACCAGCTTAAGTCCCCATATGTTGTTGGGTTGTTTTACCTCTGAGCGGCACTTTTTTGCACACCATGGGCTAAATGGCCAGGTCACAGGGACCCCGAAGGCTCAGAGAAGGTTGGGGGAGGGGACCCACTGGAACAGCTGTTGGGAGACAGATAGTAGCCTCCCGTCAAGGCCATCCAGCGTGTTCTTTAACGTGCACAGGGTATGGCTCTCTCCCGCACACGGGGCCACAGCTTAACGTCCCATCCGACGGACGGCGGCCTTTCCAAGCACATCGGTGTCCCCTACTGACCGTGGGCAGGGCGGAGAATTTTGAGGAGATAAATCTCAACGCTGACCCAGCTGGGACTCCAACCTGGGAACTGCAGATTACGAGCCTGACACGCTACCGACTGAGCCACCCCCGCCCCACCCCACCCCATATGAGAGAGATGTTTCGGAAATAAAATGTATGTATTGTTTATTAATTTAAATTCAAGTATTAATCCGATGATAAATTTATTTTAGATCACTGAAAGTTTAATCCTCTGAGTTTATTTGTTAAAACAGAAATGCAATTAAAAGAAACTCTTTCACTTTTGATTAAAGAGTTATTTTGTGATTAGGCATTTGACATTGTTACTCAGTTTCTTAGGAGATTTACAGTAACTACGAAATGCAGGCTGTTCATAAAGTCCTGAATTACAAAGTTTAAGGACTTAAAAATGTATGTTGGCTAATACAATTTGTTTTAGCAGATGAAGTATCCCAAACATATTGTGTTAATACAGTCATATTTTTATTTCGTATTTTATACTATGCAAAGTGCTTGATCGAAAATGAGGACACCACAAGAAAAGGCACAATGTGTTTAAGTCACCTCTTCTGCATAATTCCTGGCTCATGTGCAAAAAAAAACGTTCCTTCTGTGAACTCAATAGAGCGATGGTGTCAGAAAGTTCTGGAAAACGACATTGTTAGAGCCAGGCTATCGGCATAGACACGCTGGATGGTTTTGACGGGAGGCTACCATCTGTCTCCCAACAGTTTTACAGTGAGTACCCTTCTCTCAAACCTTCTCTGAGCCCTCGGGGTCCTTGTGACTTAATTTAGCCCATTGTGTGCAAAAAAGCACCGCTCACAGATAAAAGAACCCAACCCATTCCTGTTATGACACGCTATGCACGTTAGTTCCACCACGGCAGTAGCAGGTAGTGAATTTGTGATCGTGTTGTTCTGTTTATCGGAAATCTTTCATCCCTCAATTTGTAATGCTGCCAAAGAAAAATAATGCGCAAGGACTAAAGCGAAAACATGTTGTTTTAACTTTGAAACAAAAAAAATTGAAATATGCAAAGACTTGAAAATCGGAAGGAATCCAATGTTGGTTCGACAACGATCTATGATATTAAAACGCAAAGTGGAAAGCTTGAAATGTTCTTTGTGAGATCCGAGAGTGATAAAAACGTAGAGCAGCATCATACACTTCATACCTCTAAGCTTGAAGACTTGGATAGTGCGTTGTATGAATGGTTCTCATTAAAGAGGTCGGAAGGAGCATGCATTTCAGGACTGATGCTAATAGAAAAGGTGAAGGAATTTTATGAAAAGATGAAAATAACAGAGCAGGTACATTTTCTTAGGGATGAGTCACTCGCTTTAAAATACGGCTTGGGATCGAAAACTTTACGCATCAGGTAAACAGAAACCTGTCGATACGAAATCAGCTGAAGAATTTTGTTAAAAAATTAACTTTCCAGCAAATATGTAATGCGGACGAGACATGGTTAATGTGGAGATGCCTTCCAAGCACAACCTTAGCTGAGGCCGATGAAAAAATTGCTCACGGTGGTTTTCAGTGAAGTAGTTCCCGAAGATTTGTTTAAGTGCACGGATTTAGATATTCATTAAAAGTAAAAATACATATAAAAAATTATATTTCAGATATTTACATTTGCATTGGCGTTATGCTTCATTTTAAATAACATTGTTTTTAACTGCATTTCTATTTTAACTAAGGCTTGAATGCAAGATTGTACCTACTCTATTTGATGTCTATAAAACATTTTCTGATGCAACTGGCAGGGTCATCTCTCACCGGCAACCCCATTCTCCATAAATGCCGGATAACCGAAAGTTGCTATTAATAGATCAGTATAGATTTGGGGATCGGTATATTTGCCTGGGCAATCATTCCTTTTTGGAACACGAAAGAGTCTAAAACGGAATGTCCTGCTGATGCCTAACAGGATGATTGCCCATTTTGTTTTCTGAGCAAAATCATCACCGTCACCATGTATCAGGCCATGGTGGATAACTTTACGACTCCATAGGTGGAAGATCTCCAACCAAAAGTCATCTTCCAGCAGGCTGCTGCTCCGTCGCATTGATATCGAACACAGACAGAATTGCTCAACCAAACGTTTCGTGACCGTTGGGTTGGTCCTGATGGACAAAATCTATGGCCACCGCGATATTCTAACATCAAAATAATTGGCTTTTTTGGAGTGTTTTGAAGGACAAAGTATTCCATCCCTATTCATGCTATTGCTAGTCTTCATCGAAGAATTAAGGATGTCATTTTCAGTGTGACAATAGATATGATCGAGCCCACATGGCAGGACATATCGACATCCTGCTTGTCATTAATGGTGCGCAGAGAGAAATTATGCCCTAACTTACGAAAACTTTGAGAGATGTTTCAACTGCTGAAAGAAATCACAACGGAATACATTGAAGTTTTTAAGTTCTTAAGAAAACTTTATGATCCATCCATCTTACAAAGTTTTCAAGCAAACTTTGCAATCCTCCATGACCTTGTGGATACCCTATAATATCTTTCATTGTTTAAAACCTTAGGACCACATCTAGGATATTTTCCTGAAATTACTATAAACGAAAAGCAACAATCTTGTGATTTCTAAATTATTCAGCTAATTTTGAAAACATGAAAACAATGAAAATAAGATAGTAAACATAAATAAATCTTGTTATTATTAGTGGAACAAATCATTTACAAATTGAAATGGATATTAAGCATGGGAGCTGTTTTTCATTTCTTCTATTTTGTTTTCTAAGAAACATTATACATATTTACATGAGGATGAAATACCTGAAAAGTATCAAAAGCTTGCATGCATTGAAGTTACAGGATTGTAATTGTCATAGCTGATAGAGAAGGTATAATTTTTGAAATACATTCTAATAAAAAATTAAGGGAAAAAGAAATGAAAGAATCCTAGGTTTAAAGGTAATCTCTACGTGTACAGTAAAATATCCTGAGTAATTATAAATGCAGTGAAGTGATGAATGTCGGTATCAAAAAATAAAACGGGTTCCACTTCGCATCATTTAAACAAATAAGCTGGATAATGCGTATAAATAGCCACTAAAAGTAGTAATTATACCTGGGACACAAAAATTATCTATGCTTTGAATGGAAACATTATTCCTAAAAGCATAAAAGCCAAATCTTGAGAGTTATATATTCATTACGTATTCAGTAATAATATTTAGTAGGATCGGGTTGTTTTACCTCTGAACAACACTTTTTTACATACAATGGGCTAAATGGCCAGGTCACAAGCACCCCGAAGGCTCAGAGAAGGTTGGGGTAAGGGAAGCTGACAGAATAAGAAGACAGATGTAAGCCTCACGTCAAGGTCATCCAGCGTATTCTTCAATGTGCAGAGAGTAGGACTTGGTAGAATTGCGTTTACAGGATATTTAGAGCATAAAAAAAAAGTAAGTCCCATGGCCGAGTGGTTAGCGCGCTTGGCTACTGATCTAAGGGACCTGGGTTCGAGCCCCGGGTAAGGCATGGTTGTATGTGTCGTTTTTCTGCTGAGGTCCTGCCATCCTCTAGATCTTCTACTTTGGCATATAAACTGTCAGACCTCTGTGGCAAGCAGCTTCTTGAGGGAGTATTTATTTATTATTAATATTTGGGACTCGAACCTTCTAAATGTAGATTACGAGCAAGGAGGCTTACCAATTGATTCACCCCATTCCTCATAAATACCGGTGATTATAAATGAATATAACGGTTTTGAATATTTACTATACTAAAAAAAAGATCGATTTAGAAATATATTTTAGGAAAACACCTCTGAAAATATTTTACATATTAGAAATAGATTACTACTGCTTCATATGGCTACGAGGAGTCAACTGACATTCATCCATCAATATTCCAGTTCATCCATCAATATTCCAGTTCATCCGATACAAGTTTTCTTCGTTGTTGTCTCTCACATCTTCCAAAACTTTCTTAAGACCTTCAATGTCCGAAGTTCTGACATTGTGACGATTGAGTTAGCCGCTGACGAGAAAGACTGCGTTATGAAAGAAAACTAACCTCATGGCAAAGACTTTCGTCGCTGGGGCGGGGGGAGCTCAGTCGGTAGCTTATATGGCTCGCGATCTGCGCTTCCCAAGTTCGAGTCCCGCCTGAGCCAGGGTTGAGATTTATCTCCACAAATCTCCCCGCCCTGCTCTAGGCTAGTAGGGGACACCAATGGACTTAGAAAGGCTGCAGTCCGTCGGACGGAACGTTAAGCCGTGTGCGGGAGAACCATGCTATATGCACGCTAAGGAACACGATGAATGGCCTTGACGGGAGGCTACCATCTGTCTCCCAACAGCTGTCTAGAGGATTCTCTCCTCCAACCTTCTCTGAACCTTCGGGGTCCTTGTGGCCTGGCCATTTAGTCCACTGTATGTAAAAAAAAGTGTCGCTCAGAGGTAAAATAATCCTTTCATCATTCTTGATCCATTCATAGAAGCCACAGCAAAAATTCTCCCTTTTTCGTCTCGTTTAAAAAAAAATCGAAATGTTTTTCCTTTGTCGTATGTCCATCTGTAGACATTCAACTTTTTTGTTTTTAGAGATAAATTATTCTTTTTGGATTGGATAGGTTTTGTTGAAATATTACGATTCGTACTTTCCGGATCTCCTCAAAGTTTAAATTGCGACCTCTAATGATAGAAATTTTGAAAATGAAAAATTTTACACGAATATTGTAAACGATGTATTTATACTAGAAATTTCAAATTTTGGTGGTGGAATGTGAAGGACACGAAGTTTACGTTCGCAATGATAAGTCCTTACGCCCAGGGTGGGTGGGACAGGTAAATGTTTTGTTTTAAGAGATGATTGTAAAATTATTTTTCGTTAGGATAAGTGCTAGTGAAATACTATGTCGCGAGTTTTTGAAATCTTTACTTTTAATTTACATCGTTAGAGGTCCCTAATTGCAGAAATGGCGAAAATTTCAGCGAATGTTGCAAGTGATCTGTTTATGGTAGAAATTTGAAATTTCGGAGGTAGAGTGTCAAGAGATATTCCATTGACAACAACAATCTGCCCTCTTTTCTCAGAGGGCTGTGAGAAAGGCAACTTTTTAAATTTAAGGAATAGGAGACAAACGCTTTTATAATACAATTACTATTATTTTATTATTATATTACAATTACTATTAAAATACTCCTATTTGCATTTCCCCCCCATCATCCATTAGCTCGAATCAAAACTTTTAAAGAATACATAAGTCGGTAAAAAAAATTACTCTCTTTAGAAACGAGATTTCAATATTCGCCAGAGGCGATATTGTGTTGTAGTTTCTTTACCTGCAAGCTTCATAGCTTTGAACAATTGCTGTGTGTAGCTTTTTATAATTTGAAATAAACTTCCGTATTTATTCCTTGAAAATATGCATCATTTGTTCAGTTTGCGTGTACAGGATTTACAAACGTAATTTTTAAAATCATTCGATGCATTTGTAATTACCTCATACGTGTGTCTTTCAATGGCGTTGCGCGAGAGAAAACTAAGAAACTATAACACTTTTGACGCTTTGACGGTTTTCGCAGATTATTGGTTGCTTGAGAGGTCATTGACCTCTCAAGCAACCAATAATCTATGTTAGCAATCTGTAAGAACTAAGAAACTTCAGCTGCGCAGTCTCACAGTCTCTCCAGCTTCACTACCTCTGAGCGGCAGTGTTTTTGCACACAAATGGCTGAATGGCCAGACCACAAGCACCGCTAGGGTTCAGAGAAGGTGGGGGGAAGGGGACTCACTGGACAGCTGTTAGGAGACAGATGGTAGTCTCGCGAAAATATCATATAGAGCGTGTTATTTAACATCCACAAGGGATGGCCATCATGCCCTCAGTACCACGGCTTAACATTCCATCCGACGGAGGGCTGCCTTTACAACCCAATCGGTGTCCCCTGTTTGCTCTTTGGGTTGTTTTACCTCTGAGCGGCACTTTTTTTCACACCATGGGCTAAATGACCAGGTCACATGGACCCCGAAGACTCAAGTTTGGGGGAGGGGACCCACTGGAACAGCTGTTGCAAGACAGATGGTAGCCTCCCGTCAAGGCCATCCAGCTTGTTCTTTAACGTGCACAGGGTATGACTCTCCCGCACAAGGAGCCACGGCTTAACGTCCCATCGGATGGACGGCGGCCTTTCCAAGACCATCGGTGTCCCCTACTGACTGTGGGCAGTTTTTGCGGAGATAAATCTCAACGCTGACCCAGTTGGGACTCGAACCTGGCGCGCTACCGACAGAGCTCCACCCCCACCCCCACCTATTGACTGAGGAAAGAGTGGGATGTAGCAGAGATAAATCTAAACGCCGCCCAGGTGGGACTCGAACCTGAGAACTTCAGATTATGAACCTGGGAAGCTATCAAATGAGCTACAATCTCCACTCCAGCAACACTACTGATGTCTTCCTGATTACAAAAGATTATTTTTCACACAGAATAGTTTGACTATTTAAGTAGCTTTACACACCGCCCAAAGTTTAACAAGGACAGTTTGGATACTTAAATTTATTTTTCCCCCTTCCATTTACGATTTTAACAACTTAAGCACTAACTGCTCTTCCCAGCTCGAACAATGTCAGAAGAATTTCCTTCAATTACCTTTCCCTTTAAGACAGAAGAAGAGAGCATCTGCTGGCAAATCTGCTGACACGAACTTATTATGCTGCCACATCAGAAACTCGATGTTTATGTTAAACCATTAATGGCAGCTTTCTGCCTCACGAGCTTGTCAGTCGTCAGTCAAAATGCTCTGGCAAAATGGAACCTGGAACTAATGGAACGTAAGGAGCGATTTTCGATTTCCATTAAGAGTATTAAAGTCCCATTAGATCATCAAACTGGAGGAATAAAATAAAAAAGAGGCTTAATTTCCCGTTTCATAAATGTCTTTTAGAAGAAACTGGGAAATAGCTGTAGCCAAATGAAGGCGACTCGTTACCAGAACATGAGTTATGTGAAATTGCCTGTGCCGGCGTTTTGAAGAGTTTAAGAAAAATAAGTTCCAGTCGGAAGTGTAATGCAATGGGCAGTTTCAGAGTTCATATTCCTGTTCCATCGTTTATGTCAAACCTTAATGGCGTAACGAAGCCATCATCACAACTGTTAACGTGCTCTGTTGGCAGGGTGCTGCCTCATGAACCACAGTTAAAGGCGCTCATTAAATCGTTAATCTTGGGAATGGTTAAGAAAAAGAGGAAATGTTAACTGCCTTATAATAAAAGAACAACTTGAATTCCGAATGTGATGTTCTATTTTAATGGAATAATTTAGAAGCCATAAAGAGGTTCCACGTTACAAAAACCGAAGAAGAAAATTAATAACATCACCTTAGGTTTGGTGCCGAGAAGAAATAGTTGAGGAAGTGAATGAGATCAAAAATTACGGATGAAAAATGTTTAATTAATTCTAAACTGCAAAAGAGTCTACTTTCTTATTTGCTCCCTAAAAAGCTAGAAGTAAAAGTGAAGTACTCCGAATATATAATAAGTTATTGAAGTCCTATTAACTTCAGAGGAAGATAGGAAGGGGAAAATTTTGTTCAATAGATAAAATAAAATCAGTTTGGGGGCCCTATCTTCCTTTGAAAGCGATAGAAATTCAATAAGTCGTTTCTAGATCGATATGCTTTACTTTCAGTTTTTACTTTTTAGGAGCATATAGGTAGTTAAGTATTACTTAAAATTTTTAGTTTATATATTTTATTTGTACTAACAAGTATTCATCTTCGGAAAGGAAAATTCCTCCATTGCTACTCTGCAAGTTCTAAGCTTTCAGGAGCGGGGGTGGCTCAGTCGGTAGCGCGCCAGGCTCGTAATCTGTAGTTCCCAGGTTGGAGTCCCAGCTGGGTCAGCTTTGAGATTTATCTCTGCAAATTTTCCCGCCCTGCCCACGGTCAGTAGAGGACACTGATGGGCATGGAAAGGTCGCCGTCCGTCGGATGGGACGTTAAGACGTGGCCCCGTATGCGGGAGAACTATACTCTGTGCACGTTAAAGAAACGCTGGATGGCCTTGACGGGAGGCTACTATCTGTCTCCCAACAGCTGTTCCAGTGGATCTCCTCCCCCAACCTTCTCTGAGCCTTCGGGGTCCATGCGCCCTGGCCATTTAGCCCATGGTGTGCAAAAAAGTGCCGCTCAGAGGTAAAACAACCCAACCAAGCTTTTATTTGACGTGCGACTCGTAAGCATCCACCCCCAATAAACCTTCCTCCGTTATTTTTTGTAGAAGAGAAAATAGGAGCAAATTTACAATTTCAAGACATTCCTGACATCGAAAGGTTTCACTTCAGATACGACTCATTACTTTCGAATCCCTTGAAATCTCCGTTACCTGTTTTGGGTGGGGCACAAAACCTGAGGTTTCCTACAACTTCATTTGACAAATGAATATAATTCCTTACTCTCGGTCCTCATCCGTTAGGAAGATAGTAGAACAAGGTTTTTCATGTTTACCCTCTTTTATAGGGGAAGAAAGCACAGGGAGTATATTTTTAGAGCCTATGACACTCCGCGTGCTCCGACAAGCTTTAATTTGACACATAATTCGTTGCGATTAGTCAACAGGTTGGGAAAATATGCTGGAATAGCGTTTTGATATTGTCAAAAAATGACGCGTCAGCAAATGACGAGCGAAAACCATGTAGAGCCCTGCTCTACATATCGTTATCTATCCTCCTACACAATCGGGCATTTAAAAGCTCTCGGTGGATGAAAGATTAATGATAACGAGGATAGCAAATAAAATTGCGAATAAAAAATTATGTTGACGCGGATAGCAGAGAAAAATCGCTGATTTCATAAGAATAGCAAGAACACGGGAAAACATTACTCTATTATTGGGGAGTGACATGAGTGAAAAAAAAAAGTACTTGAGATAATGGAAAAGTAATTTACTTGAAAATTCAGTGATTATATTCACTTTAAAAAAAACTGGAATAAAGTAATAAATTTATAAAACATATCTTATGTGGGAGATATTTTTTCTGATAAAAATTTAAGTTGAAAAAAAATTACCTGAACGTTGTGTACAAAAATGGAATTAATTCTGGGAAAATCTTATTTTTAGAGATCAAACATTTTACATAGTAAAATGTGGAAGGGAAGTTAGTATTAAAATTGGGTGTCTTCCCATAATGGCGGATAACTTCATTTAAAAGATCAAAATTAACTCAGAGAAGAATTTTCGAAATTACGTTTAGGTAAATTTTTGTCTAATATTTTAAAAGGCATATGTTTCTGAAATACGGGCTTATGTTTTATCAGAGTATATTATTCAAATTATTTATTTCTCATTAGTAAACCATTAGACTGATTTCCTCACAATCATACATCAGATTCTTTGCAAACCTTAACGGTTATGAAGTAGCCAATTTACGTGGATGACGATAAAGATTTGAGGATACAGATATAACTTTCGTTATTCGCGCAGAGCTTAATGATAAGATATTCACATACATAAATAATAGCCCTGCAGGGAAGAAACTCTTGATCAGTTATATCCGAAATATTTAGACTATCAGAAATCAAACATTTTCAATCAGACTCTAAAACAGATCGCAAATTGAAACATTTGACCGATTAATTTTCGAAAAGGTCAAATTTATTAATTAATGATATTCAACTTACCATATATTTTTACTGATGGATGAACTTGATGTAGTGTAGCAAAATGAGGAGGTGGTTGAATCAGTCGGAACGCGCCGTGATCACAATTTACAATTCCCAGGTTCGAATCCCAGCTGTGCTAGCGTTGAGATCTGCTATCTATCGTGCATTCAGTGAGAAACGGAATATCGATGGGCTCGGAAAGGCCGTCGTCTCTCAATGGGCTCTGCGTGCAGAAGAGGCCATATGCACCTTAAAGAACGCATTGGATGGCCTTGACAGGAAGTCTCCTAATAGCTTCCCGGTGGATCTACCTCACCAACTTCCTCTGAGCCCTTGAGGTTCCTCTGACCTGGACATTTAGCCATTTTTGGCAGAAAAGTGTCATTCAGAGATAAAACAACCGAACCGAAAGTCCACTCAAACGATTAACAGAACGCTGTCTCAATGTCTTGTTTATCTCCCCTTGTTTTATCTCCTGGGGTGTCCTATAGAGATGCTCAGGGGATATATTTGGTATAGGCATGAGAATCGCAGAAGATTATCCAGGGAGCAAGATACGACTTCTCATTGGTACATATAATGAAGCCAGGTGGAACCAGTATTTCACCTCGTTACTTTTTTCTGCAAAAAGGTTACGCTCTATATATTTTCTATAACTGATATAAATAATTGACTAGAGGATTTAGTTTGATGAACTTCGTCATATATTACATTAAACAAATCTTTTCAGTACAAATGTGTCATTACACTTAAATAAAAAAAACTTCCTCTGGAACAGTGGAATGCAATTTCTTTCTATAAATAATAGTTGCTGCTAAAAACTGGTTATAGAGAATAGAGGAAAAGAGATTTCATAGGAAAAGAAAATCAGGTTCAAAATAGGGTTCTATTATAAATAGCAACTTGAAGTTTGGCAATCTGGCATTGATGAGCAATCTGGAACAGTGCCATCACGTATTTTGGAAATTATGGGTATAGAAAACTGTCCGTGGTGTTGGTCGCGTTGTTTTACCTCTGAGCGGCATTTTTGCACCCAATGGGATAAATGACCAGGTCACAAGGATCTCAAGGGTTCAGAGAAGTTTGAGGGAAGGTGACCTACTAGGCCGCTGTTAGCAGACAAATGGAAACCTCCCGTCAAGGTCAGCGCTGGATTAATCATTAAGCAAAATAAGCACGTGCTCAGAGCAGCAAAGGAATGAAGGCACTACAGAGGTTTTTTCCAATAGTTGTCAAAAATGTGGGAGGGTAATTAAAATCATTTTCAATAAATTTTTGCATTTGCATTTTTTCCCTTATAACAATTTTATTAAGAAATGCATGAAACAGTTTTGAAAATTTGCGCTTTTCTGCTGCCCTAGTTAAAAGTAAATATTTGCTTATATTGCTTACTGCTATTTAGTGTTAAATCAAATTAGAAAACTGCTTTTATTTAATGTAGTTATAGGGTCTGGTCTGGAAGAAGACTGAATTTTCAGTCTCTTATTTCCCCTTCAGCACTTATTGAGTCTTAATGTCTTGTCTGTTAAGCAATAGAAGGGCCGAGGAGGGCACTATGGTTGGGCTGTGCTTAAGGCATCAGTTGGCCTTAATTCGGCCATGGGCAAAGTTATCCAGCGTGTTCCTTAACGTGCACAGGATATGGTTCTCTTGCTCACGGTACTACGGCTTTAAGTCCCCTTCGAAGGACAGTGGCTTTTCCAAACTCAACGGTATCCCCTTTCTCATCGAGGGCTGGATCAACTCGAACCTGGTAGATGCAGATTATGAGCATAGCGGATCATCATTCCGTGGACTGAGTTGCGTATGTTAGCTGTTCCATGGCCGAGTGGTTAGCGCGCTTGGCTACTGATCTAAGGGACCTGGGTTCGAACCCCTGCTAAATCATGGATGCATGTGTCGTTTTTCTGCTGTGGTTCTGCCATGCACTCAGACCTTCTACTATGGCATATAAACTGACAGGCTCCTGTCAGACCTCTGTGGCAAGCAGCTGCTTGAGGGTTTTTTTATATTTAGTTGCATATGGTTCAACAGTTTGTCTATTTGGATTGCTGTTGAACTTTTAATTAATGGGGAGGGCATTGCACAGTGGATTTGCCAGTGCTAATTCTTCATATAGCTGTTTCCTCGAAGTTAACGAAGTTTTTTAAGTTCTAAGGAAACTGGCAAATTTCGAGTATCCCAGTTGATCATTATAAATGAAGTATCGATGATATCGAAAGTTGTATTAATGTCCTATTCAAGGTAATATTATAAAATGATAAAGGATTTGGGAAAAAAACGCTTTCGTTCTTCGTGGTGACTTCGGGCAAATACGTCTGGTATTACAAGTCAAAGAAACTTGGCACGAAACAGAGTCCACTTTGGCGATCTTTCAAGTAATGTGAACTGAAGCAAAATGTGGGAACTGGATTTGGTCATTTGAAGTACAGCAATTGGGCTCTTGACATTGGAATGAAAAATATAAGCAGTAGGATTCCTGATAACTAGAGCAAAGCCCTGATCTAGAAAAAAAATAAGGGTGGACGGGGAAGTGGGGAAAAGAGACTGGATTTTCATTGCAGTATAATATTTTCCATTCTGTTTCAGAGATTATTGAAATATTTTTTTAAAAAAAGCGTAAAGCATTCCCAAATTTTATAATTTTTCGACTCCATTTCTTTATTGGCATTCTCAGAGAGGAGGAATGGGGATGGCCCCCCTTCCATCCCTCCTCTTTTCTAGACCCGTCCGTTGCCGGAGCCAGTATTCAGTCATCGTCAATTTTATGTAGCTCTCCCCATCCAGCGATTCAGATGAACCGTGGAATTAAAAAATAAAGATTAAAATAATTCCTAACTTTACGGAAAGCTAGCACTTAATGAAGATATTATCACTTTCAATTGAGTTTATAAGGACATTTTTAATATTTAATATGAGGTACAGACGAAAATATTTAAATAATTTTGTTAAACAGCTAAAAAAAGTTTCGTTCCAATTAATTCTGACGAATCACACGCTAGTCAACCTGTAAAATAATATTTAACTTAACAACATATAAAATTCAGTAAAGGGAAAATCATTCCATTGTCTTGATGTTTCCCTTTCCTAAGCGTTCAGAGCAATCAGAGAAGACCCCCACAGAATAATACCTCCCGCCGACAGTGGGAGAGCGAGCCTGGCAGTGCAAGGCACGTAACATGGCGCCGTGGGTCAAGGAACAACAAGTAGCGGTTGACTGCTCGTTGGACGTACTTGGAGAGGCCTTTACTCTGTCGCCAAATACAATCGACCGCCATTAAGAGACAGGCGTTAGTTGATCCTCACTCTCTCTATTCGACACGGCAGACCTGTATCGCAATCGAAGATGTTATCCACATACCAGACAGATGGCAATAGATTGCTTCGGTCAGGACGTTTCTGTTTGGTATTAGTCATTGGCTTTTCATTGTTTTTTCTAAGTTGCTTAACAAATAAGTGTAATTAGTGCAATTTTGTTTCTTCCAGAAAATGCTTAATAGCATTCTAAGAGTAGCAATAAGAAACGAGATTCGTATTGAAATTTATTTGTTTAGACGTTTTAAGAAACAATTTCGAAAACATAAAATAACGTTTTACAAATCGTAGGATGAGTAAGATTATTATCTGCTGAAAATGAAATTGTTTGCATATTAAAGATTAAGTTTTTTGGTGTGACCATACGGGGGCTGTAAACAGACGGGGATCATCCAATGAGAAATAAACTTGGGGAAACCCCCACACGCACAAAAAACAAGGGTAAAGGGAGCAAGAGACTGGATTTTCATTAAAGAGTAACATTTTCCCATTCGTTTTAAAGGTTTAAAAAAATATTGAAAGAAAAATGTGTGAGATATGCACAAGTTTAATAATGTTTGGCCTCCATACGGTACTAGCATTCTCAAAAGGGGGGAAGGGGAGAGTATGACCCCCTTGCCTCCTCTCCATGGATCCAGTCCTGAAAATTTGACAAAAAACGCAAGATTTAAGAATCGTAAAAATGGAAACAATACCCAGTTTTAAATTGTTGGAAAATTGATAAAATGGTATTGATAGACAAAGATTTAAAATCAATACCGGATGTTTCAAATACAAAGAAAGCTTTTGTTATTCTTGCATTCATTGCATATTTTATACAGATTTAGAGTAAAAGAAGTTCTTTTAATAATGTTCTAAACAGATCAATAGTATTGCAAAGGTTTATTTCGAGAATATTGACAAGCGTTCTACGAACTGCAGATGCACTTCCTATATTCAATAGCTTACGATTATTACCTGTAATCAGTGGCAGTATCGAAACTCATATTTACATAATATAAATACATATCTAATGCAAATATTCTTTCTTTCTCAGCTATTCTCAAAAAGCATCAATTAGGGAAAATTTTCGGGAAAAACAAACTAACTCGGAAAGGCGTTTCTGTCCTTCCCAGTTCATTTCAGCATTTGCCTTACACCTACAGTAATTAGCTATATACAGGGTGAATCTGAAAAAGTGGGCAAACCTTTACGGGGTGGTAGAACGCAGCTATACGAGCAATATTCGTCATAGAATGTATGGTCGGAACGCAAGCGGTGAGAAGTTAAAAGGTAGTTTTCCACTGTCACATTTGAAGAATGAACACAAGAAGGAGAGGAGATACTTCAGAAAACATTTTATTAACAGGAATGTAATTGAGGTACATGCTCAAAGAAATTGCTCAAAAGAGCCATTTCGTGGTTAGTATAACCAGCCATCCTCTCGGCAATCCACGGTAGAAATGCCGTTGGGTGCGAGGACCGACCCTTTTATACCATTTCCAACGCCACCTAGCGACTCGCCGTTTGCGTTCCGCCCATACTTTCTATGACGAATATTGCTCGTATAGCTGCGTTCTACCACCCCGTAAAGTTTTCCCACTTTTTCAGATTCACCCTGTATATGTATTTTTTTCTCTCTCCGTTCTAGTAGTATTTTAAAAATTATTTATAAAAAAATATGTGTAATATAGAGGTTTGCTAGTTTTTTTACCTGCTTTCCAATTATAAATTTATATTTATTATTTTAAACAAAATTGTCGAAAACTATCTCTTGAACAGTTGACTATGGTTTAATAATTAATTTATAATATTAATCATATACTAATAATATAAATATTATTAACAGATGGCCTAATGGACGAGCCACTCTGCATGCAATGAAATTTTGTGGATATATCGGATATAATGAAATATGTTCACACCAACTTTGTTTTATTTAAAATAAAATATTCTTACACACAGATTAGTGGTACAGGGTTGGATTGTTTTACCTCTGAGCGGCACTTTTTTGCACACCATGGGCTACATGGCCAGGGCGCATGGACCCCGAAGGCTCAGAGAAGGTTGGGGGAGGGGACCCACTGGGATAACTGTTGGGAGACAGATGGCAGCCTCCCGTCAAAGCTATCCAGCGTGTTGTTTAACGTGCACAGGGTATGGTTCTCCCGCACACGGGACCACGGCTGAACGTCCCATCCGACGGACGGCGGTCTTTCCAAGCCCATCGGTGTCCCCTACTGACCGTGGGCAGGGCGGGGAATTTTGCGGAGATAAATCTCTACGCTGACCCAGATTAGTGTTACAGAGTGGATTACTGGTATCTGTAATATTAATTACATTGGTTCAAGATTTTTGAATGATATTTCTGTTTCCTTAAAATGATTCGCTATTTGTTAAAAAGAAACATTTTTACTTGGAAAAATAGATCATTATTGAAAATATCGTTTGCTGCTGACCACGATTGCTACACTACACTTGATTTTGAAAATATGAATTGATCTTATTTTAAATCCAGTACCGAACTCTTACTTTGAAAATGAATGTATGCTTTAGATTAGGATGAGGTTTGTTTATAAATGATTCATTAATTGCAATTACATTGAAATATATATATTAAATTTACCTCATGAACAAGTCAAAAGACGAATTGCTTCCTAAACATGTGAAGTCTTAAAATGCTAAACTCTGTCTTCATGATATTATTCAGTTGCAAGCATCACTTCCATCTATAAGATAAAGAAAAAATGATTTTTACTTAATGCATATAACTCCGGTATTTTTTCGTCTGTAATAAAGATATTTGAAAGCATATATAAATAGACCAATTTTGCAGAACAAAATAATAACGGTTCCGATAATCATTGCTTTATATTTCATTATTTTTCCAGTCTCAGAAAAATAAGTGTCACTCAAACCTACTTTCTTTTCGAAAGCAAAGAGCTGAGCATTTGCGCGTGAGTCTTTATTACTTTTTTTAAAGGCTCAAATGTTCTGTCAAGTAGACAAAACATTGTCAGTTTAAGCAGACAAAGTTGTCACCTGCATATTGAACGAATTGCAAATAAAAATATCATATGTACTACTAGTAAAAATGAAGAAAGTATAGCATGAGTAAAATGCACCTAATGAAAATGACGCCCACATCTAATTACATCGCTGGAATGCATGAGTGCGCAGGGGATTTTGCTCTAGGTGGGGACGAAAATACTACAGGGAGAAATATGATCACAATTTACGGAATTCAACTTTTTAGCAATTTTTTTCTCTTCAAATTGCTTCTCTTATCTCATTCAAATCTATAATATATTATTTAAAAGAGGGGATGACACGTCAATTTTCTTTATTTATTATTTAGTTCCACAGCGATCCAAGTCGTTTTTTAACAAAAAATAGATACTTGTACAGTCACTCGAAAAAGTATCCGAACCCTATAGTTGATTACAGAATTCATAAAAAATATCTGGCAACAATTTTTTTAGAAATTAGTGATCTGGCAACTAATTTCTAAAAAAATCGGTGCCAGATGAATTCTGTAATCAACCATTTCTGAATTCTGTAATCAACCATAGTGTTCGGATAGTTTTTGAGCGACTATACTGTTAAAGATAATTCACGTCTGATGATGAATTCAGTTTATTTTCGGTTTCTACTTTCATTTTGTTATTTTGTTTTCCATTTTGATAATCTTCAGTTAGTTTTTATTTTCCTTCAAATTTACATTATAAATTTTCTGTATACCAAATTTTACAAATTGTGCTGTCTAGCTAGAGCTTATAAAATAGAATTTTGTATTTTCCTCGCAATGGAATAAATTAAATTAAATTAAATTAAAAGTACGGTCTAAACAGATCATTTTTTGGGGGGGGGAATCAAAGGGCCATGAACAAATAAATGGTAAGTGTGTCGAAAAATCAAGAGATGCCGTAGAGGCGATCGATTCCTTGTCAGGGAATATAATCTTTAAGCGGGATCGCAAATGGATCAATGTTTCAAAATGAAACTTGAGAAGTTGAGGTCAAATAATATACTCATGAGCTTGATTGGTTTCCAACAGATGGAACATATCATTCTCAGTCACACTGCGTCAGAAATGGAGGTTCAAGGTCACTGAAGAAGCTGAAGTTTGGAATTATCTGATGCTACGTTGCTAGTGATACTACATACTATTATTAGTGTAAGTCTCAATGCACAGCATTTACAGATTCAGCTTTAAAGAAAACAGATTTTTACCCCTTATGGAAAAGGCCGGAAGAGGAGAGCTGCCAGTTCAGTATGGCCTACTGATCTGGTCATCTATGGCCATTTTTTTCTTTTTTTTTTTTCAACCCTGCTGAGGAGTGGTTAACTTTACAGGGTCCTGGTGCTGACCATTTATACCTAGTAGACCGGACTAGTTTATAGATTTGAGCTTGATTATCGATCCTGGACTTGCTGCACTGGTGGGCCTCTGTTGAGGGAGAATCTGCCGCTGTGTTTTCTGTTTGTTTTTTGGGTTGCCAGCCCTAAGTGAACAGAGACATTTTATGCTGTCGAAAAATGATAATACTTAATAATATAAGAATAAAATACATGATTAACAACATACATTTCTGTACTCTTTTATGATGTGTGAAAGAAATTGTTTCCCAAATCGGGATCGGGGTCAACAATTGTAGAAATGGTAAAAAATGTGAATTTCTTTACCCGCAAATACTTTTCCTATGGCCACTTCATAAATGAAAGAGAAATTAATGATTAATCTTTATTTAATCTTAATTAATGATTATCTGCAAGAGAGAGACATGCAATGTCAAGCAGAAATTTTCAATTAGAAGGTGGGTTCTGACATGTTTGTACCACGTTATAGAAGTATATTTTACAAAATATACTTCTTTTGAAACTTCAAGGGAAGGGAGGGTAGAACCCCACTCCTCCCCTTGAGATGCTAGTGAAGCGATAAAAAAACTTAAAGATAAAAAACTAAAAGACTCAGACGATGGATTAGATGAGCAATTGCTGACTTAACCCACTTGACTTGTAGCCTAGCTATTTAGATCGTACAATAGAGAAGGAAATGTAGCTGAGGGATAAACATCTCAAACGATTGAGTATTTTTTTTATTATATTCAGAAATCAGAACAATAAAAGATGCATTCGTCCATATGCTGATCGAGTACGATATTAAATGTACTGAAATTCAAATGAAAAGAACAAACTAATCAGTGAAATAAGCATCCAACCAACTAGTACGTAAATGCAATTTACTGATTCTTGTCACTCCGGTTCATGTATGCTTTTGTGTTCACTTTTGATTCATCAAATGTTTTTATTTTTATCTGTGGCTCACGAGAAGAAGTGAAATTAAAAAAATATGGCCCCTTGAAACTACAATTGCGTAAACCTGGTATCAATGCTATTCAAGTGCTCGGTGAACCCACAAACCAACGAACGACTTCCATTTCCATCGTTAAAGTTCCAAGTTCTCTAACAATTCAGTAGTCGGGAATAAGAATCCGGTTTTTGCTTCGAGTTCTTTCGACTGGTAAGCGCCAATCCATTTTTTAGTGAGAGAACTTCTTGGGACTAATGAACTTCACTTCTTAGGGCTGACGAAATTCCCTCCTCATTAGGACTGAAGAACTTAACTTTTTCTTAGAAGTGACGAACTCCACTTTCTTCTTAAAAAACTGTTGAACTTGACCTCTTTCCACGATTGATGAATTCTATTTCTTTCTCTTTTTAGGACTGATGAATTTCACTTATTCTGTCGACCTTTCTCAATGAACTAAATTTCCTTCACTGGACTCAACAATCAGTAGTATCTTCACCAAAATCACCTCTATGTTTGAAGATGATTTTCATTGTGAAGTCTATTCTTTCATTATCTCTGGTTCCATATTTTTTTAAGATGATTTGCATAGATAGCAGCGGCATGCGCAGAATGGGAGGGATTGAGGGGGAGAATTTCCCTACCTCTCCCCCGAAATGATTTTAGAAAATATTTTGGATTTTAGGCTGTTTTGATCTCTCAAAGCAAAATATTCTTTTATGCAAACAACTGACCTATGGAAAATAATTTTATTATTAACTGTATTAAAAGCTTACGAGACTTTACATATTAATTTCATGGGGAAAATGTTTCTCGGAAAAAAATAGTTTTTCTTTCAATTTTCAGTTGCTTTAATTATGGGTGAGTTCATATGCATATACCTGAAATACTTCGCATAAAAGATGTCACTTTGTATACCTGAATCTGAAATAAAATTCTTTTTATTCTTTCTAAAAATGAACGCACATTTACGATGCAAAAACAATCTCTGAAGCTACGTAAACAGCGAGGAATTGTCAGTGTTGTTTATTACGGTTTTGTACAGCGTAACATCTGGCTGACAGAGAGATTCATTAAAGAAATAAATTTAAAAAATGCAAGAAAATGATCCTGTGAAGTTTAACTTCTTAACTTTCGAAGCATAAAGATTGGCTGATACCATTTTTTTAAATAAATTTTATTACTATTTCGGTATGCACTTTATAAGCAAGCGTTAAGTTGTTGCTGATGAACTGCAAAGACCCTAGAACATAGCGATGGTAACAGTTCTGTTGCTAGCGAAGAAACCAAAACAGACACAAATTCTTCCGAATGAGGAAATTAGTGATTCAAATCAGTATAGTTTTAAAGCACTTTTAAACCTTAGGGAGTGCACATACTCATACGCGAGCTTTACGCAATCAAAATTTTATAAGAAACTAATTTGCGAGGAAAATACCATCTGAAAAAATCCTCTGTAATCATCCGAAGTGGGGGATAATAAAGTATTAAAAGCAAACGTTATAAAGTAACACCGAACGATAATTTATTCCTTGAAAATTGGTTTATTTCTTCCCTTAACGATATTAAGTGAGGATTTATTTGTTTACGTTTATTTAACTTTTGACAACACTGGATTCTTTAATTAAAATTATAAGTAGGTACACGGTACATGAATTAAATAAACGTATTTCAGAAAACATTTCCATTTAGATATAAGGGACACTATTGCGCATAAATGTATATGTCGGAGCCCGATCGTAGAATTGCTCATATCATGAAATGCCCGATCATTTCATGAAATACTGGCATTTCATGATATGAGCAATTCTACGATCGGGCTCCGACATGTATACACATGTCTCGAGGTCATTCAAATGTACGTACTTTGCGCATGGCAATGAGTCACGAAATGCCAGTAGAATCGGAAGCTATTCGTTAGCAGTCAGTGAACGAATACTGCGTTCTAGTCTAGTTGGCGCGTAACAATTTTCATCTGGGTTTTTTTGTTGGGTGGGTAAGAAACTCAATCGAGTCGGGGGAAAAAATAAGGGGCCAAAGACGGCATTTCCATTATAAATAAATAAATAAATACCCCCTCAAGCAGCTGCTTGCCACAGAGGTCTGACAGGAGCCTGTCTGTTTATATGCCATAGTAGAATGACTGTGAGGATGGCAGGACCTCAGCAGAAAAACAACATAAACGTCCATGCCTTATCCGGGGCTCGAACCCAAGTTCCTTAGAACAGTAGCCAAGCGTGCTAACCACTCGGCCACGGGACGGCTCAATTATACTAATAACATTTTCCCCTCCGTTTTAGAGACCTTTAAAAATTTCTTCAGAAATCATGAAAATATTCATACGTTTAATAATTTTTTAGCTCTATTACTTTTACCAGCATTCTCAAGGGAGAGGATCAGATCTGCAAGGGGGGGGGGGGGATTAGACTTTTTAGTTTCCGCCCTGCCTACGTCTACTAAAAGTCAAAGAATCAAGAAAAGTTCAATTTCTGAATAAGGTTGCCGGGGGAAGGCGATAGATAAATTCGCAAAGAGTGAAATCCAGGAAATGCAAATTTGTGCCTCACCCAACGCTGATGTGCAAACATCGCAGATAATTAGAACGAGGAATGCAAACAACAATAAACTGCACATAATGAACCCGCGAACCGTTACTAAGAGATCGATCTGTTTCAACCCACGTGATCCTCAGCTGTCGACCAATCCGTAACGAGCTCCGTCTCACGAGCAGAAGGCACGTCATCCTCATCTGTTTGCGACAAGTTCATTTCGAGTCGTTTTCTGGCCCGAGAAGCAAACAGTTGCCGCTGAAATCCTTTCATTCCGCTGTCAACTGCAACTATGATATAAAATGTACACAGATATATGCACGACATGCGCGTGTGGCGCTTTGTCCTCTTTGCTTTGTGCTAATGCATTTATTCTCCGGCATCGTTCCACAAAAGTTTGTTCATCTGTTTCTATCGAGCCCTCCCAGAGAGATATTAATGAAAGGCGTCAACGAAAAGCCTATTCGCTGTTACGAAGAACCCCTCTCCGTAACTAAAGATCCTCCTCTATTATCCCAACAAGCCCTTTCTGTGGCTAACCGTTGAATTGAGTGACCGCTTTGATTGGAAACATGGCATTTGATGCTTCACGCAGAATACTGCAGACCCTCCTCGACAAAGCCAAACCGTTCCCACACTACCAACAGTAGCAAACGCTTCTGCACATTCTAGAGGAAGTGGAACCTAAATCGAAACATAGTTGGGTTTGAGGGGGGGGGGGAGAGAATTGATCTTCATATTCCCCTGCATCACCTCCTGAATTCTTATTCACTGTAGGCATAGAGAATCGAAGCGTTTGAAAGCTATAGTATTAAAGGCAATCGTTATAAAGTCCACGTCTCTGTTATCTGCTGTTCGGCAAACGACAGCGGTAACTAGGCTCGAATCTAGAAAAGAAAATGGAGGGAGGGAGGAAGATAATAGCGACTGGGTTTCAATTGCAGTATAACATTTTCCCTTTGCTTTAAGTGCACATGTGGTGGGGCATTGTCCTGTTGGTAAATGGCACCACAGAGCCACTGAATATAAGGTACGACCACAGGCTCCAACACCTCAGTGATGTAATGCTGGTTGTTCAAAGTATGAGTCCAATGGCATCCCATACCATAACACCAGGGCCAGACCTGTATGGACCTGCATCATGCATGTCTCATTGATCCTGTCGCCATGATACCGCCAGATACGGATTCGTCCATCATGGTGCTATATACTGAAGCGAGATTCGTCTGAAAAGACGATGCGATGCCATTCGCACATCCATGTGCATTGTTCTTGGCACCATTGCAGTCGCATACGCTTGTGTTGTAGAGTCAATGGTACCGAAACAATGGCCGCCTAGCAAAGATGCCCAGATGCTGCAGATGACATCGAACCGTACGTGCAGACACTGGTTGATGTGCAATACACCCTATATGTTGACGTAAGATGTTTGATGTGGCTGTATGATCATTCAAAACAATGCACACGAAATGTCTGTCCTCTCGTTCGTTTTTGTGACAGAGCCGTTGAGATCCCTCACATCGGTGAGTTCGTTCCTCCTCTTCCCACCATATTCTCATCACTGTGGCAGCATTCCGTCCAACAGGAGCACTGATGTCTCGATACGATAATCCGCCTTCCCGTAATCCCACATTTCTCCCTCGATCAAAGTCGAAACCTAGTCGTATGGATGCCATGTTCTTCGACGAGGCATACTTGATCCTTTAGTGCGCAAGAACTGTGAGCAAACACAACTCCAGTGCTTTACACCGGCTCTTTTTAATCTCCTCTTATACCACTTCCAGGGGGCGTTACTGTCACGCATGATGTGAGTATGCGCTGCGTTTTGAATCATTTACATATTCTCCCATGGGCTACCCATCTTGCATATTTCGGACAATCTGATGAGTTCTTCCTGGTGTTGCACTTTTAATGGCAAGCAGTGTATATATGCACGAGTTTAATAATTTTTGGCCTCCATTAATTACCCTTACCAGCATTCCCAAAGGGCATGGTGGCATGACCCTTTGCCTTAATCCTAGATTCCGCCTTGGGGAGCAATTTACACGAAAGGTTGTTTTAATTTTCACTATAATTTTACATGTATCTGTTGACATCTCGTTGGGACTGTTTTTGGTCCTATTAATTATTCATCACTGCTAAATATGCTTAAAGAGCATCACGAGATTTTTGCTCAACATTTTCATCTTAGACGCCCGAGTTGAAATGCTTAGAACAACTTACGCTCTCCACCACTCCACGGAATACCCTGTGGTAATATAATATACCTTGTGGTAATTGGGCATATTCCGCGAGTAATAAGACGGTAACGCAGTTAATATAGAAACCTGACTTATGATTCTACTTACCAAATAATAGTTGGGAATTGCTTTTCTAAGGAAATGCTATGTTTCACTACGCAATGGATCTAATTATTTTGTACAAATGGCGTGAATAAAATAAAATTCTGTGATTCTTTCATGACTTTCATAATTATCATTTAAGAGAATAGGATGTAAATTACGTTTTTCGGTCAATCTCAAGAACAGCAAATGCAGAGAAGTTTAAACTGAACTACAGCAAGCCATTAACTACTTTTAATAGCATAGACAAAGAATCGGTTAGACTTCGAAAGTTTCGGTTAGACCTGAGGGCTGCACGATTATCAGATTTTCGCCAAACTCGACGTTTGCAAAATCATATTCTGAAAAACAAAAAAAATAGCAACTTTTAGTCGCTCTCTAAGGTTTTTGTAATAATACTACAGTATTTTATAAAAATACATAAGCACGTAAACTTATAACTTCTATTGAAATATAAAAATCATTTGATAATTACTTTCGAAGTTGCTGTAGTGTTTTCATAATTTAATTTCTATGGATTCCTTGAAGATCCAGCATCGGCCAATTCTTCTATTTTTATTTTATATCGCACATCATGATTCTGCTACACAATTCAAAAGATAATAAAACTGAGAAACTTTCTCAAGGATGGAGCCTTCAAAACAGCTGAATCACCATCAGCTTGACCAATTTCTCTCATTTCATTTTTTCTCACTGTTTTTCATGAAACCGATTCTGTTATACATATATTCGACACCTATTCCAGCTCTATAGCGTGTAATTGACAGGCTCCTGTCAGATCTCAGTGGCAAGTAGCAACTTGAGGGGAATATTTATTTTTATCTGTTCATGTTTTATAAGCATTATGTGGTCCACCATATTAATCGGCCAATTCTATATCTCCATTACCTTATACTGAATTTTAATACAGAAGGAAACCTATTTTATTTTAGATTTCATTTAAAATCGAAAATAGGTTAAGTATATGAATGATTGGAAGAAAATTGTCAAATGACTGGACAGAAAAAAACTTGCATTATGTCAAGTGACTGATATATAAATTACTAAAAGTTAGCCATATCACCAGGAGGTCACCTCCCGTAATAAATTGTCATAGGAGATATGACAGCATGTGGTTTTGATTTCAGAGTTTTAATCAAGTTAGGAAGGTGTGTTCTGATACGTACACTAACAATAGTGACTTAATCCTAGGAAAAGTCTTTCTTTTGGTAACATCAGAAAGTTCGCCTCTGACCTTTTTCTTCATACGCAAAGGAAAAGTGCCTTCCTGTGCAATTTTAATCTTTCAACCAAGATGATTTCCTGATATAGAGTAATTACTATAACTGAAATATGATACTGAAAAGAATAAGATCCTCTTGCTGACTCCATCTTTATTTCTCATTAAGTAAACGATTTCATTTCTCAGACTATCTCTTTGTGCAGAGATTTAAAGCTGCATCCTGTTGGGTGAAACCATTCTCATATTAAAATAACGAGATTCAAATGAAGGGAATAGAGAAGGGAACATCTAATAGCAGCGGCAAAAGCAAAAGTGGACTATGTATACCCCTGAAAGCAAAGCGTAATAACAGCTTGAAGAGCAATAGCTTATTGACTTGCCCATCATTAAACTCAGAGATCTTTATTGGAAAACTAGATTTTTATCCAGAAAATGAAATAATTGAAAATAAACCTTTTTTTTTTATAATGATGATCTTAAAAAAATATATTTCTTTCTTCCTTCAAAATATTTTTGCTGTCTGACAATTTTACAACAGATTATTTGACGCTGAAAAAAAAAAGAAAAATACATAAATTAATTTTTAAAAAAATGAAGTCCCTGTGACTGAGTGTTAAACGTTCTTCGATACTTATCGAAAGGATCCCGGCTCAAGCCTTTACCTTTTTTTCCATATTATCCTTCTGCTGAGGTCTCTCCTACCACATTGACCTATCTATGTCTCCTTTGAGATCTCTGTAGTAAGCAATTGTTTGGGGGAAATTGATTTTTTAAAGTATATCAAATATGGGCAAAATACTGAAAATGAAAGAAAAATTTGTTTTGTTTGGTAGTGTAGTATGACTTACACGTAGGAAAAAATAAGCGGTTTTAGTCTTTATTTTGCACTGATTGAAAGTTGACAGATATTGGTTGAAAATATCAACGTTTTGCAAAAATGTTACATGGGATCTGCTTTAGGTTTAAATGGCCATTCAAAAACTGTAGCAACTGGCAATTGATTATTAAAAATCATTTAATGATCGTAGCAAAACACGGCCAGCGTTAAAGCTCTAGTCTGATTCTAATTCCCTTGAAGCAGCTGTTCCGATAGCATAAAATAGGATTAGGGAAAGGGCTTGAAACATTACTTTTACTTAAATATGGCTAATTTACGGAAGCTTTTTAAAAAGAATTTTCAGTGGCGTTTACAACGTATTTATATGACCAAAATACTTCATATGTTGTGATTTCAGCAACTACATTTAAACCGCTAATTATAAAATATTGTTATTGGGATTCAGTTAAAATTTAAATTGTTAAGCAGAATATTCGTCGGGATGTTTTCTTCGTATTTGCTATTCGTCAATCGTAGTTTCTGGTACAACCCTTGCAACTGTTAGAAATCTCAACTCTCGAGCTATTTATCTAACTACATTTCCCTTTTTTAATCCGGGATTCGGTCATAATGGAACAGGAAAACGTGCAGTGACTTCGATTTAGCTGTTTTTATCCCTCACCTTAAAAATAAATTTTCCGTTAAAAATGGGCCCATCCTCTTCCGATTTCAAAGTATGACGTCACATGAGTATCATTTCCTGCATGCAGCTACTGCACGTTTGGTGATATGGAAAATCGCTTCAGAGGAACTTGATGTTTCACATCGTTTATTAACTGAAATAACACTTTGTAACTGGCTGTCAAGAGCGCCAAATTTATATGTAATATCGAAAGAAAATGTAGAATGAAGTGATTAATGATATTTTTATATTCAGCAGGTTGCGTTATTATGAAGAGAATTATTGCGAGAATTTAATGAATCTTCAGCTATCTGTTGATTAAAGGTTTGCGCACCTGTTACGGAAAAAATATATAAAAAATAAAATCGACTTTAGTGTTTAGTGGAAAGGAATAACAGAACTTTGAAATGCAGGCAGTTCTCGACATTAGATCGACTCGTTCATTCGAACATCGGCGAACCGACAAACAAACTTTACGAATCACTGCATGTCGTACGGCCTGCTCAACAACTAAGCCAACGCTGAGACCAAGACACCATGTAGAAAGAGGTTCAGTGGCCCGCTCCCTAATTGAGAGAGTTAGATCTTGCTAAAGACTTCTTTACCAAGAAAAGAAGGCATATGCTCAATTTTCTGAAACCTTTTTCAAGAAGGCTGATGAGATACCATTGCAAGATTCCATCCTAAATAACCATCAGCAAGCCCTTCATTGAACCGTTAAAAAGTGTTCTGTCTAATGAGTGCCATCACCAGTAATTTGAGACTAATATTTTTAAAAAAAATATTATTTAAGATTAGGCTTACTGATTTTTTTAAATTTTAAATGTAGTTTTTATACGTTTAAATTGAAGAACGCATAATATTGTCTCTGGCGCATATGGGATTCTCGTTTTCAAAGAGATTGTAGTTTTTCGCTTACCTATTTTATTACTCTTTAAAAGTTTTAATTCCAGATACTGGATAATTGGACAATGCAAATAATAGTACTTTTAGGGATTATATAACATAAAAAGCATTTGTCTTTTATTTCTTAAATTTAAAAAGTTGCTTTTCTCATACCCCTCTGAGAAAAGGGGGAAGATTGTTGATGTCAGGGGAAGATCACTTGACACTCTCTGTACCAACGAAATTATGAAATTCTACCATGAACAGATCACTTCCAACATTCTTTAAAATTTACGCCGTTTCCACAATTTGTGACCTCTAGCGACGCATCTCGATTAAAACTAATGGTTTCAAAAATTCGAAATATAATATTTATTATCACTTATACAACTAAAAGAGAGCTTTGCAATCATCTGTTAAAACAAAAGTTGCGTTTCTCAGGCACCCTGGCCGAAAGAAGTCAACTCATTGCTATCAGTGGATATTTAATGACCTTCACATTGCACATTTAATGACCTTCACATTTTTAGCCTAAATATGTCATTTGCAATATTCGTTAAAAAATTTCGAATTTTCGATCGTAATATTCATCGATATCAATTCCACCTAAAAAGAAGTTTTAGTTTATCTCTAAACGCAAACATCTCTTAAAACACAAATTCTGCTTCCCCGAAGGGTAAATTGTTAACTTATTGTTGCCAATGACAACTTCATAATTTTCACATTCCACCACGAAAATTTAAAATTTTTAACATATATACCTCGTTTGTAATATTAATACGAAATTTTGGAACTTTCAACTTCTTACACAGAGGGTGATTTATTAGAGCTTTTCGGAGATTCGGAAAGTACAAATCGTAATATTTCATCAAACATTATTTGAAGTATTAATAAGTATTAATAATTAATGTGTTTAAGCATTAATTTTAAGTATTAAGAATTGATAATTTTAATTATTAATTTATTTAAGAAAAGTATTTCGACAGAAATATATCTTTAATAATAAGATAAATAGAGATAAAAATAATCTTTTTATCTCTATCAAAACGTCGATAGCGTGAATGTAACAAATGCGTGAAAGGATCTCTGGAAAAATCATCTGAGGAATCTGGGAAAACTATCACGTCCACTGAAATTTCGCACCAAGTTCAAATGTTGAATTTGAAATTTATGCCAGTTACATCAGAATTCCAGATGCTTGTTATTTCTGAATACCTAATTACCCACGAAACATAGAAGTAAATTTTTTTTTTTTCAGATGCAAACTTTTCCCGTGCGATGGCGCTGATTGCCGCTTTTACTGTCAAATTATGGAGAATTATTTTGCGACTATGCAGCCGAACCTCCTCTTCCTCCAACAGCACCTCGGTAGGCAGATGCCGGGTTGCCAGGCGACACGCATCAGTGGAGGCAGGCGAAATACATCACTGAGACGGTGATGCGATGAGAGTGCAAGTGTGACAACGAGGCCACCAGGAGAGGGGGGGAGTAAGAAACTGTGCCGCTAAAGCCAGACAGGTATTAGAAGGTTCCTTGGCTCAGGGATAATTCTGCCTCGATGACTTCCAAGCGCCGCATCAAAGCAAGTTTCCTGCTGAAGGCCCATTGATGATGACGAAGGCACAGATTCTTCCGATCACTCTTCATCATCCATCAGATCTTCTGCTTTTAGCCGCTTCGGTGTACTTCGATTACACTGAGCAGCAGTTAGCTTAGTCGGTTTATTCGCCTCACAAGGTGTAAGCTGATCGCATTTTGGCGCCATTTTTCTCTTCAAGGCGATATGACTGATAGAAGTGAGGTATTGGGAACGTATACCGAAGGACAGGGCACAGAGGTTGGCTCAATTGGTAACGCGACTGGCTCGAAATCTTCAATTCCCAAGGTCACATCTAAACCTTTATGACTTGACCATTTAGCCCTCTGTGTGAAAAAAAGTGCCGCTCAGAGATATAACAGTCCAACAACCCAAATAACAGTATCGTACAACGAAAGTTTACAATGAGATTTTTTTTTTTTGTAAATTAAGTAAGCATTATTTCAACAACTACTGCATGTTACATTTTTATGAACAAAATCTATTCGCATTTTTTCAATAAAATGCGAATAGCATAGCATGCAATATGCGATGCAGTTGTGCTTATATTCTCAGCCTGATGAAACTCGCTGTTTTAATGCAAGCTATCTGCATTAGTTTTGTTGGATTATTTTACCTCTAACGGTCGTTTTCGCACAAAATATGCTATTGCACATCACGAAGGACTTCTATACATTATAGCTGGATAGGATAAAAAGTTCCACTGTATAGCTATTGGGAGAGACAGAGGTGCAAGCGTCCTTGTGAAGGTCATCAGGTACGTTCTTTATCGTATACAGGGTATTGTTGTCCTGCACATGGGGCGAAGGATTCACGCCCCATCCGATGGACAGCAGCCTTTCGAAACACAAAGTTGTCCCCTTTCTCACTGAGGGAAGGGGGAGTGTTTAAGAGGTCTCAACGCACGGACAGTTGGGACTCGAGCCTGGGAACTGCAGATTACGAGCCTGGCTCGCTACCGACTGAGCCAACCCCCGTCCTTGTTGGTAGCAATGATATCTCATTTAACCCAATTATCTACTCCTCATACAATCTCTAAGCTTTATTCTTATGAAAAACCAAATGTAGCTTTTGAGAAATTAGCTATTGCACAATCATGAGCATCACATAATCGTCGAGAGCAAACTCATCGCGATGAGATTGTAGCTTTGGCATGGTTTCATTCGGAGCTCCGCGTGGAGTTCAGCAATCCCGGGCAGGAAGAGATGAATGCAGCCAATCGTCATGGCTCGAGCGTTTACAATCTAACCTTGCATGAGAAATGTGCTCATCGTTTGACAACATCCTGCCAGAGCATCAGCATTCTTAGGCTCTTTTTTATTGCTTACATTTCCGAAACAACGGATGTCAGATAAAGAAGAATATGAATCGTGTGCTTTCATGATCCTAACTGAACCAGAAGTTTTCGGCTTAAAATGAAGATTTGCTTTTCAAATTTGAAAGTTGGGGGGAAGGGACACTCTTAAATTATTAATATCCTAAAAATATATTTTTCTAAACTCTGAAGATGCCCCTCAGATCGATAGCTGAATGTGTTCAGCTACAAAGGGACGAGACTGGGTTCGAATACCTCAGAAAACACGTGCATTATGTTGTTTTATTTTATTTCTCGTAACTCATAGCTAAGCGATTTGCCCTGATGATAACACAGATGCTCAAACTGAACTTGAACAATGGGGTTTCTACTCTTTTTCTATCACGCAAAAATATTACATATTCTCCAAAAAACAATTTTTGTATTTTTTTAATAAAATACTGAAGAATCCGCCTCTGGCGAATATGGGACGCTCGTATTGGAAGAGAATGGAGTTTTTTTTTTTATTTCCTGCCAATATCCGACACAACGCAGTCGGCTGGCACACTCCTTTGTACTCGCTTCAGTTCGTAAATGCCGACATTCATTTACGATATCTTAGTAAGTATGAGGCATCAGAAGTGGAGTTCCGCAGAACAGTTCCCGGCGGGCCGCGTGTTTGACATGCCTGCTAAGAGTAAGGACTTAGGCCTTTTGTACTTCTGTTAGCATTTGTGGTAATAATCTAAAAGTTCAGTGATGACCAGAGTAGGATGCGATTCCATCTTCGGGAAGAAGTTTGTTGAAGTAGTTCTGATAAACGTTGTAACAGAATCGATGTTGAGATCTTTATGGTAGTTACTGTTCTTTATGAACCATAGTGCTGATGCAAGACCATAGTGCTGATGCAAGAGAGGAGATGATATGACCATAGTGCTGATGCAAGAGTTTTAAGCGGTTTTGTTTTGAAAAGTTTGGAGCCTTCAGTTGGTCATATCTTTTGTAGATTCCCAAACCGGGCAGGCATACATAATAATCGGTGGGATTATCATTTTATTTTTGAAACTTGTTGTCTATGGAAACGAGTTCCTTTCAAGTAGTATGTTTAGGTAGCATTTAACCCTCTTTTGCTTTTTTCGAAATATTTGTGACATGTTATTTTTTCCTTTCAAAAGCATAGTGAAATCCACACCAAAGGATAATTTTAGACTCTGTTTATTAGAGAACTATCTTCCAAGAATCTGAGAAGCAGTGTTTGGATTTTGTATCTAGTGGATTTACTGTAGCTCCTACTGAGGAGAAATTCCATTGAAAATTCGTCATCAGCAATCTTCTTCTTCGCTTCTTTGCGAATTTGTCTTTGAAATTGATAAAGAGGATATTGGTAGGAAAACATGGGAAATATTTTCCGGGGTTTTACAGATGGCACAAAGGGGAGAGGATTTTTTTCGCTAATTTTGAAGAACTTTTCATTTAAAGCGCAAAGATCAAGATTAATCCCCAAAAAGAGCTGTTTCCAGTCTTTGATTCAGATGAAACATTTAAAGCTGGAGAAGGGGATTGTCAGGGATGCTGCAGTAGAATACGAGGACATTTTTACGATTATTTTGATAATATTTAATCCATTCCAAATAATTCATTTTATTTTCCTTATTGCAGAAATCTCTGTATGTTACACTGTTATTTATGTATGGGATTTTCTGTAAGCTCTCTTTAACAATCTTGTCTGTCTCTTTATTTCCATGGATATGGCTAGGAATCCACTGGAACACAATTTGATTTTGATTTTCTTCAATATGTTTATTGCCATAATATTTATAAAATTAAAATAAATTAAAAGAATACCTTGTCCACTTTCATTTAAGCATACTAGTAGATATCTTTTCATCCTTAGCTGACTTTCTCATGGCGATAACGTAATAAGAATGCCACTAAAATCATATTTTTATATGCTAAAAATCATTGTTAAATTCAAACTCAAAATAAGGGCTATTGAATAGCAGGAAATAAGGAGAAAGAAACCTACAATGGACGTTTCCTATTTCTAACATGTTGTTACAAACTGTTAATTGGGAAAAAGCCAAATTTGAAAGTCACAAATCCGGCAATATATTAAAAAAAATAAAAAATTAAACGAAGCAATTTAATTAATTTGATCTATCGCGGCGGGAAATTAAAAAAATACCGATTCTTGCACGAACACATTGCAAACGTCTCTTCGTTCTCCACCCTACATCACAATCCAATCAGACCCCAACTATATCCGGCTTTAGCCTCACCCAACATATAGATCGTATAATCATATTCGATGTACCGGGTAATAATTTTACCCTTAACCATCTCCATCATAAAGATATGGTTATTTGGCATGAGTAAGAACAAAATATATAAGTAAACCACCTTTAGGTGGGCCCCTAAGGGTAAAACATAAGGAAAGCTAAAAACAGCAGTAAAACTGTATAAGAAACCTAAAACGGGTAGGTCTCCTCAGAGAACGCTACCGTTTTAGGCCTACTACTTGTTCAAAACAGTGTGATCGTAAAGAATCAGAGAAGAAATAATCTCATTGGGATTATTGCTTACATCATCATCATCATCATCCTCAAGCAGCCATGGGCTACGGAGGTCCAACCAGACCGTGCAATTTAGTTCTCCAAGCAAGTCTATCCTGAGCTACATCTACTGCATCTGGCCACTGCACACCAATTCTAACAAGGTCCTGTTTGACATTGTCTGCCCACCGCATCCTAGGTCTCCCCTTCTTTCTGAGGCCTTTAGGCACACTGTTCATAACCCTATTCGCCAATCTATAATTATTCATACGGGCAACATGGCCAAACCAACGGAGTCTCTCTCTGCACAATATGCTGCTTAAAGGAGGTTGCAAACTCCTTTTCCTAATCTCATCATTAGTTACAAAGTTGAACCACCTAATGCCCAAGATACTGCGTAAGCATCTGGAATCAAAAGCATCTAGTTTCCTGTTATCTTGTTTACAAAGTGTCCAAGTTTCACTACCATAACTAACCCTAGAAAGAACCAAACTATTATACAGTCTAATTTTAGTCTTTAGGTGTATACGCCTATTTCTCCACACTCTCCATAGATTCTTAAAAGTCCCAGCAGCAATCCCTATTCGTCTGTTAATCTCATGCCGCACATCACCACTATCTGTTACATAGCTCCCAAGATAATTAAACTGTGACACCTGCTCAAGACTGCAACCATTCAGATTAACTGAATCACAGCCTGCCTGACCAATTTTCATCACTTTAGTTTTCTCTCTGTTTATAACCAAACCTACTCTACTACCAGTCTCATCAACGGCTCGAATGAAAGAGTTCATCTCATCAACATCATTTGCCAGAAGGGCTAAATCATCAGCATAATCTAAATCAGAAATTTTCCTATCTCCAGCCCATTTAAGGCCAAAATCTTTCCCTTGAAGTGAATTTCGCATAACATAATCAATAACCAAGCTAAAGAGAAAAGGAGACAAAATGCACCCTTGTCGAACACCAGAAGTAATGCTAAACCAATTGCTACAAGCCTTACCAACTCTCACATACGACTCAGTGTTATTATAGAGAGCTTTCATAATGTTAACTAACTTGTCTGGTATACCATATGATCTCACAATCAACCACAAATTATGACGATCAACAGAGTCGAAAGCCTTTTTGAAATCAACAAAGCTAGCAACCAAAGGTTTCTGAAACTCTAAACATTTCTCAAGAATCTGCCTAAGTGAAAATATCTGATCCACACATCCCCTACCACTTCTGAATCCACATTGCTCATCACGCAATTGCCTGTCAACCAGATTCTTAATTCTATTAAGCACAATCATGGAAAGAACTTTACCTGGAACGGAGAGTAGGCTGATACCCCTATAGTTATCACAAGAACTGCGATCACCTTTTTTGAAAATAAGGATAACAATAGCTCTGGTAAAATCCTTAGGAACTATGCCTTTATCATAAAAGAGATTCAGAATTTCAGTCATCCAAGTGGTAACCGAAACATTCCCAGCTCTAAGCATTTCCGTAGTAATTTCATCTACCCCTGGGGATTTATGAAGTTTAAGTTTAGAAACAGCCAAACTAACTTCAGATTGTGTTATAGGGCCAACATTAAAGCCACCAATGCATCTATCATCATTGCAAACAATTCCAAGAATCTTTTTGGGGTGCTTTTTACATGTGTGTATATATATATGGTCGATGCCCAAGTCTTTATGGAGTTGTCTGTTAGTGACAAACCAGGGGGCATCGACCGCAGTTCTCAAAATCTTGTTCTGCAAGACCTGAATCTTACCAATATAGGTGAAGCATAGAGAATCACCGGTCTGATGATTCCGGCAACATGGTTTGTTCAAAATAATAATTTTAATTTTAAAATTATACAGGTAGCTATTATTTTTATAAAGAGTTAGCTGTTAATTTTAGATTATTCTCTAATATTTTTATGTAATCTTAAATAAATGAATTTTTCGATTTTCTATTTTTTGTAAAAGACAATAAAAAAGCAAATAATAGTCAGATATAAACTTCAAAGCAAGATGGCCACACAACTCGAAATTTAGTTGGAAAATGAGAATTACGGGCCACTATTATAGGTGGCGCTACCGTCAATGGTCTTGATTTCTATCTCTGCTAGCTGGCTATTCTGTAGCGTGCGGCATCCTGGTGGCGAAAGAGTGCAGCCAATTTTCTTGGGGCAAAAGAGACCCTATACAGTATTGTAGTCATCATTGATTTCATCGGTATTGTCCCCGTTTCCACAATCTCAAATGGCAAGGGGTTGGTAATATCAGTTGATAGCGCGTCCGGCTCGTCAGTTGATGTTCCCAGGATCGAGATTTTCTCTTGCGAGAGTAATGAGAAAGGGAGAACCGATGAACTTGGATCGTCGGATCTGCTGTCGTCGGATCTGCTGCAGAGACAGAGCTTGCACACTTTAAAAATTTACACCTATCGCATAACAATTGTCATCTGAAGAGGTTTCCAAACGATTGGTCATTGGCGCATTTAGGGGGGGTATTTTTGCAACCCCCTCCACCCCAACAAAAATGTATATGCTTCAGAAGAGATTTTATATACCATATTGAGGAAACTAAAAATCCCTGTGGAAATTGTGGATTTTATTCAGTATACGTATAAAGAATGAGACCCGAATATAGAACAAAGTGGAGGAGGGGGGGGGGGAAGTCGAGCCAGATATAAGAAAGTCAAACGGGGGGGGGGGAGGCTGGATTCCCATTTCTCCTTCTTTTTTAGTTGTGTTAAAAGCATTTCTTGAAAAATGCATAGAATATACATAATTTTAACAATTTACTTGTTTTCCTGCATTACCACGTATTTCATGTATTACCACGTATTTCATGTATTTCCCTAAAATTATTTCCAAAATGCATCACTGCACTCATTCATTCACACGTGCATTTGCTCAACACTACAGCATGATAAATGCAAGAAAATAAAAGATTTTTCAGTGCTACGTATTTTAAAGATATACCTTGTTTCAAAATTCTTTTTTCCGTTAGCAAAACGATGTTTTGTAAGTTTATATAAGTATTTATTGACACTAAAAAAGAAAATTGCTGGGTACTTAGTGACACGCGAAAACAAAGATTTGGGAACCTCTGGTCTAGAGGATCCAGGGTTATGTTACCTGTGAGCGGCACTTTTTTTGCACACGATGGGCAGGTCGCAAGGACCCTGAGAAAGTTGCGGGGAGGGTAAATATTAAACAGCTGTTAGCAGACAAATGAAAACCTCCAGTGAAGGCCATCCAGCAAATTCTTTAACGTCACAGGGTATGGCTCTCCCGGGCAAGGCTTAACGTTCCATCCGATGGACGGTGGCCTTCCCAAGGCCATTGGTGAAGCTTTGAGGCCGAGAGTAAGATGAGGGTTTTGTGGAAATAAATCTCAATTCTGTGCCAGGTGGGACTCGAATCTGGGTAGGGTTGTTTTACCTCTGAGCGGCACTTTTTTGCACACAATGGGCTAAATGGCCAGGTCACATGGACCCCGAAGGCTAAGAGAAGATTGGAGAGGGGACCCACTGGAACAGCTGTTGGGAGCCTCCCGTCAAGACCATCCAGTGTGTTCTTTAACGTGCACAGTCTATGGCTCTCCCGCACATAGGTACACGGCTTAACGTCCCATCCGACGAACGGCGGTCTTTCCAAACCCATCGGTATCCGCTAATGACCGTGGGCAGGGCGGGGAATTTTGCGGAGACAAATCTCAACGCTGACCCAGCTGGGACTCGAACCTGGGAACTGCATATTACGAGCCTGGCGCGCTACCGACTGAGCCATCCCTGCCCCCTCGAATCTGGAAACTTCGAATCTGAAAACCCTAAAATCTGGAACCTCGAATCTGTAAACTTCGAATCTGAAAACCCTAAAATCTGGAACCTCGAATCTGTAAATACGAGCCTGGCCCTCTTCCAACAGACATACTGGCACTTTTGTTCTTCAGGGAAGCAGCTATAACAAAACAGCTCTGTTTACGATAAAAACGATTTCCCGTTGTTTTTTCTTCTCTAAGATTTCAATACCTAATCCGCTAATATTGGCACGTACAGCTTAAAATAGTTTTTACCCCATCACGTAGAACTGTGAAAACCTATAATTATTATTCAAAACTTGCTTTTAAATATATACTGCTTAAATATATTAAATATACTTAAATATATAAAAATTAGGGGATATATTATCGCTTCATATTCATTTTGAAATATCCCCTAATTTTTGTGAGCACTGTATATTATTATGCAAAAACTTACTCCTGTGAGGGTTTTTGGACCAGGAAGGGTACCACGCCCAGCACCCTTGCCAGTCTGTTCCTTAGCGCTCTGAACCATTGACCTGCCCATTCTGCTCATTGTGAGGTCTGCAAGAAAAGTGGCTATCGAAGGTGAAATAATTCAAGATGTAACTTTTTGGTTATTTTGAACAGATTACTGCATGTGATTACAAGGAATTTTCTCCAAAAACTTATTTTTGCTCTTGTGGTAGTAACGGGGACTTTCCCACGCGTATCATAGTCTAATAATAGAATCATACGTCATATGACTGATGCTGCATTGTCTTGCAAACAATGGATTCCACTAATGCACAATTGCGTTATCACTATGATGAAAGCTTTCTAAGGGAATAGGAAAGCTTCTGCGGTCACTAAGGGGAACTTGTTACTGACAGAGAGAATAAATATTTCGGATATCCCATTTTCTGAAGAAATGAAGGTGCCAGCATCTTCAAATCGGACTATGATATGGACAGTTCAGAAGTCAGTGAGTTTAAGTCAGTAAAATTCATAATGGTGAAGCGGAAGGATTTTATTACATCGCAAATTCAAATCACAAGTAATTTCAGTTTTTTTTTAAACGAAAAATATTTGCCTAATATCAATGAATTCACAGTGCAACAAAATAATTTCAGTTGCGTAAAAAACATGTCGTTTTGGGGAAGTTTTCAAGGTAAATGCTGACTTACTTTTTTTGACTAGCAAACCTGCTATGAAAATTAACACGTAATACACCTTGACTTAGGTGCAAAAATGAAAAATAAAAATTCTGACTTATATTCATTGGCTTTTGAACCGTGCTTAAGCAGAGAACACGGTAATCTCGAAGTTCATGTACCCAAATTCAAAATGGAGCATTAATTTTTTTCTATATTTTATATTTCTAGATTTTAGTTGAAATATATCAGGTAACGATGCGAAGAGCTCTGCAGAAAGAATTAGACTTTGCAGGGGATCCGCAGAAAAAATGAGAATTCGTAGGGGGGTCCTTGGCAACGAAAAGTTTGGGAACCTAGAGGAAAGCTAGAGGAAAGCGAAATTTTCTAACAGAAGAAAAATTTAGAAATTTCCATAAGATTATTTAAATACGGAATTTTTAAAATATTCAGCCAGTATTATCTAAATATGCAAGCTATAATATATAATGGCAGCAATAAGTTTTAAGAAATTTATGCAAAATTGACAAATATGTAAATAATTATTTACACAAACTTTTAAAATATACATATTTTGTTAAATGGTTTAAAATAATGTGTTCTATTAAAATAATTAATTAAATAGTTTAATTAAATGGTTTAAAATAATGTGTTCTATTAAATTGTGAGATAAATTATTATTAGTGTCACTGCCATTGTTAAATATTTAACCTTTCATAACTTCAAATCTTAACGAATATTACTGAAATCGTGAATTTAGATAGACGATGTAAATCTTTATCATCTGTAATATTTTACCCTTAAGTTAGCATTTTAGAAGTTATGAGGAATAGAATGCGGTCTTCAATTGGTACAATATGGAAATTCTGTATTTTGTTTTATTTAGGCATTATAATAATCGATGGAACCTTATAAGTGTCATTTTTCTGAAACAAACTTCGTTTTAAAGCTATTCAATATTTCACTTGTTGTTAAAAGAGACGAATTCAATACGCCGAAAACTAGTTACCGGGCAGCCAATTGTGTATGCTTCACTCGAATTGTGAATTACTGAACAAAAATTCATGTTTAATTCAGAGTTTAATTACTACTAGTTTCTAAAAAATGCGCTCTATAACTGTTTAACATAATTAGAAGTCCTTGAAAGTTCCGTGGGAGAATATCCATACCTTTTTGTAGGATGGTAGGTCTTGATGTACCACAGAATGAAGCATTTGCATCAAAACCTGCCATCCTACAAAAAAGTATGGATATTCTCCCACATAACTTTCAAGGACTTCAAATTGTATTAAACAGTTATAGAGTGCATTTTTTAGAAACTGAACATGAGTTCTTGATTTGACCAAGTGCAGTGCTTTTAAAGCTTTGAGTACTACACAAATGTGATGACTGACTCTATGGATTCAAAATAATGGAAATTTAGCTTTGGATTGTACTGTACGATTAGATGCTTTTTACCTCACACGCACTGTAAAATATATATATTTAGACTTTCCGTCGCCCAAATAGAGTATTACTTTAAGAAACAAAATAACGCTTCTGTTTGTCAACACATTTCCGAAACAAATTACTGTATTAATTTAATATTGACTTAAATATTGACTTTACTTTTAATTAATATTGATTTTACTTTTAATTACTGTTTTTGTCTTTCGAGTATAAAACATGTTGATTTAATCTTTCACAAGATTAAATATTAATTTATAAAACAAAAATCATTCTTCTCTAAATTAAAACTTCTGACAAGAGGGACTGACAGCATCAAAATCAAGAATTAATTAAATCTTATCGCTAAGTATTATTCATAAATTAAATTATCTTTTTAATTTGTAAATTGCGTTAAAGAACACTAAATTTTCAAAATTCATCAGACAGTGTCTTATGACGTTAGAGTGAAATAATTAATGAGAAACTCTTGTATCAACAGGAGAAGGGTGCGGGCAAGTCTATTGCATTTCAAAATTGACTTTTGGAAAAGCAAAAATATTAAACATTCTTCGAAATATCTTTGTTTTATATCACTTTTATAAAGTTAAAAACAAAAAAAAAAAGATTTTACTATTAAAATAAATCATAACGATTCCAAATGAAGAATGGGTGGGGATGGCTCAGTCGGTAGCGCCAGGCTCGTAATCTGCAGTTCCCAGGTTTCGAGTCCCAGATGGGCCAGAGTTGAGATTTATCTCCGCAAAACTCCCTGCTCTCGGTCAGTAGGGGATACCAAGGCTGACCATCCGTCGGATGGTAGGTTAAGCCGTGGCACCGTGTGGGGGAAAGCCATATCCTGCGCACGTTAAAGAACATGCTGGATGACCTTGACGGGAGGCGACTATCTGTCTCCCAACAGCTGTCATATGGGTACCCTCTCTCCAACCTTCTCTGAGTCCTCATGATCCTTGTGACCTGGTAATTTAGCCCATTGTGTGCAAAAAAAAGTGCCTATCAGAGGTTACCCAAGCAAATGAAGATATGGGCGAAATCATTTAAGGAAACTCAGGCCCGTATGAGAGAGGGATGGGGATGCGGTAAGGGAACCCGTGTCGTACAATCCACCAAACCCCTCTGAGAATGCTATAATAACCGGAATGGAGGTTAAAATATTAAACCTATGTACACTACACGCATTTATAAAGAAATTTTTAAAGACCACTAACAAGGAAGGAAAAATTTATACTGGACCAACAAACTAATCACTTGGACTCCAGCATTTTTTTAAAAACTGGATCCAGTCATAATGCCATCCTCCGCGCGCCTTTTGGTTTTTACTGCATCCAAACTGAGAAAATCCGTTCTTATTTCTTTCCATCCTTCCCTTAAAATTAAATTTTAGCGAATTATTTAACCTTCAGGATTATTTTTACACTTAACTTTTGTAAGCTCGTATAAGATGCTTTTTTCTTTCATTTTAAAAACAACTTTCTCCGCTTCGTTCAAGGGTGGAGAGAATGCACGAGGCAGAATCTATAAATCTACAATCTTGATAGGCTCTTCTTAGCTGTTCATATGAAAGGATTCTTACTCAGTAGGGAATCATACATGACAACTTGGGAAGCAATTGAGACAAGGAGATATATACATAGTAAATGAATCAATAGGCCTCATGGGGTGTTGATTTGATTGAACTATCAGTCATTTGTCGGTCAAAGAGATTTATGATAGTTCAATTCAATCAATGACCTATGAGGACTATTAATGCGTCAGCTGCACAGTGCCATTGTCTCAACTGCTCCGAAGTTGTCATTAAAGCTTCGTAAACGGGCTTAATCAGTTGGGGTCGGTTCACTCGGAAGCACTTCTCGTTCAGCGACATTAATGTTTCATCAGGCAGTTTTCTCACCAGGAGAATTGCGACGATTAGCGAAGAAAATATCAAAACAGGATCAGTTGGGTTGATTTACCTCTAAGCGGCACTTTTTTAACAGAATAAGCTTAAATGTCCAAGTCACAAGGGCTCTAAGGACTCAGAAAGGTCACCGAGGACTCGAACTCATTCCCTACCCTTCCAAATCTCATCATAGTAATATGAGTAATAATTGTATTCATGGCTGTCTTAGAATAGTTAGTGGATTATAAACTTACGACCAGGATTCACTACTTGTGAATAACTTTCCTGATATTTCGAGCCATAATGGGGTCGTCTCCCGAGGAGGATGCAACTATTTTGGAAAATTTTCTTTTGTAATAGTGGTTGCCAGATTATAAGTAACCAATAACCAAGCATATCGTTCATGGCGCCATCTGTTGATTGTATTAATAATCTATCTTCTGCTTTTCTTATGAATGCATTTTTTTTTTCTTTTTTAATCATTGTTGTTGTGTTCCAGTCTATTTTATGATTAGTTTTTTCTTTGTCTGTCCAGTCCTGTTTTATTTTTTATTGCAGCTTTGTGTTCTTTTATTCTTGTTTCTAGTGTTCTTCCTGTTTCTCCAATGCATGGTTTTTTTACATTCACATGATACTTTATAAATTATTCCACTTTCTCTGTGTATATCTTTTTCTTATTGTTTGATGTTTGGAGTGGATTTTTTTATTTCCTTGTTCAGGTCTAGTGCTATTCTTATATCGAATTTATTTCTCACTCTTTTAATTTTTTTCAAAAAGACCTTTATGATAAGGCAATTTTTTAGTGAAGCACGGTTGTTATTTCGTTTCATTTGATTTATCTACTTTTTTGTTTTTTACCTTTCGGATGAAATTGGCTGGATAATGGTTTTCTGCAGGTTTTTTTTTTCAAATTTTTTAATTTGCGCTATTGTTTTTTCTTTCTGTGTGTTTTGTCATTGAATTTTCTTTGTTCTTGGTAGATTAAATTTTTCTTTATATATATTGGGCGGTTAGAATGAAAGTCTAGCATTTTCCCTGTATTGGTTGGTTTTTTGTAATTAGTAATTGAGATTTTTGATCTGTTATTTTTACCGTCATAGCTAAGAAGTTGATGATGCTTTCTTTTCCTACTTCTATTGTACATTTTAAGTCTTTTTCCAATGAGTTAATTTTGTTTAAAAATTCTTGTGGGAGATTTCTGTCGGTTGTGCTGAAGATGCAAAGGATGTCATCCACGTATCTTTGGTAAAACTTTAGTTTTGGCCGAGAAATGAAATTTTTTTACAGTGATAGAGGTAAACTTTCGCTAGATATGGAGCAAATGGTGATCCCATAGCTAGTACTCGATTATGTGTTGTAGAATGTATCTTGAAATTGGAAAAAAATTGTTATCCAGTGAAAATTTTAATCAATTCAAAATTGCCTCTTTCTAAACTGAATACTTTCCCGTCATTCACTTTTTCATCTAATTTTTCTTTGAGGACCGTTTTTTAGAATATCTGTATTAATATTGTCATACGTGGATTCCACATCATAGCTTGCAATTATGGGGTTATCAATTCTTTCCGTTGTTTTCAGGTTTTCAACCAATTCTATTGAATTTTTTAGAAAAGTGGGAGGTGGTTCTATCCATTGTTGCATCTTTTTAGGATAAAATTTTCAATATTTACCAGTGGTGTGTTCGTGGGTCAATATTTACCAGTGGTGGGTTCGTTCTACTATGGGTCTTAGTGGTTTTTTCTCTTTGTATAATTTTATTGTTTCATACAAATGTGCTGTTCTCATATTTATTTAGTTTTTTGGTTTAAAGTCTTCACTTAGTTTTTTATATCTTTTTAGTTTTACAATGAGATTATTGAGTTTTTTCACTGTATTTTCAGTTGGATCTTCTTTTATTTCTATGTACTGTGGTTTCTTTAATTCCTGTTCCATTTTTTCTATGTAATCTTTTCTGTACAAGATCTCATTGTGAAACTAAAAACAAAATCAAGGACTAGCTACGGAGATCACCATTAGCTCCGTATCTAGCGAATTTTTACCTTTACGACTGGGAAAAAAATTTCATTTCTCGGATAGAAATATAATTCTACCAAAGATACATGGATGACAACCTCTGCATCTTCAGCACAACCGACAGAACCCTTCCAGATGATTTTTTAAACAAATATAACTCATTGGAAAAAAGACTTAAAATTTACAATAGAAATAGGAACAGAAAAACATCATCAACTTCTTAGATATCACGCAAAAAATAACAGATGAAAAATCTCAATCACTAATAACTAATTACAAAAAACCAACCCATACAGGAAAAATACTACACTCTAATCACCCAATATATATATAAAAAAAATTTCATCGACCAAGCAATAAAGAAAATTCAATTACAAAACACACAGAAAGAAAAAACAATAGCACAAATTTAAACATTTGAAAAAAAAAATCCTGCAGAAAACCATTATCCAGCCAATTTCATCCGAAAGATAAAAAACAAAAAAGTAGATAAATCAAATGAAACGAAATAAAAACCGTACTTCACTAAAAAATTGCCTTATCATAAGATCTGTTTGAAAAAATTCAAAGAGTGAGAAATAAAAAAATCCACCCCAAACATCAAACAATAAGAAAAAGATATACACAGAGAAAGTGGAATAATTTATAAAGTATCATGTGAATGTAAAAAAACCATGTATTGGAGAAACAGGAAGAACACTAGAAACAAGAATAAAAGAACACTAAGCTGCAATAAAAAATAAAACAGGACTGGACAGACAAAGAAAAAAACTAATCATAAAATAGACTGAAACACAGCAACAATGATTAAAAAAAAAGAAAAAACTGCATTCATAAGAAAAGCAGAAGAATATTATTAATACAATCAACAGATGGCGCCATGAACGATATGCTTGGCTATTGGTTACCTATAATCTGGCAACCACTACTACAAAAGAAAAAGTTTCAAGATAGCTGCTACCTCCTCGGAAGACGGACGACCCCATCAGGGGTCGAAATATCAGGAAAGTTATTCACAAGTGAATCCTGGTCTTAAGTTTATAATATATTAATATGTGTATTTGAGGGTTTTGGAATTTGCTTTCTCTTACAGTGAAAAGTTAATCATTGCTGTTGTTAATGGAAGGAAAATACCAAAATTTAACTAGTTTAGAATGATCGGTAAATGCGATTTATGTATAAGCGAATGGAAAAAACGTGCAAATAGGAAGTTCTTTTGCAATGAAGTCTTTCCTCAACATTTTCACGATTGGCACTCACGACAGAAACTGAATCACGTTTCTTCAGTGCCCTGGAATGAAGAGAAAGAAAAATGCAATTAATCGTCTTTAAAGATCTGTTGCATGAATCTTTCAGTCGAGCGGAAGATAAAGATCTTCAAGTGATCGCCTTCAGATAAGAGCACAATGCCGAAGTGATTCTGGATATTGAGGCATCAAAGCCTCAAGCGCCGATCTTCCTTGTGGTTACCTCTTCCCATCTTGGGAATCTTATCTCATTTTGTCCGATATCTTTTCTACTCTTTTAAAGCTTTTTCCCATCGACTGAAGATGACTCTGCAGACGAAAGCCACCTCGGCTATTTGTATGATTTGTCTCCAAAGTCTGAATTCCCTTCAGTGTTTCCAAATTAGTTAGATTTCTTTTCACACATTTCGATGCTATTACTCTTCCAGTTTTTGCCAGTTTTGTTATAAATATAAAGCATTTTTATTTTCTGGTCAACAGTTGGGTGGAATGAGTGTCAGCTGGGGAGACTCGGAAACTGAACAGTTGACACTTCGACAGTGCTCATGTATCAGAAATCAATTACTTGCAAATCAACTTACGATCATCATAACTGTCGAAACGTTCAACTGCGCAGTCTCAGAGTCTCCCAACTTGCCACTCAAATTTGCCAATGAATCCCAGCTGTAACTCAACTGGTAGAGCATCTGGCTCGAAATCAAGAGATTCCGCGTTCGAGTCCGGGAGGCGAATGGGTCGATATTTGGAGAGGGAGTTGCCTCAGTCGACGGATTACCAGACCATCTAATCTGCAGGTCCTAGGTTCGAGTCTCAGCCGTGTTTATCATTGATATTTATTTCCGCTAAACCTCCACCGAAAGAGAGAAGGCGACTAGGTTAGAAAGGCTGCTGTCCATCGGATGGGACGTTATGCCGTAGCCCGTGTGCAGGAGACTGATTTTTATACATTTTATAGACGATTCCTTTTTCCTGTTTAGATACGTGTTATCTTCTTGAAGACCGTCATTTGAAGTCACGGTTTTTATACAATTTGAAATTGTAATCCAGTTTTCTTATTAATATTACATATTAAGCAATTCAGATTTTTCGTATCAAATGTAAGGCGAATAAAATTTACACTGATTCGATTTCGAAGAATTAAGTAAAAGCAGACTTAAATCAACTGCAGTTACGAAAGCATAAAAATAACAGTAAAAAGTTGCATAAAACAACGCAATTAATAAATTAAACTTATTGCAGCTGAATTCAATAAATAAATAAGTAAATAAATGCAATGGTAAACTTTAATATTTAAAGTAACGAAAATAATTTCATAAATCAATAAAACTTAAACGCCTTTTTTATTTTTCAGAAACAGGGAAAAGTGAAAAAAAAACCTCTTCGAGGAAATCGTTCCTTACTACTGATAAGTTTTTACGTTGCTATAGAAACAGTGAGTGCTGAATTTCAGCATTTTCAAAGAAAAAAAAATCTAAAGTACTGAAAAACACTTTTTAATGATTTTGAAATTTGAAAATGGAAATCATCTTCTGAAGCTCGAATATTTTCAAAAATTAAAATCAAGCGAAAGTGCGTGTGATACGCGACTCTATATGATAATTTGAAAAAAAAACTCGAGGATTTAGCAAAAAAGTAAGTAAGAGTAGTATCGTTTGTGTTGAACTGGGGGAAATGTGGGGTAAAATGGACCACTTTTCAACCAATGCTGCCAAAAGATCAGTTCTTCAGTCTTAATCAGTTTTTAGTTTCCACCGCCAAATCCTTACACCATTTCATTGACTGAGCAATACGTTGAAGGAAAAACGATCCATTTAATAGGGCTGAGTTGTTTTGACTCAGAGCTGAATTTTTGTTCACACAATGGGCTAAATGGTTAGCCAGGTTAGAATGACTTTGAGGGCTCAGAGGAGGCTGAGGGAAGGGACACTGAACAGTTGTTACGAGAAAGATGGTGGTCTCTCATCAAGGCCATCCAACGTGTTCTTTAACGTGCACAGAGCATGGCTCTTGAACATACGTCCCATCCGACGGACGATTCATCCTCTCCATGCCCATCGGTGTCCTCTTTTTAACCGAGGACGAGGTGGGGGGGAGGGGTTAGTGGAGATGAATCTCAATTCGGGCCCAGTTAGGACTCGAACCTGTTCTGAAAATTAGAAGCCTGGTCAGCTACAAATTGAACCAACCCCTACCACTCTTGAAAAATAAAAGATTTGAGTAGAAAGATAACACTCCTGGGGAGCAAAACAGCCATAGTTAATGCGGAATTCGAACCCGAGTCCTTTCCTTTCGCCATCTCAACACGCTAATCTACGCCATGATTGAAACTTTAAAAGTATTCAGGTTCAAGTTGTAGACCAAAGCAGGAAACTGAGGAGGAAGTATGTGCAAAATTGTGGAAGATGAAAATTGCAAAGTGGAATACATTTCGTACAACATAAACGAAATAATTCAGAGGAGCTTGGGAAAGGAAATTCCTTTTTGTCAGTTAAGCATCTGGGAGTTACATAAATTACAGTCGCTCAAAAAAATATCAGAAGACTATGGTTGATTACAGAATTCAAAAAAAAAATATCTGGCATCGGTGTTTTTAGAAATTTATGATCTGGCAACCTTCGTGTCACGTGACACGAAGGTTGCCAGATCACTAATTTCTAAAAAAACGATGCCAGATATATATTTTTTTTAATTCTGTAATCAACCATAGTCTTCGGATATTTTTTTGAGCGACTGTACTTCATCTTCTAAAATAAACACTGTCTCGTTCACATCTATTCTAAATGTCACTTATACGCTTAATTAGATCGACTCGCCTTTAAAACTATCTCTGATAAGAAATTAAAGTGATGAAATCCTCTTCTTGGCTGGTGAAAGGAAGAATACTGACTGATAATCTAGATGATTTAGATTAATAAAAAAAAGGCATAATTTAACGCATTTTTCCACAAGATGGTAAAGTAGATCGTCTAACATTTTCTTTGTTTGCAATGTAAATAATCCGACAGCAAAGTGGTCAGAATAAACCGACAGTCAGAAATAAAGCTGGACATTCGAAAAAGGCGTGTCGCCTGCGCGTGATTAAATACATGGCAAACTTGAGGCTGATTGATAGGGAAGGAGAAGTACTCCTAACAACCCAAATTAAAATTGCTTTTGCGTAGAGAGTCGGAGTAAAGTGAGTGCGGAGAAGGGGGGGGGAGAGAATGAGTTGGAGGGAAAGCAAGATTGACACACGAATTCAATTGCAATCAGTGACTTCCAATTACAGCTCCGTCTGCCACTTGGTTGCCTCTCACAAGTCTCTGAGGTTTCAATTCATTAAGCGAGGGCCAGATTCAGACTTTGTATGCTCCCAAAAGGAAAGTCAATTTAAGGCGATACAAAACTTCCTCTGTTTTGTCTCTGGGCATCATTCTTTTCCTCGTTTCTGAATGCTAACTTGACTTGTTTCCGAGTATATTTCATCCGATGCCAAAAGTTTATTTTGCGAAATGGTTTTTTCGAGAGATGATCTCGCAAGTAATAGGCAGCCTGCGAGGAGATTTTTCAGTTTTGTTTTGCTCCGTGCCTTCTAGTCGGTTTAATTTTATGTGAATAAAAAAAATTCAATTTTACAATCATGAATATTTTATAGGTTTTCAATGGTCAGTTTCCAAGTGTTACACATAATGCTACATGAGCCATTTTTTCACTTAAAAGTGGACTCTGCTTGTAATGTTCACTTTAAAATAGACGTTAGTTTTAACATTTTGAAAAATTAGGTGTTTTTTTTTTGTTATTAGACCAGCAAAGCAACTAACCTGCAGTCCTGACCTACCATCCGGAACTCGAATCTCACCAATAGCATGAGCTACGAACAAACGTGATACCTCTGGCACCACCGAGGCGGAATCTACTCCACTAAGAAAAGCAATCTAGTTCCATTAAGATAGCCATGTCTGAATGACTTTATTTAAACAAATTCTAGAATATACACCTACTATTAATAATTCTGTTTATCTTGTTAAGTTGCCTTGTGGGCCAATTGATCATAATTGAAGACACAGTGGATGGCTTAACACCAACTTAATATCCTTAATTGTTGTCATTTTAGCTAGTGCTGCCATCTGTAACAAACACCTAATATTTTTTAATTCATTTTTGGAAACAATCCATTGATCTTAAATTCATTATAAAGTATCATACGATGTTCCCTGATAGAAAGAACTATTTATTTGCGACGGCAAATCATCAACTTACTAAGACAACGTCCTAACCATTAGTTATTCTTTAACATTAGGATAAAGGGATCTTTTACCGAAGTTCTCAGCTTCCAATTGACTGTAGCAATACAATACAAAATCATAAAGCCTAAGCATGTAAGTGCATGTTTATATAGATTCGTAAAGAGGGGAAAAATTAGCAAAAAAAATATGATAAATTTCCTATAGGATACAGTGAAGGTAAAAATGTATTGAATGTTAACATCTGAAACAAAAACAACTAGAAAAATAACATTCCGCTTCTGATGAATATGGGAGGCTCGTTTTGAAAGAGAATGAAATTGATCCTTTCTTGACCCTAGCAACCTCTAACGGTGGAAATTCGAACTGAATGATGATTCGAAAAATGCGAACAGTAATATTAATTAGTATCTGTCCAACTCAAGAAACAATATTTCATTAATCTCTTAAAACAATAACGTTCGTTTGCCCACCCAGCTGAACGTACATGGATAAATCGCTGAAATCATAGCAAACCCTTTGGGATTAACATTCTGCCAAAGAAATTTATAATTTGCACAATGAACAATTCATTTAAAACATTATTTTCCTTTAAAGGTTTTCCCATTTCGTTTTAACGTAGAACCCTCTAACAGTGGAAATTTAAACTATTGGAGGATTTGGAAAGCGTCAAATCGAAATTGTAGTGAAATGAAAGTTTTATTTAAAACCTAAAAAACCTAAAGGGATTTTTTTTTTATCGCTAAGAACGGAAAAGTTGAATGTCTATAGACAACAGGACGAAAATAGTAACAATTTTTTTGAAACCAAAGCTAAAATCGGGTTTGTCTTGTACTTGTGATGAAATTTCTAATGAAAATGGAACTAAAGCAAACCTAAAGAGTGATTACACCACGGAGATCTCACTTCTTAATAATGAAAGAAACCTGCAGAAATTCTTGCAAAAGATCTCCATTAATTACTCTTGAAAGGGAAAATAAACAAATATGAAGCGTACCAAATATCAAGATACTTGAAAGCATGCTGTTTTGTTTAATCGCAGTTTGTTTTATCTAAATGTGTAATATACTGATGGCAGAATGACAACTCAAATTACGCAATAGCAGCACACTTTCATTACAATGAATGGATAGCTAAAGGAAATCCAGGGGATATTTGACAGAGAAGTAACAAGCGTCTCCCATGCAACGCTTTCCAACTCTCAGAATGTGAGCTTTCTCTTCTTTCCTCTGCACGGGGGATTGTGACATCTCGCCTCAAGCGATGAACAGGGGTCACTGCAAATCCATCACATGGGGGGGGGGGAGTAATCAAGGAAAAGAAAAACCAAACTTTAGAAGTGAAGAACCTCGGACTATTTTGTTATCCATCTGGACTATCTATTCTTTGTTATATCAGTCGGAGAATGAATATTAACATATTCAATTTTGCTTTTAAATCAGACGTTTCACATTCTGTTGGGTCTTTTTATTTTAAACAACGCGAAACTTATTGTTGTTTCTTTATTTTCGGAATATGTCTTAATATTCGCGAATCACGATGGATTTTTGTGCATCGCATCGAAATTGAAATGGAGCAAAGGAAAAATTTCGTCGACTATCGACATTGATTATTATTTATTTATGTAGATAACTTTTCTACGTCTGCTTATTTATTTATAACTGTTCTTCATTTGCATTTTATTTCTTCTTATTTTTCTCTTTCACTTTCCTCATTTATCACAGGCAACCGGAAAAGGAAATGAGTTTCCTTGTGCTTCGGAAAAGAAATTAATGATACGAAATGAAATTCCAAACTGAGATTTTGACGAGTTCATTACGTAAATCTTCAATTGTTAGATATTGGAAAGGAAATGCTATTACCGCTTTTTTTATCGCTTTTAATTGTGTTATACGCCTCTCTGCCTTCTTTTCCACCCCCCTTATTTTTTAAGCTTACTAATTGATTTACTCGAAAGACTCAAAAAACTAAAATGTGTTTGCAATTCATTTTTTTATGTGGTGAATTATTTTTAGTCTAAGAAAGTATTCCTCGCCTTACTTTTTATTTTCCCAGCACAAGCTCTCTTTTTTTGACCTGGAATTACCCATCGGGTATCATACAAAGCTCGAATTTCTGCGACTGCAGGTTCCATCCTTTCAGCGCCCTCTATCGACGAGAAAGAGAACAACGGGTTGACGTCCTTCGGATGGGACTTTTTAAGGCGTGAACACGTGTACACTTGAGTCATACACGTTAAACAACTCTCGCTATTCACGGGATGGTCCGATTTATATCCAAGGACTGTCCAGTGAGACCTCAGACCTTTTCTGAATCCTTGCGGTTAAAATCGGGACACTTTTGTCTCAATGCGCATAAAAAAGTTCCGATGAGATTCTCAAGGTTTAGACAAGGAAATTTCCAGGTGAAAAGAGTTCAACACATTCATTTACATATTTCATGATAGGAGAGGGGAGAGAGAGAGACCAAACACTTTTTTTTTCCAATCACACTGCAAGTTTCAAAGCGGTGTGCAGAAAAACTACACAAACGACCATATATCTCTCAATTCGACTCACTGTTGTTAATATGAGTTGATGCAAAAGATGGGATTTACTCTTACTTCAGCCCTTTAGGCAAAAAGAAAAACCTTTTAACGCCACAAGTCCACCAGTTCAACTTTCAAAGGCAATGGTTTTCTGTTCAGGTGAGCATTTGTGATCTACTGGTAAAATATTTCGCAAGATGCATTTCTACTGACATATCTAGCCCTCCAAACACACACACAGTTCTTGCTTCCATTCCAGGCCACGCTCCCCCAGCCTCCCCCTTACCCTAATTGCTCGCCGAACGTGTGAAAACTAATCGGTTTGGCAACAGACAGATATTCCTGCTCTCATTTCAGTTCCTTCATTATCTCCTCATTGCGCATGCTCTTATCACCTGCAGGTAAATAAACGCAATGGTTTGAGAGTAACAAAAACTTATCACGAAAACTGTAACATATCTAAACATAAAATTAGTTGCATATGAATATGGTTGATTATATATTAATTAACAGAGAATGGGCTAGTTTTGTTAGGAACACCAGGTCACATATATGGGAGCTGGAATCGGCTCTGACCATTACACTCTGATTATTACTTGTCAAAAGCGTCTTGCAACTTAAACTAAAGAAATGTTGTGCTAAGGTAAAAACAGTACTTTTAATACTGAAGCTCTAATATACCCACTTATAGCCAAAGCTTACCATGATAGATTGTTTAGTCATTATGACGGTCGTGGGTTACTTACTAATGAAGTTGAGGATGAATAGGACCATTTTAAAAAGGCTTTTCTTAAACTAATAGTAATATTTTGGGTAAAAAGGAGCAGAGGGGACAAAGTTATTTGAGTAACATGTCAGTGGAACTTATTTTTGAAAGAAAGAACTGAAGGAATATCTTTAATCAACACTCAACTAATTCTAACAGAAAGCGAAACAAATAGCTTAATAAACGTGAAAAGGATCAGTTAACAGTTAAGAAGAATCTTTGGCTTCATAGCTTGGCTGACAAAGACGAGAAAGGGGTTAGACAGCACGACAGCAGGGGGCTGCACCAGATAATGTTTTTTGTGTGGGAATAAAAGAAACAGGTATACAAGGATTGGGCGATAGACATGGTAAAGTTATTACGATGAGGAATCTGTCATGGCTAGGTGAGCTGAGTATTTCAGGGATGTTCTAAACAATATGGTTAGTTCTACTCCCATTGTTTCTAATGATGATAGATGATTAGTGGTCCTGTAGCACAGTCTGCATTTATTTTGGCAATTTCTAAACTTAAACTACACAAATCTCTAAGGGTAGATGAAATTACTACGAAAATGCTTAGAACTGGGAATGTTTCGGTTACCACTTGGATGACTGAAATTTTGAATATCTTTTATGATAAAGGCATCATTCCTAAGGATTTTACAAGAGCTAAGGCATGGATGTGTGTGTTGTTTTTCTGCTGAGGTCCTGCCATCCTCACAGACCTTCTACTATGGCATATAAACTGACAGGCTCCTGTCAGACCTCTGTGGCAAGCAGCTGCTTGAGGGGGTATTTTTTTATTATTATTATTACCCCTATTTTTAAAAACAGGTGATTGCAGTTCTTGTGATGACTACAGGGGTATCAATCTATTTTCTGTTCCAGGTAAAGTTATTTCCATGATTGTGCTTAAGATAATTAAAAATCTGGTTGATACCAACTGTGTGTGATGAATAGTGTGAAATCAGAAGTGGCAGAAGATGTGTAGATTAAATATTTTCACTGAGGCAGATTCTTGAGAAATGTTTAGAGTTACAGAAACCTTTGGTTACTAGCTTTGTAGATTTCAAAAAGGTTATGACTCCGTTGATCATCATAATTTGTGTTGATCACGTGAAGTTGGTATGATATACAAGACAAGTTAGTTAGATTAATGAAAGCTCTATATAATAACTCTGAGTCATGTGTAAGTTAATTAAGGTTTGCAGCAATTGGTTTGAATTGCTACACTGTTAAAAAAAAAACGGTGTTACACTACAGTAGATTATGGCGGCAGCTTGGTTACCATCATTTGGTGGTGAAAAGTAATACTGTATTCTGGTATGAAGTTATACCCAAAAAAGTTAATCTGACACCAGAAACATGTATAAAGTAATTCCACATTGTGGTTAAAGTTTACGCCTTAAAAACGGAACTTTACGCCAGCGGGGATTAAACTGATAGCTGATAACCTTTACATTTTTGCTCTTGCTTATCACTTGGAAGAAAGAACATTTTCGTATAATCATTTTTTAAATTTTCAAATTTTATGAAATATTATGAAATAAGTAAAGTAGCATTAATGAAATATTTTATTGTGGTATTTAAAATATTTCAAAAATGCATATAATTCTTACTTTTCAACTTTTTGTTTATATTTTGATAATAATAAAGTAAAATTAAATACAAAGTTTAAAAATTCAAAAACAGGTTTTTGCTTTTAGATTGGTGTTATATTTAACACCACATTATAGTCTTAAATATGAAAATGGTGTAAAGTCCTGATCATACACCATTTTGTGGTGTAAGGTCATACCATAAACAACACACTCTTTTACAGTGTACTAGTGTTCGACAAGGGTGCATTTTGTCTCCTTTTCTCTTTAATTTGGTTATTGATTATATTATGCGGAATTTTTTACAAGAGGAAGATTTAGAGCTTAAATGGTCCTAGAGATCTTAAATTTTTTGATTTAGATTAAGATGATGATTTGGTCATTTTGGCAATTGATTTTGATGAGATGAACTCTTTCATTCAGGCTGTTGATAAGACTGGTAGTAGAGTAGGTTTGGTAATAAATAGAGAGAAAACTAACGTGATTAAAATTGGTCAGGACGGTGGCGCTTCAGTTGTTTTTGAATGGTTGCATCCTTCAAAAGGAGCTTTGCAAGTTAAATTATTTCGGGAGTTATGTAATGTACGATGTTTCGGGAGCTATGTATGTACTAGCGATGTGCTCTACGATATAAACCGAGGAATAGCAATTACTCTATGATATAAATAGAGAAATAGGAATTGCTGCTGGTAGTTTTAAGATTCTATGGAGAGTGTCGAGAAATAGGCGTATACACCTAAAGACTAAAATTAGACTGTATAATAGTTTGGTTCTTTCTAGGGTTAGTTATGGTAGTGAAACTTGGACGCTGTGTAAACAAGATAACAGGATACTAGGTGCTTTTGATTCCAGATGCTTATGCAATATCTTGGGCATTAGGTGGTTCAACTTTGTAACTAATGATGAGGTTAGGCAAAGGAGTCAGCAACCTCCATTGAACAGCATATTTTAGAGAGAGAGACTCCGTTTGTTTGGCCATGTTGCCTGTTTGCATAACTTTAGATGAGAGAATAGGGTTAGGAGCAGTGTGCCTAAAGTCGTCAGGAAAAAAGGGAGACAAAGTCAAACAGGACCATGCTAGAATTGTCTTATATTGGTGAAATGGAACAGTTGTAACTCAGGACAGATATGTTTGGGGAACAAAATTTCATAGTGTGATTGGACTTCTGTAGCCCATGACTCCTTGAGGATTTTACACATAAGTGTATAGATGTTTGCCATTTTCTACCATTATTGAGTATAAAGATATATATATATCTTAAAAAGTATAAAGTGCCGGAGATCGTCAACCAGTTACCAAGAGAAATCATATATCTAACTAATTTTAGTGAGATTAAGTTAAAGGTTAAAAACTATTTAAAGAATGTCTGTTAATCTGTAATCCTGAGAAAACCTGTATCTATATGACTTTTGTGTTCTTTTTTAATATGTTCACTTATGTATGAAAACTAATGCTCATCAATATTTCCTGCAGATAATCTATTAGCTTTGCGGGTCAAATGTATAAAATCTCTCTACATCTGTGTTTTGTGAGATGACGATGATGATGAATAAATATATTATTATTTAAAAAAAAAGATTTTATTTTTCACTTTAGGCTCCTAGAACAATGGGAATTCCAACTAATGGTTGATTGGTTGGGTTGTTTTACATCTGTTTTTGCAACAATGGGCTAAATGGCCAGGTCAGAAGAATCTCGAAGGGTCAGAGACGGTTGGGGAGGAGACCCACTGGACAGCTGTTGGGAGACAGATGGTAGCTTCCAATCAAGACCATCCAGCGTGTTCTTAACGTGCACAGGGTATGGCTCTCCTGCATACGGGGCCCACTTCTTAACGTCCCATCCGACGGACGGCGGCCATCCAAGCCCATCGGCGTCTCCTACTGCCCATGGTTAGGGCGGGGAGTTTTGCGGAGATAAATCTCAAAGCTGGTCCAGCTGGGACTCGAACCTGGGAACAGAAGATTATGAGCCTAGCTCGCTACCGAATGAGTCACTCCAGCCCCAATGGTTGATTGGAAAGATGTAATTGAAATATTTTTTTAGTACCTATAAAATGCAAAAATAAATTTTCAATTCATCTCTTAAAATAAAAAAAAAATATACATTTCCCACCCACCCCCTGGGGCAAAGGGACAAAGCATTGCTGCTTTTTAACTTTTTTTTCTCCCAACACAAACTTTTTAACCGTCACACTTTCCTTCCAAAATATCTAGTTTCTAGTGTAAATATATATTTTTTGTAATATCCGTATAGAATTTTGTCACTTTTCACATTTTCCACTGGTAGAAGGTGTTATTATTGAAACTATTGGGCAATTTGAAAAGAAAAGAAAAACTTAATCTTTTATCAATAGCTATCCATCATCAAAAGAAGTTTTTATTTATCTCTAAAGCAAAAACTTTGAATATGTACAGACTGACAACAAAGTGAAACATTAGCTTGTTTTCTTAAATAACTAAAACGAACACGAAAACCCCAAAAAGGGAAAAAAGAAAATGGCATCCATATATTTAGTGTCCAGAGATGATAACCTACAATTTCATGAAAAAAAATACAAACGAACATCTCACGCCAATTGAGCAGGAGTCCAATTTTGCCACATATGAAAATCTCCTAAGAGATCTCTACCAGGAAGCGAGAAATGATAAAATAAGTTTGGACTAAAAAACCTGTTCAAGCGATCAAACGAACGATTTATGGGTAGCAGTTGTAGCGAGTAATAAATGTCAAGGTATTACCGTGCTCACATTATCTTTATGGGTCACAGTACACACTGACACGGAATTCTACACTAAACAGATTAGAATATTACATGGCTTTATTTTCAACAAATATCTGAATAATACTAAAAATAAAGAGTAGCATTTAGGGATGTTATCTCTGTTGTGTTTTTATTCCTGTTGTTGTTCATTTCCTTTCTGGTTAGGATAACGTTAAATAGATCATTTGCAATATCCGTATAAAATTTTGTCACTTTTCACATTTTCCACCGGTAGAAGGTGTTATTATTGGAGCTATTGGGAAATTTCAAAAGAAAACTTTTAAAATAACTAAAAAGATTTATCAATTCCTGTTATCTCTCTGATAACTGAATTATTTCTATATATAACTTCTATCATCTATTCAGAGATAAGGAAAGATCTGTTGATCAGCTTAGTCTTGCACTAGATGAGGATTATTTTCCAGAAGATATTCTGTAGCTTATAAACAAGAAGGGGTAAGGATGGTCAATAATATAAGTGATTCCAGAAAGAATCTTTAATTTTTAAATATCGTACATAAACAGTTTAAATAGGAGCTGAATGAGCGCTTGCCTCTGATTGTAACTAAATTTTCGGCTCAAGAAGCTTAGCTTTCTTCCATGCAGCATTAGGTCAGGTTCTTCATTTATATCTCAAAATTCTCTACAGATTCTGAGATCCGTTTTGCACCAGTGGATGCCATTACGTAGCATCTTCCTAGAGATCTTCTATCTTGCTTATGCGAGCTGTTTTCTGCGAACCTCTGATTGAAGGCGCCTCTCCGAAGTTCTCCTTCCCCTATCCCGATTTCCTTATTCCATTTAATCCGTTCTGATCTGAATTCATAGCCAGAGGTTTGACTTCCTTTCGATTGATGTATTCTCAGCACGTCTCTGCCCTGTCGTAAAACCACTTCCCATACTAAGTGCCTACATTACGTGGCTTAAAAGAAATATTTCTCGCCCACCGCAGAGAAGAACTACAGAGCGTGTGTGCTTTTCGATTCTTTTTGCTCTACCGAACTCAGTTTAGACTTTTTGCCAAAAAAAAACCGAAATATTTCTGCCCAGCGTTTTAAACGTAAAAGTATCAAAAGGCAAGTTCAATTTCCACATGCCCATTTATAAGATCGTATTCTTTCTTGATGACAACTAGATTTGGGCAAACGTAAGACTAACTTAAGATTAAGAAATTTGCAATTCGAAGTTCTCCTTAAAAACTAAGATTATCAAATTCTTCCAGTTTCTTGCCTTTCCAAGGGAGGGTCATTTCCACCCCCACTGCCTTTCACTTTGCTTAGCTTATTGTTCTTTTTTTTTACAAAATTATTCACTGGTATGAATATCAAACAGTAAAAATGATTAAATTATATTCTCTTCCGTGCCAAAATATTAGAGAATTTCCATGTTATGTCAATGACAATTTAATTCAACGCTATATAACTTCTAAATTATGCATTTTAATGAAAAGTTTAAAACTATGCATTTAATGAAAAAGTTTGAAACTGTGCATTTAATGGAAAAGTTTGAAAGTTAAGGTTGATGCACTGAATGGAAAAGTTTCTAAACTATGCAAAATTCTTATGAATTATGCAAATAATGGAAAAGCTTAATGGAAAAGATAAAAATTAAAATCAAATCTATTTAAATCTCAAATTTTCAATAATATTCGCTTAGTATTTAAAGAGTTATGAAAACTAGGGCATTTCGCCAAGCGTCATGAGAATTCATTTCAAAAATTAATTAAAATTTAAATAATAAGTATTGCTTTAAACTATTTAATGAAATATACATTTTAGAAGTTTGAGTAATGATAAAATCAATATTTGACAATTATGAGAGCTTTTTATAAGAAAAATTTTTTTTTTAAATATTGCAGCCTCCATAACTCTTTAAACATTGATAGATATTATTGGAGATCAATATTTAAATAAAAAGAAAACTTCATTCAGAATTTCCATTAAATGCATATTTTAAAAGTTATAGAGCTTGGAATTTCCCCATTGATATAATCTAAATATTCTGTAATATTTTTGTACAATAGTGTATATTGCAAATGTCTACATTACTGTTAAACTTGTTCAAGACATTTAATTTCCCTAACTCTACTGACAAAAATACGTGATAATTGTGTTTTTTGTCCTAAACGTTCTTTTAGCATAACACGGGTTTTGTTTTTTAAATTGGAAGTTTTGCTGTCTGTTATCCTTTTAGTCAAATGCATCCTTATTACAAAGGTAACATCGGTTTCGTATTTCAAATGTATTCAGGCCTTGGTTTTTGGAAAGAAACCAACTCTCTTCTAAGTATATACTGTAGTACTTGCTTTTTTTTCCCGAAAAAAAAAATTATTTTAACAAGGACAGGCAGATTAGCGATGTATTTAGGCTCAATTTTTGGAGGTAGAGCCTGACGAAGAACAAAATTATTGAGCCGCACTCGCCGAAACCATTTTGATATTTACTGAGCACGAGGCCAGTTAAGGGAAAAAAAATCTTTGATACGTCTTAAAACCTACGCACAGAAATTCATGTTAAATAATTTTTTTAATTCTTTGTATTGTATATTCTTACAACTTTATTATAATTTAATTATTTGTTGAAAAAAATTTAAATTCTAATGTTATTTGAAATCCGAAATATCACACCATTTTAAGCGCCAAGAGTAAAGCAAAAAAGTGAATGAGAAAAAATGCCTGAAAACAATAATCAAATATTGTATGATGCTTACTTTTTAATTACTAAAAATCGATTAAAAATTAAAATTATTATCAAAAGAGATTATTTTCTTTTATACTTTTTTTTTCACAATTGCAAAAACAAGAGGAGAAATTTAAATGATGACGTCGTCCGAGTTCATCTGCAATGAAGATACAACTTGCATTCTGTTTTAGATCATCTGAATTTTGCTCCCAAACTTATGCTAAATTTTAAATTCTTTGCAGATTTCGAAAAGCAAAAGAAGTTGTGAGTTAGAATAAAACCGTACATTTTTCTAATGCGACAGTTAACACGCATATGCAATAAAAGACATTTAACTGTTTTTTGTTAATTCTTAAATCTTATAGTCTTAAAAATGGCTGCAATGAATTACAACTGAAATCTCTTGCAAATGAAAGTTCTTTTTTATCTAAGAGTAAGATATATTGCTACTTAATTTCTCAATGTCTCTAATTATACGAGTTACACATTAAAAAGCAGAAAATATTTCAATATCAATAAAAAAAACTGTCATAAATATAATTTGAAATAAAGAATATCCCTTAATTGCGGATAATGTCCCCGTTGATCAATCCATCGTCGAAAATTACATACCAAATGTTCTGACTTAATTTTGACTCTTGTGTCGAGAGAAAAACGGCCAGAAATGTGTGGGGCTAAGTCAGGCTGTGGCTAGGCATTACCGTGTATCCATGCTATGTAAGAAAAGCCGCAGAGGCATTTGAAAATCGGTATTCATTGTCCAGAGAAACACAAAATAGCGATTATAGAAATAATAATCGTCTAGAATATTAGGCATGCAAAATTCAACTGAGACATGAAACTAAAATCACTGATCGCCCAAAACGAGTCGAATCTGCAAATTTTAAATGAAACTGATGACGAAGAAGGTTACTTAAAACGAGTAACGTTCACGGAAGAAGGCTACCTTTCACATTGATTGCTACGTCAATCGCCATGACTGCAGAATATGAAGATCAGAATAACTGAACGAAATTTTGGAGTACGCAGTATCACAAAGAGGAAAGTGTGATGTGGATTAATGTTTTTTAAGAGCACCATTACTGGAGATGTTTATGTTGATGCATTCCAACAGTTTGCTTCCGAAATTGAAGACATTAAAAGAGACACTGCTGTCGTTTTCCAAGAACACTTCGTCCCACCTCATTCAAGTCTTCGGATTCGTCATGCTCTAAACGCTAGGCTTCTCATTCGATGAATTGGAAGATGTGGACCAATAATCTGGCCTCCATGAAGTCTTGATCTCGTAACTTGAGACATCGAGAAGGAATCTCTGCAGTAGCAACAGGGTCCCAGAAATGGGCCACAGATTTCTAAGGGCCGCATTTCAACTGTGTTTAGGATTAGTGATAATTAGAGCAAAGTGGATCATATGTTTCTTAACGACGTGGACTGAGAGGTAATTGCAAAAGTCTTACACCAGAAGGCACATGAAACACGCAGAGGTGGTACCACCATTGTGACTGTAACTTTTGAACAGATCGTTTTATTGGAAAAGATATTGATTGATTATGATAATATAATTGACTAAATTACCTAAACTAAAGGGTAGAAAAGAAAAATAATAATTTGCCTTTCTCCTTTGTTATTATCTTTTTTTACATATGAAAAAAAAACTCTCTGTTCATTTTGCTTTTCCTTTCATTGATTTTGTAGGTGTACAAATGCTCTATTAAAGGATGAGATCAAAAATTCGAGTTTTTTCACCATCTCAAAGAAAGCAAACTGTGTTTTGCTTTGCATTTAAATTTGAATTTTGGATTGTTCACTGACTCTATTTAGTGCTCACTTTCCTCATCTCTGTTATGCTACCTATCCTCCTCTGTATCATCCGAAAAAATGCACACAGAAATGTAAAATTCTGCTTTCAAATTTCATTTCCATTCTCCTTTTATTAGCGAGTAGGACTTTCACCCAAACAACGCAAATGTTTATTTAATAGCTCTATAAACATGAGCTTTATGTTTCCTGCATTAGCAATTTTTAACGCATCAACTCTTCTACGGAAATTCTTTCAGAGATATTGCCAGCTTTAATGTGCTTTTAATTCCTTCACTCTCCTTTCTATAAAGAGAAACACTTTAGCCCTGAATGCACTAGAACTATGAGGATAAAACCTGCTATTCAGTGGATAAAAGGAACGGCAGATGTTGTTAATTAAACGAATTCTCCGCTTACATTCTGTCATGATTCAGATTTGAAGAACGAAGGAGATCTTAAACACTCAGAAATGAGCTTTTGCGGTCTTTAAGCTGGGAATTTAGTCTTAACGATAAAAAAAAAACGCAAATTGAAATGCTTTTCATCTGTATAAAAAAACGAAAAAACACCGAGCAGGTCTATTCCAGGGAGATGAATGCCCAAATTGGAAGTGTTTACCGTTGCTGTGGCGTTTATCTGTCCAGTCTGTTTCTTTCGCTCTAGTTTTGGGACAGACCGTTAGGTAACAGAACGTCACACCATGACAGAAGAGGCTGACTCAGCTTCTTTTTGGACAGCCATAGCACTTTTTCTGTGACCAAATCTGCATCACAAAGGACGGACGGAATGGAAGAGTAAGAGATGGTGTGAAGAACAATTTCTTTTCTATTTTCCATTCTTTATAGCTTTTAGGTTCCTTGTTCATCTCTTCTCAACTGGATCTAAGGTCAGGTCGCTCCAAATCAAGTCGTGCATGCGTGTTCCACCCTCTTAGTCCTGTACGAAATGCACCCACATATAAAGCACCGACACTTGCCGCGTAGGAGAAGCCTTCGTCTCTTACTTGGCTCTCTTCGTGCCTTATGACTCGTCTTCTGCGTCCCCCCACAGCACACTTCTCTTTGTTCTGTTTTTTGTCCCCTCGGTCACCCGAGGTACACTGTGTGGGGCAGCGCGCGCGTTTGTCCTACCTTGACATCGTTGCCAACTAGACACACGCATGTTGAGCGGAGACAAGAGGTGCACTTGAGATTCGCTTGGCTGCCCAACCCATGCATCCGTGCACTTTTAAGGCAAACATCTGCACTTCCCATAATCCCTCTGTGGACATTATGGGACGCCACGAGAAGAAAGAGACGAGTTTGGGCAATGCATAGGGGATGTTGTCGAGCCAGGACAAGCCCTGCCGTTTTTTTCACAAGTAGCATAAATAACTAAATACGATGATGCACTCTGTGACATTTCGATTAAGTAAAAGGAAATCGTGTTGAATATGATAATGACAATTCAAATAAATCATTTGAATAATACGCGCTGTTCTGCTAATTAACTGGTAAAACATAAACTATCCGTCATCGTGCGTTAATCTCTTTGGAAGTGATTCGGTTTCTTTTACTATTCAACTGAGCTGTGCGTTTCACGAATCTTAGATTCACGTGTGTCGAATTTTCTTTTTTTTAACTTTAAATTCTAATTTTAGATTACTCAGTTACGTTTATCTATTTTCAACCTACAACTGTAATGCATCCCATTTGATAGCATTTCTAAAAGGAAACGAACTTTGAAATTATTGCATGATGTTATAGGTAAGTAAATATAAAAATATAGGCGTTGTGTTGGGTTGTTTTACCTCTAAGATGCAATTGTTTTGCACACAATGGGCTAAATGTCCAGGTTAAAAAGTGTAGAGACTAGATTGGAGGGAGGTAGGCCACTAGTTTCTTTTGCTGACAATAGTCCATTCAGCGTGTTCTTTAACAAGTACAGGGTATGGCTCTCCTGAACACAGGACCACGGTTAACATCCCATCCGATTTACGGCGACCTTTTCAAGCCGATTCGTGACCTCTTTCTCACCAATAGTAGGGTGGGGGTTAGAGGGAATATATCTCAATGTCTCATGTAAACCTGGGAATTGAAGATTGTTTGATTGGCACGCTAATGACTGAGCCAAACCCGCCACCCGAGACATACGGACAAATACTCAGTTTTACAAGTAAACTTACTAATAGTTTATCCGTTGTATTTGTTCTGTGCGGAAAAATTATTATATTTTTATATAACTGCATATGCATTTGTCTACTGATTCTGGTTGGGATGATTTCTTTGTCACAGAAAGCATTTCAACATGATATAAGAATTCAATAGCTTTATTTTTTAACTAGAAGATGCTGCAAAGATCACCAAAGTTAATCTGACCACAAAATCATTCCAAGTGACTGCCTAGAGAGGCAGACTTTCTGATGTGCAAATTATTGGTTTATTTAAATTGTTTGGCAGTACATAGCACCACAATATTTGAACTTAAATCCTGCTATTTCACTCAGATTACTTTTGATCCAAATTTGATCTGGTTTTCAGTGAATAAGTTTCTGAAAACTAAAAAAAATAAAATTACACGATCTCTGTGATACCGTTTCTTAAACTGCAGTCGGATGCGAATCTTCATTTTTAGGGGGTAAATTTTAGTGGATTCCAATATTTTGTTAGCAAACATGTCAACTTCATTTTTAACAGTTAAATATGGCGATCTACTCTTTCTAGTTGGGAAGCAAGAAAGACAAACAAACATCTCCATTCACGTAACGTTTTCCGATACTTTTGATAATTTCGTTGGGTTGGGTTGTTTTACTTCTGAGCAGCACTTTTTTTGCACACCATTGGCTAAATGGCCAGGTTATACAAGGACCCCGAAGGCTCATAGAAGGTTGGGGGAGGGGACCCACTGGAGCAGCTGTTGGGAGATAGATGGTAGCCTCCCGTCAAGGCCATCCAGCGTGTTCTTTAACGTGCACAGGGTATGGCTCTCCCGCACGGGGGACCACGGTTTAATGTCCTATACGACGGACGGCGGCTTTTCAAAGTCCATCGGTGTCCCCTACTGACCGTGGGCAGGGCGGGGAATTTTGCGGAGATAACTCTCAACGCTGACCCAGCTGGGACTCGAACCTGGGAACTGCAGTATACGAGCCTGTGATAATTTCGTGCAATTTGTACATTGACAGACTAAAAAAAAAAGGAAGAAAAATTTTTAAATGTTACTGCGTATTTAATTACAAGTTATATGTTATGTATACTATTAATCTGTCACGTTAGGTTTTCTATTTGATAACAAAACTATAATACTTATCACAAAAATTTCGATTGCATTATTTCCTTTATTCGTGGTTGAGAAAGCAGATAGATTAATATTTCTTATATACGAAATTAAAGAACTACTGTACACAATGGCGCACTACACACTTGTGTGCTTAGGGGCACGTGAGGGATAAATCCGGCCTTGGATATTGTCCACGCCTGTTGAGATGTTTGTTGCAACATTATTCCCTGTTTGTTGAAAAACTTTGGCTGTTGTTTAAGGAATTCTGTGCCCATGCGCGGACCACTTAATCAGATCTCGTCTTCCTTACTTTGATGGCTTTTCTTAGAGGACCTAATGTGCAAAAATCAAATGGGGAGATTTCAGGCCTATAGAGAGAGTGTTCCAGGAATTTCCCAAAGCTACTTATTCAACCTTTTTTGCTGTTCATGGTGAAGCATGCAATGAACTATTCTTACTGCTCAAAAGTCCAGGGTTCTTCGACTACATTGTCGATCTTGAAAGGTCCAAACATTTTGGCAATATCTTTGCGATTACGCACATTGTTCAAATTTGGATGTTTGCATGTATTGCTGATTTTTCTGTTGCATGAATGCATTGATGCATTGCTGATTTGCTGATTGCTGAATTTTTGACGGTGATATACTTGACGGTGATATCACCGTCAGGCATTCGCCTGCAATCAGCAAAGTATATCACCGTCAAAGCCGATACTTGCGACTCATTCTGATGATGAGTTCTTTCTATTTATATTCATTTCTTTGAGTTAGGGTCTAACATTAACTCAGAGTATTACCTAGATCTAGGAAGGTTGTCCATTTTTATTTGAACGATTCTTGCATTTATTTATTATGCTCAAATATGGTCTCATGCAGTACAAAACACTTTTAATGTTTTAAACCGTCCATTCGTTTTGCAGCTCTGCTATTGACATCTGCATTCACTTGTTTCTCTTATTTCGCGAAATGGTTTTGTAGTTTCGCATTTGAGAGTGGCATATTTGGGCGGCACATTTTGCCGAAACGGTCAGGTCACAAAGACCCCAAGTACTCAAAAAAGGGATTGGGTTAGATCGTTTTACCTCTGAGAGGCACTTTTTGCATACAATGGTCTAAATGGCCAGGTCACAAGGACCCTGAAGGTTCAGAGAAAGTTGGGGGAGGGGAACCACTGGACAGCTTTGCGAGACAGATGGTAAACCTCCCGTCAAGGTCATTTAGCATGTTCTTTAACGTGCACAAGGTATGGTTCTTTCGTATTAAAGTCCCTTCCAAAGGACCAGAAGGGGGGAAAATAATCCACTAAACAACTGTTAGGAGACAGAAGCCTCAAGTCAAGGTCATCCAGGTTGTTCCTTAATGTGCACAAATTGTGGCTCTCCTGTCCATATTACAGCGCTTTAACGTTCCACCGAAAGACGGCGGCTTTTCCAAGCCCACTTTCCAAGCCATAGCCCATAGGTGTTCCGTTTCTTTCAAGCATTTGAATATCGAAATCTCAAAATTTCAGTCACTAATTATTTTTGCCTTGTCATATAATTGGTACATTGAAAACTCAAATGATCTAGCAGAAACATGCTAGGAAGTTCTTACTTCAGAATACAACTGACAGCTTTTATGCTATTCATGACTTTAATAAAAATATCTAAGTTTCACCTGTGTCTGCACGACTTTTATTTATTTCCTTTTCACTGCATCTACCATGTGTTTGGCGCAATATGGCCATAGTTGCCATTCTGCCATTAAACCCCAAACAACCAACTAACCAATCTTGTCTGCACAAACTGAGAAACCAATAAAATTTAAACGAGCTTTTTTCGTGGTTCGCACTCGCTTTCACTTAAAAAATTTTAATCACGATTCATTATAATAATCCTACAATCGGTTGGGTTGGGTTGTTTTACCTCTGAGAAGCACTTTTTTGCACACCATGGGCTAAATGGCCAGGTCATAAGGACCCCAAAGGCTCAGAGAAGTTTGGGGGAGGGGACCCACTGGAACAGCTGTTGGGAGACAGATGGTAGCCTCCCGTCAAGGCCATTCAGAGTGTTCTTTAACGTGCACAGGGTATGGCTCTCCCGCACACGGAGCCAAGGCTTAACGTCCCATCCGACGGATGGAGGCCTTTCCAAGTCCATCGGTGTCCCCTACTGACCGTGGGCAGGGCTTACATCGGTAAACATTACTCAGCGTAATTAAAAAACTTCCGCTCACTTCCATACTAAAACGAATCTACCGACAGAAGTCACAAATGCCAATTGCATGCATAAGGAATATCTTTCAAAAGTCAATTTTTACGATTTTCCAATAAAAAACCTTTTTTTTTAGCCAGCTGTTCCCATTTCCACATTTCCAAACGCGTCTTGATTCTTGAATTAACAAATTAACACTAAAAACCATTAAATAGATAGAAAACAATTGTTCTCATCTAAATGTTAATAGTTCCAAAACAAGTTAACTTTTTTAAAACTTAACTGCTAAATGTTTTCAGATCTCATTGTCCATCAACTGCTGTGTAATGTGTTGTGAAGGCAATCATCAAATAATTTCACTCTACCAAGAACAGTCATCACCTCTCCTCCTAAAGACGGGAATTTATCTCTATGATTCGATCTTCTGTTGGCACCTTGAGGCAGCATCCGAGTGAAAGGATCCCTTCCTCATCCACCTTCAAGTCATCTGCTCCGACAAAACAGTTCATCGCTTTCCCATCTGCTCCCTCTCTCTCTATCTGTGAGCCTATTTTATATTCCACGGCCCATCTTGTACTCCATTGATTTCACATCAACGACGATGCTCTGACCATCCTCAATTCGGCATCTTCCGCATCCTCCTGCTTCTTCTTTCTCACGTGTGAGTATTTATAAGCAACGTGTTTACCGGACAACGATCTTTTTTCGTCATATTTTCGATCTCAAATCGACGACCCACGTTTGACGGCCGAATTACGTTGATGATCTATTTCTGTTCAACCTATAGTGCGAACGGACATGTTCAAAATGTCCCACGCCCTCATTTTTAGTTTGTGTGATCTAAAATAACTTTACCCGACTGGCACCCTGAGCTAACGACTAAACTGCGATTTGCGAATACTTTTCCATTAAACATACATGCAAAGTAAGACTCTGATTACGTAGTGGAATTTTCTGACGCTCTTACAGACTTGAGAGGGATGAAAATACGAAGACTTACGTTGCAAAATGGCTGCATAGGAGCTTTCCGATTTCTCCGTCCCATGTATAGCATACGTACAAAATTATGCTCAAATTAATATGCAATACGCTCAGTCCCTGTCTGTGACGATAAATGTGTTCTTGAAAAATTTCTTCACCTTCATGAAAATAAACAGGATAAGAACATTGCAATTACAATACCGGAGTAATGTGGACATTGCAATTTAATGGACAATCATTTTTTAAAATAAATAAAATAGATAATAAATTGTTGGCGGCCTTTCCAAGCCCATCGGTGTCTCCTACTGACCGTGGGCAGGGCGGGGAATTTTGCGGAGATAAATCTCAACGCTGACCCAGCTGGGACTCGAACCTGGGAACTACAGATTACGAGCCTGGCGCGCTACTGACTGAGTTGTCGAGTAATGAACCGCCCTTGTTGTCGAGTAATGAAGATGACTAACTGTAGAGAAACGTCTTACTCCACACCTAACAAGTTATAATATTCAACCAATCAGAGGAATTTGTTTAAGTGTAAATTTTCATCGGTAAGTGAAAATTAAATTGTTCTTTATAGTTTACACGTATATTAAGTATTATATCTGTTTAAGCACGATAATTTTTATACACAAATGTGGAAAAGCTTTCTGGAAGTGCTGAAATTATGAACAAAGAAGATAGGTTACATAGATATAATCATCCAAGTTGTCTTCATCTATGGTAAATAAAATATCATCGAGAATAAATGATCATCGAGAAGTAGTTGAGAAATTGTTTTAAGCCAAACGACCAGTCGTTTTAGTTGCAAACCAGCCCTCTTTTCAAATTCGCTTTAAACCGAAATTGTGCTGGGAGAATTCACATTAATCGGCGAATGGATGTATTAGAATTTTGCAAATTATTGTTTTTTGTATATGATGTGCTAAATTCTTAGTTGTGAACTTGTTCTTCAAAGAGAAAAACTGATGCTTTCAAAGACAGGTATGTTTCAGATATATATATCGAAGAGTCAAAACATTATGACCAGCACGTCTTTATGCAAATCGAAGTAACTGCAGGTAATCGACGGCGCGTGTGAAGGTCATGAAGCGATATAAATAACATCTGATACTGAGCTCTGTTAATCAATGTTATTCTTGTTCTTCAGATGGGAAAGGCAGCGAACTTAAATGAGTTTGACAAAGGCCAAATTGTAATGACCAGACGACTGGGTCAGAGCATTTCCGAGACGGCAAGGCTAGTGGGGTGCTCACGATCAGCCGTGCTTAGTACCATCAAAAAAGTGGTCCGAGGAGGGAAAAACCACGAACCGCCAGCAAGGTTGGCCGACCACAGCTCATCGATGCTAGAAGTGAGCAAATTGAGCTAGGGCGTCCGTAATTTGAATGCTGGAGACTGGAGAAATATGTTACAACACATAGTATATCGAACCCTGCTGAAAATGGGGCTGCGTAATCGCAGGCATAGCCTACAATGGGCACGCGAGCATCGAAACTGGACCTTGAATGATTGGAAAAGGTCATTTGGTCCGATGGATCTCGTTTCCTGTTGCACCATGTGGGCTAATGGGTACGTGTGCGTCGTTTACATGGGGAAGTGTTGGCACCAGGATGCACTATGGGACAAAAACAAGCCAGTGGAGGAAGTGTAATGCTTTGGGCAATGTTCTGCTGGGAAACCCTGGATCCAGTCTTTCATGTGCAGGAAACTATGACGTCTACCACCTACCTAAACATCATTGCAGACCAGGTACATCTTTTCATGGCAACGGTATACCCCTCTAGTAGTGCCTTCTTTCAGCAGGGTAATGCGCCATGCAACACTGTCCAGACTGTCCGAGAATGGTTTGCGGAACATGAGGAAGATCAGGTATTGCCCTGGAAATTCCCCAAACATCAATCCAATCGAGCATCTGTGGTTTGTGTTAGAACAGCAAATTCGATCTGCGGCAGCTAAACCACGTAACTTACAAGAGTTAAAGGATCTGCTGGTAATGTGTAGGTACCAGATACCACAAGACACCTTTAGAAACCTTGTAGCGCCCATGCCTCGCCGGGTAAGACACACAAACACATTAACTTTCTGGTACAGCTCTCTGCTGTTGTGCTGTCTAATTGCTTCCTCGGCTTTGTCAGCCAAACCATCAAGCCAAAGATTCTTATCAGCAGCTAACTGATCCTTTACACGTTTATTAAGCTCTCTGTAATCCTTTCTATTAGGACTAGTAGGGTACAGATTAAGGACATTCCTCCACTTTCTTCTTTCTGAAATGAACTCAAGTGCCTTATCACTCAAATAATTCTGTCTCCTCTGCTCCTGTTTCCAAAAAAGCCTGTTTAAAATGGCCCCATTCTTCCTCAACTTCAGTAGTAAGCAAAGTATGACTGCCATAATGACTAAGTAACCTATCGTGGTAAGCTTTAGCTATAACTGGGTCTTTCAGAGCTGCAGTATTAAAGGTAAATTTTTTAACCTTAGCACAACACTTTTTAAGTTTAAGTTGCAAGACACTTTTAACAAGGCAATGGTCAGATCCAATTTCAGCTCCCCTATATGCCCTGGTATTCCTAACAGAACTAGCCCATTTGCTGTTAACTAATATATGATCAATCATATTCCTATGCAGCCCATCAGTTGAAACCCATGTGTACTTATGTATGTCGCGGTGTTTGTAATTAATGTTAGTTATTTTGAAACCATTGAGTTTACTTACTTGCAGGAGAGGTTGCCGATTGCCATTGCAGCTACCAATAAGAAAAGGGCCTGTCACCCCTCCCCAAAGGTCAGAGTCAGTACCAACTTTGGCATTGAAGTCACCTAAAACAAGGGTAATATCTCCTTTCTTGACAGAATTCAAAATATCCTGAAGTTCTTCATAAAACCTATCCTTCTCATCCTCATCGGCATCCTCAGTGGGGGCATAACAGCAGATAACATTCAAATCTTTAACGCTTGTCTGAAATTTTGCTGTAAGAAACCTTTCATTAATGCACTCATATCGTAGAAGAGCATCACTAGCGTGTCTGCTGAGAAGCAGACCCACACCTTGGTGATGCTTATTGTCGTCCCTCCCTGAAAAGAGAAATTTAAGATTATTTTTAAGAATCTGACCTTTATCTGTCCATCTGGTCTCTTGCAAGCCGAGAATATCTAGGTTATAGTGCTGGAATTCCTTCGTGAGGATATCAAGAGAATAATCTCTATGTAATGTCCTTACGTTCCACGTTGCTGCAGAGAGAAAATGATATTCATTAAATATTTAAAGAGTTGCGGAAGCTGGAATCTTACCATGTTATGCCACTGAGAACCTAACTTTGAAGTTAAAATTAAATACTAATTCTAAAAATACTAATTCTAAAAAATTAAATATTAACAAACTCTTCGCCCAAAATGAAAAGTTCCTTTAGGAAAAAAATCTTTAAGTTCTTAATCTTTTCTCACTCCCTAAAAGTTATCGTTGCAGAAGCGCCTAAAGAAATAATAATTGAAACTCACGTTTAAATCTTCCAAGATAACACGATATAAATGATGAAACCTGGACGACAGGAAGCTGGGCTACTAAAGATGATGGAAGCTGGTTGCTAAAGAGGATATAATGAAGATTACACCTGGCAAGTACAGGTTGCTAGAGCTGAATAAATACATAGAGCACCAAATAAACACAGAACAGTCTCAAGTAGTGGTAGATCGTTTCCTTAGTATTTCGGTTGCAAGTCTATTTTGGAATTTGAAATATATTCTGCTTTTATCGTTAGATTTCTGACCTAAAACTAGAACTAAATATTAAAATTTCTCTTAAAAGAAACAGAATAATTATTTGGAATGCAATTATATTGAAAACAAATTATTGAAATAAAAAAAAATAAATTCCCCCTCCAGCAGCTGCTTGCCACAGAGTCTGACAGGAGCCTATCAGTTTATATGCCATGGTAAAGGTCTGTGTGGGATGGCAGGACCTCAGCAGAAAAACAACACACACAACCATGCCTTTCCCAGGGCTCGAACCCAGGTCCCTTAGATCAGAAACCAAGCGTGCTAACCACTCGGCCATGGGACGGCTAAAATTCTTAGCAGTCCGCGACAGGACTCGAACCTGCAATCTTCTGATCCAAGTCAGACGCTTTATAACAAGCAGTACATTAAAATCGCCTCCTTTCTTTAAAAAATGGGGAAAGTTCTAACATCATTTCACTCGGGGGTGGGGGGGGGGGAGCGAAGAAAAAAAAGTTTTTCTTCTCTAAATTCCTCCACCTGGCCAGAAAAATGATCAGAATGGGATGAAATTTGGTGGGGGGAAGGTATGGGACAAAGGAATGTGCAGTGAAAAAATTAAAGAAAAATATTCAAAATTATAAGAGGGAGAGAACTTTGTCGCTTGATAAACATTCGGGTTTATCTTGTAACTGAAAAAATTCTCTCCACTGAGATAATGAAGGGGAGATTTTTTGATTTCAGTATTTTGCCCTGAAGACAAAAATGGACTTTCATCGTATTTGTGAAATAAAGATTTTTATTTGATTGCGTATTTTACGATGACTGCTGCCCACATTCATATAGCTTATAATTGATTTTTTTGAAGCATTTCAAAATATACACTTAAGGCCGTATTGCACATACACTATGTTACAAAAAGTAATCGAACACTTCCATGTTTTGCGAATGCAAAATCACATTCAAACTTCCCGAACATTAAAAGTATTTTTAGTGAAAAAATGTTGTTGTAAATAAAATGAAGATCTCACTCAAATCTCTCTAAATATATCTTTTCCGAAATATTCATTTAATATTTAAAAATTATGAAAGCTAAAACATTTAATTGTAACTCTTGCTACTGTGGAAAATTTGCTTCAAAAGATAATACACAACTCTTACAACAAATCGTTCACTAAAATAAACATAATATTTGAAGTTTGTGGTAAAGATGTTTCCGATTTTCATCAATTTGTATGGGGTGGCTCAGTTGGTAGCGCGCCAGGCTCGTAATCTGTAGTTCCCAGGTTCGAGTCCCAGCTGGGTCAGCGTTGAGATTTATCTCCGCAAAATTCCCCGCCCTTCCCACGGTCAGTAGGGGACACTGATGGGCTTGGAAAGGCCGTCCGTCCATCGGATGGGACGTTAAACCGTGGCCCCGTGTGCGGGAGAGCCATACCCTGTGCACGTTAAAGAACACGCTGGATGGCCTTGACGGGAGGCTACCATCTGTCTCCCAACAGCTGTTCCAGTGGGTCCCCTCCCCCAACCTTCTCTGAGCCTTCGGGGTCCTTGTGATTTGGCAATTTTAGTCCATAATGTGCAAAAAAGTGCCGCTCAGAAGTAAAACAACAACCCATCATTTTGCAAAAAAAATGTTTAGGAAGAGTGTGATAGCGGTGTCTTCTGCTATATTTTACAATTTCAACAACGTCTTATATATTAAACAAATATTTTAAAAATCGACAGTTAGAGAGATATTAATCAGATCTTCAAATTATCTCTTTTGACATTTTTTCGAAAAAGCCTATTTTCAAAATTAGAGAGTCTTGAATATGGCTTTTCATTCTACTATGGCATATAAACTGACAGGCTCCTGTCAGACATCTGTGGCAAGCAGCTGCTTGAGGGGGGATTTATTTTTTTATTTTTTTTTAATGTGCACGCGTCCTTGTTACTTTTCGTAATATAGTGTATGTCTACTCTTATTGAGAACTTTTTGTCGTTATAGAACTTGAGTTGGGTTGTTTTACCTCTGAGCGGCACTTTTTTGCACATATGGACCCCGAAGGCTCAGAGAAGGTTGTGGGAGGGGACCCACTGGAACAGCTGTTGGGAGACAGATGGTAGCCTCCCGTCAAGGCCATCCAGTATGTTCTTTAACGTGCACAGTGTATGGCTCTCCCACACACGGGGCCACGGCTTAACGTCCCATCCGACGGACGGCGGCCTTTCCAAGCCCATCGGTGTCCCCTACTGACCGTGGGCAGGGCGGGGAATTTTGCGGAGATAAATCTCAACTCTGACCCAGCTGGGACTCGAACCTGGGAACTACAGATTACGAGCCTGTCGCGCTATCGACTGAGCCACCCCCGCCCCATATAGAACTTGAAAAAAGTGAACTAAATGGATTCAGGGAATTAGAAAGGCAATGAACGTAAATGAAATCATTTCAACAGTACAGGAGTGTAGTTAAAAAAAAGTCATTGGAACGTATAGCCAATATTGTAAGGAATTAGTATAGGGCTTGTTAACAGCCACATCGTGAGCGAAAAACAAAACAATTGTAAATTAAAAACCGCTAACAAGCGAGACTTGACAGTTGCAACATGAACAACATCAACGACAATAGCAACAACAAAGGAGCAACGGGTTCGATCAGATAGTTAATAATCAGCAAATTACCATGCCACCGATAGCTTGTAAGGGAGCAACAAAGACTCCGAACTGGTCCAATCAGCTTATAAGCACAAATTACAACCCTTCGGCGGAAGGGTATCGGCGGCCTCTTGTGAGAGCTCGGCCGTCCCATTACGACGCTGCAGGGCCATTAATCTAGTGCGAGGGCTTGGCCTGTCTGTTTCAGCGGGGCTACCGCGTTGCGGTTTTATCGTTTGCTTCTCACTGCAAGGGATGAAGCCTTCTTTTATGAGGATTCTTTTCCACGATCAAGATAAATTCATTGGCTGCGAAATTTCTTTCTTTGTTTCGCCGATCTACCCTTGGTCTACTTGACAATCCCATTATAAGAACAAGGTGAGAAGCGATCACAATCCTCTGAACTGACTCTGCAGTTGTTTCGATTCGTCTCTTGGCGTTGGAATAATCAGTTGCAAATAGTGGTTTCGTGGCTCAACTGATTGTAGAGGGCGCCGTCGGCATCAACGGACTGGAGTTTCGTTTCTGTATAAAAAAAAAATCACTCACGGCTTCCAAATGATGAGCTTTTGTGAGAGTAGATACCAGCAGATGACGAGGGAGCGCAGTCGATGATTTCTAGGACTTGGAAGTGGTCTCGGTTCGACCTCTTCTCCACACTTCCGCAGGATCGTTTGCTCTGCATCCAAGATAAGCAGATCGTGTTTTAATATTATTTTTTAATTTTTGGGATTAAGTACATGCAGTCCCATTGCCGAGTGGTTAGCGCGCTTGGCTATTGATCTAAGAGACCTGGGTTCGAACCCCGGATAAGGCATGGACGTTTGTGTTGTTTTTCTGCAGAGGTCCTGCCATGCTCTCAGACCTTCTACTACGGCATATAAACTGACAAGCTCCTGTCAGACCTCTGTGGCAAGCAGCTGCTTGAGGGGGTATTTATTTTATTTAATAATGGTGAACTGTAAGTGCCAATCGAGGTTGTTGTATCCATTCCTTGATTCATTTTATGATTCAGATATTTTAAATAGTGAAAGCATACTTAAAAAGATGATTTTTTTTTCAATGAATCTTTGCGATTTCTTTTCGCCGTTTCCGTTGATAGTGTTCAATACTTTCTGTCAGTTGTGATGTTTGATGTCATCTTTTGGGTCATTCCTCTTGTGTGCTGAGCGGCGTCGAATTAATACCGATAACGGATGTGTAATTGTTTATTTGAAGAGAAGAGCTCAGGTAGAGGTGCTCGGTTTAAAAATTAATATTCTTCAGAGTGCGAGATGGCAGACAGAGCTCCTCAGCTTTGGCCGTGATGGCATTTGATGCACAGGGCGTGCAGTAGTTGCACTGACCAAGTAACGCTAGATTTGGAGAGGGATCAGTTGAGAAGTCAATGATTCTTGCAGAGAGGAAGGAGTGCTTCTAAGTAAAAGATATCGGATCGAGGGATTCATTTTTTGTTTCAGGTCAAGAATTGCTTTCAGGGTAGGATCATCAGAAGTGCTCTCATCTGAATATTAGAGATCGACGGTAGAGATCGTGACCTCTTGGCAAGGTCTGATGGATTGTGAGCGGTGAGTTCACAAGCAGTTGAAGGCAATTCCTTCCGTTTCTCAAGACTGAGAAAAACTCTTTTCAATAAGCAATAGAACCAACTATGTAATTTGATTGTCCCCATTAAATTGAGCGATGTTAAATAAGCATTGGAGTGTAATAATGTTACTTCAGAGTGAAATGGAAAAAAAATCGGTTAATTTTGAACTCAATGGATTATTTTCAACGTTGACTGCGCGTAGTGATTCATCTCCGCTTGACTAATCCAAAGCTAATCTTATATATCGATCCATAGTTCAACGTTTGGTTATTTCTCTATTCAGTTGGGTTGTTTTACCTCTGTGCGGCACTTTTTTGCACACCATGGGCTAAATGGCCAGGTCACATGGACCCCGAAGGCTCAGAGAAGGTTGGGGGAGGGGACCCACTGGAACAGCTGTTGGGAGACAGATGGTAGCCTCCCGTCAAGGCCATCCAGCGTGTTCTTTAACGTGCACAGGGTATGGCTCTCCAGCACACGGGGCCACGGCTTAACGTCCCATCCGACGGACGGCGGCCTTTCCAAGCCCATCGGTGTCCCCTACTGACCGTGGGCAGGGCGGGGAATTTTGCGGAGATAAATCTCAACGCTGACCCAGCTGGGACTCGAACTGGGAACTACAGATTACGAGCCTGGCGCGCTACCGACTGAGCCACCCCCGCCCCTCTCTATTCAGTACCATAATATCACTTAAAGGAAGAAAATAAATGATTAATGATGCAAGTTCCTCGGTGACAACTTCAGCCACAATTACAACTGCAACGCAGCTGGTGGAGACAATTCCAATGACAACTGGGAAGATTGTGAGACTGCGCAGTTCAGGCTTTGCCATTTCACACAGATCAAAGGTCAATGACTTTTCAATGAATGACGACGTGTGAGAACTATCGAGGTGTGAACTGCGCAGTTTCATAGTCTCTTTAACTGCCACGTTACTCTAATACGTTGAAAGGTTTAAAATGTCCAGAATAGATAGGTTGCTTAAAAAAAATTCTACTGTAAATGAAATCTAAAATTTCTTTCGTGTTTGGTTCTTAAAATAGTCGATAAAGCGCTTGCCATTGTTAAATAAGAAGAAAACAATTGTTTTTTTGTGAGGCAGAATTGCTGAAGAAATACGTCCCCCCTACCTAAAAGTAATTTTTCAGTCTCTTTTTTAACCAATCGAAATTATTTTCTTTCCTAAAATAATTAGATTTAGTTGCTGTTATTAATTATTGACTTGCGCGATTTAAAATTATGTGTCCCATTCACAGTAGTCATATCTTTTACGTTTATGTGTATGTATTAAATTGTAAATATAAGTTTGAAAGAAATGAAATGGGCTCGATTAATTAATAAATTAAAAAAATAATAAAAATACCTATCTTCCTACATGGATTCTAAAAAGTAGAAAATATACCTAAAGCATATCGCTGCTACAATCAATCACTGAGTTCGTATTCGCTTCGAAGGAAGATAAGTCTCCGATTTACCCACTCGACAAGATTGGCGGCGCCCTATCTTCCTTTGAAGTGAATACGAACTCAGTGACTGATTACGCCGGCATGCTTTAAGTTTATTTTCTGCTTTTTAAGGCGTATACAGAAAGACAGGTATTTTTTTTTAATTTTTAAATTATTTAAGCGCGCTTGGTTACTGATCTACGGGACCTGGGTTCGAGCCCCGGGTAAGGCATGGATGTTCGTGTTGTTTTTCTGCTGAGGTCCTGCCATCCTTTCAGACCTTCTACTATGGCATGAAAACTGTCAGACCTCTGTGGCAAGCAGCTGCTTGAGGGGGTATTTATTTTATTTATTATAAAAATACCTAGTATAAAAAAAAATTTGCACTTGATATATGACTCACAAACCTCGATCACATTTTCCCTCCCTTTTGCAGTCGTGTTTGACGAAGTTCATGATATTGGAGACTTCACAAGCTTTAATTTGAGATATGACTCGTTAAATTCTAACCCCGAGAAAATCCGATGTCCTCCCCCCCGTTTATCAGGAGGGGGGAGAATAATGGAGGCAATATTCAAAATCGTTTACGACGGTCATTACATGAGTTTTCATTTCACACCTATCTCGTAATGTAGGCCCTCGCGTTCTGAAGATACAGTACGACGACTTTCATATTTCCCGTTTTCTAGGGGTGAAGAAAGCACGAGAAGTCAATTTTTAACAGCCTACGACATTCCCGCGTTAGAAGCTTTCATTTGACGTATCGCTGGTTACTTTCGGCATTCGTATTCTGGATATCTTCATATCTCCCCTTTTTTAGGGGGAAGAAAGCGTGGGGGATTTTTTAGGGGGAAGAAAGCGCGTGTTCATAGCTTATGACACTTCCCGCGTCACAGGCTTTTATTTGACACATAGCTTGTTACTTTTCGCACTCGTGTTCAGGGAATGTAAGGGAGCAATCGTTTCATTTTCTCCCTCATCTTTTAGGGGGGATAGAAGGAATAGGGTCAATTTTTCATAGCTATGACATTCCCTGCATCAGAAGCTTTCATTCGACACATAAATCATTAGGTTTCTCCGTCGCGTTCGAAAGATATGGTGGACCAACTGTTTTGACAAATCCGCAAATCAACAAAGCAACAAATGTCAAGAGAAAGGCAACCGGAAGATAGTATAAAAATATTCTAGATGCTCTATGGTATTGATAAAACTCCATTTACATCAGTTCACAATAGTTCGTGTACTATATTCTGAGCTTTTGGAGAAGACGTGTCAAACTGGTTGCCAAGCGACCCTATATGCCTTCCTTTCGCTACTTTTTCGAAGACACCGGACAGGTAAGCATTCCAAAGATTCGGCTGCGACCCTTCTTCGTTTGCTTTAGTATCTTTCGAACGACAGCATCAGTGAAATTCTCAATAGTCCATTTAAACAGAGGTAGGTCGTGCTGCCATCTTAACCTTAAGTATACGTCTCAAATCAATTAAAAAGTTTTCTAAATATTTTTGATATTAAACCAAACTGGATATGAAAACGAAAGTTTAGTGAGATTGGCACGCCCAAACCATTATTTATCAGCAGATTTTTTTTTCCAAAGACGAAATACGTTTCGACATTCGAATCAGCCTATGTTTGCGAACAGGGTATTTCGTTCGTGAAAAGAAATACGGCATCTAATAGATCGAAATTAATGAAGTCGCTTTTATCATCGTTAATGAAAGGGGCACTGGCTTAAGGAGGGAAATACGGCATCTAATAGATCGAAATTAATGAAGTCGCTTTTATCATCGTTAATGAAAGGGGCACTGGCTTAAGGAGGGAAATACGGCATCTAATAGATCGAAATTAATGAAGTCGCTTTTATCATCGTTAATGAAAGGGGCACTGGCTTAAGGAGGGAAATACGGCATCTAATAGATAGAAATTAATGAAGTCGCTTTTATCATCGTTAATGAAAGGGGCACTGGCGTAAGGAGGGAAATACGGCATTGCTAAGGCTAAGGTATGAAAGGCAAAAGGTGTCAAAGTTTCGAGAAAAGTTGAGTTGTTTTACCTCTGAGCGGCACTTTTTTGCACACCATGGACTAAATGACCAGGTCACATGGAACCCTAAGGCTCAGAGAAGGTTGGGGAAGGGGACCCACTGAAACAGCTGTTGGGAGACAGATGGTAGCCTCCTATCAAGGCCATCCAGCATTTTCTTTAATGTGCACAGGGTATGGCTCTCCCGCACAATTGGGTTGGGTTGGGTTGTTTTACCTCTGAGCGGCACTTTTTTGCACACCATGGGCTAAATGGCCAGGTCACATGGACCCCGAAGGCTCGGAGAAGGTTGGGGGAGGGGACCCACTGGAACAGCTGTTGGGAGACAGGTGGTAGCCCCCTATCAAGGCCATCCAGCGTGTTCTTTAATGTGCACAGGGTATGGCTCTCCCGCACAATTGGCCACGGCTTAACGTCCCATCCGACGGACGGTGGCCTTTACCAAGCAAATCAGTGTCCCCTACTGACCATGGGCAGGGCAGAGGGTTTTACGGAGATAAATCTCAATGCTGACCCAGCTGGGACTCGAACCTGGGAACTACAGATTACAAGCTTGGCGCGCTACCGACTGAGCCAACCCCGCCCCTTCGAGAAAAGACTTCGATTGGCCGAGTGGTTAGCGCGCTTGACTACTGATCAAAGGGACCTAGGTTCGAGCCTCGGGTAAGGCATAAACGTTTGTATTATCTTTCTGGTGGGATCCCGCCATCCTCACAGGTCTTCTATTGTGACTATAACCTGTCAGACCTCTGTGGCAAGCAGTTGCTTGAGGGAGTATTTATTTATTTATTATTTGACAGGTTTGAAAATCAAAAGATCTCTGAAGTTCGAAATAATATTATTTGTTTTAAATATTAAAAATCTAAATTTTTTAGATAAAACTTAAAAATTAATTCAATATTTTTCAATTCTTTATTACATTTAGATTTTAAGGCAAATAGACTTATCATAATTTGCATATTAATGAATAAAAAAGTTTTGCTATCTTTGGCCACTTAGAATAATTATTATATCAAGGTGGTACTACTGTATTAGCGCGTTTGACACGATCACCTATCCAATACTAAACGTGGGTATGGAAAGAGACAAGAATTAGAAACTCTCTGACCCATATACAGTTTTGAAACACACACGTTCACCTTTCACCTTTTCGCAAACGCCACTGATTAGAATTACATTAATACTATCATAATTTTTAAAAATGGTATTATAATTATTGTTCCAGGTGAAACCAGTACACAGCACATTGTCCAAATATCTCCGCAGTTCCCATTTCAAAGCCGCCAGTACAGGATAATTTTACTAACAATGAAAATGTTTTTTTTTTATTGTGTTCTAGTACAGAATATTGAATGCCGATGGCTTTTCCCATTTCGGGTGTTTACGATAATTGGATGCTTGCGCTGAGTGAACACAAATCCGTAATAATGAAATGCAGTTATGCAGAATATAAAGTACGAAACAGTATTTTGTCGAGCAAATTCTCCATTCTTTCAAGGTCTGTTATCCACTTTCAGAAAGTCCAGAGTTGACATAACACATTTGCAAAGGCTACTCTAGCATTTGCTTTCGACTGTAACTACCCTACGGAGCGAGTTTCCATAGCAGAAGCCACCTGCAGAGCGTTCACAAACATCACCTAGCCCGAGGGAGGAACGGGGCCACAATTAGGGACAGTCGATGGATGATTCGTCCGCTTCCAAGGTCACAGACAGGTTAGTGTACAGACCACAAGCATTGTGAGGCCGAACAACTTTTAGCATTGTCAACATTCGCCCCATGAGTAGAATTCTGTTCTGCGCTCAGACCGCAATCCAGTTACTAAAGCCCCTGGAAAAAATATATTTAGTTGCAAAGTCATGAATACTTTCTCTCTCTTTCGGCCACTAATTCATTTTACTGCTGAAAAACTTGCCAAATGAAATAGAAGAATCACTGTCGTTTAAAACCTTTTTTTGCTGGAAGCAATATTTGAAACCTTACAGAAACCTTACTGAAATCTTACGAAAATATAACTGAAAGGTATGATGCTAAAAATTCCTATTGGAAAGATTGATCGTTCCAAAACAATAAACATATCCGATGAACTACACCATACATCAGACTGTTAATGCAAATACTGATTATTTTTTGTTATCGATAATGAGACTGTTGGTAAGGCAAATATTTTTTAATAAAAATTTATTATGTATATTAATTACAAACAATTTTATGTAAGAGTCATAAGTTTAAATATATAATCGTCAGGATTAGGATTTCGTGTTATTTTAAACCTTAGAGACAGAGTCGGATTTGGGGGGGGGGGGGTATGTGGACCTTGATGTCTCCCCCACCATTCAGAATGCTAGTGAGGTAATAGAGACATAAATTAATAAACCTATGTATACTTTATGCTTTTTTCAATAAGTTTTAGACTTGCAAAAAGGAGAGAGAAATTTTACAATACAGTGGAAATCTAGTGTCTTGCCCCCCCCCCCCCTCTCCGTTTACTTTTTTTGTGGTTCGATTGAGCTTCTTCCCCCCCCCCCCTCTTTATTTTTTTCGAGATCTTGGCCTGCTTATAGCTACAATTCTAAGTCACAAGTTAACTTATTCTTAGAAACTACATTTCTTCCAATCGCCATTTTGCTCAAAGTTCATCAGAAATAGCGATGAAGCTGATCCAAAAAAAAAGTGCAGTCTGCTGTAAACTAAAATGAAACCTGGTATAAAAATGAAGAGAAATGCTACCAGAAATCATGAAAATGTTACAAAAAGATTATTGCTGGAGCCCCATGTAGTGACATAGCACTATGTGGTATTATTGATTGTGGGGGAGGGCTCAGTCGGTAGTGCGCCAGGCTCGTAATCTGTAGTTCCCAAGTTCGAGTCCCAGCTGGGTCAGTGTTGAGATTTATCTCCACAAAATTCCCCGCCCTGCCCACGGTCGGTAGGGGAAGTGGCGCGAACTTCATTCCGTGGAGGATTATCTATTGCACTTGCATTCGGACAGAGGTAGGGAAAAATGAGAGAGAATGAAATGCCTCATCCCGACGTCATTTCCGTACTTCTACAGTGCTACAAGACAGGATACGACCCATTCATTCCATAATAGTTAAGCACAGGATGCTTATGAAATTCATAAGTCTTTCATTCTACACGCACGCGCATACTTATAGAGAGAAACTCATTCAAAATGGCTGGTCTTGATCTGTGAGATAATTAAGAAGTCACTAATGAAGCCCCTGCTCAGAAAAATTTGCAATTTTCCGTGTGTCTGTTAACATTAGAATTTCGTTTAATAGCATTGCTGATATTTTAGAGAGAAGGAATATAATTCTTATATTCAGTGTATAAAAGTGCACCTTTTATCTTCCCACTTGAGAATAATTGCTAATTAGAATCTGTTAATTTCACGTTGTTTATGAAGCCCGCTTTTCATGGACGTCCGCAATGAGGTGAGGGATTACATTGGAAGGTTAAGTTGCATTCATAACAAGCATCTCTTTTGAAGCCAAAGAAAACGTCTTCTTAATAATCGCATGATACACATCTCCTTTGCAGCCACGGCAAGCATCTCAATTTATAATCATAATACACATCTCCTTTATAGTCAGACACATATCTCCTTTGCACATCTTTTATAATCATGAAATGCTTCTACTTTATAGTCAGGAGCAGATCATATTTTGACGGAGAAGGAATACATGTCATGATTGTAAAAGTGATGGATATGAGTCATATTTCCTATGCATCACTGTTACAATCATGCCATGCACACCTTCTCCGTCAAAGTATGATCTCCTTAAAAATTCAAAACTGTGAATCACGATACACACCTTTCTTGCAGTCGTGACACTGCAGCCACGATAAACATCTCCTTTGAAATCGTGATAAGCATCTCCTTTGAAATCGTGATAAGCATCTCCTTTGAAGACACGGCAACAATCTCTTTTACATTCATGAATCTCTTTTACAGCCATGACATGCATCTCCTTTGCCGTCACAAAATGTATCTGTTTTACAGTCCTTACAGGCATCTCTTTAACAATCATGACATGCACTCCTTCTCCATCAAAATATGCATCAGGACACTCATCTTCTTGCCAGCTAGGCAAGCATTTCCTTTATAATCACGATACACACATTTCTTGCAGTCATGACACTCATCTTTTTTGCAGTCATGACAAACATCTCCTTTGCAATCATGACAAGCATCTCCCTGAAGTCACGGCAACAATCTCTTTTACATTCATGACATGATTCACCTTTGCAGTCAGACAGGCATCTTTTTTAAGTCAAGGTAAGAATCTCTTTTATAATCATGACACATATCTCCTTTGCACTCCGAACTCCTATTACCTTTTGAATTCACGATAGGCATGGCCTTTTCGGTAATGATAATCATTACCTTTTCAGTCACTAAAAGTATCTCCTTTGCAATCAGGGCACACATCTCTTTTACAGCCATGAATATATGCATTCCATTGCAGTCATCACACGCGTCTTCTATATATCACACACGTCTTCTACAAAAGAGATGCACAACATGCATCTCTTTTGAAGTCATTGCATGTATCTTTTGAAGTCGCATCATGCATTTCTCTTGAAATCACAACATGCATTCTTTTGAAGTCACAACATGCATCTCTCTTGAAATCACAACATGCATCTCTTTCGAAGTCACAACATGCATCTCTTTTGAAATCGCAACATGCATCTCTTTTGAAATCACAACATTCATAACTTTTGCAGCCATTACAGGCATAACTTTGAAGTCACAACACGCATCTCCTATTCACTCGTACCAGGCATTTCCTCTCCATCCATAACACACATCTACAATGCAATCATAAAATGCTTTTCTGCCATCTTGGAATGGACGGAAAGATATTTTCTTTCAAAAAACGTAAGGAAATAGAAAACAAATCTAGAAGTAAGCCGATGGAAATGAAACACGCTTCTTTTTCTTTCGTAACATTAAAAGCAAAGTTCACGAAAAAACCATGAACTGAATGGTAGAAGTAAGCGGGGAGGTAAGGGGAGGGAGAAATTAAAAGACGGATTGTCGAGTGACGTAGAAGTAGAGAAAAAAAGAAATTATTTTAGGGAGAAACAGATTTTACTAGCGAGGCCGGCAGACTCATTTTATGAGGCGTTGTTTCCCCATTCTAGATGAGATACGAGGCTGTCTGAAGACAATTACTTTAATCGCAGGCCATAACAATCGTTTAGTGAAAGACAGGACCAGTAGCCATGGGGATGGAATAGGGTGGAGGCTCTTCCATTAACTGGCCTGTCTTGCAGCTACCCTCTCCTATTTACTAACTGGCCCATCGTTTTATTAAGCAGCCATACGTGATTGCAGTGTTTGAACTTAAAGAGGAGGAAAAGCAAGCCAAGATAACAAAGAGAAAGCGAAGAGAGCTCAACGTAATCTGTAGCATCATTACAGATTCTTCGCTTCCAGCAACAGATCAGTAAATAAGAATTATATGAACAGTTTGCAAATTCTTGATTTTTATTTTACCTTTATTTTTCTTTTCAGGTCGTTTCTTATAATGACGTTTCTCTTAATGCGATCGCCCATTTCTCGTACCAGGAGGCAATTATGAAGTAACGGTATACGGATTAATTCCAGTGAACCTCTTAACGCTATCCCGAATCAAAATATATCATATATTTAATGTAGGGAAATTTATACTTGCCTTTTAAAGAAACGGTGATAATAATAAATACACTGCTCGACATTGAAAGTGTCCCACCCAGAAGGACGTGTCGTACCGACATGCAAATAGAAAGGTGGGTGTGCGCAGTTGAGATATATAAATGTTGATAATCCGGAGTCAATAACGTGTGTGGCTCAAGAGATAAAAGGTGCAAGAAGCAACAGGAATGGTATTGTGTTTATGCAGGTGGAAGTCGTGCGAACGGTTTAGATTAGATGGTTCCACTTCAAAATTCTTCAGTGAAGGCCGAAAATGTCTGGTACATGCGATCGGCAGGTTCAGATCGTATAATCATATTCGATGTACCGGGTAATAATTTTACCCTTAACCATCTCCATCATAAAGATATGGCTATTTGGCATGAGTAAGAACAAAATATATAAGTAAACCACCTTAGGTCGGCTCCTAAGGGCAAATATAAGAAAAGCTAAAAATAGCAGTAAAATTGTATAAGAAACCTAAAATGGGTAGATCTCCTCAGAGAACGCTACCGTTTTAGGCCTCTTGTACTTGTTCAAAACAGTATGATCGTAAATAATCAGAGAAGAAGTAATCTCATTGGGATTATTGCTTACAGCCTCAAAACATCTTTTTGAGGTGCATTTTATATGTGTATATATATATGGTCGATGCCCAAGTCTTTATGGAGTTATTTATTAGTGACAAACCAGGGGGCATCGACCGCAGTTCTCAAAATCTTGTTCTGTAAGACCTGAATTTTACGAATATAGGTGGGTGTAGTATTCGCCCATATGGGTGAAGCATAGAGAATCACCGGTCTGATGTGGCAAGTTTATCGCCATTTGGATGCTTTTGAGAGAGGAAGAATTATAGGCCTCTGTGAAGCTGGATGGACTACACGTCGTGTCGCTGCCCATGTTCATTGGAATGTACAAACTGTTGGAAGCTGTTGGCAATAGTGGCGAAATGAAGATTCTAGCGTACATCACAGAGGGAGTGGTGCACTCTGACAGACGTCAGCACAGCTTGATAGGCGAACTGTTCGACGTGCTCGTTCGTCACCACAGAGAACTGCAGGCGATATTCGATGAGCTCTGTCAGCAGCCATGGACGTCCCTATAACGACGAACTGAAGGTTTTATGAGGCACACCTGCAATCTAGGCAACCGCTATATCGACTGACATTGATTGCAAACCATCGCAGCACTTGTGTGGCTTGGTGCTGAAGTCCTGCAAACTGGGGTCACGAATGGAACACTGTAGTGTTTAGTGATGAATCCCATTTTTGTCTGGGTGCTGAAGATCGACGGGTCCGTATGTGACTGGTGACAACCTGGTGAGAAGACAGATCCAGCTGTTGCTCACGACCAGCACACCACCCATCAGCTAGCATAACGGTATGGGGTGCTATTGGATATAACGGCATGTCACCTCTTGTCCACATCACGAGGACACTGATAGCTGCACAATACGTTAACGCGGTTCTGCTGTCCACTTTGTTATCGCTCCTGGGAGACATGCAGCAGCCCATTTTCCAGCATGACAATGCCCGTGTACACACTCCAGACAATGCAACATGTTCAAGTACTGCCATGGCCAGCAAGATCTCCATATTTATTCCTAATAGAAAATCTGTGGGAACACATTGGAGGACGTGTGCAATCCTCTCACCAGCCAGCACGGAATCTCGTTGAATTATGGGAGCAAGTCAACGCTGCTTGGTGTGCATTTCCTCGGGACCGTATCCGTTGACTGTATGACTCCATGCCACTCCGTATGGAACCTATTGAGACAGTCACATTATCTCATCTTCTAACATTTATAAGTGGCTGCAAATTAGATTATGGTATGCCAATGTATATTGCTATGTGTGTGCTACATTTCACCTCTATCTCCTGACTCCTTCTGGGTGGGGCAATTTCAGTGTCATGCAGTGTATAATTAGACAAATGGTAATATATAAGACCGCATTATCCTTTCAAAACAGGGGCGTTAAATTCGTAGAAGACTTGAGTGGATGGAATATGATTTATTTTTGTTCAGTGCAAGGTTTGCAACAAGGTGTTGGAGTGCCTTTACATCTACAACATACCAGACTGTCCTTTAACTGGCTCAGATTTGACGAAAGAGGACTTTGCTCCCGGTCTATTTTTCTAACATGTCCCATATATTCTTAATGGGGTTCAGATCCGGGATTTGTGGTGGCCAGGGAAGATGGTGGGAGTCGCTGTCATGCTCGCTGAAAAACTGCTGAATACATCTTGCGCTATGGACAGTAGCATTGTAGTTCATGAAACAGCCGTCACCTGCTGGATTTGGGTTGGGTTGTTTTACCTCTGAGCGGCACTTTTTTGCACACCATGGGCTAAATGGTCAGGTCACATGGACCCCGAAGGCTCAGAGAAGGTTGGGGGAGGGGACCCACTGGAATAGCTGTTGGGAGACAGATGGTAGCCTCCCGTCAAGGCCATCCAGCATGTTCTTTAACGTGCACAGGGTATGGCTCTCCCGCACACGGGGCCACGGCTTAACGTCCCATCCGACGGACGGCGGCCTTTCCAAGCCCATCGGTGTCCCCTACTGACCGTGGGCAGGGCGGTGATTTTTTGCAGAGATAAATCTCAACGCTGACCCAGCTGGGACTCGAACCTGGGAACTACAGATTACGAGCCTGGCGCGCTACCGACTGAGCCACCCCCGCCTCCACCTGCTGGATAAAAGGGCAACATTGCAGGATGGACTTGATCGGCAACAATGTTCAGATAATCCTTGGAGGACACCCGACCTTCCAGCAATATCAGGGGACCAGTTCCGTAACAACAGAACGTGCCCCTCACTATGACACCGCCTCCAGAACCTTGAGTTGTGTTTACAAGGCAAGCTGAGTCCATTGCTTCATGGGGCTCCAAATAAAGTCTCTGCCTACCTACTGGTACAGAACAAAGTGTGCTGCGACTCGTCGGACCACATGACTTTTTTCCAGTCTTCCAGTGTCCAGTCATGGTGTTCCTGACACCACTGTAGACGAACTTTCCGGTTCTTCGTACAAGCCTTCTCAGACAATGGCAATCTCGTTCCTGACAGATTGTCGTCGTTCTACACTTACGCAACCTAGACAAGCAATGTGGGTTATTTTTCCAGTGATTAAAGACCCGAGATATCTCACTTTTTGAGGAACCAGTTAGCCCTGCTGTTTTTAAAATCGTCGCTCCAGCCAGACGGGCACCCACAATAAGTCCTTTATCGATCCCCCGAAAGATCCTTCGTTTTTCCCATTGTGATCAACACTACTGACGATTACTGACGAGCAGCAGTCTTAAATAGTTGCCTAGATCACGTGGTGATGCACGTGACCACGTATTTTGCACATACGCTGCGCAAGTGACGTTTACGTACATATGTATAAAGGTTTCTAATTCAGTGGCCGGTACGTATAGTAGCAATTTCAAAAACTAATTCTAACGTGTATTAAGGCATTCTCAAAATTACTATTTACAATATGATTCAGTAATGTGAAATTCAATCTGGCAGGCTCCTGATGGTATGAAATTAATTAACAAGTGTAGTAAGGCATTCTCACAATGCTTTGTGGATAATGCATATATAAGATGACGAAAAGTCTTATTTTTTTACTGACAGTTCCGATTTTTGGATCCATGTCTCGCTTTCCGCAGAAAAGCATTTTTTTTGGCTTGCGAGATGCCAAAATCTTCTGCTTTGAAATAATAACATCGTCAGATAAGAAATCTCGTATAAAAATAAGGTATTGCGTTACGAAATATTAAAAGGATTCCACTTCGGATGGAGCTGAAAAAACGGGGACTGAAAATTAAAATAAAATTTATAGAGCTCATAGTGGCTAAAACAATTTTCCAGTGACTTTTTTTCTTATCATTTTGATTAAAATTTCCCACGGTTTTTTTTCCACTTGAACCGCCAGTTGACTTAGAGTTGCCTGCTTAGATGGTTCAAGGATGTTTACACGTGCATGATTCGATGAATCATTGCAGTGTATCTACATATGAACTTATGAGATGGAGTATATTGGTCAGTTGTTTCAAATCGACGCGTGAAAACGACCGTTGAATTTTTGTGAATTTTGTTTTTTATTCGGAGATCAGTGGTTCTCAACCTTTTATGCTTCACGTACCCCCTGGAAATGTGCACGTAACTGGCGTACCCCTTGTATATATAGATAAAACTATAGTTATAGTATAACAATGGGAATAAAATAAAACATATATATCAGTGGTTCTCAACCTTTTATGCTTCACGTACCCTCTGGAAACATGCATGTAACTGGCGTACCCCTTGTATAGATAGATAAAACTATAGTTATACTATAACAATGGGAATAAAATAAAACATATATATCAGTGGTTCTCAACCTTTTATGCTTCACGTACCCCCTGGAAATGTGTATGCAACTGGCGTACCCCTTGTATCGATAGATAAAACTATAGTTGTAGTATAACAATGGGAATAAAATAAAACATATATATTAGTGGTTCTCAATCTTTTATGCTTCACGTACCCCCTGGATATGTGTATGTAACTGGCGTACCCCTTGCATAGATAGATAAAACAATAGTTATAGTATAACAATGGGAATAAAATAAAACATATATATCAGTGATTCTCAACCTTTTATGCTTCACGTACCCCCTGGAAATGTGTATGCAACTGGCGTACCCCTTGTATAGATAGATGAAACTATAGTTATAGTACAGCAATGGTTATTTTTACTTTGTTACTAGATCTAGTGATTTTTGACCTCTCACGGCGTACCCCAAAAAATTTTACCGCGTACCCCACGTTGAGAACCCTTAGTTTAGGGTATTAACAATTTTTGGTTATTCTTATCTGTTTTTGTTGGTTTTTATTGTGCATGGTCTTGAAAATGAGTAGAGGAGACCGAAGCGTATGGGGCGGGGGTGGCTCATTCGGTAGCGCTCCAGGCTCGTAATCTGTAGATCCCAGGTTCGAGTCCCAGCTGGGTCAGCGTTGAGATTTACCTCCGCAAAATTCCCCGCCCTGCCCACTGTCAGTAGGAGACACCGATGGGCTTGGAAAGGCCGCCGTCCGTAGGATGGGACGTTAAGTCGTGGCTCCGTGTGCGGGAGAGCCATACCCTGTGCACGTTAAAGAACACGCTGGATGGCCTTGACGGGAGGCTACCATATGTCTCCCAACAGCTGTTCCAGTGGGTCCCCTCTCCCAACCTTCTCAGAGCCTTCGGGGTCCATGTGACCTGGCCATTTAGCCCATGGTGTGCAAAAAATTGCCGCTCAGAGGTAAAACAACCCAACCGAAGCGTATTTTTAATACTGATCTGTAGAAAATAATGAGTTCCTCTGCAAATCAACACTAGATAGTGAAGTGTACTGGGAAAAAGGCCGTTCGCTGTTCTCCATTGGTCATGGCGACGGATCTTCTGACATCGTAAAATACATCGAAAATTAAGGTGACCATGAGACGCGATATTTCGAGAGGGATAGAAAGTGACCTGCTTTTGTACGCAAATACAAGTGGTCACATTATATGCATATAATGTAAAGGTTCGAATTCTTTCTTTACATACAAAATTTTGAAATCTTTCCATATGGATGAAACATTTTCCTAAATTAATTGTACAATTTCGTTTTCACGAAAAGAGAATCCACACATCCAAATAAACGTCGGCATCTCAGTCTGAGACCCGATCACTATTTACAGTTGCTGAGATATTACCCAGATTTAAGCATAAGTTACTATTTAGGCCCATGCGCTTAAGTGTTATTAATAAGGCGTCACAGTAAAGATGTCCAATTTCGAATAATCAATGCCAGAATCTAAAAAATAATCTTTAAAATGTAATTGGTATAGAATAAGTTGGTTATATCAGTGGAGATTCGAAGCCACGTAACTGGGAATTAGTTTTTTTTTTCTGGATGGAGAAAATATCACTGAAAAAACGTTTAAAAATTTAAAAATATCTCTGAAAAGTGATTTTTAAGAATATCTAACAGTATCTAAAATTGCAAAGGTTGAAACGTTAAGAAATGATGTTGTACTCAAGCATTTATCTCACAAGTTAATTGAACTCTAAATAACGATTATTATTTCGAACTGTTTGCCAAATTAGGTGTAGTTTTTTTAATGGGGCAAATGATTTAGTTTCCTATTTTTTTGACCAAACAGTCTTATCGAATGTGACTGTTAATGAAAGATTTTGAGAGATTTTATTGAGATCTCTAATCTTTCTTGAGATATATGTTTACACTAAAACTTTACTTGCATAGCTTTGAGACAGTGGGGTGGTTTCTGGTAATTAACTTCTTCGAAATAATTCTGCTCTCCCCCCCCCCGCTAAAAAAAGCGATCTTCAGACTTAATACCAGCGATTTCTTTTTGTGGGGATATTTGAAGAAACGTTTGGATTAAACTAGCCGCATTCACTGCAAAAATTAAGCGAAATAATATTGAGGAGATGAATGATACTTTAGAGCAGATGTTCTGCGAAGCGTTGCTGACACTACTTGTCGTCGCGTTCATCTGTACTTATTCGAGAAAGGAAGTCACGGGCAACGTCTGTTGGGAGGGATCTGAATTCAATAACTGAAGTTCATATGCCAAAAATTTCCACTGCAATAGGTATAATTATTTCAGAGTGATAAGCAAAAAAAGATATCTGGGTGTACCATCATTATGATCACTTTCTGCATTTTCGTCATGGCGGGGGACGATCAATCATGAATCTGTTCGTCCTGTCCTTACCTTGTGTCCTATGACGAATCATTTTAGGAGGATATGGCAACATTCCCATCGCTGACATTCCCTTGCACTTTCATTTCCTGTTTTGGTGTCATTTCAAGAAGTAGGCAACTGGGATGAATACTGAGGTCGAATTTAATTGCTTCTCTAATGATCCACAGAAAATAACTCTCACTGTTCAAATCATCAATTACTAATCAAAACACCATCAGTACACGTGTACTGACTGATGATGCAATACACGTGTATTGAAGGATGAATCATCATCATCATCATCATCATCCTCAAGCAGCCATGGGCTACGTAACTTTCATTTCCTGTTTTGGTGTCATTTCAAGAAGTAGGCAACTGGGATGAATACTGAGGTCGAATTTAATTGCTTCTCTAATGATCCACAGAAAATAACTCTCACTGTTCAAATCATCAATTACTAATCAAAACACCATCAGTACACGTGTACTGACTGATGATGCAATACACGTGTATTGAAGGATGAATCATCATCATCATCATCATCATCCTCAAGCAGCCATGGGCTACGGAGGTCCAACCAGACCGCGCAGTTTAATTCTGCAAGCATATCTGTCCTGAGCTACATCTGCTGCATCCGGCCACTGTACACCAATTCTAACAAGGTCCTGTTTGACATTGTCTGCCCACCGCATCCTCGGTCTCCCCCTCCTTCTGAGGCCTCTAGGCACACTGTTCATAACCCTATTCGCCAATCTATAATTATCCATACGGGCAACATGGCCAAACCAGCGGAGTCTCTCTCTGCACAATATGCTGCTTAAAGGAGGTTGCAGACTCCTTTGCCTAACCTCATCATTAGTTACAAAGTTAAACCACCTAATACCCAAGATACTGCGTAAGCATCTAGAATCAAAAGCATCTACTTTTCTGTTATCTTGCTTACACAGCGTCCAAGTTTCACTACCATAACTAACCCTAGAAAGAACCAAACTATTATACAGTCTAATTTTAGTCTTTAGGTGTATACGCCTATTTCTCCACAATCTCCATAGATTCTTAAAAGTCCCGGCAGCAATACCTATTCGTCTGTTAATCTCATGCCGCACATCACCAGTATCAGTTACGCAGCTCCCAAGGTAATTAAACTGTGACACCTGCTCAAGACTGCAACCATTCAGATTAACTGAATCACAACCTGCCTGACCAATTTTCATCACTTTAGTTTTCTCTCTGTTTATAACCAAACCTACTGTACTACCAGTCTCATCAACAGTTCGAATGAAAGACTTCCTCTCATCAACATCATTTGCCAAAAGGGCTAAATCATCAGCATAATCTAAATCAGAAATTTTCGTATCTCCAGCCCATTTAAGGCCAAAAGCTTTCCCTTGAAGTGAATTTCGCATAACATAATCAACAACCAAACTAAAGAGAAAAGGAGACAAAATGCACCCTTGTCGAACACCAGACGTAATGCTAAACCAATTGCTACAAGACTTACCAACTCTCACACATGACTCAGTGTTATTATAGAGAGCTTTCATTATGTTAACTAACTTGTCTGGTATACCATATGAGCTCACAATCAACCACAAATTATGTCGATCAACAGAGTCAAAAGCCTTTTTGAAATCAACAAAGCTAGCAACCAAAGGTTTCTGAAACTCTAAACATTTCTCAAGAATCTGCCTAAGTGAAAATATCTGATCCACACATCCCCTACCACTTCTGAATCCACATTGCTCATCACGCAATTGCCTGTCAACCAGATTCTTAATTCTATTAAGCACAATTATGGAAAGAACTTTACCTGGAACGGAGAGTAGGCTGATACCCCTATAGTTATCACAAGAACTGCGATCACCTTTTTTGAAAATAGGGATAATAATAGCTCTGGTAAAATCTTTAGGAACCATGCCTTTATCATAAAAGTTATTCAAAATTTCAGTCATCCAAATGGTAACTGAAACATTCCCAGCTCTAAGCATTTCCGTAGTAATTTCATCCACCCCTGGGGATTTATGAAGTTTAAGTTTAGAAATAGCCACTTCAGATTGTGTTATAGGGCCAACATTAAAGCCAACAATGCATCTATCATCATTGCAAACAATGGGAGTAGAACTAACCACATTGTTTAGAACATCACTGAAATGCTCAGCCCACCTAGCCATGACAGAATCCTCACCTTCTATAACCTTGCCTTGTTTATCCTTCAATCCCTGTATACCTGTTCGTTTTCTACCACACAAAACATTAACTATCTGGTACAGCTCTCTGCTGTTGTGCTGTCTAACTGCTTCCTCGGCTTTGTCAGCAAGGCCATCAAGCCAAAAATTCTTATCAGCAGCTAACTGATCCTTTACACGTTTATTAAGCTCTTTGTAATGCTTTCTATTAGGACTAGTAGGGTATTGATTAAGGACATTCCTGCAGTTCCTTCTTTCTGAAATAAGCTCAAGTGCCTTATCACTTAAATAATTCTGCCACCTCTGCTCCTTTTTCCCTAAAAGAGTACTGTTAGTTTCCAAAAAAGCCTGTTTAAAATGGCCCCATTCTTCCTCAACTTTAGTATTAAGCAAACCATGACTGTCATAATGACTAAGTAACCTATCATGGTAAGCTTTAGCTATAACTGGGTCTTTCAGAGCTTCAGTATTAAAGGTAATTTTTTTAACCCTAGCACAACACTTTTTAAGCTTAAGTTGCAAGACACTTTTAACAAGGTAATGGTCAGATCCAATTTCAGCTCCCCTATATGCCCTGGTATTTCTAACAGAACTAGCCCATTTGCTGTTAATTAATATATAATCAATCATATTCTTATGCAGCCCATCAGGTGAAACCCATGTGTATTTATGTATGTCGCGGTGTTTGTAATATGTGTTAGTTATTCTGAAACCATTGAGTTTACTTACCTGTAGGAGACGTTGCCCATTGCCATTGCAGCTACCAATACCGAAAGGGCCTATCACCCCTCCCCAAAGGTCAGAGTCAGTACCAACTTTGACATTGAAGTCATCTAGAACAAGGGTAATATTTCCTTTCTTGACAGAATTCAAAATATCCTGACGTTGTCCGTAAAACCTATCCTTCTCATCCTCATCAGAATCCTCAGTGGGGGCATAACAGCAGATAACATTCAAGTCTTTAATGCTTGTCTGAAATTTTGCTGTAAGAAACCTTTCATTAATGCACTCATATCCTAGAAGAGCATCACTAGCATGTCTGCTGAGCAGCAGACCCACGCCTTGGTGATGCTTTCCATCTTCCCTCCCTGTAAAGAGAAATTTAAAGTTATTTTTAAGTATCTCACCTTTACCTGTCCATCTGGTCTCTTGCAAGCCTAGAATATCTAGGTTATAGCGCTGGAATTCCTGCATGAGGACATCAAGAGAATATCTCTATGTAATGTCCTCACATTCCACGTTCCTGCAGAGAGAAAATGATTAGTAGGATTTTTAAAGAAATTAGGTTTATTGAGATTGGTAGGGCCAACAATATCAAACAGCCCCCTGATCACAGGCATGGGGCAAAGACCTGTTCCTCCTCCGCTAAAGGCTGAAGTCACCGATGCTGGTAGGAACTTCAGGCACCACCTTTTCAAGTGGACTTTTTCAAGAACCATATGGCCTGCCTGAGACGCATTACTCCAGTTTAGGCTTGACGATGCCCAACTAGCTAAGTAAGGTTCAGGTACCTGCGATGGCCTCTGATTAGGATTATCCACCAGCTGATATAAGGTATCCCATGCCTCTGTTCACTTAGAGCTGGCAACCCAGAAGCAAACAGAAAACACAGCGGCAGACTCTCCCTCAACAGAGGCCCACCAGTGCAGCAAGTCCAGGATCCATAATCAAGCTCAAATCCATAAACAAGTCCAGTCTAGTAGGTATAAATGGTCAGCACCAGGACCCTGTGAAGTTGACCACACCTCAGCAGGGTTGAAAAAAAAGAAAAAAAGTGGCCATAGATGACCAGATCATTAGGCCATACTGAACTGGCAGCCCTCCCCTTCCGTTCCCTTCCAAAAGAGAATATCTCTTTTGAAAGGTACTAACGGCCTGCACCACGAGAAGGCGGGGTCGGACATTTGGTGCTAGACCTGGCCGGTTCTGTGCATCATCACTGGGGATTGGTACACAGCTCTCCTTCCAGTTTACGCCTAGCTACCATTTACAAGCCGGATGAATCAGTACACGTGTATTGAAGGATGAATAAGTACACGTGTATTGAAGGATGAATCAGTACACGTGTATTAAATTCACAGTTTCAAAACCGACGGATTTGAATTATACAGGGAGAGCAAATCGAAAGTACGATGCAAGAACACGTTGAAAGGAAGGAAATAAGGCAAACATCAACTTTAAAAAAATGGAAGGAGTGGGGGCATTTTTCTTTTAGTGAAATACAAAATTCATCAATTTGCATATTTGTAAAATTAATTCTCATTGTATCATAACTAATTAAAGATTGGCGAATAGGGTCATGAACAGTGTGCCTAAAGGCTTCAGAAAGAGTGGGAGACCTAGGATGTGGTGGGCAGACATGTCAAACAGGACCTTGTTAGAATTGGTGTTCAGTGGCCGGATGTAGCAAATGTAGCTCAGGACAGACTTGCTTGGAGAACTAAATTGCACGGTCTGGTTGGACCTCTGTAGACTATGGTTGTTTGAGGATGATGATGATGATGACCATACTTCTTCTTCTTTATGTTTTATGAATTGGAATAATCATCAAACGCATCATTAAACGTCGACTAGTCCCTTCTTTACTATCCAATAACTTCTGATCCGTCTTCCTCCTTCTGAAAACATTGAAGCTCGTGGTATTAAAATGGAGGTTAGGCTTTTTATGTCTCCATGCTGGAAATAATGCTGATTTCGCAGCCAATTACTCCACACATAAAAATCTAAAGTACCAGTTCATGTGACGGGATATAGCCTGAGGGTTAACATATCGAGAACCTAAGACAGGAAGTGAGCGATGTGATATACCATTAAAAGATGCTCTTATAGCCGCGAGGAGTTTACGCGAGGAGTTTACGCGAGAGAGAGAGGACGACAACTGATACAGAGAACAGCCTCCTTATACATGCAACTTATTGGAAAGAAAAATATTTCCTCCTTGGAAGGAGAGGGTACGGATGGCTAAGTAGGTAAAGTGCCAGGCTCGTGTCCCAATTGGGCCAGCGTTGAGATTATCCGATGGGATTCGAAAGGCCGCCGTCCGTCGGATGGGACGTTAATCCATGGCTCCGTGTGTGGGAGAGCCATACCCTGTTCACGTAAAGAACAAGCTGGATGGCCTTGACGGGAGGCTACTATCTGTCTCCCAACAGCTGTTCTAGTGGGTCCCCTCCCCCAACCTTCTCTGAGCTTCTGGGTCCTTGTGACCTGGCCATTTAGTCCATTGTGTGCAAAAACTATCGCTCAGAGCTAAAACAACCCAACCTAAATCCTCCCTAGTCCGTCTGAGGAGAAAATTATTATTTGCGTCATCTCAAGATATTTACTCCAAAATTAAAGAAAAAAACTTAAAGAATCATTGCTGAGGTTTCTAAAAATTATAATTATTAAAATCAGTCAATTTGATTGTAGCAATCATTACTGTACTTTACGTCATGAAAGACGCACTCGTCCTCCCCCCCCCAAAAAAAGAATGCTGCCAACATCACCATGCGGGTAATATGTGGAGTTGCGTGTTCGAGTAGACTAATGAATTCCTGCTCGCCTAAATGGCCAAGTCACAAGGACTCAGGGAAGTTGGGGCAGGAAATCCGCTGAACAGCTGTTTGGAAACAGATGGGAGAGTCCCTTTAAAGTCATCCACCCTGTTTTTTAATACGGGTGGGGGTAAACAGAGTTAGAACTCGAACCTGGACACTTCAGATTACGACTCCGGCGCTCCTAAACAATTACAACCTTCCATACTTCTGCAAACCCCGAAAAAATATCATACGATGCAAAATTTAAAGAGATTTTGGGAAAAATGGGAAATTACGGAGCAACGAAATTTATCTTTTCGCTTTCACAACACGCGTCGTCCATTTTATCCTGTCGCCTCTCTGTATACGTCAGCTGCAAATGACACTCTGAAATGTACTGCATCTTTTCCACATTTGATGCGATCGTCCATTGATTCAGAAATCTTCGTATCTTTTATTCCACCACGGATGAGCTCTCTCCTCATCCATCCCCGCCATTCAGCATCCCCGTGGCCACGCCTTTGCAGGGAAGAGAGAGCTTGCACCAACAGGCCACAAGCGGCGCCACCAGTAATCCACCTCGGCACCAACGCTGATTAATTCCGCCATAATCTGCCAATCACCATTAGCGGCCAGTAATCATCGTGTCAGCCGATGTTGCCTCGTTTCCATGACAACCACCCTCATCGCGCACTTAGCAGCATCTGCTGGCACCAGCTGTTCGACCTCAGCCTCAGCATCAGAGGCTCCAACTTCCTCGGCCTGCGAAGAAACTCAACATGCAAAGCGTTGGCTATCGCGTGCACAACGTCATCGCAAGAAATGAAACTGTTATAGATCTCTTTCTTTTAGCGGAGAATGATAATCATCTACCTTAGGTTGATTTCGTGGATTTGTCAAATCTACGCCAATGCAGTCAAATGCAGCATACAACGATACCATTGAAACATATGAGATTTCTCAAACATTCGGAATTTATTGTCTCAGTGCAATTCCCCATAACTTTAACCAGATAAAACAGAAATTTATCGTTATTAAAATACTTGTTTGTAGTAGCGGATTCAAAGAAATTATACAGTTCCAATTCATATAAGAAGTACATAATATAAGTAGGAAGGAATCCTTCGCGAAATTAAAGAGATGAATTGACTAATACTGATGAAGATTCCTCTTGAAGATCCAGATCAAAAGGAATTAAAGTTTCAGCGATGTATGGAGAAAAAGTTTAAACCTAACAGTGACTAATCTTGTTACGGAATCACACAAAGCACGTTCAAAGAGCATCCAGGCATTGATGCAGAGCGTGCTACTTGCCTAATAGACTCCGCCACGTTTTTCTTCACCGCATGTGGGTGCCAGGTGAGTCATCGAGAAAGGCAGTTTGTGCATGATCGCCGCGATATATTTGCGAAAATGGGCTCGGTGAATAGAGAGAGAGACGCGTATTAAGCTATGAAGAGACTAAACAGCGACCAAGGCCAACAGGGGCTTTGATAGCGTGAGAGCTTAACAGTGCAAGGGACAAAAGTTAGCAAAAAATATTTTCGTGTGAGTAATACCAACATCATTTCCCTCTGATATCACGTGAGATGCTCTAGCCAGCGAAGCGATTGTGCAACTCTCCTTTTAGCACAAACTTTAGCAAATAACACAGGGCTCTATTGTATAAGGGATCACGGCTAAACTTTCCATCGGACGGACGGAAGTCGTTAGATGTAATGTAGGGAGTTCAATCCTCAAATACTTTCTTTTCCAATTGTTTCATTAGTGTAAAATATTACAAGCAAATAATTTTGGTCTTAAAAGGTCTGGAGATACGAAAATCTGATTTAGATTATGCTGATGATTTAGCCCTTTTGGCAAATGGTGTTGATGAGATGAACTCTTTCATTCGAGCTGTTGATGAGACTGATAATTGAATAGGTTTCGTGATAAACAGAAATAAAACTAAAATGATGAAAATTGGTCAGGCAGGTTGTGGTTCAGTTGATCTGAATAGTTCCACTCTTGAGCAGGTGTTGCATTTTAATTACCTTGTGAGCTGTGTAACAGATACTGATGATATACGGAATGAGTTTAACAGACGAATAGGGATTGCTGCTGGACTTTTAATAAACTATGGAGAGTGTGGAGAAATAGGCGTATGCACCTAAAAAGTAAAATTGAGTTGTATAATAGTTTGGTTCTTTCTAGGGTTAGTTATTGTAACAAAGTATGGATCCTTTGCATAGAAGATAACATGATGCCTTTGATTCTAGATATTTACGCAGTATCTTGGACATTAGGTGGTTTCACCTGTAAATAATGATGAGGTTAGGTAAAGGAGTCGGAATCTCCTTTGAACAGCATATTATTGTACAGTGAGAGACTGCATTGTTAGGCCATGTTGCTTCTATGCATAATTATGGATTAGCAAATAGGGTTATGAACATTATGCATAAAGGCATTAGAAAAAAGGGCGAGACCTAGGATGCGGTGGGCAGACAATGTTAAATAGGACACTATTAGAATTGGTATACAGTGGCCAAATGCAGTGGCTTAACTGACAGACTTTTTGTCAGATCTCTATGGCAAGCAGCTGTTTGAGAGGCAATTTTTAATTTTTTTTTATTTTACTGCAATGGACGAAACGGACTAGAAGACGTGTACATAAGTGGGTCTGAAAGTGAGGCCCTTGAGGCTCTTTCAGGTAGTCTGTTACAATTTTTTAATAAGAATCTTTTTTTTTTCAAATAAGAATCGTCTCAGATCTCCCTCTCCATTAACAATATACACTGGTTTCCATAAATTAAGGAAAATCCCTATGTTAAGTCAATGGGAAGCTAACGTGAAAGCTCTATAACTTCTAAAATAAGTGTTTTTGTTTTGAAAAATATGATTGCAGATAAAGATCTCCATCAAATAAATCACTATCTCGATTTTCAACAATATTCGTTCAGTATTTAATGAGTTATGGAAGTTTGAATATTTAGCTATAATAATGCCAGCCACAAAAAACGACTTCCGAAGTTAATTAAAGCAGTAATAATTATTGTATCAAAGTGTTTAATAAAATAAGTTTGTATTTTAAAACTTTGTGTAAAGAATTCTTTCACTATTCTTCAGTTTTGTATAAGTTTCTTAAGACTCGCATTGCTGTTATTTAAATATTCAAACTTCCATAACTCATTAAATACTGAACAAATATTGTTGAAAAACGAGATATTGATTTATTTGATTAAGATCTTTATCTACAATCACATTTTTCAAAACAAAAAACTTATTTTAAAAGTTACAGAGCTTTGACGTTAGTTTCCCATTGACTTAACATAGAAATTTTCCTTAATTTATGAAAACCAGTGTATTAGTATGATCAGATCGTTATATTATTCAAAAATATTTTGTTATTTAATTATACACTGTTGGCCATTAAAAGTGCAACACCAGGAAAGACAAGAGATATCAAAGCCATATTTAGTGAATATGTAGCTTATGTTACAAGGATCAGATGATTACAAAAACAACTCGGTTAGACTTGTGGAATACAAAGAAATCAGTATCTTGTGTAGCCACCATGAGCGGCAATAACGCTGCTACACGTCCGGCAGATGTTGGATGTGTTTTGGGGAATGTCTGTTCATGCAGTTTCGATACTAGCCAAAGTTCATCTGTTGTAGCATCTGCTGGTGTCTGGTGTGCTAGTCGTTTCGAATCATGGACCAGATATATTCAGTTGAGGAGAGATCCAGTGAACGCACAGTCCAAGGCAGAAGTGTCACATGGTGGCTCTCCAGAAATTGTTGTACGATGCATGCCGCATGTGGTCGGGCATTGTCCTGTTGGTAAATGGCACCAGAGAGCCTCTGAAGATAAGGTGCGACCACAGGCTCCAACACCTCAGTGATGCAACTCTGGCTGTTCAAAGTACCGGTAATGCGTACGAGACACGTGCATGAGTGGAGTCCAATGGCATCCCATACCATAACACCAGGGCCAGACCTGTATGGACCTGCATCATGCATGTCTCACTTATCCTGTCGCCATGATACCGCCAGATACGAGAGCTATACCCTGTGCACGTTAAAGAACACGCTGGATGGCCTTGAAGGGAGGCTACCATCTGTCTCCTAACAGCTGTTCCAGTGGGTCCCCTCCCCCCAACATTCTCTGAGCATTTGGGGTCCCTGTGACCTGGCCATTTAGCCCATAGTGTGCAAAAAAGTGCCGCTCAGAGGTGAAACAACCCAACCGCCAGATACGGATTCGTCCATCATGGTGCTGTATACTGAAGCGAGATTCGTCTGAAAAGACGAAGCGATGCCATTCGCACATCCATATGCATTGTTCTTGGCACCATTGCAGTCGCATACGCTTGTGTTGTAGAGTCAATGGTACCGAAACAATGGCCGCCTAGCAAAGATGCCCAGATGCTGCAGATGACATCGAACCGTACGTGCAGACATTGGTTGATGTGCAACACACTCTAACTGTTGATCTAAAGTGTTTGATGTGGCTGTATGATCATTCAAAACGATGCACACGAAATGTCTGTCCTCTCGTTCGCTTTTGTGACAGAGCCGTTGAGATCCCTCACGTCGGCGAGTTCGTTCCTCCTCTTCCCACTGACACCATATTCTCATCACTGTGGCAGCATTCCGTCCAACACGAGCACCGATGTCTCCGTACGATAATCCGCCTTCCCGTAATCCCACAATTCTCCCTCAATCAAAGTCGAAACCTAGTCGTATGGATGCCATGTTCTTCGACGCGGCATACTTGATCCTTTAGTGTGCAAGAACTGAGAACAAACACAACACCAATGCTTTACACCAGCTCTTTGCAATCTCCTCTTATACCACTTCCAGGGGGCGTTACTGTCACACATGATGTGCGTATGTGCTGCGCTTTGAATCATTTACATGTTCTCCCATGGGCTACCCATATTGCATATTTCGGGACAATCTGATGAGTTCTTCTTGGTGTTACACTTTTAATGGCCAGCAGTGTATAATAAAATATAGCAGTTTAAAATATGGATATTCTGTTATAGTGTTCCTGTATTTCCGAAAGATTTGCATGGTGGTTGCGTAGCAAAGATACCTAGGTTTGAGTTTCAAAAAAGGCGTAAACATCTTCTTCAACTAATTTATTGTTCGTCTTTTATTTTGCTGGCTATTTCGCTCAAGTTTTCCCAATCACATTAGGAAAACTTATAAAAGTTTATTTTTAACCATAACTTCTTTACTATGAAACATGATGTATTCAATAAAATATAAAATTTCGCTCTCGTCGAAATATTTCCACCGAGATCCATGTGCCACATTTTAGGCTTTATGATGATGATGATGACATCCTCCTTTACATCTGACTCATCGCTCCACGCTTTCTTCTTTCGCAGAGTTCCGGTCCCTTTCGCATGTGCATGAAACCCTTTAGCTGCTGATGATGATCGCAGGAGTCGAAAAGGCAGACTAATGCGCGAGGCAAATCTCATCCCTTTCGTTTCTTCTTTCAGAAGGAAACAAGTCCCATAATCATTGAAAGGTTCAGAGACGATGATGGCAGGAGCTTCGGCCATCTCAGTATCTCTAGATACTGCAAATACGACTTCCTTCCATTCGCATTCCTCTCACTCACATCCAAATTCAATTCGTCATTTCGCTGCTCTTCTTTATTCAAACTAACTGAGAGGGATGCCAAACTTTTCACTGATTTACAGTCTTCAGCTTTACTCATTCGGTACAGTCACACTCATTAGGAACACAACAACAGTCATTCAGTACACAGCGACACTCATTCAGTTCACAGCAAAACTCATTCTGTACAAAATGAAACTCATTCAGTACAAAATGAAACTCATTCAGTACAAAATGAAACTCATTCAGTACAGAACACTCGTTCAGTACACAGCGACACTCTTTCGGTTCACTGAGAGACTCATTCGGGTCACTGAGACACTCATTCGGGTCACTGAGACACTCATTCGATTAATAGAAGCACTCGTTTGGTCATCACAAAATTGTCGCCATGGATTTCATCCCATTCAGCATAAGGCAATTTTTCTTCTAAATCATTAACATTGAAAAGTGTCTTTTTGAGCAACGCAAATTAAATCCCTTCTCAAAGCAAAAACTTCACTTTTGTCGACCCTCTTTTCACCAATTTTAGGAATAGTTAATTTTTGAAATAAAACTTTTTTTTTATTTATATTTTCAGTGATTAACCTCGTCTCAAGGAAAAAAATTTAACAAAATGTCTTTCTTGCATAAAAGCTCTCCGAATTTTTTCTGTGAAGGAGAAAGGAAACGGAAGTAATTAATTAAAAAAAAACAGAGTGACCAAAACAAAAAGAAAGGCATGTAAGAATGCAAAAAAAAACTCGGTTCTCAAAAATTCTACAAATTATGGCAGTAAAGAATCCAGAAAATGACAAAGAGCAGATATTTGAACCAATAGCTCTCCGCAGAACGGATATTCTTTCCACTGGAGATCAAAAACTGCTGATGATTACCCAAGAATTTTACAATTTCAAAAGCGGACTAGAGCTGTTAGTTGATATTTTATGAAGGTAAAAGTTGGTGAAGTGAATTAGAACTCCAAAGTATAAACACCTACATTTGCTGAAATATAATGTAGCAGAACCTCAATTATTACAAAAGGTTTCTAAGTGTAATGCAGGTATAATTAATTTTCTAAACGACAATTGCTTACTTAATTATACATTTTCCATATAACTGAAGGATTGCTTTTGATTCCGTGTTTCGCTTTGCGTTTTGTTTCACATGCCTCCTCAACAATCTTATCATTATATCTAGAAAGCATAATGGCAAATATAAACAAGTATGCGTAAAATCATTTAAACAGCAACTCAAAAAATATTTGAAACTCACAATGGTTTTAGTAAAACGAATAGCCTAATAATATACATAAAAAGTGCAGATTATTTTTCCTCTCCTTCACTAAAAACGACTGTGTCGGTGATCACTAGTATTAATAAAATGACTTTAACGAAATACATCTTACCACGGTCAAATCTGCGAAGGCAGAACTTTAGTAACGGTAATGGATTCAAAAATTATTAAGTTACGCATATATAAAAAAAATAATAAAACAATATTTTTTTTTAAATATTCACGCACAAGAGTACTCCCTTGCATGAGTTTCAGTACTGAAAATTTATAAATTTACAAATATAAAAAAATGCATGGGAAATTAAATGAATAAAAATGCAAATAGTGTTTAGGGAGATAAGATTTACACGTATAGAAAGAATAGATATAGCTCATTAATATAAACATTTTGTATATCATCAAGATTCAAAATATATAGTTTAATTTTTTGCAGAATAATTCTAATCGTTTTGATATCGTTGGGGTAGAAGAGAGTTTTTGAAAATAAAAATAATCAATGTCTAAATATTCCTTTATCCAAATGTGATATATAAATAATATTCTCATTTGAATTTAACTCGTACTGCTTTGTGGAAGTAATTATTTCTATTTCGCGCATTGTTAAAAAATGTTTCTAAAGAACTTTAAAACTGAGGTATGTTAATTGAACCTTATATTCCTTCCAACTATATTTTTTCCCAGCTCCTCCTTTGCATTCTTCCAGCACTGGTTAATCCATTGCTTTTCCAAAATATTATATAATTTCAGCGTTATGTGAATGGAAATCTAATTTCGAAACTCTATAACTTTCAGAATATGCATTTTAATAGAAAAATGTGACTAAAATTAAATTAAAAATCATAATGAAATCTATTTAAATCTCGATTTTCAACAATATTCGTTCGGTATTTAAAAAAGCAGGGAAGCTGGAATATTTAAATATATTATCTTGTTTTATAAAAAACATTCCCAATTGTCTAATATTGAAATGATCATTTTCTAAAATGTATATTTTATTAAATGGTGTGAAACAATATTTATTATTTAAGTTAAAATTAACTTCTGAGGTAACTTTTTATGACGCTTTATGTTGTGAAATATTTTAGCATCCACTACTCTATAAACCGAACGAATATTGTTTAAAATCGTGATTTAAATAGATTTGATTATGATCTTTAATTTATCATCTGTTACATTAAATAAAAAAAAAGCATTAAATGAGCATTTAATGCACATTTAAGAAGGAAACTTCTTAAAGCTAAAATCCACATTTTAGAAGTTTTAGATCTTCGAAATCAGATTCTCATTAACAAAACCTGGAAATCCTCTAATATTTTGGTAGGGGCAGTGTATACTCGTAAAATATGCATAACCACCAACTTTTCTGCAGTTACAAATACGAACATTCAAACATAAATTAGTGAAAGTATAAATCCAAAGATTATATTTAGTATCAAAAAGCAATAATCAGAATTAGCAATTATCATAGATCGTTGAGGATTTACTTTATTTGATTAAAAAAAGAATTAAAGAGCTGGAGGAATATTACTTTATATTGATTATGAAATAACTTCTCTATAACAGAGCCTTCAAATGAACACTGTAGTGGTTGTTATATTGCATTTTACATTAAATAACCTTTCCTGTTCAATATTAGTTACGTATAGATCACTATCAGGAAATATTCAATGTTATAATACTGAATTAAATGCTGTTTTAAATTCACATAACAAAGCAAATGTATTGTATGTAGATGATATTAATATTAATTTGCTAAACGATAATCCTAAAAGTGATGAAAATATGGGAATATTGGCTCAAAATGGTTTTATGAATATGTTAGATCAACCTAGTAGAAATACAGATAATAGTTGCACTTGTATTAATCATGTGTTTATTAAGTGTAAAGTAGTTAAGAACTGTAACATATTTGTTGAAGACATTGGTATTACAGATCACTCTTGATTAAGATTAACCTAGAGAATAAAATACAACAAAAAATAGAAAGCAATGTAACGAAAAGGTGGAATTTTATATTTTTAAGGAAAGGAAAATTTGAAGGTTAGATTGGAAAAAAAATGTGCAAACACATCTTTTAAAAATTTAGATAATACATTGCAATGATTAATAAATGAGGCTACAATAATCAAAAATAAAAAAATTCGTAAAATAAAAATCATGGATTACTAATGAATTGGTAGAGTCGTTCAAAAATATCCGAACACTAAGGTTGATTACAGAATTCAGAAAAATATCTGGCAACGATTTTTTTAGAAATTAGTGATCTGGAAACCTTCGTGTACTGTAAGGTTGACAGATCACTAATTTCTAAAAAAAATCGTTGCCAGAAATTTTTCTGAATTCTGTAATCAACCGTAGTGTTCAGATATTTTTTGGGTGACTGTACGGTTAATTAACTACAGAAACAAACTATACAAAGAAACGAAAAAAGATCCTACAAACGTATCCTTAAGAAATAATTTTTCTGAATTTACAAATTTTTGTAACCAATAAAATTAGACAAATTAAAATGCAATATTACGAAAATAAATTTTTAAATGCAAATGGTAACTTAAAAAAAGCAGTGGGATGTATAAATGAGAGAAGTAAGTTTTCCAACACTAATTTAAAATAATAACGAAATGATTAGTTATAATGATGAACCAAATAAATTTGTAAGTTTATTTAATGAGTACTTTGTAACTATTCCTAAAAATTAGTGAAAACCAATTTGATTTTAGAAAGAAATTAGGTACTGATGATGCATTACTAAATTCAACAAATAAAATATATACATCAATAAATAATAATCATCCTGCATTGATAATATTTTTAGATATAAAGAAAGCTTTTGAAACTGTAGATCATAAAAAAATTAATAGCAAAATTACAGGCTGCTGGAGTTAGAGGATTACCATTAAAGTTATAGGATTACCAAAAAAATCGTTTATTAGTTACCTAACAGAATACAGTGCATTAAAATAAATATATATATAGCAATTACAGTTAAATTGAATATGATGTACCCAAAGGATCGGTTTTAGGACCTTTATTGTTTATAATATATATAAACGATATAAATTTTAATGGATTAAAAAACAAATTAACCTTATTTGCAGATGACACCCGTTTAGCATATACTAGTAAGAACTACCTGATATGTTTTCGTATGTAAATTCTGATTTGAAAATAATTCGTAACTGGTTTAAGAGTAATTTTTTAATTTTAATTTAAATAAGACAAAAGCTATATTCTTCTATTTAAAGAAAAATAACTTAATCTCAAGTATACTAAATAATAATAAATTAATTTTTCATGAATTATACTGTCAAAATAATGAAGAATGTAACCCTGTCTGAATTTACCTTCTTATATATGATAATATGTCAAGCACTTAAGTATTTGTCTTGATGCTTGTTTAACTTGGAAACAAAATGTAGCATGGATTAAAAAGAAAATGTTTTATTGTTTTGCTCAGCTACACTCAGTAAAAAATATAGTATCACCTAGATTTATGAATATATTATATTACACATTAATACGATTAACCTATGGAATAAAATCATGGGGAGGTATTATAATAATTACTTTAAGCAATTATTCATTCTTCTGAAGCGATTTATTCTTTTATTAAATAATGGTTCATATATACAACATACATTACCATTATTTCGACATAAGTGAATTTTACCCAATAAGACATGATTACATTTTCCATATTTAGGAAATAATTTTATTTTAGACATGAAGAAATACGTGCTTCCACAAATCATTATAAGTTAAAGCCAAATGGTAATATTAATTACAGGATACCACATTTACTTAAAGAAATGTTTAGACGTTATTATTTATATTTAGCTCCAAAAAATCTCTCCTCTATCCCAAATGAGATCAAAACAATTCGAAATTATTATATTTTTCTGAAAAAAAAAATAAAACCATATATTTTAAATCTTCGTGACACAGAAACCTTTTTACATTGGTAAGTTATATGTATTATAGCAATGGATTTAAATTCTTTCTACACATGTTGTTCTTATCTTCCTAATAGTTATATATTTTAAGCATTTAATATCCAATATGTTTTTTTTATTTATAAATATATGAATTCTCAGTTCTGAACACTGATGCATGAGAGTACACTTGTGAGCTTTTCGATGTATATTTATGTATGTAATGGTTTATAAATAAATATGTGCGATCAAAAAAATAGATGATTTAAGAACTAAGACACTTGAATTCTGTAGAATTATATCAAAGGTAAATAGAATATGATGGCCACACAAATTTTTATTTATTGTTTAGTAGAGCAGATATGAATGAAATAAATGAATATGGATAAAAATGGCAATAAATGAATTTGACAATTTTTCTGCGGATGAAGTAAAATTCTTTAAAAGAATTGTTAATTAAGCAAATCATTTTTGCTTTTAAAATGCTGTTAATTAAACATGTCACGTAAGATAACTGTTTCATTATTTATCTTAAGCTCATGAGTAATGTTAAAGTAAAGATAATATTTTTCGAAAGCTAAAGATACATCATTTTTAAAATGGTTGTGAAATTTGGAACGTTTTTCTGTTTGATATGTTTGAATAATAAAATGAGTAGAACTTTACAGTAATATCATATTAGAAAAACAGTTGGTAATTATCGATTCAAAGGACATTCGTTTCAAAACAAATTTCCAAATAATACTTATTGATGTACAAACTTAGAAGGATTTTGCTTAGACCAAGTGACTCTCATGAGGTTTGGTAACGCTTTTAGGATAGTTTTTTATCTATTAAAATCATCATCATGACTTGTGGCATCTGAAAAGAAGAAAAAGAGATATAATTATGTGAAGATAATCCACAAAAAGTTTCTTTCCTAAAGTGTCATAATTATTTTTTTCTTCTTTAGTGTTCCTAATCTCATTTTAAATACATTTATTTAAATATGAAATTGACGTGATCCTCGACTGTCCTCCTTAAACGAAAAAGTAACTTAATTCTTTTCATTTTTTCACCAAAAAATTGCACCACATTCTCATTAGATGCTAATAAAATAAATATTAAGAAGGAATCTGAAGAGAAAATTTTATTATCTTTTTCTTTGGAAAAGAAATTTTTTTAAGTGTAAAAAAAACTTAATTTTGTATGCGGTGAAAATTAAATATAAATAAAAATTGGCTTCGTGTTTTAGAGGGTTAATTATATTACCCCTAACCACAGTTCGCAAAGAAAACGAAATAAAATGTAGTTCAAACGAAGATTTTCTTCATTTCAAATTCAATTATCTGGAGTTCATGAATGATCATCCCTTCTTTTCAGCTTTGAAGAGATAAAAGTCTTCATTGCAGCAGCAGATGAAATATTCAAATAAAGGCTGAAATTATATTTCCTCAATTAAACGATTTTCGAAATATCTTCAGGCAAATTAGCTTTTACAAAATTTAACAAATTGGGTTAATAAGAAGCCAAGTAACATTATTCGCTTAAAACTGGTTAATACGTAAACGTGTTATATTAAATCCGTCCCCTACGACAAATATTCATTTGTTTAGTAATGTCGGTAATGAACATCTGTAGGATATTAAACCGTATTATGAAATCTGGTCCATATTTCGTTTTCTGAAAATGGCAAAATGTGGGAAAATTGCAAAGTTTGAGGAAAAACTGAAGTGAATCTCATTACATTTCTGAGAATAAGAAAAAGAGATATAAATATAGGAATATAATCAACAGATGTTTCTTTCCTAAAATGTAATTATTTATTTCTTCTTTAGTGCTGCTAAATTTCATTTTTAATGCATTAATTTAAATACGAGATTTGCATGACCCTCTCTGTCTTCTTAAACGACGAAGTAACTTAATTTGAGAATAAAAAATATTCCTCATCTCATAGCTCATCAGCTGATTTCAAAATCTCATATTCAAATCAATGCATTAAAAATGAGACTTAGCAACACTGAAGAAGAACTAAATAATTGCATTTTAGGAAAGAAACTTCTTGTTGATTATCTTCACATAATTGTATCTCTTTTTCTTCTTCTCAAATGCCACAACTCATGATGATGATTTTAATAGATATAAAACCATATCCTAACAGCTTTAGTAAACCTCATGAGAGTCAATAATTGTTCTAAACAAAATTCTTCTAAGTTTGAACATTAAGAAATATTATTCGAAAATTTATTTTTAAACGAATATCTTTCGAATTGGTAATTGCTAACTTTTTTTCTACCACGGAATTATAAAATTCTACTCATTTAATTATTCAAACAGATCAAACAGAAAAGATTTTCAAATTTCACAACCATTTTAAAGATGACGTATCTTTAGCTTGCGAAAAATATTATCTTTATTTTAAGATTACTCGTGACCTTAGGAAAAATAATAAAACAAGTATCCCATGTACGTGTTTAATTAAAAGCATTTAAAAATAATAATGATTTGCTTAATTAAAATTTATTTTATAGTATTTTATTTCAACTGCAGGAAAATTGTTGAGCATTTATTGCTTTTTCTACCTTTATAATCCCTACTATACAAAGAACAGCCATACAAAATGTTGTTAGTAAAGAAGAGCAAAAATATTTAACTTTGCTTATTTTAAGGAAAATATTTTTGCTTCAATTTCATTACACCCAGTTAATCATAACAGATAACATTACAGGGATTTAATAATCCTTTAAAAATCAACTGAATGCTGATAATATATCCGTCTTGATTGGCTGGTATAAATCAAACGCAACACATAGAGAGCACAATAACAAAATAGCAAATATTTTTTGCTGTAAAAGATAGAACGGGTTCGCAGTGTTTAAGGATAAATACGGTAAGATTATGGCAAAGTGTGTTGAGCATTTCAAGAATGTTCCATAAAATGTGCTTAATTTTGCTCTAAAGTTTTGCAATGAAAATATATGTCTAGGGCTTTAATGTGGGCCCAATATAATTATCTAAAATTACTGTCGCTACATCAAATTTTAAGCGGAACAAATCGCAAGGGGTTAGATGAAATTACTACTGAAATGCTGAGAAATCGCGATGGTTCTATTGTTACATGGGTGAATTTTTCACTTCACTTCATTGAACATTTTAGGGGTAAACTTCCTTTGGCAGAGCAATACGCTAAGCCTCAGGATATCTGTAACTCAGTAGAACAAGCTAGTACTTCCCCCAGTACGGGGGAGAAACGATCGAGCCACAAGGGCTGACCTTGACCCCGGAGGGTCGGTAGATCTCCAGGCAGTCGAGAAGCAGGCTGTTGCGGAACCCACCGGTTCCACTATAATTTTAAATTACTTTATCAGTGTTATAATTATTTCTATTTTATAAAAAGTATGGCAGCAGTTCTTACATAATAATAATAAAGCATCACTTTATGCTTCCAAGAAAGTTATCTGAATGATTGTGTTTAATATTAAGATTTGGCTGAATATTATTACTTCAGCAGATTCTCAAGAAATGTTTAGTTTTGGAAATCCGTGGTTACTAGTCTTACAGATTACAAGAAGGGCTTTTGACTTCGTTCGATAAGATTTGTGATCAACTGCGAAGTCTTAGGAGTTAAAAGAGACGGTGAAGTTCTCAGAAACTTGAAGTGGAAGGGTGTGAGTTGAAACACTCTAATGAGAGGGATGATTTGCCTGCTTGAGTCTTTGACTTTCGGTGGTTACAATGTACACTACAATTACCAAAAAAAATATCCGAACACACATCGATTTTCACACTGACGTCACTACCACTCGCCTGAACAGTCCCCCATTTGGCCGTTATGCCTAATTCCACCTTCTTGCGTTAGGCTTTCCACCAATGAGGGATACACTGCAGACAGTGTAGTCCACCATTCTTCCTGCAGAACAGTGAGCAGTTTAGCTAGCAATGTGGGACGTGATGGTCTGGCCCGTAAGCAAAATTCCATTTCATCCCATAAGTGTTCGGTATAGGGTTCAAATTGGGATTCTCCGCTATTCCAACTGTAATACTGAAGCGAAATGTGCGTGTACGACAATGGAAGAGTGACTGTTTTACTACGAGATCCGCGAGACAGAGCACGTAGTGTACGTTACATTATGATCAGAATAGAACAGCTGATTTTAAAAATACGAGAATTCAGTAAGAGAGTTGTAGCAGTTGTAAAAAGGATTTTGTTTTGTGTAATGCGAGGTGACAACTTAGATTGTCGATGTTTGTTTAGCGGAAGTTTTTATGAACAACTGAGCATCTTTAGTTATCTTTGAGAGTGTTATTTCCTATGTTGCATTCCTTTATCATTTGGTGTTTGATCGATATCAACAGTAATTGCTCATTATTTAGCCTATTAGTATTTCACCTAAATAATACTTAAATTTTCCCATTATTGATGTAAATTAATTGATTCAGTTATTAAATCAGAACGAATTTGTTATCAAATAAAAATATTGATAAAAATCTGTAACAATTGCCACGAATCATGCCATACATACATATATAAGTCCTGACGTAATGAAAAAAAACATGCATTTTTAATTTTAAAAGTTCATATTTAAACTATAAGAGCTGCATTTTCTTTCGTTACCATAGGACCAATGAACACTGGAAAAAAAAATATAGCATTTCAGAGTAACGCAAAGCTAGCTTTGAATTGTCCCTGTCGTGTAATGAAACTTGGTACATTCAGTAATCTCCTCCCTCCAGGACTTACCTAATTCATTGCTTTACAGATGACCCCTAAAACACGTTTCAGTTGATTTTTTACTCATCCATCTGTTTATGGCGGTTTGAATTAAAAGGGTCTTCTTATCTTCATGAGCAGAAGATTTGTTCTTGAAGCTTAGTCACAAGGTTAAATGGAGCTGACGAGGCAAGATGAATCTTATTTATATCTCTGCTAGCAGAAGTTTAAAGAAGAAAGATTTGCTTTCCAAAAGACTTTAATCTCCCGTTGCCATTTTCATCAACATATTTATAGGGCGTATAATATTTTCCCAGTCGACTTTGCATTCCAACAGAACTGGTTTTCGGGTAACTGGAAAAACTGAAATAGCTAGCTAACTAATTACGAATATTGTGAGACGAATGAAATGAATAAATAATAGCTCCAAATGAACTCCTTAGTTAAATATCTTAGCTGGTTCTAATATGAGAGCCCAGAAATTTAAAAATTTAATTCCAATATGCTGGTCACGACAGTTGCGCATAGGAGAACAACATTAAAACATTTCTCCTATGTGTCGTGTTTAATTAACAGTATTTCAAAAATAGCATTGGCAACGACTTTACAGTTGCGTTGCTATGGTAACAGGTGACGCACAGCCCAAACAGGAAACGCTGCATGTGGTCCCTACGTAACAACACAAGGATGTCGCGGAAATGATATAGACGCGCATTAACAGGAAATCGATGGCAAGACAGGTCAGATGTAGTAAAGTTCAAAAACCGCAATCATTTCGTTCTAAGCTGATCGTTGAATTGATCATCTCCTCCATTACCTATCAGTTTGAGATATTTTCAAGAATGCACGCCCTCCACTTCCGAGAATTGTGTCTCTATGCGCTGCATAATAAAGTAATTGAGATGCTGTTATAAATCAACTGTAGATTTCTTATTGCAGAGTTCTGCTTTTTGTAACTATCATTTGCGGTAAGAGACGATTGAGGAAATTTACAAGAAATCGAAGTAAACGATATCAAACTCATAAATGTATTACAGATAGAATGTAGTAATTGTTAGCTTTCCAGTCATAATCTGATTTTCTATCTGAATTTGGGAGAGATGTTTTGAAATATGATTATTTATTATTTAACGCTAAATATTGCATACTGTGGCATATAAACTGACAGGCTCCTGTCAGACCTCTGTGGCAAGCAGCTGCTTGAGGGGGTATTTATTTTTTTTTATTTTATTATTGCATACAGGACAGTAAATTAATATTGGTTTAGACAAAAAAAGGAAAACAAATCCGCATCATCAACAGAGCAATGATTCACGATTGATGATGATTCATTGAATTGACGAATTTTAATGATTCGTTGAATTAACGATGATCAATTAGACTGATGATTCGCCGAACTGGCGAATGATGATGATTAATTGAATTGACGAATGATGACGATCCATTAAATTGGCAACTGAGATGATGCATTGAATTGATGATTCGCCTAATTTTCAAATTGATGATGATTCATTGAACTGACGAATGATGATGGATCATTGAATTGACAATTGATGATGAATTGTAAAATGATGCCTTTTTCTTTCTCTCTTGAAAAAAAAAGACTAATATCTGCCATTTAGCTTCTGACTAGGTTAAATGATTTCCCTTGATATCAGTTGCCTTTAAATAACGAATCGAAACACTAAAAGGCTTATTATGTCTATTTGATCATTATCTGTATAACGCTCGGTGCTTTGTAATCCTATCGACTTCAAAATTTTCACATAGACTCTCATTACATTCTTCACAAAACATTGTAAATTTCGGTTCACTCAGAGTAGAAGGCCCTATTCCAGGATTCTCATCATTGGCGTGGTAAGATAACGCTGGATCCCTGGGGCGAGACCTTTTTTACCGTGTCCATTATCCTCCCTTAAATTTTCTTTTTTGGTAAAAAAAAACCAGAGGGATAAAAAAAAGGCGATCTTTTATCGACATGTACCAAAGAGCACACCCAATAAGTAATAAAAAACTCTTAAAAAAAGTACTTGTCGATCACGGGGGTTCCTGGTTCAACTGAACCATTGGAATCATGTTTGTTATGCCACTTACTGTGATGATTTTTCATACGCAGTTAGAAAGCTGAAAATGAAAAGAATCAGGGAATGCTTATGAATGATCACGGGGTATTTACCTGGGACATTGTGATTAGAGAGCTTTGGAGGGTTAATAATGTGGTATTAGATTTAAAAGATGACAGATATTTAGCAAAGTTTTACAAAAACTGTCCTTAAAGTTCTTAAATATTGTATTAAGTTTATTCAAAGCAAAAAAATTATGGTCCGCTATAAGGGCTTAATCTGCTAGTACTGAAATAGAGTTGCGATGAAGTTAATAACATCCGAAACGTAAATCATATTTCAGATAGTAATATTGGAAAATATTTTCTTTTTTTTTGGAAAGGAGTCCTCTAATATCCGCAAACGAATACCACATTGAAACCAATAGCATTCAATGCCGAATTTCATTTTCAAGTTAATAACGCTCGAAAAATGTGTTTCGCATTCAAGCTAATAACACCCGGTTAAGAATTTCACATTGCAGCTATTTGGTAAATTTAAATGTATTTTTCATTGAAGTCCTTTTAATTCTTGACGTTGGTAATCTTTGAGCTGTGATAGGCTGAGCGTCATCAAGCCTCGCTTTCGGTTAGATACGTGGCAATAATGATACAACTTGCAGTATCCACCGTTCATCGCAAGAAATGCTCAAAGGATAGGACTGAATGTGTGGGTTTTGCTCTTCAGAGATTGTTAGGGGGTGGGATTGAGACTTTTTACGAGATGCGATTAACTATAATATCAAACTGGTAACAAAAATACCATAAAGTTATGATGACTAACTAACACATAAAAAGCATTACTAGTTTCATGTTTTTTAATGAGGAATTATGCAACCTACCTTGATATTTTGACGTATTAAAGCATAGGCCTTTTGATATTAAAACTTCACATTATTTGTTGTTGTTAGGTATGATTTAGTAAAGGACGATAAACGGCTTAAACCTCTGAGACAATGTGACTGACATATTTCTATCGTCAACTGTGATGTGAGAAGTTTCGATTTGTACATCACCAGGCGGGTGCCTGTTCTTAAAAATGAATATAACTTGAGTTACTTTCAATTTCCATCCACCAATGAAAAGCGAGAGAAAAAATAATGTCTGTCTTTTCTAGCTAATCTGTATCTCTTCCTCTTACAGATAAGAGAAAAACGTTTCTGAATGAAAGAGATTGAAGTCGAAGTGATAACGCTGCTCTTTGTTTACATAAAACTCTAAGCCGAGTCACAGAGTAAACAAACCTTTACGATAAATGAGTCAGAAAGGTAGTTTACGAGACTCTTTATTACAGTCCTTGAAATGAACAATGAAGAGTAATTATTGTCATCCAACTACTTTTTGACATAGTCTCTTCAGAGATTGAGGCATCGCATTGTGGGTTTTTCTATTCCTTGTCAATAAAAGTCCGTCTTTTTATCACTCAGATATCGTTTCATTACTATCTCCATGCGGTTATTACTTTGAAACTTCTTATCTCCAAGAGCGTTGGGAAAAAACATGGTATTCACATCAGGGCTATATGTAGGATGCTCCGATGTCTCATGCTGGAAACGCTGAAAAAAGTAGTTCGGTTTCCATGGCAGAGAGCGGCGTGCATTGTCGTGTAAATGTAGAATGCCGTTCCGGAGAATTTCGGGATGTTTTCGTTTAATGATCGTGTCAATGTTGCTCAATAAGTCACCGCATTAATTGCTGCGCCGTCTTGAATCATGCCTACGGTTGAGTTGTTTTACCTCTGAGCGGCACTTTTTTGCACACCATGGGCTAAATGGTCAGGTCACATGGACCCCGAAGGCTCAGAGAAGTTTGGGGGAGGGGACCCACTGGAACAGCTGTTGGGAGACAGATGGTAGTCTCCCGTCAAGGCCATCCAGCGTGTTCTTTAACGTGCACAGGGTATGGCTCTCCCGCACACGGGACCACGGCTTAACGTCCCATCCGACGGGCGGCGGCCTTTCCAACCCCATCGGTGTCCCCTACTGACCGTGGGCAGGGCGGTCATGTCTACGAGCAAAAGCTCTTCGTGATCCCAAAACACCGTAGAGGTCACTTTCGCAATCTTGTATGTATAATCGGAAGTTCCTCTTTCTAGTTAGCGCTTTAGTCTCAGGGGTAACGTGATGAACACAGTCTCGTCTGCTGTAACAATAAGCTCGAGAAATTCTTGATGACTGACAGATTATCGTCTTAAAACTGATAATTTTTAAGACGATATTTTCGTCTTAGAAAAAGAAAAAGTAAATTATCACATTTTAAGACTATATTCTGTCAGTCTAACGAAAGACCAGAAGCAGCAGCAAACAGCTTGTGCGAGGAACGAAACGTGCACAAGGTTTGTTAAACACTCAGTCGTGATTGCTATTGGTTATTGTCCCACGTAATTGTCATCGCAATAATAATTCGTTGCAATTCAATTACCGTAATAAAAATCGTTGCAGTTAGTCATCGTAACCTTTTTGTTGTTTCGAACTGCATTTTCCACCAGTGCATTGTTGCCATCCGTTGTTGCTGTTGTGGGTTTGCTGTTTCTTTCACGATCCACCGTATTGACTCCACCCCACGAAATTCCGCACAATATTTCACACATCACACTCTGATATTATAGTTATAAAAGTGCAAGGGCTGCTGATGAATTTATTCTCTGCAGATGACCCATTTCTTGCATTCAAAAACATAATTACATCACGGATATAGAACACTGTTCCTGTCGTGATCCAATCCGCATTGAGCTAATTAGTACACACAACAGACGAGTGATGGTGACCACAACAGACGTGCAGTTGTTGCCAACAATGATTAACAAATCCCTCGAATATAACCACAATAAGTGTAGGTTCTGTGGTTGCGAGATTATACAACTTATTTTTTATATTTCCTCTTGTATTGGAGAAAGTCTTTTATCCAATCAGTCGAATTGCCATATTGTTAGCGGGACAAACATTTATACTTTATATAACTCACAGGTGGGATAACTGATGAACAAAAAATAGCAAGTTGGAGGGCGATCTTTAGCCCTTATCGTGTTTGAGTCTCTGCTCATTTTTTAGTTTGTTCGTTTGTGCCATTGTTCTCCTTTAATAGAAAACGATTCAAAATCGTTTTCATGAACTTAACCCCCGCTGATAGCACGCAATAAAGCAATTTTCATTATCAACAGGAAACAAAAAAATTTGTCTGGTATTGTTACCTTGCTGCAGACTGTGTTGCAATGATTATCGTGTTTCCCTTTTTTCACTAGCTACATTCCGCAAAAAGTATGGCTAGAAATGTATTTCTCCTCCCCCTTGACAACTTGCGCAATCGCCCATAGAAGTTTGGCGCGAAACGTTCCAGTCACACCATTTCCCGGAAAACGTCGAGCTGTTTATCTCTATTGATATGTTACACAGGTAGCCGAGGAGACGCCAGCGCCCTCTCCCAGATCCCAACACCCGGAAGGGATGAATCCCTCCCACAGCAACCAGCGATCCAATCTTTGCATCCAACATACCCCCCCCCCCCCTCCAAGGGACATCATCGTAGGAAATTTGGGAACTATCTGGGAATTAAAGGCCGTCCAAATCTGTTGATAAGTTCCTCACTAGTTTACATTTAGCACGCGCCGATGTCAGAACGGTATCGAAGAAACCCATGTATCGGTCACCCTCTGGTAGTCCGTCATTTTATCATAAAGTCAATTAATATCTGTATATGACGATGATTCTTTTCCAACAATTGACAGTTGCCCTCAAGAAACAGTTGTTGATCCATACCGATCACTTTTTCAGTCAGGCAGATTTGTTTGCTACAACGTTAAATATATTTAAATGTATATCGATCAAAGCAAATTATTTTAACGATGAATTCAATTTTTCGTAAAGAGAAAGTTGTAAAAACAGTAAAAAAGGAACAGTATGATAACAAATCGTTTATTGTAATAACAAAGATTACAAATTTTGTTACGTGAATATCTAGCAACTTAATCTCTGTAACCAGGGAAAACAAAATGAAATCCCCACACTAGCATGCACTTCCATTTAGGTTATGTTCTGGACGAAGCTTATGACGTTACTTGTGATGTGTATATTTCTGTGATTCTTAAAGCAAAAGGAAACGCCTCCAGTTGCAGGACGACGAAAATTCCACCGCGCATTCATCTAATCGTAAAGATGAACGTCTTGCCATCGCATTACCATATTTTATTTCTGCTATGGATTTGCTGCATCGTTATATCACACAGACTAGCTTTATTCTAAACACCGAATTTAACTGCATCTACATCAAACGGAGAGAGAAAACGGAACCATTACATCTCTACAATAAGCACAATTTGCATAATTTACATGCGGGGGATTGCAATTCCCGCTTGATTAGCTACAGCTTGCGTTCTGTTGGTGGTTTTGGCATCCCACGAGCCAAAGGTCCCTCTGATTATGCATTTGCGGTTTAACAGATGGGTCACTTAAAATTCTCCACAGGGTGCGTTTGTCCTCGGCTCCCGAGATGTGTAATCTTTTAGGTGCTGCAATCACTGACATTAATTGAGTGTCGTGGGGGAGAGTAACATCCATGAAATCCTTTTCCTCCTAATCGATTCAAAGGAGATGCTTCTGGTGACAAAAAAACCTATTGATAAGTGACATATGGGCTAACTTATGAAGTAGGTATTAATTGTCATAAAACATATGATCTTCAACCCATTTGCCAGTACTTCCCCACAAAAAATTCTCCAAACGGTGTGTCCCCCATTATTCCCCTCACAAAAAAACTAAAATTAATTTTAAAGTAAGATAAATAATTGAATTATAGAACTGCAGTGTCGTAGCAATGTTTATTTCCTGTTTTATCTTTTTCTCTTTTTGGTTTCCAATTGCCACTATTAGCTGTCCAGTCTCAACACTCCCAAAGACCTCGAGGTTCAGGCGATCTAGCCATTTAGCCCATTGGAGGCTTAGAAATATATAATTTTGAACAAGAATTTTGAGTAAAAAGTCTTAGCCTCTTTCATGCTCAATACTTTGTTTCTCTAAACTCTGCACATTTCTAGAGAAACAAAGAACTCAAACATCAGTATCTTATTCTGAAAAACTACTGACCACAAAGAGGTCATGTCTATATGCCCTCCCCCCCCCCCACTAAGAAAAAAATTCTAAACAATAAAATATAGAAAAGCAACGACAAGTAAAAGGAATATAAACAATGTAAATATATTAAAACCAGTTAACAATAATTTTGAAAACGTATGCATTTTACGTCGTCATAGGAAGATTAAAATCAGTGGTATCCACCGGGAAAGGAGGTGGGAGGAAGTTAGAAATTTGTGCTGGTGTTTCTTTGGATTTTTCGGCGGATATTAATTTAATAAAATATCCAACACTTAGAAAAAGGAGGGGGAGGGGAAGTGACGCAATCGAGACTGCAAAAATGCAAAAAAAAAAAAAAATATTAGCCCAAGAGACTGGATTTACACAGCAGAGATTTTTTTCCGCTCCGTTTTAGAGGTTTAAACATTTTATTGAAATACGCACCAAGTTCAGCCCCAGATCTAGAGAAAATTCGAGGGGGGCAAGAAACACAATCGAGACGAAAAAAATGTAAAAAAAGTGGGGGGGGGGAGAAGACTGGATTTTCACTGCAATATATCGTTTCCACCTCCTTTTTATGTGTCTTTAAAAAAATTCTTGAAAAAATGCATGAAATATGTATCAGTTTCAAAACGATTGGCCTCTGTTACCCTCATTAGCATTCTGAAAGTAGCCCCGTGATAAAAATATGAAAAATAAGAGATGCATAAACAAGGGTCCGAGCTGGGGGCCACGGTAACCCCATTTGGAGAATGCTACTAAGGGAATAGTGGCAAAAAGTTACCCAATACTCTTTTGCTACTATTATCCTTACTAGCATTCTCAAAGTGGGGTTACCATGGTCCCTTGTTCCTGCTCCTCCCTCCTCTAATATATCCGACACTTGGTGATGCATTTTTTTTTTATTTCTTAAACTTGTAAAGTTCATGCATCGTAATGCTTGTAAATGCGAATACACGGTAAACATTGTTTCGACTGTTTAACACAGAAAAAATTAAATACACTTATACGATAAAATACAAGAACGATACTTCGTAAAAGGGAGGGGGGGACTTTCGTCCTAAAAGGTTAGAAATACTGATTTAAATGTAAAAGAGAAATCGACGCTTTCCCTGCATTTCATTTCTCGGAATGCTTCCAATGGCACTTTGGTTTGTCTTCGACCAATTAGGCAGTCGCCGAATTGCAAAAGGTCTGAGTGTCTTTGCACAGCAAGGCCACTAAGGCTATTTCCGAACTACTCAGCTGCTATCAGAGTCAACACTTAATCATTGCTCAACCACTCACTCAGACTCCTCTCCTAGGTGTACACGGGTGCAGCACGGGACGAGCTTCTTTCTTATCCGACCATTCTCTTTTGCTTCCCCCAACAGAGGATTCCATGCGATTCACTTTCCGAATTTTCGAGGCTTTCTTCTTTAAGCAACCCTGAAAAGGACTGGTCTCATTTTAAAACTTGAAAAAAGAATTTTCAGCCCAATTGCTTTAAATCAATAAAATCAGCGATTCAACCTCTGAAAGAGTCGTTTTCATCATCAAGCGAGAAGAACTGTATGTAGTTCAGAAACATTTTCAAATTCAGCACCAGGAAATCTGCATACGAAACACGGTTGGCCTGACATCACAGGCATTTCAAAATGGAATATTTTTAAAGATCATTTTAATGCTGATTGATTGAGTCGGTCGCAATCTCAAATCCAGAAAATAATAAGGTCATAATTCTGAAATATGGAGGCTTTTTACCTGAATTTGCTTGCATAAAACCTCGTAACATTTTAAAATTAACCTTTAAAATAAGAAAAACAATTATATTTCATTTCTTACTTTTCAATTCCTTTTTATTAGCAATAAATGTCCCTTAGTATTTTTGGAATTCCGCTGATCGATTATGAATCACATGTGATCTTTATTTAAAAAGGAAAGCAGCGATATGCATTCGCCTGAGATGGTACAATAAACTTTCCTTTAAAAATAAAAGGTAAAATAAATGTCACATTTCATTCAGACTCTATAAAAAGTTGAAATTCCTAATCTTCACACAGATGGGATCCGATATGTCCGGATCAGCTCATAATCCTATGTTCCTAGGTTCGAGTTCCGATAGTATCTTCGTCCATATTTATCTCCGTTAATTACCGTTATGTCCTCAGTGATAAAGGGTACTTCCATAAGATGGTAAGATTAACTCTGTTATGGTGGCAAAATTAGCTCTCTTACAGTGGCACAACAACTCACTTGTGGAAGCAAAATAAGCTCTCTTATAATGGCAAACTCTTTCATGGAAGCACTCTTATAATGGCAAACTCTTTCATGGAAGCACTCTTATAATGGCAAACTCTTTCATGGAAGCAAAATGAGCTCTTCTTACGTCGGGGAAATTAGCTCTCTTATAATGACAAAATAAATTCTTTTGCGGAAGCAAAATAAGCTCTCTTACGACGGTAAATTAGCTTTCTTGTAATGGCAAAATAAACTATTTATGGAAGCAAAATAAGCTTTCTCAGGTCAGAAAAATAAGCTCTCTTATAATGGCAAAACAAACTCTTTTCTGGAAGCGAATAAGCTCTCGTACGTCGAAAAAATTAGCTCTCTTATAATGACAAAATTAGCTCTTTTGTAATGGCAAAATAAACTCTTTTAAGGAAGCAAAATAAGCTCTCTTAATATGGTAAAATAAACTTTCCTAATGTGAAAAAAATAAACTCTCTTAAGCTGAAAAAAATAAAGCCTCTTCCTGTGGCAAAATAAACTTTCTCACGGTGGTAAAATACTATTCTTTGCGATAGTAAAATAAACTATTTAATGGTATCAAAATTAACTCTCTTTCGGTGGCAAAAAACCCACTCTCTTGTGGGAAAAAAATAAGCCCTCTTAATGTAGCAAAATAAACTCTCTTAATGTGGTTAAAAAAAAACTCTCTTAAAGTGACAATATTAGCTCTCTTAGGCTTTCAAAAGATATTGTGTCGGGACTGGTTGCGTGTGACATGTCTCGCACTTTCGTAAAATAGCGATTGCAAATCACAATTGTTGTCGTTCCCAATGAGAGGAGAAGCACATTAATTATTAATTAATGCACAGGTTCGCAATTAATTTGCTTGTTATTAGGGCACAAATTCAGAGGCTGATTGAATTTTAGATGTTGTCTAAACAATTACTGCCATTTAGGAAAGTTCAATAAATCAACAAGCACATGATTAAAACTTAACCAGTTTAATCCAGTTCAGTCATAACGCAATGTTGTCGTTCATTACACTTTTGATGTTTTCTTCGCATCAACTCTAATATTTGATTTGCTTTTCGAATGCTCGAATGTTTCACTTCTACACAGAGAAGAGATTTACACAGCTCATTTCGCAACTTAACGTACAGTTTGAAAGACACCAATCAACTGGTGCTTTCTTTTTTTTTTCAAGTTGTTGTAGCTCACATCACATCTTCAGTCCGACCTTACAAAAAATTCCAGTTCGCGATCTTCACACAGATCGGGATGGAGGATGATTCAGTCGAGTCTCAACTGTGTCTGATTTGGGATTTATTTCGGTTAACCGCACGATGCCCTCGGTGAGAAATGGCACACCGATGGGCTTGGAAATGGCGCCTTCCATAGGATGAGACGTCAAACCGCGGCCTTTTGTGCACGAGAGCCATACTCTTTGTTACGTTAACCTGCACTTTGACAGAAGTGTTGTCGAGTGTATCCCCTTTCCGCAACCTTCTCTGATCCTTTTCAGCTTGCTATTGCGTTGGAGTTATTGGGAGTTGGTAAGAATTCAGAAACCGTTCTCCTCTCTGATAATGGGGCCGGGATGGCTCAGTCGGTAACGCGCCAGGCTTGTAATCTGCAGTTCTAAGGTTCGAGTCCCAGCTGGCCAGCGTTGAAATTTATCTCCATAATTTCCCCGCCCTGCCCACGGTCAGTAGGGGACACTGATGGGCTTGGAAAGGACGCCGTTCATGGATGGGGACGTTAAGTCGTGGTCCCGTATGCAGAGAGCGACACCCTGTGCACGCTAAAGAACACGTTGCATGGCTTTGATGGGAAGCTGTTATGTTTTGTTGGAGGATCTGTCTCCCATTAGCTGTTGCAGGGGGTCCCCTCCTTCAACCTTCTCTGAGCCTTCGGGGTCCTTGTGACCCGGCCATTCAATTCAATTCAAATTTATTTCACACTTTTGTTACATTACAAGCATGTAATTTAAAACTTATAATAATGCAAATCAATAAATGTTTTTCTTTTCCCAAGTAAATAAACAATTTTGAAAGTGTAAAACACAAAATTCCACATGAGCCAAAGCTCGCTTGTGGAGCTATTAGATTGAGAAAAGCGTAAAATATTTTAAAGCAACAGTGTCAACTTACTTATCACTGACTTATAATAAACCCGTTAATATTATGACTCAAAATGTATATTTAAACACTATAATCCCGCAAAGCATAAACACCGATCAGGATCAATTATAATTCAAGTCTAATCTTTTACGTTCAACATATCTTTTAATTTACTTATATTAGTTTTGTTTTTATTAAAAGTGTTAGGTTCCAAATTAATGTGTTCCATGTCATTTTTTGCACTATATAAACCAACAAAATAATAATCTGAAATATGCAATTTGATAACGTACGCTGTTAAATTCCTGCTGTTAAAATTCCTTACGAAAAAATGATTCAAGCAACTGCCGTCATATCTCTAGTGATTTCATAGTGGGCAACATACACTGCTCGACATTGAAAGTGTCCCACCCAGAAGGACATATCGTACAAACATGCAAATAGAAGGGTGGGTGTGCTCAGTTGAGATATGTAAATGATGATAATCCGGAAGCCAATGATTGTGGCTCAAGAGATAAAAGGTGAAAGAAGGAAAAGGGATGGTATTGTGTTTATGCAGGTGGACACGAACTCTTGATATTAGGTGGTTCCGCTTGGATATTGTTCAGTGAAGGCATTGGATGACGTGTGCAATCCTCTCACCGGCCGGTGCGGAATCTCGATGAATTATGGGAGCAAGTCAACGCTGCTTGATGTGCAATTCCTCGGACCATATCCGTCGACTGTATGACTCCTTGCCACGCCGTATTTGTTGCCTGTATTGCCGTTCACGGTGGTGCAACCACTTACTGAGTCAATCACATTGTGCTGTATTATCTCGTCTTCTAACCGCTGTAAGTGGCTGCAAATCAAATCATGGTATGCCAAAATATATTGCTATGTGTGTTCTACATTTCACCCCTATCGCCTCATTCATTCCGGGTGGGGCAATTTCAATGTCGTGCAGTGTAAAAACCATTAACATCTAAAGTCTGAAGAAATTTTTCAGTTACAGCATTATGTTTTTTTAAAATCTATGTTCAAATCATCCATAACAATGACATACTGGTCATAAATATCACTAATCTTTTCCTGCAATTCATCAATAACATCTGCTGTCGTGTATCCGCGATATCTATAAATGCCCATATTTAACCATATGGACATTATTAAGTTTTATTCGAATTTTTAACAAGTCGGTTGTTCTAAAATCCGTATAACAATATCAATGACATGAATATTGTCCCTTAAATGCACAACGACTCCACCTGCCGTATTTTCTTGTCCACATTTAATTTATAAAATTCAGTTTTATTATCTTTCCCCAAATATCTGTAAGTATTATCACATCAGGATGTAACCTAGACAAATTTAAGAAAATTAAAAAATAGTCAAAATTTCTTCTCAAACTTTTTATATTTCCAGAAATTATTTTTAAATCCTTACCCCAAATGTAGGACTTACTATCAAAAACATTTTCATGATTAATTTTTTTCAATTTTGCAAATGTCTTCTCCATAGTTGCTTGCTATATCCTCATTTAAAGTTATATTTATTTTATTTGCACATATATTATCCTAAATTATATTTTTTTCCTTCTCTTCACTATGTAAATCGACATCAAACACGTCACTCCCGTATGTACTACTATTGCTTACATTCATTGTTGCAAAACAGAAATTAACTAATAAATAATACAATAGCTAGACATTACTAAATGGCTAACAATCAGTACAGTTCGAAAGCTTTTCCAGATCAATTTGAGTCGTAATTCTAATTGTCTTTGAATTGTCATCTCTTATGATATAAATTTTGGCATCTCTTACGAACACATACTTATATTTCTTTTCTCTTTGAAGTGTTTTTGCCTCATAAATAGTTTTTTATTTTCTGATGTGAAATAATCATTTCGGTAGCCTTTACCTTCTTCATATAGTATTATTTTTATTTGATGGTAATCCCTTACCTTCTTGATATGAACCAAACAAATCACGTGTTCTTATCTGTTTCTTTGCGTTCCATTTTTTCATCCAGTAGTCTTTTACTTTCCCTGATCCCATTTGTACTATAATCGGTCTTATTTTGTTTTATTTATCATCGGGAACTCTATATGCCACCTGTATATCTATATGCTCTAAACTGACTTCCAATATCTTCGCTATATTGTTTAGAATTACAGTCACATCTTCATTTCTCTTCTCTGGGTTGTTGTTGTTGTTTTGCCTCTGACGGCACGTTTTTGCACACCATGGGCTAAATGACCAGGTCACATGGACCCCGAAGGCTCAGAGAAGGTTAGGGGAAGGGGACCCACTGGACAGCTGCTGGAAGACAGATGGTAACCTCCCGTCAAGGTCATCCAGCGTGTTCTTTAACGTGCACAGCGTATGGCTTAACACGGCTTAACATCCCATCCGACGGACAGCGGCCTTTCCAAGCCCATCGGTGTCCCCTACTGACTGTGGGCAGAGCGGAGAATTTTGCGGAGTTTCTTCTCTGGAACTCCGACGATCTCTATATTGCAATTTCTGCTCACTTGCTCTAATATATTTAGTTTCCAATTTTTAATTCATTCATTTCTCACTGTAGAGGATTATTTTTTCCATGAGTTGTTCATTTTGCTTCCACATTTCTTTTATCCGTGCTGTTACGTCCTTCATTATGTTTAAACATTCATCCAGCTTATTAGAACAATAAGAAGATCCACATTATGACATTCAATCATTTCCTTCAGAAAATCCTCTTTCAACCTCCATAATTTCATTCATAAATAAGTTGAACCTTTCATTTAGCGTTTCTGCAATATATTCTCTTACATTGGAATCACCTTTTGTCCTAGAAACGGAATCTCTATCAGTCATAATTTGATATGTTGATAGTCCAGGGTCAGTTTGGGTAGCATTCCCTTTCCCAAACCTACATTTATTGCTTTTAAATTTCTTTTTCCGTTCTTCGCTCATTTTTCGAAAATTTCCACCAGTAAAGCCTCTGCAATAGAAATGACAGTTCCAGTGCACACGTCGAACATTGCAAAGATCAAAAGGATCACCAATTATCACACTACATTCTCCCCAAACAACAGACATATTTAGAAATTAATTTATATATATAAATAACAAACTGGAGAAACCTACGACAATGAATCGGGACTCTTAATTTATATCCTAACCTACGTCACAACTTAATTAAGAAGCATATGAGTTGTAGGACATGTAGCGAATCCACACCACCACTAGCAGAGCAAAAAATCATAGACGAATTCAAGTTCGCATTACCCAACTGGCAACCAGTACAATGAAATGCAATCACTTACGTCAGTAACCAAGACACCTAGAAGTTGGATCAACCTGTCTCTTACGGAGAATAGGCAGTTGTAATAGACGCAAAACTTTTAACAAGTCAGATGGCAACCGCTATCATGCCACGTTCAAAGAGAGGACATTACAACATCGATAGCTAAACAGAAAGATTTCTTAATAAATATGCATCCTATCCATCAGTGTTTTAAACCCAAAACAGTCTTAAGTCTCTAAATACACCATCTAATTAATCATGAGTCAAAACTTGGGTCATAATAAGGTCTAAAATGACATTTATTTGGAGAACTGAAAAACTCACCCAAAGACAGCCATCCAGCACTGTTGCCAAAATAAAAAAAAAAAACCACTTGGGTGCCGTTGGAGCTGCCGTCCCATCATATGCACCATTTAGCCCATTGTGTGCAAAACAGTGCCGCTTAGAGGTAAAACAACTCAACCAACTGTCTCTAACAGGGAGTACGTGTTAATCTAGCTATCCCCTTGTATCTGCATGCAGCCTTCAATCAGCATGACATGCAGCCAAACATCCAGTTAGCCCAGATGGACACGTATACAGTCCATCATTCTTTCGAAAAACTTCAATCTTCCGCAAATGGCGGGGCGTAGCTTGTTTTTCCAATGCAATCTCAGGTGATGGCTGATTCACACACAGCAGATGTTTTCTCTGACAAACAACTACACATCTGTTTCAGTCAAAATCATCACTCCCAACAAAAAAAATAATCATCAAAACAAATTATCATAAACTGTTAATAATAATAATATCTTTATTAAGCCTTAGTATGGTTATATACATAGATTACCCCGCTAAGCCTTATGGCTTGTCAGCAGGATTCCTTTCAATCACACGACAGGTTTATTAAAGAATATGACTGTATACTGGAAAATAAACACATAATTAAAAAAAGAAACTAAAACAATAACAACAACAAAAAAAACACGTATTAAAACACAGACATGAAAAATTAAACACATTTATAAAATAAACCTATAAAATTTCGGATTACAGCACATATTGCACAAAACTATCACCTATGGTACAAGTCATCATTTCGCATTAAAATTGCACTTGCTTAAAGGATACCAGATACAGGATATGACTTTTTAAACATTACTTTTCAATTATTTACATCTAGTAACCATTTCGAAACTTTAGTTTTAATTTCTGAATAAGTGCTCAGGCATAACAAATCTCTCGGTAGAGAATTAAAAATTTTGGGTATTTGATAAGATATCCGCGCTTTTCCATAATTATTGTGAAAAACTGGTTCAACAAAATAATTTTCACACTTTCGTCTTGTATTGATCACATGCAAAATGTTCTCCTTGTTTTAAAGTAATTTCTAAAGATAGTTGCATAAATATATAACAAGTCAACTGGTAAAATGTTCAGATAATGAAAAATATTGCCAATGTGATCTTCATTAATTACATGTTTATTGAATTTAACAATATTATTTAGAGTACTTTTTTTGTATTCGTTTAATTTTATTTAAAACAGATTTATATGTGCATCCATATATATACTGATACCATACCTAATGATTGATTCACAGAGAGCTTTATATATCATTGTTATGACATCCAGTGGAATAAGTGTATTCAACTTCAACACTTTGCAAGATGCATACCTTAGTTTATCACAAGTATATTTTATGTGCGATTTCCATTTAAAATCTTGGTCAATATAAATCCCTAAATATTGAATTTTATGAACCTCTTCCACAATTGGGCAGGAACATACGTTTTGGTTAATTATTAATTTATATTGACAGTTATAATTATGTGTTTTAATGCATAAGTTATTTAACTTGTGCCTACTCTGAATGATCATATATTTGGTTTTTTCTTCATTTAAGAAGAGTTTGTTTTTCTGAAACCAGAATTTGCTACATTATAGTCGTTCTGTGCACATCTAACTACTTCTTCTCCCCGCATACCTGCGTTCAGCAGAACGGTATCGTCAGCAAACATAAACAAATTACCCTGAAATTTTATTTCTGCTAAATCATTTACATAAATTGCAAATAAAAGTGGCCCTAAAACTGAGCCCTGTGGTACACCTGAATTTAAAATTTGATCTCTACTCTCACAATTTTCAATCCTAGTGATGATAGTCCTATTAGACAAGTAATTTTTGAACCATTTATTCAGTGAACCTCGAATTCCCACTAATGATAACTTTTTTAACACTATGTCATGGTTAACCGTGTCAAATGCTTTATTCAAATCCATAAATATAGCACAAACCTTTTTTCCAAAATTGAGTGCTGTATTAATGTATTGTGAGAAATGCTCTAATAAATCAGTTCCTCTGTTCTTCCTAAACCCGTACTGCCTATCTGTAATTATTTTACATTTTTCTAAAAAATTATTAACATATTTGTATACATATTTTTCTAAAACTTTTTCAATAACTGATAAGATCATGATCGGTCTATAATTACTATATATATTTCGTGATTCCTTTTTAAATATAGGACGCACAATTGCAGTTTTGAGTGTGTTAGGAACAATGCCAGTGTTCAAACTCAAATTAATCAAGCATTGCAGGATCTCAGAAAAAACTTCTGCATTGCTTTTTATATATGAAGTTTTCACCATATCATAGCTACTGTATTACTAGATTTTAAATTGCCAATGATCTGTACTACCTCATCTCTATTTGCTTCAGGTATAAAAATAGAATGTGAATTAGAAGGTGCAATAATCTCGTTGACAGCTATATTTATATTTTTTGAATATTTCAGGATTAAATTTTCTGTAACACTTGCAAAGTAATTGTTAAAATCATCCACTATCAACTCCATCGCTTTATTTTTACCAAAATAGCGTTTTATTTGCATGTCAACAGATAATTTCTTTTTATCATTAATAATATCTTTTACCAGCTCCCAAATTTTCTTATTGTTATCTTTATTTAAATCGATTTTATTTCTGTAATAAAAACATTTTTGTTTCCTTATCAAACTATTTACAGTGTTCCTAACTTTTTTATATTCATCATATAATATCGTACTTTGCATATTATTCTTATATTTAACCCACAACAGATCTTTTTCTTCAATAGCCTTAATTATCCCTTCAGTTATCCATTCTTTCGGTTTCCTTTTGAAATTTTTAACTCTAGATGCTTTGAAATAACACTGATTCCTAATTTCGTTAATTTTATCTAATATCAATTTTAACAAGTCTTTCGGATTAGTAACCTCAGTTCCAATAACATTCCAATCTATTAATCCTAGTTTTTGGGAAAGTTTTTTATCATCGACATATGTACCTAAGTAAGCGTTATTCTTATTTGTAGGATTTTTATCTCTAGAAATCAAGGATTTTATTTTTGTTCTAATTAATATTCCATAGTGAGCAGCAATCTTTTTTTTATAGACTCTTACATCTGCTTCAAAGTTTTTAATTTTATGAACCACATGATCAATTTGAGATTGTTGCAAAGTTTGCATAACGACTTCTTCTCTAGTAAAACCTGATACCTTCTGTTCCATGCCATACTCCAATAACAGATTCAAGTATTGGTCGCTACCATATTGGTCTATATTTGCAGTATCAATATTAAAATCGCCAACCAAGAAAATATCATTTAGCTTTAAATTTAAGTCGAACCAATTTTTCAAATTTATAGAAATTCTTTAACCTTTGTACTTGGTGATCTGTATAGAGAGATCAAGTTTAATAAAATGCCATTAAATTCAATCTGTAGATGAATTACTTCCGCAGGTGATATCGAAATGTTTAGTTCAGAAACATTCAGCTTATGTCTATAGAAAACTATAAGTCCTCTGCCACTTGAAATATTAACATCAATAGTGATTTTATCAAAACCAGCTAAATTAATAAGTGAATTTTCCAGAGTGTTAGTTGTACTTTCTACTAGAATAATAACATCCAAATAATCGATAAACGAATCAATATAAACAGTAAAGAGGTCCCAATTTTTTTAACTGTAATACACCAAAAAAAATCATTGCTTACGTTAACTTTCATTAACCAAAATTTGAGTATAGAAATTATTAATAGTAAGAAATTAATGAGTAGAGAGATATGACAGTCAGTACATAATCCATATCATAACTTGGTACCCAGGTCAAACTTTCCAAAATGTGGTGACCCGTATCATATACACTATCTGATCAAAAGTATCCGAAAACCCCTTTTGAGTAATGGATTCACTCATATAAGTCACAGCCATGGCCCAAACAGGTATAAAAGGAAGCACGTGGCCTGGCAAACCTTATAGACATGCATGAACATGAGAATAGTCCGTACGGCAGAGCTCAGTGACTTTCACTGTGGCACAGTCACAGCCTTAGCAACAAGTTGGACATTTCATCCCTGCTGCAGCTGCCCTGATTGAGTGATGTTATTGCGAAGTGGAATAGCCAAGGAGCAACAACAGTGCAATCGCGACCCGGTGGCCACGAAAAATGACAGAGCAGGACCCCCAGTGCTGAAGCGGGTGGTACGACAAAATCGTCTGTCCTCGGTTGCAACATTCACCACCGCATTCCAAAATGCATCTGGGAGCAATGCCAGCACCATAACAGTTCGTTGCGAACTTCAGGAAATGGGTTTCTGTGGTAGGGCAGCCACACACAATGCTAACATCAGCAAGATTCCAAGTTTCGATTGCAGTGGAGCATAGCATGGCGCCAGTGGACTCTTGAGCAGTGGAACCGCGTTTTCTGGAGTGATGAATCACGCTTCACCATCTGACAGCCTGAAGGACGAGTCTGGGTGTGGAGGATGCCAGGTGAACGCTACCTGCTGTGTTGTGCCAACTGTGAAGTTTCTTGGAGGAAGCACTATGCTCTGGGTCTGTTTTTCATGGTTCGGACTTGTCCTCCTAGTGTCAGGGAAACAGGACTCTGAACGCCAGAGCCTATAATAACATTCTCAACAATTCTATGCTTCCAACATTATGGCAACTGTTCGGTGAAGACCGTTTAGCACGGCGCCAGTGGACTCTTGAGCAGTGGAACCGCGTTTTCTGGAGTGATGAATCACGCTTCACCATCTGACAGCCTGAAGGACGAGTCTGGGTGTGGAGGATGCCAGGTGAACGCTACCTGCTGTGTTGTGCCAACTGTGAAGTTTCTTGGAGGAAGCACTATGCTCTGGGTCTGTTTTTCATGGTTCGGACTGGTCCTCCTAGTGTCAGGGAAACAGGACTCTGAACGCCAGAGCCTATAATAACATTCTCAACAATTCTATGCTTCCAACATTATGGCAACTGTTCGGTGAAGATCGTTTAGCACGGCGCCAGTGGACTCTTGAGCAGTGGAACCTCGTTTTCTGGAGTGATGAATCACGCTTCACCATCTGGCAGCCTGAAGGACGAGTCTGGGTGTCGAGGATGCCAGGTGAACGCTACCTGCTGTGTTGTGTCAACTGTGAAGTTTCTTGGAGGAAGCACTATGCTCTGGGTCTGTTTTTCATGGTTCGGACTGGTCCTCCTAGTTTCAGGGGAACAGGACTCTGAACGCCAGAGCCTATAATAACATTCTCGACAATTCTATGCTTCCAACGTTATGACAACTGTTCGGTGAAGACCGTTTAGCGCGGCGCCAGTGGACTCTTGAGCAGTGGAACCGCGTTCTCTGGAGTGGTGAATCACGCTTCACCATCTGGCAGCCTGAAGGACGAGTCTGGGTGTGGAGGATGCCAGGTGAACGTTACCTGCTGTGTTGTGCCAACTGTGAAGTTTTTTGAAGGAAGCACTATACTCTGGGTCTGTTTTTCATGGTTTGGACTGTTCTTCTTAGTTTCAGGGGAACAGGACTCTGAACGCCAGAGCCTATAATAACATTCTCGACAATTCTATGCTTCCAACATTATGACAACTGTTCGGTGAAGACCGTTTAGCGCGGCGCCAGTGGACTCTTGAGCAGTGGAACCGCGTTCTCTGGAGTGGTGAATCACGCTTCACCATCTGGCAGCCCGAAGGACGAGTCTGGGTGTGGAGGATGCCAGGTGAACGCTACCTGTTGTGTTGTGTCAACTGTGAAGTTTCTTGGAGGAAGCACTATGCTCTGGGTCTGTTTTTCATGGTTCGGACTTGTCCTCCTAGTTTCAGGGGAACAGGACTCTGAACGCCAGAGCCTATAATAACATTCTCGACAATTCTATGCTTCCAACATTATGGCAACTGTTCGGTGAAGACCGTTTAGCGCGGCGCCAGTGGACTCTTGAGCAGTGGAACCTCGATTTCTTGTGTGATGAATCACGCTTCACCATCTGGCAGCCTGAAGGACGAGTCTGGGTGTGGAAGATGCCAGGTGAACGCTACCTGTTGTGTTGTGTCAACTGTGAAGTTTCTTGGAGGAAGCACTATGCTCTGGGTCTGTTTTTCATGGTTCGGACTTGTCCTCCTAGTTTCAGGGGAACAGGACTCTGAACGCCAGAGCCTATAATAACATTCTCGACAATTCTATGCTTCCAACATTATGGCAACTGTTCGGTGAAGACCGTTTAGCGCAGCGCCAGTGGACTCTTGAGCAGTGGAACCTCGTTTTCTTGTGTGATGAATCACGCTTCACCATCTGGCAGCCTGAAGGACGAGTCTGGGTGTGGAAGATGCCAGGTGAACGCTACCTGTTGTGTTGTGTCAACTGTGAAGTTTCTTGGAGGAAGCACTATGCTCTGGGTCTGTTTTTCATGGTTCGGACTTGTCCTCCTAGTTTCAGGGGAACAGGACTCTGAACGCCAGAGCCTATAATAACATTCTCAACAATTCTATGCTTCCAACATTATGGCAACTGTTCGGTGAAGACCGTTTAGCGCAGCGCCAGTGGACTCTTGAGCAGTGGAACCTCGTTTTCTTGTGTGATGAATCACGCTTCACCATCTGGCAGCCTGAAGGACGAGTCTGGGTGTGGAGGATGCCAGGTGAACGCTCCCTGCTGTGTTGTGCCAACTGTGAAGTTTCTTGGAGGAAGCGCTATGCTCTGGGTCTGTTTTTCATGGTTCGGACTTGTCCTCCTAGTTTCAGGGGAACAGGACTCTGAACGCCAGAGCCTATAATAACATTCTCAACAATTCTATGCTTCCAATATTATGACAACTGTTCGGTGAAGATCGTTTAGCACGGCGCCAGTGGACTCTTGAGCAGTGGAACCGCGTTTTCTTGTGTGATGAATCACGCTTCACCATCTGGCAGTGCGACGGATGAGTCTGGATGTAGAGGATGCCAGGTGAACGCTACCTGCCTGACTGTATTGTGCCAACAGTCAAGTTTGGTGGAGAAGGCTGAGGGGCTGGTTTTCATTGTCGGGCTAGGTGCTAGTTTGAAGCGACCTATAATGACCTTCTCGACAATTCTATGCTTCCAACATTATGGCAACTGTTCGGTGAAAACCGTTTCCTGTACAAATATAGCAATGCCCCCATCCCCAAAGCGAAGACTGTGCAGGAATGGTTCGATGAAATGGGTGTGGAAGAACTTGACTGGCCTGCAGAGAGCCCTGTTCTCAATTTCATAGTACATCTTTGGAATGAATTGGAACACCGACTGCGAGCCAGGCCGAACCGTTCGACATCGGTGGCACTAATGTTCTTGTGGTAGAATGGCAGGCAATTCCCGCAGCAATGTACCAAAATCTAGTGGAAAGCCTTTCCGCAGAGTGGAGGCTGCTGATAGCAGAAAAGGGAGGTCTAACGCAATATTAATTCCTTTCCTATTAGCGGGAATTTGTGGATGAGCGTGTGTCGTATACTTTTGATTATACAGTGTATGTCAAACATTTGGTAGTCCACTTCACACTTCTTATAATCTAGTGGTCCAGTTCATATGTGCCAAATTTTTGTAGTTCATTCACATGTGCCAGAAAAGTGACATGGTCCTTAACATCAATCATCAAAGTTTCGTGGACCTGTACTACAAATCGGAATTCAAAAAGGAAAAAATCATATTAATGTTATTAAAGTATGTGCCAATATTAGTGTTTTTTTTTTTGTTCAATTTTATAGTTTCACGTCTTCGCATCGAGTATTATTTACAAAAAAGAAATGACAAAATCATTTTAAACTCACCATTCTTTTCCAAATACCCAAAAACTTCCAAGAAAGAAATTCGATAATCTGAAAATAATGAAAAAGAGAGGAAAACAAATGGTTAGATCATATTACAATTTTTTTAACAAATTGTCAACAAGCAAACTTGATTAAATGAATTGGAATTGCACTGAGAGTAGAGAACTGATTTTTATTGACCTTACCTACGAAGAGAGCAAAACACATGATATGGAGAGAGCTCATGCAACATTTTGCATCCTCTTAATTGTGGTTGCAAGTTTTAATAGCAGATGCAGGGGTCCTAATACTTTAAATAAAAAGAGGGGGGAGGTTGAGGCAGAAACATTAGCAGTGCAAAAATCTCAAAAAAAAGGCTTTTTTAAATATAATATTGCTATAAATTTATCAAGCAAGAGGCAGGACAATGCAGTAACAAATGGCTTATACAAATAACAGTCATGCACTAGAAATACTATGATGATTCAGAGAAGCAACTGTTCGACAAGATGAGAGAATAATTTCACAAGATCCGTATCTAGGCGGGAAGGCATGACCCCCCTCCCTTTTTCCCCTTTGAGAATGATAGTAAGTGAATTGGAGGCGAACAAATATCAAATTTGCATATATATTTGTAAACAAATACTGTATACACAAGGCCGGAACTATGAGTGAGGTCCTGAGGGAATGCCCCCCCCCCCCACCTCTTCCCTTTGACGGCGCCAGTAAGGGGAATCAATATTCAAATTATACCTCACCATTATTTTTTCTTCAGACCCGAGACTGAAATTCACAACCAAGATTTCAATCTTACAGCAAAATTTATGGATATAATTTACAACTAATTATCACTATTATATCTATAGCACTTAACATTCTACTCTGCACATTAATCCGACAATTCCCGTTGCGAAGCATTTTGAAGCGGGCTGACCGGAAAAATAACACTCGATGCTGTTCACCAGGTTCGAATATCTAAAGGGAGGAAGAGCACATACCCCTCTCCCGAAGACCCCTGTGCAACTGAGGGGGAAATGTGAAATTGAAAGGCAGTCTCTTCCACCCTTCTTCCCAACAAAATACTTTAGCTTTTTTACGATTCGGTTGTGTCTCTTGCTGCCCCCCCCCCTCCACCTCCTAAATTGTTTTCCAGATCTGGGCCTGTTTTTCATCAATAAAATGCTTGCAATCTCTTTCAAGGAAGAGAGCTTGCAGTGATTTCGCTACTTAACCGAACTCTCGCATTTGAAAATAATCTCTTAATCTCTTCAGTTGTTCAGCTTAAATAATGAAATCTATTCAAACCGCAAGAATGGAAATAAGTTTTTTGTTAAATACTGCCAGGAATGGCCATGTTGTAGCAATACAGCAATACATAATTTTGAAGCAATTATTACTCCTACAAGTAATACTTCGTAGAACTACCTAATCCCCTTCCGTATTTTTAATAATCTTCGATATGTAAGAGATTTTATTCTTTGTAAGCTGTAATTGCGATGTGTTCAGCATGTACATCTTTAGTATCGTCTTCAATATTTTTTTTAAAGAATATAATATTTATTCATAAGAGTAAAGAATACAAATACATTTACAATTTGACCCGCAAAGCTAAATAGCTTATCTGCAGGAAAATGAATAAATTATATTAAACATAGGTCATTCAGCCACAAAAATGGTGTACATCTAAAAGAATCTATATTTAGAATTTTTATTAAACTGAATCATGCACTTTAATAGAAATTAAAATGCATACATATCACTTTGGCATATTTCAGAGATATTAAATGTTGTACGCATTCTTTACCTATTCTGACTGCGCTGGTTGTGATAACTGCATTCATGTTTTACCTTGGTTATGATTGAACACAATTTAAGTGAAAATATTGCACTTCATCAAAAATGAAATTTTCTCGTGTGGGCTGGGTTGTTTTACTACGAGAGGCACTTTTTATGCAAGCAATGGGTTAAATGTCCAGGTCACTAGGATCCCTACAACTGAGAGAAGGTTTGGTGAAGGAGACCCACTGGGCAACTCTGTTAGGAGACAGATGATAACTTCCCGTGAAGAGCATCCAGCTCATTCTTTAGCGTGAACGTGGTATGGCTCTCTCACACATTGATCCACGGCTTCGCTTCCTATCCTACGGACGGCGATCTTTCAAGCTCATCGGCGTCTCCTTTCTCACCTAAGGCACGGTGGGGCTTATCGAAAATTGATCTCAAAGCTAGCACAATTGGGACTCGAACTGCAGATTGCGAGCATGATGCGCTACCTGTGAGCCAACCCCCCACGTACTTTTTCACATAGAATTACTGTCAGTGACGCTCTAATTCATATTAACATTGGTGATACAGTAATAAAATGATAAATGAAATGAAAAGACTTTGAAGTTTATATATTTTGAGCAACAAATATGAAAACGCGATCCAAAATAAACGTTTCTAAACTGAGGAAAACTTTCGTGGAAAGCGGAGCAGATAATAGCAAGTATGTACGAAACCCGCATAAGAAATGCGCTAACGTTAGAAGTTCTTCAATTGCTGACCTTGACTGGGAAGTTGACGTGTTTAAATTATATATTATTATCCTATTTAGATTGATAGTTATTTATTGAAAGATCAGTCGATGAATATTTTGTTCCTCCTCGGCGTGACAGAAGCGATTGCATCCTGTCACGCCGAGCAGTCATCTTTAGGAGTGAATATCTTCAGTAGCTGCCAGATATTTCGGAGGTTTCTGTGAGAATAATTTTTCTCGACCACACTAGCGTTGTGCGTCAGAGCGCCCCTCTGCATTCGCTCGAACTCGACTCGTTTGGAATTCGATATTCTTAGACATGGCGTCGTCACTGCTCGAGGACGAGCAAAGAAAATGAGAAAAGATTTTTCTCCTCAGGAGGGAATCTTTTATTCGAATGCGTAGCAGAAATTGTCAAAGGCATGGGCCGATGTTTTTAGGGGTTTCGGGAAAGTTAAAATAAAGATGGTATTTAGTCAATGGGCTCCCATAATAACCGCCTCCCTGATTACCCCCCCCCCTCCCCCCAAATGCATCGTTGGGCAGTTGTGGCTGGTTTTCACGTTCCTGGGTTACTACTGATTTCCGTTTTCAAATGACCCACCCCAACCGCACTACAACTGAAAGATAATGAAACTAACTTTTGAAGGGTCGTACCAAATACTTAGTTATTATTTTATTATTTACTTTCCTTTTTTTATCGCATAATTGAAACTTTTTACAGAAAGCCCTCGATTAAGCGGCACGCTTTGTGATTAGGGTGTGACGTTATACAGAGAGCTGCCTCAGTGGAAATGATTTATCGTGGAAATAATAAAATCAGCAGTAAGACACGTAAATGAATTATTTTAAATAATAAAGACCATGGACAGAAGGAGAATTTGGAAACGGAATTAAGAAAAGCTCAAAGGCTATGATAATTTCTCTAATTAATATTTTTTGCCCCATTTGCGGCGACAAAAAACATCTAATTAATAATTCATCACCAATAATTAAATATTCGTACAGAAACGCTCACGATCCATGCTGATTTAAAAAAAGTGATGAATATATAGAAAAGAAAAATGTTGCAAAAAACGACTGAGATGAGGGAGTTAAAAGAAGATTGCGTGGCATTTGCTAGAAAGGGAGAGGTTTGAACAAACAAATTGCCGTCCCGTGGCCGAGTGGTTAGCGCGCTTGGCTACTGATCTACGGGACCTGGGTTCGAGCCCCGGGTAAGGCATGGATGTTCGTGTCGTTTTTCTGCTGAGGTCCTGCCATCCTCTCATACCTTCTACTATGGCATATAAACTGACAGGCTCCTGTCAGACCTCTGTGGCAAGCAGCGGCTTGAGGGGGTATTTAATTTAATTTTTTTTATTGTGGTATTAGGTAAAGGAAGATTTGACCGCGCATATTATGGTGTTATATGGGAAGATTTGACCAAGCGTATTTTGGTGTTATGTAAGGGGGAGGCCATTTGACCAAGCGGATTGTGATGTTATGTAAGGGTAATAAGTATTTACCAAGCGTATTTTGATGTTATATATGGAGGTAGACGTTTGACCAAGCGTATTGTAGTGTTATATAAGGCGAAGGAGGTTTAACCAAGTGCATTGTGATGTTATGTAAAGGACAGGAGGATTTGAACAGGAGTTACTTGATATAATGATGGACGATTTCCAAAGCAAAAAAAGTTCGATATTTCATTTCTTAAATTTGTTCGTAGGTTTGAGGTTTCTAATCATTTGGCACAATCCTGTCTTGAGGTGAAGCCACTTAACCTTAAGCCTTTCTTCATAAAGCAAGGAAATGCAGAACAATACCTTTCAAGTGCCATGAATGACGAAAGAGACTCTATCAGTGTTATGTTGCGCAAGGAAGAAGGAATGTTGACACTGAACACGATAACTGTACGGACTTTGCCATTTCTTCTCAACTTACCAGAACCTGAGATTATTTAACGAGAAAGCCTAGAACATTGAGCCAGTGACATCGATTGGACACTCGGGACGAATTTAAGTACGCAGAAGAATTAGCATCACAAAAAGTTAGTTACGTTAACTGTCAATGCGATCATTACTCTTATCTGCTGGGCCATTATAAAGGAACATCCATATTTTAAGTGCAATATTTTATTGAATAATTAAGTAACAGAATCAGTTGTGACAAAACTTCAAGAGAAACGCTCAGAGTTTCGCTTTGCATTTAATAGATTTCTATGTAAGTGGGACTTGGTGGCGTCACATTCAACTTCCGTCTATACTCAGCTCAGAATATCTGGTGTAGCCAGGGCCGCATATAGGGAGTGAGACCTTTGGGAATGCCAGTAACGGTAATGAAGGCCAAAAATTATTAAACTTGTGCATATTTCAAACATTTTTCAAGAAATTTTGTAAATAGCTCTAAAACGAAGAGGGAAATGTTACCCAGCATTGGACATTCAGTCTCCTCCTCCTTTTTTTTTTCGGCTCGATTGCATTGCTTGTCCCCCGCCCTTTATTTTTTCTCTAGATCCGGGCCTAGGTGAATCAGTTGCAACAAGCTGCAGTGATTCTTTGCTTTAAATGATCTACATTGCAAATTTGTTGAAAACAAATGATGTTTTTGATGTGTTCCCAAAATAAGATTCCATTGGCGTGACATCAGCAATTCCAGAGGCTACAAAATCACCTCAACCAATCCAGTGATTTGGAAATTTTCCATTTGAGACATTACATGGGATTCTAGCGTCACCATGTGATACTAACTGCAAGCCACCATGAGAAAGGAAACTTGAAGAGTTTATTGGCATTTTGGACACAAAATTACTTTTGTTACTTAATTATTCAATACAATACTTTAAAAAATTGGTATTCTTTCATAATGACCCTGTATTATATTGCTTAGATTCATTCTTCCATGGGACAATGAAACATCTCCAATTTGTACCCAGTGAATGGCTGCTTAATCTCTAATTGAGAAAATGGAGATGATGAGGAAATCAAAAACAATGACCAGCAGGCGCCGTTTCTCTTCCAAAATATAACCAAAGCTGATTGCATTTCATCTCAAAAATCCATGATAAAATATCGCGTCTCATAGCCGTGTTAATTTATCAAAGGAAGGTGTTTTGTGGCTCTTTTTGTATCAAACTCTGGTGAACGTAATCGCATTTTTGACTTTACACCACCAACTTCGTTCATTAATTGGCGCGTTGAATCAAAAAAGGTTTAATTTTAATGTGATGTATTCGAGGGCTAACAAATCAACGTTCCATGCCCTGAAAGCGCTTTACAATTGTCTGATGATTTCCCACACCTCGCGCTCTCTCGGTGCTCTACTTGTCGCTCAAGTTCTATCGTTCTGCTTGACTATTAGGAGCAAGAAGCACTTGATTTCGCCATGACAAATATTCATTCACAGAATCCGATTTACACGGTGGGACTTTCGGGTCTGGCTTTAGAAAGAGAAACAGTTCCAACTCAGATTGACACAACAAACACAGCCCTATTAATTAGTCTACAATAAAATATCAGTGATAGTGTGTATGGGTTCTAATTCCCATAACTTGTAGACTCGTCACATCCTAAGTTGTCGCACTATCTCTTCTTTTCAAAGCAAACCCAGTGACGTCGAACTACGTCCTTTAACTGCGATCGCTTAAACAAAAGTCTTCTATGTTCATCATACATCCGCTTTCCTCTATCTCATCTTCTTTGTTTTCTAAACTAATTCCATCCATCAGATTCCAGTTCTCTTTTAATCTTCTACTCTTCCCATTGGTTCATTTGTTCGTAGATGAACTGAGAACTTCTTCGGTTGCTCCTTTGCTGCCAGATACCGTCATTGCAGGGAGTCATCCTCTTCAGATGACCAACAACCATTCTCAAAATTGTTAATTACGAGGTCGGTTGCCAAGTGCCACTCCCATCAAATAATTCGCTTTCGCATTCCACATCTACTTAACGTTTACTAAGTTTTGATACCATATTTCAATACACATTACCATTTATTATGAATTTTAATATATTAATAATTCACTGAATGGGTTATAACATCCACACTTATACTTAGTTATTTAGCTTGACCGTTGGGCAAGTCAATACTCATCTTCAAAGACTTTTTATTTAATTTTAATTTTATGTAGAAATTAAACAGCTTTTAGATCAGATTTTCCCAAAAAAGGTTCATGTACATTCACTATGACGCTAAATGGATTGGATTGTTTTACTTCTGAGCGTCAATTTTGCACACAATGGGCGAAATAGTCTGATCACAAGAACCCCAGGGCTCAGAGAAGATTGGGAGGGGGGGAAGAAACCCACTGGACAGCTGCAGTGGAGCTAATTCATACGTAAGAGGATAAGCTAGACCAAGCTTTAAAAAGAGCTATATTTTTTATTGTCACAATGTTGTGAGAGTGTTGATAATGACTCGTCAAGGCTATCCAGCGTGTTCCTTAAAGAGCACAGCTTGAAACTCTCTTGAAGATGAGGCGACGGCTTCACGCCCCCCCCCCCCAACTGGCGACGTCCTCTTTCTGATGGGGGCGGGGGTGGTCAGTCGGTAGCGCGCCAGGCTCGTAATCTGTAGTTCCCAGGTTCGAATCCCAGCTGGGTCAGCGTTGAGATTTATCTCCGCAAAATTTCCCCGCCCTGCCCACGGTCAGTAGGGGACACCGATGGGCTTGGAAAGGCCGCCGTCCGTCGGATGGGACGTTAAGCCGTGGCCCCGTGTGCAGGAGAGTCATACCCTGTGCACGTTAAAGAACACGCTGGATGGCCTTGACGGGAGGCTACCATCTGTCTCCCAACAGCTGTTCCAGTGGGTCCCCTCCCCCAACCTTCTCTGAGCCTTCGGGGTCCATGTGACCTGGCCATTTAGCCCATGGTGTGCAAAAAAGTGCCGCTCAGAGGTAAAACAACCCCACCCAACCCTCTTTCTGATCGAGGGCAGGGCTGGGGGAATGTAACAGAAATAAATCTCACAGGTGGGACTCGAACCTGGGGCTAAATGGGTTCAGATACGATAATCACTCAGTTTAGCTGTCCATCCTTGTTCAGCAATGTGTTGTTAATAGTTTAGTTAGGCGTAGTGCACGAACTTGTTAAGTTGTTATAGTGAAACGTGCAATAATGAAATTGTATTGTAGTGATAGTTTATCTTAACTGAAAGCGATATCAGTCGAAACTCCTATCTGCTGTGAAAGGGCAGATGACAACAGAGGCAAGACGATTCTCTCATTCCGTTATCTTTGTTTACTCTGAAGAGATCGTATGGTGTTTTACCTGGAAAGAACTGTTAGCACATCCTCACACGTCACTTCCTGTTTGAGATTTCGTTATCGTGTTCCATGAGAGTCGGAGCAGATGATTTCATTCCAGTCTTGCATTTCGATATCAATTTGAAAGCGAAATAAACTGCAACTCACTCATAATGAACGTTGCAATAATGAGTAATTGAATATCAGCTCATTTCTGCCTCCTTATCCAGTGGGATAGGAATGGACGGGATTCACTATTCTGCCAACCTCACTTTAAAATACGGAAAATATTTGTACATTTAAATGTAATGTTTTGTTACTGATAATTAACTTAAATACAATTTAATTCAGTGATTTAAAATAGTAATTTAATTTTTTTAAATGTAAATTCATGTATTGAAAATTTTAGCATGAATAAATTCCTTACATGATTCATTAAAGTCCGAGGCAAAAACAGTAGCTCGAATTGTTGCCAGGTAACAGCGCAGAATTTGTAAATAGTGGACGAGTCTCAGACAGGGATGCCAGACCCTTTTTAGATATGTGGAATTGTTTTCGTGGGAACCGAATTTTACCGTTACTTACGGGAAATGTTTGATTTATCATGGAAAGATTTCTAAAATTTTTATATAAAAAAACTGGAGTAGTTCTGTGTACATTTTTTTCTGTATCCACGTTCATAAATTAATTTTAAAAAATTCCACGCAATGATTGTGCGGTTTTAATTCAATTTACAGCCTGGATTCAAACTGTAACCGGACACAAGAACGAATTGTAAATTGTAGCCCGGGTGTTATACTTGTATTATTCCATTACTTATGATATTCTAATGTGAATTTTGAAGTAAGTCGTGTATAGTAGCTCGACTAGAATCTCTTTAAATTGCAGAAATTTCTTATAAAGAACATATGAAATAGAAAAAATATAAACTAATGCGCATCGTTCGTGTTACGTTATTAAATTACATCAAATATAAAATTCTATTTTGAAGTCCCCAGATATCAATTCATTTTATCACCTTTTAGATATTAAGTTTGATGTTTTGCCTCCCAAATATAAATTTTTCAGCAACCCCCAAAAAGCAATCTAAAGCGCATTTTTGTTGTGCACCCTGCCCGCCAACATCATGGATCGCTCAGCCGTTTCTGCGAATGTCTTTGATTAGTTTTATCATCTGCAGTGTGTACTTACTATAGCAACTATAAAAACGAGGGGACTTATATTGAATTTATATCTCGAGTAAATAAAAATAATACTGGATGGAGCTTGTTTCGTTCTGATCCAAAGCAATCCCTCAGAATAATTTTTCTACGTTGTGTCCTCCTCTAAGTATGAGGTTAGTTTTTGCAAAAAATTTAAATCTGGCAGATATGAGACAATTTTTTTTTGCCCGTTTTCAATGGACAACGTATCGATCGCGCCCGTATCTTTCCTCTTCATTTTTAATCCCAAAGTACAATTTTATCGTCTCTCCTTTTCTACGTGGAAGACTTTATCTCGTAGATATTTGCTTATTGCAGCATCCGCGCCGACTTTTGATGACGAAGAAGAATGAGGGAGAGGAGGGGCAGGGATTTCACGATTATCAGAAGCAGCGAAGACCAGGTGCCTGCGAAATGGCATCGCAAACATTATTCTGAAGTGCTGCCAAGAATTCCGCCATTTCTTTGCAAGGAAAATCTCGAAGTAAACACTCTGTCGAAAGAAAATATTAATTATTCGCTGCATGAATCATCCGTAATTAGATGGTTTATGAATATGACAGCTGGTTATTTACCTCTTTAATGGTTACGCTAGAAATAGAATTGAAAATCCTTTTGCGGGCAATAAATAACGCTTTAGGAACTCATAGACACGTGCATTATGCAGCTAAATGGCGTTTAATCTTCCCTGTTCATTTTCTTTAATATCTTATCATTAACTTTCCATCAGCATTTCTGAAAGTAATACTGCAGCTTACAAGCAGAAATGTTGTCCATATGTATTAATCAGCCATTACCTGAGATATTTGATTCAAACTCTTTATTTTAACGTATGCAGGATTATAATTATTATGGCGTACCAATCTGAAATTTGTAACAAAAAAAAATGCAAATTGTTTGCGACGTGTTGATCGTGTGTAAGACGATGATTTTTGCTTTAAAAAATATATTACGAAACACAACGAGGTATTACACAATCATGAACGCAACTTATAGAAAAGGAGAATTATCAGAATTTTTTAGTTCTAATGTCATTTTATGCATGAAAAATTTTATTACGCATGCAAGAGTATAAAAAAATTAAACTCAGAACAGATGAATATTTCTCAGTGAAAGATTACAAATTTATTTTGGACTCACTTTTGCTAAACCGTTTTCTTTTTCAAATTGTAATCAACACCCACAAAGCTAGCAGCTTATCCTGCAAGTTATGATGGAACAAATGACCAAAGAAATCGCGGGACGTGAACCCAAATTCCGAACAGTTGCAATGTCTTCGTGAATCAACGCCATGGGCACAAAGGTTTAATCGAAATGTTTAACAAATTATTTTCGTAGCAGTCTGGATGTTCACTGGTTTCCATAAATTAAGGAAAATCCTTATGTTAAGTCAATGGGAAGCTAACGTCAAAGCTCTATAACTTATAAAATAATTTTGTTTTTGTTTTGAAAAATGTGATTGCAGATAAATATCTCAATCAAATAAATCAATATCTCGATTTTCAACAATATTCGTTCAGTATTTAATGAGTTATGGAAGTTTGAATATTTAACAACAGCAATGCCAGTCTTAAGAAATTTATACAAAACTGAAGAATAGTGAAAGAATTCTTTACACAAAGTTCTAAAATACAAACTTATTTTATTAAACACTTTGATACAATAATTATTACTGCTTTAATTAACTTCGGAAGTCGTTTTTTGTGGCTGGCATTATTATAGCTAAATATTCAAACTTCCATAACTCATTAAATACTGAACGAATATTGTTGAAAATCGATATATTGATTTATTTGATTGAGAATTTTATCTGCAATCACATTTTTCAAAACAAAAAAAAACTTATTTTAGAAGTTATAGAGCTTTCACCGTTAGCTTCCCATTGACTTAACATAGGGATTTTCCTTAATTTATATAAACCAGTGAATTTTCTTTCCATAAAGGGAGGAAATAAAAAAAAATAACAATTAGATGACTGTGTATTCACTCATGGGATCCAATCAGAATACAAGTGTCAGCTCCTTCAAAGAATGTGAAAAAACACACTTAATTCCAAATGCATCCATCACTTATTTTATTCAAGTGTTTTGTTTTTCATTAATCTGTTGTTTTCGCCATTCACGTGCAAATGAATCGCCCTTCGAACAGAAACGGATGACGAATATGCGTGCAAGCCACACAGAGCCAACAGACTTCCCGTCCAACTTGCTGCATCATTATTTTCTCGTTGCAGGCGAATTTTAAAATGATTTCTCGTATCGAACTCTTGAATGACGTAAAAGAGGATTTCTTCTCACGACGTTGAATTGGATTATCTAACCAATGAGCAGCGCTTTTATTCGCACAATGTGTCGAATTGCTAGGTTACAAAAGAAAAAACTCTCCTATTAAGACCAAAAGCTCTAAGCTTGGTAGGAGGAGCCTCGCATCACCACCATTTGTTGCATTTTTTAAACCATGCAGCTAATGGCCACGTCTGAAGGAGAACCATGGGTATGGTTCTTCTGCACCCGGAGTCACAGTTCAATGTAACCATTCGAAAGGGGACGGCCTTTCCCAGCCCAATGGTATCCCATTCTCACCGAACGAAGAGCGGGAGTTGGAAGAGAAAATCCCAACGAAGGCATGTCATCTTTTGGCGTTGAGAAGTGTCACAGTCGGAAAAACAATCTTAATACCATCTTTAACCAATGTTGCTGCTTTTGAATAATGTCTAATTTGTTTTGACTCTGCAGTCTAATAGGCTAATCGGCCAGATAATAAAGTCTCAAAATGTGGTGGGTGAAAAAGATCTGATAAATGTCTCCCTTCAAATACCATCTGGGCGTTTCATCCCCTTGGAGCAGAACCAATCTACTTGACATACGATAAGGATTCTAAGCCGAGTGGTTTGGTGCTTGGTTAACTGAGTGTAACTTTATCTTCTTTCCTTTGGATGAGGTCTCACCTTCCTCCCAAATCTTCTCTATAGTGTACTATACTAACAAGCTCCTGACGGAATGCTGTGACAAGCAGCTGCTTGAGGGATTTTTTTATTTTTACAACTACCGGATTTTCTCAATCCAATAATCAGTCATAAACAATGATGACCGTTGTGGTCAGAGAGAATATAAGTCATTTCCCTATCACTGGAAAGTTGAAAGAGTATATTTATACAAAACTGAAGAATAGTGAAAGAATTCTTTACACAAAGTTCTAAAATACAAACTTATTTTATTAAACACTTTGATACAATAATTATTACTGCTTTAATTAACTTCGGAATAGCAGTGATTTCGAATCAGTTGTTTTACCTATTAGTGGCACTTTTGTGTGCTCAATTGACTGTCTAGCTAGGTTACAAGGACACCAAAGGATCGGAGTTAGAATAAGAGGATCCACTGGACAGCTGTTGGGAGACAGATGGTAGCCTCCAGGTCATCCAGCATGCTCCTTAATGTGCAAAGGGTATGGCTTTTCTCCACAAGGAACCATGGCTTTAAGTTCCGTCCGACTGACTGAGACTATACCATACAGCAGTGGTATAGCTTTATTCAGTGGGAAGACTATGAGACTGCGCAGATGATACCTCCTCAGTTCTCATAGATGAGAGGTCAATGACCTATGAAATCATCTGTCATTTAACATCCGATCTATGGGGGTCGTCGGGGCCTAAACTGCACAGTTTCGTAGTATCCGCGCTTGCCACTCACGATCCGGCAGTGGGAAACCTTCAGATGCACGCATGCGCATTTGAATTGACTTACTTTCGGGAGATGGGGTATATGAGATCTCTAACGAAATTTTTTGTGGGCCAAAAATTCCCTGTAATCGATGCATAAATATCCTCGAAACATATACTGAAGGTATAAAAATAAAAATAAGTAATTTGCATTTCAATATTAATAAAGATCATTCTTTATTAATATCCATTAGGAAGAACTTTGAGTTTAACAATGAAAAATAATTACATTATGCATACAGTACATTTGAACATGAGTTTTTTATGTTGTTAGTAGATTGTGCGGGTGAAAGGATCAACGGCAGTGATTTACTTTCTCCCTGTAGCGGCACTTTTTTGCACACCATGGGCTAAACGGCCAGGTCACATGGACCCCGAAGGCTCAGAGAAGGTTGGGGGAGGGGACCCACTGGAACAGCTGTTGGGAGACAGATGGTAGCCTCCCGTCAAGGCCATCCAGCGTGTTCTTTAACGTGCACAGGATATGGCTCTCCCGCACATGGGGCCACGGCTTAACGTCCCATCCGACGGACGGCGGCCTTTCCAAGCCCATCGGTGTCCCCTACTGACCGTGGGCAGGGCGGGGAATTTTGCGGCGATAAATCTCAACTCTGACTCAAACCTGGGAACTACAGATTACGAGCCTGACGCGCTACCGACTGAGCCACCCCCGCCCCGTGTAGTAGACGGGAGAGTGTGGATAAGTATTAATCTGTGTTGGATAAATATTAACAAAGCACATCATGTTGGATAAGTATTCCCATTTTCTGAGTTTCTCGCTAATCTGACTTTCAATCACTAGAAGGTGCTAAATTTGCAAAATGCTAAAATCACTTCTTTCAAAATGATCATTTTATATTCGTTTAGACTTTCTGATTACGGAGTTTGTTTGCACGTGGGTGAAGAAAAAGTATAATGCTTTACAAAAAGCTTCTGTAACACTCGATTATTAGCTTGCTCAAATAAAAAAAATTGAAAATGCTTTGAGTACATTTCTGACATTACCATGGAATGTACAGAGGGGGTTAGAGCAGAAATGATTTCTGCTGCTTAAAGAATCGATTTTTTATGACTGCTAAACCAAAATACAGACACCAAACATCGGAACCAAAGCGCTGTAAAGAATCTGAGATATTTTGCAATATCAAACTGATCTGATAATAACCATCTTGATAATTCATCAAGAAAATAGATGCCAGTGATCAGCAATTAATCGACGAAGTCAACATGTAACAAACAGCATGTAACACCCTATATTGTCAGATCATCATACATTTTATTTATTTTTACCATTTAGAAGAGATTTTTAAGGATCAAGCAAATGAAGTTGTGTGAGTGTAATGGTTAAGCAACCGGTTTCCAGAACCTGCATTATCGTAGGGTAGCTTCAAGGTATTATTCGTAGGTAGCTTCAAGGATAGCATCTCTACATTTTCTGTCTTGGTAGAATTATGTTCGTGTGAAGGAAATCCTGTTTTAAATAAGCAAAAAGAAGCTCAACTCTAGGATGGGACTCAAGATGACTGACATCTTGCTTGCTTAATTGTTCGAAATCGGAAAATACACCGCTTGAACCTTGGGTCTTTGGTTTTGATCTTTGAATACGAAAGTTCACCTCGGGTCGTCGACAAAATTCAGAACTAAACGTAAGAGCTCATGAAATGTCTGTGTGGTAAACTAAAAAATAAACTTAGATCTGTGCTAGCAGTTATTTCAAAAAATCTTTTAAGGCTTATATATATATTTGGGAGTGAGAGGGGAATAGTCCGTAGTGCGCTAGACTCTTAACCCTTTCAGGACCATAAGGTTTCTAAGAGTAAATATTAGTATGTAACTGTTTATTTTAGTTTGTTTAGACGCAAAATAAATAAAAATCATAAGAAAAATACATAACAATGTGTAGTTTTTTTGGAATTTTATGGGAAATATTTTTCCCAATGGACTATAAAGGTAACACAAATTATAGTTAGGCTTATTATGCAATGTCTTTTATTTATTGGTTTATTAGAACAAAATGTTAACTAAAATAATACAAAATTATGAAATAAATTTACTATACAAAATGATGAGCTAATTATGATATTCTGCGAAGCAATTTCTTTTGGTAGTGAGGCAAAGATGGACATTGCACATAGTACATATATTATGCGTCCTGATAGTTCTGTTTTTGTTTTCTAAACGTTCCCGTTTACGTAATTGCGTTCGGCATACGTTCTATTTTGACATTCTGTATAAAAAATGCAGATAAGGTTATAATTAAATACGACAATCACCAATCTTAAAATGGGAAAAATGTTTCCCTTAGTTGTGAAAGGATTAATCTGCAGTTCCCATGTTCGGTTCCACCTGGGTCAGCATTGAGATTTATCTACGCAAAACTCCCAGCCCTGCCCTCGGTCGGCAGGGGACACCGATGGGCTTGGAAAGGACGCCGTTCGTCGGATGGGACGTTAAGCGGTGACACCGTGGGCGGGAGAGCCATACCCCGGCATGTTAAAGAACATGCTGGATGGCCTTGATAGGAGGCTATCATCTGTCTCACAACAGGTGTTCCAGTGGGTCGCCTCCCCAAACTTTTCTGAGCTTTCAGGGTCCATGTGACCTGGCCATTTAGCCCATTGTGTGCAAAAAAAGTGCCGCTCAGAGGTAAAACAATCCAACTTTTATATTTTTTTCTATGTTTTATGGCTGTTGTATTCATTACACAGCAAGCTTTGGCATATATGGGGGTTAGCTGATCAAACTTTGGTCAGAGATGGGCTAGATTCACTCATCATACATTATAATACATTTTGCCACTATTTTTGCCGAAGCCACTCACCATCATTTATCTATAAAACATTTAGAATCTAAATGTAATTGTTCTGATATTAAATGATTGATACAAAGAGAATAAAAAAAATACGATAAAAAGTATTAAAAAGAATTTCCATTCCAACAAAATCATTCTCTAAAGGCTTTTGCTGGAAGTTGATAAAAAAAAAAACTCCGATATCGTAAAAACAACTTAAGCAATCCAATATTCCATAACATTTTTTTCCACATTGATGAGCTTAAATTTGATGAAAACCAGCTCAATTCATAAAACATCAAGCGAAGACAATGCAGTTAACAGGAGACTATTAACACTTTGTTGAAAAACGTTATTAATGACAATCTTATTTTACACATCTCTAACTAAATGGAGAGAAAAGAAATCTCGACACATATTAAAGTCCTCCAATGTATCTAGTTCTTTAATAACTTCACTCAAAATTTAACTCTTTTTATAGGATTACTTCTCTCCTCCTCGTTTTAATTCATTTTCGCTGCATACATTCCCAAAGCCGACACTTAATCGCTAAATCGTTTTCAACTCAACAGCCATTGATTTGTCTTTATCTCTTTTGCTCACGAGATGGCATTCCTCTTATCGGCAAGAGCAGCTCCACCTAAAAACGCCGATGAGATAAATCGACGGATTCGAAGACATGCCTCTGCTTGGCAAGTCACTCGCTTTAGCTAATAGAATGACTTTTTTATTAACTTTTTTGTCTGTTTTTATTATTTAGTTTCGTGGCATTGAGCCCGAAATAAAGGGGGCGTTGACGTCAGGGTCGAAGGAGCCGCATCGGTGCTACCGACCATAAAACCGTTCCCAAAGGCGGGCTTTAACAGATTCGGTGTTGAAGCGTTTTTACGAAGTCCTGTTTGACACAGATCATTAGAAGGAGGAGGGATGGGAACGGTCCTCGCCTTCCTTATCTGTTTCTTCGCTGCTAATGCTGGTTATGGTAGGTGAAAAGTGGACGCCAGCCAAGAACCAACAGATGTCTCCTTCCCATCCAGTGTACTTCTTTCTCCATCAGCTGAAAAAGATGGAACTGCAGACAAACGGTCTGCAGGAGGAATCTCGAAAGGTAGAAAAACCTTAACAGCTGAATACACTACATCTAGCTGATCTCTCTACCACAGCGGTGTCGTGAGTCTAGTTGAGATCAGAGCATCTCAACTAAGGTGTGATGCCACCTAGAGAGACTAATGTCTCACAAATGTTACGGCACCCAAAGACTAGCGATTCTAAATTGGAATGTACTGATACCCTAAACAGACCAGTCTCTATTAACTGATACCCTAAAAAAAAGTTACTCTCAATTGGGGCTTTATGGCACTCTAAAAGAGACTAGTGAGATTCTACTGAAGTGTCGTTGCATCCTAAAGAGACTAGTGACTCTCAACTGAGGTGTCATGGCACCTTAAGCAGATCCAACTGTGATATAGCGGCATCCTTAGACGGGAGCAACTCTTATCTGAGATATTGTGACACTCTTAGACTAGTAGCCTAACAGGGATGCCATTTACCATCCTAGTGATACTGCACGTTGTCTCAGCGTGTTGTTCAATTTACCATTCACGAATTTACTACTTCCCCCCCGACAACACCATTACTATGTCCCTATTTATTATATCTTTATGTCTTTCAATGTAAAATATTATCCTTCACTGAGTGTTATTAAAAACACTCAGTGAAAGTCTTAAAAACTATTGGTAGCCTTTGTCACAATTGAAAACTGATGAAGATAAGTTGGCCTCTTCTTGCTTCTATTTTCATGTTGCGTTTTTAAACTTTAGTTCTGTTGTGCCTTGCCAGAGAACTGCACCACTTGCATTTTCCGTAATTATTTCTATGTACTGCATTGAAGAAATTAGTGAAATAAATCTAATGTTATTGTTGTGAATGATGTTGATGTTCTGCTTTGAACAGAAGTATTGACACATTAATGTGGGAAATTTCAAACAGGGCCTTGTTTGAAGTGGACAAGTGCAACAGCTATAGCTCATGATAGACATGTATGGAGAGCTAAATTGCAATCTGGTAAGACTTATGCAACCCATGGCTCTTTCAGGATTATATCCTTCTGAGTTCAAAATATCCGGACAAATATGCATTATTGTCTAGAGATTGTGAACTTCAAAGATCAAGGTGTACCTTTGATATCTGGTAAAGTACCAACGGCAGAGTAAAAAAAGTCTCTCTCTATATGCATGAGTAATCTGCTGTCCATGTCATCAAGCAAAAAACAGTGGCATAATCAAAGGTATAATAAAACAAATTATTCTGTAACTGTTCTTTCATGTACAATCTAAGGTAAAAGCTTTGCAGCGGCGGAAGCGGCTCCATGGCAAAACCTTACAGTTATGAATCACAGTTTGAAAAATACTGAACTACAGTAACCGTCAAGTACTGGAAAAGTAATAGCGTTTATAACACAGTGGAACATTCGAAGTTTTTTAATTGTTGGGTTACCTCTAAGTAGCACCTTTTTTGCACACAATGGGCCAAATGGCAGGTCACAAGGACCCCAAGGGCTCAAAGAAGGTTGGTGGAAGAGGATCCACTGTAACAGCTGTTAGGAGACAGATAATAGTCTCCCGTCAAGGTCATCCAGTGTGTTCCTTAACATGCACAGTGTATGGCTGCCCTGCATAACGTCCCATCCGACAGGTGGTGGTGTTTCCGAACCCATCGGTGTCCTTTTTCTGACCGACGGCAGGGTGGGGGTTTAGTGGAAATAAATCTCAACTCTGCCCCAGGTGGGACTCGAACCTGGGAACTGTAAATGGCCTAACCCCTTCCCCTCTTCAATGGAAGGAAATTCTTCATCTTCATCTGGATGCATCTTAAGATAATTGAAATAAATTAAAATATTGAAGGTTTAGCCATCCCATGGCTGAGTGGTTAGCGCACTTAGCTACTAATCTAAGGAACCTGGGTTCAAGCCCTGGACAAGGCATGAACGTTTGTGTCGTTTTTCTGCTGAGGTCCTGCCATCCTCACAGACCTTCTACTATGACATATAAACTGACAGGCTCCTGTCAGACCTTTGTGGCAAGCAGCTGCTTGAGGAGGTATTTATTTATTTTTTATTTATCCTTAAAGAAAAGCTTTTTTATTCATTTGAATTCCTAAAATTCTTGGTCAAAAGCGAACATTGCTCTTAATTTAGTTAAGTTCCCAAGTAGCACTTTGTGAGTTTCACGGTTTTTGCTACATCCAAAGAATCCGTGTTCACAAAATGCTACTTAGGAATTTCTTTCCCATTTCGCTCCCAAAAGAATCCTTTTTCTAACTGAGCCGAAATGATCAGCTCGGCTTCAAATCCGCGGCTAGCTGCAACCGTAATCAATAGCAACGATATTACCAAACAAATTTCTACCATGAGTTTAAGTAATAATCCTTCTACAGATTGTGAAAGTTTTTAACAATAATTTTAAGACGAGAGGGAGTCCCTGTTAAAAAATATTCTGTCTGCAACATTTCCCGATTTATTTAACAAACATTTTGAAAATCACGACTCAAGTGACGCGTTCTTTTCAGACAAAGAATTTTGTTTTAGAAATAGCGAAGATCGCGATTTAGTTTTTTGTTATCAGTATTATTGGATCATTGGAGGTCGTAAGAAAACACAACATTTTGAAAGTTAACGAACCAGAAACGAATGAAATCCTTCCAGTAGATGAATATAATTCCAACTTTGTGAATTATAAAAGAGCGAGCTTTATTAACTCTATGAAAGTTAGTTATGGACGCTTAAAATTGGAATCGTAACATTTGAAAACAACAGACTGTTAAACCCAAAGTCTCGTTAAGAAGAAAATAAGTTATATCGGAAAAGAAAGCTTCTGACCTCTAGAGCAGGGGTTCTCAACGTGGGGTACGCGGTAAAATTTTTGGGGTTACGCCATGAGAGCTCAAAGGTAGCTAGATCTAGTAACAAAGTCGCTAAGTTGACATTATTATACTATAACTATAGTTTTATCTATCTACATAAGGGGTACGCCATAATTAAACGACATACGTAGCGATCAAAAAGTTCTAGAAATGACTCTGTATCTCTAAAAAACGGCGTCGTAGCGAGTTGCGATTTGTCACTATATATTCAGCAATTCATCTAGACTTAGTAACTCAGGAATCGCGTGTCAGTCTTCGAAATGTAATTGCTGAACTAATTTCCCTGAAGGTTCTGAAGCATAAACAAGTTACATAGCCCATTTTCAGAAGTTCTACTAATAGTAGCATAGATGAGAGTTCTGGCACAGTAAAAAAAAAACTTTTTGTTGTGCCAGAACTCTCATTTATGCCACTTCTTCTACTCAGTTGACTAAATGCGCATGGGCAGTAGTATTATCAATCATCATTTTTATAAAAATTATTTTCCGAATGAAGTTTGAGTTGAAAATTAGAGAGAAAGAAAGGTAGATATGTAGTAAAAGTTGGATTAATTTAATAATAATACATCCTGAACAATTACTTAAATAAGAATAATATTTATGCTTTAAAATTTATTTGGAAAAATTCTTTTAAATATGCAGTTTGTTCACAGGTTCGAAAATGTCATAAAGTTCGAGTCAAAAGTTCAGCTCTTAAATCTAGTTTTACACAAAGCTTTAAAATAATTATAATAAATACCCCCTCAAGCAGCTGCTTGCCACAGAGGTCTGACAGGAGCCTGTCAGTTTATATGCCATAGTAGAACGTCTGAGAAGATAGCAGGACCTCAGCAGAAAAACAACACAAACGTCCATGCCTTATCCGGGGCTCGAACCCAGGTCCCTTACATCAGTAGCCAAGCGCGCTAACCACTCGGCCACGGGACGACATCAAAGATTTACTAATGCAAAAAAAAACCACTGCATTTATTTTTTATGGTCTTTGGGTGAAGGAATGCCACGACTTTTTTTAATACAGATGGTTTTTTTTTAAGGGTAGCAGTTGCAATTCGAATCAATCGTCTTTATTATTGATGATTTATTCATGAGTTTATTTCATACGTTTAAGCCTTTAGCCTTAAAATGCTCAAAGAACTGTCATCCAGATGGTTTCCTTATTTCCATTTAAACACGCCATTTCTTTTCGCAAACAAAAACAGCCTCAAAAGAATCCATGAGTTGAAAACATAATCATAACCATTCAGCGATTATTATTATTGTTATCACGTTTCCTCCTAACTCGATTTCAGATATTATCCTTTCCTCGATTCTAGCCAACTGGAAAGAAGAGAAATGGAAATTCCTCTCCAATAATATCATTTGAAACACAAACAACCCTCATGATACGAGATGTCATGAAAGGATAAATAAGCATCCTGCAATTTTATTTCTCTCTTCCTGAGAACAAACATCATCGTGGTCTCGCAATCCACTCTCTCTGAACTCAATAAGTGGAGAGTGCGTCTTCACTTGAATTCTTAAATTCATCTCAGACCGTTCTCTTTAACATCTCCTAATTGAAGAGAATCATTGCTGCATTCGCATAAAAGGAAGTTTATTTTCTTCAAGGCAAACAAACTCACGTCAAATGTTTATTTCAAGCAGCCTCTTACAGACGGCTTTTTCTGACAAATCTCTTCATCAAAATCGAAATGAATATTTTAAAGGAGAAACAGACTGAAAAATAATAAGCATCAAGACATCTTACTTAATTCAACGAATGATTTTCTTCATGTAATTTGATTTTTCTTTTTAACGAAATGCAGTTGCCCTCTACTTAAGAAGTAATTTTTAATTTAGTCGATGGATCCATTCCCTTCATGGTAATGTAGCAAACTATCACATTGGAAAAAAGGTATGATTTTTATGCTTTATATTATTCACTAAATTGGAGCAGTAATCATCGAACAGTCATTTCCTGAGGTGTAGCAACGTAAAATGCTGATAATATTGAGAACTCTAACACAAAGTATGGCAATTGAGAGACCAGAAAAAATTTAAAATGAATTCTTTGATGCGTTTCCCCGCAATTTTCAAAAATATTTCAGACTATATTTTTATAATCACATAAATGTATATATTTGTATCTTCTAAATCTCAATCACAGCCATTAATTCTTCGTATCAGTTTCTCGTTATCAGAGGGAGTGGGGATGTCTCCTTCGGTAGCATTCGATGCTCGTAATCTACAGTTTCCAGGTTCGAGTACCACCTGCGCCAGTATTGAGATTTATTTCCGCAAAACCCTTACCCTGCCATTGGTCAGTAGGGGTAACCGATGGGTTAGGAAAGACAGCCTTCCGTTGAGCAGGAGAGCCATACTCTGTGCAAGTTAAAGAACACGCTGAACGACCTACTAACGGGAGGCTACCATCTATTTCCTTACAGCTGCCCAGTGGGTCCCCTCCTTCCAACCCTTTCTGAGCACCGGGGTCCTCGTGACTTGGCCATTTAGTCCATTGTGTGCAAAAGAGTGCTGCTCAGAGGTAAAACAAACCAATCCAACAACGTTATCAATAAGGTTATATTTAATAATGGGTGACAATGACGATTGTGTTTATTAAAAGTGGACCTCGATGAGATCGAATTCATGTAAAGCGATCAAGATGAAACTGACCTTCGGCCAGCTTTCCATCTATTGAAAGTGTTTTCTACAAGAAGAGCCTTATTGGGAATTGAAGACTTCACTGTATTGATTTGAAGTGTAGAAGAGCCATACTCTGTGCACGTTAAAGAACAAGGCGATGGCTTTGACAGAAGTGTTGTCGAGTGGATCCCCTTTCCGCAACCTTCTCTGAGCCTTTTCAGCTTGCTATTATATTGGAGTTATTGGGAGTTCGGAAGAATTCAGAAACCCTTCTTCTCTCTAACACATTGGAAAACTATCAATATGGCGGGGGGGGGCTTAGTTGGTAGCGCGCCAGGCTCGTAATCTTCATTTCCCAGATTCGAGTCCCAGCTGGACCAGCATTGAGATTTATCTCCGCAAAACTCCACGCCTTGTCCACGGTCAGTAGGGTCACCAATGGGCTTGGAAAGGTCACCGTCTGTCGGATGGGACGTTAAGTCGTGGCTTCTTGTGCGCGAAAGCAATACCCTGTACACGTTAAAGAACATGCTGAATGGCCTTGACGGGAGGCTACTATCTGTCTCAGCTATTCCAATGGGTTCCCTCCCCCAACCTTCTCTGAGCCTTCGATGTTCTTGTCACCTGGCCATTTAGCATATTCTATGCAAAAAAGTGCCACTCAGAGGTAAAAAAACCAACTCTCTCTAATAAGGAGTAGGTGTTAATCTAGCTTTCCCCTTGTATCTGCATGCAGCCTGAAATCAGCACGACATGCAGCCGAGCATCTTGTTAGTCCAGATGGACACATATACAGAACATCATTCCTTAGAAAAACTTCAATCTTCCGCAAATGGCGAGGCGTGGCTTGTTTTTCCAATGCAATCTCAGGTGATGGCTGATTCACACACAGCAGATGTTTTCTCTGACAAACAACTGCACATCTGTTTCAGTCAAAATCATCACTCACAACACACAAAAAAAAATCATCAAAACGAAATATCATAAACTATTCCATCATATAAATATTTAAAAGAAATCCATAAAAATATTATTGCTTACGTTAACTTTCATTAACCAAAATTTGTGATAGAAATTAATCATCATCATCATCATCATCATCCTCAAGCAGCCATGGGCTACGGAGGTCCAACCAGACGGTGCAATTTAGTTCTCCAAACAAGTCTATCCTGAGCTACATCTACTGCATCTGGCCACTGCACACCAATTCTAACAAGGCCCTGTTTGATATTGTCTGCCCACCGCATCCTAGGTCTCCCCTTCTTTCTGAGGCCTTTAGGCACACTGTTCATAACCCTATTCGCCAATCTATAATTATTCATACGGGCAACATGGCCAAACCAACGGAGTCTCTCTCTGCACAATATGCTGCTTAAAGGAGTTTACAAACTTCTTTGCCTAACCTCATCATTAGTTACAAAGTTTAACCACCTAATGCCCAAGATACTGCGTAAGCATCTGGAATCAAAAGCATCTAGTTTCCTGTTATCTTGTTTACAAAGTGTCCAAGTTTCACTACCATAACTAACCCTTGAAAGAACCAAACTATTATACAGTCTAATTTTAGTCTTTAGGTGTATACGCCTATTTCTCCACACTCTCCATAGGTTCTTAAAAGTCCCGGCAGCAATCCCCATTCGTCTGTTAATCTCATGCCGCACATCACCAGTATCTGTTACATAGCTCCCAAGATAATTAAACTGTGACACCTGCTCAAGACTGCAACCATTCAGATTAACTGAATCACAGCCTGTCTGACCAATTTTCATCACTTTAGTTTTCTCTCTGTTTATAACCAAACCTACTCTACTACCAGTTTCATCAACAGCTCGAATGAAAGAGTTCATCTCATCAACATCATTTGTCAAAAGGACTAAATCATCAGTATAATCTAAATCAGAAATTTTCGTATCTCCAGTCCATTTAAGGCCAAAATCTTTCCCTTGTAGTGAATTTCGCATAACATAATCAATAACCAAACTAAAGAGAAAAGGAGACAAAATGCACCCTTGTCAAACACCAGAAGTAATGCTAAACCAATTGCTACAAGCCTTACCAACTCTCACACATGAATCAGTGTTATTATAGAGAACTTTCATTATGTTAACTAACTTGTCTGGTATACCATATGATCTCACAAATCAACCACGGATTATGACGATCAGCAGAGTCGAAAGCCTTTTTGAAATCAACAAAGCTAGCAACCATAGGTTTCTGAAACTCTAAACATTTCTCAAGAATCTGCCTAAGTAAAAATATCTGATCCACACATCCCCTACCACTTCTGAATCCACATTGCTCATCACGCAATTGACTGTCAACCAGATTCTTAATTCTATTAAGCACAATCATGGAAAGAACTTTCCCTGGAACGGAGAGTAGGCTGATACCCCTATAGTTATCACAAGAACTGCGATCACCTTTTTTGAAAATAGGGATACCAATAGCTCTGCTAAAATCCTTAGGAACCATGCCTTTATCATAAGAAATTAATAAGTATAGAGATATGACAGTCAGTACATAATCCATATCATAATTTCGTACCCAGTTCAAACGTGCCAAAAACTGGTGGCCTATATCATATACACTGATCAAAAGCATCCGGACACCCCTTTCGTATTATTCAAATTTGCATAACTATGTAAATATGTAAACGCATATTGCTGAAATTTGTGATTTGGATAGTTTGATTGAGATCGTTAATTTATCATCACACATTTTAAATAAAAGCCTTATTTCAGAAGTTACAGAGTTTCGAAGTTACTTTCCTATTGACGGAAAATATCCTATTGACGGAATTTCCAGTGCATTTCTATCGACAAACTGAAGAAAAGACCCTCTCTAAAAAAATTGGGGGAATGGACCCCAAAAATATTTGAAAGTAAAGAACCATTGATCTAAAATAATCATCATCATGATCAAATTGTTTCGATTGGTTCATGATGAGTCTTGATTTATTAAGTTTTTTTTTAAGTAGACAGCGATGAAATTTGAGTTTGTTTAGGGTTGCCCTCAACAAAACTTGCTTAATCGGAAGTGCTCTGGAATCTTGGTTTTGATTTATTCAAAGTCAGCAACAATTTAATAGGATTAATTGAAAACGATCCTAAGTAAGACTCGGATTCATAAAGAGTAGTCAGTGATGAAATCAGAATTTCATCTATAAAATGAAAAGACATAATTAGGGATTTTTTTAAGACAACCTACGGAGAAAATTTGTTTTATTGACTGTGGAGTTGGGATAAGATCTAAACTTTCATCGAATAGTACTTTCTATTCTGCTATTGATTTCTGCTAATCACTTTGCTAGTGAATAGCAGGGGCTAGTGAATAGCAGGTACAGTCGCTCAAAAAAGTATCCGAACGCTATGATTGACTACAGAATTCAGAAAAATATATCTCGCAACGATTTTTTTAGAAATTAGTGATCTAGTAACCTTCGTGTGCTGTACACGAAGGTTGCCAGATAACTAATTTCTAAAATAATCGTTGCCATATATTTTTTTTGAATTCTATAATCAACCATAGCGTTCGGATACTTTTTTGAGCGACTGTACGTAACAACGATTTTGGAACGGGGGAGGTTTCGAGTTACTAGACGACGATGAGATCCACAGAAGTAGGTGTCGCACATCAAATTTGCGCATCTCAATAAAGAATTTTACGCGCTTTTTTTTACAACACGTTAGTTGTGAAATCACTCTGGAGAAGTTTGAACTTCCCAAACCGCTCACGCGTTTGCTCCTGGTAAATGATCTAATCACGCTGGCTATTTGATGTTATTTAAATGGTAGATTGGGATGGTCAAAAGGTTTACATTGAAAAAGGCCACCTGTCATCTTTATCCGGTGATAATTGAGCGTTCGAAAAAGAAACATTCCATATTCTTCAGAAACGATTGGAGTTACGTATAAAATCAGTTTATGCAAAACGAGCTCCTAAAACATTCAGTATACTTCATTTTATTTTTGCTGTTATGTGCAATATTTTAAATTCATTAGTACATTGCACACACAGACCTACCTGGTCTACTGGTTAGCGTTTCCTGACTCTTTAAGTCAGAGGGCATGTCCCTGTATCACAAGACAAGCATGGGAAAACTTCTAGGATCTCCTTACTTTGTGTAGGAGAGAGTCCACTTCCCTTTTCTAAGAAAGTGGAAGAAAATTCGGTATGTTTTTAACGGTTTCACTATTATAAAAAATCCTAATAATTTAGACCAACCTTTTTGAGACCACACTTCGTTTTACCAAGAATTATTTTCTAAACGCTTCCGTCTTGGAATAAGATTAATTTTTCGTATATAAAACTGTTTGCAAACTAGAAGGCGATATCACCTCCTTATCGATTTGACAAACCCGGCGTCTCCATAAATTTCTAAAACGCCCCCGTTGTAAATTAGTGATTTAGACTAAACGAAAAGTTTCCTTACCATTTATGATGTAAGATAAGTTATTAAAAGTTACGACTGAAATAACTAACATTTATTGATTACGATGAATCTTAGTGATCCATTTTCGAGAAAGATTCTTCTCCAAAAGAGACTAGATATAAAATCTCCCGATAAAAGAAAGCCGAAATGCATCGTGCAAATCTCTTTCTTTGAGTAGAAACATTTGTTCAGAAAGAAAGGAAATAATTCCTCCGATTCGATTCTACCAGAGAGTCACTGAGCTTGGTAATGAGCTCTCTATCTCTCTGGCCTCGTCTTCGTGCTTCCATTGCAACGAAGAAAACTCCGCCGTGAAGCGACCCGCAGGGCATTATAAAGTCCATTCTGTCGACGGAGCAGTCCTCTTCCCCACTTTCCCCTCCTGAATAGGAATGAAGATTCTGCAGGCGCTGATTTTATTACCTCTGACAGTCTCGCCACAGTTGTTATTTGTTTCGGCATTGGTTCCTTCATTCCATCGACTTAATTTCGAAATGGGGTCTTTCCTTTTCTTACCTTTTCTTTCATCCTCGTCGGTTTTTATTTCTCTTTCGTTTAACTTTTCCGAAAGCGTTGATTTCATTGAAATTACTCTCTTCCTTGCTCACAGGATTTCCACTACTCGGGCGCAATATCACTCGCCAAAGCTGAATAACTTTAATTTGTGATCGGAGTTTGATGTAGCAATGTCGCCAGCGGGTTCATTAAACCCTTGGGGAGTTCGACTTAGGTAGGAGTTGCTGATTACCATCACTTAAAATCGGTCTCATCTTCAGCTTCTTTAACGTGTATTGCATCACCCTTAACCCTGCTTTTAGCGGAATGCCTTCAGCCACTAGCGAAGGAGATAACGGTTAATGGGTTGGTCTCTTCTAACAACCAATGACATATTTTTTCTTATCGTTGAAGCACAATTTCCTAAATGACAACTGAAAAGGCCCCTTCCACAAAGAAAAATGAACACATAGATCTCACTATACATCTGTTGAAGGCAGATGGAACCTGATCAACGTGCACGACTCACCTGGCCAAGAGCTCACGTTTTCGCTTACTATCAACAGAGAGCATGTTTCGCAATGCTCATCCTGTCCCCTTTATAGTACCGATCATTTTCCATTCAAAACAGTCCTCAGTCTACTTTACGGTATCCATCTTGTGTCCTTTACAGTAGGCATTAACGTCTCCTTCACAGTACTTATCACTTCTCCCCTCACATTACTCCTAAGTGTCCCTTTTACAGTACCCACTCCCAATCATGTCTTCTTCAAAATAATCATAAATGTTACCTTTATAGAACCCATCTTTTCTCCTTTGCAAAACTCCTCAATGTCTTCTTTACGGTGTCCGGAAACTTGTTCGACAGAAATTTGTTCGCCGGAATTTTGTTCGAAACGGAGATTTATTTGAAACGGAAATTTGTTCCAAACGGAAATTTATTCGCCGGAATTTTGTTTGAAATGAAAATTTGTCCGAAACGGAATTTTGTTCGACGGAAATATTTTTGAAACGGAAATTTGTTCGACAGAATTTTGTTCCACAGAAATTTGTTCGCCGGAATTTTGTTCGAAACGGAAATTTGTTCGAAATGGGAATTTGTTCGACGGAAATTTTTTCGAAACGGAAATTTCTTCGACAGAATTTTGTTCCACGCAAATTTGTTCGAAACGGAATTTTGTTCATAACGGAAATTTGTTCGACGAAAATTTATTCGAAACAGGATTTTTTTCTAAAAGGAATCAAAGTTATTTTAGGAAAAATGTCGAGATTATTGCATCTCTCTAGTGCGAAAGATTTCAGTGTGGTTTTCAATGGAGAGTTGGGTGACGAATGGAGAGTTTCATTCAAAGGAGAGTTGGGTGACAAATGGAGAGTTTCATTCAAAGGAGAGTTGGGTGACGAATGGAGAGTTTCATTCAAAGGAGAGTTGGGTGACGAATGGAGAGTTTCATTCAAAGGAGAGTTGGTGACGAATGGAGAGTTTCATTCAAAGGAGAGTTGGGTGACGAATGGAGAGTTTCATTCAAAGGAGAGTTGAGTGACGAATGGAGAGTTTCATTCAAAGGAGAGTTGGGTGACGAATGGAGAGTTTCATTCAAAGGAGAGTTGGGTGACGAATGGAGAGTTTCATTCAAAGGAGAGTTGGGTGACGAATGGAGAGTTTCATTCAAAGGAGAGTTGGGTGACGCATGGAGCGTTTCATTCAAAGGAGAGTTGGTGACGAATGGAGAGTTTCATTCAAAGGAGAGTTGGGTGACGAATGGAGAGTTTCATTCAAAGGAGAGTTGGGTGACGAATGGAGAGTTTCATTCAAAGGAGAGTTGGGTGACGAATGGAGAGTTTCATTCAAAGGAGAGTTGGGTGACGAATGGAGAGTTTCATTCAAAGGAGAGTAGGGTGACGAATGGAGAGTTTCATTCAAAGGAGAGTTGGGTGACGAATGTAGAGTTTCATTCAAAGGAGAGTTGGGTGACGAATGGAGCGTTTCATTCAAAGGAGAGTTGGGTGACGGATGGAGAGTTTCATTCAAAGGAGAGTTGGGTGACGAATGGAGAGTTTCATTCAAAGGAGAGTTGGGTGACGAATGGAGAGTTTCATTCAAAGGAGAGTTGGGTGACGAATGGAGCGTTTCATTCAAAGGAGAGTTGGGTGACGAATGGAGAGTTTCATTCAAAGGAGAGTTGGGTGACGAATGGAGAGTTTCATTCAAAGGAGAGTTGGGTGACGAATGGAGCGTTTCATTCAAAGGAGAGTTGGGTGACGGATGGAGAGTTTCATTCAAAGGAGAGTTGGGTGACGAATGGAGAGTTTCATTCAAAGGAGAGTTGGGTGACGAATGGAGAGTTTCATTCAAAGGAGAGTTGGGTGATGAATGGAGCGTTTCATTCAAAGGAGAGTTGGGTGACGAATGGAGAGTTTCATTCAAAGGAGAGTTGGGTGACGAATGGAGAGTTTCATTCAAAGGAGAGTTGGGTGACGAATGGAGAGTTTCATTCAAAGGAGAGTTGGGTGACGAATGGAGAGTTTCATTCAAAGGAGAGTTGGGTGACGTGCGGTAGTTATTACGTTTTATATTCTCGATCTGACCACTTGGTCTTCTCCCAAAACCCAAACTATTTATTCACGTATTCACAAGATCTAGGTTATTAGAGAAGAAATACGCTGGATAATCATTGAAGTCAGTGTAATTGTTCGAAATTAACGTCACGTTGACGTCACATGACCACCCCATGTTATATCAATGGAGCGCTAACTTTGAAGCTCTAGAAATTCTAAAATCAGCATTTTGTGAGAAAATGTGACGGAGGATAATATTCTCAGAGTATTTAAGCAGATACTGCTGTTTAAACATTTCAGAGCAGCAATCTGCCCTAAGAAATTTATATTAAAAAATGTTTAAGCAACTATTTGTACACACTTTTAAAATATATATTTATGTATGAACTGCTTTGAAATAATATTTCCTATTCCAGTTCCAATTAACTTCCAATGACCAGCACTGTTATTGTTATATATTCAAACTTCAATAACTCTTTAAATACGGAAGGAATATTGTTGAAAATAGATATTTAGACAGAAAAATTTTAGGACCTTACTTTAGCTTTATCACATTTCCCCATAAAACGTTTATTTTAAAAGTTATAGGATTTCGAAATTAAAGTCCCATTGGCATAACATTGGGTGGCATATTTAAATGATCACTCACCGTATAGTTGTAATAGAAAAAATATCAAATATAAACCATCAAAAATTAAAAATAGAAGGAAAAAATAGGATACCAATGTTGTTTACTTCTCAAAAGCCAAAATTAGTTCAAAGAAAGTTAAAAATGCAAAGATTTTAAACTCCATTCAGCCTAAAGCCCCCAGAAGACATCGGATTCACCATCCCAATAATGCCCGCCAACCCCACTCCACACTCCAAAGGTAGCAGCTATCCACCACAGACTAATCTGTATTATCCACAAGATACAAGGACATTAGCCTTGGCAGCTGAAACCCCTCAAGACATGGACAGTAGCCCAAGTCATCTGAGACAAAGCAATCAGCAGAGAGAACTTATCGAAAAGAGAAAAAAACTTGCACGAAGAATAAAAGATAAAATTCAAATGAAAATAAACGTTGGAAATAAATATATATAACGATAAAACCCTAGAAAGCAAGAAAACAAACGGAAAAGAGAAAAGTAAATTATACTAACGAAAATAGGAAATTAATCTACAAAGGCAAAGGCAAAATGCAATAACGAAACAAAAAATTTAAATATAAAAATAAAATTTTTTTTAACTACTCACTACAGAAAAGGAATGTATTTGGATGGAAAACATATTTTTTAAGTAGCATCATATGATCCAATACTTAACGATAGGTTGAATATGGCGTACCAAAAAAAAATACGACGCACAGAAAATTAAACAGCAAATATCATGAAAACAAGATTAACATAAAGTCCAATCACAAAACTATGAAACATAATAATAAAATAAATACCCCCTCAAGCAGCTGCTTGCCACAGAGGTCTGACAGGAGCCTGTCAGTTTATATGCCACAGTAGGAGATCTGAGAGGATGGCAGGACCTCAGCAGAAAAACGACACACACATCCATGCCTAATTCCGGGGCTCGAACCCAGGTCCCTTAGATCAGTAGCCAAGCGTGCTAACATACAACAATAAAAAAAGTAATATAAACGGAAGCAAAACACGAAGCAACAAGAAGAAAACTAACATAAAAACAAAACAGGAAGAAACGTGGAAAAACTCAGAACAAATGAGCCCTTTCCCCTCCTCTAAACCTTTCTTGACATTTTCTGACTATAGGTAAACTAACTATCAATCTCTTAACTTATAATGCTTTAAATTCTGTACGACATAAGTCACATCAGTCTGTAATCGCCATGGAGTATGTTTGCAAAAAAAAAAGGAAGTATATTTGTTGTAAATACTCCACTTTCAAATTTCAAACGTCATTCCTCTTCCACAAAAGCTCTGAATGTAGCTTGTCAGAATTTTGAAAGCAAAGAGGAAGTAAAAGGCGTCTTCTGCCAAATTTCAAACTCATCCTTCTCTTCTGTCGCCTCTTTTCCCAGATCCCCCCCTCCCCTTCCAATGATTCTCCAATGACAAACCAGAAGCACAGAACCAGAAGAGACCTTATCGAGGAGTACCCCTCTAGCTGCCTCTCAATATTTAAAAATTCTTAAACTTTTAGTATAAAATGTTAGTTCAAGAAATTTTCGTTTCTAACACATTTCGGGCAAACAAATTTCCCTTTCGAACAAAATTCTGTTTCGAATAAATTTCCGTCGAACAAAATTCCGTTTCGAACAGAATTCCAGTGAACTAATGTTGTCGAACAAATTACCCCAAACTCTTCTTTACAATATCGATATGTTCCCTTTATATTATTCATCGGAGTGTTCTTTACAGTACCCATTATCGCTCGATTACAGTCCTTAACAACATCCACTGAAATCTTCTTTACACCATCCATACGCATCTATCTCCTTTACAGTACCTATATCGGTGGGGTTTTTAGTACCCACGTAGGAGTTTCCACCCTAGTGCCTATATCGATATTTCCTTTTCAATACTCACGTATATTTCCTCCACAGGAGCTATATTGCTGTTTCCTTCACAATACCAATACAGATGTTTTCTTTTGTAGTATCCATCGGAGTTTCCTTTTCAATACCCATACCGAATTTCCCTTTTCAATATCCATACGTGTTTCCTTTACAGTAACTATATGTAGGACCGGATCTAGGGGAGGGGGGGCAAGGGGTTATGATTCCCTTGAGAATGCTGGTAAGGGTAATGGCAGCTAAAAATTTATTAAACTTGTGAATATTTAACGCATTTCTCAATATTTTTTTAAACGTCTCTAAAGCGAAAGGGAAAATGTTACACTGCAATGAAATCTAATCTCTTCGCAACCTCCCCCCCCCCGCTTTTACCTTATCCCGGTTCGATTGCGTTGCCTGTAACCCCCTCCCCCAACCCTTATTTTTTTCTAGATGCGGGCCTGACTATATATATCGATTTTCTAACAATAAGACAAAAAATACCAAATGCATTTTTCATTTAAAAAGTCTCTAGTATGATTTTGTTCACGAACTGGATTGGCAACTTTTCCTCTCTATCGGAAAATAAAAATAAATATTTTTTTAACTTCTCACTACAAAAAAAGGAGTGTATTTGGATGGAAAACATATTTTTTAAGTGGCATCATATGATCCAATACGTAACGATAGGTTGAATATGGCGTACCAAAGAAAAATCCTTCACAATATCAGCTACATTTCCTTCTTCGAGCAAAGGAAGATAGAAATGTAGCTCATATATCAAAGCAACTCAGAAACAATATCGCATTATAAAGCCAATTAAATATTTTCAGAAATTTTTACTTTAGTTTTTTTTATTGCTGACCTTTTTTTTTTTCGTAATCTCTTGATCCTAATGATCGGCAGTCTCCCACGCCGTTAAAAATACAACTACGACAATAATGACTGCTCGTTTTTTAAGAGAATGAAGTTCTTCTTCCAACTTGTTCCTCTCTAATGGGATAAATTCTAACTTTTGGTTGGTTAAAAAAAAATGCAGTCATAATATTTCATAATATATATTTAAACTAAAAATAATTTTTATTTCTTAAAGAGAAAAAAGTCCCCCCCCCCTGCTTTCCCCTTCAACTTTGAGGTAAGTGGGGCAAGTCGATGTCAATCTAATTCCCTTAACATCGCATTCTATTATCCAAATTTTAAATCTGAAACACGAATAAAATGTTTAGAATATTCCTTCATAAAACTGTATTGGACTGTTATTGAAAGATTTTAGAAAATGCGAATCATAATATTACGTTAATACCTATCCAATCAAAAAAAACATTTCATTATCTGTTAAAACAGAAAAATTGAAGATCACAGACGAACAAACAGAAAAATGGACAACAAGGTGAGTTGGGTTGTTTATCCTTTCAGCTGCACTTTTGTGCACAATCTATTTTGAGCCAGGTCACAATGACTCCAATGGCTCAGGGAAAATTGAGCAAGGGAACCTAGTGAGCAGCTGGTAACAGATAAATAGGAGCCTCTCGTCAAGGCCATTCAGTGTTTTCGTTGACGAAACCACGGCTTTGACAAACGGATTTCGGAACTGATGAAGAAATAACAAAAAAAGATTTGGAGACATGGTACGAAAACATTAAAACTGAAATAACTGCGAGTTTAAAAAAAGAACTGAGTGAGGTTGTGAAATCATTACATTTTAACTCAGAAAATATATCAGACCTGACGAAAGAACTGAAAGCTTTGAAAGCGGAAATTATGCAGTTAAAAGAACAAAATGTTAATTTAATTAAAGAGAAAACAGATTTGAAATCTATAATACAAGACATGCAAAACAGGATAAATGAATTAGAAAACTATTCTCGTCGAATGAACACAGAAATCAGCGGTGTCCTGGAATCTTCTGAAGAAAATTTAATTGAAATTGTAAATAGTATTTCAAAAACTTTAAAAGTGGATAAAACGGATATTGTGACTGCACATAGAGTACCAACTTCGAAAGGTAAAACTAGACCAGTGATAGTTCAGTTTACAAATAGAGCAAAACGCGATGAATGGATGAAAGCTTTTAAACTGAAGAGAACAGTTGCTGATAACGAAGTAGATAAAAGATTTGGAACCACCAAAATTTACGTAAATGAGCATATTTGTAGATATTACAAGAAATTGTTCTTTGAAGCCAAACAGATTAAAATAAAAAAGAATTGCAAATTTTTATGGCTCAAAGATGGTAAGATTTTTCTGAGGAAGACCGAAAATTCGACAATAATTCGAATAACAAATGAAAAAGACATTGATCATTTGTAATGGAGGATTTTGAAATTGAAAAATCATTATGTAAAAAGATTGTAGATTTACAAGGATTATCAAGTTTTTACTCAGTAACTTTATAGACAATAATGATGGATTAAGTAATAATTTGAATTTATTTCATGCTAATATAAGGAGTATGCGTAAAACTTTTGATGAAGTTCTTATGTTACTATATAATATAAATTATGTTATTGATGTTCTTCTTTTGTGGAAAACATGGATTAATGACTACGAAGTGGATAATTTTAAGATTTTTGGATATAACAGTTTCATTAATGGGAGAGAATATAATAAATCAGGAGGTACCATAATTTACTTTAAAAATAATTTATCAATGGAAGAAAATAAACTTAGCCGAAAATTTAATAATGCTGAGATTTTAGAGGTGTATGATAAATTAAATGATTTATGCATCATTTCCATTTACAGATCTCATAAATATACTATAAAAGCTTTTTTAGATGAATTGAATGTTATTTAGACAAGGTAAAATATAAAAATGTATATATAATTGGTGATATGAATTTGGATCTGAATACTAACAATAATGAAGTTTACAGATATTTAAGTGTAATGGCCACATATTTTTTTTTATTTCGTATTTAAACGAAATGACTAGGGTTACATCAACAACAGCTACTTGCATTGATTAGATCTGTTTATTAGAAATGTTAATTCCATGTTCAAAAATAAATGTGCTATATACATGACTGAAATAACAGATCATTCTGCATACCCACACCACTCGTGATAGTTAATATTTTTATGCTTTTTATTTTTAATTTACTTTATTTTCTTTAACAAAAATCAGTTATTTTTTTTAACCCTGGAAGAGCTCGAAAGCTTCTAGGTTGTTCACATATTGATGGTTTTGATTAGTTTTGTGCTTTTACTGTTTCTCTGTTCTTTGTAAAGTGCTGCATTGATAATGTATTTGGCAAAGTGTTGGACATTGTGTGTTTGTTGTCCTCATGAATTTCTTTATCTTATAAGAAATTTGAATTTCAATTCATATCTGAGCGGCACTTTTATGCGCATAATGGGCTAAATGGCCAGGTCACAAGGACCCCGAAGGCTTAGAGATGCCCAGGGGAGGGGTACCCATTTGGAACAGCTGTTGAATGACAGAAGGTAGCCTTCCGTCAAGGCCATTAAGTGTTTCTTAACGTGCACAGAGCATGGCTCTCCTGCACACGGGGCCACGGCTTAACGTCCCATCCGGCGGAAGATGGCCCTTTCAAGCCCATCGGTTTCCCCTACCGACCCTGGGCAGGGCAGGGAGTTTTGTGGAGACAAATCTCAAAGCTGACCCAGCTGGGACTAGAACCTGGAAACTGCATAGTACGAGCCTGGCACGTTACCGACTGAGCCATCCCTGCCCCTTGAACACACGGAACCACGGCTTAACCTCTCATACGACGGACGGAGATCTTTCCAACCCATCGGTGTCCCCTACTGACAGAGGGCAGGGGGGGGGGGGAGTTTTGCGGAGATAAATCTCAAAGCTGACCCAGCTGGGACTAGAACTTGGAAACTGCATATTACGAGCCTGGCATGCTACCGACTGATCCATCCCTGCCCCTTGAACACACGGAACCATGGCTTAACCTCCCATATGACGGACTATTCTTTTCAAAACCAGCTAAAATCATTTTCACTTTCCTAAATAACACTTTCAAGACATGACACTTAAATTTTTCTTTAGTCTACCTTTAATCACAAAACACCAAAAAAAACTTAAAAAATTTTCCTAGTTATTGTTTATCTGAAAAATAAAACTTTTCGCCTCCTGATGAAATGTCAACATGATCACATGTCAACAGCAGACGGTTTAGAGAACGCGCAATTACAGATGTTGCCTTGGAAATAATTTCTTTTATTTAAACCCTCTTCATTCTCGCTTCTCAATGAAAATGGATGCAATTTCCTTTTCTAAATGAGTTCGAGTCGACAGAAGAATCGAATTGCCTAATCGAATCCGAGAACTGACTCAATCGAGTAATGATAAGGTTATCGAGTCATCCATTGCCTCGGCCTCAATTCCATCTTCGTTTCTACCAACAAAACTCTGTTTATGAATGTAACGTTTCACTCGGGAATGTCATCAAAAACGCATTAAGATAATCTGTTGTATTTTTAAGAGCAATATGTATTCATATGTTTTACTGCGGAAGAGAAATAACGCACGAGCATCCGAGGCATTTGCAGTGTCCTTTTGTCGGTTGCAGCGAAAAGCATTCTTCCGCAGTGCCGACAATATTAAATTCCTCTTACCCTCTTTGCATGTAAAACTGAAGCAGTTCGGATTTCGTCTCTTTGTTACGCATTCTCTTCGCAAACAAAAAATGAAATATAAACGTTTCGAAGAATGAGAGAGAGAATTTTGCATATTTAGCCAGTTCATGACTTTGCAATGCCGCCTTGCCAGAGTAATGAATTGAATTTGTTTATCATTCTCATCGTTTACCATTTTGCCCGGTTAAAAACGCGCGCTCTGCATAAGTTTTTCTCCGTGACAAATGGTTGGGAACAACATGGACGATTCTAGGTGAATTCTATCCAAGCATAATTCAGCTAATGGTAAAACGACATGTATTCAAAAATGCTGATAATCTATTTCTCTGGATATTGCTGCAGTTTAGAAGGAGATCTATTTTTCTATTGCTCAAGGCGATCCCCCAACGCGCCACAACCACCTCAAAATTAAGACTAAAGTCTACATGAGAGTATTACACTCAGTGATGTATCCAAAGAACTGCAGTCTGCATCCTCTCTTTCCGACACATTCACACATTAATTCATTGTTCGTCGTTGGAACATTCTTATACAATGGGTTAATATAATAAAGCTGATGAGTGGCATTCGGCAGGGGAACCTTAATAATCTGTGCTCGGACCTTTACAGATTACATTAGACCTCTGTTAATGGCACTATTTCTGAGCGAGAAAGTTTGTGTAACAGACTAATGTCTGTCTAACGAGAACCACTCATCGTATTCCATCTGCTATCGAGCAGCGGTTCAGTCGGTGGCGCCCATAATCTGCAGTTTCCAGGTTAGTGTCCCAAGTATGTCACCATTGCGAATTTTCTCGGCTAATCCTACACCCACCATCACCACCCTGCCCTCGTTGAGAAAGAGTGATGGGCTTGGAAAGGCCATCATCTGTCAGATGGGACTTCAAACCTTGACACTATGAGCAGAGAGCCATATCCTGTGCACGCTATGAGCAGAGTGCCATATCCTGTGCACGCTATGAGCAGAAAGCATTCTGTGCACGCTATGAGCAGAAAGCCATACCCTGTGCACGCTATGAGCAGACAGCCATATCCTGTGCACGCTATGAGCAGAGAGCCATATCCTGTGCACGCTATGAGCAGAAAGCCATATCCTGTGCACGCTATGAGCAGAGAGCCATATCCTGTGCACGCTATGAGCAGAGAGCCATATCCTGTGCACGCTATGAGCAGCAGAGCCATATCCTGTGCACGCTATGAGCAGAGAGCCATACCCTGTGCACGCTATGAGCAGAGAGCCATATCTTGTGCACGCTATGAGCAGAGAGCCATATCCTGTGCACGCTATGAGCAGCAGAGCCATATCCTGTGCACGCTATGAGCAGAGAGCCATATCCTGTGCACGCTCTGAGCAGAGAGCCATATCCTGTGCACGCTATGAGCAGAGAGCCATATCTTGTGCACGCTATGAGCAGCAGAGCCATATCCTTGCACGCTATGAGCAGAGAGCCATATCCTGTGCACGCTATGAGCAGAGAGCCATATCCTGTGCACGCTATGAACAGAGAGCCATATCCTGTGCACGCTATGAGCAGAGAGCCATATCCTGTGCACGCTATGAGCAGAGAGCCATATCCTGTGCACGCTATGAGCAGAGAGCCATATCCTGTGCACGCTATGAGCAGCAGAGCCATATCCTGTGCACGCTATGAGCAGAGAGCCATACCCTGTGCACGCTATGAGCAGAGAGCCATATCTTGTGCACGCTATGAGCAGAGAGCCATATCCTGTGCACGCTATGAGCAGCAGAGCCATATCCTGTGCACGCTATGAGCAGAGAGCCATATCCTGTGCACGCTCTGAGCAGAGAGCCATATCCTGTGCACGCTATGAGCAGAGAGCCATATCCTGTGCACGCTATGAGCAGCAGAGCCATATCCTTGCACGCTATGAGCAGAGAGCCATATCTTGTGCACGCTATGAGCAGAGAGCCATATCCTGTGCACGCTATGAGCAGCAGAGCCATATCCTTGCACGCTATGAGCAGAGAGCCATATCTTGTGCACGCTATGAGCAGAGAGCCATATCCTGTGCACGCTATGAGCAGCAGAGCCATATCCTTGCACGCTATGAGCAGAGAGCCATATCTTGTGCACGCTATGAGCAGAGAGCCATATCCTGTGCACGCTATGAACAGAGAGCCATATCCTGTGCACGCTATGAGCAGAGAGCCATATCCTGTGCATGCTATGAGCAAAGAGCCATATCCTGTGCACGCTATGAGCAGAGAGCCATATCCTGTGCACGCTATGAGCAGCAGAGCCATATCCTTGCACGCTATGAGCAGAGAGCCATATCTTGTGCACGCTATGAGCAGAGAGCCATATCCTGTGCACGCTATGAGCAGCAGAGCCATATCCTTGCACGCTATGAGCAGAGAGCCATATCTTGTGCACGCTATGAGCAGAGAGCCATATCCTGTGCACGCTATGAACAGAGAGCCATATCCTGTGCACGCTATGAGCAGAGAGCCATATCCTGTGCATGCTATGAGCAGAGAGCCATATCCTGTGCACATTATGAGCAGAGAGCCATATTCTGTGCACACTATGAGCAGAGAGCCATATCCTGTGCATACTATGAGCAGAGAGCCATATCCTGTGCGCGCTATGAGCAGAGAGTCATATCCTGTGCACACTATGAGCAGAGAGCCATATCCTGTGCGCGCTATGAGCAGAGAGTCATATCCTGTGCACGCTATGAGAAGAGAGCCATATCCTGTGCACATTATGAGCAGAGAGCCATATTCTGTGCACGCTATGAGCAGCAGAGCCATATCCTGTGCACGCTATGAGCAGAGAGCCATATCCTGTGCACGCTATGAGCAGCAGAGCCATATCCTTGCACGCTATGAGCAGAGAGCCATATCCTGTGCACACTATGAGCAGAGAGCCATATCCTGTGCGCGCTATGAGCAGAGAGTCATATCCTGTGCACGCTATGAGCAGAGAGCCATATCCTGTGCACATTATGAGCAGAGAGCCATATTCTGTGCACACTATGAGCAGAGAGCCATATTCTGTGCACACTATGAGCAGAGAGCCATATCCTGTGCATGCTATGAGCAGAGAGCCATATCCTGTGCACATTATGAGCAGAGAGCCATATTCTGTTCACACTATGAGCAGAGAGCCATATCCTGTGCACACTATGAGCAGAGAGCCATATCCTGTGCGCGCTATGAGCAGAGAGTCATATCCTGTGCACGCTATGAGCAGAGAGCCATATCCTGTGCACATTATGAGCAGAGAGCCATATTCTGTGCACACTATGAGCAGAGAGCCATATCCTGTGCACGCTATGGGCAGAGAGCCATATCCTGTGCACGTTAAGGAACACACTGGATGGCTTTTACGGATTTACGGATTGGATTGTTTTATTTCTGAGAAATATTTTTGTACACAATGGGCTAAATGTCCACGTCACAAGAACCCCGAGGGCTCAGAGAAGGTTTGGGGAAGTGGACCCATTGGAATAGCTGTTGGGAGACATGGTAGCCCCCGGTCAAGGCCATCCAGCGTGTTCTTTAACGTGCACAGAGTATGCCCCCCCCGCACACGAAGCCACGGCTTAACGTCCCATCCGACGGACGGCAGGCTTTACCGAAGGCTTCGAGCTGTCTCGTAATGTCCAGTGGATCTCCTTCTAAAACCCAGCTCTAAGATCTTGAGGTGCCTGGTGATTAGCCATTTAGCAAAAAAGTGTTTCTCATAAATAAAAAAACTCCCCATCCTCCCCTACTCGTGGATGAGATGTTATATTCGATAATAATGAAATTCAATGTAAAGAATAATAGCAAAGGAGAATGGAAGAACCTACCTAGTATAAATAACTTTAATTCACTCCTGGCAGACCATTACTGTCCATCCATGTTTGCCATGAGATATCGCCAAACAATGATGATTAGTTTTCATTTGGGATACTCCCAGCAGAGGCGAGCACATTGACTGTTGATAATTTGTTTCCATTTGTAACTGATTTAGTCACATCATAATTTCCCAATTATATCCCTACGGGTGACTCGTTGGAATTTTAACAAGAAATATCCTAGTTTATTAATAATTCCTGTGTGCACCTGAGAAGTTAAGAAAGATCACACAACCGCAAATTGTTAGAAAGAAGTTGACTCTTATTTTAAACACATCTGGTTGGCCAATGACCATACGTTCAGATGTTTTTGGCACCACTGCAAAAATCCAATCGTAGCAAAGGACATAAAAATTAAACAAAAACATTATAAACTGATTTAATGACATACAAATTCATTCATTTAATCATTTACTTAATGTGCATAGTGTTCCCATTTCGAAACGTTCCTGCTAAAATGATCATCAATTCGTGCTGAAATGTAAAAATTCTAGCAGGATAAAAGTTTAATTTGTGATCTTTTGATGATGAAAATTAATTTTGTTTTTATTTCCCTAGAAGTATAATAAATTTATTCTTTTTTTTTTCTAAATTTTTCCAATTTCGGTGCCTCGTGCGGCAGTGGTATCGTGTTTAACCTCAGTTACACTGCAGATGGTAGGGTTCGGGTACGAATCTTGGTATGTATGACTGATTGTGTGCTGTTAGCTCTGAATGAGGCAATGGTCATCAGTGACTTCGATCTTAATGGAGTCTTAGTCCCATTAACTACTAGTAGTCATTAAAATCCTTCGTCTTGTCCATTAGGATACAATCAGTCATTAAAAGCCTTCGTCTTGTCCATTAAGATATTACCGGTCATTAAAATCCTTTGTCTTGTCCATTAAGATATTACCATGGTTTAAAATCCTTCGTCTTATCCATCAGGATACAATCAGTCATTAAAATCCTCCGTCTTGTCCATCAGGATACAATCAGTCATTAAAAGCCTTCGTCTTGTCCATCAGGATACAATCAGTCATTAAAAGCCTTCGTCTTGTCCATTAAGATATTACCGATCATTAAAAGCCTTCGTCTTGTCCATTAAGATATTACCGATCATTAAAATCCTTCGTCTTATCCATCAGGATACAAACAGTCATTAAAATCCTTCGTCTTATCCATCAGGATACAAACAGTCATTAAAATCCTCCGTCTTGTCCATTACGATATTCCCAGTCATTAAAATTCTTTGTCTTGTCCATTAAGATATTATTAGTCATTAAAATTATTTTTCTTGTCCATTAAGATATTATTAGTCATTAAAATACTCCGTCTTATCCATTAAGATATTACCAATCATTCCAATCGTTTGTCTTGTGAATAAGGATACAACCAGTCATTAAAATCGTTCGTCTTGTCCATTAAAACATCACTAATCACTTCAGCACGATGATGCAACAAACCTAAAATCAGGAATTTATTCCGACTTCGGTGATACGTCGTCTCTATTAGAAATAGAGACGTTACGTTTCAAATAGACAAGGTCTAATTTATGAAAGCAAATTCTTTCGCATACTTTACGAAACTCCCAAGTCAAAATTCTGTGAAAAAGTTTGTTGCGCGTGTGGGACTCTTGAATATTTTTGGAACAAAAATATATTCAGAACACAAAATAACGTTATAAACACAGCATGAGGTTCAATACTATACTACTGCTGCGCATGCACCGCCTTCGGACCGAGATCAACTTCCACGTGCCCCGGAACTGTAACCTTACACTTGAAGAAGCTCCTGCCGAAGAAGGGGCGAAACTGGTCGTGCCAACCGTACATACGACAGCCGTCAAAGGAAGAGGTGAACAGAAGGCAGACTTGACCACAACGCTAACGCATTGGAATTCATCCCTCTGCAACACATCCTTTGGACACTAATAATACCAGTGGCTGCTGCATATACGTATTTTTGCATACAGCTATATATTCAGATTTTCATTTTTTAAAGAGAGATGATTTGTGCTTATTTAGCTATCGTTTTATTGCTGTGTATTCGAACTAAAAATTGTTATTAATTTACTCCTGTAATTGTTTGGAGTCAGTTTCTATTTGTATCGTTTCATATTACTTATCATCAGGCCCGCAAAGCTCCCTGCCCGCGGTCAGTAGGGGACACCGATGGGCTTGGAAAGGCTGCCGTTTGTCGGATGGGACGTATGCCGTGGCGCCGTGTAAGGGAGAGCCATACCCTGTGCACATTAAACAACACGCTGGATGGCCTTGAAGGGAGGCTACCATCTGTCTCCCAACAGCTGTTCCAGTGGGTCCCCTCCCCCAACCTTCTCTGAGCCTTCGAGGTCCTTGTGACCTGACCATTTTGCGCATTATGTGCAAAAAAGGGCCGTTCAGAGGTAAAACTACTTAATCCAACTTATCATCAAACTCAAATGAATTAAAGAAACAAATTTTCGTCTAAAAATGTTTTCTGATTTCTGTTTCAATTCCAAATGAAAATCACCGATACTTGGGGAAAGAATTTGTCCTGACCCATTCGTGATTTTCTGATTCCTCTAAGAAGTAACTTTTCAAAATAATTTATTTCGAATATTTTCCACTGTTCCTAAATCCATCATTTTCCTAGCTTTTTGATTCCATTAGTTTTTTCATTTACCTTTTTTTTTATCTATTTTGTGCACATGCTGCACATTGTTTAACTTTTAGGCAAGTTGCCAAGTCACAAGGGAGCTTCCCAAGTCTCGAAAACAACGATAACAAAGTGAATAACTGTCAAGGACATTCACGATGCAAAGCATTGCTCTACAGTATTAGATACGATGTAACGAACATATGGTCTGAACACACAACCTGTTACAAAGAACTGCGTAACAAGTCTTAGATGTGGTGTAACGGACCTATTGTCTGAACACATACGCACACACATGGTGCAAAGCACTACTGCATAAATAACTGTAATTACTGAATTAGCCTCAGCTATATTGTAATTTTGTGGGGGGGCGGGGGGCTCGGTAGCGCGCTAGGCTCGTAATCTGCAGATCCCAGGTTCGAGTCCCAGATGGGTAAGCATTGAGATTTATCTCCGGAAAACTCTCCTCCCTGCCCACGGTCAGTAGGGGACACCAATGAGATTGGAAAGGCCGCCGTCCGTCGGATGGGATGTTAAGCCGTGTCGGAGAGCCAGCTTGTGCATATTAAAGAACACGCTGGATGACCTTGACAGGAAGCTACCATATGTCTCCCAACAGCTGTTCCAATGCGTTCCCTTCCCCAACCTTCTCTGAGCCTTCGGGTCCTTGTGACCTGGTCATTTAGCCCATGGTGTGCAAAAAAGTGCCGCTCAGAGATAAAACAATCCAACAACCAACCCAACTTCGTTTTAAATAATTGTTTAATACAGATCATTTTTATAATCTGTAGGATGAATATAATCTGTAAAATAATTGTTGCCCGTATGCAAAACTATAAATTAGCGAAAGGATTATAAACGGTGTGCCTGAAGGCCTCAGAAAGAGGGTGACATCTAGGATGTTGTGGACAGACAATGTCGAACAGGACCTTGTTAGAATTGGTGTGTAGTGACCAGATGCAGAAGATGCAGCTCAGGAGAGATGTGTTTGGAGAACTAAAATGCACATTCTGGTTGGACCTCCGTAGCCCATGGCTACTTGAGGATGAGGATGAGAATGATTTAGTCAGAGGTCTCAAATTCGCGCTCCGTAAGCATACGTTCTATCATCATAAGAGTGGCAAACTGAATACGATGATCTCATGCGATGTAAAGAATATACTTTTATATTTATAAAAAAAATATTAATATATAATGCAGATATTTTTCAATATCCAAGGGATCACAGATAAAAATAATAAACTGTTGTTCTGCTAGCATTTGTATGGAAATTCAAGAGGAGTTGGTCGCTTAAAATAATCTGTAATATTGATAGCAGAACAGAGCAATGCAAATGAAACTCAAACCGTATGTGCAGTTGCAACACGAGATTTTCGATCTTTTGCTAAGTCGAGGATTTGAAAAGATAACCCCGTACGTTAGAACTAAATATATGATAGAGAAACATCTGTACAGGTTTAGCATTTAGAGTTAAATGAATTATATTATGAATTCTGTATTCTATTCAGACTATTACCGCTATCATTTTTGTTCTAATCAATCTCTTTCATCTTCAAGTATAATACGTACTTTGATATGAAGAATCAGTGTACAAAATACAAAGATGCTGAAAGTAACCGTTGTGGAGTTATTGCGAAATAAATGCACACAAATTCATAACTGCAATGGCCTTTGTGGCCCCAAGGGAGACATGTCGCTAAGAAAACTGGGCGCAACGTCTTTGAACTTAGGTAACCTCCATTCTATTCTTACTTCATTATTACAACACTAACAAATGTAAGGGATGAAACTTTTCTAAGGTGATTAAAAATCGGTATTTTAGATAAAACCATCTTTCTCTGCCGTGCCCCATTCCTAGTTCCTTGATTCGCAATTTCTAATTGAGAAGGCCACCAGCTGTTGCCAGATTCTTCATATTTATTTGCGACATATAGGACAGAGAAGAATCCTAGAAGCAACTCCTAGCTTTCACAGGCCTTTTCGTACAAGGACCGAAGTCTATTAAGACCGAAGTCACTGCTGACCACTGCCTCAGTTTGAGCACACAAAGTTTGCCTTGCTGGAATAGTCGCTAGCTGCCTAACCGCTATTCCCAAAGGTATTATTATATTAATGATGTCCCATTGCAGACAGAGACGTGATTTTATAATCCAACACGGAGACACGCAAGGGGAACCGCGTGGAAGCACGCGGTCAAGTAATTATAGAGTATTAAAATCTGTGGAAAAAGAAATAGGACCCTTGATAGTTGAGTAGAAACGAAGACACGCGCCATAAAAAGATACAGAATAGACAGAATAAAACTGAGACCTTAGCAACGCCAGGCACAGTTATTGTTATTATTATATATAACATATAATAATAACAATAATCTTTATTTCTTCTTATTCATTTACATGTCGTATTACAAGATCAGTTTTTATAATTTTTTGAGGGGGAAAAATTATCTTTTTGGAAGAAAATTCCAGTATTATATGAACATAAAATAAAATAAAATAAATACCCCCTCAAGCAGCTGCTTGCCACAGAGGTCTGACAGGAGCCTGTCAGTTTATATGCCATAGTAGAAGATCTGAGAGGATGGCAGGCCCTCAGCAGAAAAACGACACACACATCCATGCCTTACCCGGGGCTCGAACTAGGAAATGTAATTCAGATATCTAAATCAAAACTTTTTTTTTTTCGAAAATAATTCAATCTGCCTTTGACGAGTTTTAAAAGTTGAAACATTTGACTCCAAAGTCCTTCTTTCAAAAGATCATTTACTCGAAATTAACGGAAAAGGAAGATTGCTAAGCAAATATCTGACTGATGGAGATGAAAATCAAAAAATAAACCTAACAGTTTCACATAAATTTTTAAGGTCTGAATTTAGAAATATATTATTTCGGCTCCGCTAAAAAGTTTCAAATTGAAATGATAATGATTATGATAAAGAAAAAAGATAAATTTTATTAGCATACACATAATACGGATACAAATGGTTTAATATGGATAAGCTCTAACCTGGTTTCATTATAAGCATTCAACATGAATTAAATGTATCTTCTAACATCAGAGTTTATTAGTTACTGTTTGCAATTCATTTGGCGTCAGAGTTCGCAAATCGGGACAGATCTGCATTTCTGATCATATGAGAGTTGACACAACAGTTCAGTGCAAACTTCTTCAGTAGATGTGGTTAGGAACTTCAGCTACAACTGCGGGTCTAGTCTGGACAGGCTACAAGTTAGACAGCCAAATAGATAGTACACTGTCGAAAATTTTCTGTTGCATTCTGCGTTTGTGAATTCCTTTGTAAGTGGCTTTCCGAGATTTGTTAGCAATTTATTCACCATTTATGGGGGGCGGGGGTGGCTCAGTCGGTAGCGCGCCAGGCTCGTAATCTGTAGTTCCCAGGTTCGAGTCCCAGCTGGGTCAGCGTTGAGATTTATCTCCGCAAAATTCCCCGCCCTGCCCACGGTCAGTAGGGGACACCGATGGGCTTGGAAAGGCCGCCGTCCGTCGGATGGGACGTTAAGCCGTGGCCCCGTGTGCGGGAGAGCCATACCCTGTGCACGTTAAAGAACACGCTGGATGGCCTTGACGGGAGGCTACCATCTGTCTCCCAACAGCTGTTCCAGTGGGTCCCCTCGCCCAACCTTCTCTGAGCCTTCGGGGTCCATGTGACCTGGCCATTTAGCCCATGGTGTACAAAAAAGTGCCGCTCAGAGGTAAAACAACCCAACCCAACCCAACACCATTTATGACTTTCGTTTCATTTCGAATTCCAACTGAATTGCATTCATTGATCGGTTTGGTGTTTTAACCATGAGCAACACTTATTTGGCAAAGAGTAGCCTAAATGGTCAGGTGGCAAGGACCTGCAATGGATTAGAAAAGGTTGGAGGAAAGGGAACCCAGTAGACAGCTGTCAGGAGACTGATTAAAGCCCTCGTCAAGGCTATCCTGCGTGTCCTTTAACATGCACAGAGTATGACTCCCCTGTATAAGGAACCACAGCTTAACGTCACTTTATGAAAGATGGCGGTCCTTCCAAGTCCATCGGTGTCTCCTTTTTGACAGCTGGCCGGATGAGGGTTTAACGGACATGAATCTCAACATCCCATCTATGCCTGATTTCAGTTTTTCTCTGCCAGCTCCCACTCTGTCATCGGTGAGTGAAAAGACACATGTGGATCTGGAAAGCCGCAGTTAATAGGATACGGTGATAACCATGGCCATATGTGCAGAATAGCCATACCCTAACACGCTACAAAATACTCTGAATAGACTTGACGGAAGCCTTCCATCTGTTTCCTAAAAGCTTTTCCGTGGACCTCCTTCCTTAGTTTTCTCTGAGCCCTTGGAGTCCTTGTAACCTGGCCGTTAAGCCCCCCTCTATGCAAAAATTAGCCACTCTGAGAGACAGAACAACCCAACCTATAACAAATCTTAAATCTATGTATGGCCTACAAACAAAGTTTTTCTCTAGCGGGTCGCAAGTCAACTGATCCGTTGATCTTCCTGTTCGGACGTTCTTCTGATGCCACCGGAGCCTTGACGACATGTCCAGATACCCTGCATCCATTATTGTCAACAGCCTCCAACCTTTCGAGCATCACGAACATCGATTTGGCAAGTTGACAACCCTGCTCTAACAGCGCAATGATCCGACCCCTTTCAAATTCCGTCAGTTGTATATAGCCTCGTCTTACACATGTTAAAGGCATTGTGGATTCCTCATAGATCATTCGCTCATCATTTTCGTTTGCTGGCTTTTACCTCTGTTTATAGCCCTTAAGCTTACTACGTCAGCGCGGTACCAAACTCGTCATTGAACGTTCTACTGACCGATCGGTTTGACATGCAAATAGTTTTCGTCCATGCTCCATGGACGTCCCAATTCTTCATGCAAACCTTCGCGCCAATTTTTCCATTCCTTCTAGGTGGTGCAATTTCAATGACGAGAAGTGTATTTGATCGTTGCAGTGTCTGTCTTCGCAGTTTACTGAGCTATTCTACGCTCTTAAAAAGATCTAACTATTGCTCTAGTTTATCCCCCGAGAAACGACATCTCCTGAACGAAATCAAATATCCAGTAGCGCAGGTTAAACTCGATGAGTTCTAAATAGGGCAAAGAGATTGTCTCCACCTACACGTCATGCGACAGAGAAGAACTTGGGCAACGAGGTCAACAAGCAGGCCCGCTTCTAATCGTGGTGGGAAGATCAGAAACCAAGAAAATCAGCCCACTTTTTTGCACCGCTTAGAAACGAATCGTTAAATATCACGCATGTAACTTTTCTTTCCACCTTCGCATTAAGCCATTCTTTCCAAAGAACGATTTCAAAAGTTTAGACTGCAATGCGTAAACAGAAACATTAAAGCAAAGTTTAAATTGCATGTTTAAATAAACACATAAGGTCTGAGCAATGTTTAGACCTAAATGTGTAAATGAAAACACAAGGTCAACGAAAGCTTTGAACTATAGTGTATATATATATAAATTCAAAAATTGACAAAAAATGCCTAAATTCTTAACCCTAAAGAAAAAATTTTAAAACTAAAGAATACGAAAAGTATAATCACTCACTGAATTTGCATATAATTCAAAGAAAGATGGGTGCCGGCAATTTTTTTGAAGTAGTTCAATCGGCGCCCTATCTTCCTTTGAAGTGAATGTGAATTTAGTAAGTGATATCACCTTCCTTCTGCTTTACGTTTATTTTTAATATTTTAGGGAGAGTAAGTTAGATATTTTTTTTCCTTTTCATTTGGAACATTGAACGGCATTTATGAAAAATTCCCATCTGATTCCTAACAGCTGTCCAGTGGGTCCCTTCCCTATTACCAGGTCCTTTTCATCTGCTGACATAGTCTCTTCTGTGCAAAAGAAAAAAATGCAAATGAGACGTAAAATAATCCAACCGAAATCCGTTCCCCTAACAGACAGCTTCCAATTTTTATCTTTCGAAGTACAGATGAGTATTTATCGAAAGAATCTCTTGACCAAAAAATCGAAATGTGTTTTCAAGAGTATTTGTAAGCAAACACCAACACGAAAGGACAAATGCAAGCAGACCCCTTCAATTCATTCAAATCATTACGTTTCTTGATTCTGTCCTCTTACAGACATTGTCCTGTGGAACATTTCAGTAATTGGGAAACTTTATTCAAGTCTTATTCACAGACCACTTAAGTAATCGGGTAACTAAATTCTCGGACCCCCCCCCCCCCGCCTCTGCCTAAACTAAATCCTGGGTACATGCCTGGCCATTAGTGTTGTGATATTAACTTCAGTCCACACTCGGCTTCTCTAGTGCAAATTGCAATAGATGGTGTGATTCTGTTCTTGAAATGCTCTAAATTGGAATTTTCTTCTGGATAAACGATGCTTTTTAATGCGTTGACCTTGCGTTTTCATCCTCCCCCCCAAAAAAAAATTCAGTGATGTCAAATCGGGAGTTCTCGGGGGTCGCAAGATCCAATCCAACGATTTAAAAATTTGACATCGAAACAACATTACACCATGATACCAAACTCATACCAACTTCTCGCCGTCAAAACATGAAAACTTATGAGAGTTTCTTGACATCTTGTACACTCGTTTGCTTCTGTTACTTAATTATTTAACCAAATATAACATTGTTAACAACAGTCACCTTTTAACAATGATCCTGCATTACACTCAGATTTAACACAATCAAAAATCGTATAATCTGAAACTAAAAAAAAATTACCCCTTAAGCAGCTGCTTACCAAGGTCTGATAGGAGCCTGTCAATATAATATGCCACAGAGAAAATTTGTGAAAATCTGTATAAAACCTTATACTGCATATACACGAATTAGAAAATATCGTATTAATAATTACAGTAGAGAGGATTGCAACACTTTGGACACTTCTTATAGAATAAATCTTAATTAATTCTATACTCGAACTAAAATTTCATTACAAACTCGAGTATGACAGAATTATGTGAATTCGAAGATGCAAATCGAATCGCTTCTTTAAACGATAATATTCATTCCAACTTTTGTAGAATCTCTAAAATGGAAATTCCTGGTCAGAATCTCTCCGAAAATATCTATTTGCACACCAAGGCGTTTGAATATATTGTTGTTCGAACATTCGAGAAACTCCTAGTTCGCGACGTCATTACTGCACACGTGAGCGGAGTTCGGAATCAGTTTTTTCGATCCCGAGCCCGATTTTATACGAAAAACGTTCTTTTACGCTTCATAAGACTTATTTACAATAATGAATGCCGCTAACCATTTATTTGATTTATATATTATTAATTATGATCATTTTATGACAAAAATAAAATGTCAATGCCTATTGGAACGAAAAATATAAAAAAATTCCCAGCAGGAACTGGAAGTTCAAGGGTAATAACATTATAAACGCAAAGAACAATTCATTTGTTAAAGATAGAGAAAAATTAAAAAATAATCAAAACCCGTGTGGTTATTTTTAGTTACTAATCCTATTCTTTACGTTTATTTTTAACATTTTAGGGAGACCAGGTCTGATTATACTCCTATCAGACCTTTACCAAGGTCTGATGATTATACTCCGGTCTGATGATTATACTACTCTTTTACCAAGGTCTGATGATTATACTCCTATGAGACCTTTACCAAGGTCCTTTACCCTCCTATCAGACCTCCTATCAGACCTTTACCAAGGTCTGATTATACTCCTATCAGACCTTGGTAAGCAGCTGCATATATTTCGAATATATTTCAACCTCTTAACTAATGTTAAGAGGTTGAAATATATTCGAAAATTTACATATCTTTACTTATTTTTTTTTCGCAATTACCAGAAAGATTTGAAATTTAAACTATTCTGAGCACGAGCCTGAAGTCGTCTGCGCAATTCTGAGTTCGAGTTCATCTTTGCTGAAGACGTTGTCCAGTAGCAGAGCGCCACCCTTGAGAGGCCTGATTATTGATTTGTTCCAATGACTCGACTATAGGAAGTAAAGAAGTTGCTTCCTCTCATGCTGCGGCTATATGACAAAGATATAAAATAAACTCTCCCTATTCGCAGAAAAAGATCGGTCGACCTCATCCTATCAAAAGGTCAAGAATATCACGAAGATAATGCTGTCTGATAGAGAAGTTAAGAGAAAAGGCCACCTCGCCCTCCGACTGGAGTCGCGAACGGATTGTAAGGAAGTCGGCAGCATTTTAGGAGACGTCGTCTGCAGATAGTTTTCACGGAAATGTTCTCCCGATAAGTTGACTTTTTAAGCACCGAGGAATGGGAATACAGTTTTGTATCCCAAGTAAAACATTTTGAAATTGCTTGAGGCTTTATTTTATCGTGAATAGACTTCCGTGGCAAAGAGAGAGTATCCTGAGAAAGAATGAATCTCTGAATGGTTGCAGAGATTGTCCACTCTCACGAAACTTTGTAGGAAAAAGAATTCTTAAACTGACATTAGGGCCAGAAAATGCGAGGGAAGCAGGTGACTAGATCTCTCGTGCATCTAAGGTACAAAGTTTTAATCCTTATTATATAAGCATTTAAATTTTCTCTAATCATTCACGATGATTAGAAATGGATCTGCAGTGAAACTCCCCCCGATCGGAATTCCAGATATGCCTCAGTTAGGAATTTCTTCGCTAAGCACTGTTCCAATCTTGGGGAGAAAGGAGAAACCGATGAGCTTCGACAATCCGTTAGATGGGACGTTAAACCATAGCTGGAGAACACGTTGGGCGGCCTTGACGAAAGGTGTGCAGAGTGTTCTCTAACTATCCAGTGAATCTGTTAACTCCACGCAGTTTTGAGTTGGGTTGTTTTACCTCTGAGCGGCACTTTTTTGCACACCATGGGCTAAATGGCCAGGTCACATGGACCCCGAAGGCTCAGAGAAGGTTGGGGGAGGGGACTTACTGGAACAGCTGTTGGGAGACAAATGGTAGCCTCCCGTAAAGGCCATCCATCTTTAACGTGCACAGGGTATGTCTCTCCCGCACACGGGGCCACGGCTTAACGCCCCATCCGACGGACGGCGGCATTTCCAAGCCCATCGGTGTCCCCTACTGACCGTGGCCAGGGCGGGGAATTTTGCGGAGATAAATCTCAACACTGACCCAGCTGGGACTCGAATCTGGGAACTGCAGATTACGAGCCTGGCGCGCTACCACACAGTTTTGAGCATTTAGAGTTCTTTGTGACCTGACTATTCAGTTCATTGTGTTCAAAACTATGGCTATCAGAAGAAGAAACCAACGCTATACTCTCTCTATTTATGATATAAATATCATATTATTCACGAAATTAAGATTTCCCAAAGGAAAATTAGCTACAGTAATTTAGTTAATAAACTTTTTTTTCTGATTAATAAATTCTAATATTGAGAGAAATATTTGCCAAGGACGACAAATCATATTTTCATTTTTTCGCTGAAACTGTTTTCTTCTTTAATTTTTTTCCTCTGGCAACATTTTAATAAAATAACAGCTTCAAAGGATCTGGCAACAGAATACTATTTTTGCTTAGTTTCATAGTTTTCATAGTATTTTTCTAGTTTAATAAAAATTCCGCTTAGCATGTGATGTCATCTGATATTGCAGCTTTTTTAGCAAAGACTATTGCAAGGCAGTCAGAAGCAGCTTTAACAAAAGAGTTGAAACTTTGTATGAAATTGGCAAACCGCTAACCATTTAAGTTTTGGAATGGAGACTCGCTTTCATATTTGTAGTTTAATTTCATAAGATAAAATTGAATTATTTTTGATATTTTGATAATTGCAGTTTGATGTTACGTTTCTTTTAAAATTTAATGAACATTTTTATATTTGTGTAAAAGGACCGAAAAGTGTGACAGGGGATGAGTATGGCGATCTAATGGAGTCTACACTTGAAATCCCATTTGCGACATTATCATGTGAAAGAAAGTGTCAGATAAAAACATGTAGCCAAGTTTGCCATTTGTTAACACCGAAGATTATGATCAAGGATAAAATCGGGAGTTTGATTTATAGAATTTCATCTTCCTTATTTAAAACCATTCGTATTGAAAGCAGATGAAATGGGTTGGGTTGTTTTACCTCTGAGCGGCACTTTTTTGCACACCATGGGCTAAATTGCCAGGTCACATGGACCCCGAAGGCTCAGAGAAGGTTGGGGGAGGGGACCCACTGGAACAGCTGTTGGGAGACAGATGGTAGCCTCCCGTCAAGGCCATCCAGCGTGTTCTTTAACGTGCACAGGGTATGGCTCTCCCGCACACGGGACCACGGCTTAACGTCCCATCCGACGGACGGCGGCCTTTCCAAGTCCATCGGTGTCCCCTACTGACCGTGGGCAGGGCGGGAAACAGATGACATATATCTGCTTTGTACAATATGGATAACCTATCAGGGTAAGAACACTGTTATTTATATTAATAAAGAAAATTGTTGCTTAGGTGTAAGTTAATAATTGGTTTCATATAATAAGATCATTTTGATCTTTCTTGCAATCAGAACAGAAATATTCTCTTGTTATCAGATACATAAACAAACTGAAAAGCAACATCCTGGTTTATTTTGCCTTCTAAACATCCAGTTTCATTTTATGCCCTGATGAGATTATATTTGTGTAACAAAAATAAAATGTAAAAGGTGAAAGAAATATTCAAAAATGAATGCTTAACGGAAAATGTTTAAAGAACTTAGTTGTCGGTAGCGATCAAAAGACCGACGAGCATCCACTAACGTCCCACAAAATCACCTGCATTTTCTCCCCAATTGTGAAACTCCCTCTACGCCACTGATGCATTTCGAAATAAAGATTTATGTAGGACCCGTAAAAGCTTAAACCCCATCTGCAGGTGGAACGACCATATAGTGTTGCCGTCGAACATTTAGAAAGAAGTTGTGATGGGTTGTCTCTGAGCACTATTTCTTTTGAACTAAATGCCCAGGTCACAAGAGTTCAGACAAGGTTGCGGAAGATCAATGGAAAAGTAAAAATAAATAAAGAAAAAATAAAGAAGATCCACTGGAAAACTATTAAAGATCAGATGGACCTGTCAAGGCTATCCAACTTCTTCAACATGCACAGGGTATGGCTTCCTGCACACCGGCTAGGGGGGCGGATCTTTGGGGGAGGGAAATATACAAGTTTAACAATGGAATATGAAATACCATATTATTAATTTAAATATTTATTATAGAACTTCTCATGTCTGTCAAGGATTACATTCTTCAATCAGGAAGTTTACAAAGGCTCTGAACTTCAACAAGCACAGTTTCATCAATCCCAGTTTAAATCAGGAACAACCCTCTGTTGCGGCACTGAACTTATTCTATATATTTGGTATCAACATGGATGTCAATTTGGGACATTTTTAATGTAATATTAAAAGAAATACACAAAACGCATTGAACAAACAATATACAAGAATACGAAAGAAAGCTGGAATGAAGAACCTCGTAGCACATCCAGATTCCAGTTAGAAGAAATACATAAATCTTAAAATACATAATTCTTAAAACTTTATCAACAACAGCGGTAAGCAAAAAGAAAATAATTAATATTTTCCATTATAAAAAAAACACTTGAAATAATCGAACTAACAAAACAAGATTTAAATAGTTATGGCTAAGTTAGTAGATTACAAATATGCAGTGTGAATTTTGTTTTCGAAGACGTGAGTCTCTTTTCCATTCAAATATCGTAAGGTGAAACAGTTACACAGTTACGAAGTAAGCAGAAATGAAATACAATCCCTGGGGTGGGTATTAACTCAGTCGATAGCGCGCTAGGCTAGTAATCTGCAGTTCCCAGGTTCGAGTACCACTTGTGCCAGCATTCAGATATGTCCAAACGCCGTCCACGGTCACTAGCGGACACCAATGAGCTTGGAAAGGCCGCCGTCGACAGTGGGGGACATATAGCCGTGACTACGTGTGCCGCAACAGAGGGTCTTACCTAGGAACGTTGAAAGAACACACTCGATTACCATAATGAGAAGCTGACATCCGTCCAGTGGGTCCCCTTCCTCCACTCAGCTCTAATCCTTTGGGGTCCTGATGACCTGGTCTTTTAACACATTCTGTGTATAAAAGTGCCGTGTTGAGGTGAAACAACTCAACCCAAACTACCCACTGACCTTCTCCCCTCCTTCCTCAGGGGCGGGAGTTCTCAGTCGGTAGTGCGTCAGGCTCGTAATCTGCAGTTCCCAGGTTCGAGTCCCAGCTAGGCCAGCATTGAGATTTATCTCAGCAAAACTCTCCGCCTTATCCCCAGTCAGTGAGAGACTTATTCTATACGTTATATTTGTAACGCCCTAGTCTCCGCCCTGCCCGCAATCAGCCCCAGAAAAACCCAGCTAGTGGAAATCCATTTTGACAGTTTGGGGCAGTCCACGACTCATATGTCTGCAACATGTTCGGAAATGGTCACGTGACTGATTGGTGAGGATCTCCGCACCTGTTGCCGTCGAATTTTCCCACTTGTTTGAGAAGCCAAAGAAGCATCTCCGAGGACGTCGCTTTCCACTGGATGATTCCGTCAGAGAGAAAATCACAACATAGCTTCGGGAGCAGAAAGTGTCCTTCTATCATTAAGGCTAAGATAAGCTGATCGCCCATTGAAACAAGTATCTCAGAATCTGGCCACTACGTGAAAAACGTATATACATATGTAGGGTCATTTCCTGAATATTGTGTTCCGTGTAAATTACCTGCCTTCCACAGAAATTAAATAGGGAAGCTTTCTGACCTACCCTCGTAAGAGGTAAAAAAGGAGAAATGGAATTGATACTATTTCTCATTTTTTTTCGTATTATTGTAGCATTGTAAATATCATACATCAAATTATCTATAAGGAGCATGAATTTGCGTTGATAGTTTTGGAAGAGTTTTTAAAAATTTAGATATGTCGAGTTACATTGGTTACGAACCTGGCAAAGAGTTGTAATGCTACGTCAGGAAAGTGTTAGGAAATGCGCGAGACAGAAGAATGAGGGAAGCAGACGATGATAGCTGGAATATAGTTTTAAACTCCAATTTCAAATTCTCATTTGAGGCTTCTTAATTTGCTGTAGTTTAACATTTCAGTGATTTGCGCTCTTTCACGGCAACTGTTCGCTTTCGTTTCATCGCCACAGTTGCGGCAATGAAAAAATTACTCTTTTTACATTTTTTTAAATGTTTTTTAAATATAAATGACGATTGATCTGAACCTAAAGTGTCCAAGTTCAGTTTCATCATTTCATCCCAATGTGAACTTTGCTTTTTGAAGATTTTGTGTACTTCCCATGATCCTAGGCACTCACTTCCCCTAAAGCATTGCTCCTAAACACAAACTCGTAATAACGATTCAAAACTACATACCATGATACGAGTGATTAATCAATCCCCTGAAACTTTCCAAGGGATCGCTTCGTCACTTATATCATGTGTCCAGCTGAAACTCCTTTTGGAGGCAACACTCTAGACGCTGTAAATGAATGCTAAAGAGAAAAGGTAGATTAAAAACGAAACTTCGGTTCATCACGGTAATGAAATCGGTTCCAGCTTTCCATATTTAGCGAAGGATTCCGCTTTGTGAAGCGCATTTTTTGTTATGGTGTCACTATCAGCTAAAGGGACATTTCACAAGGAACCACTAGTCGTCAATCGTGGAAAAATGGTCCTTGTGCCAAGGTCATCACGTGACTCCCGTGCACATTGAATAACCGTATACATCGCACCCGACGCTTTTTGCACGTCCAAATCTCGTGAGAAGTGATCATCTCGAGACCTCCACCACGTGCAATGGCACATGGATAGAACCAATTCACCAAGCATGCGACAGGCACCAACGTTGGGCTTAGCCGAAGTTTGCAATTGTTCGTGGGGGCTGGCAACAGAGTGTCAGTGATTCGTGGAGTGACGGGAACATTCTCGTTGCCATCATTACCAAGCAACATCAGCTTTATGTCGTCGCTGTACGACATCACCCCGCACAGTCGTCGAGAGTAGCAGCGCACGTGCAATTAACCTAGTGCTCGATCGGTGAGTTTCATTATGAGACAAAGCATTCCTGAGTCTTCTGTTGTACAATGGGTTATATTGGAGGTAATCCTATAGTAATCCTACATCGAATTGTTTCGTGGCGTTGTTTCGCGGCGATACTGCAACTGCTGGGGTCCGAGTTCGAGTCACGGGATGGCATCATCGTTTGTTCCGTCATAACCAGCAGATAAATTACTAACTTTGAGGTTCTGATCACAAACTGAAACGCAAGTTGAGAACCGTCAGAGTGACGTAAAGGCAACGTCATCTTCTTGAAGATAGAAGAAAGACTAGCAAGACGAAGCAAACTTCATTTGAGAACGCGTAGAGGTCACGCGAAACTAGTGGCTAGTAATGATTATGGCTTTATTATGTTTTTTTTTTATATGCGAAAAGAAAGTTCTAAGTATATTGTTTTATCAGTGGATTGGTTTATGTTAGAGAAGGTTTTTAGAACATTAAAGTCTAATGTATATATCTCTGCTGTACTATAAAAATGGGGCTATATATAATAGAACTATTTAGTGTAATTTTTAATCGTACCAAGAGCATAGAAATTGGAAATTAATATATGTATATATAGTAAGGATCTTAATCTGTTATTAATACCTATGAAGACTAGGATACAAAGAACGAATATTGGGGTATAATCAAATAGTCCAGATAGCGAAAATAACTTTACATTGGTTATTGCTTTCATAACCATAACGATAAAGAGTGGTTATTGTGTTTAGTTGCATAGTACATTAACGAAGTTTGAATTCCGGACGAGCGTCGGGGGATGGCTCAGTCGATACCGAACAAGGCTCGTAATCTGCAGTTCCCAAGTTCGAGTCTCAGCTGGGACTCGAGAGTTGAGATTTATATCCTCAAAACTCCCCGCTTTACCTATGGTGAGTACGGGACACCGATGGACTTGGAAAATCCGTCGTCCTTCGAATGGGACGTTAAGCTGTGGACCCGTGTGCGGGAGAACTATACCTTGTGTACATAAAGACCACGCTGGATGACTTTGGCGGGAAGCTACCATCTGTCTCTCAACAGCTGTCCAGTGGGTCCCCTCCACTAACTTAATCTGAGCCTTCGGGGTCCTTGTGACCTGGCCATTTAGCCCATTGTGTGCAAAATAAAGTGTCATTCAGAGGTAAAACATATCAAATCTTCCAAAATGAATCTTTTAGAGAAAAGTTATTGGGATAAAAGATACATCTGATGAACTTCTATCGCTCCTTGTATTAATACTTTCAAAAGTAAAGATTTATAATGGATTTGTCCGGATCTCATTTTCTTTTTGATGCATTAAAGCCATTTTTAATTTATAAAATTTAAATTGCAAATTATCGAAAAATCGCACTGGCAAAAAAAAATCTACTTCATAAAGAGATTAACAACTTATCTTACGCGAACGGGTACGAATGCTTTTAGCGGAAGAGTGTGCATTTCTCTCTTCGATTCTCAGACATATTTCTGAGGATTTCATTACGACTCCTTCATCCTGAATTCGTGATGTGAAACATTCCAATCATCTGTCCCACTGATGACTTTCGTTGCCATTTCTTATCTCTCGGAATGGTGAGCTAATTATGAAATCTTGGCGCGATTATTCCTGCTCGTTTCTCGAAGCAACGGAAATGAATGGCACTTTCTTCACTCACGTAATTTGATAAATCTCGGAGGAATTCGCGGAATTATCTGCATGACAGATTGCAGGGAGAGGCGCCATTTGCGCTAATTATGCCGACACAATTAGATGAGCAAATTCAATGACTGCTGCAATCACATTGCAGAAGCTTTAAGCATTAACTGTCGGCGTCACTCATTTCTTCCAGATACAGTTTTAATCACATCGGGAAATTTATGCTAATCATTTTTTTTTCCCGGCGTTGTTCTATATGAATCCTTTGGGAAGAGAAAAGCGAATTGAAATCGTCTGCTTTCATCTGCAAATGAAAAGATTTTTTTCCCCTTTTGTAATTCTGCGTTGTGTAAATTATCTTCGTACAGAGTAGAATAGTAAAAAATGTCTGATTTTGAAGTGAAACTAATATTTAACAGATTATCGGTGTGAAAATTAAATATTGTGGGAAAACTTAAAATTCTTCTAATATTTCGACATTGAAACTGCTTTCTAAAACGTTTTCCGTCATGCGAGAGCATACACTACCCTCCAAAAGCTATTCCCACATCCATGTTTCAAAAGTCCATAATCATGCCACATCGCCAGTGATGTTTACACAATGGTTCACCATTATAGCGCAAAGCAAAACAGGCACGAACCCAGGATTTGATTTAGTTTCGGGTGGGGGGGGGGGGGGATTTAGAGTTGGCGGGGTCCAATAATTCGGTTTCTTGGGGGAGGGGGAGCTATAAGAATTTAGTTTCAGGAGTGTCTGAGAATAAGACCTGAATAGGGTTTCCAAGTTAGTAAAATATTCCACCGAACGGGAAAGGTTCAAATGATATTATTCAATATGAAATTCTATATGGGATAAGATTTTAAAGCGGTTTTTTAATTTAGTTTTAGTGTCGGACATAAAATTGGGGTTAAAATAAAATTATACAATGGCAGTTCTTTTGGATTTCACAGCAGGTGAACAATTTGAGATTTCTTAAAATCTATTAATCAATCAATCAAAATACTTTATTTTCAACACATTAGACTACATATAAGACATTACATTTATGAGACTACAAGATTATACATTTAGTAGAATATAAACAACCCAAAAGCACTGATGATTGGATTTCGTGAAGGGGTGGGAACCCCAACCCCAGTACCTCACAAAACTCCCACAAAAAATGATAATAAGTTCGCATTCTTGAAATCTCATTTCTGAAAGCACGCCATATCGATATGACTTTGTTTCGAAAACCTTTTCGTTAGTTTCGATTCGTTCACTATGATCCTCTAACAAACTTAACAAAAAGTTTTAAGTTCCTATTATTTGTTTCATTTTCACTGATATCACGATCAGTAAGTTTCTATTTCACTTTGAAAGCGATTTTTGGAGAGCCTGTATAAAATCTTCAGCATCATCGTATTCAGCGATTTCAACATTTAAAGCAAAGGTCTAAAAAAAATTTTATTCGCGAGACACATCGTATCAATGTCTCTTTTTCAACTTACATGATGTTTTTCACATAACATACACATACACAACTGTATCCGATATCCGTCAGCTGGGACATTAAATCATGGCCCTGTGTGCAGGGAAGTCATATCCTATGCACTTTAAAGAACACGCTGGATGGCCTTCACCGCAGGCCAAGATATTTCATTTATCTTGTATTTCTGCTGAGATCTCTTGTATGTGGCATATTACATTAGAAGGATTCTTTCAGACTAGTATTTTATTACTTTAGTAACACTTAAATCACAGCACTTCATACTATGAGATGCCATCAGGTTATCATGGGTTCAGATTCCACCCGCCTGAAAACAATTTTCGTCGCGCCAAGATGACCTACAGCACAATGGTGTTCAAAAAGTTGTTACTATGGAGTGCTGTTATTTAACTCATTAAAAAGCATGCCTGTCATTTGTTCCACGGTGTGTGGCTTGTCATAGGCCCGATCCTGGAATATCTGCAATAAAAGATCCTTCACATGCAGTCTTCGTTCTACAGTGATGGGGTTTAACATCCACAATAGAGGATAATCAATCGGTAGCCGGTACTCAGTGGTCAGAGCACCTGACATGAATGCCATCGGGGGTCATGGGTTCAAGGCAATCTTCCTCTAATACCCCGTTACTCTGCAGCATAATAGGATTCAAAAAGTTGCTTCTTTCAGACTTCTGTGGTGAGCAGCTGCCTCAGGAACAATATATTTCTTTGAGTTGCCGAAAAAACCATGGTGTTCTTCAGAACATCTGAGAACAGATCCAATCCTCTTCAGAACATCTGAAAACAGATCCGATCCTCTTCAGAACAGAAGAGGATTGGGGGAAGCGATTTCCGATGATCCTACTTTACACTACACTTCCGTTTACAGTGACATCTACTATTTTCACAGAAACGCGAGCAAGAATGTAATTCAAGGCGCAAGAAGTTTGCACTATTTGGCTACAGGTGCAGATTGCCCTAAGACCAAATTTTGAGGACATATTGATGACGTTTCCAGCTTTGTTATTGTCAAAAGCTGTCATTTGACTACCAGAGTTATAGAAATTCTAAAAAAATATTCGAGTTTTATTCCAAATAATTTTTACCAAGTCCTTTGCTCTCGATCCCGATTTTGGCAACGTCTTTTCATCCCCCATTGATGAGTTAAAAAAGTACAGTTTTTCGCTGTTTTTCGAATGTGATCAGCTTTTAATGAAATAAACTAATTTGCAATATGACTAAAAAAATTGCTTTTCGATTAATTAGCAAACATAAAACATAAATTTTAATATTTCTATTACTACTCTTTATCATTGTGACATTTTGGCAACCACTGTTTTTCCGAAGTGTTTAGTAAATATATGCCTAAAACATTAAGAGCAGAATGCGACTCTCTTTTAAAGGTTGTTGACTTTATATTTAGATGTGGCATTTTTCACATAAACGCCCAAATAATTATTGTCTTCATTTTCACAATCAGTTCACAATTAATCTTGATCTTTCTTAATATCTACTTATGATTTTAGCAGTTAAGTGAGGGAGGAGAGAGAACATAATACTTCGTCGATTTAAATATCAGTGCAAATTCATAGAAAACAATATAAATTTAAAGATTTAAAAAGTACCTATCTTTCTATATGGGTCCTAAAAGTAGAAAATAAACCTAAAACGTATCGATGATGCAATCAGTCACTGAATTCGTATTCGCTTCGAAGGAAGATAGGACACCTGAAATCTTGTTCAGCAGGTAAATCGGCGCCCTAGCTTTACTTTGAAGTGAATACGAATTCAGATATATGACTGATTGCACCATTATATGTTTTAGGTTTGTATTCTACTTTTTAGGAAGCATACATTTTCCCCCCTTGTCACTAAAAACACTTATCTTCAAAAACTATCATTTGATATATGACTCTTAAATATCGTAACTATAGGCCCTCCAGTTGGGAAGATATGATAGAATACCGACTTTCATATTTCCCGTTTTTTAGAGGAAAGAAAGCAAGAAAGTGTTTTTTTCTTTTGTTACCCGCAACACTCCCCACGTCACAAGCTTTCATTTGATATACAACTTGTTATTATCGGCACTCGCGTTCTCGAGATATAGCGAAACAATCCTCTTCGCACTTCCTCTTTTTTTAGGGGGGAAGAAAGCATGAGGGATCAAGTTTTATAGCCTATTACACTTTCATGCACAAGCTGTCATTTGACTACCAGTAGAATTTTAAAAAAATGCAATTAAAGTTTTAAAAATTTGTAGTTAAAATATCTATGTGTTTAAAAAAGGATTCATTTCAAAGTGCACTGTCGACGCCTGGTATGATCTAGGAGGCTTTGGCAAAGCCAATTGGTATCCTCTTTCTGACCGAGGGTAGAACGGCAGTTGGGGGAGATCAATTTCAACGCTCAATACAATAGGATTCGAACCTAGGAACTTCATATTACGAGCCTTACGTGATGCCGATTGAGCGAACCCCTCCCATAGAAGTATGAAAATCAACAGCCATAAGCATGAATCGTTTAACCATTAGCAAAAGATGCGATTGAGCAGAAAAAATTTACTTTGTAAGTCACGAAAAGGAATGCTAAAGTTGTGAGTTCTTTTTAAAACAAAATTCACTTAAACCTATCCACAGAAGCACGATAATGCTCCATATTGATGACATTCTCAGCTCTGTTATGGTATAAACTTTTATTCAGATTATTTACGATTTGGAAGGTGGGAGGGGGGGTGCAAACACTCTACGGTTCTTCCCTCATTTGGGTACGCCATTAAGAAAATTGCGCTTTGAACACACTATCAAATTTGCTTTAGATATTTCTGTTTTTGGTCAGAAAATGAAAGCATAATTTTATGTGATAGAGCCAAACTAATTATTCAGCATTTGTATTTGCAAACACGTTATATTCATGCAAGTCGGGAGGCCACAGAAAGAAAAGACGTAAGGGCTAAGAGCTTTCCTGAGTATCGGATTCATTCTCTCAGCCACTAGAGCTTCATTTCAGCACGAAAATTGCCTATTAACGAGCAGCGCCCATATTTCATCCGAAAACAAGAACAATGTTGCTCCTGCCAAGCGCAAAGTGTTAATTATCGAAACCCAAGATATGGCTCAAGCATAAAGTAAAAATGGAAGCTGATAAAGAATGCCCTAACGACCCTCCATCCAGCTGGTATCACTCTGCACTGTCTTACGAAGCATCATTTATTATTTTATTATTAAAGATCTCGTTTCAGTAGGGCTATAAATTTACTCACTTGTCATTACAGTGCATTTTAAGCGTGCTTATAAGCGACTATAGCCTGGAGAGATTTTCCTTCGAAGAGAAATCTTTCCCTGCAAGCTAATTTCTCATACTATGGTATACATTCTTGTTTAGTGTTGTCTTTCGCTTTCTCAGCCATTAAGAAGAATCTTTTCATTCCTTATTTAAAAGACTATCTTCATCAAGAGCAATGCGGACCAAAGCCTATGCGATCTCTTTCTGAAGGAGATCGTACTCACAAGAGTTAAGAATGTAATAAAAAAATCACCAAGTAATTTACCACAAAATACGATGCTGAAAAGCATTTTGAACCTGGTAATATTTCTATAAGAATTAAAAAAAGTTGCTATATAGGAAGTTACAAATTATACCTTACAAGTCTCAAAATCAATTTGCTAACGTAGAGTCCACATACAGGTAAATCCCGTTAAAACACACTGCTTGAGGATGATGATGATGATGCTAGGAGTCCAAAGAATTGTATCGCGGTATAAGCGGGATCGCGTTAGCAAAAATTCAAGCTATTTTTCGTCATTGAAACTTCATGCATCAGCCACAAATCAAACGGATGTTGCTAACAAAATGTTACAAGTATATGAATCAATTGCCGGTATTCTTTCGGATATCAAACGAAAAACAAGTATCGCAGATTAGCGTTGGAGTGAAAATATTGCGCACGTGTACACAAAACTACATAAAGAACCCAATATGTAGTTCTTGAGCGAAAAATTACGTTTCAGATCGCGTTCTATCGGATCGCGTTTTAACGGGATTTTCCTTTATTTTCCTAGATAAGGCATTCGCAACGCTCCGTTAATGAGCACGTGGTGCTCAAGAAGCTGTTAAAAGTGCTCGTGGTGCATGATATATCAGTGCTCGAGGAGAAGTTAAAAGTGCTCGTGTTACATCGTGAATGAATGAAATACCTAAAGGAAATATTTTAATTAAAATATTGCCGTACCCAGAGGTAACTAACATAATAAAGGTTAATTTACAAAATTTCAATTGCAATTTCTGTATAGTACTTTAATTTGGATGAGAGGATACTTGGAAACATTTGATATTCGACAAGTGAAGTTGGATCCAAGTTTATTGCAAAAACTTTGGTGTTGTCCTCTCAAAACGGTTTCAGAATCTTCTAGATTTAAACCCTCGTTTCTTGTGCTTCATCTTCATTCATGATTTGCTGTAGAATATATTGGGCAATAATAACTTGTAAATTTCCAGTAGCGAAAGAATGGCAAAGCAACATGTTTATGTGAAATATCCGAAATAAAAACAGAAAAAAAAGCGAAACATGATGTTGTAATCTGAAATATAATAGCGATTTCGAAAACTACACAATTCAGTCACCACACGAAAACTAGAAAAATAACGCTTCTCTTCTGGGGAAAACCGAATACTTATTTTCAGAGAGAAATTATAATAGAACCTGATTTCGGTCATCAGACCAATTTCCTCCTCATTTTCACAATTTGTCGAATAAATATTTTAACACTTTTTTGTTACTCATCATAACCACCTCGTACATTTTCAAATATTTGTTCGAATGGTCCCAAACTCAACGAATTTCACCCTGGACACTAAAAGACATCAGTCTCTACCTATGACAATAATTCGAGTTTAAAAATCACTTTTAATTTCCCACTCCTTTAGTTTTCAACAGGAAATTTGTTAATTTAGCATGATATTTTGATGTCTTCATTTCTATAGTTTGTTTTTATTACTCCTATAATGAAAAGAAAGTAGATCAACGCCACTATCGCTGAAAACGAGATTATTTTTCTGTCTTGTTTAAATTAAATGAATTATTAAATAATTTTGAATGGGAACTGCATAGTTGCAATTTTTTGTAATATTACTTATTATGTAGTATACAGAAGATAATAAACAGTTACACTATGCATATTTCTAGCAATTTTAAATATGTGAAATTTGATATACCTCATTACATTTTGGAAATGAAAAACGAAATTAGAAAAGGAATATACATATGATGAATTGTCCAAAAATCTTCTAAATAAATTGAAACATGCAAAATCTATTGATTTTTGTGCAGGATTTAACAATTTGAATAAAAAATTATGATTTTCCTTACTTTAGTGCTTTGTTTATGTCAATACCATTGATAATTTCTTACTAGAACTGTGGATATAAAATGTATATTAATCATGAGATTTCAACCAAACTAAATCTTCTGAAATGTTTGACATATGAGTAAATAAATAATGTGCTAGTATCTACAGCTCTTCCGTTTATTTTTCCAAATTTTCAAATAACGTTTTTCATGCAGCAAAATGTTTGACTAGGAAATATGCTAATTTCGCTGTAGTTTTCTTTAGTGCAAAAGAAAATATTTAACAGGGCTAAAAGAAACTGAAAAATCAAAAGATATGTAAAGCCCCAGAAGCTTTTAATTAATCACAGTATCCTTGCAATTTAACCGAAATTATATTTATTAGAATATTATGTACTACGGTGCAATGTGTGTACCTTTAAATTGCATTGTGTGGTTCCATAAAAGTACCTCGAAATAATAAATATTTTAAATATTTGGTAAAACACGAGATAGGTTTTACGGACAACGTCAGGATATTTTGAATTCTGTCAAGAAAGGAGATATTACCCTTGTTCTAGGTGACTTCAATGCCAAAGTTGGTACTGACTCTGACCTTTGGGGAGGGGTGATAGGCCCTTTTGGTATTGGTAGCTGCAATGGCAATGGGCAACGTCTCCTACCGGTAACTAAACTCAATGGTTTCAGAATAACTAACACATATTACAAACACCGCCATACATAAGTACACATGGGTTTCACCTGATGGGCTGCATAGAAATATGATTGATTATATATTAATTAACAGCAAATGGGCTAGTTCTGTTAGAAATACCAGGGCATATAGGGGAGCTGAAATTGGATCTGACCATCACCTTGTTAAAAGTATCTTGCAACTTAAACTTAAAAAGTGTTGTGCTAAATTTAAAAAAAAATACCTTTAATACTGAAGCTCTGAAAGACCCAGTTATAGCTAAAGCTTACCATGATAGGTTACTTAGTCATAATGACAGTCATGGTGTGCTTACTACTGAAGTTGAGGAAGAATGGGGACATTTTAAGCAGGCTTTTTTGGAAACTAAGAGTACTCTTTTAGGAAAAACGGAGCAGAGGAGACAAAATTATTTAAGTGATAAGGCACTTGAGCTTATTTCAGAAAGAAGGAACTGCAGGAATGTCCTTAATCAGTACCCTACTAGTCCTAATAGAAAGGATTACAGAGAGCTTAATAAACGTGTAAAGGATCAGTAAGCTACTGATAAGAATCTTTGGCTTGATGGTTTGGCTGACAAAGCCGAGGAAGCAGTTAGACAGCGCAACAGCAGAGAGCTGTACCAGATAGTTAATGTTTTGTGTGGTAGAAAACGAACAGGTATACAGTGATTGAAGGATAAACAATGTAATGTTATAGAAGGTGAGGATTATGTCATGGCTAGGTGGGCTGAGCATTTCAGTGATGTTCTAAACAATGTGGTTAATTCTACTCCCATTGTTTGCAATGATGATAGATGCATTGGTGGCTTTAATGTTGGCCCTATAACACAATCTGAAGTTAGTTTGGCTCTTTCTAAACTTAAACTTCATAAATCCCCAGGGGTACATGAAATTACTACAGAAATGCTCAGAGCTGGGAATGTTTCGGTTACCACTTGGGTGAATGAAATTCTCAGTATCTTTTATGATAAAGTCATGGTTCCTAAATATTTTACCAGAGCTATTGTTATCCCTATTTTCCTTTGGTTGCTAGCTTTGTTGATTTCAAAAAGGCTTTCGACTCTGTTGATCATCATAATTTGTGGTTGATTGTGAAATCATATGGTATACCAGACAAGTTAGTTAACATAATGAAAGTTCTCTATAATAACACTGAGTCGTATGTGTGAGTTGGTAATTCTTGTAGCAATTGGTTTAGCATTACTTCTGGTGTTCGACAAGGGTGCATTTTGTCTGCTTTTCTCTTTAGTTTGGTTATTGATTATGTTATGCGAAATTCACTTCAAGGGAAAGATTTTGGTCTTAAATGGGCTGGGGATACGAAAATTTCTGATTTAGATTATGCTGATGATTTAGTCCTTTTGACAAATGATGTTGATGTGATGAACTCTTTCATTCAAGCTCTTGATGACACTAGTAGTAGAGTTGGTTATAAACAGAGAGAAAACTAAAGTGATGAAAATTGGTCAGGCACGCTGTGATTCAGTTAATTTGAATGGTTCCAGTCTTGAGAAGGTGTCACAGTTTAATTATCTTGGTAGCTATGTAACAGATAATGGTGATGTGCGGCATGATATTAACAGACGAATAGGGATTGCTGTCGGGACTTTTAAGAATCTATGGTGATTGTGAAGAAATAGGCGTATACACCTAAAGACTAAAATTATACTGTATAATAGTTTGGTTCTTTCTAGGGTTAGTTATGGTAGTGAAACTTGGACGCTGTGCAACAAGATAACAGGAAACTAGATGTTTTTGATTCTAGATGCTTACGCAGTATCTTGGGTATTAGGTGGTTTAACTTTGTAACTAATGATGAGGTTAGGCAAAGGAGTCTGCAACCTCCTTTAAGCAACATATTGTGTAGAGAGTGACTCCGCTGGTTTGGCCATATTGCCCGTATGGATAATTATAGATTGGCGAATAGGGTTATGAACAGTGTCCTAGAGGCCTCAGAAGGAGGGGGAGACCTAGGATGCGGTGGGCAGACAATGTTAAACAGGACCTTGTTAGAATTGGTGTGCAGTGGCCGGATGCAGCAGATGTAGCTCAGGACAGATATGCTCGGAGAATTAAACTGCGCGGTCTGGTTGGACCTCCGTAGCCCATGGCTGCTTGATGATGATGATGATGATGATGATGATGATGATGATGATGATGATGATGATGATGATGATGACGACGACGACGACGACGGCGACGACGACGATGATGATGATGAAAGCACGAGACTCTTAATTTTGGGGGTCGTGGGTTCGAGCCCCAGGCCCCAGTTTGGGCGGTTCATAACTTTTGAGCTGTCCCGTGGCAGAGTGGTTAGCGCACTTGGCTACTGATCAAAGGGACCTGGGTTCGAGCTCCAGGTAAGGCATGGATGTTGTGCTACTTTTCTTCTGAGGACTCGCCTTCCTCACTGAACCTAACTGTGGGATAGTAAACTGACAAGCTCCCGTCAGACCTTTGTGACAAGCAGCTGCTTGAGAGGATATTTGATTTTTTTAGAAAATATTTACTTTAAAGGTATTTTCAGAAATTTTTGTGTGTTGTTGTTTCGTTTTGGCCTGTTCGTATAGGTGTTATCATGATCAAAAGGTAATAATGCTTAACACTGCATTTTTTATAATCCATTTTAGTAATTATTCATAAGGCTCAAGGTTCGAGGTCAAATGAATAGAAAATAGGTTCCAAATTGTAAAAGATAGAGTAGGAAAGGTGTTCTGAGGATTAAACAGAAATGAAGAGTGGTTGCATTAAGAAAGAAAAAGCGCTCCTCGACATGAAAAAAGTATGAAACCTTCTGCTCTGCAAGAGGCAATAAAGGTTGTCCATGAGCTACTAACAAGTCTACGAAGGTGTGTGGGAATTTTCCCTTTGGGGCGGTTCCGCTACAGTTTGGAACTAGTGTCCCAGAACACCAATATATACCTTTGTGCGAAATTTCACCGAGGAAGCCAACAGACCCTTGAAGTTAGGTTCGGATGGCCTCATTCTGCTTTCCCACTACTCAAGAGAGCGTGAGGAGGGGATTTCGGTCTGATTCTCTTGCTGATGAAATCCTCCTATCTAACCAGTTTCTCTGCATGAGGGCACAACCACGCTCAATCCATTTTAAGGGTTGTCCATTTTCCATTTGAATTCCCCTTATATTTCTTTCCTGATGCAGCATGAAATTCTCGAGTACGAAACATTCATTTAATGCCTTGCAGAGCTTGTTTTCTAACAATAAATTTTCTTTCGATTCCACAACGAAATGCCTCTTTTTACTCCCACTCTAAAGATGGTTGTTCTCTGCAAGTGTTGTATTCCTTGCTAATCACAGTCCTTAAGTTTGTCAATAGCTGATGTAAAAGTTTTAAGCTATCACAGCAAGATTCTGAAATGCATAGTAATGCGATTGGACGGAAATGTTTTCCTAGTGCAAACTTGACTGCTGCATTATTTATGACTGATCAGAAGATTGGTCTTAAGAATTCCGACTCAGTTGAAATCTTCGGAGAGTTTTGAAAAGCGATAAAAGATTCACTGTTGTGGCAGTGAGTAAATATCGCGTGGAAGCAGCGCTTTCACGAGCTCTGATGGGATTCGCTGCGAAATGAATCTTATCGATTAACATACAGCTAGTTGCAAAAGTCTGGCAACACCTTTACAGAGGAGCTGTTTTTCTGTTTCCCAGTCTTGTGAGTTGAAGCAAAATACATTCTAATACGAAACACTATGTGTCTTCTTAATGGAAATTCAATGCTGAATTCAATTCTGTTGACAGATTCCCAAGGTCATGAATAAAATTTGAGTTATATGTAAATAAACGAAAAAGAAAATGTTTTTTTTTTTCATCTTTTGCATTCGGTTGTTTTGAATTTATATTCAATTTTATATCTAACTCATTATGATATTTAAAATCAGATTTCAGTTTCCTAACTGAATTTATTAGATTGCAAAAGTACGTATTGTTTTTAATAACTCTGGGTACATTACAGGACAGACTAAAAGTTTGGACATTTTTGGATAAGTTGCTTTTTGCCTTCTTGGAAGCATTAATGATCTAAAAATATTCACTACTAAGCACAATTTTATAGATAATTCGATACAGAATTTTATGATTTTAAATCAGTCCCCCCCTCTTCATAAAACATGGAAGAAATTAAATGAGCTAATTAACCCAAACAAAAAGGTCTCATATATTGATAAAATTAATTATGCTGGTAAAGACATTAAAGATGTAAATAAAATAGTAAATATATTTAACAAATACTTTACGGAACTTCCTAAAAAAAAACTATTATCGCAGATTCCACCGACTCAGCAGCAATATTCTAATTTTCTTGTTGATTCCTCTAATTTATATTCCATAATGTTTTGCTTTTTTTATCAGAAGACGAACTCTTAAACCCTTTGCACTATTTAGATTCCAATAAAGGACCGGGGCACGATGACTTTCATCCTAGAGCTATTAAATATATCGCTGAAATTTTTACGAAGAATTTTGGTAGCAACTTTCATCCTAGAGCTATTAAATATGTCGCTGAAATTCTTACGAAGAATTTTGGCAGCAACTTTCATCCTAGAGCTATTAAATATGTCGCCGAAATTCTTACGAAGCCTTTGGTAACAATTTTCAACCTATATATTTCAATGGCTAAATTTCCTGATCTATTAAAGATTAGCAAAGTAACAACTATTCATAAATCTAGAGATAAAACTGAAATTTCTAATTATAGACCCATATCCATTTTATCAGTTTTCAGCAAAGTGTTTGAGAAATTAATAAGTTTCGCTTAATAAATTTTTTTGATATAAACAAATGTTTACATGATAATCAGTACGGTTTTCGCAAAAACAAATCTACCGAAACAACTATACTGCATGTTCTTAACATATGGCATACCAATTTCGACAAGAGTTTAGCAACTGTTGGCATTCGTTTTGACTTATCCAAGACTTTTGGCACAATATCTCATGATATTCTGCTAGACAAATCATATCATGTAGTTATAAGAGGTACTATTCAAAACTCGCTGAAATGATATCTTACTAATAGAAAACAATATGTTAAAAATTAATGATATAAATTCGAGCTTATTAATTAATGCGCATGGTGTGCCAAAAGTTCTACTTTGCGTCCACTTCAAATTTTAATTTATGTTAATGAAAATTTTAATTTAGCAGGAATTCTAGTCGTATATACAAATGACACTAGTTTATTCTTTTCTCATAGTAACGTTAATCATCATCATCATCATCCTCAAACAGCCATGGGCTACGGAGGTCCAACCAGACCATGCAGTTTAATTCTCCAAGCATATCTGTCCTCGACTACATCTGCTGTATCCGGCCACTGCACACCAATTCTAACAAGGTCCTGTTTGACATTTTCTGCCCATCGCATCCTAGGTCTCCCCCTCCTTCTGAGGCCTCTAGGCACACTGTTCATAACCTTATTCGCCAATCTCTAATTATCCATGCGGGCAACATGGCCAAACCAGAGGAGTCTCCCTCTGCACAATATGCTGCTCGAAGGCGGTGGCAGACTCCTTTGCCTAACCTCATCATTAGTTAAAAAGTTAAACCACCTAATATACTACGTAAGCATCTAGAATCAAAAGCATCTAGCTTCCTGTTATCTTGTTTACAAAGTGTCCAAGTTTCACTACCATAACTAACCCTAGAAAGAACCAAACTATTATACAGTCTAATTTTAGTCTTTAGGTGTATACGCCTATTTCTCCACAATCTCCGTAGATTCTTAAAAGTCCCGCTAGCAATCCCTATTCGTCTATTAATCTCATGCCGCATATCACCAGTATGTATACGCCCATTTCTCCACACTCTCCTTGGATTCTTAAAAGTCCCAGCAGCAATCCCTATTCGTCTGTTAATCTCATGCCGCACATTTCCAGTATCTGTTACATAGCTCCCAAGATAATTAAATTGTGACACCTGCACAAGACTGCAACCATTATTAACTGAATCACAGCCTGCCTAACCAATTTTCATCACTTTAGTTTTCTCTCTGTTCATAACCAAACCTACTCTGCTACCAATGTCATCAACAGCTCGAATAAAAGAGTTAATCTCATCAACATCATTTGCCAAAAGGGCTAAATCATCAGCATAATCTAAATCAGAAATTTTAGTATCTCCAGACCATTTAAGGCCAAACTTTTTCCCTTGAAGTGAATTTCGCATAACGTAATCAATAACCAAACTAAAGAGAAAAGGAGACAAAATGCACCCTTGTCGAAACCAGAAGTAATGCTAAACCAATTGCTACAAGCCTTACCAACTCTCACACACGACTCAGTGTTATTATAGAGAGCTTTCATTATGTAAACTAACTTGTCAGGTATACCATATGAGCTCACAATCAACCACAAATTATGACGATCAACAGAGTCGAAAGCCTTTTTTGAAATCAACAAAGCTACAACCAAAGGTTTCTGAAACTCTAAACATTTCTCAAGAATCTGCCTAAGTGAAAATATCTGATCCACACATCCCCTACCACTTCTGAATCCACATTGCTCATCACGCAATTGACTGTCAACCAGATTCTTAATTCTATTAAACACAATCATGGAGAGAACTTTACCTGAAACAGAGAGTAGGCTGATACCCCTATAGTTATCACAAGAACTGCGATCACCTTTTTTGAAAATAAGGATAACAATAGCTCTGGTAAAATCCTTAGGAACCATGCCTTTATCATAAAAGAGATTCAGAATTTTAGTCATCCAAGTAGTAACCGAAACATTCCCAGCTCTAAGCATTTCGGTAGTAATTTCATCTACCCCTGGGGATTTATGTAGTTTAAGTTTAGAAACAGCCAAAATAACTTCACATTGTGTTATAGGGCCAACATTAAAGTCACCAATGCATCTATCATCATTGCAAACAATGGGAGTAGAACTAACTACATTGTTTAGAACATCACTGAAATGCTCAGCCCACCTAGCCATGACAGAATCCTCCCCTTCTATAACCTTACCTTGTTTATCCTTCAATCCTTGTATACCTGTCTGTTTTCTACCACACAAAACATTAACTATCTGGTACAGCTCTCTGCTGTTGTGTTGTCTAACTGCTTCCTCGACTTTGGCAGCCAAATCATCAAGCCAAAGATTCTTATCAGTAGCTAACTGATCCTTTACACGTTTATTAAGTTCTCTGTAATGCTTTCTATTAGGACTAGTAGGGTATTGATTAAAGACATTCCTGCAGTTCTTTCTTTCCGAAATAAGCTCAAGTGCCTTATCACTCAGATACTTCTGTCTCTTCTGCTCCTTTTTTCCTAAAAGAGTACTGTTAGTGTCCAAAAAAAAACTGCTTAAAATGGTCCCATTCTTCCTCAACTTCAGTATTAAGCAAACCATGACTGTCATAATGACTAAGTAACCTATCATGGTAAGCTTTAGCTATAACTGGATCTTTCAGAGCTTCAGTATTAAAAGTAAATTTTTTTAACCCTAGCACAACACTTTTTAGGTTTAAGTTGCAAGACACTTTTAACATGGTAATGGTCAGATCCAATTTCAGCTCCCCTATGTGACCTGGTATCCCTAACAGAACTAGCCCATTTGATGTTAATTAATATATAATCAATCATATTCTTATGCAGTCCATCAGGTGAAACCCATGTGTACTTATGTATATCGCGGTGTTTGTAATAAGTGTTAGTTATTCTGAATCCATTGAGTTTACTTACCTGTAGGAGACGTTGCCAATTGCCATTGCAGCTACCAATACCAAAAGGACCTATTACTCCTCCCCAAAGGTCAGAGTCAGTACCAACTTTGGCATTGAAGTCACCTAGAACAAGGGTAATATCTCCTTTCTTGACAGAATTCAAAATATCCTGAAGTTACTCTCAATATAATTGAATATAATTTCAGCATAAAACCTCCACGGGAGGAGCCTATATGGTTCGATATTGGGTTACTTAAGCCTTAAAGAAAGATAGTTCTAACTTATAATTCGTCTTGGCACACGAGGCACGGCTTAATGTCCCATCCGACGGATGTCGGCCGTTCTAAGTTCATCGGTGTCCTCTTTCTCACGGAGAGCAGGGCGGGGAATTTTGCGTAGAGAAGTCTAGGATTGCCACCTTTTAAGAGCAAAAAAAGGGATAAAAAGCCCAAAAGCAAAAAAGGGGAATAAAAACACTCAAATGCAATGTTGATTTATAATATAATTTTTCATAACTTTATATCAATATTATATCAGACTTCAGAAGTTCAAAATTTAAATGACAATTTTTTTTTTACTTTGCAGCTTCTATTAATTTCGATTGCGTCCTGACAAAATTCTACAAATTCGCAATAATTTTCATTAAAATTAATTTTAATTTGTAGTTCTGCTTTTTTGGACTCTACGTTTAGTCTATTTGGTTCTTCAGTGCACAAAGTTTTCATAACTGAATTTACATTTTCGGTACTGACATTGTTAACAGAGACTGGTAAGACCAACTCTATACAGTTGGTAAATCAGGCTAAGATAGACTTGTGTGAATCGCTTGGGCTTACTGCACAAGTCCTATGCATTGCGCAAGAGCCAATTATTGGCGTTTGCAGCCTGGAAAGAAATATAGCAACATAATCCTGACTTGAAACGACAACGGTGGTCAGATTTCTGCTGTCACATTCGTTTTACGGGATTTCCTAACGGAGCAAATATAGAATGCGGCCAAAAACGGGGCATTTTGAGAACAAAGCAGATTTAAAAAGAGGAAACGGTGGTAACCTTAAATAATTTACAGAACGGAGACTTGATCGTGGAAACTGCAGATTACCGCGTCTGGCTCACTACTGAGAAACGATGGGAATATTCACTCCGAACTCTTTCTTTGAAAATGCCCATGCATTTAAATGTAGCGAGACTTTATGCAGAAGAAGAATATGAAGATCCTTCCCTTCGTTTCTTAATCGTATGGAAAGGAATGGAAAAGGATTCGCAGCGAAATGGAAGAATGGGAAAGTCATTAAAAAATACAATCAGATGGAGCGATGCTTTATCTAATGCAGAAAGAGGGTCAAATATTCATTATCATCCTTATCAGCTGGAGGAGATACTTGAAATTATCATTAATGCCGCTGACAATCTAATTTTCCGCGATTTTATTTTCTTAAATGCAACATTTCTTTGTAGAAAAAACAAGAACATTAGCTTTGTTTCCAAAAGACAACAATATTGTCAGAGAGTTATTTAAGGGATAAACAATCCGAGAACATCTATTCATCGCTTCTTCGTCAACTTCACAAAAAATTATTAGCAGCATTCTTAACGATCATGTTATACTCAGAGTAATCTTTGAATTCCCAAGATATTTGCTTTTACTCTTCCTTAAGAAGGGATGGAGATAAGAATGTTTCAAAATCTGCTCACTCAATTGAATAATTCAGGGCAGTATTTGTTTTTTTTTTAACTTTGTTCATTCTTATGACATCGTGAAAAAAACTTAATCGCTTTATAGTGTTAAAGGTGGCTTTAGCTATCGAAAACAATCTTGAAAAGAATCCCAAAACATAACAGTCAAATTTGCAATAAAATAAAAATCCATATCTCTTTTGTTTCGCTTCAATTATATTAAATACCGTGGCATGTGATTCGCTGCATCATAAAGGAGGACTTATCCTTTATTTTGCACTTCTGAAATATTGAAAATCAAGATCATTATGAAGAGAGTCTACTAAGTGTTCCCCACTCGTACCACCATCAACACTTCACTCCTAGAAATTTTAAAAAATCGTATTTGGTTAAACACTGCGGGGTTTTTCTGTGATAGTGTACATGCTATTTTAAGACTCGTGAATAGCTACATTGTCGAAAGACTACTTGCGTTACTTTAGTGATCAACAGGCTTTGAACTGTACACAAACTAATATCACAGTTTCTTTCAATGCGACCCCTTCCCATAATCCTTACTAATGGAGTATAAAATGGTGGAGAGGGTATGCGAGTTGGGTTGTTTTACCTCTGAGCGGCACTTTTTTGCACACCATGGGCTAAATGGCCAGGTCACATGGACCCCGAAGGCTCAGAGAAGGTTGGGGGAGGGGACCCACTGGAACAGCTGTTGGGAGACAGATGGTAGCCTCCCGTCAAGGCCACCCAGCGTGTTCTTTAACGTGCACAGGGTATGTCTCTCCCGCACACGGGGCCACGGCTTAACGTCCCATCCGACGGACGGCGGCCTTTCGAAGCCCATCGGTGTCCCCTACTGACCGTGGGCAGGGCGGGGAATTTTTGCGGAGATAAATCTCAACGTTGACCCAGCTGGGACTCGAACCTGGGAACTACAGATTACGAGCCTGGCGCGCTACCGACTGAGCCACCCCGCGAGTAGAGAGATGGTTCAGCACAGATAGTTATTTGGGAAAGATGCAAAATTTCACTCTAAATTATCTCAGTACTGTTATGCAACTTAGTGGAAAAACATAATTCTTTGATACGTTTTTCCACAAATTTGACAATTGATGACTAACATTGATTTGCATGCTGACTAAAATAAATACCTCTTCAAGCAGCTGTTTGCCACAGGTCTGACAGGTGCCTGTTAGTTTATACCCCGTAGTAGAAGATCTGTGAGTATGGAAGGACCTCAGCAGAAAGACTACCAAAACATCCATGTTTTATTCGGGGATCGAATCCATATCCCTTTGATCAGTATTCAAGCGCTGACCACTCAGCCACGGGAAGGTCTTATCATGCAGGAAAACGTCTATTTATTTTCTGATCCATTCTATTTGCGAAGACGTTAACAGGTTTCAACAGGACAAAGAGACACAATGGTGGTTGACCAAAGACCTTGACCAATTGCCTTCCTATGAGAGATCTACTTCTTACTAACGGTTTTAGTAAAATGATTTCACTTTAAATCCATTATTATAGTAACCCTATGGATGATTTTATTATCATTAATAATATTCCTATGATGGCGAGACATTATTCGTGAAAGATCATCTCAAAGACTACATATAGAAGTGGTCATAAAGGGACTGCAATGAAGAATCAATTCTTCATCCAGACTATTTCCTTAGGGTGGATTAAAGAGCCAAAACAATGGGACATTGGAATAATTATATTGCAGATAAGTTCGGGATGAATTCTTCGAGCCCGAATCCTCCTGATTTAGGGAAAAAAATTCTCTAACGCATCGTCAGATATATATATACATGCATGAAACCCTTATGTTATTAAATATAATTGTTTTATAGCAAGATTAAAATGTTGATGCTATTTCGAACGAAAAATATTATAAATCTAGTAGAAACTGCAATTTCTAGGGTAATAACATCATAAGGACAAAGAGCCATTTATTTATTAAATATAGAAAATAGGTAAAACGAAATAAAAAGCTGCATTATGTTTATTTTTAATAACTAAAGACTAATTAAAAAGTTTAAATTATAATAAAAAATTTCATTTTCTTGTTTTTTATTCCACAATTGCAAGAAATATTAAAAAGTTAAATTATTCTGAGTCCGAACTCTCCCGCAGTCGTTTGTGTTCTTTTGAACCCCAACTTATCTAAAGATTCTATGCGATCGACATATTTTTCATAGAGGGAATCTCTTTTTCTTTTCAATTTACTGCAGCGCTAGAGTATAGAAAGTTAGGTATCTTTCTTATCGCCTCCTATCTTGGATTTTCTACTGAAGGAACCTGGGTTCGAATCACCAATAAAGCGTGAATGTTTATATCGCCTTTCCTTCCACGCCTCGTCTCGTCCCTCCTCGAGATGTCCTCTCTGCAACAAAATATACTAGCAGGATTCTTTTCACACTTCGGCGAGGATTGCTTTCATACTCGCAACGATTTAATGATAATCCTTCGCAGTCTAGGCTAGAAAATCTTTCCGATTTAATTTTTCATTCAGACTGCATTAAAATCCATAACGCGAGATTCTATATCAAACATTCAATTGTATACGAGTATTACAGTAAACATAAATGCATAATATGGCAATATGATGCATCAATTAGAATCAGGCCATCCGTAATAAAAAGACGAGATTTTAAACAATTCATAAAAGCATATTTCTATAAATTAAGAAATTGGCATAAAAATAGTTTAAAAATTAAGTAACTAGCGATGACATGTTAAAATGATTTAATGCATTATCCTCCTTAGCATAAACGACTCTTTAATAACGCTATTCTCTTTAATAACTATTTAAAACAACATAACTGGAGGCTATTTCTTCTCCCACTATGACTAAACGAAAGCCCAACGTCACCCATTTAATAGGAGGAAATTTGGTTGGGCCACCTGTCATAAAGATTTTGTTAAACAGAGCGTAATTATGCTTTCGTGTCCCAAACGAACAGTTCCTGCGTCGCCTGAAGTCCCTTGGAGGCAAATTAATGAGTCAGGGGATTCCTGAAACACATGCAAATACAAGTTCCGCAGCGTAGCTAGTGCCAAGGGATCATGCAGCGAAAGCTTTTTTTAGCTTCCTCTTTTACAAGACCTGGGGGAAACCTTTTAAAATAATCCACGGATTTAATTCCTGGTTGAGAATGAGACAGATATACGACACAAGAAGCCCCCAAGAATCTTAAAAGCATTTTTGGCAAAAAATCTCATATCCCACTAATTCATAGTTACTGCAAATAACATACACGCACACATGAATAATAATATAGATGTATATAAGAAAAAGCGATTAAAAAAGATTTCGAAATATCACTTTGAGTGAAAATTAAGTTTTATGAACACTTCTTAACTAGACCTACTTTTATCAATGACGTTAAGGGCATGTTAGTGTCTTCTATTAGCAATAATGTTGCAAGTTGAATCTCGAAAATCATGTTTTACGATTAAAAATTCTTTTCCCGTAGAACTGAAAAATCTCTTTGCCGTAAATAAAATCGTTGTTGTTCACTAATAACAGAGTTTTGGCTTTGCTGTGTGAAGCTTTTCAATCGAAACGGAAAATAATTTTTAAATCCAAAAATGTTTTCAAAAGTTAAGCTTGCAACATTGTTACTAGAGATGCATTCGAACTCAAATTTTCGAGCTCACGCCCTCTCGAGACCGATTTCGGGGGAAAAAATTATCTGTTATATGAGAAATGATGTCGCCAATCATTTATTTTATTCTTATACTATTACTTATAATCGTTTATGAATGACGCCACAATAATTTTTTTTTATTTTTACATTATTACTTATAATCGCTTATGTATGTCGCCAATCATTTATTTTATTCTTATATTATTACTTATAATCATTTTATAAAAAAATTCAAATGTTAATACTATTTGGAATGAGAAATATTAGAAATACTAGTAGAATCTGAAATTTCATGGGTAACATCTTTATAAGTAAAAAAGTGGCATTCATTGAATAAAGATAAAGAATACGTAAAAAATAATCAAAGCCACATGGTACTTATATTTAATTACTAAAGACCGATTAAAAAATTCATAAACAAAAAATATTTTTTTAATTTTGTTTCAAGGTTAAAAGAAATATTTAAAATTTAAATTATTCCGTGTCAAAAAACGTCTGTGCTGTTTTGATCCTGATTTCATATCTAATCGTACTTCACTGACGGTAATCTTTTCATTAAAACTCCTCCATCAATACATCGGAACGATGAGCATGAGTTGGGTTGTTTTGCATTTAATCGCCAACATTTTAAATAACGTCAACTAAATGTCCAGGTCACAAGGATCTCAAGATCTGAGAGATGACTAGGGATGTTGACTAGGGACGTACTCGACATCTGTTAAACGACAGAGGCTTTAGTGAAAGCCATTCAGCATGTCCTTAAATGTGCACACATAAATGTTAATGTGTTAAGCTGAATGTTTCATCCGACGGACGTAATTCTTCAGTCAGATGGAATCCACCCATTTTATCATCGAAGACAAAGTGACACTGATAAAAAAAATCTTACTACAATCGCAATGGGGTCTCGAACTTGCGAATATCAAATCTCCGCCCTCGTGCGTTACCAGCTATCCCTCATCGCTACGAAACTAGTAGATAAAAACTTTTAATCCTATCCATCAGAGATTACATGGCTAATGTTTAGAACGACGCAGTCACATATAGAGAATTTTTAAGGCATTCTTTAGAAAATTAAGTATTACGATATACTCATCTTCAAAACTAAATTAATATTACTATTGCACAAACCGTATAACCAGGACGAGTTAGCCTGGTTATATTGCACAAGCCTTATGACCAGGCTAACTTGTACAATAGAGATATTAATGATAATGAATTTCAATTCATAACAGTTTTCATTAACGCTAAATGGAAGCGGCATTAATGGTAATAATTAGCCATTGAGTAAAATAATGGAAACTTGCATCGAGTCCAAAATGTTCGTTTGCATTGCAATTATACCCAGAATGTATACAAGAGAAACTGTCTTTTTATTTGAGGTTAAGAAATTGGAAAATGTAATAAATAATTGTAACATACTTTTAGTTTTATTTGAGATACTGTGTGCGTCCTATTCAGATAAAATTATTTAAAATTGGTTGGGATGTTTCACCTTATATTTCACTTGCTTAGTAAACAATTCATTAAATCGTTATGTCAAAGAAGTCTCAAGTCTCAGGCGGGTCCTATACTTCCACAAATTTGAAATTCAAATTTTCAAATTTATTTTCCCCATAGTATCATCTATGCAATAATTTTATTTGAAAACTCTCTAAGCCGAAGCTTATCAGAGGGAATGTATACGGTTTTTAACAAATATGATCTAGATTGCATCAATATCATGACATAAAATAAAAGGAGAAAAAAATAAAAGGAAAAACCAATAAAATGATAAACGTTTCCGATTAAAAATATTTCTTTTTCCACAACCCTAAAAATATTTTCTTTAAATAAATAAAAAAAATACCCTCTGAAGCAGCTGCTTGCCACAGAGACTGCAGTTTATACGCCATAGTAGAAGGTCTATGAGGATGGCAGGACCTCAGCAGAAAAACAACGCGAACATCCAAGCCTTACCCGGGGCTCAAACCCAGGTCCCTTTGATCGGAAACCAAGCTTGCTAACCACTCGGCAACAGAAATTTTACTTAAATTTACAATTTCTCTACGAAGCAAGTTAATAGGTAAGGAATCTGATATTCTTTGGCATTTCTCCGTTTATTATAAAAGTTTGGTTGTTTTAAAAATTTCTTAGCCTTTTTTCTAGTAAACTTATCGGGGCAAATATTTTGCTTATAACTATTATTAAAGAAGTTATTGATAACACAAAAAAACCGTTAAAGACAAAAAAAGAAATATTCTAGCTACGAATATTTAAACTACTACAGATCTGTGTTGGATACTTCCACGACAACAAGTTTACGTATCGGCGAATTTATGGTCGACAAAATACAAACATTGATATCCTGTTTGTAGTACTTCACATTCCACTTTTGATGCCGCAGAAGAGTAAATAATGGAATTTGACATCGCAAGATTCTTATGAGATGTACAGTATACTGTACACCCCTAGGCTGTAATCTTCTGCCAACCTCAAATATCAGTACGTTTATGAAATATCAGCACCATTCCCATTGCATTTGCAATGAATGATTCGTCCCCTGTCAGCCATTCTCAATGATTTTTCCTTTCATAGATGAATGCTTCCCAACAGAAGTTCTTTCTTTTTTAGAAAGAGACCGAGTTGCCAATGGCGAATCTCGAGCCGCATGAACACGTCACTGGGTTTATCAAAGTTTGACAAATGCTAAAACACGATTTCCGGCGCAGACAGACGGACTCCCTATCCGTTTCTCGAGTTTAGGTTTTGACGTAAAGACAACGCAAGTGATAAAATGATCATTGTCTTCGTTTGCAAGATAACAGCAGCATTGTCCAAACCAGTCTGACAGCGTGTTGCTTAGATCAAAGATTGCATTTCCTGCAGCAAAAGAAACATACCTTTGTGATTTATTAGAAACCTTGATGGCTTTTAATCTCCCAGTGAACTTTTCTAAGTTGTTTGAATTTATCAACTTCTTCTGATTAGGTGAATCATTGTTTAATCATTTTTTAGTTATTTTTAAATCATTTCATTCTAGATATGTCAGAGACAATTGTTCAAAGTTTTTTACAGTTTTAGACTCACGCATTTATGATTACTAAATCTGGCGAGATGTTTTAAACGTGCCTGCTTTTTTTAAAATAATGTTTGGTGTTTTATTCTTCATTCAATATTAAAAATTCATGTGACCTTGGAAAATGTATCCATGGAAAATGTAAGTAGGTATCTTACATTTCCAAAGAAGTCTGACACAAGTTTGTCAGCATAATTCGCGGTAAAGATGATTGTGAAGATGATCAAGACCTCCAGAAGAAATAAAATACACGCGGGCTCGAATGAGGTCTCTTTAACCCCTAATCGACCTCGTTGAGCACTTGGCTATTGAAAGTAACAAAAAAAATCACATTCGCACACATTCGCAAAAATACTTTGAATTAAAATATTTTACATATTGGGGAAAACCAATACCTAAAATATATATATACCTAATAATATTTAGGGTGAAACAATCACCCTAAAGAGAGATTTGCTACATTGCAATTGGGATTGCCCCCTCCTCCATTTCGAAAACTTTTAAAAAAACAAAACTTCAAAGCACTTTCCCAAAAATTTCAGAAGCTTTTAAAGCATCAATATCAAAAGAGGCGCATCAAATTGAAATTGCGTGCAAAATTTATTGTGAGAATTTGATAATTTAAAAAAGTCAAGTTTCAAATTTTAATATTTTTTTAGGTGGTTACTTGTAGACCATGGTTTGAGTTCCATTGAACAAAAGGAAATATTTGGGAAATAATCGTCTATATATAGTAGACCAAGAGTGGCCAACCCGAGGGCCGCATTCGGCCTAGTCCTTAACAATGTCCCCTTCCCCCCCCCCCCCCCGGACCAGGTAGGCGTTACTACGAGTTATATACAGCAGTCGATTTAAAATTAACACACCACGAAGTGTAATTAAACATTCCTTCAGGCACCCTTCAGCAGAAGTTGAGATAAGAGAATGTTCAGATTGACGAAGGGGATCATAGTGGCGGTTGCGCAGAACCGTCACCATGAGCTGTTCTCGCTCATGCAACCGGTGACCAACCATTCCTGTAGTAGACGACATTATTAAAAGAAGAATGTTGCGAGGTAGGATTACCAAAATTACCTTTATTCGTTTTAGTATTGATATCAGAAATAAGGAGCTACATATAAAGTCGTCAGTTCTTAAAAAGTCAGTGATGCAATGAGTCAGGATACTTTTCGGAATGTCCTCTACATACGATTATCGAGTAAAGAAAAAATTCTTGCGTGATTCATTTAATGGGATGAATTTCCAGCTGCAGTGGGTCGTGACTGATTTGTGTCTTCCACGAATGGGAAAGCGGAACGTAAATGAAGTGAATATGGCACTTTCGGTAGCAGGAAGCTTCCTTGGAAAATGTAAGTAGGTATCCACTGCGTCGGCCTTTATTAGAGGAAGATCTCGTAAAGCATTAGGGGTAAGATGATAACTGAATTAATCATTTTACAGTAAAAAGGTATCACATGAAAATGTCCTGTAGACAAGAAACTCTTGAAATGACTCGGTTTTGCCCTGAGGGGGATTCGAACCCACTTCTCTCAGAAACATGACAGGCAGAAAAAAATATATTTTCGCTTTTGGATCAAGTAACACGTTAACAAGAAAGAAAGTTTTAAAATTATTATATGAAAGTAAAAAGGAATTAAAATTCTAACTCCTGAGGCAGAATTTTTCTCTACGTAACTGAGCACTTCAACAGCAACAGACGGGTGGAAAGCAGTACAATGGAACGAAGTTCGGGTAACTAAATTCGTATTGAAAAGTAGAAATATTCTCTTTTTATGACCAGCAAAGAGAGATGAGGTTAAGTGAGACTTCTCCACATCTGATCAATATAGTTTCAAACTATTACAAATTTTGTATATGTAAAAATATTTTCGACAATTCTCGTTCATTTTCATATTTAAAAAGAAATGAAAGTTTTTATATTAACAAAATGCATTGCTCTTTGTATTCCTTGAACTTATGAAGCATAATTAAAATGGTTCTAACGTTATCCCTTTCGTACCTAGGTCCTTCCTGATTTCTGTTGGGAATGTCATTCAGGGTTTCATAGTTTATTTCCTCCTCCAACATTTGCCACCTCTGTTCTAGAGCAATATACGTTTCTCTAGACTAGGGCAAAGCAAATGTTTTGTTTGAGGGGAAACCTTAAGTCCCCCCCCCCCTTTTTACCAGTTTATTGGGGGTCTCTGTGGAGAATAGCAGAAGTTTTTTTTATTTTGGGGGAGGGGGAGTTTACGGGTGTGAACCTCTCTATTCGTCATTCTAATAACTTAGAAATATATAAAAACTGTATTTTTTAAATGTAATTTAAATATTTTATGAATATTAATAGGTATATAATTTTATTCTGTAATTCATAATAGTAATCTGTATTAGAAAGATTCTAGATTTTCTATGTAAGTACGTATCTGCGTCGGCCTTTATTTGCACGAGATCTCGTAAAGCATTAGTGGTAAGATGATAACTGGATTAATCATTCTATAGTTTTGCACAAATTGGACAATTTGCATTGCACAACATGGCTGGGAACAAAAAAGTCTTATTTTCAAGCGAAGGATACATTAAGCGAAAAGGGAATTGCATCTGAAAATTTGAACGTATTTTCCTATATTTTATATTTAGTTGTATAGTTTTCGATCTTATAAACGCTTCGAGGGACCCACAAAATACTTCTGTGAGTGTTATTATGCTCGACCCTGCTCTAAGAACTACTAACCTCCCGATACCAGAAAATTTTGGCGATTGAAATCTGGATCTTAGACGTAAATTAAAATACAAGGGCCCTAAATACAGGGACCATTTCTATCTGCGTAGCGACTTAGTACAAGGGAATTATCAAAGGAATCCCTCTGAAATTCTAATCAGTCAGAAATCAAACTTATATTTGTAGAAATGATTTCTGTGCGGATTGGCTTTGTTTTTCCTCAGCTAAATACCCTAATGCATATATTTATAAACTTTATCAGAAGTAAACAAGAAATATTTATGACTGATTTATCATTTATAACTGTAACATTTTGTAATAGGTTAAAAAAATTATGATAGGTATGAATAAATTAAAATGATTCAATGAACAAAATATAATCATTAAGAAACAATTTCTGAACAAGTTTTTTTAACTTTAAACCCGTGCTTTAAAGGCTTTAATGAGGAAGGGGAATACTGGACGATGGCTTAGTGCACTCCGTCGAAATCGTCATTATTTTCGTAAATCCTGCAAATTGGGAAACAAGAAATAATTTAAATATTTCTACAGAACCTGATATATTCTGTGACTCTTCAAGCAAAAGTGTGCGAAATAATTTGCCACCACCTAAAATAACTTCATCCAAAGTATACATTTCCCCCCTCCCCCTCCGGTACGAAATTATTAAACGTTTCACATGAGACATCAATGGTTTAGTAGGGATTGGCTCAGTAGCCCTCCAGGTTCGTAATCTGCAGTTTCCTAAGTTCGAGATTCCATCGTTGAGTCTGCGCAAATTCCCACCCTATCCTCAGTGAAAAAAAGTTACACCGATAAGCTTTCAAATGCCGCCGTCCCTCGGATGGAACGTTAACACGTGGGTCCGTGTATAAGGGAGCTATACACTGTGCACACTAAAGAACACGCTTTTTGGGAGTCCCAACTTTCTTGGAGTCCTTATAACTTGTCTATTTATCCCATTCTGTGCAAAATCAAAAAAAAAATGCCGTGCAGAGGTAAAGCAACTCAATCCAAAAGATACTTCAACACCTAAAAGTAGTAATTGGTTCATGCGAAACGTCTAAATGTATCTTAACAACACGCAACATCTGGGGAAACGTTTCGCAAAAATAATTCGTATTCTACCAGCTGTTCGTAATATATGCATTGGAAATGAATATGGGATCACATTTTCGATCCATATTCCAGTTAAAATTAATTTCTCTGACACATCGTGATGTATATATTCACAGAAATGTTTGCCGCAAAATCACTTTTTTAAATTCTTCCTATTATTGGTTATTATTAATTATAAACATTTGATGAAAAATTAAAATATTAGTTATTTGGAACTAAAAATATATTAGAAATTAAATAAACAACGCCAAAGGCGACTTTTCTAAGAAATAATAAAATGCTGAATTCAAAAAAAAAATTAAATTACAACCAAAAAATTATTCATTTATACATTTTATTAATTTTCTTCACAATTACCATAAAAATAAAAAATTTAAATTATGGTCCACCTGGTTTTTGAAACGAACTCACGAAATTAGCTCAATAATAATAAGTATAATATAATATAATTAATAATTTGATAGAGCCATCCCGTGGCCGAGTGGTTAGCGCGCTTGGCTAGTGATCAAAGGGATCTGGGCTGGAGACCCGGGTACGGCATGGATGTTCGTGTTGTCTTTCTGCTGAGATCTCGATATCCTCTCAGACCTTCTACTATGGCGTATTAAACTGACAGGCTCCTGTCAGACCTCTGTGGCAAGCAGCTGCTTGAGGGAAATTTTTTTTTATTATTTATTTGATATCTTAATTAATCATGACGTTTATTAATCATTCCTTATCTCTAACATCCATGTTACTAATTTCTGTGGAATTGATTTAGAAAATAGAATGAAATACAATTTTATTCGAACATATAAAACGATTATTTGTGAAAAACAGAGTCATAATATTTATCCACGAGAAACTTAAATTCATATTACTTAAATTTAAAGGGAATTATGGACCTTCATGTTCGAACAGTGTTTATTTATTTTACTAATTTCGTCAGAGCAAGTCTAATCGTCGATACGTTGCTGCAAATATTGCCATCTAGTGGGAAATTTCCGATTTTATCTTCAGTGCTGATTAGATTTATGTAGTATTAGTTTTCCAAACTCTTGAAGAACTTCTAGCTATAACTGCTGTTTACCAATGTTTCGTAAAACATCGGATTAAATATGTTGATCTAAATACTGGATAATACTGACGTTACCAGTTATGCCTGCCACTAAATATGCAAATGAAAAACTTACTGAGACTGGCCTACTGCACAACGATGGATGCTGGTGACGGATTCTTCCGACTAGTTATTCAAAATTGGGTTCGGCACAGTTGACTCTTTGGGGTCATTCACCTTTTGACTTGTTGAATTTAGAAAAGTAACTGCGATCACTACCAGCAAAGTGTAACAGACGAAACTTAAAAAGTTAAGTTCTTGGTAACTTCTAATATATTATTAAAGGAGTTAACAGTGGTGTAAGTTGTCGACATTAGTAACGTTTTGTGAATCAAACTGTTAGTCTTCAGCGACAGAAACAGACAGTTAGTAAAAATTACGTCTGTCCCGAAACATTTGCTGTGAAAGCTGGCAACAAATTCACCCTCCTCTGTTAATCCAACCTATCTCTAGATTAATTATCTGGTGTTGTTTTTGATTTTTTTTTTTGCAGCAAGCAGCAATGTCCGAAATTTGTTCACTATTTTTAATAGATAGCATAAAATAGCAGGACCAATAAACCATATATATTTGGAACTTGAAAAAAGAAATTGAATAACATATTTATTTTTCTGGGTTCAAATTCTACTCAACACAACAAAAGATTATACTATTTCCCTCTTTCTTTTTAAAATTAGTAGTATCAATAAATTGACTGGATTTAAAAAAGGTAAATAATTTAAACATTTATGCTGAAACAATAACTAAACCTCAAATCTTCTGTTATCATGGTGGCTCAGTCATTTTTATTATTTTTTACCAACTACTATCTCAGGCAATATGCTCTCTTTCAGTTCATAGAGATTCTTTTGATCGAGAATCTCAATTCCAACACAGCATGGATTTCCTAAGCATCCTTTAAGATGGTATTACAGAATTCTTTGATTTCTCTTCATATCTTTCAAATTAATCAATGTCCCCCAATATCAACCTAATTGTTCGGGTTTACCACTTTATCTGAATCGATATTCTTTCTGCTAACCTCCCTGTGTCCACGTTAAAAAAAAAGCGCATCGATGGGTTTGAAAATCCCCGTTAATCCATGGCTCGTATGGCAAAAGATACATTAGAGAACATGCTGGATGGAATTGAAGAGAGATTTCAATCTAAACAGCTGTCCAGTTGATTCTCTACTCAACTCTTAGCTCTTCTGATCTTGAAAATTGCCCATTTTGAGAGCTTTTGGTCCTTTTTTTAAATCTGCTATCGCAAGTAATGCAAGAGATAGTGTAACTCAGGAAGCTGCAGAAAGAATCATGAAATGATAAGACATATTCAAAACTTGGTAGAATCCTAATTGGAAGGATTATATCTTTCCTTCTCTGTCCTTAAAACATTGCAATGCAAATCTTTATCACGTCTATTTATTTTGCCATTGATATTATCAGAGTTCAGTAATTTCTTTGATTTTCTTTATAATTAGGTGCATCATAGGGAATTCGAGGTGAAGATTATTCTTCAATGAGAACATTCTATTAACTTGATTATTATAAATGAAATATTTTCGAAAAGCAGTAGATTGAAAAGCCAGAGATCAAAAGAGAGCAAAATGAGCTGAAGTATCCCTGTCGATACTTTTATAAAGGATTCTTCGATCACTTCTTGTGCAGAGTCAAAATATCAAATTCTGATCTTCAGAATCTGTTCTTCAAATCAATTATTATCTCCACCCCTGTTCAGCAGCCCAATTAAAATACAAATAAAAGAATGATCTAATATTTTCCTTTTCACTAACACGGAATTCATCCACATTGGGCACTGAGCGAATTTGAAACGGATTGCAAAATCTAATTCTAAGTCTAGTTCCATAAATACTGATAATAAAGAGGTTGCAGAGCTATAGACATCACCTTTTCTATGGTCAGTATATTATAATTATGGAAGATAGATCAGAATTTTCAGAAGCCTCATCTGGCACCTCACAGCTTTTAACATATACACCACAAGCTTACAAAATGCAAACTCAGATGATATTAAGTTCGCTTTAAACACCACAAAGGTAAAAATGTGAATTTAAACACGAAATCAATTTTTAAAAGTATTCAAATATGTGAATATTGCAAAAAACAGCTATTTATAATCTGCTTAAACCGTAAATAATAAATTACCTAATATAATCCGTAAATTAATCTCTAATTTAGAGCTCGTCATTTGATTCACAAAGAGTGGGTGCAGCATCACCCTGCATTGTGGCTGAAACTTGAATGCAATTGATTGCAAAATGTAGGGACTGCCGAGAAAGTTTACTGATCAACTGTTGAATTCTGTGAAGACTTAAAAGTGTTTTGAACGTCACCACTGCCAAGAATCAAAATTTCTTGTGGAATCAACTGTCATTGGTTCATTTCATCACGTGCGATATTTCGTATACCTTTATTTTTCATGATGTCATCCGTTTTTAATTAAAATCTGCATTTTCATCTTAATTCTCCCAAATGGGTTTACTCTAAATTTTATTCACCATTCATCCGTTGCTATCAAACTATTTAAAAATAAACCAAATTTTTTAATCAATGAATATTGCGAAAATTATGAAATATGTGCAATAATTTATATTTGATGTATTTATATAAATAATAAATAACTGAGACTTTACATAAAGGGAAACGTAGAAACCATTTTGATATCATGCACAACAGGTGATTTCTTTTTCGCTGGCAAATAAAAATATATTTTTATTTCATTATTAATTTAAAGGTTGTTGAAAATATCATTCGGCTTTTAACGTTACGACTGAAATAATAAATATTGACACAAGCCAGAAATAAAAAGAAATCAAACTCACTTGAAAGTACGCTTTAAAAAAGCAGACTTAATTGACAAACGATGCACAGTGCAGCAGATACCGGCGGGTATTAAGAAGAAAATTAGGACTAGCGGATTATTGACACATTTCTTGAGATTCACGAGGAACACTCACGCAATCATCACTCCCATTACAAAGCCACATAACATGTGACCTGCGAAAGCAACTCAGTCAGCCAGGTCAGCCAGAAGCTCAGAGACATACAGATAGAGATAACCAAATCCCCTTACCGTGGAAGTGCTTAGTCACACAGGTAGAAGCTGTCTGGTCGCTCTTGTATCACCCAGTTTGGCGCCCGCTGACTGGCACAACACGCGGCCAAAACACTGGTTCCGACACACAAATGTACGCCTTCTTCAGGCCGTCGTCGATGGATAATCGAACGCTGCAGGACACAACCAGAGGGACAGCAAGCCACGTCCAGGTGGCCGAAGAAGACACGTTAAAACAGCAGCACACAGTCTGAAGAGAACAACTTGTTGTGAGGCAGGTCTGTGCGGTGAGAAGATGCCCCCAACAGCAGCCAGGTGTGAGAGGGAACCGACGCAAGCCAACCGCCGCACAATGCTGCTGCCACCGACCGGTTAGGCCTACCTTCACCAGCAGAACCCGGCGGCCGTCATTGTTCATGGCGCGGTGACGTCACCGGGTGGCCAGGTTCACTCTGCGAGGGGAAGGAACGGATGCGGAGAGAGCGACAGATCGATAAGAGCTGGCCGGCATTTAGAAGGACCACGAAACGGACGAGCAGATTGAGGACGGAAGGAGGCTGGCACGGGATGCAGGATGACGATCAAGGGAAGCACGAGCGTGGAAATGTACGTGGAGGTAACCGGGGAGGAGAAATAATATTAGGCAGTCAGAATTGGAGGGGAGGGGGAACCCGAACAGGTCTCGGTACGAAAAAAACTTCTGTTAACGGTGGTAACAATGCTGGAATGTAATGAAACATTGAATGACTGGCTTTCGTTGTTGATAGAGACCTCACGGTGACCGGATGGGGGAGAATTGCCAGGGGGGGAGGTTGTGGGAGAGAGAAAAGGAAAGACAACATGTAACGAGGATATTATCGTGCTGTGTAAGGTTATAGGGAAAAAAAGGGCGCCAATGAACTTGTCGCCGGTGACACCATTCCTCTCTTTAGTTAAGGTGAGGGTTGCGCATGCACCGATTGGGTCAATTTGTCGCTCCGATTCAGACACAGTTGATTTTAAAGAGGAAACGGATCTGTTTCGAAACTGAATGTAAATCGTTCGCCAACAAATGGTTACGTATGCTGCGTGCTCATGATTGCTTACGTCAGGGATATGCAATACAGTCGTTCGCGAGCACTAGGGGGCTGGCAGAGCGGTTAAAAGCGCTTGCCGATCAACCCATAATTAATGCTTTCGCGCACGATCATAATACAATTTGTCTGTCACAACTGACGATGATGTACCAAATAAACAACGATATTTTATATTATTTACTGAAATAAAATAGGTTGAATTTCCCGTTTCTATAGCGATGTTTAAAATGATTAAAATTTTTTCAGCAAAATGCTGCAGTATTAATATTGCAGTATTTTTAGTGTTTTAGAGGTTTGTGTTGTCTTTTTGTTGAGGTCCCACCATCCTCACAGACCTTCTACTGTGGCATATAAACTTACAGGCTCCTGTCACACCTCTGTGGCAAGGCAGCTGCTTGAGGGAATATTTATTTACTTATTCTCTCAAAAAATGCTGAAACCAGTTTACATCAATAGTTAAAACATCGGAAAAAAATAATTATCGCTGACGCGGTGGGAATCAAAACCACAACTCCTGATTCAGGCCAGAGAGCGCTACCGTTACACCACGCATCAGACGAGAAAATCTTTCAGAAAAAAAGACTAATATTTCTGTAAGACCAATAAATACCTGCCTAAGACTTAATACTTCTGTAAGACCAATAAATACTTGCCTAAGACTTAATACCAGTGTAAGACCAATGAATACCTGCCTAAGACTTAATACCAGCGTAAGACCAATGAATACCTGCCTAAGACTCAATATCAGCATAAGACCAATGAATATCTGCCTAAGAATCAATACTTGCATAAAACCAATAAATACCTACCTAAGACTTAATACCTGCGTAAGAGCAAAAAATACCTGCCAAAGACTTAATACCTGTGTAAGACCAATATGTACCTTCCAAAGACTTAATTCCTGCTCAAGACCAATAAGTAACTGCCTAAGATTTAATACCTGCGTAACGCCAATAAATACCTGCCAAAGACTTAATACCTGCGCCAGACCAATAAATACCTCCCGAAGACTGCGTAAGCCCAATAAGTACCTGCTTAAGACTTAATACCTTCGTGAGACCAATAAGTACGTGCTAAAGATTTAATACCTGTCTAAGACTTAATACCTGCGTAAGAACAATAAATTTCTGCCTAAGACTATACTCAGTACTGAAAGGGTAACACTTAAATGTCAGTATTGAACAGTATTGCCCCATTCCAATTTGTAAAAATGGTGTGTTTTGTACTCCTGCAAGGATTTTGAATTTATGTGTTGTTTCCGCTGAGCGGCACTTTTTTGCACACAATGGACTAAATTAGCAGGTCACAAGGACCGAAAGGCTCGGATAAGATTGGGGGAAGGCAACTCACTGAACAGAAGACAGATGAAAGCCTCTGATGAAGGCCATCCAGCACAGCATTTTATTTAACATGCAAAGTATGTATGGGCTCTCCCGAACATGGATGGAGTCACAGCGTAACATCCCATCCGATGGACAGCAGCCTTTCTAAGCCCATTGGTGTCCCCGTTTGTTCATGGGTATCTTGGGCCAACCCTGTATAAGGTTCCTATACAACACAAGTTTTGTATACGTATACCACATTTCCATAATTTTTGATAACCTTTAAACACCAAAAATTAGTAACACTATGGCTTTTTGCTTTCCTTATAAAAAGTTTTTTTTATAATATTTAATAAAATTTTCTTTCCTTGGGTAGTGCCATGTGCACGACAATGTCCAATTCTATGCCTTGCGCAAAGTACTTTTACATATCTGTCATTTACGCAATATATTAATTTCGGTTTCTTCAAAAATCGTTTTTCATATATCGATTTGCGGTTATTTAAAATGCTTAAAATTTGTAATAGGCAATATGCTGCATTATTGTGCCAGCTGGTCAACTTGCAGTATGTTTAAAATATGGGTTTTACGGTAAATTATGCGCTGATCGAAATCACCTAACTGCAACTCTAGTACCTATCCCACAGTTCCATGTCCAGTAATCCAAGTTAGTAATACCTCACCCATTCTTCTGTCATGTGGTATCCGTCAATTTATCTATAAATAACTACGATGAAAATCATCGGTTCTTATTCCGATGCCTTGTTTCTAACTGCATTGAATTGTACTGCACACAAAACTGTGCATGTACAACTATGCAAATTGACTGCCTCTTCCTTGGTTTGCATAGTCATTAGAACAAAGCACATAACAGAATTAATTAAATAACGTTAAATTTACGCTTATCGTCTTCAGGATGGCGTTCCACAGGGAACAAGACTCATCCCATCTACTATCCAGTTAACACTGAGAATCCTTCTTACATATCCGACAACCGGCTCAAAACGGTGGATAATTTTTAGTCCGTTTACACGCAAACTTATCTGATGAGAAGCTTCAAACTCATTACTAGCCGATTTTGTTAATGGCGAGATGGTGGAACCTTTATTAGAAACATAATTATTATATTATTATATGCATATTATATAAGTTTATAATATTGTTTAATACTATAGTTTGATATTCCTTTTTTTTTTTTGGTAAATAATAAAATGCAACGAAACGTCGCTTATATCAATTTCAATCAAAAGTTTGCATTTTTGCGGTAACAAATTGTAATACAGTGGACCCCCGATATAACGCGCTTGTCGGGCGGGAAACAACACCCGCTTTATAAGGTGAACCGCGTTATACCGAGCGGCGCGGTGGCGACACAATAAATTTCACACTGTAAGCTTTTCTTTTACTCATCATGCATACAATAATTAAACACTATTCAAAATACATGCAGGAACTCAATACATACACAACTACTCAATACGCAGTAACAATAAAATGCGATACTCACTAACGCCGCACGGACCTGTATAAACATGTTTGAACTTATCGCGAACATCGCCCGCGCTATAACCGATTGCGCGGTATAGCGAGCAGCGCTATAACGAAGGTCCACTGTACTTGGCTTTGTTAGCACTATGGCTTAATCTCCCGCTTTTTATGCTTACTTCGTCCCTGCAGTCTAATATTTATTGTGCATTTGTGATCAAGATGAACTCAAGTAAAGTCCAAGATGAACTGAAATCCTCAACAGTGTGTTTTTAAGTTTCAAAGTGAATCTTTATCTGGCCTATATCTTGATGTGCAAGATGGTTGTTGGCAGTTTTGCCGGTTATTTAGGCTATTTCTTTTAGGCTTAATGTTTGCAAATTTTATTATTGATTATGATTTGTAAACACAGTTTATTGTTTATAAACTGTGTTTCCAAATCAGTTTAAAATACCTTCAGGATTATATACTATGGTATTTGCTATACAGTGGACCTTCGTTATAGCGCTGCTCGCTATACCGCGCACTCGGTTATAGCGCGGGCGATGTTTGCGATAAGTTCAAACATGTTTATACAGGTCCGTGCGGCGTTAGTGAGTATCGCATTTTATTGTTACTGCGTATTGAGTAATTGTGTATGTATTGAGTTCCTGCATGTATTTTGAATAGTGTTTTATTATTGTTTGCATGATGAGTAAAAGAAAAGCTTACAGTGTGAAATTTATTGTGTCGCCACCTCGCCGCTCGGTATAACGCGGTTCACCTTATAACGCGGGTGTTGTATCCCGCCCGACATGCGCGTTATATCGGGGGTCCACTGTATTTAGTATTCTATATTATTACTAAGAAGTGTGCTATATCTCCATTATGACATTTCTTACTTTTCTCCGATGTTTACTTAGAGAACACGACTGCACTGTTTCGTCCTTTTCCAAATAATCATCATTTGTAATAACAGACCTATTCGAAACGTGTGAGTGAACGGAGAACCGCGCTGATACCGACAGATGAATTAATCTTACGCGTGATGACGTCAGCACGTGCAGCTCCAAACTATTGAAAAACTCTTATTAACAGATTTCTGCGCCCTGTAATTCCGTAGATACTTGATCGATTTTTCCCAAAGTTGATATACGGGTGTCTCTTCTGTGGCCCCGTCTTTGGTAAATGTATCGTGTCAAGGCCTAGATTTCCCATTAGGCAATTTAGGCTCTAGACCAGGGGCACCAATATAAATGGGGGCGCCATCATTTAAATGCTACAATGTGTTTATATAAGTAAGCTATTTTAACAACAAAAAAAAAAGCTTGCAAGAAATAGATTTCAATCAATCAAATTTACAGAAATGTCGATTTTTAGAAAATATTCGTTTAATATTTATGGAATATTGATGCTGGAATATTTGACAGCATATGCTGCTGTTACATTCGTGCTGAACACTGCTTCAAATTTGATGCAAAGAAAAAAATGTTACAAAGAATTCTTAAATTACATTTATTTCATTAAACGATTTGTTATAATTTCGGAGATAAATTCTCACGAATGGCAAAACTAATGTTAAATATTTCAGTTTCAAAATTTTTTTCATAGTAAACAAATGTTGAAAATCTAGAATTGGGGAATTTTTTTTAATTTTCCATTTGTTGTGACATTTTGCTAGAAAACGCTTAATTCAAACTTGAGGAGGTTTGAATAGAATTTTTATTTGCACAACATGAAACTGTCCCAATATTTTGGATAATTTAGTGTAATTTGTTTATTCTCAGTTCGCAGAAAAAAAATCGAGAGAAAAAAATGTTTAAATCCCAAATGAAAAATTTAATTTTTAAGCGTAACTGCTAATTGTTATATTCTGTGTATTTATTACATCAATTTTACTATTTATTAACGATACTGCATTACCTATCATTAAAATTCCTACATCCATTTCGATTATCTTATTCTCTCTCTACGTGGTTGTAAAAGCAAAAGAATAAATATTTTAATTCGAAATGTTAAAATTTCTGTACATAACAGCGAATGATCGCTTCGTGTGCTGTAGAGTGTGCTTCGTGTACTAAGGGAGTCCAAGGTGTAAAACGGGCCTTGATCGTTCCCCTATCTGCCATGAAACGGATTAATCCCTTTGCGAATGTCGGGAATCTGGGAACGCTGGTGTCACTTCGTCTACCTTGCGAAGAAAAAAAAGTTAAAAATGGAGAATTATGCTCTAGACCAGTGGTTCTCAACCTTTTATGCTTCACGTACCCCTTGAAATGTGTATGTAACTGGCGCACTCCTTATATAGATAGATAAAACTATAGTTATAGTATAATAATGCCAACTTTAGCGACTTTGTTACTAGATCTAGCGACTTTTGAGCTCTCACGGCGTATCCCAAAAAATTTTACCGTGTACCCCACGTTGAGAACTCCTGCTCTAGGAGTTTGGCGGAAAATAAGAAGTTTATCAATGGAGAGGATAAATATGCACCAAACGTTTGGGAGAACGTTTTGGAAACGAAAGTTATCAATCAAGAAGGTATGAAACTTTTGCATCAAATGTTGGCAGAATGTAGCTAGTAATTAATATTTTCTGCTGAACAATTAATGAGGAACCCGAACTTAGCGAATTCACCCTTATGCGACGGTAGCAGGAACCTAACTTCGTGTCTCTATTGTATTCTAATTTGCATTTTACGAATTTTCCAGTAGTTTTAATTTCCACCATTAGAGGGCCCTAACAGCAGCGATAATTATACCCAGGGGTGTGCGAAAATGCAAAATTTTATTTTAAAAGATAAAGCAAAAACTCTCTCTTTGACTCATTGGGTATTAATTAAATATCACGATCTGCATTTTCCGAATCATCACTAGTCCGAATTTCCACCGTCAGAGGGTGCTTAAATTGTAGACTGATGATTTCATTCTCTTTGAAAACGAGTGTTCTGTCCTCGCCAGACACCAAATGTTCTTCTTTTAGTTAATTTTGTTATGAATTATTGGCATCGCTACCTCTAAACATTAAGAGATTCGAACAAGAGCAACATTATATTGCAGACTATCAGATCAGGGGTGGCGAACCTTTTTGAGAGCGTGTTCCCAAATTGACGATAACCTCCGTGGGTGGGTGGACGGGGCGAGCGAATCGGATCTTCGACATGTTCTTTAAGGTCAAACAGAACTCATGTAGAAATCAAACGTATTCTACAAATGCTAGAAAACTGCAAATCCGTGCCTAACGTTGTATTGGGTTGTAGTTCATAGAGAAGTTAGGAAATTCATGATCTGACAGGTCTATGGAAGTGAGAGCTTCTGTCAAAAAGGTTAATTTTGATTGTAATATTCGTTAGTGTAAAATTATTTTTTTATGTTTTCTTGCAAAACTTTGCTTTTGAATTGTATTCCTTCAGTGACTTGATTAGTGTTGTCTAATTTGTAACAATATTGTTACGACAGAAGGAATCTGGCAACCGAAAGCAAAAAGTTTCAGCCAACGAATAAGAACTTTGGGAGAATTTGGAGAAGAAGAGTGGAGCGTTAACGGTCGTTGTATTGTAACGGTCGTTGTGTTTTGTAACGGTCGGTGAGTTCGAAAATGGACGGTGAGCTGTTCTGAGACAGTGCGCGTAAGTATCAAGAAGTAACTTGATGTGTTGTGTATACGCGGAAGGATAAAAGTGGGATCTTTTATCGTTAAGTATCAAGAAGTAACTTGATGTGTTGTGTATACGCGGAAGTATAAAAGTGGGAACTTTTATGGCTAACTTCGAATGTCTACACGGACTGTCTTTTTGTTCGGCTAGTGTGTGAAAAGTTATTAGCACAGGACGAGAATTGGTTTACGAGTGAAGATCTTCGGGTGACCTGGTAAATCAAGTAAAAGGTAGTATTTAGTAAAATACACAGAGCTGATGTTGTGTGCTCTACGCAGGAAGATTGATGACTTGTGCATGTTAATAGTTGATTTGTTAATAAGATACTTCATCCATATTTCCTTTGTAACAATTTACCTTGTATTGAATTTGGTTTTGAAATATAGCTTTTAATACTCACGCTCAGTGGCTATCCATTTTGTGATCCGCAACATTTGGTGTCAGAAGTGGGATTAATTTAATTGAATGCCTTTCACTAGAAGTATGGATGAGTTAATAAAGCTGATGACTGATATGAAAGCCGATATGGCCGCACAATATAATGAGTTGAGAACTGAGATAGTTTCTCAAAAAGATGACTTGAAAGCCGAAATGGCCGCACAAAATACCGAGATGAGAGCTGAAGTGGCTTCTCAAATTGACAAGATTACTGATCAGTGTAAGGACATTAAAACCGAACTTAATAAACAATGTGATTGTTTAAAGGTTGAAATTGACAGTGTAAAATATGATCTTGATAGTGTTAAGTTAGATTATAAACATGAAATAGAAATTGTAAAAACTGATTGTGAACGCCAGTTTCAGATTTTGAGAAATGAAATGTTACCTTCTGCTTGTGATAATAATAATTCTAGTGGAAATAATGTTATTACACATATCGCTAAAAATACAACTAAACCTTCTACATATGATGGTCAATCATCTTGGACAGTATTTAAAACACAATTCGAAGTTATCGCTACAGCCAATGAGTGGAATGAATTCCAAAAGGCCAGTTTTCTTGCAGCTTCCTTAAGAAATTCTGCTGCGGAAGTTTTGCAGTCTGTTCCAGAAGAAAAACGACTTGATTATCAAAGTCTAGTTTCCGCATTAGAACTAAGGTTTGGTGATAGTTATTTAAAACAATATTACGTGACTCAATTTAAACATCGCATGCAGAAAAGTGGTGAAACTTTGCAAGAGCTTGCTAGTGATATTGAGCGTCTAGCTAGATTGGCTTATAGTAACTGTCCACCAGAAATTCAAGATAATTTAGCTCAATTACAATTTATTGATGCTATTGCTGACCCTGACACTCAGCAATCTCTGAGGATGTTGGAAGGTGAATCCTTAAAGTCAGCTGTGGTACATGCTATGAAATACGAGTGCTCCAGGCTTTCCTCCCGAGCGAACAAACGTGCAGTGAGATTTGTGAGTGCAGAAGAAACTGTAGAAAAGGATAATGAAATGAAAGAACTAACCAAAGCCATACTATCCGTTTTGAAAGATATAAAAGGTTCTTCTTCAAAACCTACAACAGACCTCCAGTGTTGGAATTGTGGCAAGACCGGACACATTCGTACCAACTGCACTAGGAAACGAATGAGGAGTCCAAGTACATCAACTAGACAACAGGATCAGAGAAACAGAAAATTTATCAATCTTGCGAGGCAAAGGCTGGTTGTTGATTGGTTGGCCCCAGGGGAAGTCGCCCACGTTTCAACATTGCATGGTGATAATAATGGATTAGTAGCTGAATGAGCCATAAATGGAATACCTTGCCGTATGATAGTCGACACTGGTGCAAATGTAACTTTACTCAGAACGGATATAATAAAGAAAATAATACCTCACCCAAACTTGAATACTACACAGTCTAGAATAAGCCTACAAACGGCCACTGGAGATCGTGCAAAGGTTCATGGAAAAATAGAACTTAATATTCGAGTTGGTAGCTGTCTGGTTCGCCATCCTGTTTACATCGCTGACATCTACGACGAATGCATATTAGGCCTTGATTTTCTTAAGAAACATGGATTCAACATTAGACCCAGTGATAACCTACTCATCTATGAGACAGAAGAGATTCCTCTGCTTAGCCGGACGACTGATTCTTTATCAAGCGTAACTCCAATATTAGTGACGGAAGACACAGAGATCCCAGCACAAAGTGAAGTTATAGTCCGTGGACATCGGGCGGAGACTTCTGGGGCCTTCCGATTGGCAGTTACTGATGCCTCTGGTAAAGGAGCTTTGGCTCATAATATCCTGGTTGCAAGGACTTTAGTCAGAATAGATAAAGAACAGATCCCTATCAGAGTGATGAACTGTAACAAATCCAGTAGAATGTTAAAAAAAGGTGAGGAATTAGCAATATGTGAAGCTGTTACCTGTGTAACAAGTATAAATAAAATAGAAGTTACCGATTCATATCAAAATCATACAGACATCCCGTCTCATCTTACTGAATTATGGAGAGAAACAAGACAAATATTAACTGAAAACCAAGCTGTTAAGGCCGAGAACCTATTAAAAGAATTTTCTGACATTTTTTCTGCCACATCAAATGATTATGGCCGTACTAACCTGACAGAACATAAAATCAACACTGGTGATTCTCCTCCAGTCCATCTGCCGGCAAGAAGGCTTCCATTGGCAAAAAGAGAGGAGACGGAACAACTCATAAAGGACATGGAAGCTCAGGGCATTATAGAACCATCACAGAGTCCCTGGACATCACCAGTAGTTCTTGTCAAGAAAAAAGATGGATCTACACGATTTTGTGTAGATTATCGCAGATTAAATGACGTAACAAAGAAAGATTCCTTTCCTTTACCCAGGATTGACGATACACTAGACACTTTATCTGGGTCAGAATGGTTCTCAACATTAGATTTAAAGAGCGGCTATTGGCAAGTTGGTATACGTCCTGAAGACCGTGAGAAAACGGCTTTCAGTACAGGGAATGGACTTTGGCAGTTTAAGGTGATGCCATTTGGACTTTGTAATGCACCTGCCACATTTGAGCGACTAATGGAGTCAGTGCTCAAAGGTTTGTCTTTGGAGGTCTGCCTGGTTTACTTGGACGACATCATAGTTCTTGGAAGAACTTTTGAAGAACATTTGAGAAATCTTCGTCAAGTATTTGAAAAACTTAAGGCAGCCAAGTTAAAATTGGGACCGACAAAGTGTAAACTGTTCCAGCAAGAAGTTCATTACCTTGGTCATGTGATCACTACAGCAGGGATTAAGACTGATCCTAGTAAGATAGAAGCTGTAAGAGACTGGCCTCCACCACAAGATGTTCATCAACTTCGTAGTTTTATTGGACTTTGCACCTACTATAGAAGATTTGTCAAAGGTTTCTCCAACATCGCAAGGCCATTACATCGTCTGACAGAAGAGGGCCAGCGGTTTATGTGGACCACCGAATGCGATATAGCCTTTCAACAGCTGAAGAAAACTCTTTCCACAGCACCAGTGCTAGCGTACCCACAAACTGGAAAACAATTCGTAATAGATACTGACGCAAGTAACACAGGAGTTGGTGCTGTGCTTTCACAAGAACAAGACGGACAGGAGAGAGTTATTGCATACTTTAGTAAAACTTTATCCAAACCAGAGCGGAATTACTGTGTAACACGCAAAGAACTGTTAGCAATAGTAAAAGCAATAGAACATTTTCATCACTATCTCTATGGCCAGAAATTCCTTATACGTACTGATCATGCTGCACTTAGATGGTTATTAAACTTCAAAAACCCTGAAGGACAAATCGCTAGGTGGATACAACGGTTACAAGAATACGATTTCTCCATCGAACATCGAAGTGGTAAAATGCATAAGAATGCAGATGCTCTTTCCAGGCGCCCATGTATTGACAACTGTAAACATTGCTATAATGCAGAACTGAAATTTGGAACTAAAGAGATAATGCCCATAAGACAAATAGTATCGACACAAACAAATAGTGACACCCCTAACATCTGGAATCCAATTGAAATCAGGAAGGCTCAACTAGATGATGAAGACATAAAACCAATAATGGAATTGATTGAAAAATCTGATGCAAGACCTAATTGGGAGCAAATCTCGAGGTATAGTCCAACTACTAAAAGTTACTGGGCACAGTGGGACTCCTTAAAAATGGAAGACGGAGTATTATACAGAAGATGGGAGAATCCCACTGGACGGCTGATCCGTTGGCAGATAATCCTTCCTCGATCCCGAGTGGAACTTGTGATGAAAGATGTACATGATAGTGCCACTGGAGGACACTTCGGTGTTAATAAGACATTAGCCAAAGCCAAGGAACGATTTCATTGGTTGAAAAGTAGGGCAGACGTTGAGAGATGGTGTAGGCAATGTGAAGCCTGTGCAGCAAAGAAAGGCCCTAAGACTAGGAGTCGGGGTAAGCTGCAGACGTATAACGTTGGTGCCCCTTTTGAAAGAATAGCCATTGATGTAATGGGTCCGTTTCCTAGAACTGATGATGGAAATCGATATTTATTAGTGGTAATGGATTATTTCACAAAGTGGCCTGAGGTATATCCCATCCAAGACCAGGAAGCAACAACAGTGGCTGAGATGATAGTTAATAACTTCATTAGTAGGTATGGAGTACCTTTACAACTCCACTCTGATCAAGGACGGAATTTTGAATCCAATGTGTTTAAAGGCATCTGTCAACTATTAGGTATTCAGAAAACCAGAACAACTCCCTTACACCCTCAGTCGGATGGTATGGTTGAAAGGTTCAATAGAACAATTGCTCAGCATTTAGCATTATTTGTGAACGACCACCAACGTGACTGGGATCGCCATGTACCACTCCTTTTGCTGGCATATAGAACGGCAGTGCATGAGACAACTGGACAGACACCTTCCATGATGATTTTTGGAAGAGAGTTACGTCTTCCCTGTGACCTTTTATATGGTCGGCCCGAAGCAATGCCTGTGTCCACTCCACAATACGTACAAGAATTGCAACAACGACTAGAAGAAATCCATCACTCTGTTAGACATAACATCGACATAACAAGTGACAGAACCAAAACAAGATATGACAGTAAAATAAATGGAACTATTTTCAATCAAGGAGATCTTGTCTGGCTATACAGTCCACATAGAAAAAAAGGACTATCTCCAAAACTTCAGAAACCTTGGGAAGGTCCATATACAATAGTTAACAGGATTAATGACGTGGTATATCGCATTCGTCGACGTCCAGCTACAAAGTGCAAGGTGGTTCACGTGGATCGTTTGGCTCCGTTTCATCGAAGAACTGAAGAAACTTTGGAATCCAGAATTGTTCGGGACGAACAAGACCTAGGAAGGGGGCAGTGTTACGACAGAAGGAATCTGGCAACCGAAAGCAAAAAGTTTCAGCCAACGAATAAGAACTTTGGGAGAATTTGGAGAAGAAGAGTGGAGCGTTAACGGTCGTTGTATTGTAACGGTCGTTGTGTTTTGTAACGGTCGGTGAGTTCGAAAATGGACGGTGAGCTGTTCTGAGACAGTGCGCGTAAGTATCAAGAAGTAACTTGATGTGTTGTGTATACGCGGAAGGATAAAAGTGGGATCTTTTATCGTTAAGTATCAAGAAGTAACTTGATGTGTTGTGTATACGCGGAAGTATAAAAGTGGGAACTTTTATGGCTAACTTCGAATGTCTACACGGACTGTCTTTTTGTTCGGCTAGTGTGTGAAAAGTTATTAGCACAGGACGAGAATTGGTTTACGAGTGAAGATCTTCGGGTGACCTGGTAAATCAAGTAAAAGGTAGTATTTAGTAAAATACACAGAGCTGATGTTGTGTGCTCTACGCAGGAAGATTGATGACTTGTGCATGTTAATAGTTGATTTGTTAATAAGATACTTCATCCATATTTCCTTTGTAACAATTTACCTTGTATTGAATTTGGTTTTGAAATATAGCTTTTAATACTCACGCTCAGTGGCTATCCATTTTGTGATCCGCAACAATATTTTGGTTTCTTGTCTTCATTTACAATTAATTAAGTTATGTAATCATTGATAATTTAATTCTTTTAGTTTTTAATGCAAACATAAGGAAACTGGTGATTTTACATTTGATTTAGTTTTAGTGAGAAGAACTTTCTCTTTGTAGAGGAAGAGGAAGAGTGGATTGATTGTGGATTGTTTTACCTCTGAGCGGCACTTTTTTGCACACCATGGGCTAAATGGCCAGGCCACAAGGACCCCGAAGGCTCAGAGAAGGTTGGGGGAGGGGACCCACTGGAACAGCTGTTGGGAGACAGATGGTAGCCTCCCGTCAAGGCCATCCAGCGTGTTCTTTAACATGCACAGGGTATGGCTCTCTCGCACACGGGGCCACGGCTTAACGTCCAATCCGACGGACGGCGGCCTTTCCAAGCCCAGCGGTGTCCCCTACTGACCGTGGGCAGGGCGGGAAAATTTTGCGGAGATGAATCTCAACGCTAGCTGGGACTCGAACCTGGGAACTACAGATTACGAGCCTGGCGCGCTACCGACTGAGCCACCCCCGCCCCCGAAGAGGAAGAGTAACGAATGATGAGGAATCTTAACTGACCTTCATTACCCACACTTTTCAAAGGAAAGAAAATGTTTCGCAAACTTCTTTAAGAGGAAGAAGGATGTGGGGGAAATCTTTATTGCTTCTCAAGTGATAATCATTTGTTTGATATCGTGCTTATTTGTGCTTGCCTTGATACGTTAACAAAACAAAGTGGAACAACTGTTTTGACAAAGTCAGGAACTCACGAAACCAGAAATTATTAGCGGAAATCCCGATAGGTAAACAGGCTGAAAGGTGTTTGAAGTGCATCCTTACAATGTTTGAAATGCGTTTCAAGTATCAAATATTCATTCTTAAGAGTATATCAGGCACTTTAAGTTCGTGAAGTGCTTTGCTAGTACTTTTAATTCTTCCCAACTCTATTTGCAAGGTACTTTTAATATTAATTAATTTAATTAATAATTCGTTTCCTTACAGAGGATTAGATTGCAGATAATTAAAAAAACATAAACGAATCAAATTGATTGAAGTCACATAATAACGATCAAAAACGATACACCGAAACAAGAATAAATTGCTTGAAGAAATAAAGTGCGAAAAAAGAAAAAGGGGGATATTAAATAACATACAGCTGAGTACGTTTAAAGGTTAAAGTAAAAGAAGGTATATGCAAAATATATATATTTGGGAAATTAAGATAAACTTAGAAACAGGAGAAAAAATGCGACTGATCCAGTCAAACACGAAGAGATGGAGAAAAGTGGAATGAGGGAATGAAGAGATAGTGTTGATTGAACGTAAATATTTTAGCAAAACTTCATTTGATCCATGTCATAAATAGAAAACACCAAACATTAACCGTTATTGTATATCTTTATTGTATGTAACCGTCATTATTGTCTAATCCTTACACGTGTAGATTGATGATCATTAGAAGCATTCAGTTGCGATCAACTCTTGAGAGCATTCTTCTCCATCTTTTTGTTTCAATTTCTACGAATAGACGTAAAGCTAATCGCGATGAAGCAGTGAGGATCGTGTTTATTTATGTTTATAAAATCGTCCTTACTCTTATACACCAGATTTCACATCGATTTCGTATATCTTCAACATTAGCATACATCTGGTAAAAGCAGATTTTTAAACATGTCAGGAGTCATTCCATCTATATCTATTTTGTATCGGAATCCTAATCAAGATAGATGAGTAGAAATGTTTTAAAATTGCTCATACCAGGAGTCTGAAAGTGAATCATACAGGCGCCGAATCAGTTACTTCTTAATACATGGCGAGCCACATTTCATTGTAAGAAACCAAATTTACTTAGGTACAGTCGCTCAAAAAATATCGTGTACGTACACGAAGGTTGCCAGATCACTAATTTCTAAAAAAATCATTGCCATATATTTTTTCTGAATTCTGTAATCAATCATAGTGTTCGGATTTTTTTTGAGCAACTGTAGCTATTTTAACATTTAAATGTTTCTTTTCGCAAAAAACACGTGTTTCAATAAGGATTTTGACTCTGTTGATCATCGTAATCTGTGGTGGATCAGGAGATCGTATTGCATACCATGAAATGGGATATCATCTGTTATACATGAAATAACCAAAAACGTTCGTGCGGTTTTGGAGGGTAAGATGAAACCTTAACATAGAAAGTGAATAAAGATATTTTATTCAGAAGAGTAAGCACCAGCATCTATAGTCTTTCCCCAACGAGATACAAATGTGTAAATACCACTCCGGCAGAACTCCTGATGCTTAGAAGCAAAGAAAGCAGCCAAATCCGTTTCCATTTTGCATTTCGTACAATTTATATTTTATGCAATTTGAGTTCACACAACAAAAACTTATTAATTTGTTTCAACTGTACAAATTTTAAAATACAATTTTTTTATATGTTTAATCATACATTTGTTAAGTAATAAAATATATAATGTTCTTAATCATTTATTTGTTATTAAAAATTATTATTTGGAATATCAACCATCCACAAGTGTATGAAACTCGCCTGTGGAATTGCAATTTTATGAAAATATAATTTAATTAAAATCTATTTATTTTTAAGTGAGAATTACATTTCGCAATTTATAATGACTATTGATTCTAAATAGCATCAATATTCATCACATTTATGTATAACAGCAAATATAGAATAATTTAATGGTTTTTCTTAAGGATTTTTTACAATGTCAAAAATTTTGTCAATTTTCGGTGCAATATATATATAATGTATATGTGTAACATTTTTCTTACAGTGTGGAACAATTAGATTTGTGTAATTAGTTGATCTCGTATTATGATTAGAAGCTTTAACATTATTTTCTGTGTAATGTTTTTAATGTATAATAGAATGTTATAAACACACAATTTTCTTAATTGAAGAATATGTTAATCATTATAATAAGATCTAACACTGTGATATTTTTTCTTTTTCAATATACACATAATTATTTTATTTTGTACAATAAGTGGTTTAATATGACTGTAATATTATCCTCCCCACGGAAATAATCCATATTTCAAATATGATTCAATCCATGCATTATACATTAATTTTAAAAGTGTAATGTTAACAAAATTTCTAATATAATACAAATTAGGTAAAATTGTATTAATCTTTTTTTATTAAGTACTCTATATGGTTTTTCCGAGTTAAATTACGAATTAGTCAGGAAATACGCAGTTACAAAACTTTTTTTCGTTAAATAGATTTTTAGACTAATACTTATTGTTTGAAACTCTAAATTTAATTGCACAATGTAGAAGACAACTTTTCAGTGTGTTTGAGAAATACAATAAAAACTTTAGTATATTGGGTAGGATTAAGATTAAAATAAATTTCTAAATTGTTATCTTCTTAGGAACGAAAGAATCTATCACCTCTAGAGGCAGTTGATAACATTCTTACGATAGTATTGATTGAAATTAATTTAGAGATGCACATAACTATTTTTTTAAAAATATGGATATGTAATTCACGAGTAATATCATTAGTAAATGCACTGAAAAAAAAATACACACCAACGTAATAATATATGAAACCACTTTTCGCCCTCGCAACAGCAGCACCACGTCATGACATGGACTCTACTAGGTGTGGGAAAGGTTCGGGTTGTATTGTGGCCATGATTGCTGATTGCATGATTGCTGGATAAATAAAAAATAAATTCCCCCTCAAGCAGCTGCTTGCCACAGAGGTCTGACAGGAGCCTGTCAGTTTATATGCCAGAGTAGAAGATCTGAGAGGATGGCAGGACCTCAGCAGAAAACAACACGAACATCCATGCCTTACCCGGGGCTCTAACCCAGGTCCCGTAGATCAGTAGCCAAGCGCGCTAACCACTCGGTGATTGCTGGATAGCCGTCCGTAAAGCGACGACAGTTGTAGTGGTGGGTTTTGTGATTGAATGCATCGCTCCACTTCTTCTCAAAGATGCTCAGTAGGGTTCGAAACCAGAGAGTGAAAAAGCCATTCGAGGGTTGTGAATTCACTGGAATGTTCCCATAAACAGTCGACCAAATGGGAACGATGAGGCGGGCCTTGTCTTGTTGAAAGAAGGCATCCTGCTGGGGGAAATGGGTAGCCACGAACGAATGTTGGTGGTCGAATGCATCGCTCCACTTCTTCCCAAAGATGCTGAATAGGGTTCGAAACCAGAGAGTGAAAGGGCCATTCGAGGGTTGTGAATTCACTGGAATGTACCCATAACGAGTCGGAAAAAATGGGAACGATGAGGCGGGCCTTGTCTTGTTGAAAGAAGGCATCCTGCTGGGGGAAATGGATAGCCACGAACGAATGTTGGTGGTCGAATGCATCGCTCCACTTCTTCCCAAAGATGCTGAATAGGGTTCGAAACCAGACAATGAAAGGGCCATTCGAGGGTTGTGAATTCACTGGAATGTTCCCATAACCAGTCGGCCAAATGGGAACGATGAGGCGGGCATTGTCTTGTTGAAAGAAGGCATCCTGCTGGGGGAAATGGATAGCCACGAACGAATGTTGGTGGTCGAATGCATCGGTCCACTTTTTCCCAAAGATGCTGAATAGGGTTCGAAACCAGAGAGTGAAAGGGCCATTCGAGGGTTGTGAATTCACTGCAATGTTCCCATAACCAGTCGGTCAAATGGGAACGATGAGGCGGGCCTTGTCTTGTTGAAAGAAGGCATCCTGCTGGGGGAAACGGATAGCCACGAACGAATGTTGGTGGTCGAATGCATCGCTCCACTTCTTCCCAAAGATGTTGAATAGGGTTCGAAACCAGAGAGTGAAAGGGCCATTCGAGGGTTGTGAATTCACTGGAAAATTCGATAAACCAGTCGGCCAAATGGGAACGATGAGGCGGGCCTTGTCTTGTTGAAAGAAGGCTTGGGTTGGGTTGGGTTGTTTTACCTCTGAGCGGCACTTTTTTGCACACCATGGGCTAAATGGCCAGGTCACATGGACCCCGAAGGCTCAGAGAAGGTTGGGGGAGGGGACCCACTGGAACAGCTGTTGGGAGACAGATGGTAGCCTCCCGTCAAGGCCATCCAGCGTGTTCTTTAACGTGCACAGGGTATGGCTCTCCCGCACACGGGGCCACGGCTTAACGTCCCATCCGACGGACGGCGGCCTTTCCAAGCCCATCGGTGTCCCCTACTGACCGTGGGCAGGGCGGGGAATTTTGCGGAGATAAATCTCAACTCTGACCCAGCTGGGACTCGAACCTGGGAACTACAGATTACGAGCCTGGCGCGCTACCGACTGAACCACCCCCGCCCCATTGAAAGAAGGCATCCTGCTGGGGGAAACGGATAGCCACGAACGAATGTTGGTGGTCGAATGCATCGCTCCACTTCTTCCCAAAGATGCTGAATAGGGTTCGAAACCAGAGAGTGAAAGGGCCATTCGAGAGTTGTGAATTCCCTGGAATGTTCCCATAACCAGTCGGCCAAATGGGAACGATGAGGCGGGCCTTGTCTTGTTGAAAGAAGGCATCCTGCTGGGAGAAATGGATAGCCACGAACGAATGTTGGTGGTCGAATGCATCGCTCCACTTCTTCCCAAAGATGCTGAATAGGGTTCGAAACCAGAGAGTGAAAAGGCCATTCGAGGGTTGTGAATTCACTGGAATGTTCCCATAACCAGTCGGCCAAATGGGAACGATGAGACGGGCCTTGTCTTGTCGAAAGAAGGCATCCTGCTGGGGGAAATGGATAGCCACGAACGAATGTTGGTGGTCGAATGCATCGGTCCACTTCTTCCCAAAGATGCTGAATAGGGTTCGAAACCAGAGAGTGAAAGGACCATTCGAGGGTTGTGAATTCACTGGAATGTTCCCATAACCAGTCGGCCAAATGGGAACGATGAGGCGGGCCTTGTCTTGTTGAAAGAAGGCATCCTGCTGGGAGAAATGGATAGCCACGAACGAATGTTGGTGGTCGAATGCATCGCTCCACTTCTTCCCAAAGATGCTGAATAGGGTTCGAAACCAGAGAGTGAAAAGGCCATTCGAGGGTTGTGAATTCACTGGAATGTTCCCATAACCAGTCGGCCAAATGGGAACGATGAGACGGGCCTTGTCTTGTCGAAAGAAGGCATCCTGCTGGGGGAAATGGATAGCCACGAACGAATGTTGGTGGTCGAATGCATCGGTCCACTTCTTCCCAAAGATGCTGAATAGGGTTCGAAACCAGAGAGTGAAAGGACCATTCGAGGGTTGTGAATTCACTGGAATGTTCCCATAACCAGTCGGCCAAATGGGAACGATGAGGCGGGCCTTGTCTTGTTCAAAGAAGGCATCCTGCTGGGGGAAATGGATAGCCACGAACGAATGTTGGTGGTCGAATGCATCGCTCCACTTCTTCCCAAAGATGCTCAGTAGGGTTCGAAACCAGAGAGTGAAAGGGCCATTCGAGGGTTGTGAATTCACTGGAATGTTCCCATAACCAGTCGGCCAAATGGGAACGATGAGACGGGCCTTGTCTTGTTGAAAGAAGGCATCCTGCTAGGGGAAATGGATAGCCACGAACGAATGTTGGTGGTCGAATGCATCGCTCCACTTCTCCCCAAAGATGCTGAATAGGGTTCGAAACCAGAGAGTGAAAGGGCCATTCGAGGGTTGTGAATTCACTGGAATGTTCCCATAACCAGTCGGCCAAATGGGAACGATGAGGCGGGCCTTGTCTTGTTGAAAGAAGGCATCCTGCTGGGGCAAACGGATAACCACGAACGAATGTTGGTGGTCGAATGCATCGCTCCACTTCTTCCCAAAGATGCTGAATAGGGTTCGAAACCAGAGAGTGAAAGGGCCATTCGAGGGTTCTGAATTCACTGGAATGTTCCCATAACCAGTCGGCCAAATGGGAACGATGAGGCGGGCCTTGTCTTGTTGAAAGAAGGCATCCTGCTGGGGGAAATGGATAGCCACGAACGAATGTTGGTGGTCGAATGCATCGCTCCACTTCTTCCCAAAGATGCTGAATAGGGTTCGAAACCAGAGAGTGAAAGGGCCATTCGAGGGTTGTGAATTCACTGGAATGTTCCCATAACCAGTCGGCCAAATGGGAACGATGAGGCGGGCCTTGTCTTGTCGAAAGAAGGCATCCTGCTGGGGGAAATGGATAGCCACGAACGAATGTTGGTGGTCGAATGCATCGGTCCACTTCTTCCCAAAGATGCTGAATAGGGTTCGAAACCAGAGAGTGAAAGGGCCATTCGAGGGTTGTGAATTCACTGGAATGTTCCCATAACCAGTCGGCCAAATGGGAACGATGAGGCGGGCCTTGTCTTGTTGAAAGAAGGCATCCTGCTGGGGGAAATGGATAGCCACGAACGAATGTTGGTGGTCGAATGCATCGCTCCACTTCTTCTCAAAGATGCTCAGTAGGGTTCGAAACCAGAGAGTGAAAGGGCCATTCGAGGGTTGTGAATTCACTGGAATGTTCCCATAACCAGTCGGCCAAATGGGAACGATGAGGCGGGCCATGTCTTGTTGAAAGAAGGCATCCTGCTGGGGGAAATGGATAGCCACGAACGAATGTTGGTGGTCGAATGCATCGCTCCACTTCTTCCCAAAGATGCTGAATAGGGTTCGAAACCAGAGAGTGAAAGGGCCATTCGAGGGTTGTGAATTCACCGGAATGTTCCCATAACCAGTCGGCCAAATGGGAACGATGAGGCGGGCCTTGTCTTGTTGAAAGAAGGCATCCTGCTGGGAGAAATGGATAGCCACGAACGAATGTTGGTGGTCGAATGCATCGCTCCACTTCTTCCCAAAGATGCTGAATAGGGTTCGAAACCAGAGAGTGAAAGGGCCATTCGAGGGTTGTGAATTCACTGGAATGTTCCCATAACCAGTCGGCCAAATGGGAACGATTAGGCGGGCCTTGTCTTGTTGAAAGAAGGCATCCTGCTGGGGGAAATGGATAGCCACGAACGAATGTTGGTGGTCGAATGCATCGCTCCACTTCTTCCCAAAGATGATGCATAGGGTTCGAAACCAGAGGGTAAAAGGGCCATTCGAGGGTTGTGAATTCACTGGAATGTTCCCATAACCAGTCGGCCAAATGGGAACGATGAGACGGGCCTTGTCTTGTTGAAAGAAGGCATCCTGCTAGGGGAAATGGATAGCCACGAACGAATGTTGGTGGTCGAATGCATCGCTCCACTTCTTCCCAAAGATGCTGAATAGGGTTCGAAACCAGAGAGTGAAAGGGCGATTCGAGGGTTGTAAATTCACTAGAAAGTTCCCATAACCAGTCGGCCAAATGGGAACGATGAGGCGGGCCTTGTCTTGTTGAAAGAAGGCATCCTGCTGGGGGAAACGGATAGCCACGAACGAATGTTGGTGGTCGAATGCATCGCTCCACTTCTTCCCAAAGATGCTGAATAGGGTTCGAAACCAGAGAGTGAAAGGGCCATTCGAGGGTTGTGAATTCACTGGAATGTTCCCATAACCAGTCGGCCAAATGGGAACGATGAGGCGGGCCTTCTCTTGTTGAAAGAAGGCATCCTGCTGGGGGAAATGGATAGCCACGAACGAATGTTGGTGGTCGAATGCATCGGTCCACTTCTTCCCAAAGATGCTGAATAGGGTTCGAAACCAGAGAGTGAAAGGGCCATTCGAGGGTTGTGAATTCACTGGAATGTTCCCATAACCAGTTGGCCAAATGGGAACGATGAGGCGGGCCTTGTCTTGTTGAAAGAAGGCATCCTGCAGGGGGAAATGGATAGCCACGAACGAATGTTGGTGGTCGAATGCATCGCTCCACTTCTTCCCAAAGATGCTCAGTAGGGTTCGAAACCAGAGAGTGAAAGGGCCATTCGAGGGTTGTGAATTCACTGGAATGTTCCCATAACCAGTCGGCCAAATGGGAACGATGAGGCGGGCCTTGTCTTGTTGAAAGAAGGCATCCTGCTGGGGGAAATGGATAGCCACGAACGAATGTTGGTGGTCGAATGCATCGATCCACTTCTTCCCAAAGATGCTGAATAGGGTTCGAAACCAGAGAGTGAAAGGGCCATTCGAGGGTTGTGAATTCCCTGGAATGTTCCCATAACCAGTCGGCCAAATGGGAACGATGAGGCGGGCCTTGTCTTGTTGAAAGAAGGCATCCTGCTGGGAGAAATGGATAGCCACGAACGAATGTTGGTGGTCGAATGCATCGCTCCACTTCTTCCCAAAGATGCTCAGTAGGGTTCGAAACCAGAGAGTGAAAGGGCCATTCGAGGGTTGTGAATTCACTGGAATGTTCCCATAACCAGTCGGCCAAATGGGAACGATGAGGCGGGCCTTGTCTTGTTGAAAGAAGGCATCCTGCTGGGGGAAATGGATAGCCACGAACGAATGTTGATGGTCGAATGCATCGCTCCACTTCTTCTCAAAGATGCTCAGTAGGGTTCGAAACCAGAGAGTGAAAGGGCCATTCGAGGGTTGTGAATTCACTGGAATGTTCCCATAACCAGTCGGCCAAATGGGAACGATGAGGCGGGCCTTGTCTTGTTGAAAGAAGGCATCCTGCTAGGGGAAATGGATAGCCACGAACGAATGTTGGTGGTCGAATGCATCGCTCCACTTCTTCCCAAAGATGCTGAATAGGGTTCGAAACCAGAGAGTGAAAGGGCCATTCGAGGGTTGTGAATTCACTGGAATGTTCCCATAACCAGTCGGCCAAATGGGAACGATGAGGCGGGCCTTGTCTTGTTGAAAGAAGGCATCCTGCTGGGGCAAACGGATAGCCACGAACGAATGTTGGTGGTCGAATGCATCGCTCCACTTCTTCCCAAAGATGCTGAATAGGGTTCGAAACCAGAGAGTGAAAGGGCCATTCGAGGGTTGTGAATTCACTGGAATGTTCCCATAACCAGTCGGCCAAATGGGAACGATGAGGCGGGCCTTGTCTTGTTGAAAGAAGGTATCCTGCTGGGGGAAATGGATAGCCACGAACGAATGTTGGTGGTCGAATGCATCGCTCCACTTCTTCCCAAAGATGCTGCATAGGGTTCGAAACCAGAGAGTGAAAGGGCCATTCGAGGGTTGTGAATTCACTGGAATGTTCCCATAACCAGCCGGCCAAATGGGAACGATGAGGCGGGCCTTGTCTTGTTGAAAGAAGGCATCCTGCTGGGGGAAATGGATAGCCACGAACGAATGTTGGTGGTCGAATGCATCGCTCCACTTCTTCCCAAAGATGCTGAATAGGGTTCGAAACCAGAGAGTGAAAGGGCCATTCGAGGGTTGTGAATTCACCGGAATGTTCCCATAACCAGTCGGCCAAATGGGAACGATGAGGCGGGCCTTGTCTTGTTGAAAGAAGGCATCCTGCTGGGAGAAATGGATAGCCACGAAAGAATGTTGGTGGTCGAATGCATCGCTCCACTTCTTCCCAAAGATGCTCAGTAGGGTTCGAAACCAGAGAGTGAAAGGGCCATTCGAGGGTTGTGAATTCACTGGAATGTTCCCATAACCAGTCGGCCAAATGGGAACGATGAGGCGGGCCTTGTCTTGTTGAAAGAAGGCATCCTGCTGGGGGAAATGGATAGCCACGAACGAATGTTGGTGGTCGAATGCATCGCTCCACTTCTTCCCAAAGATGATGCATAGGGTTCGAAACCAGAGAGTAAAAGGGCCATTCGAGGGTTGTGAATTCACTGGAATGTTCCCATAACCAGTCGGCCAAATGGGAACGATGAGGCGGGCCTTGTCTTGTTGAAAGAAGGCATCCTGCTGGGGGAAATGGATAGCCACGAACGAATGTTGGTGGTCGAATGCATCGCTCCACTTCTTCCCAAAGATGCTGAATAGGGTTCGAAACCAGAGAGTGAAAGGGCCATTCGAGGGTTGTGAATTCACTGGAATGTTCCCATAACCAGTCGGCCAAATGGGAACGATGAGACGGGCCTTGTCTTGTTGAAAGAAGGCATCCTGCTAGGGGAAATGGATAGCCACGAACGAATGTTGGTGGTCGAATGCATCGCTCCACTTCTTCCCAAAGATGCTGAATAGGGTTCGAAACCAGAGAGTGAAAGGGCCATTCGAGGGTTGTAAATTCACTAGAAAGTTCCCATAACCAGTCGGCCAAATGGGAACGATGAGGCGGGCCTTGTCTTGTTGAAAGAAGGCATCCTGCTGGGGGAAACGGATAGCCACGAACGAATGTTGGTGGTCGAATGCATCGCTCCATTTCTTCCCAAAGATGCTGAATAGGGTTCGAAACCAGAGAGTGAAAGGGCCATTCGAGGGTTGTGAATTCACTGGAATGTTCCCATAACCAGTCGGCCAAATGGGAACGATGAGGCGGGCCTTGTCTTGTTGAAAGAAGGCATCCTGCTGGGGGAAATGGATAGCCACGAACGAATGTTGGTGGTCGAATGCATCGCTCCACTTCTTCCCAAAGATGCTGAATAGGGTTCGAAACCAGAGAGTGAAAGGGCCATTCGAGGGTTGTGAATTCACTGGAATGTTCCCATAACCAGTCGGCCAAATGGGAACGATGAGGCGGGCCTTGTCTTGTCGAAAGAAGGCATCCTGCTGGGGGAAATGGATAGCCACGAAAGAATGTTGGTGGTCGAATGCATCGCTCCACTTCTTCCCAAAGATGCTGAATAGGGTTCGAAACCAGAGAGTGAAAGGGCCATTCGAGGGTTGTGAATTCACTGGAATGTTCCCATAACCAGTTGGCCAAATGGGAACGATGAGGCGGGCCTTGTCTTGTTGAAAGAAGGCATTCTGCTGGGGGAAATGGATAGCCACGAACGAATGTTGGTGGTCGAATGCATCGCTCCACTTCTTCCCAAAGATGCTCAGTAGGGTTCGAAACCAGAGAGTGAAAGGGCCATTCGAGGGTTGTGAATTCACTGGAATGTTCCCATAACCAGTCGGCCAAATGGGAACGATGAGGCGGGCCTTGTCTTGTTGAAAGAAGGCATCCTGCTGGGGGAAATGGATAGCCACGAACGAATGTTGATGGTCGAATGCATCGCTCCACTTCTTCTCAAAGATGCTCAGTAGGGTTCGAAACCAGAGAGTGAAAGGGCCATTCGAGGGTTGTGAATTCACTGGAATGTTCCCATAACCAGTCGGCCAAATGGGAACGATGAGGCGGGCCTTGTCTTGTTGAAAGAAGGCATCCTGCTAGGGGAAATGGATAGCCACGAACGAATGTTGGTGGTCGAATGCATCGCTCCACTTCTTCCCAAAGATGCTGAATAGGGTTCGAAACCAGAGAGTGAAAGGGCCATTCGAGGGTTGTGAATTCACTGGAATGTTCCCATAACCAGTCGGCCAAATGGGAACGATGAGGCGGGCCTTGTCTTGTTGAAAGAAGGCATCCTGCTGGGGCAAACGGATAGCCACGAACGAATGTTGGTGGTCGAATGCATCGCTCCACTTCTTCCCAAAGATGCTGAATAGGGTTCGAAACCAGAGAGTGAAAGGGCCATTCGAGGGTTGTGAATTCACTGGAATGTTCCCATAACCAGTCGGCCAAATGGGAACGATGAGGCGGGCCTTGTCTTGTTGAAAGAAGGTATCCTGCTGGGGGAAATGGATAGCCACGAACGAATGTTGGTGGTCGAATGCATCGCTCCACTTCTTCCCAAAGATGCTGCATAGGGTTCGAAACCAGAGAGTGAAAGGGCCATTCGAGGGTTGTGAATTCACTGGAATGTTCCCATAACCAGCCGGCCAAATGGGAACGATGAGGCGGGCCTTGTCTTGTTGAAAGAAGGCATCCTGCTGGGGGAAATGGATAGCCACGAACGAATGTTGGTGGTCGAATGCATCGCTCCACTTCTTCCCAAAGATGCTGAATAGGGTTCGAAACCAGAGAGTGAAAGGGCCATTCGAGGGTTGTGAATTCACCGGAATGTTCCCATAACCAGTCGGCCAAATGGGAACGATGAGGCGGGCCTTGTCTTGTTGAAAGAAGGCATCCTGCTGGGAGAAATGGATAGCCACGAAAGAATGTTGGTGGTCGAATGCATCGCTCCACTTCTTCCCAAAGATGCTCAGTAGGGTTCGAAACCAGAGAGTGAAAGGGCCATTCGAGGGTTGTGAATTCACTGGAATGTTCCCATAACCAGTCGGCCAAATGGGAACGATGAGGCGGGCCTTGTCTTGTTGAAAGAAGGCATCCTGCTGGGGGAAATGGATAGCCACGAACGAATGTTGGTGGTCGAATGCATCGCTCCACTTCTTCCCAAAGATGATGCATAGGGTTCGAAACCAGAGAGTAAAAGGGCCATTCGAGGGTTGTGAATTCACTGGAATGTTCCCATAACCAGTCGGCCAAATGGGAACGATGAGGCGGGCCTTGTCTTGTTGAAAGAAGGCATCCTGCTGGGGGAAATGGATAGCCACGAACGAATGTTGGTGGTCGAATGCATCGCTCCACTTCTTCCCAAAGATGCTGAATAGGGTTCGAAACCAGAGAGTGAAAGGGCCATTCGAGGGTTGTGAATTCACTGGAATGTTCCCATAACCAGTCGGCCAAATGGGAACGATGAGACGGGCCTTGTCTTGTTGAAAGAAGGCATCCTGCTAGGGGAAATGGATAGCCACGAACGAATGTTGGTGGTCGAATGCATCGCTCCACTTCTTCCCAAAGATGCTGAATAGGGTTCGAAACCAGAGAGTGAAAGGGCCATTCGAGGGTTGTAAATTCACTAGAAAGTTCCCATAACCAGTCGGCCAAATGGGAACGATGAGGCGGGCCTTGTCTTGTTGAAAGAAGGCATCCTGCTGGGGGAAACGGATAGCCACGAACGAATGTTGGTGGTCGAATGCATCGCTCCATTTCTTCCCAAAGATGCTGAATAGGGTTCGAAACCAGAGAGTGAAAGGGCCATTCGAGGGTTGTGAATTCACTGGAATGTTCCCATAACCAGTCGGCCAAATGGGAACGATGAGGCGGGCCTTGTCTTGTTGAAAGAAGGCATCCTGCTGGGGGAAATGGATAGCCACGAACGAATGTTGGTGGTCGAATGCATCGCTCCACTTCTTCCCAAAGATGCTGAATAGGGTTCGAAACCAGAGAGTGAAAGGGCCATTCGAGGGTTGTGAATTCACTGGAATGTTCCCATAACCAGTCGGCCAAATGGGAACGATGAGGCGGGCCTTGTCTTGTCGAAAGAAGGCATCCTGCTGGGGGAAATGGATAGCCACGAAAGAATGTTGGTGGTCGAATGCATCGCTCCACTTCTTCCCAAAGATGCTGAATAGGGTTCGAAACCAGAGAGTGAAAGGGCCATTCGAGGGTTGTGAATTCACTGGAATGTTCCCATAACCAGTTGGCCAAATGGGAACGATGAGGCGGGCCTTGTCTTGTTGAAAGAAGGCATTCTGCTGGGGGAAATGGATAGCCACGAACGAATGTTGGTGGTCGAATGCATCGCTCCACTTCTTCCCAAAGATGCTCAGTAGGGTTCGAAACCAGAGAGTGAAAGGGCCATTCGAGGGTTGTGAATTCACTGGAATGTTCCCATAACCAGTCGGCCAAATGGGAACGATGAGGCGGGCCTTGTCTTGTTGAAAGAAGGCATCCTGCTGGGGGAAATGGATAGCCACGAACGAATGTTGGTGGTCGAATGCATCGCTCCACTTCTTCCCAAAGATGATGCATAGGGTTCGAAACCAGAGAGTAAAAGGGCCATTCGAGGGTTGTGAATTCACTGGAATGTTCCCATAACCAGTCGGCCAAATGGGAACGATGAGGCGGGCCTTGTCTTGTTGAAAGAAGGCATCCTGCTGGGGGAAATGGATAGCCACGAACGAATGTTGGTGGTCGAATGCATCGCTCCACTTCTTCTCAAAGATGCTCAGTAGGGTTCGAAACCAGAGAGTGAAAGGGCCATTCGAGGGTTGTGAATTCACTGGAATGTTCCCATAACCAGTCGGCCAAATGGGAACGATGAGACGGGCCTTGTCTTGTTGAAAGAAGGCATCCTGCTAGGGGAAATGGATAGCCACGAACGAATGTTGGTGGTCGAATGCATCGCTCCACTTCTTCCCAAAGATGCTGAATAGGGTTCGAAACCAGAGAGTGAAAGGGCCATTCGAGGGTTGTAAATTCACTAGAAAGTTCCCATAACTAGTCGGCCAAATGGGAACGATGAGGCGGGCCTTGTCTTGTTGAAAGAAGGCATCCTGCTGGGGGAAACGGATAGCCACGAACGAATGTTGGTGGTCGAATGCATCGCTCCACTTCTTCCCAAAGATGCTGAATAGGGTTCGAAACCAGAGAGTGAAAGGGCCATTCGAGGGTTGTGAATTCACCGGAATGTTCCCATAACCAGTCGGCCAAATGGGAACGATGAGGCGGGCCTTGTCTTGTTGAAAGAAGGCATCCTGCTGGGGGAAATGGATAGCCACGAACGAATGTTGGTGGTCGAATGCATCGCTCCACTTCTTCCCAAAGATGCTGAATAGGGTTCGAAACCAGAGAGTGAAAGGGCCATTCGAGGGTTGTGAATTCACTGGAATGTTCCCATAACCAGTCGGCCAAATGGGAACGATGAGGCGGGCCTTGTCTTGTCGAAAGAAGGCATCCTGCTGGGGGAAATGGATAGCCACGAACGAATGTTGGTGGTCGAATGCATCGCTCCACTTCTTCCCAAAGATGCTGAATAGGGTTCGAAACCAGAGAGTGAAAGGGCCATTCGAGGGTTGTGAATTCACTGGAATGTTCCCATAACCAGTTGGCCAAATGGGAACGATGAGGCGGGCCTTGTCTTGTTGAAAGAAGGCATTCTGCTGGGGGAAATGGATAGCCACGAACGAATGTTGGGGGTCGAATGCATCGCTCCACTTCTTCCCAAAGATGCTCAGTAGGGTTCGAAACCAGAGAGTGAAAGGGCCATTCGAGGGTTGTGAATTCACTGGAATGTTCCCATAACCAGTCGGCCAAATGGGAACGATGAGGCGGGCCTTGTCTTGTTGAAAGAAGGCATCCTGCTGGGGGAAATGGATAGCCACGAACGAATGTTGGTGGTCGAATGCATCGCTCCACTTCTTCCCAAAGATGCTCAGTAGGGTTCGAAACCAGAGAGTGAAAGGGCCATTCGAGGGTTGTGAATTCACTGGAATGTTCCCATAACCAGTCGGCCAAATGGGAACGATGAGGCGGGCCTTATCTTGTTGAAAGAAGGCAACCTGCTGGGGGAAATGGATAGCGACGAACGAATGTTGGTGGTCGAATGCATCGCTCCACTTCTTCCCAAAGATGCTGCATAGGGTTCGAAACCAGAGAGTGAAAGGGCCATTCGAGGGTTGTGAATTCACTGGAATGTTCCCATAACCAGTCGGCCAAATGGGAACGATGAGACGGGCCTTGTCTTGTTGAAAGAAGGCATCCTGGTAGGGGAAATGGATAGCCACGAACGAATGTTGGTGGTCGAATGCATCGCTCCACTTCTTCCCAAAGATGCTGAATAGGGTTCGAAACCAGAGAGTGAAAGGGCCATTCGAGGGTTGTGAATTCACTGGAATGTTCCCATAACCAGTTGGCCAAATGGGAACGATGAGGCGGGCCTTGTCTTGTTGAAAGAAGGCATTCTGCTGGGGGAAATGGATAGCCACGAACGAATGTTGGTGGTCGAATGCATCGCTCCACTTCTTCCCAAAGATGCTCAGTAGGGTTCGAAACCAGAGAGTGAAAGGGCCATTCGAGGGTTGTGAATTCACTGGAATGTTCCCATAACCAGTCGGCCAAATGGGAACGATGAGGCGGGCCTTGTCTTGTTGAAAGAAGGCATCCTGCTGGGAGAAATGGATAGCCACGAACGAATGTTGGTGGTCGAATGCATCGCTCCACTTCTTCCCAAAGATGCTCAGTAGGGTTCGAAACCAGAGAGTGAAAGGGCCATTCGAGGGTTGTGAATTCACTGGAATGTTCCCATAACCAGTCGTCCAAATGGGAACGATGAGGCGGGCCTTGTCTTGATGAAAGAAGGCATCCTGCTGGGGGAAATGGATAGCCACGAACGAATGTTGGTGGTCGAATGCATCGCTCCACTTCTTCCCAAAGATGCTGAATAGGGTTCGAAACCAGAGAGTGAAAGGGCCATTCGAGGGTTGTGAATTCACTGGAATGTTCCCATAACCAGTCGGCCAAATGGGAACGATGAGGCGGGCCTTGTCTTGTTGAAAGAAGGCATCCTGCTGGGAGAAATGGATAGCCACGAACGAATGTTGGTGGTCGAATGCATCGCTCCACTTCTTCCCAAAGATGCTGCATAGGGTTCGAAACCAGAGAGTGAAAGGGCCATTCGAGGGTTGTGAATTCACTGGAATGTTCCCATAACCAGTCGGCCAAATGGGAACGATGAGGCGGGCCTTGTCTTGTTGAAAGAAGGTATCCTGCTGGGGGAAATGGATAGCCACGAACGAATGTTGGTGGTCGAATGCATCGCTCCACTTCTTCCCAAAGATGCTGAATAGGGTTCGAAACCAGAGAGTGAAAGGGCCATTCGAGGGTTGTGAATTCACTGGAATGTTCCCATAACCAGTCGGCCAAATGGGAACGATGAGACGGGCCTTGTCTTGTTGAAAGAAGGCATCCTGGTAGGGGAAATGGATAGCCCCGAACGAATGTTGGTGGTCGAATGCATCGCTCCACTTCTTCCCAAAGATGCTGAATAGGGTTCGAAACCAGAGAGTGAAAGGGCCATTCGAGGGTTGTGAATTCACTGGAATGTTCCCATAACCAGTCGGCCAAATGGGAACGAAGAGACGGGCCTTGTCTTGTTGAAAGAAGGCATCCTGCTAGGGGAAATGGATAGCCACGAACGAATGTTGGTGGTCGAATGCATCGCTCCACTTCTTCTCAAAGATGCTCAGTAGGGTTCGAAACCAGAGAGTGAAAGGGCCATTCGAGGGTTGTGAATTCACTGGAATGTTCCCATAACCAGTCGGCCAAATGGGAACGATGAGGCGGGCCTTGTCTTGTTGAAAGAAGGCATCCTGCTGGGGGAAATGGATAGCCACGAACGAATGTTGGTGGTCGAATGCATCGCTCCACTTCTTCCCAAAGATGCTGAATAGGGTTCGAAACCAGAGAGTGAAACGGCCATTCGAGGGTTGTGAATTCACTGGAATGTTCCCATAACCAGTCGGCCAAATGCGAACGATGAGGCGGGCCTTGTCTTGTTGAAAGAAGGCATCCTGCTGGGGGAAATGGATAGCCACGAACGAATGTTGGTGGTCGAATGCATCGCTCCACTTCTTCCCAAAGATGCTGCATAGGGTTCGAAACCAGAGAGTGAAAGGGCCATTCGAGGGTTGTGAATTCACTGGAATGTTCCCATAACCAGTCGGCCAAATGGGAACGATGAGACGGGCCTTGTCTTGTTGAAAGAAGGCATCCTGGTAGGGGAAATGGATAGCCCCGAACGAATGTTGGTGGTCGAATGCATCGCTCCACTTCTTCCCAAAGATGCTGAATAGGGTTCGAAACCAGAGAGTGAAAGGGCCATTCGAGGGTTGTGAATTCACTGGAATGTTCCCATAACCAGTCGGCCAAATGGGAACGATGAGACGGGCCTTGTCTTGTTGAAAGAAGGCATCCTGCTAGGGGAAATGGATAGCCACGAACGAATGTTGGTGGTCGAATGCATCGCTCCACTTCTTCTCAAAGATGCTCAGTAGGGTTCGAAACCAGAGAGTGAAAGGGCCATTCGAGGGTTGTGAATTCACTGGAATGTTCCCATAACCAGTCGGCCAAATGGGAACGATGAGGCGGGCCTTGTCTTGTTGAAAGAAGGCATCCTGCTGGGGGAAATGGATAGCCACGAACGAATGTTGGTGGTCGAATGCATCGCTCCACTTCTTCCCAAAGATGCTGAATAGGGTTCGAAACCAGAGAGTGAAAGGGCCATTCGAGGGTTGTGAATTCACTGGAATGTTCCCATAACCAGTCGGCCAAATGGGAACGATGAGGCGGGCCTTGTCTTGTTGAAAGAAGGCATCCTGCTGGGAGAAATGGATAGCCACGAACGAATGTTGGTGGTCGAATGCATCGCTCCACTTCTTCCCAAAGATGCTCAGTAGGGTTCGAAACCAGAGAGTGAAAGGGCCATTCGAGGGTTGTGAATTCACTGGAATGTTCCCATAACCAGTCGGCCAAATGGGAACGATGAGGCGGGCCTTGTCTTGTTGAAAGAAGGCATCCTGCTGGGGGAAATGGATAGCCACGAACGAATGTTGGTGGTCGAATGCATCGCTCCACTTCTTCCCAAAGATGCTGCATAGGGTTCGAAACCAGAGAGTGAAAGGGCCATTCGAGGGTTGTGAATTCACTGGAATGTTCCCATAACCAGTCGGCCAAATGGGAACGATGAGACGGGCCTTGTCTTGTTGAAAGAAGGCATCCTGCTGGGGGAAACGGATAGCCACGAACGAATGTTGGTGGTCGAATGCATCGCTCCACTTCTTCCCAAAGATGCTGAATAGGGTTCGAAACCAGAGAGTGAAAGGGCCATTCGAGGGTTGTGAATTCACTGGAATGTTCCCATAACCAGTCGGCCAAATGGGAACGATGAGGCGGGCCTTGTCTTGTTGAAAGAAGGCATCCTGGTAGGGGAAATGGATAGCCACGAACGAATGTTGGTGGTCGAATGCATCGCTCCACTTCTTCCCAAAGATGCTGAATAGGGTTCGAAACCAGAGAGTGAAAGGGCCATTCGAGGGTTGTGAATTCACTGGAATGTTCCCATAACCAGTCGGCCAAATGGGAAGGATGAGACGGGCCTTGTCTTGTTGAAAGAAGGCATCCTGCTAGGGGAAATGGATAGCCACGAACGAATGTTGGTGGTCGAATGCATCGCTCCACTTCTTCCCAAAGATGCTCAGTAGGGTTCGAAACCAGAGAGTGAAAGGGCCATTCGAGGGTTGTGAATTCACTGGAATGTTCCCATAACCAGTCGGCCAAATGGGAACGATGAGGCGGGCCTTGTCTTGTTGAAAGAAGGCATCCTGCTGGGGGAAATGGATAGCCACGAACGAATGTTGGTGGTCGAATGCATCGCTCCATTTCTTCCCAAAGATGCTGAATAGGGTTCGAAACCAGAGAGTGAAAGGGCCATTCGAGGGTTGTGAATTCACTGGAATGTTCCCATAACCAGTTGGCCAAATGGGAACGATGAGGCGGGCCTTGTCTTGTTGAAAGAAGGCATCCTGCTGGGGGAAATGGATAGCCACGAACGAATGTTGGTGGTCGAATGCATCGCTCCACTTCTTCCCAAAGATGCTCAGTAGGGTTCGAAACCAGAGAGTGAAAGGGCCATTCGAGGGTTGTGAATTCACTGGAATGTTCCCATAACCAGTCGGCCAAATGGGAACGATGAGGCGGGCCTTGTCTTGTTGAAAGAAGGCATCCTGCTGGGGGAAATGGATAGCCACGAACGAATGTTGGTGGTCGAATGCATCGCTCCACTTCTTCCCAAAGATGCTGAATAGGGTTCGAAACCAGAGAGTGAAAGGGCCATTCGAGGGTTGTGAATTCACTGGAATGTTCCCATAACCAGTCGGCCAAATGGGAACGATGAGGCGGGCCTTGTCTTGTCGAAAGAAGGCATCCTGCTGGGGGAAATGGATAGCCACGAAAGAATGTTGGTGGTCGAATGCATCGCTCCACTTCTTCCCAAAGATGCTCAGTAGGGTTCGAAACCAGAGAGTGAAAGGGCCATTCGAGGGTTGTGAATTCACTGGAATGTTCCCATAACCAGTCGGCCAAATGGGAACGATGAGGCGGGCCTTGTCTTGTTGAAAGAAGGCATCCTGCTGGGGGAAATGGATAGCCACGAACGAATGTTGGTGGTCGAATGCATCGCTCCACTTCTTCCCAAAGATGATGCATAGGGTTCGAAACCAGAGAGTAAAAGGGCCATTCGAGGGTTGTGAATTCACTGGAATGTTCCCATAACCAGTCGGCCAAATGGGAACGATGAGGCGGGCCTTGTCTTGTTGAAAGAAGGCATCCTGCTGGGGGAAATGGATAGCCACGAACGAATGTTGGTGGTCGAATGCATCGCTCCACTTCTTCTCAAAGATGCTCAGTAGGGTTCGAAACCAGAGAGTGAAAGGGCCATTCGAGGGTTGTGAATTCACTGGAATGTTCCCATAACCAGTCGGCCAAATGGGAACGATGAGACGGGCCTTGTCTTGTTGAAAGAAGGCATCCTGCTAGGGGAAATGGATAGCCACGAACGAATGTTGGTGGTCGAATGCATCGCTCCACTTCTTCCCAAAGATGCTGAATAGGGTTCGAAACCAGAGAGTGAAAGGGCCATTCGAGGGTTGTAAATTCACTAGAAAGTTCCCATAACTAGTCGGCCAAATGGGAACGATGAGGCGGGCCTTGTCTTGTTGAAAGAAGGCATCCTGCTGGGGGAAACGGATAGCCACGAACGAATGTTGGTGGTCGAATGCATCGCTCCACTTCTTCCCAAAGATGCTGAATAGGGTTCGAAACCAGAGAGTGAAAGGGCCATTCGAGGGTTGTGAATTCACCGGAATGTTCCCATAACCAGTCGGCCAAATGGGAACGATGAGGCGGGCCTTGTCTTGTTGAAAGAAGGCATCCTGCTGGGGGAAATGGATAGCCACGAACGAATGTTGGTGGTCGAATGCATCGCTCCACTTCTTCCCAAAGATGCTGAATAGGGTTCGAAACCAGAGAGTGAAAGGGCCATTCGAGGGTTGTGAATTCACTGGAATGTTCCCATAACCAGTCGGCCAAATGGGAACGATGAGGCGGGCCTTGTCTTGTCGAAAGAAGGCATCCTGCTGGGGGAAATGGATAGCCACGAACGAATGTTGGTGGTCGAATGCATCGCTCCACTTCTTCCCAAAGATGCTGAATAGGGTTCGAAACCAGAGAGTGAAAGGGCCATTCGAGGGTTGTGAATTCACTGGAATGTTCCCATAACCAGTTGGCCAAATGGGAACGATGAGGCGGGCCTTGTCTTGTTGAAAGAAGGCATTCTGCTGGGGGAAATGGATAGCCACGAACGAATGTTGGTGGTCGAATGCATCGCTCCACTTCTTCCCAAAGATGCTCAGTAGGGTTCGAAACCAGAGAGTGAAAGGGCCATTCGAGGGTTGTGAATTCACTGGAATGTTCCCATAACCAGTCGGCCAAATGGGAACGATGAGGCGGGCCTTGTCTTGTTGAAAGAAGGCATCCTGCTGGGGGAAATGGATAGCCACGAACGAATGTTGGTGGTCGAATGCATCGCTCCACTTCTTCCCAAAGATGCTCAGTAGGGTTCGAAACCAGAGAGTGAAAGGGCCATTCGAGGGTTGTGAATTCACTGGAATGTTCCCATAACCAGTCGGCCAAATGGGAACGATGAGGCGGGCCTTATCTTGTTGAAAGAAGGCATCCTGCTGGGGGAAATGGATAGCGACGAACGAATGTTGGTGGTCGAATGCATCGCTCCACTTCTTCCCAAAGATGCTGCATAGGGTTCGAAACCAGAGAGTGAAAGGGCCATTCGAGGGTTGTGAATTCACTGGAATGTTCCCATAACCAGTCGGCCAAATGGGAACGATGAGACGGGCCTTGTCTTGTTGAAAGAAGGCATCCTGGTAGGGGAAATGGATAGCCACGAACGAATGTTGGTGGTCGAATGCATCGCTCCACTTCTTCCCAAAGATGCTGAATAGGGTTCGAAACCAGAGAGTGAAAGGGCCATTCGAGGGTTGTGAATTCACTGGAATGTTCCCATAACCAGTTGGCCAAATGGGAACGATGAGGCGGGCCTTGTCTTGTTGAAAGAAGGCATTCTGCTGGGGGAAATGGATAGCCACGAACGAATGTTGGTGGTCGAATGCATCGCTCCACTTCTTCCCAAAGATGCTCAGTAGGGTTCGAAACCAGAGAGTGAAAGGGCCATTCGAGGGTTGTGAATTCACTGGAATGTTCCCATAACCAGTCGGCCAAATGGGAACGATGAGGCGGGCCTTTTCTTGTTGAAAGAAGGCATCCTGCTGGGGGAAATGGATAGCCACGAACGAATGTTGGTGGTCGAATGCATCGCTCCACTTCTTCCCAAAGATGCTGAATAGGGTTCGAAACCAGAGAGTGAAAGGGCCATTCGAGGGTTGTGAATTCACTGGAATGTTCCCATAACCAGTCGGCCAAATGGGAACGATGAGGCGGGCCTTGTCTTGTTGAAAGAAGGCATCCTGCTGGGAGAAATGGATAGCCACGAACGAATGTTGGTGGTCGAATGCATCGCTCCACTTCTTCCCAAAGATGCTCAGTAGGGTTCGAAACCAGAGAGTGAAAGGGCCATTCGAGGGTTGTGAATTCACTGGAATGTTCCCATAACCAGTCGGCCAAATGGGAACGATGAGGCGGGCCTTGTCTTGTTGAAAGAAGGCATCCTGCTGGGAGAAATGGATAGCCACGAACGAATGTTGGTGGTCGAATGCATCGCTCCACTTCTTCCCAAAGATGCTCAGTAGGGTTCGAAACCAGAGAGTGAAAGGGCCATTCGAGGGTTGTGAATTCACTGGAATGTTCCCATAACCAGTCGGCCAAATGGGAACGATGAGGCGGGCCTTGTCTTGTTGAAAGAAGGCATCCTGCTGGGGGAAATGGATAGCCACGAACGAATGTTGGTGGTCGAATGCATCGCTCCACTTCTTCCCAAAGATGCTGAATAGGGTTCGAAACCAGAGAGTGAAAGGGCCATTCGAGGGTTGTGAATTCACTGGAATGTTCCCATAACCAGTCGGCCAAATGGGAACGATGAGGCGGGCCTTGTCTTGTTGAAAGAAGGCATCCTGCTGGGAGAAATGGATAGCCACGAACGAATGTTGGTGGTCGAATGCATCGCTCCACTTCTTCCCAAAGATGCTCAGTAGGGTTCGAAACCAGAGAGTGAAAGGGCCATTCGAGGGTTGTGAATTCACTGGAATGTTCCCATAACCAGTCGGCCAAATGGGAACGATAAGGCGGGCCTTATCTTGTTGAAAGAAGGCATCCTGCTGGGGGAAATGGATAGCCACGAACGAATGTTGGTGGTCGAATGCATCGCTCCACTTCTTCCCAAAGATGCTGCATAGGGTTCGAAACCAGAGAGTGAAAGGGCCATTCGAGGGTTGTGAATTCACTGGAATGTTCCCATAACCAGTCGGCCAAATGGGAACGATGAGACGGGCCTTGTCTTGTTGAAAGAAGGCATCCTGGTAGGGGAAATGGATAGCCACGAACGAATGTTGGTGGTCGAATGCATCGCTCCACTTCTTCCCAAAGATGCTGAATAGGGTTCGAAACCAGAGAGTGAAAGGGCCATTCGAGGGTTGTGAATTCACTGGAATGTTCCCATAACCAGTCGGCCAAATGGGAAGGATGAGACGGGCCTTGTCTTGTTGAAAGAAGGCATCCTGCTAGGGGAAATGGATAGCCACGAACGAATGTTGGTGGTCGAATGCATCGCTCCACTTCTTCCCAAAGATGCTCAGTAGGGTTCGAAACCAGAGAGTGAAAGGGCCATTCGAGGGTTGTGAATTCACTGGAATGTTCCCATAACCAGTCGGCCAAATGGGAACGATGAGGCGGGCCTTGTCTTGTTGAAAGAAGGCATCCTGCTGGGGGAAATGGATAGCCACGAACGAATGTTGGTGGTCGAATGCATCGCTCCATTTCTTCCCAAAGATGCTGAATAGGGTTCGAAACCAGAGAGTGAAAGGGCCATTCGAGGGTTGTGAATTCACTGGAATGTTCCCATAACCAGTTGGCCAAATGGGAACGATGAGGCGGGCCTTGTCTTGTTGAAAGAAGGCATCCTGCTGGGGGAAATGGATAGCCACGAACGAATGTTGGTGGTCGAATGCATCGCTCCACTTCTTCTCAAAGATGCTCAGTAGGGTTCGAAACCAGAGAGTGAAAGGGCCATTCGAGGGTTGTGAATTCACTGGAATGTTCCCATAACCAGTCGGCCAAATGGGAACGATGAGGCGGGCCTTTTCTTGTTGAAAGAAGGCATCCTGCTGGGGGAAATGGATAGCCACGAACGAATGTTGGTGGTCGAATGCATCGCTCCACTTCTTCCCAAAGATGCTGAATAGGGTTCGAAACCAGAGAGTGAAAGGGCCATTCGAGGGTTGTGAATTCACTGGAATGTTCCCATAACCAGTTGGCCAAATGGGAACGATGAGGCGGGCCTTGTCTTGTTGAAAGAAGGCATTCTGCTGGGGGAAATGGATAGCCACGAACGAATGTTGGTGGTCGAATGCATCGCTCCACTTCTTCCCAAAGATGCTCAGTAGGGTTCGAAACCAGAGAGTGAAAGGGCCATTCGAGGGTTGTGAATTCACTGGAATGTTCCCATAACCAGTCGGCCAAATGGGAACGATGAGGCGGGCCTTGTCTTGTTGAAAGAAGGCATCCTGCTGGGGGAAATGGATAGCCACGAACGAATGTTGGTGGTCGAATGCATCGCTCCACTTCTTCCCAAAGATGCTCAGTAGGGTTCGAAACCAGAGAGTGAAAGGGCCATTCGAGGGTTGTGAATTCACTGGAATGTTCCCATAACCAGTCGGCCAAATGGGAACGATGAGGCGGGCCTTATCTTGTTGAAAGAAGGCATCCTGCTGGGGGAAATGGATAGCGACGAACGAATGTTGGTGGTCGAATGCATCGCTCCACTTCTTCCCAAAGATGCTGCATAGGGTTCGAAACCAGAGAGTGAAAGGGCCATTCGAGGGTTGTGAATTCACTGGAATGTTCCCATAACCAGTCGGCCAAATGGGAACGATGAGACGGGCCTTGTCTTGTTGAAAGAAGGCATCCTGGTAGGGGAAATGGATAGCCACGAACGAATGTTGGTGGTCGAATGCATCGCTCCACTTCTTCCCAAAGATGCTGAATAGGGTTCGAAACCAGAGAGTGAAAGGGCCATTCGAGGGTTGTGAATTCACTGGAATGTTCCCATAACCAGTTGGCCAAATGGGAACGATGAGGCGGGCCTTGTCTTGTTGAAAGAAGGCATTCTGCTGGGGGAAATGGATAGCCACGAACGAATGTTGGTGGTCGAATGCATCGCTCCACTTCTTCCCAAAGATGCTCAGTAGGGTTCGAAACCAGAGAGTGAAAGGGCCATTCGAGGGTTGTGAATTCACTGGAATGTTCCCATAACCAGTCGGCCAAATGGGAACGATGAGGCGGGCCTTTTCTTGTTGAAAGAAGGCATCCTGCTGGGGGAAATGGATAGCCACGAACGAATGTTGGTGGTCGAATGCATCGCTCCACTTCTTCCCAAAGATGCTGAATAGGGTTCGAAACCAGAGAGTGAAAGGGCCATTCGAGGGTTGTGAATTCACTGGAATGTTCCCATAACCAGTCGGCCAAATGGGAACGATGAGGCGGGCCTTGTCTTGTTGAAAGAAGGCATCCTGCTGGGAGAAATGGATAGCCACGAACGAATGTTGGTGGTCGAATGCATCGCTCCACTTCTTCCCAAAGATGCTCAGTAGGGTTCGAAACCAGAGAGTGAAAGGGCCATTCGAGGGTTGTGAATTCACTGGAATGTTCCCATAACCAGTCGGCCAAATGGGAACGATGAGGCGGGCCTTGTCTTGTTGAAAGAAGGCATCCTGCTGGGAGAAATGGATAGCCACGAACGAATGTTGGTGGTCGAATGCATCGCTCCACTTCTTCCCAAAGATGCTCAGTAGGGTTCGAAACCAGAGAGTGAAAGGGCCATTCGAGGGTTGTGAATTCACTGGAATGTTCCCATAACCAGTCGGCCAAATGGGAACGATGAGGCGGGCCTTGTCTTGTTGAAAGAAGGCATCCTGCTGGGGGAAATGGATAGCCACGAACGAATGTTGGTGGTCGAATGCATCGCTCCACTTCTTCCCAAAGATGCTGAATAGGGTTCGAAACCAGAGAGTGAAAGGGCCATTCGAGGGTTGTGAATTCACTGGAATGTTCCCATAACCAGTCGGCCAAATGGGAACGATGAGGCGGGCCTTGTCTTGTTGAAAGAAGGCATCCTGCTGGGAGAAATGGATAGCCACGAACGAATGTTGGTGGTCGAATGCATCGCTCCACTTCTTCCCAAAGATGCTCAGTAGGGTTCGAAACCAGAGAGTGAAAGGGCCATTCGAGGGTTGTGAATTCACTGGAATGTTCCCATAACCAGTCGGCCAAATGGGAACGATAAGGCGGGCCTTATCTTGTTGAAAGAAGGCATCCTGCTGGGGGAAATGGATAGCCACGAACGAATGTTGGTGGTCGAATGCATCGCTCCACTTCTTCCCAAAGATGCTGCATAGGGTTCGAAACCAGAGAGTGAAAGGGCCATTCGAGGGTTGTGAATTCACTGGAATGTTCCCATAACCAGTCGGCCAAATGGGAACGATGAGACGGGCCTTGTCTTGTTGAAAGAAGGCATCCTGGTAGGGGAAATGGATAGCCACGAACGAATGTTGGTGGTCGAATGCATCGCTCCACTTCTTCCCAAAGATGCTGAATAGGGTTCGAAACCAGAGAGTGAAAGGGCCATTCGAGGGTTGTGAATTCACTGGAATGTTCCCATAACCAGTCGGCCAAATGGGAAGGATGAGACGGGCCTTGTCTTGTTGAAAGAAGGCATCCTGCTAGGGGAAATGGATAGCCACGAACGAATGTTGGTGGTCGAATGCATCGCTCCACTTCTTCCCAAAGATGCTCAGTAGGGTTCGAAACCAGAGAGTGAAAGGGCCATTCGAGGGTTGTGAATTCACTGGAATGTTCCCATAACCAGTCGGCCAAATGGGAACGATGAGGCGGGCCTTGTCTTGTTGAAAGAAGGCATCCTGCTGGGGGAAATGGATAGCCACGAACGAATGTTGGTGGTCGAATGCATCGCTCCATTTCTTCCCAAAGATGCTGAATAGGGTTCGAAACCAGAGAGTGAAAGGGCCATTCGAGGGTTGTGAATTCACTGGAATGTTCCCATAACCAGTTGGCCAAATGGGAACGATGAGGCGGGCCTTGTCTTGTTGAAAGAAGGCATCCTGCTGGGGGAAATGGATAGCCACGAACGAATGTTGGTGGTCGAATGCATCGCTCCACTTCTTCCCAAAGATGCTCAGTAGGGTTCGAAACCAGAGAGTGAAAGGGCCATTCGAGGGTTGTGAATTCACTGGAATGTTCCCATAACCAGTCGGCCAAATGGGAACGATGAGGCGGGGCTTGTCTTGTTGAAAGAAGGCATCCTGCTGTGGGAAATGGATAGCCACGAACGAATGTTGGTGGTCGAATGCATCGCTCCACTTCTTCCCAAAGATGCTGAATAGGGTTCGAAACCAGAGAGTGAAAGGGCCATTCGAGGGTTGTGAATTCACTTTAATGTTCCCATAACCAGTCGGCCAAATGGGAACGATGAGGCGGGCCTTGTCTTGTTGAAAGAAGGTATCCTGCTGGGAGAAATGGATAGCCACGAACGAATGATGGTGGTCGAATGCATCGCTCCACTTCTTCCCAAAGATGCTCAGTTGGGTTCGAAACCAGAGAGTGAAAGGGCCATTCGAGGGTTGTGAATTCACTGGAATGTTCCCATAACCAGTCGGCCAAATGCGAACGATGAGGCGGGCCTTGTCTTGTTGAAAGAAGGCATCCTGCTGGGGGAAATGGATAGCCACGAACGAATGTTGGTGGTCGAATGCATCGCTCCACTTCTTCCCAAAGATGCTGCATAGGGTTCGAAACCAGAGAGTGAAAGGGCCATTCGAGGGTTGTGAATTCACTGGAATGTTCCCATAACCAGTCGGCCAAATGGGAACGATGAGACGGGCCTTGTCTTGTTGAAAGAAGGCATCCTGGTAGGGGAAATGGATAGCCACGAACGAATGTTGGTGGTCGAATGCATCGCTCCACTTCTTCCCAAAGATGCTGAATAGGGTTCGAAACCAGAGAGTGAAAGGGCCATTCGAGGGTTGTGAATTCACTGGAATGTTCCCATAACCAGTCGGCCAAATGGGAACGATGAGACGGGCCTTGTCTTGTTGAAAGAAGGCATCCTGCTAGGGGAAATGGATAGCCACGAACGAATGTTGGTGGTCGAATGCATCGCTCCACTTCTTCTCAAAGATGCTCAGTAGGGTTCGAAACCAGAGAGTGAAAGGGCCATTCGAGGGTTGTGAATTCACTGGAATGTTCCCATAACCAGTCGGCCAAATGGGAACGATGAGGCGGGCCTTGTCTTGTTGAAAGAAGGCATCCTGCTGGGGGAAATGGATAGCCACGAACGAATGTTGGTGGTCGAATGCATCGCTCCACTTCTTCCCAAAGATGCTGAATAGGGTTCGAAACCAGAGAGTGAAAGGGCCATTCGAGGGTTGTGAATTCACTGGAATGTTCCCATAACCAGTCGGCCAAATGGGAACGATGAGGCGGGCCTTGTCTTGTTGAAAGAAGGCATCCTGCTGGGAGAAATGGATAGCCACGAACGAATGTTGGTGGTCGAATGCATCGCTCCACTTCTTCCCAAAGATGCTCAGTAGGGTTCGAAACCAGAGAGTGAAAGGGCCATTCGAGGGTTGTGAATTCACTGGAATGTTCCCATAACCAGTCGGCCAAATGGGAACGATGAGGCGGGCCTTGTCTTGTTGAAAGAAGGCATCCTGCTGGGGGAAATGGATAGCCACGAACGAATGTTGGTGGTCGAATGCATCGCTCCACTTCTTCCCAAAGATGCTGCATAGGGTTCGAAACCAGAGAGTGAAAGGGCCATTCGAGGGTTGTGAATTCACTGGAATGTTCCCATAACCAGTCGGCCAAATGGGAACGATGAGACGGGCCTTGTCTTGTTGAAAGAAGGCATCCTGCTGGGGGAAACGGATAGCCACGAACGAATGTTGGTGGTCGAATGCATCGCTCCACTTCTTCCCAAAGATGCTGAATAGGGTTCGAAACCAGAGAGTGAAAGGGCCATTCGAGGGTTGTGAATTCACTGGAATGTTCCCATAACCAGTCGGCCAAATGGGAACGATGAGGCGGGCCTTGTCTTGTTGAAAGAAGGCATCCTGCTGGGGGAAATGGATTGCCACGAACGAATGTTTGTGGTCGAATGCATCGCTCCACTTCTTCCCAAAGATGCTGAATAGGGTTCGAAACCAGAGAGTGAAAGGTCCATTCGAGGGTTGTGAATTCACTGGAATGTTCCCATAACCAGTCGGCCAAATGGGAACGATGAGGCGGGCCTTGTCTTGTCGAAAGAAGGCATCCTGCTGGGGGAAATGGATAGCCACGAACGAATGTTGGTGGTCGCTGAGTACATTAGCAGAGACTTGTACAGTGATGGTGGTCTCAACAGATGCAAGGGGCCCCAAGATGGCTCACCTAAATATGTCGCAGAACGTTACATCACCTCCACTGGTATATAATACTCTGACTTGGCAGTTGAGGTCCATGGCCTTGTGTGATCTATGCACACATTCAACCTCTCGTTAACGTGCTGTAGTTTGGAACCTTGATTCGCTGAACCACGCTACTCATTTCCAGTCTTTCATAGTTCATTGGCGATGTTTCTTCGCCCACTGCAGCATCATAGCCTGGTGATGTGCTGATAACAAGGATACTCGATGTGGGCGTCGACTTCCATAGCCTAGTTGTTCCACCGTACTTCGAATGGTGTTTGCACAAACCTCAGAGCTGCTCAATTTTTAATGCCCTAATGTTTTCATCTGCACTGTGGCTCTCCATTCCGATGATATGATATGGGAGGGAAGCGTTCACCTTGAACATTAGTGGTCCAGTTATGGCCACGTATTTCCCAGTGGATGCAGGTTTTGCTAGTTTTGATGTTTTCCTGGTACACACGTGTGTTAGTCAGACGCCGGAATCCCAGACTTTCTGCATTTGCAGATATGGAGAACCCCATTTTCCTCACACCGACTATCTGCCTACAGGTAAATATATTTATGAAACAAAACCCATTAGTTCCGTCCAAAGCACCACTAGTATAGGGAATTACCATATTCACCCCTAACTACGGTCAGGGACATTACAGTACCATATAGATACAGCTCATCCCCGACTACCTAATGGCCAACAGTATCATAGGAGTAAAGCTCATCTATCGGTCAAAACCTAAATTTAATCTGCGCCCCGGTTAACCACAAACAAGGATATATAGATCCAAGTTGTCTCGGCTCCCGTGGTGGGTACACTTAGTCGGGCCCGACTTTTGGGGCCTTGTCCAACCTAACGGACAAAGTCAGTCAGCAGGGCCCCGAGCAACTCCCCTGAGATTGAGGTCTTAGCCTGTCCAACTGGGGCCCAAACCGATCAGCAGAGCCTTCGACCTCGATGGGCCCTCAAGCCCTCCCACCACGACAAATCGATTTCGCTCAAGTAGCTGTGTTCACCCTTCATAACAGTCGCAGGTACGCTATACAGCAGGTAGGTATCTGGCCTATTTATAGCTCGCAATTATTATATTCAATTTATAGCTCGCAATTATTATATTCAATTTATAGCTCGCATTTATTATACACACCGCCCCCATCCACAAACCTGCCCTACTGCGAGAGCAGGTTTGTGGATGGGGTCCGCGTGTATAATAAATTGTGCTTTCAGTGTATTGTACAACACTAAAAGATGAAGATGACAGAATTATGAGTTCTGCGGAAAACTTCCTAAGGCATGAAATCACCCGAAATGGCAGGAATAAAGCAAAAGGGAAAAATGAGGTGGGCTGAGCATAGACCCCCATTTTGCTTGGGCATGGGTGCGGTCGCACCGTCATCACCATTATAATTACGTTATTGGCTGGTCCTTTCCAAGGGATCTTATCTATTTTAAATATGTATAATGAATAGACTGTTGATTAATTTTGCAATGAGTTTATGTCCGTGGGTTTCGTCGGGGAATGATGACCAGCACAACAGATAGATGTTGGTGAATACTGAAGATTTCAAGAATAGAACATGGGTACCAAAAAACTCATGGAGAAAATTGTAGAGTGTAGGCTATCAAGCTGAAAGGTGTACCTCAAACATTTTGCAAACCACTAAAATATTTTTTCTTCTGTTATGACAGTAGCTTTATGTTGAACAATTTTTAGAGTTCTATTTTTGAAGTTTAACTTTTAATATATCGATTAACAAGACTGAGCAAAATTTAACATGCATGTGATTTAATCCAGTGTTACTCAACGTTTATTTTAATACGATACCCTTTTTTTTTTCAAAATAAAATCTTTGAACTACATCATGTACCCAAAAGTTTCAAACATAATTTTTTTCTACCATTGCGACAAATTTGTTTAAATAATTTAATCATGATCGATTGTTTTCGGATTTAAAAAGCCCAAAAATAATAAATCGCTGTTTAAGAATAAAGAAATATTTTTTTCCTTAAGTTCAAATATCGAATTTTCTGAAGCAAAAGCACCTGACAGTGAGGAATGCGAATAGGAAAGGTTGAAAGAAATGATCAATGAGACAAAAAAGTTAACAGCACATAAAACTTGAAAGACGAAAGTTTCATTGCGGTGGTTTTCAGGAAGTGAATGCAAAAATCCTGAAAAACTAAAAGAAACCTGTTTGATGAAAAATCACCTTTCAGTCGAAAGCGTTAGAAAAAAAATCATCCTTAAAATGCAAAGACGTTCAGGAGAGAATCTTTATATAATAGTCAAATTATTTACCAAACTTAGTCGGACGAATACTAAAGAAGTAAAAAATTAAAACTCCGAACATCAAATACAAAGTTTCAAAAAATATTTCCTAGAACAAAAAAAATTAAAAAAAATGTGTCCTAGATGTAAAGAAGGTTGGAATGAAAAAGCGTCACTAGATGCAAAAGGAACTTTGGTATTTTTTCATTTCTTTCCGCTCTTCTAGTTATATTTATTGTTTGCTTTATTCCGCAATTGTACTGAGTAGAGAGGAAAAATATCTCCGTGAGAAAAATTACCCATTGCTATTCTTCAGAATATTAAATTGTCTTTTTTCATGCCACGCGGTTTTTATTTCACTTGTCATGGTAATAAATACGAAAATCTGAAGAAGAGATGTTTCCTTGTTCGTGGCAGAAATATTTTCATTAAGGATCAACTTGATTTTATGCATTCATTTCGCGTCAGATGTTTGATCAATGTTCAACTTTTTATCATTTTGTTAGCTTTTTTTAACATCAAATTATTCTCTAAAGCTTCCTTTTGAACGAAAAAGAAAATTAAAACTCTGCATCATTGTTCATTATGTGTGTTTTAATTGAAGCAGCAATTAAAAGTAGCTAATGACAGCTTTAAAAGAAAAGTGATGACGGAAATACCTTTTTTTCCAAACGTTAAGTACAGTAGAGCATCAATTATCCGAACAGTAAGTGGTCACGTGAATAGAGTAGCCGACCACCGATCGAAGGGGGCCGGTGGTCGAGCTCCGGATAAAGCAGAGATATTTCTTTCCTTTTGTTGTTCTGCTGAAGTCTCTCATTCTCAATGCGCATATTGTAAACACAGTTTCCTCTCAGTTTTTTGTTGCAAGCAGCTGCTTGAGGGAGCTGCTTTTTATTTAATTATCCCTAGTACTCTTCAATCCCCAATTGATCAATATCAGGCAATGAGGTGTATATGAAAGTCAAATTCAACGTCACACAGCTGCGGCAAAGAAAACTGATATGATTCACCTGATTAAAGGAAGAACTGCTTAAATTCTGGGACCCAGACCTCTTAACCCATTGCCATCGTCTTTCTTCATACGATTGTAGGACTAATATGGCCGATTGTTTTAAAAAATATGTTAATTTTTATTCTAATGAATAATTTTTCTTGAAATATTGCAAAATACGATGCTAGCGACATCTTTGAAGAATATCCTAAATTTAGTGCACAAGACCGAAATGAAAATGGGCATGAAACCATCCCATAAATCCATTTCGAGTACTCGCGCAGTGAGTGTGAGATGGTTCCACTAAGACCAAGCCCAATGGGTTAAGAATTCGGTTGCGCAGGGCAGGATATCAGAGGTAACGAAGATAAAAAAAAATTAAACTTCGAGCAGTTTTCAAGAATTTTTCTAAAAAACTCTAAAACGGAGAGAAAAATCAACTACTCGTTGACTTTTTTCCTGAATGACTGCGGCACTTGCTTTATCCCCCCCCCCCCTCAAGTGCTGATTTATTGTATTATAATAGTTGCGAATAAAATATTGCAAAAAAATATCGTAGGTCCACAAAACTGTCAGTGATGCAGACAGCCTTTTGACCATTAACACAGAAATAAGAAAAAGGAAACCCAGAAATTTTGAGAGAAATTACTCTGTGATACTCAAAATACATGATTAGTAAATAATTTTATAAATTTAATTATTATATATAGTAAATTATTAAAAGTCAAATATCCATCGCATCATTTCAAATGGCTGCCGCCAAAAAGTGGATGATGATATTATTAACATCCAGTTATCCCATGCAGTTAGCATCAGAATAGCCCGAGATGTAAGGTTTCAGATTTCTCGAAAATCTGACAATTTTAACTCGAGAATCAGGAATCAGATATCTGAATTCACAAGAATTCTTAAGAATTCCCGAAAAATCTAATTGATCTGTGGTCGAGTGGTTAGCGCTCTTGTCTACTAATTAAAAGGGATGTGGGTTCGATCCCCGGGTAAAGCATATTTGTTTGTGCTGTTTTTCTGCTGAGGTCCCATCATGCTCACAGATCTTTTACTATGGCGTATAAACCGACAGGCTCCTGTCAAACCTCTGTCGCAAGAAGGTGCTTCAAAGAATATTGAATTTATTTTATATAAAACTAGAAATCAGTCGATGGCTTCGTCATCTCTTGATTTCAAGCCCGTCGATCCCTATTTGACTTTGAATGCGACACCGGATCTGAAAATACCTCCTATTTGTGGTGTGCGGAAAGCCGTACCCTGTGCAGGTTAAAGAATACGCAGGATGTCCTTGACAGAAAGCTACCATCTGTCTCCCAACAGCTGTCCAGTGCGTCGACTCCGCAACTTTCTCTGAGCCCTCGAGGTCCTTGTGACCTGGGCATTTATCCCATTGTGTGCAAAAAGTGCGGCTCAGAATCAGTGGTGAAAGTAGATTTCCCTTCTTTCCGGTACGCTTCAAAGTATAGCTATGTGTGGAAAATCACACGCAGGCGAACACTCCAGTGAAGCCATCGTACAGGGGTAATAATGACTGTGTGGTGGTGAAAATAAGGTGTCCCTGTATTTTGTCTTTCATTCTGTTTCCCTCAAATAGCGAATGATTTATGCAATTTTAATGTGAAAAAGTATTAATATTTAATGTGAAAAAGTATTAATATACCGAAATGCTTCCTAATTGCGTTCTATTCTTGTATTTCAGCCTTATTCAAAAAATATAATATCTAGATGTTTTTAAAATTATTTTAGAACTTAATGCAATTTTTTAGAAGGAAAAATAAACTTTTGACGGATATTGCAATTATGATCACTCAACTTGCATAATCTAAACCCAAATACCATATATGGCAGTTTTTTAGAATAGCATTTATTGAAGATTCAGAGTAACCTTTAAAATTCTTAAAGTTTAGTCAATGATTATAAGAAGTACGGAAATTTCGCTTCTGTGATATCCCCACAATATATGCAAGATTGCAGCATTAGCAAATCAAAAATGCGGTAAGAAAAGCGTGACTTTTGCCAAAAAAAAGATGCGAGGCGATTTTTCTAAGCACTCTTTTGAGTGCCAAGCGAAATCATCTAGCTTTCCACTCTGGTCACGAGTAACATAGGCTGACATGGAGTTGACAATCAACTTTTGTTATTTGATTATTTTGATTTCGACATTTCGGGATCCGAAACGGCTTCAGGTATCTAGTATGTATACCAGTACTATAACTTGCGACACCGAAAGTTAAATTCCAAGGGATGTATAAAGTGAAAATGCACTAGAGAATTAAACTCTTAGTTGATTAATTTTTTTATACCCTTCAAATAGCTGTTTTCTCATAGGTCTCATAAGAGCATGTCAATTTAAGATGTCAGAAGACCAGTTACGAAGACAAGATCTCAGCAGAAAGACAATGCGAGAAAGAAAATTCATAACTATAGGGTCATAAACCCAGGTCCCATATATGTATGTTTGTGTTGATTTTCTACTGAGGTCCCCCCCCCCCCGCTCCCATACTCACAAAATTCTCTATGGTGATCCAGGTTCGAATCCTTTACTGGCATGATTGTTTGTTCTGTGCTATTCTTGTATAAGAAGGCCTGTATAATCTAGAAGTAGCTTCAACTGCCCTTCATTCTTCTCTATGTAACTTATCAAGCAAAAAGAAAGTTATGAAATACTTCGCGTACAGTTAGGGATGCCACCTTTCCGGTTTTCATCCGGAGACTCCACGTTTTGAAATCTATCTCAAGACTCCGGTTATTGAAAGCAAATTTCTGTTTTCTGCAATTACGGTTTTGAAATGATTAAAGAGATGCCGCCATTTGTACTACCACGGCCTATGCAGGTTATGAAATGAGAAAAACCGTAGATTGTGCACACGATTACCGGGTTCAACCAAACTCAACTCGCTAAAATGACTAGAGAAACCAGCTCCAAAAATTAGCGCTTCCCTTAAAACCAATACTAAATACATTTTTTTTAAATCTACTATGATAGCCAAAACGAAAAAAGTCCCTATATTTCAATTTTCAAAAAAACGAACAAGATTCGAGTGAAAGCAGAATTATGCACGAAAACCGATTATAATGTGAATTGTACAAAATGTTTAGAATATATTCAGAAACCGAAACGAAAAGTTTCTAAAAAGATTGTAAAGATAATTGAATGTATGAATCTAAATTTAAAAAATAATATATATTTTTTATTAAATAATAAAATTTTGAAACAACAATAATGATTGTGTTGATTATTTTAAATTAATATATTGTTATTATTAGTTTTTTTTTTGGGGGGGGGGCGAGCGGAATTTACTTAAAGCCAACTTTATGATCTTTGGATATTTAAACCTCAAAAGGTGACAGCTCTATTTATAGTGCTAATCGAAAATTATATTTAAGAAAAATAATGGCCAACTTTTATGGGACCCTCTCCCAAACTTCAAACTCATTAGTTAAATTTGGGGAAGTATGTGCCCCATCGCCCCCATTAAATTGCCTTCCGTTATGCTCAGAAAGGTTAGGATTTTCAATTCAGCAATATATAAATTATTTACAAAAATATATTTTTTTTTAATTTGCGACATATAGGACAGAGAAGAATCCTAGAAGCTACTCCTAGCTTTTACAGGCCTTCTCATACAAAGACAGGCCCTACTACGACCGAAGTCACTGCTGACCACTGCCTTAGTTATCCCAATAAGTTATACAAAAGTTATCCCAATAACTTTTGGCTATTTCCGTGACTCTCGTAGTTTTAACGTTAATGGTAATTCTTTAACCTTAGTACAATGTAACTTAAACTACCGCTCCAAGACACTTTTAGGGTCGGTGGTGGCTCAGTCGGTAGCGCGCCAGGCTCGTAATCTGTAGTTCCCAGATTCGAGTCCCAGCTGGGTCAGCGTTGAGATTTATCTCTGAAAAATTCCCCGCCCTGTCCACGGTCAGCAGGGGACACCAGTGGGTTTGGGAAGACCGCCATCCGTCGGATAGAACGTTAAACCGTGGTCCCTTATGCGGGAGAGCCATATCCTGTGCATGTTAACCATCCAACACGTTAAAGAACACGCTGGATGGCCTTGACGGGAGGCTACCATCTGTCTCCCAACAGTTGTTCCAGTGGGTCCCCTCCCCCAACCTTCTCTGAGCCTTTGGGGTCCTTGTGACCTGCCATTAGAGAATAATCTCTATGCAGAGTCCACATACTGGAGGTGATTCTAAAAAAATGATTCGTAGGATTTTTCAACGAAATAACGTTTTATCCAAGAGAACTCTGTGGTTTGTTCATTATAATACCACAAAGTTCATAGCAGACAGGAGGATTCCTCCATCTTTAAGGACTTAAGCTGTCAATGCTGGTAGAACCTTCAGACACAACTTTACAAAGTGACCGTTCTACAATTAGAATTTTTAAACGGAAGAAAAAAAGAGAAAACATGCTTTAAGTATTATATTTCTTCGATTTTTTATACTTCGTCATATGGGCATTATTTCCAGGCCGGGCTGTCCAATCAGCAAATTTCTTGTGCATCGATAATTTTATCTGCCAGGAGGCGCTGACATACCATCCTCTTGAGAAGATGACATGTTGTATTGATTCGTATGGAATTGTCGCCTCATTATGGAGGTATTTTTGTCCCTATAATGTTTTTTTTTAAACTATTTTTACGTAACAAATTTCCTTTATCGTAGATTAACATTTAAATTGTTATTAACCGTATAATTTTGTCCTATTTTGTGTTTCGAAGCTCTTATTGTTAGAGATCTAGTAGAGTTCTAAAATTCATGGAAATACAAGACATAAAAATGGAGGGAAAAATTTTAAAATGTGATTTTCTAGGCTCTAATGTTTAGCGATAAATAGAATGTTTTCATTTATATTGATTTTTAAAGATATTCGATGATATACTCTTTACGGAAAATATTGTAATCTGCTTTTTAAATGCATATTCCGTCTGGAATATTCTGGTATAAGAGTATCTATACATCAGTTTATATCAGTTTAATTTTGTTTTAACTTTGCGAATTTATGATTTATTGTTTATTCGAACTTTCGAATATGGTTGCTATTAAGTTTACAAGTTTGCATGTTTTGTATGTACATTTCTGTCACTCTGTCATACAAATATCCTGCCTTAACCCTTTCACCACCAAGGGAAACATTTTTCCCCATTTTAAAATTGGTGATTGTCGTATTTAATTATAACCTTATCTGCATTTTTTATACAGAATGTCAAAATAGAACGTATGCCGAACGCAATTAGGTAAACGGGAACGTTTAGTCCATATCCATCTTTGCAATAATGTTGCATCTGTGCAATGTCCATCTTTGCTTCACAATCAAAAGAAATTACTTCGCAGAATATCATAATTAGCTCATCATTTTGTATAGTAATTTTATTTCATAATTTTGTATTATTTTAGTTAACATCTTGTTCTAATAAACCAATAAATAAAAGACATTGCATAATAAGCCTAACTATAATTTGTGTTACCTTTATAGTCCATTGGGAAAAATATTTCCCATAAAATTCCAAAAAAACTACACATTGTTATGTATTTTTCTTGTGATTTTTATTTATTTTACGTCTAAACAAACTAAAATAAACAGTTTCATACTAATATTTACTCTTAGAAACCTTATGGTCCTGAAAGGGTTAAAGGGTAAAGCAATCGACAATTGTTTACAATTTCGGGGCGTTTTTTTAGTCCTTTAGCAACCAGAATCAGTGGTAATCGTATACCTCTTACCATAGAAAATTGATATCAGAGAGGTTATATATATATGTAGGGGGGGGGGGGGTCTCGGTCCAGGCCTTTTTTGACATATAAAAAAAGGCTTTGAAGTGGAAGGTGGCGCCCTCTATGCGGTCATCGCTGTTTCTTTTCTTAAATCTAGGGATCGGAGCCCGTGAAAAGCCGTTAACATGCCTCCCCTCCCCAGTTTTCATATTGAAATGAACTGTCCACGTACACTGTTCGTTAAGATACTCAGATGAAACTTTCCTAGGGGATTGGAAATGAAAATTGGTTTATTATTTCAAAAAGCAGGTACCAAAATAAATTCGTAATCAAACCTCTTATGTGATTTATCTCATAACATAAATCAATCTCTGAAAACAATCGTTATGTGTTTCGAATTTCAGTTCCTTCTTAAACTTTTATGGTAGCAGACGAATCGCGACTCGAATGAAGAAAGGTGAGAAGCAAACCTGAGACATGAAATATTTTCGTCTGCGAAAAGAAGACGAAATAGCATCATTTTTAAAGCTGATACGAAGTGCTATCTGGCAACAGGAAAATCTCAGGAAAATTAAAATTAAGGGCGGAAAATGGGCAAAGTGTCATTTGATCGCGAAAGCAAATCATTATGTCCTTAATGAAAGATCATTAAGATTCCGAAATTTAATCCTTGAGTTAAATTTAATCAATAAATTCCACTTCCACTTCATTAATCAATCTTTAATGAAGGCATCCTGTTTTTCTACTTATATAACAATAATTAATTTAATTTTGGCTTTTCTAAATCTAAGTCAATATTAGTTTTCATCTTTTCTTCTTATTTTCGAAATAGTTTTGATTCCCTCATTTTAATTATCACTTATATTTTCACCTCATTACGCATCTTTTACAGGTGAGTTTCGTCCAATCTAGAAAGAATGAAATCAATATGAGAACATGAATACGAAAACTGTAACTTGTTATTTCTGTTTTATGCAACCTTGTCGTTGTAATATCAAAGAATTATTATACGCCGAAACATTTCAAAAAAAATAAATGTTTACTTAATGAAACATATTTTTTAATCTGCAGTACCACAATTTTCGTCATCTCTTTTCGTTATCAATAATTATGGTTCCTCTGCCTCGGATGTCATCATTCTCTTCGTCCCACGACTGCAACCAACATCAATACGTGAAACAGGAAAGGGCCGGAAAAAATAGCTTTTCAAAACAATAAGAATTGTCGTGAAAATATCGTAAATCCTGAAAAGGACCAGTCTGGGAAGAATTTAGTGCGGGGTGTTGCAAGATGTGAATGTTTTGATCCAGAACGGCACTCGGTAATCGATTTTTTTTTCTCTCTCTTTAAAATCTATTTATTATTTGAAAGAAAAGAATAAGCAAATGCATAAATAAACGAGTGTTGGAGGAATTGAAAACTGCTTTCGCTCTCAAGCAAGTAAGGTAAGAAATATTTGATTGATTTCTTAAAATCCCTCCTCCCCAGTAAAGATTGCCACCCTAGGGAGAACATTGTTCTGTCATCTGTTAAAAATGTGGGCTATATGTTTGCGAACAGACTTACTGCAATTACTGTTTCTTCCAGCGACATATTGGAAAACTGCACGACAGTGACGCATTTTTCTGTGGATGTCAAAGGTTTGATTTTTTTCTCAAAATCTTGAAATTTCACAAGAGATATCAGTTTCTTTACTGCTCCCACGGGATGCAGTTGTTGTGTGTGTAGCTAAGTGTGCGACTATTGCAAAACAGAGTGAACTCAAATCATTAAGTGTACACTGCTCGACATTGAAAGTGTCCCATCCAGAAGGATATGCCGTAGAAATATGCAAATAGAAGGGTGGGTGTGCGCGATTGAGATATGCAAATGATAATAATTTGGAGCCAATGACATGTGTGGCTCAAGAGATAAAAGGTGCAATAAGGAACAGGAATGGTATTTTGTTTATGCAAGTGGAAGTCGTGTGAACGGTTGATATTAGGTGGTTCTGCTTGAAAATTGTTCAGCGAAGGCCGAAAATGCCTGTTACACGCCGTCGGCAGGTTTATCGCTATTTGGATGTTTCTGAGAGAGGAAGAATTATAGGCCTATGTGAAGCTGGATGGACTACACGTCGTGTCGCTGCTCATGTTCATTGGGATGCACGAACTGTTGGACGCTGTTGGCAACAGTGGCTAAATGAAGGTTGTAGCAGAGGAATTGGTGCTGTCAAACAGACGTCAGCACGGCTTGATAGGCGCATTGTTCGACATGCTCGTTCGTCACCACAGAGCACTGCAGGCGATATTCGACGGGCTGTGTCAGCAGCCATGGACGTCCCTATAATGACCCGAACGGTAAACCGAAGGTTGCATCAGGCACACCTGTGCTGTAGGCAACTGTTACGTCGACTGTCATTAACTGCAAACCATCGCAGCGTCCGATTAGCTTGGTGCCGAAGTCGTGCAAACTAGGGTCACGAATGGAGCACTGTTGTGTTTAGTGATTAATCTAATTTCTGTCTGGGCCCATGTATAGCGACAACCTGGCGAGAGGACGGATCCAGGTTTCGTTTCTGACCGGCACACTGCCCGTCAGCCAGGCATAATGGTATGGGGTGCTATTGGATATGACAGCAGGTCACCTCTTGTCCACATCACGGGAACACTGACAGTTGCACGATACGTTAGCACGGTTCTGCAGCCCGTTTTGTTACTGTTCCTGGCATGACAACGACTGTGTACACACTGCTAGGGTCTCCACATAATGTTTGCAACATGTTCAAGTATTGCCATGGCGAGCACGATCTCCAGATTTATCCCCAACAGAAAATCTGTGGGACCACATTGGACAACGTATCCAATCCTCTCACCAGCCAGAGAGGAATCTCGATGAATTATGGGAGCGAGTCAACGTTGCTTGGTGTGTAATTCCTCAGGACCATATCCATCGACTGTATGACTCATGCCACGTCGTAGTGCTGCCTGTATTGCCGTTCACGGCGGTGCGACCATTTACTGAGGCAGTCATATTGTGCTACATTATCTGATCTTCTAACCACTGTAAGTGGCTGAAAATCAAATCATGGTATGCCAATATATATTGCTATGTGTGTACTACATTTCACCCCTATCTCCTCACTCTTTCTGCAATTTCAATGTCGTGCAGGGTATTTCATCCAATTTTGTTATCAATGGTTTTGTACCCTTGAAATATTTAAATCTTTTTCACGTGAGATTTTGAAAAAAAAATCGTTGTTCTTTGCAGTGAACTGTTTGATGCGTCCTGTTAACCAACATCTAGTTTTGATGTTTGAATTTTTAGTATCATTTCGTATACAATAATACCAAAAAACACTATTTAACCTTTTGGAGACGGCTGTCGTGTCAAGTTTCTAACCTAAAAGGACTGCAGATTCACATTGACTTCCACCCCCACCACCACCTCAGTAAAAGCGGTTTCTAGCCCCCTCTCCCCTCACCACGGGTGGCGAGAACCCACAAGCCTGCCACGCTTTCTCTTCCCTCCTCCAACAACTTCCTAATAGCCAGTTATGTACAGAGGTTGGTCAAAATAATTTAAGCTTTCGAATGTTTCTGAACGGAAAGTTCAAAGTCTCGTGAGTGTTGAAAATAAATTAAACATCAATAATAACAGTTTGGGTCAAATAATTTTTATAAGACGTTTAGTTTTAGTTTTTGCGATTTTTTTTAAGTCCTTAATGGGGGGCAGTAAATCTCCCACAACTTCTCTATCTTTCCCTGTGACGTAGTAAAATATAAATTAGTTTCAGCATAGTTAGAAGACTGATTCACTTAAGTTATGTATAATCCCAAAAAAGGTATATTAATTTGAGCCTTAATAAAATCAGCCACATAGTAAATAATGACAGGGAGTTTATTTCTTCTGATGTTGACTATAAAGTGTTAGAAGTTTTCTTATTTAGCTGATGGTGTGTGTGTGAACACAGAATCGTGTAGGGTCAAACTTACGCCTAAGCTACAGCTTAGGTCTCACGATTATGAGGGCCTCAAATGTTTAAAGTTTACTGTCACAATTTTTCTTTAAATATGTAAATTAATCTATTGTGCAAACACTGTTCTTCTCAGCTTTAAAAGTCATTTTTTATACCAACTCAAGTATAATGTTTTCACTATATCAATTTCGTATTTTTTTTAATTTTCCCTCCAATCAGAATAATAAGTATATAACTTATTTCTACTTTCGAAATTTTGGAGCCTCTTAAATTTATTGTAGCTTAAGGTATCTTAAACTTGGGGTCTCAGAAGGTCAAAGTCCGGCCATGGAATCATGTGATCAAATTTGAATAAAAAAATGGAAAAGAAGGTGGATAAGATTAAATTTCATGATAGTTGAGGAGCTGGATAAATTCCTTAATAAACAAAGTGTCTGAACAATTTCTTAATTTTCGTAAAAGCGATATTCAGTTTCCTACTTAACAAGAGAATGAATAAATTATTAATGACTGAAGCGTATGAATAAATTTAAAAGAAAGTACGAGAAAAATTGATTTTTCTTCGTCTGAAGGCGTCTGAGTCAGCGACCAGATCGCGAAACATCGAGTGAAGAGGCATTTTGGGCACGTGAAAATGGAATGGGAATCTTGATCGGCTGCTGGAATTTGGATTGAGAAAAATTGGTTTATTTGGAATTGTTGTTCCAAGTAAAACGCAATCACCTATAGATATATATATCTAAATGGGGAGAGGGGGGCATACTTCAGAAGGAATTTTTTGATTTGTTTTTTGGAGTAAGTTGAAGGCTCGAAGATTTTGGCATCTGAGAGGAGAGTGATGCGAGGGACCGATATTGGATTTTATTATTGTGTTGTTTCGAGAGTGGAGATGGGAAAATGAGAAAGACCAAAGAGGAAAAGAATTTTGGAAGAATGAAAAACAGATAAATTAAACGACTTGCGTGATATGCACTGAAATATTACTCTCGGAAAGACTAGATGCCGTTTATCATAGGAAAAGGATGAGAGGAATAAATACTTTTGTTTTCAAATGGGTTTTGAAAATGGTTAAAAACTTGGTCCCAACTCTAATGCTGCAGATACTGCAATTGTTTATCTGATTTTCATGTGAGGGGAATTATAATGTTGGAGTTAACGATCTTTTTATTTAAAAAAAAAAACGAAATTTGCCAATGGTGCATTATAAAAACACGTACATTTTGATGATTTACACATTCAATATTAAATTCACACTGCATTCGCATTCATATTTGCACTGATGGAAAATATTTAGTATATAATTATGAAACACAAGCGAGATTAAATTATATTTAATATTAATGATTAATATGATTAATAAGGAAAGTTCCCCCCGGTTTTGAATCCCTTATAAGGCATGGGAGTCTGCCCTGGAAATGTGATTTTTTTAAGTTAAAAGAAAACTGAAGGATTTACATCATCTAAAAAAAAAAGCAGTGCCGCTTTTTCAAAGATTCTTACCCCCCTCTCTCTTCCTCTGAGATAATTCTGCGGAAGCCACTGCATGAGATGTTTTTCTGAGGTATATTGTCCTTCTGTTAAGTTTGGAGTTTCCTCACAGATCTCTTTTAGGACGTCTTATAATGATAGGCCCCCATCAGGCTTCTTTGGCACATAAGGGTTCGCTTGAAGAGCAATATACATTAATTTAATCGAAGAAAATATTTCATCTATATTTAACAAGGCGAGTGCTGTGATGCTTTTTTTCTTTGATATAATTACTAGCAGAAATCCTGTGGAAATCAACGGTAGAAATCAACTGTAACATTCTTTAATTTAATATAAAAAGTGATTGCAAATAATCTGAGCATTTAAATATTTTTTTTATTAAAAAATATATTTTTTTAATAAAAGTAATAATATTTTATTTAAAAATTCATAATATTGTAATGTAATATTTATAAGTTATAAAAATCATTGATACCCTATTGAAGTTTATTTTTATGCTCTCCTTGTTTACTTTGTACACTTGAAAGCGATATTCAGTTTCCTGCCAAACACTTTTTGTGTTTGTGATGATGATGTTCCTAATTACGATTCTTATTTTCTCTTCTGAATTGCCCAAAGTTGCGGGCAGTGGTGAAACATCACCACACAAAGAAGTCGAGGGGGGGGGGGAGGTAGAGCTGGTAAACGAAAAGGGTTGTTCATGTGCATATGTGGAGGGGGGAGGGTTAATTACAATAAAGGAATCAAGAGCTTTCTTTAAAAATATGAAATTTGTCGACGACGTATTACAATAAGACTCATCAAATGATCTCAATTGTTACAATTTGAAATAGGGAAACTTCTGCCATGCTATTGATCCAATGGTTTAACTTCAAACTAAAACTTCAAGGATCCATGCATTGAACACTAAACGCGTACCGAAATTTTTTTTTTATTTGGTCTTTCCAATGACATTTCATTTCTATATGCATTATATGTAGTTTTTTAATTAATATTCTAATCCACTAGGATTATTTGTAATCCCTTATATTAGGCCCACACATCTTCTATTTTAATAATAAAAATGACCTATATAAATTCGTTTTTTGAAGATCCGTAGATTCGTTCACTTACGGCCAAGCAAAATAGTGTATGCCCAAATATATCTAGCTATTTTTGGGAATGCACTCTCATTTCCCTTATATCCTCCCTATAGCCATGCTAGTTTTAGAGCTCATAACGCTTACAGAAAACAACTCTATCATGAGACATGTAACATACACAGTCATATCAGAACATTATGACCACCTACCATAGTATATATATATATGGTAGGTGGTCATATTATTCTGATGCAATTGTGTTTATTTATATTTCCAAATGTCACAGGTCTAATACCTATTTTAAGCTTTGTAGTGGAGAAAAATGGAAGGTAAAAAACGATCGAGTAATCCAAGTGGATCTAAATCGAAAACTATTTATGTAATGCATGTAAAATATAATTCCCCGTCATATGAAGATAAGCCTTTAGTTAAAGATAATTTTATCTAAATAGCAGGAGGACTGTAGTTGCTTAAACACAGTGAACTTTACAGAACTTCCAGTGTGTAGCCTCAGCTAGCTCTGTCATCGAGCGTTTTGTACAGACGGAGATTTAGCTTCTGACAAGATAAATACAGAAACAAGCACTAAAGCTATTTCCAATATTGTAAATGGGGGAGTGTGCATACAATAGGACGGCATCCCACTATTTCCAAAGATGTAAAAAAAAACTAGCTCTATCTAGCATAACGTACACCATTCTAGACAAGAGGTTGAGGGCTGCGCCATTCCCAAGAACTGCACATGTGTGCAAGTGAGAAAGTTATCTGACATCTTTAGAGTTTTTTTTTTGGTGGGGGCGGTTCATAGACTCGATGTATATTGCCATACACCTAGTTAAAAAATTCCCTTTCTAACGCTGGCTATTGCATTGGGTGTCTCGAGGCTATGTTGTTAAAGGGGTACCGACAGTCTGATAAATAATGTGGATCTTTGCGTTGTGTAATTCAACGCTTCTTACCAAAACGATTTGGCATTCCTCCCGACCTTTCTTCAACACTCAGGCGTCCGGGAAATTATCCAAGTCAGCGGCGTCCCAGGGAAGACAAACTTCAGGTCATTCAGGGTATTTTCATTTCAGCCGAATTAATATGGTTTACCATAAGAATTAGAAGAAAAAAATTGGCATTGCATCAAATGAGATGGTAAGTTATTTCGCTCAACTATTACAGGTTGCCATCTCGGGAGACGGGTACCATGATGCCGTATCCTACTAAGGATAACCACAGTGAGCATCCTAGAAAAAAGGCAGCACAGAAATCAAATTCCACAGGCATTTAAATGATAAATGATATGAGACTAGAAACACTTTAACTTTAATTCAAAAGAGATTGTATCTGCTAACTTGCATCTATTCAGCAATTCACCTATCTTAATTAACTTTAACTACACTAACTCAACTGACTGTTCACTGATAAGAAACTACTTTAACTTAATTAAATTCTACATTATTCTGTTAAATAATTCTTTTCTTGGCAAGCAAAACTAAATCTATATTAAAGCCTATCTCCTGTACCACTCCTGCAGGCCTGAATCATACTCAGTTTTGAACTCTTCTCCCAACTATCTGTAGGTAACTTCCACAACACTGAGATATTTCTTGGGTGCAAACTGAACCTTTCTTTTGGACATCTATTTGTAAATGGGCTCTGCTCCATCAACGGTACCCATTGGACATCTGTTGGGAGACAGATGGTAGCCTCCTGTCAAGGCCATCCAGCGCGTTCTTTTTCTTTTGCACAGAGTATGGCTCTCCCACACACGGAGCCATGGCTTAACATCCCATCCGATGGACAACGGCCTTTCCAAACCCATTGGTGTCCCTTACTGACTAAGGGAAGGGAGGGGAGTTTTGCAGAGATAAATTACAACGCTGGCCCAGATGGGACTCGAGCTTGGAAATGTAGATTCCGAGCCTGGCGCGCTAATAACTGAGCCCTCCCCTGGCGTTTTGCTAATATCGAAAGAGTGTTGCTGACGTCCACAAGTAAAAGTTCCCGGACACTACCACAGAAATGTTCTACACTGGAATGACAATTTATTATAAAGACTCGCCTAATACCTACTGGGTCCACCTTTTCCCTTCACAACAGCAGCAACACGTGGACCATGGACTCTACCAGGTGTTGGAAACGTTCGCTGGTAATAACGCACATGATGGAATTCTATGATACATTCTATGATGGAAATGTTCGCTGGTAAAGCCCATGATTCTATGATGGCCAGCTGTAAAGCGCAAAGAGTTGCTGGTGGTGGGTTTTGGGATCTAGTGCATCGATCCAGTTCGTTCCACAGATTCTCAATAGTGTAAAAATCAGGAGAGTGAGAGGGCCATTTGAGGACTGTGAACTCATTGAAATGCTCCTGCAACCAGTCCTTTGCCAAATGGGAGTGATGAGATGGGTCGTTGTCTTGTTGAAAGAAGACATCCATGAAAGAAGGATAGGCCATGAACAGCAGTAGTTGACGAGTACATCAGCATAGCTTTACGCGATGATGGTGGTCTCAGTAGGTATAAGGAACCCCAAGGTGGCCTACATAAACATACCCCAAAACATATACCGCTCTACAGACCTGTAACACCCCAAATGAGTTGGTTGCATGGCCATGTGTTGTCTACACCACACGCACAACCTCCCATCAGTGTGTTATAGTTGGAACCTCGATTTGTTGGACGTTCCATTGGCGATGTTCCTTCACCCACTGCAGCCTCACAGCCAACTGAGGGGCTATTGACAAAGGTACTCGATGTGGGCACCAGCTGGAATAGCTCAGTCATGCCATCGTACGTCAAATGGTCTTTGCACACAAACCTTTGTAGGTGCCTCGCTGTTGAATGTTGACATTATTATCTGCACTGAGGCCCTCCATTTCGATATTAAGATATGAGAGAAGCTGAGCTCGCCTTGAACACCAATGACCTGGTTATGGCCACATTTTTTCTTGGGGATGCAGGTTTTGTCAGATTTGATGTAGTCTTGGTATACACGTGAGACGGTCACATGGGGGAAATCCCAGATGTTCTGCAGTTGTGGATATATAACCCACTATTTTCCTTGCTCCAACTATCTGCCCCTTGATCGAAATTACACAGGTTGCCGTGTTTACCCATCATAACATCCGGAGGTACGTTATACAGCAGATAGATGTCTGTCCTATTTATAGCCCATAAGGAGTTTGTGCTGGCTGCATTATTGGGGTGGAGTAGGGGCCGGTTTGTAGATGGATGCGGTGTGTATAAGAAGTTGTGCTTTCAGTGTACTTGACGTAAGTAGAGGCTCGATTAGCCATCCCCAAAAGTTGTTTACTTCGTTGTAGGGTTCAGTGGGTGGTTTTAGTCATGTACCCCAAACTCTCTTTCTGACATCGTTGGTTGCTGTCCTATTGTTCATTAAGCTCGAACGTTCTAAAAATAGGAACACTTTAACCATGGATTATGATACCCATACAAAGCTTATTAAACTATAATTTATCTTTCATTCCTTAAATTTAAACTTTACTCACACACATCAGAGAAAAGGGGACAAATTGTTACTGTCAGTGGAATAGCTGTTGAACCAGCGAATTGTCAAATTTTGTGGTAGAGTGTCAAAAACCATAAATAAATCACTTTTCCTAAAAGTTTAGCCTTTTCCATATCTAGTGCCCTCTAACGATGCAAATTAAAACCGTCTAAGGATTTAAAAAAAACTCAGTCATAATGTTTATTAGTATCAATTCAAGAATCAATTCAAGAATCAATTCAAGAGCAAGAGAATTTTCAATTGTCTCTTAAGACAAAACAACTGGGTCCCCCTACCCCGGGTATAAGGGGCAGCTTATTGTTGCAAATGCAAACCTCATTTCACATTTTACCATCAAATTTTAAATTTCTTGCTTAAATACATCGCTTGCAATACTCCTTTAAAACACCGTAATTTTCAAATTTCCATCTTTAGAGGGGGCTAATCAAAATTTTGGGGGAGATTCAGAGAGTACGAATCGTAACATTTCATTAATACCTATTCAACCCAAAAAGGATTTTCAATTTATCTTTGGAAAGTAAGAAAAGTTCGAATGCCTACAGAGAGACAAACAGGCGACAAAATGAAAACATTAGCTCATATTTTTTAAAATGGGAAAAAATGTATTGAAGTCATGTAATATTCCGTGCTTTTTTAATGGACTAGAATACCTGTTCGTATCTGGAAAATTCAGTTCGCGAGTAAGCGGAACATTTCAAGAATTTTTTCAGTTCTATTTCTTATTAATTGTTATTTTAATGATTTAGATAATATTTAAAATTACTTCAATTTATTTTGGGACTGGTAAGTTTTCTCTGATTTGAATACAATGTAATGAAATAAAATTTCATTTTAGATTTTGTTAACATATGTGCATGAATAATATTTTTTATATAAAAAGAAATCTATGAACTGATATTAGTGAGAAATGTTTCCTGTGTTTTTATTTTCGACATCTTGATTACGCCAGTATACATAATAACAGTAATACTAGAAGTCCGCATATCGCTTCTGTCGAATATCGAAGTCTCGTTTTCAGAGAAATTGAAGTTTTTCGTTTACTTACTTTTTCATCCTTTAAACATTTAATACGAAATAATGGATGATTGGAAAAGTGCAAATGGTAGTATTTTATTAGTACATTAGTATTTTATTTGTTATTTTTTCCTTAAAATTAAAAAGTTGTTTTCTTTACACCTCTCTGAAAAAAGGGGGCAGATTGTTTCTGCTAGTAAAATTTCTTCTGACACCTACCATTGAAATTTCAAATTTCTACCACACACAGATCACTTGCAATATTTTTTTAAAGTTTCGCCATTTCCGTATTTAGTGCCGTCTAACAATGTAAATTAAACAATCTAAGGATTTGAAAAGTGCGAAATATAATTTTTCGTTAGTATTAATCGAACTAAAAAATAAATGATCCAATTAGCTATTAAAAGAACAAATTTTCATTTTCCCTCCTCCTCTGGAAGTGAGAGGCCAACTAAAATTAATTTAACAAATGAAAATTTTAGACAACTAAATTAAAATGAATCATTCATTGTTGCCACAACAAACCTCATGACCTTCACATTCCAACACCAAAATTTCGGATTTCTATCAAAAATACTTCGTTTTCAAAAACTTTGGTTTAAAAGTTTGCAATTTTTAGATTTATTCACCGGTTAGAGGTCACGATTATAGCTTTTTGGAGATTCGAAAAGTGCGAATTGTATTATTACGACAAAGCCTATCAGAAGCAAAAAGAAATTTTAAATGATCTCTACAAAGAAGAAAAGTTGGATGTCTTTGGAGGAAGAGACAGACGATAAAGTGAGAATATTTTCACATATTCTCTGAAAACGAGATAAAAAGAAAATAAAGCTTGAATGTCCACAGTTGGAAAAGACAGGTGGAAAAGACATCACTATTTGTTGAAGTTAGAAAATGCCAAAAACGTAAATAGTATTTCAAAAGATTTAGACAAGCAAGAAATTTGAAATTTGTGTGGTAGAGTATGGTGATCAAAGGAGTTATATTGACAGCAACGATTTGGCTGTTTACCCCAATGGGGGTGGGAAAAAGGAAACGTTTTAATGGACAATAAAAAATTCCTTTTACTGGATACCAAGGATAAGTAATAATAAAATAATACTATTCTCACTTCCAGAATCATCTATTAGTTCGAATTTCCACCATTAGAGGGCAGTAAAATTAAAAAAGGACAAACCTTATTCCTTTTGAATCGAGCATAATAGTGTTCAAAAATGTTGTTATTATGAAGTACTGTGATATAAAATGTTACTAATGTAACAAATAATATATATTAGAGCATTCTATATGCAACGAAAGTAATTTAACTTTTTAGTTATTTAGTGGGATTGCGTCCGTAATGGCGAATGAAGGGGAATACCGGAAATAATCATCGTATTGAATATTCATCATTTTATATCTTCGAATATAATTTTCTACTTTGCTTAAAATAGAAATGTAAGAATTATAACTTCCAAAATACACATAAGCACTATGAATAACAACAGTGCTTTTCCTTTTCTCATGAAATTTTATATACTTACTGTACCATCATAGGTAGTTAAAAATCCTGAATTTGAAAATTTTTCGGCAATTAATTTTTGCTCTACAAAGACTTGAAATTCAGAGAATTTTGTAATTTTGATCCTACCGATAATCATATTATTACTAATAACTTGAGTTAGAGATAAGGTAGAAATATAATTAAAATGTAGTTGTCTTCCTCTTTTAATGAACTTTAAACAGATATATCACATGGCTACTTTCTGACATGGTCAAATCACGAGGTCACTTCAAAAATTTGACCTTGGATTTTTCAAATAACTTGCTTTAAAATTTTTAAAAAATTCATGTTCTTTCTTTCATATTTCAAGAATATGACCACGAATTTTTTACTTGGGATCTAGATGGAATCATTATTTAACATATTTTTAATCGCGTTAGTGTCTTTAAAAAGCCTCTCCAAAAATTAGGTCTATTACTATAAACCTTGATAAAATTAAATCTGACATAAAAGAAATTTACTTTGCTAACTTAGAAGGCATACTAATACTAAAAACTTGCTAGAATGATGATTGATGAAAATGCACTGAAACAGACTTTTATTTTTCAATGTACAAGTTTCTTTACAGAATTCGTTCTACATTCCATCTCCTGTTCAGACAAATTGTAGGTGCAGGTAGTTGCAGTATTTCGCAATAAAATATTCATCCTTAGAGCCAACAATGTTACTTCCATTTTCTTCAACAAGTTCCATTGCTTTGATATTTTCCAGACTTAATAATTTCCTAGAGCTGTCACAAAATTTCATTCCATTTTTTTGATGCACTCATTTACCGAACACATCCAGTCCAAAGCCTAATCCAGTCCAAGCCGAACACATCCAGTCCAGCCCTAACATTTGTTAAAGTTTTATACTTTTCTTTTTAAAAGGATTGCAACAGTAAATGTTTAAAATTACGTGTAACTGCTTTAGCCATCATGAATGGGGACGGGGGGGTGGTTCAGTCAGTAGCGCCCCAGGATCATAACTTGCACTTCCCTGTTGATGATGGTTGGCTTCCAAGTTGATTGACTTCCCAGGTCCCCTGATGATTTATCTCCGTAAAACTCCCCGCCGAGCCCTCTGTCAATAATGGTCATGGATAGGCTTGAAAAGTCCGCCGTCTCTCGGAAGGGAGGTTAAGCCGTGGCTGTATATGAGAGAGCCATACCCTATGCACGCTAAAGAACACGCTGGAAGGCCTTGATGAGAGGCTACCAAATGTCTCCTAGCGATGTCGAGTCCTTCCCCCAACCCTTTGTGAGCCCTTGAGGTTCTCGTGATCTCCTCCATTTAGCCCATTTCGGGAAAAAAATGCTGTCCCGAGGTAAAACAACCAAGCCATCAAAAATTCAAAAAGGAGCTGCCACTAAGAATGAAATTTCCCTTTTGTTTTGCTGTTATTTACAATGCAAGCCACTTAAAGTAGTTAACTCAATCTCGATGTTTCCCTCATCAGCGTAAATGCAAGAGTCTCAGCTCTGCACAGTAGTGCCTTGCCCGTGCTTTTATGAGAATGTCAGTTCCTGCCAGATTATGTACAGACTTGGGCCTCTTGTGACATTCCCTCAATTGCTTCTGCTGCATAAGTAAATTATAAGGTTTCCTTTTTGTTCCCTTTGTGCAAAAAGAAAAAAAAAAAGATTTACAAGGCACTTTTTGTTTATTCACATTTATTTTGTTATATATTTATTATATACATTTATTACTTGCATTTATTTATTATCCAGTTTTTTTATTTTATTTCATGTTCAATTACAGTAGACGTGGTAATTTTACCAGGTCTACTGTAATGGAAATACGTACTAAAAAGGTATTTTATTTTTATCATTAGTTCCAAATTTAAATTTGTCAAATTTTGCAGTAATAAACCTAATTTTTGGAGAGGTTTTTCAAAGACATTAATGCAATTAAATATATGTTAAAATATGATCCCATCTAGATCCCATATTCAAATTTCGTATACATATTCTTGAGACATGAGAGAATGAACACGAAAATTTTAAAGCATGTATTTTTTGAGAACTTGAAGGTCAAATTTTTGAAACAGTGACCTTGAGATTTGACCATATCACAAAGTAGTCAGCTGACATCAGTTTAAAGCCCATTAAAAGAGAAAGACAACTGTATTTTAGTTATCTTTCTATCTCATCTCTATAATTCAAGTTATTAGCAATAATATGATTATCGATAGGTCAAAATTACAAAATTATCTCAATTTCAACTCTGTACAGCAAAACCTAATTGGCATAAAATTTCAAAATTCAGGATTTTTAACTATCTATGATGGTACAGGTCTGTAAATGGTAGCTAGGTAGTCACTGGAAGGAGAGCAATACACCAATCCCCTGTGATGATGCATAGAACCGGCCAGGCCTAGCACCTAATGTCCAACCCCGCCTTCTCGTGGTGCGGACCGTTAGTAACTTTCAAAAGAGATACTCTCTTGTGGAAGTGAACGGAAGGGGAGGGCTGCCAGATTAGTGTGGCCTACTGATCTGGACAACTATGGCTACTTTTCTTTTTTTTTCTACCCTGCTGAAGAGTGGTCAACCACACAGGGTCCTGGTGCTGACCATATAAACCCACGGGACTGGACAGATATATGGCTCTGAGCTTGATTATGGATCCTGATTTTGCTGCACTGGTGGGCTTCTGTGGAGGGAAAATCTTCCGCTGTGTTTTCTGTTTGTTTGTGGGTTGACAGCCCCAAGTGAATAGATCCACAGGATATGTTTATCAGCTGGTGGATAATCCTGAGCAGAAGTCATCACAGGCACCTGAACTCTTTGCTTCTATTGGCATCGTCAAATTCTACATTGGAGGAAGTCTTCCAGTGTAGATGGCTTCAGCCTTTAGTAGTGGGGAAACGGGTCTTTGCCCCATGTCTGCGATTAGGGGGCTGTTTGATATTGTCGGCATTCCCTCTCTCAATAAACATAGTTTCTTTAAACATCCCACTAACCATTTTCTCTCCATAGGTAGTTGGAATGTGAGGACTCTGCACAGAGCTTTTTCTCTTGATGTCCTCACACAAGAATTCCACCGTTATAATTTAGATATTCTCGGCTTGCAAGAGACCAGATGGACAGATAAAGGTCAGATTCTTAAAAATAATCTTAAATTTCTCTTTTCAGGGAGGGACGACAATAAGCATCACCAAGGCGTGGGTCTGCTTCTCAGCAGACACGCTAGTGATGCTCTTCTAGGATATGAGTGCATTAATGAAAGGTTTCTTACAGCAAAATTTCAGACAAGCGTTAAAGACTTGAATGTTATCTGCTGTTATGCCCCCACTGAGGATGCCGATGAGGATGAGAAGGATAGGTTTTATGAACAACTTCAGGATATTTTGAATTCTGTCAAGAAAGGAGATATTACCCTTGTTCTTGGTGACTTCAATGCCAAAGTTGGTACTGACTCTGACCTTTGGGGAGGAGTAATAGGCCCTTTTGGTATTGGTAGCTGCAATGGCAATGGGCAACGTCTCCTATAGGTAAGTAAACTCAATGGATTCAGAATAACTAACACTTATTACAAACACCGCGACATACATAAGTACACATGGGTTTCACCTGATGGGCTGCATAAGAATATGATTGATTACATATTAATTAACAGCAAATGGACTAGTTCTGTTAGGAATACCAGGGCATATAGGGGAGCTGAAATTGGATCTGACCATTACCTTGTTAAAAGTGTGTTGCAACTTAAACTTAAAAAGTGTTGTGCTAGGGTTAAAAAATTTACTTTTAATACTGAAGCTCTGAAAGATCCAGTTATAGCCAAAGCTTACCATGATAGGTTACTTAGTCATTATGACAGTCATGGTTTGCTTACTACTGAAGTTGAGGAAGAATGGGATCATTTTAAACAGGCTTTTTTGGACACTAACAGTACTCTTTTAGGAAAAAAGGAGCAGAAGAGGCAAAATTATCTGAGTGATAAGGCACTTGAGCTTATTTCGGAAAGAAAGAACTACAGGAATGCCCTTAATCAATACCCTACTAGTCCTAATAGAAAGCATTACAGAGACCTTAATAAACTTGTAAAGGATCAGTTAGCTGCTGATAAAAATTTTTGGCTTGATGGTTTGGCTGACAAAGCCGAGGAAGCAGTTAGACAGCACAACAGCAGAGAGCTGTACCAGATAGTTAATGTTTTGTGTGGTAGAAAACGGACAGGCATACAAGGATTGAAGGATAAACAAGGTAAGGTTATAGAAGGGGAGGATTCTGTCATGGCTAGGTGGGCTGAGCATTTCAGTGATGTTCTAAACAATGTAGTTAGTTCTACTCCCATTGTTTGCAATGATGATAGATGCATTGGTGGCTTTAATGGTGGCCCTATAACACAATCTGAAGTTAGTTTGGCTGTTTCTAAACTTAAACTTCATAAATCCCCAGGGGTAGATGAAATTACTACGGAAATGCTTAGAGCTGGGAATGTTTCGGTTACCACTTGGATGACTGAAATTCTGAATCTCTTTTATGATAAAGGCATGGTTCCTAAGGATTTTACCAGAGCTATTGTTATCCCTATTTTCAAAAAAGGTGATCGCAGTTCTTGTGATAACTATAGGGGTATCAGCCTACTCTCTGTTCCAGGTAAAGTTCTTTCCATGATTGTGCTTAATAGAATTAAGAATCTGGTTGACAGGCAATTGCGTGATGAGCAATGTGGATTCAGAAGTGGTAGGGGATGTGTAGATCAGATATTTTCACTTAGGCAGATTCTTGAGAAATGTTTAGAGTTTCAGAAACCTTTGGTTGCTAGCTTTGTTGATTTCAAAAAGGCTTTCGACTCTGTTGATCGTCATAATTTGTGGTTGATTGTGAGATCATATGGTATACCAGACAAGTTAGTTAACATAATGAAAGCTCTCTATAATAACACTGAGTCGTGTGTGAGAGTTGGTAAGGCTTGTAGCAATTGGTTTAGCATTACTTCTGGTGTTCGACAAGGGTGCATTTTGTCTCCTTTTCTCTTTAGCTTGGTTATTGATTATGTTATGCGAAATTCACTTCAAGGGAAAGATTTTGGCCTTAAATGGGCTGGAGATACGAAAATTTCTGATTTAGATTATGCTGATGATTTAGCCCTTTTGGCAAATGATGTTGATGAGATGAACTCTTTCATTCGAGCTGTTGATGAGACTGGTAGTAGAGTAGGTTTGGTTATAAACAGTGAGAAAACTAAAGTGATGAAAATTGGTCAGGCAGGCTGTGATTCAGTTAATCTGATTGGTTGCAGTCTTGAGCAGGTGTCACAGTTTAATTATCTTGGGAGCTATGTAACAGATAATGGTGATGTGCGGCATGAGATTAACAGACGAATAGGGATTGCTGCTGGGACTTTTAAGAATCTATGGAGAGTGTGGAGAAATAGGCGTATACACCTAAAGACTAAAATTAGACTGTATAATAGTTTGGTTCTTTCTAGGGTTAGTTATGGTAGTGAAACTTGGACACTTTGTAAACAAGATAACAGGAAACTAAATGCTTTTGATTCCAGATGCTTACGCAGTATCTTGGGCATTAGGTGGTTCAACTTTGTAACTAATGATGAGATTAGGAAAAGGAGTTTGCAACCTCCTTTAAGCAGCATATTGTGCAGAGAGAGACTCCGTTGGTTTGGCCATGTTGCCCGTATGAATAATTATAGATTGGCGAATAGGGTTATGAACAGTGTGCCTAAAGGCCTCAGAAAGAAGGGGAGACCTAAGATGCGGTGGGCAGACAATGTCAAACAGGACCTTGTTAGAATTGGTGTGCAGTGGCCAGATGCAGTCGATGTAGCTCAGGATAGACTTGCTTGGAGAACTAAATTGCACAGTCTGGTTGGACCTCCGTAGCCCATGGCTGCTTGAGGATGATGATGATGATGATGATGATGGTACAATATGTTTACAAAATTTTATGCAAATCCAAGGGTGATTTTATCTGACTGATCAATTTTCATCACCTTATTTCTTTTCTCTGTTTATCACCAAACCTACTCTATTACCAGTCTCATGAGCAGCCCTAATGAAAGAATTCATCTCATCAACATCAGTAGCCAACAGGGCCAAATCATCTGCATAATCTAAATCAGAAAGTTTGAAATCTCTAGACCATTTAACGCCAAAATCTTTCCCTTACAAAGAATTTCGCATAACATAATCAATAACCAAATAAAACAGAAAAGGAGACAAAAATGCACCCTTGTCTAATTCCACTAGCAATGCTAAACCAATCGTTGAAAGACGTACCAACTCTCACACATGACTCAGTTGGTGTAATGAAAGCTCTCTATAATAACACTAACTTATCAGGTATTCCATATGATCTAACAATCAACCACAAATTATGTCGATCAACAGAGCCAAAAGCCTTTTTGAAACCTATAAAGCCAGCAACCACAGGTTTTTGAAACTCTAAACATTTCTGAAGAATCTGCCTAAGTGAAAATATTTGATCAATGCATCCCCTACCACTTCTGAATCCACATTGTTCATCACGCAGTTGTCCATCAACCAAATTCTTATTCTATTAAGTATAATCATGCAAAGAACTTTATCTGGAACGGAAAGTAAACTAATTCCCCTATAATCATCGCAAGAACTACGATCACCTTTTTTTAACAATTGGGACAAATATAGCTCTAGTAATATCCTTAGGAACAACACCTTTATCGTACAAAATATTCAAAATTTTAGTCAGCCATGTGACAAAACAAATGTTCCCAGCTCTGTGCATTTCAGTGGTGATTTCATCCATCAATAGGTATTTATGCAGTTTTAATTTAGAGATAGCCAAAGTGACTTCGGAATATGATGTAGGGCCATCATTAAAGTCAATAAAGCATATATCCTTATTTCAAACAATGGGATTAAAAGTAATCACATTATTTATAATTTCTCTGAAATGCTCAGCCTACCTAGCCATCACAGAATCCTCACCTTCAACCACCTTGCCATGTTTATCCCTCAATCCCTGTGTACCTATCTGTTTCTTCCCGCATAAAACGTTAATAATCTTGAAAAAACTTAATATTCATAATATTTTTCAGAAACTTTCGTTACACCCAACTAACTACCAACTCTCTTCATATTATGCTAAAAGGCAGACGAATTACTGCAAGAAATGGGGGAGGGAATTTCTTCAATGCACGACAGAAAATAATTAAATATGTCGCTGGTGACGTCAGGTGCATTGTATTGATCAAGAACGTGGGAAAAGAAAGGGAGAGAACCAGAAAAGAAATCGAAGTCACTTTTTAAAACTTTAATTAATGCAATTTTTGTACTAGATTTAAAGAGAAATTTGATAGGAAGACTCTATGCATAATATGACTAGAGGTTGAACCTTCAGTTTCTTCTAATAGAAAAAAATATAAGTTAATTTATTTGCCTAATAAACTAAACTGAATTATATTCCTTAATGAGTGTGGGAACACGTCTTCAGAAAAAAAAAATGTCTTCAGAAAAAAAAACGTCTCTAGAGGAGGGGTCCTCTAAAGTTTAAATCGTCTAGATGTAAAGCAAAATTTTCCGTTTTTAGTTTGGAATTGGAATAATACATTTCAACAGAAAAAATATTTGAAATGAAGCCTTACACTGCGTCATTAAAGGAATTTCAATGTGTCAAAAAACTGTCCTTGTTTTAGTGTCGTACCTCATGTAGAAAAAAATATCTACGATAAAGGTAATCTGCAATTAAGCCTACACAACAGATGTTAAGCATACCCACAAAAATATTTCATAGTTCGAAACCTAACACAAATTACCTCCAAATTTCAAATCTATTTTAACAACTAAACTATCTTCGAAAATTTTCCGTGGACTTACCTACTTTAACATAGAGATCTGTTTAATGGATCCCATCGAATTTCCTAATAAGGAGCAATTCCGTTCATAAACCTTCACATTGTCTAGTTCTGGATAGCTGACTTTTTCGTAGCAGTTTTTAATTCTTATCTTATAAGGAAAATAATTATAAAATGGAAATGGGCAATAATATTCACGTGCCTTCGGCCATTTCTGCCAACTGATTCAATGTAGGTATAGAAATAAAATTTTTGGAGTTTCATAGCCACGTTTCTTTCTAAAAGAATGCAGTGATGTACGTTCGGTAATAGCTGAAGGTCGCCAGGCCAAATTGTCTAAGGTCACAAATGCGCACAATCTCATAGCTTCCTCTGGCAACTATATCACCCATAATCTCTGATATCTTACTATTTTATCTCTTTCTATCTTCGTCTGGCAACTGAATCATCCATAATCACTGAATCTCACTATTTTATCTCTTTCTATTTTCGTCTGGCAATCATCCATAATATCTGATATCTTTACCATTCATCATCATTCACAATCTCTAAAGTCTTAGTATTTCTTTGCCATTCATCTTCATCCAAAATCTCTGAAGTCGCAGCATTCGTTTGCCATTCATCATCATCGATAATCTCTGAAGTCTTAGCATTCTTTTGCCATGCATCATCATCCACAATCATTAAGTCTTCGTAGTCCTTTGCCACGCATCATCAACATTCACAATCTCTGAAATCTTAGTATTCTTTTGCCACGCAGCATCATCCACAATTTCTGAAGTAGTAGTATTCCTTTGCCATTTATCATCATCCGCAATCTCTTATGGCTTAATATTCTTTTACCATTCATCATCATCCACAATCTCTGATGTCTTAATATTCCTTTACCATTCATCATCATCCACAATCTCTGATGTCTTAATATTCCTTTACCATTCATCATCATCCACAATCTCTGATGTCTTAGTATTCTTTTATCATTTATCATCATCTACAGTCTCTGAAATCTTAGTATTCCTTTGTCATTCATTATCATCTACCCTTTGATACATATGAAGGGTCGCATTTATTGCGATTTAAAGAGCATTTTGAAGAGCTTATCTTATTTAAAAATATATTGCGAACACATTCATATTGATCTCATGATTTAACACTTTTTTGCGGGGGAGAGTGACATAAGCACAATTCTTTGCTTAACTGTAATTTTCTGAAATGAAACAAATGAAATATTTTTACAAATTTTTAGTATTCCTTTTAGTATTCAACCGAGCGTGAATTCAAAATGAACAAATTTAATTACGAAGGTAATGAGATTACATAAATAACAATTTCAATAAACACCAATTATTATATTAGTAAAAGTCTGTTCAAAATTATTAAATCATCTGAAAAATCATACACATTTGATAACTGTTTTACGAATATTTGAATTGCACAAATCTTACAATCTTAACTCAACGCATAAATAAAATTTTATTAAAACGTTTAATAAACTGCACAGAAACTTTATCCATATACCTATAAGTTTGATTAGCTTTGCTACCTCTACACTTAGCATGCATCATCGCTTCGCCGTCACCAAATTTTATTTGCTTTCCCGGTTGGCTTCTTAGCATCAGCAGTAACTTCAGGCATCTTTCTAAGGAACACACACTAAAAAAAATAAAATAAACACCCCCTCAAGTAGCTGCTTGCCACAGAGGTCTGACAGGAGCCTGTCAGTTTATATGCCATAGTAGAAAGTCTGTGAGGATGGCAGGACCTCAGCAGAAAAACGACACATACATCCATGCCTTACTCGGGGCTCGAACCCAGAGTCCCTTAGATCAGTAGCCAAGCGTGCTAATCACTCAGCCACGGGAAGGTTATAACTTGAAATCTATCAACACAAACTACAACTTCGAATGACACATCGACGACTAAAACAGTCACCTTTCTTCTGCTCCCTGCAGAATTCAGAATCCATCTGTTGTTATTTTTCGAAGTCTATCCTTCGTTCCAACAGATTAGTGATGCAATTCCCACGCTGAGGGACATCACGAGCGTCAAACGACAGCATAGTTCCGGTTTTATGGTTGGACGTTTGCCTCCCTTTACAATATTATTTTCATACATTATTGCAAAAGGTAAATACATAACATAACAATTGAATTTCACAAAAGATTCTGATTTGTAAGTTTTTACACCATATTTACAAGTGATTATCAAAGATATTGTGAAATATTGTTTTCATGTGAATGGACAATCCCATTTAAATTTCTACCACACTAAATTTCAAAATGAAACTTTTTACGGTAAAATATCAATGGAAATACGAAACAAATGTTTTCAAGTAACGATTTGAAATTCTATTCGTTTAATACTTAAAGCCTTTATAGAAGCTGAATCGTTTAACATCAGTTTTACAAATCGTAACATTAACCACAGAAGACAATTTCGGGCAAACATAATAAAAGTTAAAACAAATCGACTACTGAAATAAGTTCAGTTTAGAATGTCCGTGTAATGATCGTTTCAATTTCGTTCCAATGAAAACTATTGCAACAAACCGTTCACTAATGAAATTAAATTTCAGATGTTTCTGTAAGATTCTTTCAGTGTTTGTCACTTTTGGAGAAATCTTTAAGATGATGATAACACCAGCATCTGCTGCTAAATATACTGGTGCTCCAAATTAAAGGATCATCGACAAAAACGTATGTAGCTGTCGATATATGTAAAAGAATGCAACGAAAATGGGTGAACTGTGGAAAATACGCTAAGCGGAAAACTATCCCGCATTTACAGTTGCCGCACGTAAGCCGGAATATGCAAATTAGGAATGCGTTAAAAAGACTCGCGAATCTACTCGCAGCTGTTCTAGGCAACTCTTGCGTTCACTCCAGTGGCACGTCGAGCTGATTTTGTCCCGAACACATCGTATGGATGATTTTCAGCGGTGGAGAGCGATTGGGAGGATGGAAGCAGGTCAGTCCCAGACAGAACTTCCAGAATATCGAACGTTCCACAAAATATCCTGTCAAGACTCTGGAGAGTTTCAAGATACAGGAGATGTTCGTCGTCGACCAACACAAGGACGTCCTAGAGCTACAACTGCTGCAGACGATCGCTATGAGTCTTACTACCAGACGGAACAGAGTGATGACAGCTAGACAATTGTCTTTGGAGCTTCCAGCAGCTACAGGAACGAGGACTTCAAGGCATACTGCTTACAAAAGACTTCGTGAGCAATGCCTTTATGCCAGGAGACCTGCTATGTGTATTCCTCTAACTCTCATCGCCCGGTGAGCTCGTTTAACGTGGTGTCGCCAACATCACACTTGCAACCCAGACCAGTGGGCGCAAGTTATGCTCACAGATGAATCACGATTCAGTTTAAGTACTGATTCACGACGTATTCGCCTCTGGAGAGAACCAGAGACTCGCACTAGTCCCTCGAACATCAGAGAAAGGGACTATTCTGGTGGCCGTGGCGCACAGACCTGCACATCTTCCAGAGTGGTTTATACATTATCCTTTAATTTTGAGCAACCAGTGCATTTCAATTTGCATAACTTTTTAAGTAATAAAAAGATATTGTTGAAAAGAAAAGAGATTAAGGAAGATTTAGGTGAGATCATCAATTTAACCTCGGTTACATTATTCTATAAAAAAACTTATTTTCAAAGCAAAGTAGAGTATAAATGTGGCTTTCCCATTCAAATAATGTGGAAGTGCCTTATTACTTTTGGTAATATCGTATACGCTTCAGGATATTTAGCTGCATAAAATCCTCTCTTCTTTTTCAATATCGCTCTTTCATCTCCCTTGAACATCTCATATTCTGTAGTAGATACTATTTCTAAATAAACATTAATTAAAATCTCTACTTATTTCTCGCAAGATACACAGCTATCGTGTTCTAAAGATTTGAAATTTAACCCCCTCCCTCCCCAACACACACCAATTACTGTCAAAAGATCCTAATTTCCAAATCAAATATTTTCTGCAAACTCGTGATCTAAAGGAGCCTTTTTAAATGTTTTGTCTACTGAATTTCTTTCCCAATTGTGCAATTTGGCTTCAAACGGAGCAAACAGGTTTGTTATACAAGCGCCTATTCATTAATTCATTAGTCACTTCAGCATTATATTAGCAAACAATCTTCCAGTGCTTTGAATTCCTCAATGATAGCATTTCGAAATACTTCTGGCAAATATATGAGTATAATAAAGACTTGCTTAACTAACTTCAGCACTTATTAGGCTCCAGCGTTTAATTCTCCACTATTTCAATTACAGTCAGATCTTGAAAATGACAGCTTCCTTGTGCATTTGAAATGCTCATTATCATTTGTAAGATGACAATTTCATGCTGTCGAGCAAACACACTGCAGAAGCGATATTTCCGCTTTTCCTCTCGAAATAAGCTCGCTCTTTTCATATTTGTGGCTTCCCCTTTCTTCATAGAATTCTGTTTCAGGAATGAATTTGAGGCTTCGCTGCAATTTGCGCAAATCAGTTGCCGAGTCTTGTTGAAATTGTCGGAATCTTCGAATAAACCTCATTTATCCAACATGCCTGAGGCTTGAAATTTAAGGTAAACAATCAGACATATTACATCGCATCCCAAGAAAAATCCAATATTCAGTCATTTCATTTCGACTTCAGAATATCAATTTTCAATGCAAAACACCATTGAGCAAACAAGAACGAAACGTAAATCTAATTATTTTTTATACCATTATGACTGCGTAAAATAGAAAAAGACGCATAAAATGTAAATTAGTTTTCCAGTTTGTTTATTTAATGATGTCAACTGTTGAGTCGGATAACTAATAGGTACAGAGTCTGATGAGTACAACAATGCTTTTGATAATTTTCATTTTGGTATATTGCATAATTTGGTTTATAAGTACCGTGATATAGTGGACTCTGGGAGTGGTGATGATCAGGGACTGCATTAGCTACTTTGCACACCCTGAGCAAACTTGGACACTTCTGCCCTTTTCTCCAAGGCTTATTTTAGATGTAATGATCAATTTAAGTTAAATTTAATATCATTAAAAAAAACAATCAGAAATTATCGTTAAAAAATTGATGGCACTTCACTCAACTATACTTCAGCTATGGTCGTTAGTTTGTTCGCAAATTTTTCGTTCCCCATAAAATGCCGCTCCGTGGGGTACAAATGCGGTAGCGCCGCCCCTGGTGGTGGGGAAAACTTTCTTTTTCCCTTAATCAATTATTTCTATTGCTTCCTCTCCACTTGTGATTTTAGGTGAATCCGTAGATCAGAGGCTTGTACCACTGGGGCTTCAATGTGCATCAGAGGTGAGGTTCTTTTGATGTAAATAAGCAAATATCTTATAGACTGTGGAGAGGAGGATACCACATTTATTTACGTATTTTACATTCACACATATTTATATATACACTGTAGGAATGCGCTTAAATCTGTGGGTCTTATCTGCGCTCACTAGCACTAAAATGGTGGCAAAGGAAATATTACCTTATCTGTCTCTACAAATGCAAGAATGCGCTTGCGTGCTGGATGCAGGAATGAAAGAAGAATCCTTCATCCGATACAATACTTCATCATTCAGCAACCAATCATTGAAGAAGATTTCAAAAGTTTTCTTCAGGAGAAGGACATGAGACAAAGATGACTGCCAGATGAACAGCGCGAAAAAAAAACACAGATGAAATATCTAGCAATAAGTTTTTTTCCGGTCGAATAAAATCCAAGCAGACGACTGCAAAATAAAAACGGAATGTTCGCAGATTCGTTTTTTATCTCTTCAGCCGATCTCCATCTGGTGGCCTCTGCAGAATTTCTCTCTCCCATCTCGAGACACGACACAGCGAGGTGGTCGGTCATTACGGAGTGAGGAATCCTCTGTTTATCCACACCGAGTCCCATTGCACACGCAACCGAAGGACTACGGCTGCAGCGGAACAAGACATCGCCGCTCCATTACGTGCTCCTTTACTGCAGGAGGCAACGAAGTGCCAAGAACACTCTTCCTCCTCTTCGTCGTCGTCGTTTTTTCTCCTTCGGCATAGACGTATCTGTTTCATTACCTCCGAACATTCTCTTAACAATTCCTCTTCATGACCAATACAGAATGTTTCGCGATTTCCCCAACACGAACACCGATCATTAACGATTGTTTTAATGCTCGTCGAAGTGATCTCGCCAGCGATGGGTCATGAAAAGGGTCATTCACTGCACGAAACGTTCCTTGTTAACGGAGTGACATTTCTCTAATTAAGTTCCATGCAGGTAAGACATAGACACTTAACATTATTCTAAGGTTAACACCAATTACATTTCAGTCACCGAATTAGGAAAAAGATTAAGATGATGATGAAGATGGTCAAATTATTGGATGGACGCAATAAAACCATTTGTTTCCGTAGTTATGCATTCCTTTCATTAGTGTTGTTATGCATAATCCAAATACTCGATACAGATGTAGGTTAATCCGATTCATTTAATTCATCCACCTTTTATATTCAGCGATATTTTTATGTCCAGATCTGGAAGCATCTTTCCCATTTAGGTGTTAGAGCGAACGTGCTCCCAAAACCCTAGTCTAAACTTTTCAATTAAGTCTGCTCCGCTGGGTTCTAGAGAATAAAATTATCCCCTGAAGCGTTTGGTATCCAACAGCAGTCTTAATTTTTTGTTCCTACGGACATGAATTTGTGGATCTCTGTAATAAGCAAAGAAGCACGGCATTTCATAGCAGCAACTGGCTTCGTGTTTTGCTGCGATAATATATTTTGCATATTGATTGAGTAATGCACTTATTAACGCACGTTCGCTTTACGCAAACTCAATATTCACATCGTCGTCTAGTTCAGATGCCTCGAGGAAATCGCCAAATCACGCAAAAGTATTGTCTGCACATCTCTTTACTCCAATAAATCAATAAATTAATACCTTGGAACTCTGATTCTCAGGAGACATCCCACCGATTAAATTAAAGCGTTATCTGCAATTGCCAGTTCATTTAAAAATGTACCAAACAGAATTTTCCTAAAACTTCGCTCAAAATGTTAAAATTTGAAAGCTGTGTTAACATTGCATAATCTATAATAGCATATTATTTATACAAATATGTAGTATTGTTCCATGAGAAAAGTTTTCCAACCATTAACTCCCATCAATGACAAATAAGGAGGTTGTTGGGTTGTTTTACCTCTGAGCGGCACTTTTTTGCACACCATGGGCTAAATGGCCAAATCACATGGACCCCGAAGGCTCATAGAAGGTTGGGGGAGGGGACCCATTGGAACAGCTGTTGGGAGACAGATGGTAGCTTCCCGTCAAGGCCATCCAGCGTGTTCTTTAACGTGCACAGGGTATGGCTCTCCCGCACACGGGGCCACGGCTTAACGTCCCATCCGACGGACGGCGGCCTTTCCAAGCCCATCCGTGTCCCCTACTGACCGTGGGCAGGGAATTTTGCGGAGATAAATCTCAACGCTGACTCAGCTGGGACTCGAACCTGGGAACTACAGATTTCGAGCCTGGAGCGCTACCGACTGAGCCACCCCCGCCCCCACAAATAAGGAGAATAAATAGTGAGAGTAATGTAACAAATGGGATATAACTCCTAAAGAAAGCAATAGAGTTATTTTCTGAGTGTAGTTCTATGCAGTTAACGTAATGCTCAAATGTTTTCTAAGGAATTTAATGCAAATTTTTAATTAAATTGCATTTCAATTATGTAACATAAATTGTATTCTTATAAAATGCCACAGAAAGTTTACTATTCAATAAAATTGATCCAGGTTTTACTTTTGCCACTGTATATTCTACACTGAAGTGCCATTGAATTAGGGACAGGAAACGTTATCCAAATTCAGTACCGCAAGCCCCGCATTTGCGCGCATGCGTGGTTGAAACTCTGGTCATACATACCTGTCAGCTTTGGCCTCCACAAGCATTCGTCGTGAGAAGCGTAATGGGAAAGGCACAGGATTTAGATGCATTTGACAGAGAGAAGATCTTAGGTGCCCGACGGATGAAACATTCGATCTCCGAAATTGTTAACGAACTTGAATTTTCTCGTACAACAGTTTCAAGAGTGTCCGGGAATATGAAAATTCCGGCAAAAAAACAAGCACCCAGACAAACTGTAAAGGACAACCAGCCTTGAATGATCGTGGGCTTCGCTGTCTGACCGCATCGCACGGACTGATAGGGGCCAGGCATTATCTGAAATCACCTCCCATCTGAACGCGGATTCCAGCTGGTAAGTCATTGCATGGACCATGCAATGCTCACTTCATCTTCTCGTCTTCGGGACCGTCGACCTATGAGAGTCCCACTTCTAACAGCATTACACCGGGCTCAACACCTTGCCTGGGCTAAAGAACATCGAAACTGGATCATCGAAAATTGGCAACGGATAGGCTGGAGTGATGAATCCCGATTTAAACTTCATCAGCCGATGGGAGACTGAGGGTATGGCGCCAACCTCATGCAGCCATGGATCCTGCATGTCAGGTAGGAACAGTACAAGCTGGTGGTGGCTCAGTGATGGCCTGGGGTGTCTTCAGTTGGACGTCTGCGGGACCTTTGGTGGGTGTACCGATGACTCTCAATGCATCCCGGTATGTAGAACTCATGGCTGACCATTTACACCCATTTTTGGCCATCATGCATTCCAAAGGAGATGGCGTCTACCAGCAAGACATCCTCCCTCCCTGTAAAGTTCATCTCACAGGTCCAGGTTGGCTACTGCATGATTGCAGGAGTATTCTGCTGACTTTGAAATAATGAATAGGCCACCTAGAAGCCCAGATTTAAATCCCATCGAAAATCTTTGGGACACCGTCGAACAGAGTGTTCGGGCCCGTGTCCCATCAGCGACGACCTTGAGATAATTATGGACAGCTCTGGAGGATGCATGGGTCGCTATACCTGTGGAACATTTACGCAAGCTTGTGGAGTCCTTGCCTCGTCGTGTAGCGTCTATTATCAGGGCTAGATGGGGTCCAACACGTTAGGTTGCTATCACTAATTCAATGGCACTTCAGTATATATACTTGATTTTATATAATTTTCTATAACTCATTTTCGAATAGCACAATAACTTTCACTAAAACATCGTTTACGTTAAATAATGACTGTTCTCAAACACGCGTTTTCCCAAAGTTAAGTTTTATGAATCAATAAACTTGAGTATCAGTGCGATAAATAAAGCATTTCATCGCTTCGAAGTTTAAAATAAGAAAATACAAAGAACTTTTTCTATTTCATTTCTCAAACTTTTTCAAAGTAGTTCGTGGGAAGGTTTTGACTAAAAATCGGCAGCCACATCTTTATCGGCACTACGAAGCGATTCATGAAAAAGAGGAAAAGTTTGTTTTCAGAGCTGTTTCAAAAATTCAGCTATTATTTCCACTTTGTCGTTTGTCCATTTGAAGTCATCATTTTTTGTGTGTATTTAGAGATAAATGAAATTTTTTTAAGCTCAATAAGTACTAATGATGAAATTAGGATTTGCATTTTCTGAATCTTCCAATAGCTTTAGCTGAGGAGCGGCGCTACCGCACGTACGATCAGTACGACTACATCTGGCGGCAAATTTGCAAACTAAGGACCAGAGCTGCAGTAAGGTTGAACAGAATAAGTACGATCTATGTTTCAGCAGATGTTTTTCAATTGCTTTTAAAAAGACGTGAAATTTAGCTAGCTTTTTTTATATATTTGAAATATTTATTTGCTTAGAAAAGTACAAATACATATATTTTTTTTTTTACATTTCTGAAAACATTATTAGTTTAATACAAAATTAAAAGCAGTAATCAATAATAATTTAAAAAAACAGAACTGAAATTGGGATTTCATTTCAAAATTGAAACGAAAAACCAAAAATTGCGTTCGTTGCATGTCTGATAACCAAGAGGCAAATATGCCTGTCCAGGATTCGAAAATTTTGTCTACAGAAGTATTTGGCAATAGCTGTCCAGTGGGCATCATTTATAAATTTTAACATATTTCAAATTTATTCGTGCACCTGAGCTACAAGAACAAAAGAGCTAGCATAATTTAGCCATTAAAAACGATTTCTTTTTCAATATCAGAAATATTTAATATATGATTTCTTAATTTCTTTTTAAACGCAGAAATTATTATTTTCATTCCTTATGTCGGAAATTATATTGTTGGCCCTACCAATCTCAATAAACCTAATTTCTTTAAAAATCCTACTAATCATTTTCTCTCTGCAGGAACGTGGAACGTGAGGACATTACATAGAGATTATTCTCTTGATGTCCTCATGCAGGAATTCCAGCGCTATAACCTAGATATTCTAGGCTTGCAAGAGACCAGATGGACAGGTAAAGGTGAGATACTTAAAAATAACTTAAAATTTCTCTTTACAGGGAGGGAGGATGGAAAGCATCACCAAGGCGTGGGTCTGCTGCTCAGCAGACATGCTAGTGATGCTCTTCTAGGATATGAGTGCATTAATGAAAGGTTTCTCACAGCAAGATTTCAGACAAGCATTAAACACTTGAATGTTATCTGCTGTTATGCTCCCACTGAGGATTCTGATGAGGATGAGAAGGATAAGTTTTACGGACAACTTCAGGATATTTTGAATTCTGTCAAGAAAGGAGATATTACCCTTGTTCTTGGTGACTTCAATGCCAAAGTTGGTACCGACTCTGACCTTTGGGGAGGAGTAATAGGCCCTTTTGCTATTGGTAGCTGCAATGGCAATGGGCAACGTCTCCTACAGGTAAGTAAACTCAATGGTTTCAGAATAACTAGCACTTATTACAAACACCGCGACATACATAAATACACATGGGTTTCACCTGATGGGCTGCATAGGAATATGATTGATTATATATTAATTAACAGCAAATGGGCTAGTTCTGTTAGAAATACCAGGGCATATAGGGGAGCTGAAATTTTATCTGACCATTATCTTGTTAAAAGTGTCTTGCAACTTAAACTTAAAAAGTGTTGTGCTAGGGTTAAAAAATTTACCTTTAATACTGAAGCTCTGAAAGACACAGTTATAGCTAAAGCTTACCATGATAGGTTACTTAGTCAATATGACAGTCATGGTTTGCTTAATACTGAAGTTGAGGAAGAATAGGGCCATTTTAAACAGGCTTTTTTGGAAACTAACAGTACTCTTTTAGGGAAAAAGGATCAGAGGAGACTGAATTATTTAAGTGATAAGGCACTTGAGCTTATTTCAGAAAGAAGGAACTGCAGGAATGTCCTTAATCAGTACCCTACTAGTCCTAATAGAAAGCATTACAAAGAACTTACTAAACGTGTAAAGGATCAGTTAGCTACTGATAAGAATCTTTGGCTTGATGGCCTGGCTGACAAAACTGAGGAAGCAGTTAGACAGCACAACAGCAGAGAGCTGTACCAGATAGTTAATGTTTTGTGTGGTAGAAAAAGAACAGGTATACAGGGATTGAAGGATAAACAAGGTAAGGTTATTGAAGGTGAGGATTCTGTCATGGCTAGGTGGGCTGAGCATTTCAGTGATATTCTAAACAATGTGGTTAATTCTACTCCCATTGTTTGCAATGATGATAGATGCATTGTTGGCTTTAATGTTGGCCCTATAACACAATCTGAAGTTAGTCTGGCTATTTCTAAACTTAAACTTCATAAATCCCCAGGAACTGAAACATTCCCAGCTCTAAGCATTTCCGTAGTAATTTCATCCACCGATGAAATTACTACGGAAATGCTTAGAGCTGGGAATGTTTCAGTTACCATTTGGATGACTGAAATTTTGAATAACTTTCATGATAAAGGCATGGTTCCTAAAGATTTTACCAGAGCTATTATTATCCCTATTTTCAAAAAAGGTGATCGCAGTTCTTGTGATAACTATAGGGGTATCAGCCTACTCTCCGTTCCAGGTAAAGTTCTTTCCATGATTGTGCTTAATAGAATTAAGAATCTGGTTGACAGTCAATTGCGTGATGAGCAATGTGGATTCAGAAGTGGTAGGGGATGTGTGGATCAGATATTTTCACTTACGCAGATTCTTGAGAAATATTTAGAGTTTCAGAAACCTTTGGTTGCTATCGGTGTTGATTTCAAAAAGGTTTCGACTATGTGGATCGTCATAATTTGTGGTTGATTGTGAGATCATATGGTATACCTGACAAGTTAGTTAACATAATGAAAGCTCTCTATAATAACACTGAGTCATGTGTGAGAGTTGGTAAGGCTTGTAGCAATTGGTTTAGCATTACTTCTGGTGTTCGACAAGGGTGCATTTTGTCTCCTTTTCTCTTTAGTTTGGTTGTTGATTATGCTACGCGAAATTCACTTCAAGGGAAAGCTTTTGGCCTTAAATGGGCTGGAGATACGAACATTTCTGATTTAGATTATGCTGATGACTTAGCCCTTTTGGCAAATGATGTTGATGAGATGAACTCTTTCATTCGAGCTGTTGATGAGACTGGTAGTAGAGTAGGTTTGGTTATAAACAGAGAGAAAATTGGTGATGAAAATTGATGATGAAAATTGGTGATGAAAATTTGAAAAATTGAAAATCAGTGATGAAAATTGGTCAGGCAGGTTGTGATTCAGTTAATCTGAATGGTTGCAGTCTTGAGCAGGTGTCACAGTTTAATTATCTTGGTAGCTACGTAACTGATACTGGTGATGTGCGGCATGAGATTAACAGACGAATAGGTATTGCTGCCGGGACTTTTAAGAATCTATGGAGATTGTGGAGAAATAGGCGTATACACCTAAAGACTAAAATTAGACTGTATAATAGTTTGGTTCTTTCTAGGGTTAGTTATGGTAGTGAAACTTGGACGCTGTGTAAGCAAGGTAACATGAAACTAGATGCTTTTGATTCTAGATGCTTACGCAGTATCTTGGGTATTAGGTGGTTCAACTTTGTAACTAATGATGAGGTTAGGCAAAGGAGTCTGCAACCTCCGTTAAGCAGCATATTGTGCAGAGAGAGACTCCGCTGGTTTGGCAATGTTGCCCGTATGGATAATTAGAGATTGGCGAATAGGGTTATGAACAGTGTGCCTAGAGGCCTCAGAAGGAGGGGGAGACCTAGGATGCGGTGGGCTGACAATGTCAAACAGGACCTTGTTAGAATTGGTGTACAGTGTCCGGATGCAGCAGATGTAGATCAGGACAGATATGCTTGGAGAATTAAACTGCGCGGTCTGGTTGGACCTCCGTAGTCCATGGCTGCTTGAGGATGATGATGATGAGGATGATGATGTCGGAATCCAGGAAATTAAACAATCTAGGAGCCATAAATAGAAAATGCCGCTGCAAAATATTCTTCTAAGCCTTGGGTATAACAAACAAAATTCCCTGTATTCCAGAGTCAAACGTTTTGTATTTTGCATCAACTCAATTAGGATTTAAGAAAAGCAATAAGAGTATTCTATACTAGTAAATTTGTCTATATATATTATCCTCATGCAGTCATGGGCTACGGGAGGTCCAACCAGACTGTGTAATAATTTAAAAAAATGTTTTGGATCATTCATTCAATTTATGTTTTAAGATTTATTAAAAACTCTTTTAACATCTTAGAATGGACATTGCTTTTGAAAGGTTCACTTTATAATCTCCACCCCAACTACTTAAACCATAGTGAACAGCTGAGTAAACCCATGCGAAATACAGGATATACATAAAATGACTTGGAACCATTCTTTGAATTGCATAACATCTATGCAATATGAACCTGAATCTTTTCGTTAAGTCCATAATATGACTCTTCCATTTTAGATTGTTGTCTACTTCAATACCTAAATATTTATATTTTTCAACCCTCTCAATTGACAACCAATTACAATAAGTTTTTTCATTACGTTCAAGATCGTGGTATTTTACATTTGTCATACCGTTAATGTTATTACATGTAAGGGAGGATATCATAAATTTACTTTGCTTGTGTTTAAGTTTAATTTTTGTTAAACCATTTATTTAGTAAAAGTAAATCGTTTTCGAAGTCCAATTTTAGTTCATTTACATCTTTTGCTGAGTAAACCAGCGCAGCATCATCCGCATAACATGTGAGTTTACCTCTTAATTTTAGAAAAAAATATATCATTACGGTATATAAGGATCAGTATTGGACCAAGAACTGATCCCTGAGGCACTTCTTTTCATACAATTTCAAATTTACTGATAATATTTTCTAATCGTACTGCCTGTTTTCTGTTCTGTAGGTAACTTTCAAACCAGAAGTGACCAATGCCTCTGATATCTACTGAATACAACTTTCCTAATAAGATGTCGTGATCAATGGAGTCAAATGCTTTGTGTATGTCCAAGATAACCGATGCTCTTAAATTTCCTTTATCGATACTGCTATATATATATTCCCTGAATAGATTAAAATTGCTTTTCCTGTTTTTTTACCTTCTCTAAATCCATACTGATGAAAATAAAAATATTTGTTTTGTTTTTTTCAAGAAGTCCAATAATTCCTATTTTTTATTACTTGTTCAATTATTTTTTGAAAAACTAGATGAAACAGAAATAGGCCTGTAATTATAAAATATGTCAGGGTCACCTGATTTAGATATAGGTGTAACTATTGCCCTTTTAAGTTCCTCCGAAAAAGATCTCTGATTCTAATGAAGTATTAATTACATGTGTAAAGAGCTTTATACTATATCTACTTATTATTTTAAGCATTTTTACTGTAATATTATCTGAACAAACTGTATTATTATCTTTTAAATTATGAATAATATTTTAAACTCAGTTTGGTCTGTATTTGCCAAATACATGGAATCACTGCATGACAACAGATCTTGATCATTAGACGATACTCGGAAACTATCAGGGGGACTAATGTGGTCAATGAAACTTTGCTCATCTCATTAATCAAAATATGAAAGTTATTAGTGTTTAGTTTTTCTCTGATTTTTTCTTTGACACCAACAATGACATTTATAAACTTCCATTGTTTCTGTGTATTTTTACCACATTTATGGAACTGATTTTGAAAATACTTCCGTTTTTTCCTCTTTTATTTTAAATCTTAAAAATTTATTTTAGGTGTTATATTCTTGCTCAAATTCCAAAACGCCTGGATTTCTTTCGTATTTTCTATACAATTTTTCTTTAGTATTTATACTTTTGATTAAATATTTAGTTATCTATGGTTTTTTAACTTTAAATTTAGACCTTATTTTAGAGTAATCCAACTTATATTCCTTTGGAAATACCATACCAAGAAGCATTTCGTATAACATATTAGCATCAGATATGTGAAAAAAAAAACATCTTTATTGTCATTTGACTAATATAAGTTTAAAATTTTTATAATCAAATATCATTACGGTATTTACGCCTTTTAATTTATTTAAATTACTAGCGTCAGGAAATTGGATTCCAATATAAAATTGCGAAATAGTCGTTTTTTGTTGAATCATAAATTACATCCTTTTCAATAAGGCTATTTCTCTTTCTTCTGACCACGTGGTCTAAACAGATAGAGCTAAAGTTTACATTTCTAGTTGAAATGTGTGCACACTGCCTAAATCCATGACTGCTTAGAATATTAAGGTACGCATTTGTTTTCCTATCATCTTTTAATAAATCGATGCTTATATCCCCTACTAGATAAATATTGTCATATTTTATACGCTTTAAAGTTGAGTTCAATTCCACGTTAAATTGATCGACTAAAAATTATGAAATCTATATAATAAGAAAATGAATAATTGTATCTATATTCATGCAAATAAATGCGTTCTGGTGTGTATGTATTTAAGCTCAGTTGTACAAAATTTAATTTCTTATTCTTTACATAAATTAGTACCCCACCTGACTATTGAATTCCCTACATTTATAATATTTAGAATAGCCTTCGATATCATAAAGATTTAATTCCTGCGCTTTTATCCATATCTCGGATAAAAGAATTAAATCCAAGACATTACCAAAAACACTTAAGCAGTAAAAATAGTTCATCAAAATGTTCTCTAAGACTTCTTATATTTAAATGTGTTATGTTCAAGTCTGCATGGCAATTTTAAATATGTTCCTTGAAATTTCCCAGTTCACTGATAAGGACTGTATTAACCTCAGTCTGTTCTTCAACAAAGTCATTGTTTTCCATCTTGACTCTTGAGTTTATCTGAATCTTTTTCATTTTTAATTCTGGTAATCTTGCTTATATCTGTTTTTCTCAGGTAGAGTTCTCCCATTTTTTTACACATGCATACTTAAAATTATTTTCTAACCTAAACTGTTTCACCTTGAAGAATAATTGTTTTATGTCCTTCGTCAGATATTCAGTAACAAATATTCTAGTATCCTTAAATCTACTGTTACCCATGTTTGCTTTCAATATTTTCATGTCCTTAGCTTTTCTTATCCACTTGTCCCTGATTGAGTTATCTTTGAACTTTACTATCATTGGTTTGACCTTGTTCTTATTGATTGTGGGTACTCTGCGAGCCACAATGATATCATCTGTATTTTCTATCAGTAGCACTTCAGATACTTTAGTGAATATTTAGTAAATATCTGAAATATTTTCTTTTGGCTCTTCAGGTATGATTGTCAATTCAATATTACAAGATTTTGATCTTATTTCCAATTCATCCAACTCTGTTCTATATCTTTTATATCTACTTTTAATTTCCTTCACAAGACTACTTTTCATTTTTCTTCACAAGAGACATTTTTTTCTTGCAAAATTAACAACTGAGTCATAAAAGTTTCTATAGCTTTTTTTACAATCTTGCAATGTGTCGTACTTGTATTTAAGTGATTTTTTAAGTCTTTCGTATCTTCTTTTAGACTATAGTTATTAACGCTTATTTCTCTTCGAATTTCTTCTGTTGTTTCACTGTGTTCTAATTTCATTATGCTTACAGCTTCTTTCAAATTAATTACTTCTTCATCTTCCTCAGCAAGAGCTAATTTTTCTACCTTATTGCTTCTCCAGCTCTCGAATCCATATGTCCTGCTTTTGTCACAGTTTGCTGTAAAGAACTTTGATTAGAACAGTCAATGCATTTCCAGTGTTTCTTTTAATCCTTTGATAATTTACGTAATTCATTCATTCCAATGCATGCAGGATGATAAAATTTCTTACAACCCTTGGAACACCCCAAAACTTCTTTTTCGTCAAATATGTGAGAAGAACGAATATTACAAATCATCTCAAATTTTTAGATTTCACAAATTCAACAATGGCGCTATTTGTGCTAGGCACTTTATAACAGTTAAACGCGCATGTTCAAAACATCAACTGGTGAAACTAATTAAGTATTTTAAACTCTTACATTTTTCATTTCTTCAGCCCTCAGGACTTCTTTTCACACAGCTTCATTGAAAAAATTTAAATTCAATTATTTTTGTTTTGAAACAAGTTAAAATTATCACTATTTGAAAAATCGTACTATGCCATAAACCACACTGTTGCCAGATCATTAATAAAATCAGAATTGGAGAAAGTAAGTACAGTTGAAATTCGCTCCTGGCGGTAAAATAGTTAGAGCCGGTTCTGCTTGGTGCAGCCTCTAACAGTGGAAAATGGCAAAAACTGTACACTATTATTGGAAATTATTCATTCATTCATTAAATTTTTGTGGTAGAGTATGATGCTTAAAGGATTTACATTGATAGCAGCGATTTGTTACCTTAATCCAGGAAGCTGCGGCAAAAACGGAGGTTTTTTGCTTTAAGAAATGAAAAAAAATTTCTTTTTGAGTTACCTGAGTACTAATGAAATATTAATATTTCGAATTTTTCGAATTATTCATTCGTTTGAATTTTTAACTGTTTAAGCGTGCAAAAGTCGGAAGGTGAAAATTTTTATTCTCTTTGAAAACGAGCATCTCATATTCACCAGAAGCGATATCTTACTCTTCTTGAGAATTTCTTCCAAAAACATTTCTTTTCAGTTATTTTTTGGCTGACTTCATTCAAAACAAAGAAAGCATCAAATGATTTTTTTCGCTTTTTCAAATCTTTATTTATGATGCCTATATCACCTGAGGGTGTCTAAGGAGAATCTTCCGTGCACAGATTCCACAAATATTTACGACGATATCCAAAACCATCCTCCAAATGCAGCACTCCATTGATGTCTAATTGCTCTCGAACTCTTCCTGATGCAAAGAAACATCATCATCCTCCTCAAGCAGACATGGGATACGGAGGTCCAACCAAACGACGCAGTTTAGTTCTCGAAGCATTTCTGTCCTGAGCTAAATCTGCTGCATCTGACCACTGCTCACCAATTCTAACAAGGTCCTCTTTGACATTGTCTGCCCACCGCATCCTAGGTCTACCACTTTGTCTGAAGCCTTTGGGCACACTGTTCATGACTCTATTCAATAATCTATAATTATCTATATGGGCAACATGACCAAACCAACGGAGTCTCTCTCTGCACAATATGCTGTTTAAAGGAGGTTGCAAACTCCTTTGCCTAATCTCAACATTAGTTACAAAGTTGAACCACCTAATGCCCAAAATACTGCGTAAGCCTCTGGAATCAAAAACATCTAGTTTCCTCTTATCTTGTTTACAAAGCGTCCCCGTTTCACTACCATAATTAACCCTAGAAAGAACCAAACTATTATACAGTCTAAGTTTAGTTTTTAGGTGTATACGCCTATTTCTCCACACTCTCCAAAGATTCTTAAAAGTCCCGGCAGCAATCCCTATTCGTCTGTTAATCTCATGCCGCACATCACCAGTATCTGTTACATAGCTCCCAAGATAATTAAACTGTGAACCTGCTCAAGACTGCAACCATTCAGATTAACTGAATCACAGTCTGCCTGACCAATTTTCATAACTTTAGTTTTCTCTACGTTTATAACCAAACCTACTCTACTACCAGTTTCATCAACAGTTCGAATGAAAGAGTTCATCTCATCAATAATCATTTGCCAAGAGGGCTAAATAATTAGCATAATCTCAATCATAACTTTTTAGATCTCCATACTATTTAAGGCCAAAATATTTCCCTTGCAGTGAATTTCGCATAACATAATCAATAACCAAACTAAAGAGAAAAGGAGACAAAATGCACCCTTGTCGAACATCAGAAGCAATGTTAAACCAATTGCTACAAGCCTTACCAACTCTCACACACGACTCAGTGTTATTATAGAGAACTTTCATTATGTTAACTAACTTGTCTGGTATGCCATACGATCTCACAATCAAACAGAAATTATGACGATCAAGAGAGTCGAAAGACATTTTGAAATCAACAAAGTTAGCAATCAAGGTTTTCTACAACTCTAAACATTTCTCAAGAATCTGAAGGAGTAAAAATATTTGATCTACACATCCCTTACCACTTCTGAATCCACATTGCTCATCACGCAATTGCATGTCAACCAGATTCTTAATTCTATTAAGCACAATCATGCAAAAAACTTTACTTGGAACAGAGAGTAGGCTGATACCCGTATAGTTATCGGAAGAACTGTTATCACCGTTTTTTTTTAAATAGGAATAATTATAGCTCCGGTAAAATGTCCTTTGTCATAAAAGACATTAAAAATTTCAGTCATCCAAGTGATAACCGAAGCATTTCCGTAGTAATTTCGTCTACCCCTCGGGATTTATGTAGTTTATGTCTTGAAATAGCCGAAAAAAACTTCAGACAGTGTCATAGGGCCAACATTAAAGCCACCAATGCATCTATCATCACTACAAACAATGGGAGTAGAACTAATCACATTGTTTAGAACGTCGCTGAAATGTCCAGCCCACCTAGCCATGATAGAATCCTCCCCTTCTATAACCTTACCTTGTTTATCCTTCAATCCCTGTATACCTGTCCGTTTTCTACCACACAATGCATTAATTATCATATACAGCTCTCTGCTGTTATCCTGTGTAACTGCTTCTTCAGCTACGTCAGCCAAGCCAAAGATTCTTATCAGCAGTTAACTGATCCTTTACACGTTTATTAAGCTCTCTGTAATCCTTTCTATTAGGACTAGTAGTGCATTGATTAAGGACATTCCTATAATTCTTTCTTTCCGAAATAAGTTCAAGTGCCTTATCACTCAAATAATTCTGCCTCCTCTGCTTCTTTTTTCCTAAAAAAAGTACTGTTAGTTTCCAAAAAAGCCTGTTAAAACGGTCTCATTCTTTCTCAATTTCAGTAGTAAGCAAACCATGATTGTCATAAAGACTAAGTAACCTATCACGGTAAGTTTTAGCTATAACTGGGCTTTTCATATCATCAGAATTAAAGGTAAAGTTTTTAACTTTAGCACAACACACTTCTTAAATTTTAGTTGCAAGACACCTTTAAGAAGGTAATGGTCAGATCCAATTTCAGCTCTTCTATATCACCTGGTATTTCTAAACAGAACTAGCCTATTTGCTGTTAATTAATATACAGTCAATCATATTGTTATGTAGCCCATCTGGTGAAACCCATGTGTACGTATTGATGTTGCGATGTTTTTAATATGTGTTAGTTATTCTCAAACCATTAACCACACAAATGAACTGAAATGCGCTTGAAAATTAATGCGCGCTTGCTGGTGACCTCGGAATGACTGTTAATGATGACGCAATATCGAAAGTAGAGGTCACCCGCTGACGACAGTAATCGTGATAATTGCGTAAATCTCTGAAATGTAAGTTGATCCTTATGAGTTCATTTGCAATTCACGACGTTAATGTCGTGCGTTATGATTTCGTATTCAATTTTCTTTCTACTTTCATTAGTTTCAAAAATATCATGTAGTCATAGTCGATAGCTAATCTTTACCTCTCAAATTTATAAGAAGTTCTTTGACACTGTATGCGTTAACTTATTGAAAGTTCCTTCAATTCCCTTGAGATCTGGATTTTAGAAGTAAAGGATAAGACAATCAGCCAACAAAATTCACAACAATATGAATTAGATATTAATAATAATTTGATATCGGATAGAGAGCAATTGGTCACAGTTGTTGCACGTGCTGATTTGTGCATTTCCCTCTATGCATTTTTCTATTGGCTTGTTTCGATTAATAAGGATGTTATTAACTTATTTTTAACATAAACTCCTTTAGTGGTGTTCAATCTTTGATGGACACTTTACGTTTCTGTAATATTGTCTAAAAATAAAAAATAAATAATTATCCCCTCAAGCAGCTGTCTTGCCACAGAGGTCTGACAGTTTATATGCCATAGTAGAAGATCTAAGAATATGGCAGGACCTCAGCAGAAAAACGACACATACATCCATGCCTTACCCAGGGCTCGAACCCAGGTCCCTTAGATCAGTAGCCAAGCGCGTTAACCACTCGGCCAGGGACGGCCAAATTGTCTAATGTTGTTGCAAATAATCTAGTTTAAAAAAGTACATTTGTACAACGTGGCTATATTGCATCAGCGGTATCCAATTCGTTCGCCCCTCGCTACATCTGGCGAATGAATGGATAAAAAATAACATTAGTTATTCCTACCAAATTACTAACATACAAAGTACTCTTTGTTGCTGCACAACACAGCAACGACGGCAATCCCCGGTTCCGTCTTTCGACACTACCAAGTTATGGAAAGCCGCGACTATCTACTCTCGGGGGCAAGGCTACACCATACTAACATGCAGGGTGTTTCAAAACTATCTGTACAAATTTCAATGGGAGATAGGGAACACCAAGATAAACCTTTTTCGTCTATGAATGTATGTCCGCTGACGTAACACTTCGGTGCTAGAGGGCGCTGTTCGATGGCGTGCAATTGGCTAGAGGGGCGAAGTGGGAACGGAGATCGGACCTGTGTTTGCCGTCGGCATTCGTACATCTGACACATTACGTGTAACGTGGAGTGTTTCACGACTGCTGAGATGGCTGACATGCATCTGGCGTATGAGACTGCCAATGCAAATGGAAGAGCTGTTGTGAGGTTGTACCAACAGCGCTCCCAAACAGACGTGTGCCAAACCACCAAACATTTGCGCATTTGCACTGGCAACTGCGGGAAACTGGAATATTCCATACAAATATGAATGACACTGATTGGGATCCTACGGTGGATTGAGAACAATCTAGGCACAAGCACGGGAGCTGTTGCACGTAGCCTTGGTGTGAGCCACGCCCTCGTGTGGAGATTGTTGCACAAGCAGCAGTTACATCCGTTTCATTGTCAGAGCGTCCAGACATTCCAACCTCAGGATTACCCTCTTCGTGTGGAATTTCTACGCTGGTCTCTGCAAGAGACTGCGGTGCAGCCTGATTTTTCGACTCATGTGCTCGAAGATGAGGCCTCTTTCACACGTGAGGGTGTATTTAATGTGCATAATTCTCACGTTTGGGCGCACAAATATCCACAATGGCGCATGGTCATCAACAACGGTTCGCCGTCAGTGTTGTTGAAAGATTCCCGGAATTTCGAGAATTTTGGTTTGGGTGGGTATCATCCATGACATTTTGATTGGGTCATACCTGTGTCTCCCCGACTCAACAGGCAGATATATCGGGTATTTCTTAAAGAAACGTTTTCGGGACTGCTGGAAGGTGTTCCTATGGCTATTCGCAGACGAATGTGGTTTCAACACGTCGGGGTGCCAACACACTTCAGCAATGATGTGCGGGATTATCTGAACGTCACTTTTGGGACCGATGGATAGTCAGGGGTGGACCCGTCGCCAGGCACTAAGATCGCCCAATTTAACATGTATCGATTTCTTCCTCTGGGGACACGTGAAGAACCTCATGAACAAGACTCCCATTGACTCAGATGAAAACCTCGTCACAAGAATCGCTACCGCCACTGCAACTGTTCGCGAAATTCGGGGAATCTTTCAACATGTACGACAATTGATGCTTCGACGCTGTCATGCATGCAATGCCTGTTGCCGGCTGTAACTTTGAGCATCTTCTTTAAATAAACATATTGTTCACATTTGTTTCCATTCATTTATGCACCAGTTCCACTGATAATTCTGTCAGCGCCCTCTAGCACCGAAGGGTTACGTCAGCGGACATACATTCATAGACGAAAAAGGTTTGTCTTGGCATTATCTCTCTCCCATTGAAATTTCTACGGAGAGTTTTGAAACATCCTGTATAATGTGACGAATATGGTAATACGAATTCTAGAAATGTGGCGAGCTTCGAATATCTATTGGACACTGCTGTGCTAACGATAAAATATTGTTTCACACGTGACTTTGTTTATTACCATATAGACGTAATCTTTTGTTGTCGTCTGCTTCATCTGGATTCCCGAAATTGATTTCAAAGTTTACTGTCTGCTTACTTATGATTTTTTTCAATAAATACATCCAACCTTCTATTTGCATGGCATATAAGTTCACGAAAAATCACTGTGCAAATCTAGAACAACGCTTTATGGAAAAAGGGCCATAGGTTCCAAAAAATAAAAAAAAATCCTTGTTGTTAATAAAGCTTACATTTAAAGTTTTGTTTATGCATATTTAACTCAAATTTAAGTTCAGCAGTAATAATAAACATCAACATTATTTTACATTTATTTGTGCAAATTCAGATAAGTTCTGATTAATTTCTCATACATTTCTTTTTGGTCACGAAAAATACTCACTTTTAGCGTAGACGTACACTACAGAATTTGAAGAAATTTGAAAGAAGGATATTTATGAACTGAATATAAATTAAATCAGCGGACATGCATTCATAGACGAAATTCAATGCACGATACCTCATTCAATCCATGCATTGAGCATTTGTACCAACACTTAGGGCTTTAGTTTGTAAAATTAGTATTTATATGATATTTTACGAAACAGTGTACTTATGAATCAGCTTTATTTAGACTATATAACAGTGTGCAAAGTTAAACTTGCTGTTAAAGGGGAGAAAAAACATGGCATTACTAGTCTGAAAGAATTTAGTCTGGAAAAGTCAGATCTCACTGCCGATTCAAAACAGGTTTTATTTTGAAGAAAGGATATTGATATAACTTGTTACAGATGAAAATTTTATTCATATATAAATTTATCCTGATATAGTTATTCTTGAAAATAAATTATATCAACTAAAGCCAATCAATTGATTTTTACTTTGGGATGAGAGACTAATAGTTCTTCTTGACGCTGTGCCACTGCTACTTCATAATATGCATTATATCTGCATACATGGAAAAAAAATCTAAATCCCGACTGTGTAAAACGAAGCTCATAATCGTGTGAAACGAAAGTGGTTGAATTTTCTTCAGCATGTAAAACGAATGATGAGTGTACTTTAAAACTTTATCGTTTGCAGTGTTTATGTCAACTAAACGAATACACAGAAGATTTGTAAACAGTATCGAATGAATTTGAAAACTCATAATTATGACAAAATGCTGTAAATGTAACCAAGAAATTAACGAAGAAAATGGTTCCATTTAATGTAGTGAAATGTGCAGAAGAAAACGTTCACTATTTTTATGTTTCATTCTGGAAAAGAAATTTTGATAAGCTAAATGATGACAGGAAGTCGAAAAGGAAAATCTGAATTCTAATTGTAATCAAGGTAATGCACAATCATCTACTGAGAAGATGAATTCTCCAGCAGAGGCAATCCAAATTTAGGTAAAATTTAACATTTTATCACAAATAAAACTTTCTTTTCGAAAAGGAACTTTTTTTTTCAAATCGAAAGGGAACTTTTTTCTCAATGAGGCCACGATAGGAGTGAGCAGAAAAAAAACTCTTAAATCTGGCAGAATTGAAACCCGAATTTCCTAAGTTTTTCGAGTCACAAACCTGGTAGGTACTCCATCAGCTGTGGTGCCATCTGTCTCCCAACAGCCGTTTCAGTGGGTCCCCTCCCCAAACCTTCTCTGAGCATTAGAGGTCCATGTGACCTGGCCATTTAGCCCATGGTGTGCAAAAAAGTGCCGCTCAGAGGTAAAACAACCCAACCCAACCCATCAGGTTGGTGCATCAAATTGCATAATTTTTACTAACAGTTCAGATGATACCTCATTCATTTCAATGCACTCAGATGCATCGACGTATGGAAATTTGTGGGGGCCAAAATGTTCCGGTCCACTGTGTTTAAAATCATTCCTTCATGATATTGAAATGGATCGGTGTTAAACGTTGTAAATAATCTTGCATCTGGAGCCAATGGCACGAATCAAATATCTCTCCAAACATTTCCCTACTTGAGATCAATGCCCCTGACTACTACATTGAAGCTCTGGCACCTCAAACCCACTGCTAATAAGCAAGTAGAAAACGTCTCCATGAGCTAGATGTCGAAAACGTAATTTGTGTAATGAATATTAAGGTTGAATGCTTGTGTAATGAATATTAAGGTTGAATGCGAAACACAAGCCTTACGGTCAGAAAAGCCTTTTGTCATCAAGGAGCATCAGGTATTTTGTTTGACAAAAATTGCATTTACTAGAACGAAAGTTTGTGCCCATCCAAACGTCCGACAAATACTACTAAATGCAGCTCTTAAGACTTATCTTTTAAAAAGATTTATCTCAAAAAACGTTTCGCCTGAAAAATCGAATCAAAACGTGCCTTCGGTTTTTATACTGAAATCTCCCAGAATAGACTTTTTGAGGTTCATTGAGACTATACTGTTGATCAGATTCAAACGTTCAATACAACTTCACCGGAATAGCTATCGCCTTGACTTCGTAATCTCTTTCAAATATTTTTTATTCATTCATCGCATGTTATATTATTAAACATTTTGTTACATGTTTTTTTTTTGTATAGTCCTTCGTGATAACATTTACAATTGCACATAATACACGACTTAGAGGTTTGGATAATATTTTATAATAAACATTTTTTGCTATTTAGGAAGATATCCTTCTTAATTTAACGTCGATCAGTTTTGGAGGAAAAATTGTCTTGAGCCGGGGGGATACGAACTCACTACCTCCTGATAAAAGCAGGCCCAGCGATCAATTGTCTCTTGAGGCTGAGGGCAGCTGGGACAATACCTTCATGAGACATCGAGAATGGTGTACTGTTGGTAGAAAGTTCATAGCATCAATTAGAGATCTTGAGCTGCGGCAGGTAGCTCAGTAGTCCAGACAAGACAATATTTCCTCTAAAATTGATCGACGTTAAATTCAGAGTGATATCTTCCTTAATATATGAATAAATACGTGGAAAAATATCTCTTCAATCTAAACTTGTTGGAATTGTTTTGAATGGTTTCCTTTCTTGTTCACTTTTCTCGTTAATCTTTTCAGTTTATCTTAATATGTCAGCTTGACCATCGCCATTTGTGGAGCATCCATATTTCTTCTAAATGGTCACTTCTTTCTTTTTCAGTCTATAAACTTGTTCCATTTCGAAAGTACGTCTAAAATATATCTCTACGTTTTTCCGATATATTAACTGTTGTTTTCAAAATTTCAACTGGCTGAAAATCCCAATGAGCCACTCTAAGCTCCTCACCAACGATACGATTTCACCTTAAATGCATTTAAAATATACACAATACACAAAATACTCCTTGCTCTTTAATGAGACTTCACCGAATTATCCTCTCTTTATCATTTAACCAGACAATCTGGAACAGGCCTTTCCTTGCTCTTTAATGAGACTTTGCTGTAATAACCCCTCGCCTATCCTTCACTTCGAAAGTGAGAACAACGAGGAAGCGAAAGTATCTTTCTGGTGAATGAGATGACAAGCCCTTGCGACAACACGCTTTTTTGCGCTGAAGAATCAAACACACTGTGTACATTATAAAACACTCTGAAGAGCCTTCAGTGGAAGAAACCATTTACTTCCTAACCTCTTCTATCCAACAAATTTTTTTGCTTTTACTTTTGAGCTTTTGGTTTGCCATTTACCCCATCTCACAGAAGAAAAGAGCTCCAAACTCAAGCTCGTTTATTTCTTTGGTATGGTTCAATTTGCAACGATTACCACATCTCCTCATATTTCTCTTTCGGAAGCATAATTTCTTTCATGAAGTTGCTTTTTCTTTTGTTTCGTCTTCCAACAAAAGTCGTTTAATTGAACAATGTCGGAAGTGAATGACGGTGGTGACGAATGCCGTGAGTGACCCATCAACTGCTGAAAAGAAATCAGAAAAGAAACTCTTGCTCTTACTGAAGAGAAAGAAAGAAACTGGAAGTCATCATTTAGCGATCCTTCGCTCATCGGTACAACGTCTATGGGCAATTGGCCAAAGACTTATACTCCTCTATGAATAAATGCAAGACCTTTAAATGAAAGCTGGCCTTCCTATTCCTGTCAAAAGTATACGAAAGAGGCATTATAACGCTACTTATGGAGAGAATGCATCGAAAATATATCGTTTCATAGTTAGAAAGAGCAATGCCATGAATTCTACATCCAAAATCTGGATCAACTGCTCGAGATGGAGCGTGATTAAAATTATTAAAGCATACCCCCCCCCCCACATCTCTATCAGTGGAATTATGAGAAACGAAATTACGAATATTGTCAATATGTGAGGCATTCCATGTTTCCAAGAATGCAGGCACATTAAACTGAAAGACAATTCATTCCAAATATTTTCTTTCAATTAATTCTAAGCTTTGTGAGTTTTTTTCCTAAACTTGAATGCTAGAAAAGCTAATTGTTGGTGTTTAGTTGATTTACGTCAGAGCAACAGAGATCTCAGCAGAAGGAAATAAACTGACGGCTCCCCGAGGGTCATATCGGGGGAAGTTGAATTGCTTTATCTTTCAGAGGTACATGGACAAAAAGGCAAAGTCACAAGGGCCCCTGTGGGATGGGATAGCTTAGTCGGTTGCTCGCCAGGCTCGTAATCTGCGTTCCCAGGTTCGAGTCTCAGCTGGGCCAGCTTTGAGTATCTCCTCAAAACTCCTTACCTTAGGTCAGTAAGGTACACCGATAGGATTAGAAAGACCGTCGTCCGTCTGCTAGGACGTTAAGCCGTGTCTCCATGTGCAGGAGAACCATACCATGTGCACGGTAAAGAATACACTGGATGGTCTTGACGGAAGACTACCATCTGTCTCCCTACAACAGTCCATGAGTCCCTTTCTCCCAAACCGTCTCTGAGCCCTCGGGGTCTTTGTGACTTGTCTATTTAGCACATTGTGTGTAAAAAAAAGTGCCTCTCGGAGATTAAACAACAACCCAAGCACTACAAAAACTCAGGACTAGACAGGGGACCGGGATGTTAAATAACTATTAAGAGACAGATGGGAGCAACTTGTCAAGGCTACCCAGCTTGTTGTTTTACGTGAACAGGATATGGCTCTCTTGCACATGGTTTAATATCCCCTCCAACGGAAGGCGTCCTTTTCAACCTCATCGGTTCTTCCTTTCTCACTATGGACAGAGTGGGAGGTGAGCGAAGCAAACCTTAAAGATGCTGAATAAGCACTAGAAGCTGGGAAAATCACATTGCCAAAAATCACAACACAAACTTAGCGCCCTGCTAACTGGGTGGGTTGAAAGTTTGCAACTACTAAGTCTGAATGAGAGGCTCAATAGGCAACTGTGAATGTACAGAAATCAGAACCTTATGAAAGCATTCTAACGATTTTCAAAAATCGTGAACAGCATTCCCCCCAAGGGACAATTGTTTAACGTCCATCCTCACCTCTTACCAAATTACACTACTTAAAGATGAAGCAGCAACTGGAATATAATGACTGCAGAAGGCCTTCAGAAGAATAAGACCATAGAACATCACACGATTTTGTAGAACAAGTGGAATGAAATGAAAAATATGAATTCTCATCTAAAGAAGAAGAGACCGTGCATTGGAGTTAGTGTTTATATTCCATTTAGCACATTTAACGAACAAATTGTTACTTCAGGGACGCGAAAAACCCTAATGCATTTATGCAATTCATATTTTGCGGAGCCCAAAGCACAATTTAATTATGAGAAATTCAGGAAATTATGAGAACGTTGAAGTGCAAAATGATTATTCCCCGAGGAATAAAGAAAAACGCAGGATAATAAAATAAAAACTTCTCGTGAAGTTTCTTAATTGTATTATGTAAAATAAGGTGGTTAGTGTTTCAGAATATCTCATAAAAATAAAATAAAATAAATACCCCCTCAAGCTGCTGCTTGCCACAGAGGTCTGACTGGAGCCTGTCAGTTTATATGCCATAGTAGAAGGTCTGAGAGGATGGCAGGACCTCAGCAGAAAAACATTCCTACATCCATGCCTTACCCGGGGCTCGAACCCAGGTCCCTTACATCAGTAGTCCAGCGTGCTAACTACTCGGCCACTCATAGAAAAGTTTAAAGACAAGAGAACGAACTGCACATAATTTTGAATGGTATGTAAAAATCAAAGGATATTTTTTTATTCCTTTGCAACACTTAGGACAGAGACGATTTCTAGAAACTATTCGTAGTTTCTGCAAGACTTCTCATACAAGACATGTCCAAATGAGGCCGAGGTCAGATTTAATAACCACTGCCTCAGTTAGGGCTAATATAAATCATGACACTTGGACTAATAGTCACTATATCAATTAATACTGATGATCACTTGATGAGGTAAATTAGCTCTATGAAATTTTTAATGTTTTTTACGGTTTCAAAATCTAACGGAGTGCCAATTCTCAGATTCAATCCCCTATTTTGTGGGAAGTCTTTCCATTCTCATTTTTTCTTTACAGGGCAACTGATAAATATGAAGAAATAACGGAACTCTTCCCATCTACAGGTGGATTCATCTTGGAAATTATCTTCACAAAAGTATTCGCTTCTTCTGTTCCAAAATGCGATATCCACCGACGAGAAGGGAACTAGCAATTTTCATACTTTGAACAATGCTTTGCTTGCATACCACTAAAAAGATTATATATATATTAATTTTTGTTATATTTATTAATGACTTGCGAAACCATTTTTAGCATTCTATATTTTTTTATAATTTTAATTCATAGTTTTATTTCAAACTATAGTTTCGGATTTTCCGTTTGCTCTTCATAAGGAATTACCATGTGAACTTCTTAATCAATGGAACACAGCATATATCTTTTTTTTTTAAGAATCGTCTGGTGTTAATATTTCAGTTGCAGCTTAGTTTATTTAATTCTCTCGTGTTTGGCTGCAGATCAAAAGAATTAATTTCGAGATACGGTTGCCAACTGTCCTTTCTTGGGCTAGTCTTCTCTTCTGAAAAAAATGTCCTCCCTATTTCCTTGGGGTCAAAATGAACTTTCATGAAAATTCATGTACGAAAGAAAATTTTTACAATTTCTAAGTCCTGGTTCGCACATTGAAACGCACAATTGCATCATGGGATATGGAATACATCTCTTTCTGGGCATGCAAGCTGACTCAGATGTAGCTATCTGAACATGTCCATTTCATACAACTATTTGGCACAAATGCTTTAAGTGAGAACACGCTTTCAGATTTGGAAAAATAAATAAATTTTAAAAATACCTATCTTCCTATATGGGCCCTAAAAAAGCAGAAAATAAACCTAAAGACCAGCCAGATGGCCGAACAGACCAGATGGTACAATCAGTCACTGAGTTTGTATTCACTTCAAAGGAAAATGGGGCGTCGATTTGCCTACACTTCAAGAATGCTGATGCCCTATCTTCCTTTGAAATGAATACAAATTCGGTGAATGATTGCACCATCTGGTTCGGTTCGGCCATCTGGCTGGTCTTTAGGTTTATTTTCTGCGTTTTAGGGCCCATATAGAAAGATTGGTATTTTTTGAAATTATTATATTTTTTTCTTTGTCATTGAAAAAGCCTAGTTTTAGAAACTTTTATTTGATATATGACTGATAAACATCGACCACGTGTTTCCTCTCCCTGTTTTTGGAGTCGTGTGATCCATTGTTAGGGGGTGAATGATGGTAATCTCTTCATCCCTCTAACTAAATTCACTTATTTCGTTCTATCGTACATTTGCGTTGCCTTTCTAGGAATCTATTGGCCGTAGATATACTTTCTATGCTAATTAGGTAGATCACGTCCATGGATAAAACAAACTAACTCTTTCACATATCATAAACGAAAACAATTTGATATTTTTTACAGAACAGAGGAGAGGCGTTAAAACCATGAATACAATTTTCTCCCCTGAACTAGAGCTTAAAATCAAATGAATTATTATTTTATGAAGACTAGTTAAAGTCATTCAGGGCTTCTCTCTAGCACGTGTCGGTTAGATCTGTGACCTACAATTATTGTTGCTATCTTTTCTAAATGCAGAGATGATTTAAACTGAGACGCGAACTTTTTGATTTACAAAAGAAAACAGATCATTTCATTCCTCTTATCGTCTCTTCGTCTTCGGCGGCTTTTAACATCACGAGAATAGGAGACAGAGGGCAGGAAAACATTTTTCTTTATAAGAAACTTTGCTCATGTTGATAGTAACATCATGGTTTCATGCAACAGTACTCGGAAATGGTGACGTAGAATCTCACACGGAGGCAAGAGCGAAAGATCACTATGACTTCGGCAGCGACATGAACATTTGTCGATCAGCGGGGAAAGTTTTAAGCCAGGATGTCAATCACTTAATGTCCGGAGTTATCTCGAGAACATAACCATTGTAGTTCAGCGTAGTTGTTCGGCATTCTAGCAACCGTGATTTCGAAGAGAGTTCGAGCATACTCTCCCAAGACGAAACATCGAACTTCCTCGCATTCGCTCTGAATCTGACTGTGTTTTCAAAAAGGAAAAAAAGACCTTTTCATTGTAAAATTTTGTTGGATCATTTTCCTCCCTCTTCCTTATTGGTCTCCCTTGGTCTTGTCGTTCCAAGCTTCTCCTGTTGGGCCCAATGGGGAGTCCCAAAATTTCCACAACCCACGTGGTCCTGGGATTCTGTGGTGATAGAATACGTAGCTCCTAACCATGAATTTTGTTTTTCTGTGTGCTTATGGTTCCTAGAAATAGCGTAGGAGGCTATTAGCGGACCATCTAAACACAAAAGAGAGATCGGCATTTGCCTCTACCGCTCACTAATTGGGGATGTTTCGGCGGGTGTCGTTCCGCAGAGGATCCTGCGATGTGAACCATACCTTGGAGCGGTGGCGGGCTCTGTTGAAGTGCGAATGGGACTAAAAGTTTATGGCTTTTTCACATTGCTACCTTGGGAAAGGCGATGTGCTTAACGGCGCACTGGTGGGGTGTGGAGCAAACCTTCGGATACCTCTAGTTTCCTATGGAGGAGAAAATCTTTTCGCATTTCTGCAGCCTCCTCTCCTTAGGAACAAAAAGGCGGATTCGCCAAGGCCACACAACGCGCTGATGAAATCCACCCTATTTGAAGAAACATTCTTTTTAAGTTATGGACAGATTGTGATCGCTTCATAACATAGCCCATGACAAGGGAGATGTCCTAATCTTTAATTTGAAATATAACTCGTTAAGGTCCGCCTCCGCGAAAATCCGCCCCTTATTTCTGGGTGGAAGTAGAATGGTGGGGGGATGAAATTCGAAACAGTCTACGACGGTCCTCATACGAGCTTTCGTTTGACACCTAACCCGTAACTGTAGGCCCTCGCCTTCGAAAGATATAGCGGAACAATCATTTCATATTTCCCCTTTTTAGGGGGGATGAAAACATTGCGGGTCAGTGTTTTATAGCTTAGACAGCCCAACATCATAAGATTTCATTTGACATACAAATCATTAAATTTATCCGTCGCATTCGAAAGATGTGGTGGAACAACGGCTGTGACAAATCCAGAAACTGACAAATGACTAGCGAAAAGCAATAGGAAGCGAGGTAAAAATACGGGGGAATAGCCTCTGATGATGTAGTGATTATCATACCCGGCTTGTATCTGGAAGACGTGGGTTAGAATCCCACTTTGGTCGAAACCAAATTTTTTTTCGGCTAATTATTTCAAGGGTTTCTTGTCTATCCCTAGGTTCGGAAGATACGGTAGAAGAACAATTTTTCAATTGCCTTTTTCTTTACGGGGAAAGAAGGAAGGGGGGGGGGGAATTTTTATAACCTTTGACATTCCCCAAGTCACAAGCTTTCATTTGGTGTATAGCCCGTTACTTTCAGCCCTCACATTCTGAAGATACAGCAGAACAATCATTTTCATATTTATTGTTTTTGGGAGAAGAAAGTAGAGGGGGGTCCATTTTTATAGTCTATGACACTCCTAGCGTCACAAGCTTTCATAAACTCATAATCTGTTACTTTTAGCAGTCGTATTCAAGGGGGTGAGAGGGGGGGAGGCTCAGTCGGTAGCGCGCCAGACTCGTAATCTGCACTTCTAAGGTTGGAGTTTCAGCTGGGTCAGCGTTGAGATTTATCTCCGCAAAACTCTCCGCCCTGCTCACTGTCAGTAGGGTACACTGATAGGCTTGGAAAGATCGCCAACCGTCGGATGGACGATCACCGCACACGGACCACGAATTAAAAGCCGTGGTCCGTGTGCGGGAGAGCCAAACTCTGTGCACGTTAAAGAACACGCTGGATGGCCTTGACGTGAGATTATCATCTGTATCCCAACAGCTGTTCCAATGGGTCCTCTCCCTCAACATTCTCTGAACCTTCGGGGTCCTTGTAACTTGGCCATTTTGACCACTGTGTATAAAAAAGTGCCGTTCAGAAGTAAAACAATCCAACTCGCGTTCAGTAAATGTAGTGTAACAAACGCTTTCTCATTTCTTCTTTTTTAAGGGGAAGAAATCATGCGGGAGTAAATATTTTTATAGACTATGACACTCCACATGTCACAAGCTTTCATTTGACACATACATCATTAAGTTTCTCCATCGCATTCAAAAGATATGGTGGAACAACTGTTTTTACAAACACACAAACCGACAAATGTCAGGCGAAAAGATATAGAAAGTTAGTAATAATAAAAAAGTTGGTAAAAAAAAGTAGGTAGGCAACATAGAGGTTTGCCACAGAAGAAATAGGGTACAGATAGATAACTCATATGGACCATGTGTTGTAATTAAACGATCATAGTTTCGATCAGGGCCCGAACGTTCAAAGAGCCATCCACCATTCACGTTTTAGTACAGCTAAGCTGAACAAATGCAGCTTTACCATGTAATTTTTTTATATTACTAACGACGTTCAAATATAAACAAGAATTTTATTCTAAAAAATTTATGCTCAGCAAAATGGAAAAAGGAATCATACCTTAACTGCAATGCACTTGTTCCAACGTTCTGGAAGAATTTTAATTCCAGTTTCGAAAAAGGTTTTTGTTTGCTTGTCAATCCAACTATGCACAGCTACAATGACCTCATCATTGTCTTGGAATCTCCTACTCCCCTTAAAATTCCTTGAGCGGTCTAAACAAATCGAAATCACATGGAGACAAGTCGGTACTGCAGTGTGGATGAAGCAGTGCATACAAGTCGGTGCTATATTGTGGATGAGGGAGTGCATACCACTTCAGTTTCCGTAGAGTCTCTATCGATGAGCGTTGTCCTTGTGCTCCGGTGATAGAAGTCGGGGAATCCAAATAGAGAGTGGATGGATCCAAGTCGGTGCTATATTGTGGATGAGGGAGTGCATATCACTTCAGTTTCTGTAGAGTCTCTATCGATGAGCGTTGTCCTTGTGCTCCGGTGATAGAAGTCGGGGAATCCAAATAGAGAGTGGATGGATCCAAGTCGGTGCTATACTGTGGATGAGGGAGTGCATACCACTTCAGTTTCTGTAGAGTCTCTATCGATGAGTGTTGTCCTTGTGCTCCATTGATAGAAGTCGGGGAATCCAAATGGAAATTGGATGAAGCAAAGTCGGGACTATACTGTGGATGAGGGAGTGCATACCACTTCAGTTTCCGTAGAGTCTCTATCGATGAGCGTTGTCCTTGTGCTCCGGTGATAGAAGTCGGGGAATCCAAATAGAGAGTGGATGGATCCAAGTCGGTGCTATATTGTGGATGAGGGAGTGCATATCACTTCAGTTTCTGTAGAGTCTCTATCGATGAGCGTTGTCCTTGTGCTCCGGTGATAGAAGTCGGGGAATCCAAATAGAGAGTGGATGGATCCAAGTCGGTGCTATATTGTGGATGAGGGAGTGCATATCACTTCAGTTTCTGTAGAGTCTCTATCGATGAGCGTTGTCCTTGTGCTCCGGTGATAGAAATCGGGGAAACCAAATAGAGAGTGGATTGATCCAAGTCGGTGCTATACTGTGGATGAGGGAGTGCATACCACTTCAGTTTCTGTACAGTCTCTATCGATGAGCGTTGTCCTTGTGCTTCTGTGATAGAAGTCATGTCCAACTTGCCCTCACTTTACTGAATTTAAGCTCTTTGTACCCAATTTCTTCGACACTCCCTACACAAATTCAGTCTCCTTTGAGAGTTCACTAAAGGTTGTCGACGGTTGTCTAGGATAAGTTCCTAAATTCCGAGAATATTATCGGGAGTGACAGAATTTCTTGGTCTTCTAGCGTTTTCGAGATCATTTTCGACACGATCTCGTCCTTCCCTAAACGATTTGTCCCAACTCTGCACCCTTGCCTGTGAAAAACCATCTTCTCCAAACTGGGCTCGAAGCCTGGTAAAGATTTCTGAAGGAATGACATCTTCCTTCGTGAGAAATTTGATATTTATGCGCGGGCAACACTGCTGGGTACTTCTTAGTCTGCCATCTTGACTAAAAGACTGGTGATGTGGAGAGGGACACGACTAACGCTGTTCGCAGGTTTGAACATATCTTTACTTTCCAATGAATGCCTGTTCACACAAACTGATTTGTGCTCCAACTGTAACTAAATTTTGGTTCACATTTGAACACCTACGTACATTGAATCATACAAAAAGACGCAGCAAGAGAAAAAACATCAAATATTTACACATATTAAGGTGTTATGGGTAAAAGAAAACAAGCAAAGCTAAATTTACCTAATACACAATATTGCAAAAAGTGTCCGGACACTTTCATGTTAATAGAACGAATAGCCACCTTCAAATCTACCTAACTTTGAAAATAAGCTTTTTACGGAAAAAAGTCACTAGACATAAGTTGGAGATCTCGGTCAGAGCTCTATAAATCTCTATTTTCTATAATATTAATCTAATATTTAAAGAGTTATGGAAGTTGAAACATTTAATTTAAACTTTTGCTAGTTTTGAAAATTTACTTCAAAAAGTTGTCACAACTGTTATAACAACTTTTTCGCAATATAAATGCGATATTGGAATTTTGTGTAAGGATTTACGAAGTTTTCATCAATTTTGGGGGGGGGGGGAGAATGTTTCGGAAGTATGGTGTGTGGTAACATTTGTTGTTAAATATTATAGCTTCCATAACTCTTTAAATATTAGATTAATATTATAGAAAACAGAGATTTATAGAGCTCTGACCGAGATCTCCATTTATGTCTAGTGACCTTTTTCCGTAAAAATCCTCTTTTCAAAGTTATATAGATTTGAATGCGACTATTCGTTCACTTGACATGAAAGTGTCCGGACACTTTTTTGCAATATACTGGTATCTTTCAATGGCAAAAATCTAAATGTTCTACTTGGCAAAATAAAAAGTTGGCAAGCCTAGTTCGATCCCCGGATGAGGCATGCGTTTCCTTTTCCGGAATTCTTTTTCTGCTGAATTCTCGCTTTCCTCACAGATCTTCTCTCTGATATATTTTACTGACAAGTTCCTGTCACACCTCTGTGACAAGCAGCTGTTTGAGTGATATTTATTTTTCAAATGCATTGCTCAGTTTCAGTATAAAAATCACTTTAATTAGGTTCGATTCCACAGCTTTGGATAATCCATAGATTTCATTTTCGCATTCCCAAATGAGAACATAATTTGAACTTTCCTAACTCTTTGCGTTCTGAAGTAATTTCCGATTTATACAGCAAAGTGTTTTGCTCTGTCTCCTAAAGTAAATCCGAACCTGTTGATGATTTAGAATAGATACATTTTAGCATTCCCTGATATTCCGAGTAAATCCCAGAGAAGTTTAGTTCTGTTCATATCGCTTTAATATCAGTGATGATGTGAATGCATCGACCATTGCTAGGCATTACAACTCTAATAGAAGAGATTTTAGTTTATTTCCTGCTAAGGAAGGGTTGGGCAGAGCTAATTCTGTTATTCTGACTTGTGCTTTTATTCTTAAATCCTGAAATGTTAATTGAGGACCTTTCCGGAAATGCGACTGTTCACCCGCTTTTTATCTTGAGTTTAATTATTGAGGGACTTACATTTTTACGATAAATAACCAGCCAGAAAGGTCTTTCTTAGTAGCTTTCTTTTATCGTCTGACTTAATATTCTCTCATGGCTGGCTCAAACTCGTGAAACTACGTGAGGGAAATTAGAAAAAAAGAAGCTTTAAGATCTGGAGGCTATCTTAATGCTTGCAAATAATATATGCAGAAAGAAAAACAATGATAATAATGCTGAAATGGCTGTTCTGCCTTTCTTTTGAACAATTGTTCGCTTGGGAGAAATGTTCCTTTACTTACTGCCGGCAACTGGGGATGAAGAAGACTGGAAAAGAAGAAAAGACGGAAATAAGAAAAGTAGAAACTTGGGACAGAAGACGAAAGTACAGAAATGCGAGAATGTGGAAATTGCGCTCAGTCGTTCCATCTGTGAGGTGAACATTTTAAGGAAACACAAATGCCAGCAGGTCATAAGAAGCAGAAATATCTCAGAACTCCCGAGATGATCTGATGATGAGACTTCTATGAAAGGTAAAGGAGGGACCATCATCCCACTCATTAATTACAGAGCCAAGACTTGCGCACACTCGCAAAGTGATAAACTTGCAATTCAAGGAACAGATATGTCTTGCATTTAATATGATGATCTACATTTATTTGCAGATTAATTATTTTGAGCGATGATCAGTTTATTTTATATAGCTCTTACTTTTGTTGTCTCTCTATTTGAAAGAAACACCTAACAGAGAAAAATCTGCTCCAAACTTGTCTGAAAGAATAATATGTTACTGAGAGAGAAATGACTTTCCATGAGTAATGCACACTTTAGGCAATTACAATGCTAACAGGTGTTTCTTTTCTAACCTGCAGAAAGAACGGAGATAACCTAAAGCTTTATCTAGCTTATCCTTGTTTCTTATCAAATGTGGGATAACACATGTACAAGGACATGCCCTCTGGCCTAGCAGTCAGGTACTCTAAAAACAAGATCAGGTAGGGTAATGGTTTGAGAAGAAAAATAATGCCAATGTTTTCACAGGAGTTTAATATTAATGCTTTAATGCTACTACGAAAAAGGTGAGAGCTAGTTACCATTTAAATTAGAAGGAATACATTGTGACCATTGATGTCGAAAGACGACTTCAAACAAGAGAGAAAAGTCATCAGCAGTCTCTTGGATTGCAACTCGGAATCTGCCGCTTATCATATGTGATACGAAAAAAAATTTAACCCTCAAACTATTGTTTGCCTTATAGGGGTCTTTTTTTTTTATCAAAGTTAGTGTGGTTTGAATGACGGAAATCGGAACATTTAATGAAGTGCCCTAGTTTTTACCAATCGCAATACGGTTTCCGCAGTTATACAGATGGCAAGACCTGATCAGAAAGACAACACAAGAACATCCATGAGTTGTTTGGAGCTCTACCCAGTTCTGTAGTAAATCCTCAGCCAAACACGCTCTCCGCTCTTCCACTGGACGGACTTAAGACAGCAGAAATTCCGACCTGTTATCTCCAGTTTCAGTCCAAACACTCATTTTGTTCCATGTGTCGCACAGAGGAGAGCGCATGCGCTGACGGCTCTGCTCAGAGCTTATCGAAAACGAAAATACGATAAGTTGATGCTGTGGGGCTATCAAAAAGTCATCAGTCCTTTTGAGAAGGATTCTGTGGTTTGACTTTGTCGGTAACAATGAGCTGAAAGTAATTATTAGTCACCTTTTGGCGCCATCTTGGAGAAATTTCGATACTGTCATCCACACGATACGACTTGAGAAGATTAATGGTTTTAGGATTGGTTTGTGTAGGCGGCTGTTTACCGAATTGCGGAACAGAGATGGGAAATATTTACAGAGTGCGGCTCACCGCATTCGAAAGATATGATCTTGCCGCAGGACACTAATCCTTTGGTAAGGAAACTAATCCCTCACGTAAAAATGAGGCTAGTAATAAAGTATACAGGAAAAAAAAAACTCTTTTTGTTAGTGGATAATCGATGACTTCTCAAGGACACAACTATAACTTCTGTAAGGAGGGAAAGAGGATATCCTTTCCAGTGATCGAGTTTTTTTCTTTCGAACACATTTCACGTCAGTAAATATTGTTTGGTATTTAGAAGCTGCTGATTGTTCAGGCACCGACTTCTTCCCCAACACTCTTCATGATAAGTGTAATTCATTTGCAGAAATCAGAGCATTTGATTGTACGTTCCATGTTATATGGAGGAAAGATTTACAAACACTTACATAAGTTGCTGCCTCCAATTAGGAGTACAAGGCATGCCTGATGCCACCGTCCTATTCGATATATAGCAAACCAGATGATTCGAAGTCATCACTGAGTTTAACCTCAAATTGCAGGTTGTTGATTTACTTCTGAGCGGCACTTTTTTTCCACACAATGGGCTAAATGGCCATTTCACAAGGACCCCGATGGCTCAGAGAAGGTTAGGGGAGGAAACCCACTGGAACAGCTGTTGGGAGACAGATGTTAGCCTCCCGTCTAGGTCATCTAGCGTGTTCTTTAACGTGCACAGGGTATGGCTCTCCTACACATGGGGTCATGGCTTTAGGTTCCATTCGACGGATGGCAGGCTTTCAAAGCTCATCGGTGTCCCCTATTCACCGAGGGCAGGACGGGGAGTTTTGCGGAGATAAATCTCAACGCTGACCCAGCTGGGACTCGAAGCTGAGAACTGCAGATTACGAGCCTGGAGCGTTACCCACTGAGCGCCTTCGTCCCCCCAATCTTCTATATGGTATGGAAAAATTGGCAGCCAAATAGCAATATAGAAATATTTAAATTGCAAAATTTGACTACTAAACATTTTTTTCCTTTAAATTAATAATTAATTTTAATAATACTTATTTTACTTATTTAACAAATACATTATTTTATTTCGTACAGTTTTGAAATAAATAATCTGCGGAAATAGTTGCTAAATTGAAGACAAATGAATTAATCACTAAATTTTACACTCTGCTAAATTTTCTTTCTCCGTTTTCAAGAGCTGTCCAGTCTTCATCGTATCAAAGTAACTGTGGTCAGTGACATATTCCAACCAATAGACTTCCAATTCAATCCCTCCCCCCCCCCGCACTTCAGGTGTGTTCAACTCGTCTCTAGAGCAGGGGAAGATCACGAGAATCAGGTTCTTCCCCTGCTCTGGAGACGACTGTGAGGCAGTGCATACCACTTCAGTTTCTGTAGAGTCTCTATCAAAAATAATCTGTCTTTGAAAAGATAGATTATTTTTGAAAAAATAAACTGTCTTTATGGATTGAAAAAGGTTTGAAAAAAATAATATAGACAAAATTGCTATGAGTAGATAATTTTCTATTTCATTCTTGTGTCCCTTTTTATACAGGGTGATTCAGAATTCATCATCAATATTTGGTGGGGAGGTAGGTAATAAGAAACGAAGGAGATTTCACATAGGAAAGCATGGACGCATATGCCATGTAGTAGGGCAAAATGACCCCAGTTCAATGATGGAAAGAACACATAAGAAGGAAGTGGTAAGGAAAAAACATTTATTATCTTACATGTAACATTTCTTTGCATTGGCTGTACAGACTTACAAGAGGTGCTCGAACTGCCGACCATGTGCTAGAATGCATGACTCACAACGGCGTTGCATGGACAGCCGGACCCTGTGGAAGATGCCTGGCATTTCCCGGATGTTTGAGGCAGCAACTGATATGCGTGCTACAAGATCCATAGCACTATCAACAGGGGTCTCGTACACCATGTTTTTCATAGCACCCCATACAAAGAAATCGATTGGAGATAAATCCGGTGAACGTGGTGGCCAAGAAACCGGTCCACCGCGGCCAATCCATTGACCACCAAACTGTCTGCGTAGGTAAGCACGCACAGCATTTGCGAAATGTGCAGGAGCGCCGTCATGCTGGAACCACATTCGCCGGAGACTACCATCAGGAACCTCGTTCAGAAGATCCGGTAACACAGTCTGAAGAAATGTTAGGTACTTGGCACCGTCCAAACGGGATGGTAGTAAATACGGGCCCAACAAACAGTCACCGACAATCCCAGTCCACACATTGACAGCAAAACGTTGTTGCGCAGCTCCAGGTCTTGTACCGTGTGGGTTCTGATGAGCCCATACATGCCAATTGTGTGTGTTGAAGACACCCTCTCGAGTGAACAACGCCTCATCGGTGAAAAGAACATACGTTGGGAAATTGGGATCAACGGCTGTTCTCTGCATGAACCACTGACAAAAAATAACACGCTTGGGATGGTCGTCTGCTGCCAATAATTGCACTCTTTGCAGATGAAACGGATGTAACCCTTCATCGTGTAATATCCGCCACGCTGTTGCTTGCGAAATTCCAAACTGCCTAGCCATACCTCGTGTGCTAGCACCAGGTTGTTCCTCGATTTCCTGTAGGACAGCTTCCTCTACTGCTACTGGCCGTGCCGATCTGCGCCTCCCTCGATTAACATTACTAGCAGCAAACGATCCTGTTTCACGCAGTTGGCGATGAATACGTGAAACCTTTGATGCTGTGGCACACGGCGGTTTGGGAAGCGCGCTGCATACAATTGCCTGGCTCGAAGACATCTTTCTCCTGCCGCACCGTAAGTTACATGCATATCTGCACATTCATTCCACGTATACCGGTTCATGTTACTTCTGCAAATTCACCTTGTCGAATGACAACTGACTGCACGCGTCAAACAGCTGTGCTTCTGTATGAGAGGTGTGTACACACAGCGCCCTCTACACCACCATGCGTTCGTCTGCCCCCATACTTTCCTATGTGAAATCTCTTTCTTTTCTTATTCCCTTCCTCCCCACTAAATATTGATGATGAATTCTGAATCACCCTGTATATTAGGCAAAGTTTAGTTACTTCCAAAAACTTGGAAATTTGCAATTACGAATTGATTTATTATAGAAAGTTAAAAATGTTTATATCATACAATCCCTACATTCCGTACCAATCACAGAAAATTTTTTCAATGAATGTTAGATGGCAATCCAACTGCAAAAATATTAATATCACATAGAAGAAATTGTTTTGTATTTTACACTGAGTTTAAGGCAGACAGCAAAAATGCTGACTTGATTAAATGAATACATCACAAAAATTGGGATTTCCTTCTTCATTGCATTAGACTTCACTTTCTTCACATGACCAATTTACTCTCAATATTTTAAACTCATCAAATATCTGTGGGATATTGTATAACGGGAAATCCAATGGGCTAATACATTAGAGGTCACTGTTGCTTAACTGTAGGGTGCTTTTAAGTTATCATGGCTGAACATATCTCCACACGTGTATCATAACATAGCAATATGCCATTTTCAAAGACAGATTAAGCCAACCCTGTATAGCACACCTTGAATTACCTTAATACCTGCCAATGATCAACTGAAGTGTTATCAGTACACTCATTTTCAAGCTAAAAAAATATAACACTCTCCCTATTTTGATTTTTTTAAATTTAAAATTTTTTTAAACTGATTTCAAAAATTAGTTTCCAGGAGGAAGTGAAGAATATATTGATATATTTTAATTCTGGTTTTAAAATTTGGAAGATTTAAAAGACTTCTAAATGATGATCTTATTAAACTTTTACGTTTCACCAACAGTAAATACGTTTTTTCGTCAACATAACAACTTTCCAGTTACTTCCGCTCCACTAAAACTCCGACATGCCAATTGCGCCATTTAACTTGTTTGATAACTATGTCTTTTAATTTTCTTATTAAAAAAATAATATAACCTCTATAATTCTCTACCATAAACCGTTATTTAATTTTTTTTCTACGTAAAAATATTATACATAATATACGTAATATCCGAGTGGTTAGCGCGCTTGGCTACTGAACTAAGGGACCTGGGTTCGAGCCCCGGATAAGGCATGGATGTATGTGTTGTTCTTCTGCTGAGGTCCTGCCATCCTCACAGACCTTCTACTATGCATATAAACTGACAGGTTCCTGTCAGACCTCTGTGGCAAGCAGCTGCTTGAGGGAGTATTTATTTATTTTATTATATATATGCATAATATACAAATAATATACGCACATAACTTGGATTGTAATTGAAAACCTCTAATTGCTTAATTATAAAATGATTACTTAGAGGTAAAAATTCTTGTTAATAGATATCAATAAAAAATTAATTATTGAACAGAAATGAATGATTTTGAATGTAATAAAGAATATACGTATATAGCTACTTTGTGAATTGATTTGATTGAAATGAATACGTATATAGCTACTTTGTGAATTTGAATTGAGACAGACTTGCAGTTTTCACATTACGAATTCTCATAGATCAATTATTTAATGAACTATCGGTTGATTGTCAATTAACTACTCATTCACGAAATAATTTTAAATCAGTGGTTCCTTAACCATCTTGGGCCTAACGCCCTCTTTTAATAAGTATTATTACTTTTCGTGTTTTAATGTATGAATTTCAAAGGTTTTTCTGTCGAAACTCCCCGCCCTACCCGCGGTCAGTAGAGGACACCGATGGGCTTGGAAAAGCCGCCGTCCGTCGGATGGGACGTGAAGCCGTGGTCCCTTGTGTGGGAGAGCTATTACCCTGTGCCTTGAACATACTAGATGGCCTACCATCTGCATCCCAACAGCTGTTCCAGTGGGTCCCCTCCCCCCATCCTTTTCTGAGTCTTTAGATCCTTGTGACCTGGCCAATTAGACCATTGTGTGCAAAAAAGTGCCGCTCAGAAGTAAAACAATTCAACTTATTTGGGGCTCGAACCCAAGTCCATTTGATCAGTAGCCAAGTACTCTAACCACTCAGCCACTGGGCCGGCTAAATATCAATTAACTATTAAAGAACTGGAGAAAATGCAGTTCCGAATCAGTGATTGTCACTAAAAACCCTCAAAGTGACTAAAACAGCATTCCATGTAGGTTGAAGTTTCGCAGATTATAACATAATACAGACCGTGTACATAGAATAAGATCACCAATTACACATAATTATATCCTCTTTCAATCACTGCTATATCACTAAAATATTCGAAATTCTTCACTTCTGATAGGTCGCAGACCTATTAATTTTAATCATTATAATTTTTTTATTTCATTTCTATCCTGATGCAACCACTTAGTGTCTGACGGAGACGTCTTCGGAGGTTAATGGGTGCAAGATCTTGTTTGCGAATATCATTCAGGGTTCGGTTTTATCTGTTTACATTGATGATCGTCGAGAAAGAACTTCGCTCGTGTGAAATGACAGGAAGTATCGTGTGGAACCATTTTGTCTTGCCCAAAAGCAGACATTAACCTTCGGAAGGAATGCTGAGTGCTGACAACAAAACTCCGTTCCACTTGGGAAATATGGAAGTGGAGTTGTGCCCGGGGCTTGCTTCTGATTGGCCATAGGGTTGGAGAATTCCCGGGGTTGCCAGAAAGATATTGTCACGCTCCACCCGGAGAAGCAGTTCGGTGTGGGTTGATCAGGCTAACAGACCAGGGTTCGGTCTTTTTATCTATCTTTCTTTTTCTCTCTTCGCTAAGTCCGATTTTAGTGGAAATCACTGGACTTCTATTTAGGCCATATTTCAGGAAGGGATAATTTAAATTAGACATCTCTTAATTATTGAGATGGCAAACTTTTACTTAAATAAGTCAGGCGAAATTTAAAGGAATTTGCTTTGCTTGGGAAAAACCACGATCAAGAGATATTTTCATGAAAATTTATTCCGAGTGCACATTACAATAGCCTAGCAGAACACAATTCTTGTTGCGGAGAAACTTCAAACATGGTATAATTATTTTAATTTAACTTATTCTGCTTTTTGTCACTGTCACTTTTAATTTTTACTTTCACTTTTAATTTTAATTGTTGTTTGAAATTAAATTTATTTAAGTGGAGTGAGTACTTAATCAATTAATTGTAATGTAACTCCGTCCATCTTTATAAGCCAGTAGTGGAACTTTGATAATTCAGATATTTAAATAAATTTAAATTTTTTTGTTATTGTTCAAACAAAATTTGTATCTTGGTCAATCATGTGAAATCTCTACTCGTCGCAACTACAGTTATAGAATACGGGACTGCGTATTGCTAGCTTGTAGATGGTTCCTGGTTCGAATCTAAAATCTCTTTCGGTCACTCTTTCAAAATTATTTGTTAGAAGGCATTATTTTCGAAGTCAGATCATCAGGGTATTGATATGCAGTTCTAGATAAGATAATTATTTTAATAAACGCGGAATATATATATAGTTCATACCGCATGTCTCTAAGAGGAAAAAGTTGCGGGTGACACTTAAAAAAAAAAACACGATCCACTGTTGAATTCGATGGCAGGAGCCAGAAATGTAAAAATGTCTCCATTGGCCTTTAACCCATAACAGCCTGATTGCAATCACATGGCATGCGTAGTGGACGAAAAATACAACTCAATCTGTAGATACTTGTATATATAACTCTGTTGCCTTCGCAATAGAGATTCAGCAATTGTTAACGTAATTGAATTGAGAACGCATTATTTCCTAGTGATCTGTAATTATTGAACAGAGCATAATCGTTGATTACAGGGTATTACAAACAAATATATGGAACGAAACGGGCTGGAAATAAAAAGATAGAGAACGGTGAAGAAAGAAGAAAGGTGAGTTTCTCCTCAGAAGACACTTTCTGAAATACTACTCTACGCAACCACAAAGCCGGTTGACTATTTCACATCCATTGGGAACGATGCGGGAGGACCGACCTGATGTTGCCGATGAAATTCCATTCCTGAACATAATCCCAGCTCTTCACGGTCGAAGGAAAGTCCAATCTGAAAGGATTACGTGCTAATAAACCAGCCAGTTGGAGGCTCTTGTAATGGGACTAAATCCCTTGCTCTTTACTAATGTCCTTCTCTTTTGGCAGGACGATGTCTACGAGAGGGAATTTTTCTCCCAGAGCCTTGATTAACTTCTTCAGATGAGGAAAGAAGTAACTGCAAGGTTTTGCAGCGGACAGATGCCGTTGTCAGTCAGCTGAGTCGGAGCAGAAGGCAAGATGAGGCTCTTCCATTAGGTCACTGCAGTGAAGGATTAAGGGACGTACAACGCTTCTTTGATCAACGAAGATAACAACAGCAAGAATTGGCTCTAAAACTATGGATCATTGTCTGATTGAAAAGACATTATTTCGTATGAGGAAAAAGCACAGAGGAAAGTGTGCTTCTTCAGCAAAAAAATGAGTCTAAGAAACGAATTAGAAATATGCTTATTGATAAATTGGTCCGTTATACTGTCGCTGCTGAGGACCCGCCATCCTCACAGATCCCTTCTACTATGGCGTATTAAACTGACAAGCTCCTGTCAGACCTCTGTGGCAAGCAGCTGTTTGAGGATGTATTAATTTATTTTTTATTATTTATTTATACTGTCGAGTGGATTTTCTTTACCTTCGTTTGACCAATCGGTTGTTTGGTCAGCTTACAAACATCCAAAGTTTGGGAATAAGAGTAGTAAATAAACACACTTAACAGTTGATAAAAATAAATGCCAACGTCATCCAGAAAGTTCTCCAACATTTTCTCATCCAATAGAGAGTGCCTTTCGTTTTACCTCTCATCTGGAGCAAAAAAAGGAAATAGCTGAAAGCTTGCATAAACGATTTTCTTAAAGAAAATTAAAAGAAAATAATGTATACAAATTATTTCTAGATATAAAAGAAACAAAAACAGAAATAATGTTTAGGTCACGCTGTGAAAAAACAGGAAAGTAAACAGTTCTTTTATAAAAAACAATATAAAGAGGCTGAAGAGAGAAAATAGCAATTTTTCGGAGAAAATATCTTTCAGGTTCACTTAACATCACCCAGGTCGCAGAACAACTGAAGAGGGATATTTGGATGGATTTCGATAAAATGGAGAGAAAATTTGATTCTTTTGTAGAATGAAGACATAAGGAGACGCCGTCCCGTGGTCGAGTGGTTAGCACGTTTGGCTACTAATCTAAGGGACTGACAGGCTCCTGTCAGACCTCTGTGGCAAGCAGCTGCTTGAGGAGGTATTTATTTATTTTATTATAAGAAGACAAAAGTTTGTGAAGGGAAGGGAATAGTTTCTTCATTTGATGGATTGAAAATGCAGTAGAGATTTTATTTTTCGTTGTAATGAATGGTCATATTCGCATTCTGTTGAAGCTATCTTGTGAAGACGAAGTTTTCGGAGATCGACAAGATTGATTTTTTCCTCTTCTTCGAGCTAAACGCGTAGCAAAAATCATTTAATAGATGCAGGCATTGTGTTCCCTCTTTTATCGCAATGAAGATGTGAAGAGAATTCATTTAAAAAGTGTGCGAATTGTGCTCCTTGCTTTATCGCCGTAAATTGTAAAAATAAGGTTCGTTTAAAAAGTGCAGGTTTTGTTTCACTTCTTTTGTCACAGCAATTATACTAAGAAAGTTCGTTTGGAAAATATAAGTAATGTTGCATTTTTTGTCGTAATAAAGATGCGAAGAAAGTTGTTTAAAAAGTATAGGTTTGTGTTTATTTTGTCGTTTTAAAAATGCACAAAAAGTTCTTTTAAAGTATTTTGTCCCTTCTTTTTTTCGAATTTAAGATACGAAGAGAGTTCTTTAAACAGTTTAGACATTGTGTTCTACCTTTTGTCGCAATAAAGATACGAAGACAGTTCTTTAAAAAGTGCAGGTATTGAGTTCCTTCTTTCGTTTCGGTAAATATATGAAGAGCGTTCATTTGGAAAGTGAACCTGTCTGTTCTTTCTTCACAGTAAATATATAAAGAGAGTTCGTTTCGAAAGGGAGGCTACTGTTCCTTCTTTTGTCGCAGTAAATATACGAAGAGAGTTCTTTATTTATAGGTATTCCATTCCTTCTTCTCTTGCAGTAAAGATAAGAAAAAACGATGTTTAACTTATCTGTTCCCAAACGTTTTTAGTCCTCTCTTATGAATAAAACTAGTGGAAGTCAAGATGGCGGTAACTCCAGCGTCATCGTTTTGACAAGTGAAATGCCGACACAAATTTCGAAAATTTCCCCCAATAGATACCACTGGTTTAAGCAATGAATTGATCGTTTTTCATTTATACTGAAATAAGGCCACTATCGAGTTGGTCTTTCTCTTTTAAGTTAATATGTGAAGGAATTTCGTACTGTCGAAGAGTTGTGTTACGTTTTTTACTGAGGGTAATCCTCTGTGATTCTGGAGTATCGTGATTCCCTTTGTTGTTCGATTTAAGATACCATGATGAAATTTCCAGCAAGTAGAGAATTCGTGCTCCTCTTTCGTTGCTGGAGCGATGTGTCTTCGAGTGGAATGTTCTGGAAGAGATGATATCGAAGATTTTTTCGTTACTTAAAAATGTATTGCTTTGTCTAATGATGCATAATGTTACGACAGATGAACGAGCAACAATGAAACCGTGATGTGCTGTATCATTTCCGCGTGTGCTTCAGCATGTGAATTACGTCAGTAGTGGGTTCAAACAATAAGAACTCGAACTATAACGATGTTTAAGAGGACTGAAAAAGTTGGTAGTGCTTGAATGTATATATTCCTTTTGCACTAAGTGAATTCGTATAAAATTATTGTTAGGAAAGTTTCTCAAGACCCTTGGAGATTAAGCCAAGGACGTGAAATGTTAGTCGAGGAAGTAGAGCTGACTTCAACTTCTCTGTAGGAAGAGTTCATCGTCTGATGCGTGGTGATCAACATCTGAAAAGAATTGGTTCTGAAAGCCCAGTACACTTTCTTAGCTGCAGTGTTGGAGAAATTGATGGCTGAAATTCTGGAAAGAAAATGATTTGATGCGTGGTTATTTTTGGTTTGTTTAAAGAATTGGCAAGATTATTCTTGGTAGTTTACAGGTCTATTCGCCAATGTGATGGTGCCACTTATTGAGTATTCTAAAAAGCCTTGTTTTATGTTTTGAGTAGGGATCGTAAGAATTCTAAAGAAACGACTATTTGTAGGAATAGTGATAAGGTGAAATATTCTTTTGATTGTTTTATTTTCACTGATGAAGATAAAGATTTGTGTTTGTTGAATTTATTTTATTCATACTTTTGTAATAAATTAATCCATCTATAAAAATGTGCCGGTAAATATTCTTTTGAACTCACGCTCAAGAATTTCCCATTAAAACTCATAACAATAATATAAACGCCCTGATTCAGAGGAATAGCTGTAACAAATGACCTCTAATGGTATAAGCATTTTACAAAGAGACCTATTTTAAATTTTTGAACCAAATAATGTTCGTTTGCATCACCTTAATTGTTTGCAGCAAATGTATCCTGCAAGTGGCTGATGATCAGATGCAAAAGATAAAAGGGAAGTGCAGAAATAAATTAAATCTCCTCTGACATCTCAATAGTCCATTGCCAAACGGAAGAAACAGCAGTTGTGATGCTTATGAAATGAAGGCCTCTGTGCCATGAATCAACAGTTATTAAGCTATACCATACTCAGCTAATTGTTTCATATTTCACAACATGGGCTCTGTAAAGACAAAAATATCCATGGTTATGATTATTTTTACATAAATACTATAGAGTCATAACATTTTTATGACTCTATTGTTTCCATCACGGAAACATTTAAACAGATCCATCGGGATTATAATAATTTCTTTTCCATTTTGGTGAAGACTTTATCTGCAATAATTTTATTTCGCGAACACTACATTCACACTGCTATATTTGTAAAAAAAAGATTACCTTAGCACAATATTGCTTTGTCCCACTCTTATTAAACTAAATGAGCAATACAGCGCAAAGGGTAACTTTTCGAATGTTTCATCAAATTCCTCAAGGAACCATTTGCAAATGATCGGAACTGCAGAATTTGATGATTTCGGATCTGTCAGTTCCAGTATGCTATTTTTATCGAAAATTGTTTAATAATTTCGTTCGGTAACGTTTCTTAAAATGTTATCTATTTCCTTTTAAAATGTGACATCCCTGTTTTCCAAAACTAATAATAAATAATGAACTTTTCGAAAGATAGAAAAAGCTAATTTGAGATATCCGAATAAACTAGTGTTTTAAAAATATTTATTTATTTAAACAATTACAGATGAATCCCTTTTACAGCAAATAAACCATTAGCATAATATTTTACACCTTTTATCCATCTCCATCCGCTAATCTCGATTCAGTAATATTTTGGTACATTTCATTATGCAATCTTAGTTTATATCGGAACAATTATATTTCACTCAGTTTATTATTATTCAATTAACGGTTATTTCTCTTACTTCCATTGTTACATTTAAATTTCGCTTTTTTTTTTTTGAGAAACAAGTTTGCTACTCGGGAAAATAAAGGTAGCGGCATTCAGGGCCGTAGATGATATTATTCAACAACTTCCTTTTTAGCTCGTTTTCAAAACCGAGTTATTGTTGTTTGCTTTGTCATTCTTCTCTGCGCATTCAAATTTTTTTATTTCGAAATGCATGAAAAATATTTTTTTTTGGGGGGTGGGGGTGTTCGATAGGTACTAGTGAAACACCAGGATTCCCATCCTCTGCGTATTTTAATAATTTCGATATGGTAAAACTTTAAACGACCATTGCAAACGATCTATTCATGCTCTAAACACAAAATTTTGTTCGTAGAGTTGTAAGCTTACTTTGAGGGGAACGAATTATCCTTTATCACAAGGGGTGGTGGGAAAACGCAAATGCCCCGATCTGGGGGGGTGGGGGTGAATGTGCTAGTAAGGGTAATCGAGGACAAAAATTATTGAACTTGTGAATACTTCTCGTATCTTTCATGAAAATGTTTTAAAATTTCTAAAACGAATGAAAAAATGTTACCCTGCAATGCAAATCCAGTTTCTTGATTTCCTTTTATATTTTTCCTGTTCGATTACGTCCCCTCCTCCTTCTTATAAATATCTAGATCCGGGCCTGAGTACAGATATCCCCCGACTTAGGTGAATTTCCCGTTAACTCGATTTCAAGTAATCGCTTATACAAACAATCACAGGAGAGCAGTGCATCCTCTTACATTATTTCCTTGTTGATTTTTTTTTAATAAAGACTAAAAATAAATGATGAAATTTGTCTGGCGTAAAAAAAATGGGATTCCTATATAACTAAAGTGAACAGAATTAATATTGATTAAATCGATTGCTTATGTTTAGCTTGTTAGAAAATCTGAGTCAGTGGCGTATGCAAGAGTTTCTTATGGAGAGAAAGGGTGGGGGGGGCTTACAAAATTTAGAGAGTATGCCATGAAATTAAAATAATTATCAATCCAAACAGAAAATGTATGAGGCAGTAAAATTTGAGTAATATAAATAATCGAGAGCATCAATCTTGTAACTTTCGAAGCAAATTATTGTTTTTATTCATTCTTTATGTTACAAAAAAATGCCTTATTTTAAGGAAGTGGGCTCCCACCACTGAGTAGCCCACTGCTCTGAGCCAAGATCTTAACGGATGCTTTTTCAGTACACTGACACCAGTACTGATAGCGTGTACGTTGTAAGTAAATGCATCATTAAATACCAAATCAACAAATCTGTTGGCTCTTGTGAGGTAATCAACAGTTTGATACCGCGAAAGTACAATTCAAATATTACCAACTCTTGGCAGTCGACGCATTTCAGTTCATTCCACTTAAAGTCACCTTCCAAAACAACTGGAGATTGAGTTGTCAGAATGGAGCAAATACTTTGAAAGAAGTTGGAGTGTACTCATACTACTTGGAGTGATTCGATGTAATATAAATGGTTATCAATATGCATTAAGAAATTAGTTTTTTTGTCAAAAATTCAAACAACTTCGTAAGATCAATCAGGAATAGTTATCAGTGAAGACTGCATAGAATGTTTTGCTACGATACAAACTCACGTCCTTTACTATCACAGAGATCTTTTCTGATGGCAATATATTTGTTAGGACAGGTTGGTTGGGTTGTTGGGTTGTTTTACCTCTGAGCGGCACTTTTTTGCACACAATGGGCTAAATGGCCAGGCCACATGGACCCCGAAGGCTCAGAGAAGGTTGGGGGAGGGGACCCACTGGAATAGCTGTTGGGAGACAGATGGTTGCCTCCCATCAAGGCCATCCAGCGTGTTCTTTAACGTACACAGGGTATGGCTCTCCCGCACACGGGGCCACGGCTTAACTTGTTAGGACAAATAAACGAATTATGGATATTTTACTCAAGCATGATTCAGCAATACATAGAATATCAATGTCACGGAATTTGATGTACGAATGAAGAAGCTGAAGTTTATTTCAGGTAGCACGAGAGTTAATAAATACAATACATTCTATAATTTCTTGTAATCGTCATTGACTAGGTTCTTCAGGCGTAATATTTGCACTGACGATACTGATAGCTAGCAGACCTATTGATATTTTTCTTTTCATTTTGATACACTATTTTCGTGCAACCACTTAGTGTCTGACAGAGATGTCTCAAGTAACTGACTGATATTACCCAGACCCCGTTTGTATATATCAATCTGGGATATTCGGTTTCATCCGTTTCTGTTGATGCTCTCAGCGAAGTCGCTTCGTTGGTGCTAAAACAGCAGGTAGGCTATCTCTTGTACGGCATAACTTCATCTTTCGCAAGACTCAGCATTAACCTTCGGGTGGAGTGGTTCCGTTTCCTTGCACCAGGACTCCGTTCCACTCATCAAATATGACAGTGAACATTGTGTCTTTTTCTCGTGGATTGCATCTGATTGGTCCATTGGGTTGGATGATTCCCAGGGTTGCCAGAATGATATATAGTCACGCTTCGACCAGAGAAAAGATTCGGTGTGGGGTGATCGTGCTTACCGGATCAGGGTTTGGTCCTACTACCTATCTTTCGTTTGCTTTCTTCGCTTAAATCCAATTTTTGTGGAGACCCACTGGGACTAATTTTAGGCCGGAATTCAGGGGGAGGGGGAATTTAAGATAGATATCTTTGAATTAGAGAGATACTAAAACCTATTCTTAAACTGTTGAAATTTAAAATTACCAAAATTTTGCATTGCTTGGGAAAAACCACGACCAGAGAAATCTGAAGTTGGTACTTCCTATATTTGTTTCCGTGTGCACTTAGCAGTATCCGGTTCTCGTTCCTGGGAAGAGTCTTCATTTACGGTATGGTTACTTTGATTTCAATTACAACTGACTGTTGTCACATCATTTTAGCTGTCACTTCATTTTAACTGTCGCTTTAACTTTAATTTAGATTGTCTAAGTGGAGTTGATGTATTGAAATATGATTGTAATGTAAAATCATCCACCTACCTAAGCCTACAGTGGAATTTTGTTCACTTTGAGATTTCATTAAATTTAAATATTTTTGTTATTGTTTTTAAAACAAAATCTGCATTTTGGTCAATTATTTAAAACCTCTACTCGTCGCAACTACAGTAGGAAATACGGGACTACGTATTACTAGCATGTGAATTGTTCCTTGTTCGAGTCTAAATCTCCTTTTGGCCACTCTTTCAAAATTATTCGTTAGAAAACAATTTTCGAAGTCAGATCAACAATAAAGTGCTAACACGTAGTCCTGAATATTAGTAATTATGAATAGTTAATTATTTTAGTTAACGCGAATCATACTTAGTTCATGCCGCATATCTCTAAGAGAAAAAAAAGCTGCGGGTGACAATACGATATTTTTATGGGTTCAAAAATTGCTAGTTGTTGACGACTGTTAAGTTCACATAGGCATGACCATAAATGAGAACAAGAAATGGCTGCGTAACTTTTTTCATTGGTTGTTAGAACGAAGGAGGCATAGTAATTCATATTACACAAATATTGCTCAAATCGAGAGGAGAGGATTTTTCAAGATTTTTCAGTTTATTTTCTGTCACATTCTGCTACAAAAGGCTTATCTGAGAGTTGGGGAGCTTTGAATACATCTTTCCATTTAAGTAACATGGCAGTGTTTCAATAGTTTGATAGTTTAGAGTAGGAGTTCTCAACGTGGGGTACGCGGTAAATTTTTTTGGGGTACGCCATGAGAGCTCAAAAGTCGCTAGATCTAGTAACAAAGCCGCTAAATTGGCAACACTGCTACTAGTTATTCAACTTTAACTGCTTTAAAAAAATAAATATAGGAACAGGCTGGATGTTGAAGATGACTTGCGACTCGACCTTAGAAAGATGACTCCAACCATTGATGAACTGTGCAAGCGTAAACAAGCACAACCATTTCACTGATTACCAGTAAAATGTTTATAATTTTATAAGATTTGTTAAATTGCATATGTCATTTTTGTGTTTATCGATATATGTAATTTATGAATACAAAATTTAATGTGTGTGTGTATATATATATACGTTTTATTTTATTCCCATTGTTATACTAGAACTATAGTTTTATCTATCTATGCAAGGGGTACGCCAGTTACATACACATATCCAGGGGGTACGTGAAGCATAAAAGGTTGAGAACCACTGATATATATGTTTTATTTTATTCCCATTGTTATAGTATAACTATAGTTTTATCTATCTATGCAAGGGGTACGCCAGTTACATACACATATCCAGGGGGTACGTGAAGCATAAAAGGTTGAGAATCACTGATATATATGTTTTATTTTATTCCCATTGTTATACTATAACTATAGTTTTATCTATCTATGCAAGGGGTACGCCAGTTACATACACATATCCAGAATGACTGAAATATATGTTTTATTTTATTCCCATTGTTATACTATAACTATAGTTTTATCTATCTATACAAGGGGTACGCCAGTTACATACACATATCCAGGGGGTACGTGAAGCATAAAAGGTTGAGAATCACTGATATATATGTTTTATTTTATTCCCATTGTTATACTATAACTATAGTTTTATCTATCTATACAAGGGGTACGCCAGTTACATACACATATCCAGGGGGTACGTGAAGCATAAAAGGTTGAGAACCACTGATATATATGTTTTATTTTATTCCCATTGTTATACTATAACTATTGCTTTATCTATCTATACAAGGGGTACGCCAGTTACATACACATATCCAGGGGGTACGTGAAGCATAAAAGGTTGAGAATCACTGATATATATGTTTTATTTTATTCCCATTGTTATACTATAACTATAGTTTTATCTATCTATACAAGGGGTACGCCAGTTACATACACATATCCAGGGGGTACGTGAAGCATAAAAGGTTGAGAATCACTGATATATATGTTTTATTTTGTTCCCATTGTTATACTATAACTATAGTTTTATCTATCTATACAAGGGGTACGCCAGTTACATACACATATCCAGGGGGTACGTGAAGCATAAAAGGTTGAGAATCACTGATATATATGTTTTATTTTATTCCCATTGTTATACTATATCTATAGTTTTATCTATCTATACAAGGGGTACGCCAGTTACATACACATATCCAGGGGGTACGTGAAGCATAAAAGGTTGAGAATCACTGATATATATGTTTTATTTTATTCCCATTGTTATACTATAACTATAGTTTTATCTATCTATACAAGGGGTACGCCAGTTACATACACATATCCAGGGGGTACGTGAAGCATAAAAGGTTGAGAATCACTGATATATATGTTTTATTTTATTCCCATTGTTATACTATAACTATAGTTTTATCTATCTATACAAGGGGTACGCCAGTTACATACACATATCCAGGGGATACGTGAAGCATAAAAGGTTGAGAACCACTGATATATATGTTTTATTTTATTCCCATTGTTATACTATAACTATAGTTTTATCTATCTATACAAGGGGTACGCCAGTTACATACACATATCCAGGGGGTACGTGAAGTATAAAAGGTTGAGAATCACTGATATATATGTTTTATTTTATTCCCATTGTTATACTATAACTATAGTTTTATCTATCTATACAAGGGGTACGCCAGTTACATACACATTTCCAGGGGGTACGTGAAGCATAAAAGTTTGAGAATCACTGATATATATGTTTTATTTTATTCCCATTGTTATACTATAACTATAGTTTTATCCATCTGTGCAAGGGGTACGCCACTTACATACACATTTCTAGGGGGTACGTGGAGCATAAAAGGTTCAGAACCACTGGTTTAGCTACTCTAAAACTGGTAAAACTGGTTACCACTGGTTTAGCTACTCCACTGGTTTAGCTACTCTGTTTTATCAAAGATTAAAGAGAAGATCGTACGTAAGTACGCACTGCCGCTTTCTGTGCCTAGGGGGCGCTTGAAGTGTAATTCCGGCCTTGATTTTATTATTGAAGCTTTAACAACTTGTTAAAACACTGATTTTTATCCTAATCTATATTATGATTTATTGCACCACATATTTTAATTAATTTCTAAAAAGCAATTACTTGTAATTATTCTAACATTATTGACAAATATTATTTTGCATTACAATTTTTAAGATATTGCGTCTTTCAAAACTGTAGCCGAATATCAAAGTGGATAAACATGCGTATCATTAATCCCTCTTCAATAAAAAAAGGTTTTTTCGTGGCAAATTTATTCAATGTAGTAAAATTTAGACTTTTTATTGTGTGTGTTCTTCATAACATTGTCACCGATAGAAATGTGGATCAAATGGATACAAAATGCGTGACATGCCGTGAGGCTATGTTACAGGAAGCAGCTTTGCTTTTTGCAGCAGACGCACAGGTAAACTTTATTTCGTAAGTTCCGGAATTTTTGAAAAGAATTGCTGAAAATTACGTAGAGAAAAAAATGAACGGATCTGTGCTACCTGTAGATGTGGCAAAACGAGATAAGGGAAACTAAGAGCATCACCATACCCGTTTTGAGCGTCACAGGATCATCACATGATCAAAGCTTCGGAGTGTTCGCACGTGTCAGGTAGGAACAATAGCTGACCTTCACAAGAGCACCTGACACTGCAGCATTCAGCTGCCACTCGTGTCGGGAGATTAAAGTAATCAGTAGCGGTAAATAAATATGAATTTGAGACTTTGATGATGGGAATCGGAAAACTTAAGGTCAAAGTAATTGATTTAAGACCATCTGTCGAATTTATTTCGGAAAACTACGATGCAAATTTAAACAAATTGCAAAATCAGGAGAATAGACAAACGGAGCTAACGAAAACATGGCGACTCACAATTAACAGAGAGTTAACGAAGGGAGTATCGTTTTATCTCTCTTACCCTATTTCTTATTTTCATATTATAACCAAAATATAATGCAAGAGCCAAAATGTTTCATGGGATTTCAAAAGAAACGAAAATGGTTTAAAGGTTGAATTGCACAAGGCTCGAAAAACTCTATTAGACTGCACAGAAATCATTTGCATAAACAGGTCAAGAATGGATTAGAAAGGAATAGATTGGAAAACGAATTAAAATTTTTATCGGACTTTTAATTGAACTTTATAATTCCGCTTATTCCACACTATAATAGTTGGTAAAAAGTGTTTTTTTAGAAATTCACTATATAGTCAATCAAAATAAAATTTGGTACGATGATAATGCTGATGATTATGTTGAAGATGATTAGAAACATCACCTGACGTATCCCTAGGCACAGGGTGGTATTGCACTCTTATGGAAACAATTTTTTTTTAATTTCATTTTAAAAATATTAAGTTTTTGCTTTCACAATAAAGAAGAAAGGAAATGATATAATCGAAATGGATGTAAGAGTTTTAATAATAAGTAACGCAACTTTGTTAATAAATTGTAAAATTAATGTGATATATTAATATTATACATAACATATAACCTGTAATATTCAATACACAAAAGCATTTAAAAATGAAATAATTCATTTGAATTTTTAACATTTTACTTACTCGATTTTGTTACTCTGAGAATGAACAAATTACACTAAATTATCAAAATATTGGGGCATTTCCATGTTGTGCGAATGGAAAACTCCATTCAAAGCTGCTTAACTTTAAATTAGCGTTTTGTAACAAAATGTTCGTCTGTAAATGGTAGCTAAGTAGTCACTGGAAAGAGCTATGTATCAATCCCCTGAGATGATGCACAGAAGGGGCCAGGCCTAGCACGTAATGTCCGATCCCGCCTTCTCGTGATGTAGGCCGTTAGTACATTTCAAAAGAGATGTTCTCTTTTGGTAGGGAAAGAAAGGGGAGAGCTGCCAGATTTTACTGCCCTGCTGAGGAGTGGTCGACTTTACAAGATCGTGGTGCTGACCATTTATATCCGCTAGACTGTAATGATTTATGGTTTTGAACTTGGTTATGAATACTGGACTTGTTACAATGGTGGGCGTCCGTTGCTGGAAAATATGCCGCTGTGTTTTCTCTTTGCCTGTGGGTTGCCAGTTCAAGGTGAACAGAGGCACAGGATACCTTATATCAGCTGGTAGATAATCCTGATCAGTGGCCATGGCAGTTATTTGAACCCTCACTTAGCTAGTTGGGCATCGCCAATCCAAAATTGGACTGGTTATTGAAAAGGTCCACTTGGAAAGGTGGTGCCTGATGTTCCTACCAGCATCGGTGGTTTCAGCCTTTAGTAGTGGAGGAACAGGTCTTTGCCCCATGTCTGCGATCAGGGGGCTGTTTTATATTGTTGGCCTTACCTCTCTCAATAAACCTAGTTTCTTTAAAAATCCTACTAATCATTTTCTCTCTGCAGGTACGTGGAACGTGGGGGATGTTACATACAGGTTATTCTCTTGACGTCATCACTAGAAATTCCAGCGTCATAACCTAGATATTATGGCTTGCAAGAGACCTGATGGATAAGCAAAGGTCAGACACAAAAATAAATTTAAATTTCTCTTTTCAGGGAGGGAGGATGGAAAGCATCTCCAAGGTGTAGGTTTGCTTCTCAGCAGACACGCCAGTTACGCTCTTCTAGGATATAACTGCATTAATGAAAGATTTCTTAGAGAAAATTTTTAAACAAAAATTAAAGACTTGAATATTATCTGTTGTTATGCCCCCATAGAGGACTCCGACGAGAACTAGAAGGATACGTTTGACAGACAACTTAGTATATTATGAATTCTGTCAACGAAGGAGATATTACTCTTGTGCTAGGTGACTTCAATGTTAAAATTGGTACTGACTCTGACCTTTGGGCAGGGGTATTATTTACCTTTGGCATTGGTTATTTATTACAAAAATTTGGCACTTATTTCAAACATCACGACGTACATAGGTACAGTCGCTCAAAAAAGTATCCGAACACTACGGTTGATTACAGAATTCATAAAAAATATCTGGCAACAATTTTTTTTTAGAAATTAGTGATCTGGCAACCTTCGTGTATGTACACGAATATGATTAATTATATTTTAATTAACAGCAAATTGGATAGTTCGATTAGAAATATCAGATGATATAGGAGAGCCGAAATTGGGTCTGACCATTACCTGGTCAAAAGTGTCTTTCAACTGAAGCTTAAGAAATGTTGTGCTAAGGTTAAGAAAATTACCTTTAACACTGAAGGTCTGAAAGATCCAGGTTTAGCCAAAGCATACCACGATAGGTTACTTAGTCATTATAACAATCGTGATTTGCTTGCAGCCGAAGTTGAGAAAAAATTGGATCAGTTTAAATAGGATTTTCTTGAAACCAACAAAAAAAAGGGAACAGAGGAAACAAAAATTTTGGAGTGATAAGGCTATGGAACCTATTTCTGAAAGAAGAAGGTGCGGGAATAATATGAATCAACACTATACTAGTCCTGACAAGGGGTGAAAGTAAGCCGGTATGCGCCGTACTCCGCACCGGAAAGAAATTATTTGTCCATACGGCGTACCGGGAAGACATTCTTCAGCAGTAGTGCATTTACTATTTCTCTTGGTATCATGAATTTTAAGAGTGACTATGAATCCCAGATATCTGTTATTCTAAAAAAATGCTTATATTTGGCATCTGGGTTTAGAATATGCAACATGAGTGATGAAAAATATAAGTTTATTTTCTTTCTGAAAAAATTGCTTTTACTTCCTTCGTTTTAAAAAAAAAACAAGATAATAGTTTCACTTTATCGAACTTTTAAATTATTTTCGTGTTGGATAGGTGTTGAAGAAATGCTACGATTTGTACTTTCCAAATGTGCCTCTAACGGTGAAAAAAATAATTCCAAAATTTCAAACGAATATTGCAAACAATATAGTTACGGTAGAAATGAGAAATTTTATTTGTCCAATGTGAACGTCATAAAGTTGTTATTGGCAACAATGAATTGACCCCTTATCCCCTGGGGGGGAAACGCAATTTTGTGTTGTAAGAGAGAAATGTTTGGTTTTAAAAATACATTAAAAGTTCTTTTTGGGTTTCATACGTATTGATGAACTACCACCATTTTCACTTTCTGAATATCTCAAAAGATGCAACTGCGCCCTCTAACATAGGAAAAGTAGAAAATTCCAAAAGCTTCAACGAATATTGCAAATGATGTATTTATGCTAGAAGTTTGAAATTTTGGTGGTGGAATTTTGGTGTGAAGTTCACGACGTTTCCACTGGCAACAATGAGTTGACCCCTTAGACCCGAGAGTTGGTGGAAAAATTCAAAAAATATTCGTTTTTAGGAGAAAATAAAAACTATTGGTATTAATGAAATCGCATTTTTCAAATACTTAGATAGTTTTAATTTATATCATCAGACCTAAATAAATATGCAAATGGCGAAACTTTTAACGAATGTTGCAAGTGATCTGTTTATTGCAGAAATTTGAAATTTCGTTTAGTAGAGTGTCAAGAGAAATAATACTGATAGCAATATTCTGCCTACCTTTTTCAGAGAAATATGGGAAAAGCACCATTTTAAATTTGAGAAAAAAAAGAAAAATACTTTTTCAGTAATATAGGTCCATTTGTTCGAATTAAAACTTTTTAAAGTGCAAAAATAGGTAAGCAGAAAACTTCATTCTCTTTGAAAACGAGATTCCCACATGTGGCAGAGGAGGAATATGCGTTCTTCTGGTTTAATAACTAAAATTAAAACTGAAGAAAATTGCTTGGGAAGGTTGTGGTTCAGTAAATCTGAATGGTTTCGCCCTTGAACAGGTGTCTCAGTTTAATTATCTTGGTAGCATCACCGGTAATAAATACCGATGATGTGTGGCATGAGATAAACAGAAGAATGATGATTGCTGCCGGGACTTCTAAGAATATATGGAGAGTGTGGAAAAATAGGTATAAACACCAAAAGACTAAAAACGGGATGCAAAATAGTTTGTTTCTTTCTAGGGTTAGGTATGGTACTGAAACTTGAACCCTTTGTAAAAAAGAAAACGGAAAACTTGATGCTTTTGATGCTTACGAAGCATCTTGGGAATTAGGTGGTTCAACTTTGTAAGTAATGATGAGGTTAGACAAAGGAGTCAACAACCTCCTTTAAGCAGCATATTGTGCAGAGAGAGACTCCGTTGGTTTTACCATGCTGCCCCTATGCATAACTATAGATTAGCGAATAGGGTTATGAACAGTGTGCCTAAAGGCTTCAGAAAGAGGGGGAGACCTAGGATGCGATGGGCAAACAATGAGGACCTCTTAGAATTGGTCTACAGCGGAAAGATGCAGCAAAAGTAGCTAAGGACAGATATGCTGGAGAACTAAATTGCACAATCTGGTTGGACCTCCGTATCTCATGGCTACACGAGGATTCTGTATGAATGTATATATATACCAGATAACAACTCATTTTTAATACATCTCATTATAAGTTTTTTTTTTCTAATAAAGCCGTATTCCTGAGTGAAACGGAATCAGCACCTATTTAGGCATATTAATATTTATTCAGCATTAAAAACCCCTGAATCATCCCCTATTTGCGGAAAACATAGGCAGAAATATAAAATACTGCGCACTGTTCTTTGGTCGCCATACAATTCACTTTATTACCCCAGCAAGATGACTTCAGTGCAGTGATCGCCTGTGCGTGATTTTCCTCACATAGCTTTACTTGAAACGTATCGGTAAGAAATAAAAACTACTTTCACCATGGTCCTAACAGACGTCATTACAGTGAATTTAATAAACGTGTAAAGGATCAGGTAACAGTTGATAAGATTCTTTGGCTTGATAGCTTGGCTGACAAAGCTGAGATAGCAGTTAGACAGCACAACAGCGGAGGATAGTACCAGATGGTTAATATTTTGTGTGGGAAGAAACAGACAGGTATACAGGGATTGAGGGATAAACATGGTAAGATGGTTGAAGGTGATGATTTTTTGATGGCTAGGTGGGCTGAGCATTTCAGAGATGTTCTAAGCAATGTGATTATTTCTGCTCTCATTGTTTGTAATAAGGATGGATGCATTACTGGCTTTAATGATGATACTATATCACACTGCGAAGTCACTTTAGCTATCTCTAAATTAAAACTGAATAAATCCCCAGGGGTGGATGAAATCACCACTTAAATGCTTAGAGCATATAACACTTGTATTGTCATGGCTGACTGAAAGTTTGAATATTTTTTAAGATAAAGGTGTTGATCCTAAGGATTTTACTACAGCTATTATTGTCCCATTTTTAAAAAAAAAGTGATCGCAGTTCTTGTGATAATTATAGGGGAATTAGTTTACTTTCTGTTCCAGGTAAAGTTCTTTGCATGATTTTACTTAATAGAATAAAGAATTTGGTTGATGGACAACTGCGTGATGAACATTGTGGATTCAGAAGTGGTAGGGGATATGTGGATCAAATATTTTCACTTAGGCAGATTCTTGAGAAATGTTTCTTGTTTCAGAAATCTGTTGTTGCTAGATTTACAGATTTCAAAAAGGCTTTAGACTTTGTTGATCGACATGATTTGTGGTTGATTGTTAGATCATATGGAATACCTGATAAGTTAGTTAGTATTATGAAAGCTCTCTATAATAACACTGAGTCGTGTGTTGGTACGTCTTTCAACGATTGGTTTAGCATTGCTAGTGGAGTTAGAAAGGGTGCATTTTGTGTTCTTTTCTTTTTTGTTTGGTTATTGATTATGTTATGAGAAATTCACTTCAAGGGAAAGATTTTGGCCTTAAATTGTCTAGATATCTAACAATGTCTGATTTAGGATATGCAGATGATTTGGCCCTATTGGAAAATGATGTTGATGAGATTAATTCTTTCATTAGGGCTGTTGATCAGACTGGTAATAGTGTCGTGCCCACATTTCTTGAAATGTGTACTCGACGTATTTTTCAGGGCAAGATCCCATCCGCCATATTGTGGTTTCCGTCATTCGAGTCCTAGCCTTCCCCATTCTCCGATCTTTTCTCTGGAATCTTTCTCTCCGATCTTTTTCTTCTGGAGCGTGTGCAGTTACTGCACATGCTCCAGGTTGCTGTGAACGGTAACTGCACACGCTCAATATTTCCGTGAGTGAGCCCACACGATCTAGTATCAAAACAATATGACCACCTACAGTCGCACGATTTGATATGACCACGTACAGTCGTACGATTTTTTTTAGAAATTAGTGATCTGGCAACCTTCGTGTCACGTGACACGAAGGTTGCCAGATCACTAATTTCTAAAAAAATCGTTGCCAGTGAGGAGTCATCAACCCCCTTTTGAGCAGCATTTTGTGCACACAGAGACTGAGTTGGTTTGGCCATGTTGTCCATATGAGTAGTTTCAGATTGGCAAACAGGATTATGAACAGTGTGCCTAAAGACTTCAAGGGGAAGACCTAAAACGGGATGGGTAGACAATGATTTCAAACAGGACTTTACTAGAATTGGCCTACAGTGTCCAAATGCACAACTGTAGCTCAGGATAGACATGTATGAAGAGGAAAATTGCATAGTCTTGTCAACCTCCGTAGCCCATGGCTGCATGAGGTTTTTGTTTGTATGTGTGTGTACATATGTGTGTCTCTCTGTCTATCTGTCTGTATGTATGTATCAAAATTGGAAAATCTGAAAAATTTCCCAAATCTAGATTTTGAGCGATATATTTTTACAATTTAAAAAGTTATGTAAGCTGAAGCATTTAATATCAGTGTTGCTACTCTAAGAATTTACCTTAAAATTGTCCTAAACCGTTTACTAAAACGAATGTAATTTTAGAAGTCTGGGAAAAGTTTTCTTTTTTTATCAGTTTTGCAACTGTGTTTAGGACAAATGTAACAGCAGCATCTTCTGTCAAAAGAGAACAGAATGAAAATAATACACTGAGTCGACAGTCTTAAAAATTGTATAAAATAGTGTAATTATGTCTGAAGGTATTTTTTCACTGCTTAACAACATAACTACAAACTCACCAGACACAAGACAGTCCACAGCATTTTAAACTTAAATATTTTGACTTCGATGAAAGGACTAGAACACGAGAACACAAAATTTAAAGAAAAATCCGTTTGAGACTCCAAATTAAGTTCTGTTATAAGAAGGAACGTTAATATTTAATGTAATTAAAAGGAATCCATATAAATGTATAATATATAAATAAACACATTTGATATATATGTATAAACAATTTTTAAGTACACAAACTCTACTAAGCCCTTGATGTTCCTTTCTCATCGAGTGCAGAAGCGGGTTCACAGAGAAAATATCAATATAGGCAGAGTGGAGACTCGAACCAGGAAACGTCCGGTTATAAATCCGGTGCGCTATAGATTGATCATCATCGCTCCTGAACACTTTATTTCACTGTATATACACACCAGTTCCACCTGTTTTAAAGCTCATTAGTTTCCACTGGAGATAATCATCATAAATTACTTCTGGCCTCATAGAAAATAGTTGTTCCGGACACGAATACCGTAAAATAAGCTTCAAATAATGATTACTTACTTATTTATCGTTTGGCACATGGGATCATCGCCATTTTCAATATCAATGTCATTTATTAAGTTGCCACTGTTGTGACAGACCTAAGTCATCTAAAGAACTGAGCACTTTCAATCTTTCCATTTTGGATCACACCACCGCTTCATTTTTTAAAATAATAATAGCTTTATTTAATCACCAGCATGGTTACAGATACAAAATACCCCCTAAGACTTATAACTTGTGTGAAAGATTCGTCTGAAGCATATGAGAGTTAATTGAAGAATAAGAGAAATGTAATGAAAAAAAAAGCACATGGTTAAAAACCGAAAACAAACAAGGAAAATCACACTTAGAAGAAGAAATCTCTTCAATCGCGAATTATAAAACGAATTGTAAACACTCTACTGCAAGCTCTGTTACTAACGAAATCATCATCTGTTGTACAGTCGCTCAAAAAAATATCCAAACACCATGGTTGATTACAGAATTCAGAAAAAATATCTGGCAACGATTTTTTTACAAATTAGTGATCTGGCAACCTTCGTGTCACGTGAAACGAAGTTTGCCAGATCACTAATTTCTAAAAAAAATCGTTGCCAGATATTTTTTCTGAATTCTGTAATCAACCTTAGTGTTTGGATACTCTTTTGAGCGACTGTACAAGTCGTCGTTTCACACTAATATTTCAATTGCTTAAAACAATACCAGTACAACTGCAAGAGATTGTTTACCCTTTAGTTTCTGAGAAAGAGAGCGATGTTCATTTCACACAAAACAATCCCGATTACGCAAGAGTAGCATCTAACGAAAAAAAAAAACCCGTCACGTGCTCATGCAAACAGTTTAAGCTTTTCAATTATTAAAAAGAGCAGACTCCAGATTATTTTCATTTCCCTTGGCACACAAAGTTACTCTCATTTCTCAAAGGGTTTCTTTTTTCTTAGGCGTTATTTGATGTTTCCCCCTTTTCATTTGCACTCCTTCCCCAGCTCGCAGTTCAGCATTAGCACTCGCTGACAACCGAAAGAAGAGAGCGAGGAAACTGTGGTAGAAGTGAGAAAGAAAAAAAAAATCATTTATCTTTCGTTTCGGTGTTCCCGTTTTATCTCTTTCCCCTCATTTCTTCATTCTCATGCAACTCACATACTCACGGAAGATTCTTTCTCTGAGCAGACCAGCTCTCGTTAACGCATCTCTGCTGATAGAGCGATTCGTTGAAGCAAACCCCCACTAATCCCATCCACGAAGAAGAGCTTACAAATGTCTCAGGCAGCAAAGTGCACTTCTTTCCAGACGCAATGGGTTTATTAATAACGGAGAAGAATTTAGCATGGATTTTCCTTTCAATTATTCTGGCTTTATATTTGGAGAAGAGAGAGTATTTGAAATCCCTCTTGTACGCACGAGTCTCGATGTTTCTATTTGGAGGTGTGCATCCGTAAGTGTGTGTGTGTGTGTGTTTATGATGCGCAATCTCCAGATCTCTCTGCTGTTGATTGCTCACTTTTATTATTAAAACAGCTACCTGGAAACAAAGAAAATGTTGTCGTAAATTGCTCCGATGGGATGAAAAGAAAGTTGCCTTCTTCGTTGTTTTGTTCACGGATGTGTACGGAAATGGACAACTGTTTAAACTGTGTGTTAAAACAGGATCTTCTCATTCCTTCACTGTGTCGCTTTTTAAATGTTCTTCTCGCTCTTTCGTTACGTATTTTGCAAGCTGCACTGGTTTTTAAAATGCGTTCAAGTTCACTCAAAATACCGAAACTGCCACAAACAACTCGACTTTAAACAAAATATATAACGCCTCTTGATAATAATGGGGTGCTCATGTTCAAAGAGAATGAAGTTTTCATTGAGAAATGTACACTCTTATGATGCATTTATTCATATGATGACAAAGATAAAGTGAGAAAATTGTCTTTTGCTGGGTGGGATCTGAATTCACGCACCCTGATAATAATTTTTTTCTACCTTTAATTCCTTCTAACAGTGGAAATTCAAACTAATGGATGACTGGGAAAATACAAATACCAATATTTTTTAATATCTACACAAAGCAGAATTTTTTTTTCATTTTTTTTAAAAGCCCGAAAAGTTCATGTTCCTACATTCCCTGGCGATAAGGAGACAACTCATTGCTGCCAATGTAAACTTCTTTCCACTCATATTCGTCCCAGCTGGGTCAGCGTTGAGATTTATTTCCGCAAAAATTCCCCGCCCTGCCCACGGTCAGTAGGGGACACCGATGGGCTTGGAAAGGCCGCCCGCCGTCCGTCGGATGGGATGTTAAGCCGTGGCCCCGTGTGCGGGAGAGCCATACACTGTGCACGTTAAAGAACACGCTGGATGGCCTTGACGGGAGGCTACCATCTGTCTCCCAACAGCTGTTCCAGTGGGTCCCCTCCCCCAACCTTCTCTGAGCCTTCGGGGTCCATGTGACCTGGCCATTTAGCCCATGGTGTGCAAAAAAGTGCCGCTCAGAGGTAAAACAACCCAACCCACTCATATTCGACGAGATCAAAGTTTCAAATATCTGCCATAAACAGATTGTTGGCAATATTCCCTAACATTTTGCTTTTTTAAAACTTTTCCCATCGTTAGAGGGCGCTATTGAACACATTGGAAAATTCGGAAACCGCGAATCGTAATATTTCATCAATACGTAGACAATTCTCAAAAGGATTCCAATTATATGTAAAACAAAAAGGCTGAATGACTACAGACGGACGACAAAGTGAAAACAGTGGCTCATTTTTTTCTTAAGACATCTAACGCCTTTCTGCATCTCTCGAATAAAAGGAACCACTTACTATTTCGTAATTTGTTCAATGTAATGTCAGCTGCTGACAAGAAACTGACGTGTGTTTTCTTTCAAGGCACAAAAATGTTACTAAAAGTGAAGAAGGTCCATATTTCAAATAAATCTACAGCTAACTTGAATCAGTAGTATTTTTCCTCTCGTTTATTTTTTATCAGTTTTAAACCAAAAGCGAAACTTTCTGAATTTCTCACCAGGGAATCCTGTGTTTTATCCCTGATGATGTTGAAGATCATTTTAGTTATCAAGTTGTCCTGTGTTGATAATCAAGAATTAGTTCAAAATCTTTAGAAAAGGATATATTATGGAATGTTTCATTCTTTCATAAATCCTTTTCCTAAAGTAATAAAATACGCTTATAAATAGAACAGTCCTTTTTTCTAAAGCTTCAGAGCTTTGTCGTGACCCTGTGTTCGAACAGGCGAGAGAGATGATGAAATTACTACTTAATTCACTTCGGTGAATTCACAGATTCGTGGGTTTTTAAGCCCGTGCCACTGTATGCCTCAACCTTACTGTGTTGAATGAAATATAGGAACTGTCAATCAATTACTGCACGAGAGTTATATAGGGGTCAAAATTTTTATTTATAATATGTACAGCTACATGCTGGGAATGAACTCCACTCCGTGGGCCTTTGCTGCTTCACACTGTGGTTGTTTCTGAATCCACAAAACTACTATCAAATTCACCGCTCAACTCCGTGAACCTTTGCTGCTTTGCTACTGCAAATATTACTAAAATGAGGTGGAGAATTGCACACTCTGCAATTTCTCACTTTACAGACCTCAAAACTTGGCGAAAGGATAATCAACCTTTGCCTACACTGTGGCTCCTCCTGAACCTCAAGAGCAAAAGACAAGATTCTCCAAGAATCTGGATTCCCTCTTGGAATCGCCCCCTCACTCACTCCAAGGGTTACTATTGAGAAAGGCGGCGTCCTTTTGACGCGTATCAACGCGACCTCTTCGCTTGACAGCTAACGGCATAAACAACTGCTGGCCTTCGTCACCACTTACACGGAGCAGCTTTAGATCCGAAAATCAACAACAGTGAGTCATCCCAGCACAAACATTTCCAAGAACACATAAAAATATATACAACAATATAATACAACAAAAATATACAATAAATAAATAAATATAAAATTCGAGGGACATTACAAGCTTACAATTCTTTTTTTCTAAAACAAAGTACTCATCACACAGTCAACTTGCAACAGAACTCTTACTGGAGTCTGTCACTCTAATATGCCACAGGGAAGCGAGACGTAAGGAAAGCGAGACGTCAGCAGAAGAACAACGCATACGAGAAAGAAAACATCCATGACTTATCCGGAAATCGAATCCAAGTCTGTTCGCTGCACAGCCAAGCAATCTAATCATTCTCCTGGCTTATGACAAGGAAGATAATTCATCTAAATTTCTGTAACTCCACAAACAGATACCAAAACATTTTGTAAGATTCTTTACCTATGAACCGTGTTCATAACGTGTCGATTTCTAATTTTAAATTTTCTGTTAATTTACGTCTTTCGACTGCCATTACATTAATATTGCAGAGACGGGATCTGACTTTAAGAGCATTCAAAATTCTCCTCTTATCCACGTTTTGACCTCTTGAAGAGATGGATTCTAAAAGTTGTTTTCTGCCGGATGAAACTTCACAGTGTATTGTTCTCTGGAGGTGATGTTGTCAGCAGAGTCGATTCCCCTTGGCAGGGGTGAGCAAATTTGATGAACTTGGCATCGGCTTTCTGCTTTAATTTTGCAGGGTAATCGACCTCTCACCCTCCTACCCCTTCAAAATTATGTTCACACCAGTCATAAGAAAGTTAGAATTTCAGTCATCAGCTGTCTTTTATCATTATACAATATCACAGGGTTGGGTTGTTTTACCTCTGAGCGGCAATTTTTTGCACACAAATGGACTAAATGGCCAAGTCACAAGGACCCCGAAGACAGAGAAAGTTGGAGGACGGGATCCACTGGAACGACTGTTGGGAGACAGATGGTAGCCTCCCGTCAAGGCCATCCAGAGTGTTCTTTAACGTGCACAGGGTATGGCTCTCCCGCACACGGGGCCACGGCTTAACGTCCCAACTGACGGACGGCAGCCTTTCCAAGCCCATCGGTGTCCCCTACTGACCGTGGGCAGGTAATTTTGCGGAAATAAATTTCAACGCTGACACAGCTGGGACTCGAACCTGGGAATTACAGATTACGAACCTGCCGCGTTATCGACTGAGCCACCCCGCCCCCAATATCACATGAAAATGTCTTGTAGACAAGATATATTTGAAATAAAAAGTTGGAAAAAAAAGACCCAGTCAGGACAACCAGTTTTTTCAACTCTATTTCAAGTTAGCTTTTATTTTCTTAAAAATATATCTTTTAACAAACGCACTTTCAAAGAAGAAGATTTAATGAAAAAAAAAGTTTCAATTATGTCAGCAAATATTTTTTTTAATCAGTGGGAAATCTGCTACATTGTAAATCACGAGCTATTTTTCGAATAATATGCTTCATAATTCCTGGCAGCTAAGTGTAAGCAGTCAATGAAGATGATTAGCAGTCGAAAGTATTCGGTAGAACAGACAAGCAAATGCATACAAAACAACGAATGCCGTTGACTGTTAAAAACTAATTTTAACTTAAATAATTTTTAAAATATTATTATATTTTTAATGAATTTATAGAAGGATGGACTTGAAATTGCTTCCTTATTCGATTGGTTGATCACGCATGACCTATGGTTTACAGAATTAATTACGAATCTGCAGAGATCGTGCCAACCAAACGTTGACCATTCTTTCTCCTGTGGGCAATGATATTTGTTCTTAACATGCGCAGGGTATGTTAATTATAAAATTCACGCAAAAAAATCCGTTTTTCAAATTTCAAAGAGATTGAAGAAACTAAGCTAAAATAACATCTTTAAAAGTTCTGAATCATCACCCAAAAAAGTGTTTTCAGAAAACGTTTTGTTTCACTTGAAAGAACATTGCTTCCTGAAAAATGAAGTTTGCGTTCGTATTCAAATCCAAAAGAATCGACTGCGTGTCTAAATCGATATAGAAAAGAAAATATTTTTTTAATCCTTTAAAAAATTATTTTTTATTTTAATTACATTGTTCTCCAATTTTAAATTTTTTTCTACTTCTGGAAAAAAAACCCTGTATTTGATCAGTTTTGTCATGCTGAAAAATGGACAAAAAATGGGGTCTCTGTCGGGTCTGAATCCTCTGCGAGAGAAAAAGTTTAAAAAATCATAAGAAACAGTATTCTTAATTACTACTTAAGGAAACGAGGCTCATATAAGCCATTTTTGCTATCATTGAACGCACTGCTAGAGGATAAATGAATGATAAATTCTATAGAAGTTTCTTCCGAAATAAAGCTGAAAAATAAGTTCCAAAAAGACAAAATAAAAGGGAAATGATGACCTATGTAAAAAATTTTAACGGTTGTTGATGATGAGTGGGATATTGTTGTTTTACAATACACATTTTAAGAGAATATTCACATAATTAAAACACACGTGCAAAACAACGTAATTAAATATGAATTACACATTCAAAACAACATAATTAAATGTTAATCACATATGTAAAACAACATAATTAAATGATAAAATCACACACGCAAAACAGTCTACAAGAAGTCTCCAATTCTCAGAATAATATTCTTCAATCATTTCACTCACAAGACGATTTAGTAAACCAAATTATTCTGTACTGATAAATATTGAGGAAACGGTTCTTCAGACGCCGTTACCATGACAATACACTAGAACTACAAAAAAGTTCACTCATTCAATCTTAAAACTATTGATTCAGCGCATTGTTTGAGTAAGTACACATCCCTAACCGGATCATCGAGTTCACTTTGTGAAATCAAATATGAAATTTCATTCCAGTTGTCGAAATCAGGATCTATTATTCTCTGAATGAAGTTTTTCTGGTCTGAATCAGATGTTGAAGATTCTGAAATTGTGTAGGTTGCTGGGGAACTGGAGTTTCATTTGAATGAGGCATTGCTTTGTGGATGGCAGATTTGGGTATTTCATTTTTGCTTCGTTTTCTTTTGTAAAACCCATCGCATTTCTCAAGCAAAAGTAAGTCATTATGATGGCTCTTTGGCTCTCTCTGTACATCAACGAATACCGAATGGAATACTCCCTCTTTTTTCCTTCAAACTGTTCTCTTAGACGTTCTATTTAAATTCTACAAAAAAAGACCAAGTTTTTTTGAACTAGTGGTTTACAACCAAAGTAAGCATTGTAAAGTTTTTAACAATTTTACTAACATTCCGTTTCTGACACTCGCAGTGAAAGTACTACATATGTAATAAAACACATCAAGATTGTTTTTGTAGGTCCTGGATACATCTCAATGTACGTTTACAGATTGACATCAAAATAATATATATTATCAACGAATTAATATCAGAATGACTGTTACTTTCTGGATATATAAACATGTTACTTTTAAGAGGATGTCGAATGCCGGAAATGACCTTTTCACACATTGATCGCTGAGAGACCGCCACTACTTACGGAAGTTGCTGCTAGCTTTTGCTAGAATTCTATTCCTAAGGGGTGGGGTACACGAAACCAGAAAGGTCATTTCATTACGGTCAATTACACTGTAGACACACTTATTCAATACTTATTCAATACTTAGATTACGTAGAAAGAAAATTGCATTTTTGTTTACACATCCAGAAACCTAGCAAAGGAGACATTGAAACTCCCTCCTTTTAGCTATCTCAAAAGTCCTGTTTCTGTTGATATAATGAGACACTGTCTGTCAAAAAGTTGCTGTTGATATGATGCGACATTGTAAAGGTAGGCATTATCTGAAATACTCATTTATAATACATACAGGCAAATAGTGTGGTAGTGCGATTCTTAGGAACCTGGACGTGACACACAACAAATGACCATATTTCCTTCATTCTCTTCTTAAACGTGCCTAAAAAACACCAAACCTCATAGGCACCAAACCCTTTGCAGACCATTATTGTGCTAAGTAGGCAGCCTTATATTTCGATGTCAGCAGCACATGCTGCAGCCATCTGTTGCCGAAACAAGAGAAGGATTTTACTTCACCGAATGAAGCGACTTCTTTCGGTTAACGCAATGAAATGTCGGAGATGCGTTTCCACTGTACATGAGAGGCGACGGCAGCAGACGACAGCAGAACAGCTGCGATCGCAGAAAACAATTGAACATGACTCGGATGACAAGGTAATTAATATTTTCATTTACAAAATGTTAATGCCTGTCCGATATCAATCGCTTGTCAGGTTGGCTGCCATGTGTTTCAATATATTAATAAATTGCATATCAAAAACATTGCTGATATAAATAATAGCCCCGACAGGCATTAGGAAGCTCCACAAAATGCCATCCCCTGTCCCCCAAATTGGAACTCGGAATCTGCTTCTTTACGCATCAGTTGAAACCTTATCTGCATGTCACTTCAGCCATCATCATCATCATCAACCTCAAGCAGCCATGGGCTACGGAGGTCCAACCAGACCGTGCAATTTAGTTCTCCAAGCAAGTCTATCCTGAGCTACATCTACTGCATCTGGCCACTGCACACCAATTTTAACAAGGTCCTGTTTGACATTGTCTGCCCACCGCATCCTAGGTCTCCCCTTCTTTCTGAGGCCTTTAGAAACACTGTTCATAACCCTATTCGCCAATCTATAATTATTCATACGGGCAACATGGCCAAACCAACGGAGTCTCTCTCTGCACAATATGCTGCTTAAAGGAGGTTGCAAACTCCTTTGCCAAACCTCATCATTAGTTACAAAGTTGAACCACCTAATGCCCAAGATACTGCGTAAGCATCTAGAATCTAAAGCATCTAGTTTCCTGTTATCTTGTTTACAAAGTGTCCAAGTTTCACTACCATAACTAACCCTAGAAAGAACCAAACTATTATACAGTCTAATTTTAGTCTTTGGGTGTATACGCCTATTTCTCCACACTCTCCATAGATTCTTAAAAGTCCCGGCAGCAATCCCTATTCGTCTGTTAATCTCATGCCGCACATCACCATTATCTGTTACATAGCTCCCAAGATAATTAAACTGTGACACCTGCTCAAGACGGCAACCATTCAGATTAACTGAATCACAGCCTGCCTGACCAATTTTCATCACTTTAGTTTTCTCTCTGTTTATAACCAAACCTACTCTACTACCAGTCTCATCAACAGCTCGAATGAAAGAGTTCATCTCATTAACATCATTTGCCAAAAGGGCTAAATCATCAGCATAATCTAAATCAGAAATTTTCCTATCTCCAGCCCATTTAAGGCCAAAATCTTTCCCTTGAAGTGAATTTCGCATAACATAATCAATAACCAAACTAAAGAGAAAAGGAGACAAAATGCACCCTTGTCGAACACCAGAAGTAATGCTAAACCAATTGCTACAAGCCTTACCAACTCTCACACACGACTCAGTGTTATTATAGAGAGCTTTCATTATGTTAACTAACTTGTCTGATATACCATATGATTTCACAATCAACCACAAATTATGACGATCAACAGAGTCGAAAGCCTTTTGAAATCAACAAAGCTAGCAACCAAAGGTTTCTGAAACTCTAAACATTTCTCAAGAATCTGCCTAAGTGAAAATATCTGATCCACACATCCCCTACCACTTCTGAATCCACATTGCTCATCACGCAATTGCCTGTCAACCAGATTCTTAATTCTATTAAGCACAATCATGGAAAGAACTTTACCTGGAACAGAGAGTAGGCTGATACCCCTATAGTTATCACAAGAACTGCGATCACCTTTTTTGAAAATAGGGATAACAATAGCTCTGGGAAAATCTTTAGGAACCATGCCTTTATCATAAAAGATATTCAGAATTTCAGTCATTCAAATGGCAACCGAAACATTTCCAGCTCTAAGCATTTCTGTAGTAATTTCATCTACCCCTGGGGATTTATGAAGCTTAAGTTTAGAAACAGCCAAAATAACTTCGGATTGTGTTATAGGGCCAACATTAAAGCCACCAATCCATCTATCATCATTGCAAACAATGGGAATAGAACTAACCGCATTGTTTAGTACATCTCTGAAATGCTCAGCCCACCTAGCCATGACAGAATCCTCACCTTCTATAACCTTACCTTGTTTATCCTTCAATCCCTGTATACCTGTCCGTTTTCTACCACACAAAACATTAACTATCTGGTATAGCTCTCTGCTGTTGTGCTGTCTAACTGCTTCCTCGGCTTTGTCAGCCAAACCATCAAGCCAAAGATTCTTATCAGCAGCTAACTGATCTTTTACACGCTTATTAAGTTCTCTGTATGACAGCAATTCATACTTAATTCAGATTCTTTTTCTAGGCATTGCTAACTGTGCAGTTTCAACCAACTGATTTGGGTTGAGTTGTTTACCTCTGAGCTGCACCTTTTTGGCACAAAATGGGCTAAATGGCCAAGTCACAAGAATAATAAAATCTCAGAGAAGGTTGGGGGATGAGGACCCACTGGACAGCTGTTAGGAGACGGAGGATAGTTTCCCTTAAAGCCATCCAACGTGTTGTTAAACGTGAACAGGGCATGGCTCTCCTGGGACCACGGCTTAACGTCCCATCCGATCGACGTCTACCTTTCCTCAGCAAGGCCGAGTGGTGGTTAGCGGAGATCAACCAATTAGGGAATTCAGCCAGTACAACCAAATCGATTATTAAGGATATCCTCTTGACATCTGCACTTTGATGACAGTTATAACCTTCGCCAATTTCTCAACTAGACTATGAATTGTTGCAGAAATGTTAGAAGAGTTTGTTGCGTAATCATAAGATCCGAGAGACGGTTCGATCAGTTTTATAAGTTCCTCTGATGTTATTGAAATCAACTATTACTTGAGTTTCCCCTATTCCGTGTAAAGAAAACTATTTCAGACTATTCCATAACACAGATCCTGCTCGCTTTAAGCTCTTTGATCCACCAAAGGATTATGATCAGGATTATTTATTTCAGTGCTTTCAGAAAGGATTTATTTATGTCTTTTTTTTTTCATATTCTTGCCTTATCTACACAAGATATGGAAATATTAAACCCATAAACAATAAAAAGAGTTTTTGTGTTAGCATTAATCCTCAATAATTTATAACCATTTATAACTATTTTCTCCTTCTTTCAACAAGTCTTGGTGTCCAAGTAACGAAGAGATTATTGTATTAGAGCAGTCATACGCAACCCGTAATTTGCAAACACTCATTCACACCGGTTGCTCGTGCAGCTCTTGAAAGCGCTTGCATCCTTTATTGAAGCTCACGAGCACGACCTCAACGCAAAATCTTGTCTGCTATTTACCGACAATGCTGCATTTGGCGCTGAAAACTTTGAAGACTTTCTAAACAATACAGAAAACACCAATAAATTATTTATTAAAAAAAGTGCTTATATTTCTAACTTCTATAAGGAATTTGAAAAAAAATTAAATATTTTATTATAATAATGTGTAAAACAGTTGGTAAGATAACCACTGGAGTAAGCAGTTAAACTTAAAAAAACTTAATTGTCGTTAGTGTATTTTTATTTGAATAAACGGATCGTTGAAGATGTTCGGTGTTCTCCAACTCAGGCGATAGACGTCGCTGGAGTTAGCCACGCCCGACTTTGGAAGCCTTGGTGCTCTCTTTTTAAAAGATTAGGACCCTTCTACTCCGCTGTCGGAATATGGAGACTGGATTTAAATCACGGAAGGGGGAAGATTCATTGTTCCGCTTCTCTGCTGATCTCTCTCCTCTAGATTTCCTCTGTAGCGAATTCTGTCAACAAGTCCCTGAACTTACCTATATGTTGAAGTAGACGCCAACCTAAAATGGATCTCTCATGCCTCGAAATCAGCAAAAAGAATAAGGTTTATGTTATTAAAACCTTACTACATACTGGTTTCCATAAATTAAGGAACAAATGAAGAAAGAAAAAAACGATATTGTAAATCTCTGACGATATAAATGGAAGAAAATCGTTTATAGTATGTGAATACGACGCAGGATTGAGGTATGGTATGAAACTGAATGGCACTTGAAGAGGTGTATGCAAATGAGTCGAGCGTTAAAAGTGGGCGTTTCGAAGCTGTTCTCAAATGAAAGCTGATCTCAATATGATGGACGATAAAGGATGTCTATCAGACATCGTTTACTGAAAGAAGTGAGGTGGCAAGAGATAAGGCTGCTCGTTGCAGGCCAAAGTCAAGCAGATGTTGACGAATGTTGTAACATGAATCCTTCAGTGGTGCATAGACTTTGGCAGAGATTCCAATAAGGACAGCACATCCAGGCGATTCAGTAGTTGACGACAATGGTCAACAACCTAAGGGTGAACCGCTATGTAATGTTATTTACCAAGAGGAACACGAAGTCAACACGAAGCGACCCGCATTATCGTTGTTAAACAAATTGTGAAATAATAAAGATGTGAACTAGTAAAATGTGAAATGATAAAGATGTGACTAAAAGAGATCACATATATAAAGTAGTGAAATTCTTTATGTATGTGATTCCTTTTAGTCCTGAAACGAATTGGTTGGAAACATCCCTGATATAAGAGCCTTAAACTCGGAAAGAAAGCTTATTGTGGCTATAGGCTTGCCATCAATGAAATGTTGACAGTGGATTCGTGGATTACTCAAAGTCATTTTTCTCCTTTTTTATATTTTGCCCAGGCCTTTGATTCTAAATTCTTTGATCTCTATTTTTTATTATTTGCCCAGGCTACTTGATTCAGAATCACTCTGAATCAAGTAGTCCACCCATTGATTTGTTAAACGTCCCCCCCCCCCCGAATAAAGTGGTACTACCATCAATTTGTAAACAGGACGGGGAGTTTTGCGCAAACAAATCTCAACGCTGGCCCATTACGATACCATGTTTCGAGTGTTGCTTATGATAAGGAATATTTATATTAAGCGGCGCAACATTTGAAATTTGACCCCTTTGCTTTCTAGATAAATTTATGTATGGAAATGAAATGCATATAAAGCGTTTAATGGTAACGAAGTGAAATTGGGAGACACTCGCTTGACGATAGGGCTAAGCTAGTCTTTCATCGAAATGTGACAGTGAATGCAAGATGCAATAAACCTTTTTGTTTTGCTGCAAAAGTGGTCATGTGAAAATATAATTCTATGTTGAATCTTAATTACCGGAGCTATTTTAAGAGCGTGATAGACAGTAATATCATTTTCTATTTATTCATCATGCATAATTTATATTTCTTATAAACCTTCTGTGTCAGACTCAGATGGTTGAAGACGCTTTAATAAATGAGTCTGGTGTCATCTTCGGGTTCTTTTCTTCTTAGAGGTTGCCTCGCTTCTTACGTCATAAGAAGGATGTTAGCAGTTTGCTCCTATCTCTAATGAGGATATTTTAGTTTTCTCTTTGTTCAAAGCATGAAAATATCAGCTATTATAGCAAGAAAGATTCGGAAAAGAAAACTTGAAAATATTTCCCCACCTTTTCATTCCATTCAACATTAAGCATAAAAAGCACTGAACAGCATTCAGGCAAATAACATCACAAACCTTCACGCGCAAGTATCTTTAAAAAAAGATAGGGCACTAAATTATGGAGTTGCGCTTGTTTTTCTGGTTTTCAGACTCAGAAATCTTCTGTTCGTTTCCTACCACAAAGCTCGAACGTCAGTTATTTACCTCAGATTGCCTTGAATGTGTATGCTGGTGCATGCATAGCTAATAATACTCGGCATTTGCATAAGGGCAACGAACTTGGCCAGACTCTTGCCACCAAGATAGGATAGGATTTTTTTAAGTGCGGATGGAGACAGAGAAGAAAGATGGGAATTCAGAGGATAAATAACTTAAGCATCTACATCATCCGACCTCTGCAACTGGAGCCAGTTCAGTTTCATTTTGGGATCATTCAAGCTGATAGCTGAAGCAAGCCGTAATAATGCCTGCAATTATGTCAATCTTCAGCTGCATTGTTTGCTGTGCAATGGACTGAATGGTAAAGTCTCAAAGACCCCCAAGATTCAGAAGAGGAAACTTACTGAACAGAAAATAATAATACAGTATTTCCTCAGGGGTGGGGGTGGTTCAACCGGTAGCGCGCCAGGCTCGTAATCTACAGTCCCAGGTTTAAGTCCCACCTCGGCCAGAATTGAGATTTATGTCCGTAAAACTCCTCCCCGCCCTCCCCTCAGTCAGTAGGGGACACCGATGGGCTTGGATAGGTTGCCGTCCATTGTATGGATGTTCAGTCATACGCTGTGCAGGTTAAAAGACACGCAGGATGGACTTGACTGAGCCTTCAGGGCCCTTGTCCCTGAAGGCTCAGAGAACATTGACAATTAGGACACTGTGGCCATTAACCACACTGTGGCCATTTAGGACACTGTGGAATTAACCTGGCCATTTAGGACACTGTGGGACAAAAAGTGCTGCTAAGAGGTAAAGCAATCTAACCCAAATATATTTCCTCAAATATATGACCCGGATAATAGTCCTATCAGGAATAAAAAAAATATTACTACAGGAATCATTTATACTTAAACATAAAACTTGTGTATTCGTATCGCAAAAATCAACACTAAATTAAATAATTTGTAGTTCACTGTTCTCATTTTTCCCACATCCAGTTTCACAATTCGACCCTACAGATTCTTCTCAGTTGGGTTTTGAGTCAAGGCGGTCAACATCAGAATTCTCGCAGAAAGTATTATCTTCTGTACCAATCAAGTGCGTTTGTAATACAACATTTTCGAATGATGGTTCCACTGATTTTTTTCTCAAATCTTCTTCTAAGCAAACACCATGACAGAAAAAGAGCGTTCACAATCCTCTTTTTACGTCTATCTAGTATTAGCTATTTCCCTTGCGCTATAGCCATACTACTTTTTCAAAAATGACTCTTAGAAGCCATCGAAAGTGAAAAGCACCCTGATTTCAGAGGTATTAAAAAGAGAAAAAAAAGGCCTCTTATAATCGAGGAAATACTATAATTTATAATATTTAGGATATAACCGATTGCACACAGGTTCAGATGGTGAAATGCACTCTTAATCATTTCCTTTTGAGTTGGAAACTCGAGATACAAAACCAGACCTTCCGCAACTTTTGACTGGTTGCAACAAGTTCAATCATGAGGCTTCAAACGTGAAGTGTCGGTGAAACGATAGTAGGTACAGGCGCTCAATAAAATATCCGAACACTAGGGTTGATTACAGAATTCAGAAAAAATATCTGGCAACGTTTTTTTTAGAAATTAGTGATCTGTTAACCTTCGTGTCACGTGACACGAAGGTTAGGTAAAGTATTGGTGTGGCAAAGTATTGGTCAAACGTGCGTGTTGAAAACTTTAATAGGTGTATCATGATTACGATCCAGTACCTCCTTAAAATCATGCTGGAATTCGAAGGCAGTTAGCAGCATGTGACTGCCAATGGCATATTTCCATTAAGACCATCCAGCATGTTTTAAGAGATGTAAGATTCGTAACTATAATTACAGTCTAATAAGATGGACTTTGGCTACTCCAAGTCCATCTAGAGTGTCAAAATAATGGAAAAAATGAATTATCGTAAATCCGAGTAACAGAAAAAATCGTAATTATGAAAAAACTCATTGGAATTTGTAAACTCGAAAAGGGTATGAATCATTCGACGCCACGCAGCAATCACCGATTTCACAAAAACTTTCAATGCAGCTTAATATGATGGTAAGTCAGAAAGTAAGGTTCCAAATTTGCTCCTTGCCAAACTGATAAATATCTAGGAGTGTGTTAGTACCAAATAGAGTGTCATCACTGTTACACACCAGTGCTGTGAGACGCAGAGTCAGAGCAAATCTGGAGAAGGAACTGCACGTGCTTATGAAGCTGAGGATTCGAGGGTTAATTCTGTTTCTTTGGGTGGAAACCATTGATAACTTGTGGATGTATCGGGGCTCAGATGTTATGTCACTACGTTATTCGCGGAAATAGCGCCACGATGTCGAAAATAATCGCTTGCTCCGTGATGGTCCTTCTCAGCACCTGGGAACAGGCAAGTGTTCATCGCCACTGCACATTTCAAACCTGGTGCCTTCGGTTTTCACTTGTTTGGGAAGCTGCAGGAACATCTTCAAGGAAAATCTTTTCCTTCGGACGACGCCATTAAAGAGGACACCACAAAGAGACTTCAGAAGCAGGCCTTTGATAAGATGATCAATCATTACGACCATCTCAACAAATCTGGCGACTACACGGAAAAATAATACATATACGTGGGGACATTTCCTGTTATTGACTTCGGCATAACTACCTGCCCTTATCAGAAATATAATAGGAAACCTCAATTTATGATTTACTCTCACATATCATTGAGCAAACCGTAGCCAATTGTCCTGTTACTGAATTCAAACTTGTTTTGTAGCATTGCGTGTAAAAGGACGTTTAGAACTCATTCTATATCACGGTCCTTACATTTTTGTGGAGTTAACTTTCAGCAAGTTGCTTTTTCGCGTGCCCGTGTTCTACGCCGATCTATTTTTCGGAGATAGCATTTTGTAACTGTTATTGAAGTGGTCTTCTTTACGTTTCTGCTAATCTTCATGACAACAGGAGCAGAGTTCATCGCAAGTCGAGGCAAAGCTGCATGTCAGGGTGTTTTGCTTGCTTAACGAAAGTATCACAAATGGTTAACATCAGAGCATGTCATTTGCACCGTGGGAATCCGAACAAATCTCGCAGTTGCTGCTTAAATTTAGATATTATTTGGTTCAACTGAACGCATACAATTATCAGTTAATTGGTTTCAGATGTGGTCAGGATTCTTAAATTACTAACATCACTTTCCAGTCAAATAATAACGAGGTTTTTCAGTAAGGTGACGTGGTCGTGTATTCTCATTTGTTACAGAATGTACTGGAAAAAATTTTCCATTCAAATTGTGAATGACATTGTGCTAGGTTATGTTGCTCGCACTAGTCTAAGAGAGATTTGTTAAAATTTAACTATTAGAACACGTGCACTAGAAGCTCCTATTGAAAGACCACTGCAGGCACAAGAACAGGGCTACGTGATCCGCCCTTTTTGACGATGTCGAAAGCTATGTGAGCGCCCTCTTGAGCGTCTTTGCACGTGCGAGACACTTTCAAGTGTCGGTGACCAATGAGGTTGTCTGGACAGCAACTGTGGAGACTGCGCAGTGGCACTTCGATACAAATCAACAATCTAGGGACTATCAATCGACTTATGATCTATGCGAAGTCTCGAAATGCCAACTGCGCAGTCTCAGAGTCTTCCCAATTTCAGGTTACCCCAATGTTGATCATTGGATTCTTGAAACGCAATCAGTGCTATAATTTTAATATTAAGAGGGGAAAAGTGGATTATTTCCCTTTTTCATTAATCCCTGAGAATTAACGAATTGTTTTTCGATTTCTCTGTCAGCTGGTGTCAGTTGTGTTCGCACGAGCCCAAAGCCATTTCTCTTCGCCTGATCGCCGACTTAACTTTTACGCCTATGAAATCTGAGAGTTCTGCTGCAACGCCCTGAGACGCGCCTGCTTTTGCTTAGCATTGCCAAGTGAGACACGACTCCCTTCTCAACACCCATGAAACAGTTCCCTGTGTCTGACAGACGACGTTAACTCGCCCAAACGCCCAACTGCTTTTGAGTAACTAAAGTTTCTCCATGATGTTTCTGTCGTGCCCACAGTTACCTTATCCTGTGGACACGACTGTTAGCAGAAAGGGTCTCGGACGCTTTGTCTTCAAGCGATAGTGATATTTTGACAGATCTCCATATTTTGTCATCCAGCGCCAGTCGAAGAAGAACCCCGCCGCCGGCAGAGACAGTTCACGACAGATCTGTTGGCTCCCCAGGTAGCAAAAGGTGGTCGACGTGACCCGACACTGTCAACAACATGCCAGAGTGGTCGATGGATTCACACCTCGACCCATCCTGACCAACCAGAGACATCCACGTCGAGCTGCTAAGGTGACCTCCACCAGGGGGACGATAAGAAGGTGAACTAAAAGACAAAAACTAGATCTCAGTCTTGTCGCTGACCTAAAGGAAGGATAACGTGAGCTTTTTGCCTTATGGGAGAGGAAAAAGAGCAGCAGCAGTCGAAAGCGCGGATGAGATGACCACGCAGCGAGAGTCATCAGCTACCAACAACGGCTGACGAGCCCCGATGTCGTCTCCTGGGACCAGCCAGCAGTGAGGAGGTAGGGTCAAAACTCGCTTTTGCTCTGGTGAACTTTTCCCACTCAATTACGTTACTTATCGCCATCACGCGGCCTGTATGGAACTAATCCACTGCGTATCGTCTGCCCACCTTTTGAGCATTGAACTGAATTGACTTTTGGATAGGCTTTACCCATCGCTGGGGAAAGCCCCCTTAAATTGGGAAGTGTCGCGCCGAGGGCGCCTGATGAAATTGTCCGATGAGTGGACCTACATGTGTAATTAGTTTGAACATTGATCTGTAAATAAATGTTCATTTTTTTGTTTCCTATAAAATCATGTTAGTTTTTGATTATTACAAAATGTGTGTTGATTTTAAAGTGGGTCCGGGGCTTGCCTTAGATTTGGCAGTAAGTATAGGATCACGGCCTTAGTGCGTGTGCTGCCCTGAAATATACGCAGGGGGTGGTCACGACATTTCATCAGTATTCAGTCGTACTGCATAGAGCCCGACTGCAATAATATTTATTGCAGTCGTACTACTTAAATAAAAAATCGCAAATCGATTTTCTATTTAAGCAGTTACAAATGGGAATATATTAAACAAGAAATCAATTGGCAGTTCTCGATTTTCCGACCGCCACCCTGATCTCAATTTCATCTTGAAAACGACACCGGTTCTGAAATCTTGTAACGTTTCTGAGATGTACGACCGGAAGTATTCCTATGCGGGACCGGATCTAGTGGGGGAGCAAGCCCGCCCCCTTCAGATTTCACGCATTTTTTAATAAATGCATTTTGAAGACCGCTAAAACGCAGAGGAAAATATTATACTGCAATAGAAATCCAGTTTCTTGTCCCCCCCCCCAACTCCCTACTTTATTTTTTCTAAATCCGAGTTTGCTACATGGTAATATTTTTTTAAAAACAATGGAGCAGGAAATGGTTTGGAAAAGTGCGACAAAAAAGGTACACGAAAGGACACTGAAATAAAATCGCAAAGAGATTTTTAAAAAATCGGGACTTCTGGTGACCTTAACAACACAAGACTGCAAATTGTTTTTTAGACCTAAAAATCTGTCAGCTTATCTGACATAAGATGCGACCATGCGAACCTAGGAGTCGAACCCAGAACCATGCAGCTGAAGTGACACAGTGAGCCAACGAGACACCACAGCGTCACCCAGGGTTGGGTTGTTTTAACTCTGAGCGGCACTTTTTTTACATACAGCGAGCTGAATGGCCAGGTCACAAGGACCCCGAAGACTCAGAAAAGGACTGGGGGAGGAGACCCACTGGAACAGCTGTTGGGAGATAGATGTTAGCCTCCCGTCAACGCCATCCAGCTTGTTCGTTAATGTGCATGAGATATGACTCTTCCGCATCCGGGGTCAGGGTTTAAAGTCCCATCCCACGGACGGCGACCTTTCCAAGCCCATCGGGCGTCACCTAGGAGACAAAATGTAAACTGTGCATGGGTCTATTGTAACGTAAACCCTTCGCCTCTGCAACTGTCTTACGCTTTGCTAAATATAATTCTGAAAATTAGAAATGTTGAAAAGTGTGGATTATTCGAAAAAAAAATATTTGACTTCTCAAGAGTCGATCAAGTAAGTTTCTCCCATTTTGAGCATTTAACACTTTAAGTTTGTATTACATTCAAATATGTAGGCATTTTGTGCAATGCATTTTTCCGTATGAAACCTTTGTGTTATTCATACTTTTCACCTCTAAATCATTCGGATAATTTACTGTTTATCATCAGCGTATATTGGAAGGAAGACTGTTTCAGAAATTAATTTTGCCATCTTAGGTAAACAGAGAGCTATTCGATTCGCATTTTTGAACTTGCTAAAAATTGTTTGTATAAGATATATAATTCAAACAAATTAACGAATTGAATATTTACTCATTACAAAGAGTTTGCAAAATCCGATCTCATTTTTGTTCGCATGCAAATTTTCAAAATTGTTCATTTATTAAAATAAATTGGCAGGCAATTTATTCTCGGCCCCGAATAGTCTCCTCTTACTGTTATGAGGTAGCTAGTCAATAGCACAGTGATTGTCAGACTTTTTCTCTGCTCATAGTAGACTTTTTTCCCCCGTGAATACTCGCGTCACACTAAAAATATAAGTTGGCAACTCTACGGGAGACACGAGCATGCGCATTTGCCTTCAATAATTGCCATTTCTATGGATTCGTTGGTAAACGCAGAGTTATTCTTTTCAAGTTCTGACGTGTATTGAGGTTATTATGCCCTGCCTCAATGCACTTGTTATGGGCGTGCTTTGTGTTAATTTTGGTTTTAACGTTAAGATTCAATATGGATAAGTTTTTAATTAAACGGAAAAAAAAGTTAAGTGAAGAATCAGTGGCAGAAAATAGCAACGAAATCGCTTATAAATTTCCTTTTATCTGCAATGATCTGTCGAATCTCGTGGTATACCTTTTGTGAACCACTGCAATAATAGCAGTTATGTCTGCAAATTGCCTAACTAGATTTTAAAACCTAAGATGTAAGAAACTAAACCAAACGCAACCTTTCTCCTTCATGAATTGTCTTCAGGAATGCAGCTTGGTACTTCAAAACCAATTATTCAATTATTCAAAGCCAATTATAAAATGTATTGATAAATCTTTTCAAATTCTTAGGAGGTCTTTTCTATCACGAATGTTTTTTGGTGGTGATTGTTTTCCCACCAAACCTTTTGGTGGGGATTTCTTCGTCTCTGAGCATACTGCTAAAAACAATGAAAGTCAAAAATTTAAAACACTAAGTTAGTAACTTTAATTAATGTTAACTTAAGTTAGTAATTTAAAACACTAATTAGTGATCTGGCAACTGGTGATCTGAAATTAGTGATCTGGCAACCTTCGTGTCACGTGACACGAAGGTTGCCAGATCGCTAATTTCTAAAATAATCGTTGCCAGATATTTTTTCTGAATTCTGTAATCAACCATAGTGTTCGGATACTTTTTTGAGCGACTGGACAGTCTTCTACTTATAAAAATATTTCCTGATTTCCTTTTATAATAAAGCTGACTCGGTGTTCAGTTCAAGGCTTTGATTAAAAATAAAGACCGAAAAAAAGGTAAGTGAAGGTTTTTTACTTTTCGTTTTCTTAAGCATACGAGCAATCTCGAGTTTCACAGTGAGCTAAAAAGTTGCACGGGTCGTTGAGGAAGCATCCACGAGAAGCCCTTCGTGAGCGACGCCCGATAACAAGAGACAAGAAAAAGAGAAAGCTCCAATTGAGTCGTAATCGTATTAGGGCTGCACTTTCTCTGCAAAACGCTGAACAGAGAGAATTCTGTCGTGAGGCTGATGAAGAAGACTTGATTGTCAAAGTGAAACAGCTTAAGATGTAGTTATTGTATTAGAAGACTGCAAGGCGTGTCGTACTGAAGTGAGAAAGGAAAAGAAAGGGTGATTATTTCGTTGAATGCAGAAAGCAATTAACTAGCAAGGAAGCCAGAAAAAGAAGACTGCTTCGAGTTGTTAAACTTCTCTTTATTCACTTTCATAAAAAAAATTATACCAGGCATGATCTCTTATACTTAATGAAGAATTAATTATTTAACATTTCCGAAACATCTCTCTTCGGCAAAGCATTGATCTTCGTCCTTGACACTCGCGGCCATCCACTTCATTATTTCTCTCTTCATCTCGCTCAACTGGATCACTTCTTTCCCTAAGGTACATTTCTTTTTTATTCAATACGAAATGCGGCAAACGATTTAAAGACAGAAATGCATTCAATTGCACTCGCGATAAAAGAAATCTTTCATCTCATTCCGCAGTCGGAGTTGGAAGTTTTACTCGACGATAAAGATCGAGGATGTTGCTCCCAACAGGAGTCTGCTTGGAGAAGCATTTTGCAATCGCGAGTCTGTTGCAATTCTTCTCGATTTCATATTTTCTCGAATTTATATTTTGCTGCTCTTATCGACCTGAATGTTAAAAGCAAGGAACGTGTTTTGCTGTCAAAGATACTTAGATCGATAAGCAGACTGAAAAGAAAAAAATCTGCAAAAACCTTTTAATTATCTGTCTTAATTTGAAATGACCTAATAAAATTAATCAACCGAATAAACCATCTTACCATTACGAAATTGTTTTAAATAATTTTCACTGGACTTTGATTATACTTCGCATATGTGTAAGAGGGAATACGGGTTCATCGAAATGTTGAAATGTATTGCAGTGAGTTCCTGCAACCTTCCTCCAAAAAAAGTCGAAAAGCAATGGTTTCCGATTTAACATTTGAGACGTCAGGTGGAAGGTAGAGAGCAAAACATTTCCGTTCTTTTGATATCAGGATCTTCTCGATTTGCTGACCAACAGAAAACAAAACGTTACAGCTAAATGGGTCTTTCGTTTCGGACTAAATTGGACTGTTTTACAGCTGAAAGGAACTTTCTCTCTCTCTCTCTGAACAACGACAAAGTCACAGGAACAACTAACACTCAATTGAGGAAGGGAATCAATTATTAACTACTAAAGAATAGTCCATCAAAATAATACAGACTTTTTTTAATTTCTTTGTAAGAAAAAATACATCTGATCTTCCGTTGTCGGACTTTTAAAGGTAATCACCCCTTTTCTTCTCGCGATCATCATCTCAAAGGAAATCTTTGCAGTGGCTACGAATATCATGAGTGTGAGTTGCGGAGTAGAAGAGATCCGAAATGGGATACATAACTTACTAACTTGCTACCTGTCAAATACTTGCATCTCATTTTCCACACTTTCAGCTCTCAGTGACTTATTATCGTGCAGGTGATTTCTTCAAGCAGATTACGTTCTTCACAAGTTATTAAAACCATTTGTTAATTCAAATCCCCAAATCTAATGATTCTCCAAGTCAACTAACTCTGCACCATTTTTTCTGTTGCCTGACATTTGCCTTCAGCTTTCCATTCAATAATTCTAAAATTTAAGATAAATTCTTATTTATTCTCTATTCTTCTCTATTTCTTTATTCTCTTTCAGTCCTTTAGCTCAATTAGCCGCAATTTCACCACCAAATTCGTTCCCCGCCATCTCTAACTACCAATGAAGGCAGAGATCTACTAAATGGAGGAGGTGGCTCAGTCGGTAGCGCGACAGGCTTGTAATCTTAAGTTCCCAGGTTCGATTTCTAGCTGGGCCAATGCAAATTTATCTCTGCAAATTCATTAACCTGCACTCGGTCAGTAGAAGAAAAAAGAAATTGGAAAGGTCGCCATCCATGGGATGTTAAGCTGTGGTTCTTTGTACGATAGAATCATTGTTTTTGGTATATTACGTCTGTGGCATTTCAGCAGTGTCTTTTACATTTCCTTATTGAAATATTACGATGCTGAATTCGAAGCTCTAAAGTTAAATATTTCAATCAAAAAAAAATAATCAAAGATCGTCTTCGAAACAGCAGACGATGATTGATTCCACCGGGCTCAAATTTGAACCCTTTTGAGATCAGTTATTAAATCGGTGCAGGGTAGGTGAACTGATCGCTACTTGGCACCCTACAGGTTCCTTTGGCATTGCCACTACTGGCAGACCGTTATAATGCCTTGAGGTATGTGATGCAAAGCTCTATTAAAACGAAGACTCTTGTGACACGTTATCAAGTGTATGGAAATTAATACCGCATCTGTTCAACTGCTGAGCAAATCAATTCTTACCTCATCCGAAATTCATTAAAATCTCCTTCTGTACTTTCGAGAGACTTGCACTCTTTCTACCACTTTTGGGGGCTGGAAGCATTTCTGAAGTCCCCACCAGAGTGCGAGTCCACGTGACACCTGAGACGGTTGCCTTCAATCTGCACGCGGCCTAGTGCCAGATTTTATCTGCTCACCTCCTACCTCTCTTATTTTTTGAAGATTAAATCCCTATTATCTCGCCTAAACCCTGACTGTTCTGAGATTGTTTCAATTTTGAGCGGGACCTTTTTACACTCATTTCCAGTGAAACCTGTGCGGATACAATAGATGTTCTCTACCACAAGTAACTAAATATTGGTCATTAAATCTTTGACGAATTTTTTTTCGCTGTATTTCAACTCCGCGTGCAATAAAACTATCAAAAACCTCTAAAAACCAAATTTGACAATTCCTCAACAGACACCACCAGTGGCATCCACAGTTGTACCATATCGGGAAAATTCTAAATAGCCATGGGTTTTGACACCTTTGATCCTGATGTTGAGGATTTTCGCATGATTGTTTTCTCTTTGATACATTTGGTACGTCTTTCTGTGTTTAAAAACATTATAAAAACTAATGTACACTGCGTGGCCAAATTATTACGAGCATTGAATGGTGCTCGAAATACCGTGAAACATGGCAATGGACACAGCGTTTCTTACTCGTTTAGCTATTCTACATCATTACATAGTCCTATAATAGGCCTGGTGGAAAACAAAGTCAAGTGCAACATGGGTAAAAAGGCCGATCTGACTGACTTCAAAAGATGGTTCATCGTTGGAGTACGATGGATAAGGGCATCCGTAACGGAAGTGACGAGACCCTGCGGAAAATTACTGTGCACAATGTCCTAAGTGTATGAGAATAGCAACTATCTCCAAAACGTCTGCTAATCGTGGGAAATACGAGAGGGAAAAGCGCTTGACAGATAGGGACAGGCGTTTGTTGACACTAATTGTGTTGCAGAACAGAGCTGCTATAGTTCATCGGCTGAGAAAGATGGCTGCCAGCAACACTTTAAAACCCATTTCTACGAGACCTATGAGAAGAGACTTGAAATAGCTACTTTTTAATGTATATAGGGTCTCAAGGGGTTAATACACTTATTTCTTTCTAATACTTTAAAAGAAATAAGTATATTAACCCCTTCACACCACTTCGCATTTTTACATGATGTACACGTAACAAAAATCTACGTGGTGTTTCGTGTTGCTGCACTTGTTTTTATTGCGCAAAAAAAAATTGTTTTCTCGTGTTCTGAAATTTTCTGTCTGAAAACGAATAAATTTTCTTTTTCTTCGTTTCTGAAATTTTATTGTCTGTTTTACTATTATATTATTAATTTTTACGCTTAAACTTTCAGTCAGATCACTTTTATGTCTCAGTTTTGCATCATTCGTTGAATGACCCTTAATCTTCGAAAAAAATTGCATGATGTCAAAAATATCACCAAAAGTAAAAGCCGACTTGCTGAAGATGCTCTTTCAAAACACGTTCTTTCAGAAAAACGTAGACATCGACATGAAATCCCAATAAATATTTATGCCAAGATGATATTTGCAGTTCATCTTCGATAATAAAAACTCAGAAAAAAAACGTTGTTTGGGTAATGCGAGTGAATTCATGAAAACGATTCGGCTTGTATCTACGAACAAACGTTAAATAAAAAATGATATGTTGAATTAAAGATGGAATTTTAAGCGATTTAGTTTAAAATTATTCACTCAAAACAGATGATGTTAGAGAGAAAAAAATCGTTTTTATTTCACGGACTGAGAGGTTGCAGCGACGACTTCACTGATGCAGGAAGAAAAAGTCTTAAATGACAGATATTATATTTCTTCTTTCTTTAAATTATTGATCTAGTTTAAAGAAAATAGCTACGGATAATTCTTATTTTCTGGAAGAATGTCTTAAGCTTTCCTCACAGGTCTAATATATTTCATTTCAAATCAGAAAAACTACTTAATCATTTTTTTCAATGCGCAGTTCAAATTCATTTTTATTAAAAGGTAAAAAAAACACCTCGTAACGGATTTTGAAAGCCGCCTTGATATATCTGATAGTCACGCTAAGCCGTGCCGCCGTGTGAACGAGAGCCATTCCCTGTGCACGTTAAAGAACACGCTGGATGGCCTTGACAGGAGATTATCATCTGTCTCCCAACAGCTATCCAGTGGGTCCCCTCCCCCCAGCCTTTTCTGAGCTCTAGGGGTCCTTGTGACCTGCTTATTTAGACCACTGTGTGCACAAAATTGCCTCTCAGAGGTGAAACAATCCTACTCAATAAAAGCACTCACACTCTTATTTCTATCGTGTTGCAATTCACAAATTAAAACTTAAACGACTGGGGGGAAAAACAAAGAAATCAATCGTTTCTGTTTTTTGCGTCAGGGATGCTGTAAGAATTTTTGCTTTTAAGGGATTTCGAGGGTTTGTTAGCTTAACTATTAGTTTGGTCGGGACTAATAAATTTTTAATAATTGTTTTTATTAGTATTACTCTTACACGAGGACTATTCATTAATTAGCATGCGACGTCGTTTTGAGGAGAAATATATAATGTGATCGCACCACCATTCAGGTCCGGATCTGTAATAAAATAGAAGGATGGAAGGGAAGAGCGTTAGGTAACTCAATCGATCCGGAAGATAGTAAACGAGGGGGGATTTCGACTGCAATATAACATTTTTTCCTCCGCTCTAAAGATCATTACAATTTAATTGAAAAATGCATAAAATATTCCTAAGTTTAATCATTATTTTGGCCTCCATTGGCATTACTAGCTTTTTCAAAGGGGGGTGGGCGCCTTATTACCTCACCTCCACCCCTGAAACTTGCTCCGCATGATTTGAATCTCTAGGGGACGTTGCATTTTGACATGGAGAGCAATAAGAAACAACGTAATAAGAGACAGCATCATCACTTGAACTTTAAAATACATTGTCGCATCAATAGATTTGTGGAGTGATTCGATGTCTCTTAGTCATGTGCTAAGACTAAGAGACATCAAATCACCTGCAAACAACGGAAGATCCGATTCATGATGACGTATGATGATGCCTGAAAGACAAGTTGTTTGCCTCAAGCACAAACACCACCATCAGTAACCCACTTTCACATCATCCTTGATATAATGGGGTATTGTAAAAGTGTCAGTGAGGAAGTATCCAAGAACTCAAGGACAAGAATGCCCTTGTGCATCCCAAAATGCGGCTAACAACACCTTCGTAACCGACTACACCGTCTCTGCCAGTAAGTGCAGAGCGCAAGGCGTTTGCAAATGAGACTGAGTCTCACACACTTGCGATGTTATAAAGGTCCCGAGTTTCTCGGTTCCATTATCGCCAACATCACTTCACCCTGGAATCGAAGACAGGATCGATGGAATGGAAGCACATCTCATCCACTACGAGAAAGAAGTTCAAGATTGTGCACTCTCTTAGGAAGGAGTTGCGATGACATTTTGGGATGTACAAAACGTTTTCTCCTTAAGTTCCAGTATGAGGGAGCAGCAGCGAATGTAGACCACTACTGAGCATTCTTCCGGCATCTGAGAGTATTCTTTCGGAGAAACGCCCCGACCTACTCCCAAAGGAAGTAGTTCTCCATAACAACGCCAGCCCCGATACACCAAACGTGAATGACAGTGGAACTCTTGGAGCGCCTTCGCTGGTAATGGCGCAAACATTCCTAAGACAATCGGATCTTGGGTCTAGTGACTTCTACCAGTTCAGGAATTCGAAAGAAAACACTTCAGACCTGATGACAAGCTGACAGCCGAAATGCTCAAGTAGAAACACCGAACCTTGATTTCTTCAGTGTAACAATCGAACAGTTGGTGGAGTATTGTTAGAATAAATACCTCAAGAGCTCTGGCGATTATCTACAGAAATAAAACATTTATATGGTATTTTTGTTGTTATGAACGAGTTTGGTGATGGTATGATTCTATCACTAAGGCACCGCGCTCATAACTTGATATTACTAGTTCGAATCCTTCACTGTGCCTGCATTTAGAACTTCTTCGCCAATCCCACTGAGAAGCGAGACACCGATTCTTTAAAGCATACCGTTCGTCAGATGGGATTTTAAGCTATGACAAAGAACGCAAGAACTCGCTGCGTCGTTTTGAGGGAAACTTGTCTACTGGCAGCTGCTCAATGTATATTCTTCAACCTTTTTTGAGCCCTTAGGGTACAGTCGCTCAGTGTCAGTCAATGTGTTGAGTGTCTTTCTTGAAATCTGTATCACACATGCAGTACTTCATAAATATAATTTGATTAATTATAAAATCTGCATTTTGCCTCAACATAAAAAAGAGTGTTCGTACGTGATAAAGCTGTTGAATGTAAAAATTACATGCCGTTTTTACATGCTAAGGCAAAAAAAAACTGTTACCAACCATGCAAGCGTTATTTTCTATCATGAAAATATACCATACAATCCATCTCTCTTCATTTTCAGAGTCTTAAGCTAGTAGATGAGAAGTGAAACAGTTAGCAATCACGTGTCGGAACAGGCAAATCACTTTCCGACCCAATCCATTTGATCCTAAGGGGGGGGGGGGAGACCTGAATTCACATTGCTTCTCCCCAAGCTCAATAAAATGACAAGAATATTGGGACCAGTAATGTTTTATCGAATTTCGTGTTAACTCTCATCCTCAAATCTTGCATATTTACTGAAAGAGAACACATGATAATTATAAATACGTGTGAAATGACTTCAAAATGATTTATATACATCCCAGTGAAACAACTGGAATAGCAAAATTTTCTGTAAAAATAATATTGGCCCCTCTGGATGAGAAATACTCCTATTGAGTAAACATTAGCTTTCTAGATTATCTTTTAGAACCCCCCCCCATATAGGATTAACAGTAACCACCTTCGATGCTCTTGATTAGAAACTTCTCATAGGATTAACATTAGCCTCCTTCGAGTTTTCTGGATTGAAATTCTCCCATAGGATTAACATTAGCCTCCTTCGATTTTTCTGGATTGAAATTCTCCCATAGGATTAACATTAGCCTCCTTCGATTTTTCTGGATTAGAATTCTCCCATAGGATTAATATTAGCCTCCATCGATTTTTCTGGATTGACATTTTCCCATAGGATTAACATTAGCCTCCTGTGAGTCAGAACCCCCATTTATCTTCTACTTATGCAGCCTATATGGTGAAACCCATGTGTACTTATGTATGTCGCGGTGTTTGCAATAAGTGTTAGTTATTCTGAAACCATTAAGTTTACTTACCTGTAGGAGACGTTGCCCATTGCCAGGTAGTCCTCACATTCCAACTACCTAAGGAGAGAAAATGATTAGTGGAATGTTTCAAAAAACTATGTTTATTGAGAGAGGGAATGTCGACAATATCAAACAGCCCCCTAATCGCAGACATGGGACAAAGACCCATTCCCCCACTACTGATAGCTGAAGCCATCTACATTGGAAGACTTCCTCCAATGTAAAATTGACGATGCCAGTAGAAGCAAAGAGTTCAGGTGCCTACGATGATTAAAAAAATCCTGTGAATCTATTCACTTTGTTCTGTCAACCCATAAACAAACAGAAAACACAGCGGGAGATTTGCCTTCCACAGAGGCCCACCAGTGTAAAAATTCAGGATCCACAATCAAGTTGAGAGCCATAATTCCGTTCAGATTGATATATATGGTCAGTACCAGGACCCCTGTAAGGTTGACCACTCCTCAGCAGGGTAGAAGAAAAGAAAAGAAACTATAGTTGTCCATATCAGTAGGCCACACTAATCTGGTAGCCCTTCTCTTCCGTTCCGTTCCAAAAGGGAATATCTCTTTTGAAAGGTACTAACGGTCTGCACCACGAGAAATCCGTGTCGAACTGGAAGTCGCCTAGGCCTGGCTGGTTCTATGCATCATCACAGGGGATTGGTGCATAGCTCTCCTAGTAACTACCTAGCTACCACTTACAGACCTGTGCAACATTCTTTATTATTTACGATTAGTTTATTATGTATACACTTTATATATGCAATAGCCTGTTATAGATCACACTCTGATTGGTAACTACCTATTCTGTGAACTAGACACCAAACGTGGGGGTTCCTGGACCTCGAGTCCAAAGAAGATGACCTTTGTTCAAGGTTATGCAAGAGCGACAATCCCTGCTTGATCGTCCTCAGCGAGTCTCAGCAGCCGTGTTCTTCTCTTAACTTTCCCTGAGTCCCACGCTGCCCGGTCAGTTCACGTGATCTGGAAGCGAAGGGTATTGTCCAATTCACTTGAACTTGCTGCTGTACTCCTCTGAAGCTCATTGGATATCATCTGCCCTGAAGCCTCGTTTTGGAGATTCTTGGCTTCACCTCTCGGAGCTCTTTGTCTAGTCGGGAAGTACGGGCTCTAGCGTGTCTGTGTCAGCGTCCCAGGTGAATGCCAGATCCTTACACACGTTCAGCTCAAATCTATAATTTCCTGCTCATGCAGAAGAAAAATTGAACAGTTCATTTTACGTGCTCGTATCTTGCCTACATCTCTAGTTATGTCACTGATTAAGAAAACTGCTAAAGTGAGGTGCAAATTATCAGATGTATTTAAAAAATTACAATCAAGAGTTTTAATGATTCTTCTGAAGATTTTCGAGAGAATTAATCTCTCTATCAATATTGAGGAAAAAGCGTTATCAGGGGGTCATTTGTTCGTATCTCATCCGACTCGAGACAATTTTTATTCTATATTTGATAACGACGTTAAACTGACAGTGATTATTTTCCTGATTAGTTGAGCAAAAATAGTGGAAAAATGTCCTCACATTTTTAAGAGTTTGGGCTTTTATGTTACCCCATTTGTCCCACTATACAAATAAACAACACCACACTTCGATTAAAACGTCCAATATAAGACAGTAGTAGAAAATTAATGAGATTAATCTTTTAAATTAACTATAAAACGATGAAGACCGAACAAGCAACTTAACGTAATTTTTTCTTTCAATTCTTCCGATAATAAGACGGACAGAAAAGGCAAATGAATAGAAAGCAATGTCCTGTTCACCTCTTGGAGAATAGCCAAGTTGATCCACAATGCACAGAAAAATTCTCTCTTAATTTCCCATTTCGTTTTTCAGTTTCTTCCTTTAGAAAATAATCCCATTCCCATTCCCGAGAATGAGAACAAAGGTACAAAAGCTGGGATTCCACTCGTCGACTTTCGAAACAACTTTCCAATTCGCCGGATATATTTAATAGGAATTGTTTCAAATTAACCCATTTCCTGTCAAACACAATGTTCAGCATTTTCCATTTCATTTATAAACCTGGAAATTCGATCAATTATCCGGGTTTTTCGCTTCCGTTGCCATCGTTCTTTTGCCGAAAAAAAAACGGATTGAGAGAGAGAAGAAGAAAAAATGGCAGCAAAGTAGCTACTGTGAGGAAGACGAGCTCAGCATCCGTTAATCAATGCTCTCCATCCTCTGGTGTGTCAGCCGCACAGCGAATAGAGAACGGCGAAAATAAATCACCTCCGCAAATCCAAACATAAAAGAGGTCATTAAGCCTGAACAGATCACTTGGTTGAAGCCATTCATCCAGTTGACCTTTAAAAGGGAGAACTTCTACGGAAACAGGTCTTTTCCATGTAGTCGCTGGACACGGCGAAGTTCGGCAAACATTTATCATTTCCTTCGAATAAATCTTGACACAAACAGAAGGAGATGAAAACTTGGTAACTAATGGGAGGCATCCTGCAGGTAATGCTTAAAATAGAACCCCACAACTGGAAGCCTTTGATACTTTACAGCAACCAATAGAAAATATTTATCGGCCAATCCCTCTTTAACATTCTGTAATGGATGTTCGTGTAATCACCGATATCAGGGTTCCGCGAAGCGAAGAAGAAGAACTTCCAAGCTATTAATTCTCGGAGGTTTACTGATGTATCTCTGCTTCAGTCGCTAGGTCGTCGAATATTATCTTTTGAGTAATAGGCTTGGTAACAGATTTTCGCACTTCATTCTCAAAGAACAGGAATATTGATTGAATTGCAAAGTTGCATGCTAAACGTTTTTGGTAAGTACACGTCACCCAAGAAGTCACTGTACACTCTGTTCAAGAAACATATGAGCTTTTTTTTTTTCGATTAGCGCTTCAAAATCATTTCACCTAAGAGGTGACTGCCATTTAAAATTTTTTACGATTATTCAATCATTCATACAATAGATGCAGTTTTACGACTATTCAATCATTCATACAATAGATGCAGTTACACCGGTTGCAGGAAAAATATCCGTGAAACGATTTATTCCCTACCTCATTTTCTTTTATGAAGTTCCGGCTTTTTAACCCTTTATTTCAAATAATCATTTTGCAAACGCTTTATATGATGAAGCGTAGATGGCGCTTATGTAGCATATATATATATATTGCAGGGATATGATGAAAATAGGGATTTGATCAAATCCCTAAAGACCCCTAAGGTATATGATCAATTCACGGAATCCCTAAGGTATATGATCAATTCACGGAAGATGTTAAAATAACAACTCTGTGGGGTGATTTCCCTGAAGAAAGTAAGTGATTTGATCAAATCCCTTAATGTTTTAGTGAAAAGATGAAATAAACAAGTCAGAACTCGCACAGCTCTATGTTTCGCTTGTTACCACTCCCCTTTACCTCACTGCTCCCCTCTGGCGTCCGTGCCGGCCAGCGCCCAAACATTACGCGAGGAAGGTTGCGCGCATTTTTATTATTGTTTTCTATATTTCGAGTTTTATCAAGTACCTACCGCAGAAAAATGAATTCAGATATAGAAAAAAAATCCAACTCTGACCGAATTTGTATCTGAAGAACAGTTTAATGAAACTATCGGGACGTTTTTGAACAAGCGGCATGAAAAGAAAAACCTTTGTGGACTCGCGAAAGGATAGAAGAAGCTGTCACAATCATTGAACAATTTAAATTAGCACCACTACTTAAACATTTTTCCCAGAAAGGTAAAAAAAAGGACTCTTTCTAGTGTCCAAAGTAGTGTCACGTGAGCTAAAGATTCATACTCAAGAGATTCACCACTTGACGGATTCGTTCTCACTTGGCCTCCGCTCATTCGGGGCGTTTCATTATAATTCGAACCACGGAGTCACGTGACCCGAAGATTCATACTCAAGAGATTCATCACTTTACAGATTCGTTCTCACTTGGCCTTCGCTCATGAAGGGCGTTTTGAATAATTCGGCAGGCGGTGTACCTTAAAAACCTTAAAAAGGCGATTCGGAAAGGAGATAATAAGAGGTGAAAAAGGCGATTCGGAAAAAACGAAAAAAGTACAAAGGACCGGCTATTACAATTCCGTAATAGCCGAAATAATTTGTGTTTCAATGACTATTGTTGTATTAACTATTTATATTAATAATGCATGGTTTACTAAATAAATACTTTTAATATCTAAACAATATTATTTCATCTTTTCACTAAAACAGTTAAAGGATTTGATCAAATCACTTACTTTCTTCAGGGAAATCACCCCACAGAGTTGTTATTTTAACATCTTCCGTGAATTGATCATTTACCTTAGGGATTTGATCAAATCCCTACTTTTATCATCTCCCTGCGACATATATATGCCGTTTGGAAGATTAGGCAGTTGGTTATCCGTCGGTGGCTCAGTAGTATGGATCGCATGACACTCCCATTGATGAGATTCGGGTTGGATTCCTGAGATGGCTTGGTCGAATGTCCTGCCACGTAGGGTGTGATCATTCCACACTATACACTTCAATTCTCTCTATCTGTAAAAATTTACATGTCACTTTCGCTCAAAAAGCACACTGTCTATAAGTTGCATGAACGAAATTAAAGAAAAAAACGATCTGCTTAAAGTATGCATTTAAAAATTGCTAATCAGTTTATTTAGAAGTGCAACGCAAGAGACGCAATGGCAGCAACGTAAGATGTTATTCTGAGTATTTGTTATGCAAATGAGTTCGAATTCGGTAGTAAAGCAATTCAGTTTGCTCGAAAACATTTGTGAAGCATTTCAAGAGAATTCACGTGGTAAGGATACCGTTCAAAATGTTTTCCAAAATGAATCTTTTGATAATGAAATACTTTAAAATGAACCCCGATTGAGGATAAGATTCATCATTAATGGCGATGAGGTGAAAGTCTTGATAGAGGCTGATACCAATCCGAAACTAACTTGGCATCCATAAAGAATCAATAAGACTAGATAGATCAGAATAGCATTGGGAAGATCCAGAGAATCATGAAATGGGTTCCACGTGATTTGACAGCAGGCAATAAGCAGAAAGAATTACAGATTTGTTAGTCGTTGAATATTCGCCGTAATAATCCATCTCTGGACGGAATCCTAAAAGAAATGAGTACAAATATGAGTTATTGACAGTTGTATTATCACATCAGTGAGTGTCAGTGACTTAGAGTGGGAAACTCATGTCAAAGCGAAACCTGCACCAGAGGAAGATTCTGCTTCCTTTACGATGAATAAGATCAGGTACACTATGAATTTTCGAAACCTGATCAAATGATTACTTACTTACTTTATGCGGACATCTTCCGACAAATGAAGGATCAGGTGCTCGTGCAACGACATGTGTGATCATCGTACAGTGTAAGAAGAAAACACAGGATCTGCCACATAATATGTTCTCTGTTTCAATAGGATACTAATCATCATTCGTACTCTATAGCACATGCAAATTTTAAGTTAATTTTGATTTGCTCCGTATGTTTATATTTATCTATAATAATAAAAAAAACATTTCTGTGTGTCTGTGACAGACATCGGCAAATCGCTTCAAAATTTGATAGTGTTTTGGCTGCCCTTCAAGTTGCAGTGGCCAGTTTCAAGTCAAAATTCCAATTAGGAGGGTTTGATAGAAGCAAACATATTTATCATTTCTATTACTATGGAAAACGTAATCACTGCCAAATACATTTTTGCATTGCAGGTATGGGTTTGTGTGCCCTTATTCGCAATAACTCTTATATTCTCATATTTTCATCTTTACATTTTGTATAGTGATTCTTCATATTAAAGTATTGTATTATATTTTAAGATGAACCAGATCCGTTGATTAGAATGAAATGACAGCGGTAATAGTCTGAATAATGAGTTTAACTATAAATGCTAAATGAGTACAGATGTTTCTCTATCATATATTTAGCTGTTTTCTGATCATATCCTCTACTTACTTATCGTGTTTGATAAGATAACTCCTTAAAGGGGTTATCTTATCAAACACGAGACTTAGCAACAGATCGAAAATCTCGTGTTACAACTGCACTTGGTTTTGAGTTTCGCATGCATTGCCCTGTAGCGCCATCTGTTTTACAGGTTATATTATTAAGCCACTAGCTTCCCTAGAATTTTCGATAAAATGCAAACAGTAACAGCAATTTAACATTTCATATCTGATTCCTTGGAATTCAAAAATAACTGTAAAATTGATGGCGCAACAGGGCAATGTATATCAAACTGAAAATGTAGGTGCAGTTGGAATACGAAATTTTCGGTCTGTTGATAAGTCGCGTATTTGATAAGGTAGACCCATAATGTAAGTGGATAAAACGATTAGAAAAGAGCTAAATATACGATAGAGAAACATCTGTACAGGTTCAGCATCTAGAGTGAAGCGAATTATATTTTGGATTTTATATTCTGTTCAGACTATTACCGCTATCATTTTCTAATCAACGGGTCTATTTAATCTTGAAACATGACACGTACTTTTATATGAAGGATCGGTGTGCGAAATATAAAGATGATAAATATCATCGTTCGATAATTATTGCGAAATAAACGCCCACAAACTCACATTGGCAATATCTTTTGGCTAGCTTTAATTGGGAGGGGCTTGTCCCGAAGAGTTTATTGCAGGGAAAATCAGAATGCAGATTGCATCGTAAAAGTGAGACTCGACCATCAAGTTTTTTTCCAAAATCCACAACTCAATCCCACCACCGATATTCGATCCTAGATCCTAAGAATCGTTAAGGTTCCTCATCCCAGTGAAGCAAATCATGGATAATAATGATACTGCTAACCACTCCTGAATCTAGAAAAAGATAAAGAGCCATCCAAGTGATCTGAGTGAAAGTCGGGGAGGGCTAAAAGTTAGACCAACTGAACTGGAACGCCGTTTCGTTATAAACTTTTCCTATCAGTTTTAGTGGTCTTTAACAAATTGAAAAATACGGGTAACATAGATAATACTATTCAAACCCACGACAAACGTTTAGCGCGAAACCTATGTTCATTGATAACTGTTTCTATTCCCAGTTTTCCACATGTACGACTCACAAAGTACTATTCGATTCACAAGGTAGGCGACAGGAGTGCACGCAGAAATTTCGGACACTTTTCGAGGGATCAGTCCCAATCCAGGGCATCTAGGAATCCGATCTGTTACTCCAACAGTGTTAAAACGAAGACTAATCGCTCAAGTGATCATGGAAACAACGAGAAACTGCCAATTTCTGCCTCCGGTGACGTCACACATGTCGGCCCACTTGTTCGTTCTTCCGTTCGTTCGGAATTACTCCTATTATATAACACGATGCCATTTAATATTGTTTTGGCCTCCTTCTGCGCTTAGCATTCTCAAGGGGAGGGGAGAGGAGAGAAACGCCCTCCCTGCACCACCCCACCCCTCTCCTCCTTCCTGGATTTGGCCCTGATGCACGACCAATCCCAGAAGTCATTTGTTATTTCTTGGGTCAACGATAAGTTTTCCCAAACACCCGCTTTGGAAATAAGACAAGGATTCTGTAAAGAAATATCTGGTCGCAATATAAATGTTACTTTTAATGTAGGCTTTGTGCATTTACGCAGTTCTGCCGCTTCCTAAACATCAAACTGTCTGAATTTTTGGGTTGGGTTGTTTTACCTCTGAGCTGCACTTTTTTGCACACAATGGGCTAAATGGCCAGGTCACATGGACCCCGAAGGCTCAGAGAAGGTTGGGAGAGGGGACCCACTGGAATAGCTGTTAGGAGACAGATGGTAGCCTCCCGTCAAGGCCATCCAGCGTGTTCTTTAACGTGCACAGGGTATGTCTCTCCCGCACACGGGGCCACGGCTTAACGTCCCATCCGACGGACGGCGGTCTTTCCAAGCCCATCGGTGTCCCCTACTGACCGTGGGCAGGGCGGGGAATTTTGCGGAGATAAATCTCAACGCTGACCCAGCTGGGACTCGAACCTGGGAACTACAGATTACGAGCCTGACGCGCTACCGACTGAGCCACCCCCGCCCCCCAAACTGTCTGAAGAATACGCAAATATGGAGAAGTGGGAGGAGGAAATTTCATTTATTTTAAATTTATTTCTTCAACGAAAGTTTCGAAGTCAACAATCTCTTTCCTTTTGTTTCCTTCTGTAAATCCGGTCAAGTATTTCTCCACCTATTTCAAAATTATATTTAATGAGGAGGGATAATTTTTATGGGGATAATTAAATACTCTGAAAATGTTCTGGAGTTTCGCCAATTAATTTTCCAGTTTTATATTCAAGTTGTTCATTAAAATATATTCGACATCTCAAGAGGACTTTTCTTCAGATGCATAAAACATGCTATTTCTTAGCAGGTTTCAGTTTATCGAATTAAACACTTCAGATTCCCAACTTGAGCAGAAATTACTGCATTCTTCAAATAAAAGGGATTTCGGAACTGTAAAGCAAACATTGATTCAAGTGGAGATGCTGAATTTTACAAAGGAACAGCTCGCGCAAGTCAACGATTTTTCTGCTCGCATTTATGGAGCCATTGTGGCTCGTGCATTTTGAGTTGTTTGCACATCCGGTGGCATTGATTCACTCTCGGAAGCTGAAAACGAATCAATAAGAGCGAGGAAATGTTCTTCTCATCTTGGTGACGATTCTCGACCTCAAATGGGCATTCCATTTGGTTGTTGTTTTTTTTTATATAAAGTAAGATTCATTGAATTGCAAAATAAAAACGTTTTAATAGCTTTCGAAAACAGATAGAGAGCGTTTTCGCGACTGAAGCATCACTATTGTGCTGCAGTGATTTCCTCGCCTCAGTCGTCTCTTTATTCGATTCTACACAATTAAGAAATCACTTTAATTATTTGAAATCAAATTTATGTAACCTTTTTTTATGTCTTAATAGAGAACTAAAATTAATTTAATGATTTGGTAAACTAATTCTGACCAGTTCTTTTATGGCTCTACATTCTGGTTTCACATAATCGAAACTTTATAATTATCAAAGCTCCTTAATCAGTTAAACGGACTGATTTTCTCTGTTTGCTTTTGCAGTGTCTTATTACCTGTAAATGTTTTTCTGTTTCGTTTTCGATTCGGTGGAGATATGACGTATTTAATATATCTCTTTATTTTTCAACATATAATAACTTCAAAAGCAAAATATTAGTATGCGAAAAAGAAGTTTCTCTGGGCTACTAAGACACCTCTACAATACCTTTTCAAGTAAATTATCACAACTCATGTGATTGCAAAAGAAAACATAGGGGACAAAATTGGGCGAGAATACAAACAAATAATCAAAATGTAAGAACACTAAGCCCACAAAACTTTTAGCGTAAAACATATTTCTACTTCAGTAATAACTTCACTATTTGTAATAGTTGAGATGGCGCCAGAACCATCCACCGAGCCTGATCTCGGCTTTCGCAAAGGAAGTAATCCCTTTCCACCACAGTTAGGATCTCGATTTTTTTTTCAAACCTGACAAGGCGGCTGACAAGATTCACACAGCGGGAGCCCGTATACGAAATTTGGAATCAGTCGGTCGAGTATCAGGGAACATACAGAGATCCCAAATCTATTGAAAAAGACACTTCCGTATAAGTTTCCCGTATTCGAGTGCACGCTCCAACGTCAATGCCTCATAGATAAACACGTGTAGCTGATATGTCTATTACGACAATGTCCGAAATAATAGCCCAGGCTACATTTACAATTGCTTGTTGATGCCCGGCTACATTTTGATCTCAGGTCGCAATTTAAATTAAAACTAACTGAGATCCATACAATTATTGCACGGAGTTTTTCAAATAATTTACGAACCTGTAATTACTTAAAAAGTATACACAAAACTCCTCCTGTTTTTTATATAAAAATGTTAGAAATCTTTCCAAGCCAAATCAAACACTTTCTGAAAATAACTGTACAATTCCATTTTAACGAAAAGAGAATTAGTACATCCAATTAAACATCTGGCATCCCTGTTTGAGTCACGGCCACTATTTACAAATTCTGTGCTATTGAACTGACACAATTCAAACATAGCGTACTTATTTAGGTCCTAGCATTTAATATGCTATGTGCTGTATTTATTATGATGATGGTGAGTGTCTTCAATCAGAGTTGGTTCAACTGGAAATATTAATTTGACGATAATTCAACTGAGAGTTGAAATCATTCATCTCCAAGTTGAAATCAGGGGCTTTTCTATGGGGAAGATGGGGAGGAGGTTCCCCCCCCAAAATAATTCGGAGTTGACAAAATTTGAAACGATTTGGTAAAATCTAGGAGATTTGGATTTTTTTGGTAAAATTAAGGGGAGGTAGAAAAATCTAGGACATTTGGCAAAATTCGAAGCCACTTAGTAAAATACAGGTGAGTTGGCAAAATCGGGATAACTTGACAAAATCTTTGGGAATTGGGAAAATTCGGAGTGACTTGGCAAAATTCAGGTGAGATGTAGAAATTGGGATTATTTTCTATAAAATTTTGGCTAGTTGGCAAAATCAAGGCAACTTGACAAAATCTACGGCTGCTGGCAAAATTCGAATCCACGTGGTAAAATTCAGTTGAGTTGTGAAACTTCGCATTGGTTTCGTGAAGTTAAAAAGAGGGCAAAATCGAGGCAACTTGGCAAAATCTTGGGGAGTTTGAAAAATATGAAGTGACTTGACGAAATCTAGGCAACCTGACAAAATCTAGGAGAGTTAGCAAAATTGGAAACCACTTGTTAAAATAGTCGTGAAAATTGGGATTGTTTTTGCGAAATTTAGGAGAATTGGCAAAATCTTGTGGAGTTGGCAAAATACAAAGCCACTTGGTAAAATACAAGTGATTTGTGAATTAAAAATTTTAAAAGTACCTATTTTCCTATATGACCCTAAAAACGTAGAAAATAAACCTAAAGCATATGGATGGTACAATCAGTCATTTAGTTCGTATTCACTTCAAAGAAAGATAGGGCGCCAGCAATCTTGTTGTGTAGGTTGGGTTGTTTTACCTCTGAGCGGCACTTTTTTTGCACACCATGGGCTAAATGGCCAGGTCACATGGACCCCAAAGGCTCAGAGAAGGTTGGGGGAGGGGACCCACTGGAACAGGCTGTTGGGAGACAGATGGTAGCCTCCCGTCAAGGCCATCCAGCGTGTTCTTTAACGTGCACAGGGTATGGCTCTCCCGCACACGGGGCCACGGCTCAACGTGCCATCCGACGGACGGCGGCCTTTCCAAGCCCATCTGTGTCCCCTACTGACCGTGGGCAGGGCGGGGAATTTTGCGGAGATAAATCTCAACGCTGACCCAGCTGGGACTCGAACCTGGGAACTACAGATTACGAGCCCGGCGCGCTACCGACTGAGCCACCCCCCGCCCCTGTTGTGTAGGTAAAACGCGCCCTATCTTCCTTTGAATCACTTCAAGTTCTCAGTGACTGATTGCACCATCGATGTGCTTTAGGTTTATTTTCGACTTTAAGAGCCATTAGAAAGATAGGCATTTTTCCATTTTTTTTTTATTTATATTTTTTGGCACTAAAAATACCTACTTTCCAAAATTTCATTTGATATATGACTCATAAACATCGACCACATTTTTCCTCTTATTGAAGTCATGTCTGAGCTAGCCCATGACATTGGAGACGCTACAAGTTCTATTTTGAGATACATAAAATAATCCACGTGTAGCCCATTCCACGGAGGTCATACCAGACTATAATTTTACACTTTTTTTATTGTACTCTTGTATTTCTCTATGTTATAATAATTTGAATTTAAATACTAGACGAATGCTGTGGAAAATCGAGTTTTAAATAGATAAAATTATAATCTTGAATCTATAGTAAGATTCCCATTCACATAACACAGAAATTCTCTAATGTTTTGTTAGGGCATATTTGTAACTCAGTTCCATATATTGTAAAGGTTTCTGCGATTCCAAAATATTATTTATTCAAAAGTGGTCTCAGAAATTTTTTCCAATTATGTACTCATGTCATCGTTATGTTGCCGACATATTTATGCAGCCACCTGTCTTGCAGATCCAGTTCGGAATAGATTCGATAGAAACTGAGTTTCGCTTCTGCAAAACATTACACAATTCTGCATCATCGTTCAGACTTTTAGTTAAAAACAGCAGAAAGTAGACAGAATAGTAAATAATTACTTACGAACAAATCCGTATCAGAATCCAATTTTGAAGGAAGCGGTTAAATAGCGTAAAAACCTTCATTGCTGCGAAGGAAGTAACAAGCAAAACAGTGGATCGCCAGCGCCAAGTGGACGAAAATGTAACTAGCGCTGCTGTCGCTTCACGTCTTGAAATCGGCAGGCATTCCCATTACGGAGACACTGCTCTTCCTCAGGGCCGGCGCTAGTTTCTTTACCGCCCGGAGCGAACTAGGACTCTCCTGCCACTTTCTTCAAGTCTGATCTTAGATATTAATGATTAAAGTAGCTAAATTTAATATCATTTTTAAAATCAATTGAAAATAATTTGTTGAAAAATAGGTCGCACTTACTCCAGTCAACTCTTAATATGGTCGTTAGTTTGTTTGCAAATTTCTCGCCCCTGAAAAATGCCTCCCCCGGGTCTGCCTCAAACAAATAGTGTCCCACTCGGAAATCCACTGCTCTATATAGCAGACCAGTTCGTTGTATGAAAATAAAACGGAAAATAGAAAAAGACTAACATAAAACGAATCGGTATATATGTAGTATTTATTCGGAATTTAAAGCGTATGGAAATTTATTACGAAAATATAAAATTCTGCAGTGGACAAAATTGAAATAAGACTACGAAAACAGTTAAATATTATACGATTTAGTAAAGTTTAATATAACTATTATTACTTTTGTTCTAATTTGTTTCAACCTATTTTTGAGATCAATGATTTCCACTGCCATATTGATGATGTTCAATAATTCCTCTTCAATACTTCTTTACGTAATGAGCGAGGAATAGTCAAGTGTTCGCTTCTTCTCTTGACAAATCTGACCAAATGCTCCTGTGGGGTACGGGCAAGCAGCCGCGAGCGACTCCTCGGACATTTTGCTCGCTACTGAAATGTGGACCCGCAGCACGGTTGAGGGAGTGCTGGGATTGGTACTTCCGGGAACTCGCAATGTGTTACCTGGTCTGGACGAGCCTTAATATATTTAGAGTTTCAGAAATTGTGATTGCTATTAGCTTCGTAGATTTCGATTTTGATCGTGATATCATATTGGCATACCTGACAAGTTAGCAATATGATGGCTGTCTATAATAACACTGAGTTCTGGGTAAGAGTTGGTAAGCCTTGTAGCAATTGTTTCAGCATTGCTAGTGGTGGTCCACAAGGATGCATTTTTCTCCTTTTTGGTTTCATTTGGCTATTGATTATGTTTTGCGGAATTCCTACAACGAGAATATTTCGGCCTTAAAGGGTCTAGAGTAGGGGTTCTCAACGTGGGGTACGCGGTAAAAATTTTGGGGTAGAGTTCAAAAGTCGCTAGATCTAGTAACAAAGTCGCTAATTTCGCAACAGTGCTACTGATTACACAACACTGCTACTGGTTTTTCATCTTTAGCTGCTTTAAAAAATAAATATAGGAACAGGCTGGATGTTGATGATGACTTGCGACTCTACCTTAGCAAAATAACCCCAACCATTGATGAACTGTGCAAGCGTAAACAAGCGCAACCATTCTACTGATTACTCAGTAAAATGTTTATAATTTTATCAGATTTGTTAAATTGCTTATGTCATATTTGTACTATATGTATATTGTACTATGTGTATATAATGTGTACTATATATATATATGTTTCATTTTATTCCCATTGTTATATTATAATTATAGTTTTATCTATCTATACAAGGGATACGCCAGTTACATACACATTTCCAGGGTGTATGTGAAGCATAAAAGGTTGAGAACCACTGGTCTAATGATTTGAAAATTTCCTATTTAGATTATACGGAGGATTTGTCCCTTTTCGAAAATGACGTTGATGACATTTACAGGTGTTGACGAAACTGGTAAGTGGAGTAGGTTTGATGATAAGCAGAAAGAAACCTAAAGTGATGGAAATTGGTCAGGCAGGTGGTGCTTCAGTTTTTTGAATGGTTGCACCTTTCAACAGGTGTCAAATTATCTCTGGAGCTGTGTAACAGATATTGGTGATGTGCGGTATGATACTGAATAAAGCGAAGAATAGAATTTCTGCTGGGACTTTTTAGAATCTATGAGGAGTGTGGATATATAATCTTATATACTTAAAGACTAAAGTTTGGAGTGTAATATATATAGTAGTTTGGTCCTTTCTAATAAAATTCTAATTAACCGAATATATTGTAAGATAAAACTTTTAATGTTATGATTATCTGATTACTACATTAAAAATAATAATAAATTTTATTTTATTCAATCACAGTACATTTTCAGGTACACATTCATAAATTACTGTTCCTAAGTTCATACACAATAGATACACATTATGATGATATCAAAACTATCAATATATAAAGGAAAAAGAAAACTTAAAAAAATAAAAAAAATTATGAAGAGAATATTTTGCAAATTGACAGGCATAAATAACAATTTGCTCTTACTGTCCTGTACAGTAACTAGTCATATATATATTTAAGAATGAAACAAAATAAAATAAAAAGGATATAAAGAAAGGAAAAGGTTAAAAAGGTGGCAACTCGCTTTTAAATAGTCTTCAAATCAGACAACAACTCTGTATAATTGTTCAATATCGTTTATCTGAATTAAAAAAAAAATTTATCTTTTTCTTGAAATGTCTTTGGTACAGTTTATTCCTAATATTATAAGGCAACAAGTTAAACAATTTTGGCCCATGAAACATGAAATGCCGGTGTGAAATGTCTTTTCTAGTTAATGGAACAATAAATTTATATTCTGAATCCCTCAAACCTCCTTTTGAAATCTTCATCTGCAAAATTGTAGGGTTTCTATGTATATAACAAACTATACGGTATACAAATAATTTTCTGAAATTTAGAATAATGTTATCCTTAATAAGCTTATTGAACCAATTTTGTTATGAAAAGTCATAGCTTTTAAATATTTATTTTGTATGTTTATAATATTATTTAAGGAACATAAATATGTACCTCCCCAGCTGACAAGTCCATATCTAATAGGAGCCTGAAACCATGAAAATACATTTGAATTAAAAATTTTTCTTAAATAATATAACCTATGTAAATAAAACATCAATTTTTTGCAATCATAGTTATGTGAGTATTCCATTTCAAATTGGAGTCAAGATGTACTCCAAGATGCGTAACACAATTAACTTGAGAAATTTCATTACAGCAGCAATCATTAGGTCTATCGTAAAAATTAGAATTTTTAATTTATATATAAATTTGTCTAAATTATTCAAGGAAAACTGCATGAAATCAATTTTATCCACATTTAATTTTAGTAAATTAGCATCGAACCATTTTTTTAACTTTAATCAATTCAGAACACATATCACTATGCATAGTTTTTGTATCTGAATTTTCATATAAAATACTAGTATCATTTGCATGTGATACCACCTTTCCCCGAAGATTTTGAGAAAAATAATCATTAATATAAATTAGAAATAAAACTTGGCCAAGGAGTGAACCCTATGGGACACCTTTTGTAACATTTAAAAGCTCATCATTAAAGGTTTTACTATTGACAAATTGTGTTCTATTGAATATATATGATTTAAACCATTTAAACAATTGTACTCTAATGCCGCATTCTGTAATTTATTCAAAAGAATACTGTGATTCACTGCATAAAATGCTTCAGAAAAATTCTAAAAAAAATTGCAAAGACTTTCTGTGATTGATCAATTCCGTTTACAATGAAAGACATTAATTTTAAAATTGCATCTTCTGTGCTCAAAGATTCGCGAAAGCCAAATTGCGATTCACTGAAAAATGAGTAGCTATTTAAAAACTCATTAGTTTCTTCTATTGCCTTTTAGAAAATGGGTAATACAGAAATCGGCTTGTAATTAGATAAATTATTGAAATCACTCTTTTTAAAAACTGGAGTAATTCTAGCCATTTTTAAGCTATCAAAGAAGATTCACTCTGTAAAAGATGCATTTGTTAATTTAACTAAAACATCAAAATGGTATTTCATCACTAGCTTTAAAGTTTTAGAACTGATATTATCACAGCTCACTGATTTTCTGCTATTAAGACTGCGAATGGTATTAAAGATTCCATTATGATTTGCTAATTCCAAATGCATTTTCAGTATCTTAGACTTGCCAGATAATCTAAGTTATTCAAATTCTGTGAAAAAGAACTATCATTAATCTTAATAAAATGCTTGTTGAACTCAAAAGCCAAACCTGATAGGTATGTACAGTTAGGCAGATAATTGCCTTTTTCATTTTTACATATAAAGATTTGGAAGAAGAATGGCACATTCCCTGAACATTGAGAGAATTCATTTTCATAATATTTCGAACGTAATTCCGTAAGGTTTTTTAGCTATTAATCTTTTTAAATCAATATACTGATCTTCATACTTTTGAACATAATGGTACTTTTTATGCTTCTTATAAACCTTATCTCTGACTTTAAATAATTTAATTAATTCTGAAATAATCCGAAGAAAGCTTCCTTTGCTTTTCTTTTTAATATCTACTGATTTATATAGCATTGTACTGCTATTTATTTTAAAATTCTTCTTCTTATTGAACTGATCAAAAGTTGCATTTAAATCATCATTGTCTATAAAGATCTTATTTAATCCAAGATTCTCTATTCTATTTACTAATTCTCTATAGGAAATATATTCCTTACAAACATTAGTCTGGTAAAAGTTTTGTCCTTCCGTTTTCAAATTCAGTATTTTTAAAACAATGGGAAAATGATCCGCAATATAATTAACAGAAATTGCAATTTTAAACATGTTGAAATTATGAACTGTATGAATGAAAATGTGATCAAAACAAGTTTCAGTACCATTATAATATCTCGTGCACTCTGATATTAAAGGAAACAATCTAAATTAATGTAACATATTTAAATATATGTGGGCACTTTAATTTTTCTGTTGGATATCTATATTTATATCACCTATAATTATACTAGTTTTATGCTTATTATTTCTTAAAATAATTTCCTATTCATTTACGAAATCAGTAACCGAAAATTCATGTGATCTGCACAGAGCCAACAGATTTATTCTCTTAACCTTATCAAATACATTAATACATTCAGCACATTTAATTCGGCTATTAACATTTATAAAACTAAACTTGGATTTTTTTATACATTGCAATACCCCCTGATTTGTTATAGTCCCTATAATTACCAATAATTCCTCAAAATGTGTTCGCAAGCTTCTAATATTGAAATGAAATATATTATAAAAATTAGAATAATTATTATTAATAAAATTAGTCTTTTTCACTTTGTAGGTGATTTATATATATATATCAGAAATTTGAAAATCACATAAATTAGTATTATGCCTTAACAAAGACTTAACAGTTAATAAGTCATGTTCATTTCTCATTCTAACCCGTCTACTATTCTCATCTTTTCTGAAAAAAATTTTGTCTTCATTGATCCATATAAACATTAGTTCCCATAAATTAAGGAACAATCTGAAAAAGTGGTTTTTCTGGATCTGTTGCATGTGAATCACCAGAGAGCTGTATATAAACACTGTGCATAAGGATAACAGTCGGAAAATGGAATGACGCTTTTAATTTCCAAAATAACATACAAATGCAGAAACAATGGTGAAAAGGTGAAGGTGACCTGAAATAGCCCAACTAGTTCAATACGAAGTGTGGTCACCTGTTACCGCTATGCAGACTTTGAAGTAATGTCTCATGCTGTTGATAAGACTGTCCACCAGCTCTGTGGGTATTAAATATCCATTGCTCCTCCAGAGAATGTCGAAGCTCTGGGAGACTTGCATGAGCGGGATTCTAGGGAGCAAATCATCCCCTGAAAGCATCTCATGCATATTATATCGGATTTAGGTCGGGAGACAGGGCTGTCCATTCCATACAGTTAATAGTGTAATTATCCAGATAGAGATCGACAACGCAAGAATGGTTGGGCGGACGTTATCCTCCAGTGGGAGGAAGAAGATATCAACTATTGCAGCCATATAAGGTAGTACGAAAGGGTCCATTATTTCATCCTTGTCTGCACCTGCGACCGGTGATATAGCTTGTTGGAAGCACATACAGATATGTGCCTCTGCTCAAAGAATCAATCCTCCATAAACCATGACACTATCACCACTCTAGATGTCCCATTCAGGATATTTGTGACATGATAGCATGTTCCTCGTTCCCTCCTTATTAGCTGACGCCATGAATCACTGTGGAGAGCAACTCTGTATATATCCATGAAGAAGGTGGATGGTCCATTGCTCCTGGGTGAAGTTCACATGATGTTTGCACCAGTTTTCATGGTTTGTCCTGTATCTTGAATCAGGGACATATACTGTACACAATGATGACCACTAGCCACATTGCGTATGGGCACATCTCATGAAGTCTTTGTCGTATAGTGGTAATGGGTATCGCCGTTCCCCTGGCTGCTGCAAGGTCCAATATCAGTTGACGTGGTGTTGACCTCAAGCTGCTCTGGGTGCATAACATCAGATAGCAGTCCTCCTTTGGGTTGTGTTTGCCATCGTCCACTACTGAACCGTCTGAGTACACTCTGTCCTTGTTCGAATCTCTTTCAGAGTTTATGCACTACTGAATTTCTCACATGAAACCATCTGGCAACATCTACTGAACTTTGGCCTGTGTCGAGCCGACCTATAATTTGCCATGGCAATTCTTGCAAAAAATGATGTCTGGTAGACACCCCCAATAAATCTGCTACCACGAAAACTCGACATCGGACTTACTGTCAGTGCCATTCATTGGCATAACATACCTAGTCCTGCATCGTATTTTACGTACTATACACGACTTCCTATATTTCTATCGTCGGAATTTTCGGATATCGCGATTTTTTCATCTGTTCCTTAATTTATGGAAACCAGTATATTTTTCATTCTCGTTATTTTTAATTTAGTTTATTAAAAAGATATTTATTTGGGTGGAAATAACATAAAATAAAAGTAAAATTGCAATATATAATAAAATTGCATAAAAGTTTTCAGATTAATCATATTAATTTGGGGATGAAGGGTTAATGGTGCCATTGTAAGGGTCAACTGATTAGGGTTGTGGTTGTCAGATCCAAGAGCTTAATGTTATGATCATCTGGTTAGCACCAAAGATCGTCTGCTGAATGTTATATATTACTCGAATTTGATCTGAATTCAGTGATATACCTGGTAAGAGCTAAGTGCTTAAGATCATGGTTATAGCTCTCTGAGGAATGCTAAAGAACACTCAGATTTAGTTCGCAATTAAAAAGTATGTATATAATATAGTAGGAACCAAGTGCTTAGGATTATAATTATCTGGTGAATAAATAGCTTTGTAGAAAAAATTAGTTTATCCGATGCATAGGACTCGAAGCCACGTCTCTCTAGATTCATGCCACAGTGTTCTAACCACTAAACTAGCGCCAGTTAGATCATTTATACACTAATGTGACTTATAAATCATCCCGCACGTGTCGTCTATGACAATTTACCGTGCATCGACAAAACTAATTATTGTTTTATTGACTTCTATGTCAAACAGGAACTTCCGTGTATGCACCATTCATCTGGTGAATGTTACAGACTTCCGTGAATTCGTTCATAAATAAAGCTACTTCATAAAAACAAGGGCTAAAAGTTATGATCATTTTACGAGTGTTAAAGAGTAGAAGGGTTTGGTTCGTAATTAGTGGTGTACAGTCGCTCAAAAAAGTATCCGAACAGTACGGTTGATTACAGAATTCAGAAAAAATATCTGGCAACGATTTTTTTAGAAATTAGTGATCTGGCAACCTTCATGTCACGTGACACGAAGGTTGCCAGATCACTAATTTCTAAAAAAAATCTTTGCCAGATATTTTTTCTGAAATCTGTAATCAACCATAGTGTTCGGATATTTTTTTGAGCGACTGTACGTGGCAGGACAAACAAGCATCCAAATTTATACATTATCATTTTTTGCTTTCTGATAGTACGTTGTTTTTTTGGCACATGGAATCATATATTGCGGAGTATTTATCTACTTGATTCTGTTTGCTCAGATAAAATCGAATGGTGAAAGATCAAACGGAATGTCAGACGAAATCAGTTTGAATCAAATCGTTTGTTCCAATTGAAAATATATTTTCGGCTTAAGTGGCCAAATTCAAGAAATTGCAGGCGTATGTTCAACTGAAGGAGCCGAATTTGGTCGAAATTTGAATGCATCCCTAAGAGACACGTTGCAAACAAGTAGAAAAGGAAATCTTATTTCCATTTTGAAACCAGAATGACTGATCGTTAGGACAACTCCATACCATAATATTGTATGTACAAAATTGTTCAGAAGAAAGCAGCTGGAGAGCTGGCTGCACCTGTAACTGTGGAACACCTGTGCTGCTCCAAAATTATGTTTCTGTGGCAATTAGCAGCTTGTTGTTCTCCATTTATTTGTGTGCGTGTAGCGAAATGATAACACGCGTTCGTGATATGGTATTCGTAGTGGATCATTTTTTTTTTTGCATCTACGGAAATGAAAGGCCGGCAGAGCGGTAAAGCAGTTCGAGAAGCACCTGAAGTGGAGGTTCCATAACCCCAGACGAGATGCCACTTGCAGCTGTGTTGACATATCAATGCACAAATAAGCAGGTGTTGTGATGATTAATCTGATTCTGAATTGTATCTGTGTTTGAACGTGAAAAAAAGAAAATCGTTGTGTAAAATCCATTTTTCGTGATAGAATTATCGAAGATGTAATGTTCTCCTTTGCGATGAAAGAAAAACTTCGGCACTGAAAGAATGAAAACTAAACTGGGGATCTGGTTGTCCGAGTATCGTCGAAAAAAGAAGGATTAATACTTGATGAGAATGATGATTTCGAAAAAACGTTTAACAGTGAAAATAAATATTTCTGAAATTCAATAGAGAAATAGGACATTGAATTTATTCTTATGGCAATACAAATATATTCAGAGGATTAATAGGAATGAAAATATTTTGGAGTGTTGGGAGGCCATAAAACATTTATCGCAGAACTCCTATAAGCAATGTCTTTCTGTACTTCTTACATAATCAGAATGAAAATACATTATTTACAAAAATGGGCTTCATTTGATCTCAAATGTGATCTATTGCAAAAGAAGGAATGCTTTGGATGGAATTTTGGTCGTAAGATGATACGGAAGCTTTGTTAGTGGTCAATGAAATGAGAACCAGATTCACATAATTTAAAACTATTTTTTAAAGAATTCTAGAATGTTATTATTAAAGGAAATTCTGGGTGAAATATCTCTACTCAGATTTTGAAAAACTTCGTGTTTATCAAAGGATATCTCTGAAAATGTGTAAAAATGTAAAGTCTGTTATTTTAACGTTAAGTTTTATAAAAATGCAACAAAAATATTTGATCTTTGTATTAAATATTCCAACTCTCAAATTATTCTTTAAAAACTCTCATAATTTGATTTGTTTTTGAACAAGAGGTCCATTTGCAGTCATTTTTAACACCTTTATGTGTATTATAATAACCAATGCATTTTATACTTAACAAGATCCCTTTTTCTTATTAAGTTAGTCACAATTAGTCTGTTATTTTGCTGCATTTTATGAACTGATTTGAACAAATTGCCGAACCTTTTACAGACCCTTAACTTCCTTACCGGAACCGAAGAGTAACATGAAATTATTTACTGAAGCGAACTTTAATCGTATCCTGATTTCAATCGGTTGGATTGAAATTCATTCAGCAGAAATATTTTTCTGCACTTTATTCAAGATGAGGAATGCCATGGCTTCAGTTGTTAACCAGCAGTGCAATTGATTCCTCAGTAGAGATTATTTAATCTGAAAAGATTTTTTCTTTTCCAAAGCTAGAGTTTCAGATAGCAATGGTTGCAGCAGTCAAGTGTTGCATCTCTTACGGAAATGTTAATTCTTCAATAGTAGGGGGGGGGGGCAGTATTTTCGTGAAAGTCTCGCTCAACGAAGAACAATATATCCTTCCTCTTAAGAACTCTAGGACAATATTCTTTTCAAGTATTATAAACTTTGCCATGAAAATATCTAAAATAAATTCATCGTTGTTCTGATGCATGAAAGGTCGACATTCCAAATTAAAACAACCATAAGAATAATCATCCAGATGTTTGAAATGTTCGAGCGGTTACCATGGCAATAGACCTTCTCCTTCTCAGCTTCGTGTGCAAGTTCATCTCGCACGAATTTCGTGTGAGCTGATGAAGCATTCGTTGCCTGACTAAATCACTGACGTATACAAATAGCTGAGTCGCTCAGTCAATGCCGAAATAAGATTTCTTGTTAAGCACACACGAGAGCAGTCTGCGTGAGCATTTTCAAATGACTTTTTTCCCTTAAGCTTTCCAGTATTTTTGAAGTCTGACTTCTCTCTAGTGGAAACGTTTGGAAGAGAAAGGGCTTTTAAAACCGTTTCATGAGACCAACCCTGCTGTCTTATGTACAAGTAGATGATCAGCAGTATACTAAGGAGATACATTTTTGATTTATCCAGAGTCATTCCAAATGAGGCATCTATCATAAATGAGTTAGACAGTGCGGATTTACCCAATAGATGCAGACGATAGCTTCATATCGTATGCAAATTAAATGAATATTGCTTTATCGTTTCAACTCGAAACGTCCAGAGATTAACAAGAGGAAAAGTAAAACAGAAATTGTTTTGAAGAACAGAAAATGAAATCAACCGAATTCAACAATTCGGTTGATTTCCTTTTCTGTTCTTCAAAACAATTCGGAACAATTGAAATCAACAATTCGGGAACTGAAACGAATTGGGTTCAAGTCCAGAAGCATAATGACTCGTTTGCTCCAATAAACTAGAAATAGGTCAGAATTTTCGAAATGCCATTGGATCATTTCAATTACCTTTCCATCTTTACAGCGCTGTTGAAAATCTAAGATCATTTCTTAACATTCTGGGATCTTTCGACGAAGAGGAATCCCTCGGCTTCCAATTGTAGATCTATGGCATCGGCTTGGTTCGCAGTAACTCTGGAATCCGGATTCGAATTAAGGATGGCGAGTCAGACATGAAACGTGTGTGAGTTTCTCTGTATGATGATTAACATCAAAAAGAAATCTACCATCAATGAATGCATCTCTTTTGCCAACAACCTGCTGTGAACAGGTTTGTCAACTGATGCGGCAGGAGCGAAGCTTGTAAGGCAATTTTCAATTTCACTGAAATAACGAGATTCCGTAGATGACCCATTAAGAGTTTTCACAGGTCACCAGTTGATACATTGATACAGCTACCAATTGCAAATTATTAACGTTAAGCAATCAGTAATCTGATATGTCATCGACTGATTGACGATGGATTGTTCTATCAACCAATGATCGTATAAACCATCGACTGATTGACAATTGGTAGCTCAATCAACCAATGATTTAATAAATCATCAATTCATTGGTAATTGGTGTTCAATCCCCCAATGGTATCATAAATCATGATTGATAAGTGAATCAACCAATAATCAGTGGAAGAGCTATGCGATGTGTCAATTTGTGCAGTTTCATTATATCAATTTATTTTCCCGTTGTAATATTTTTTTTCGCTACTGTACTTATTCAACTTGGCAATTTCAGTCAGGAAAAAATCCTATTTTGCTTATTTCTTTAGCTTGTTTAAAAAATGAACTAATGTTTCGCTTTGCAATCTCTCTGTCTCTAGACATTCAACTTTTTGCCGTTAGAGATCAATTTAATATTCTCTTTCGGATGGATAGGTGTGGATGAAATATTACGATTCGCATTTTTCGAAATTCCCAACAGCTTAATAGCGCCTTCGGCATAACAGAAGAAAAAGTGGAAAATATCAAAACTTTGGACGAATAGTGTGCGGACGATCTATTCGTGGTAGAAATGTAAACTTTTCTACCACGAATCTTTTTTTTTTGTTTTGATGGTAAAGTATGATGATCACGTGGTAGTAATGATTTGACCCCGTATACTCAGGGAGGTGCCGACAAGCATTTATTTCAATAGTCAAATAAAATTTTTTTTATATTTTACAGATACTAATGAAGTACTGCTATTTCCATTTCGCAATCATCCATTAGTTCCAATTTCCATTGCCAGATGGTGCTAAAGTCAGTAGATACAAGACCTCCTGTTTTTTGAAAATGAACGTTCCATATTCGCCAGAGGCCATATGACATTCTTCTAGTTGCAGTCCTCAATTGATCATATCGTCTCCTCAAGAGAAGGGGCGGGGGTGACTCAGTCGGTAGCGCGCCAGGCTCGTAATCTGTAGTTCCCAGGTTCGAGTCCCAGCTGGGTCAGCGTTGAGATTTATCTCCGCAAAATTCCCCGCCCTGCCCACGGTCAGTAGGGGACACCGATGGGCTTGGACAGGCCGCCGTCCGTCGGATGGGACGTTAAGCTGTGGCCCCGTGTGCGGGAGAGCCATACCCTGTGCACGTTAAAGAACACGCTGGATGGCCTTGACGGGAGGCTACCATCTGTCTCCCAACAGCTGTTCCAGTGGGTCCCCTCCCCCAACCTTCTCTGAGCCTTTGGGGTCCATGTGACCTGGCCATTTAGCCCATGGTGTGCAAAAAAGTGCCGCTCAGAGGTAAAACAACCCCAACCTCAAGAGAAATTTCAGCGATACTGTTGTACCTTAAAAATCCCCATTTTGTAATTAAAATTTGCTCTTCAAAATTGCCGAGTCGTACGTAAATCAGAATTAATTAGAATCGTTAATCAGGATAAATACATTGACTGCATTTGTTCCATTAGAGAAACTCAATTGTTTATATAAAAAGGTACAACGTCGAAAATAAGAAAATGCGACCTTAATACCTCACGTATACGTATTCGCATCGGGTTGATAGACATCTGAGCGGCACTTTTGTGCACGTGTATGATTGACAAGATCACAAGGACTCCTAGGGCTCAAAACTGGATTACGGAAGGGGATCCACTGGGCAGGCTATAGACGTAAGCATTCTGCCAAGTTATCTAGCGGCTCCTTAATATGCCCACTATGTCTCACTGCTGCACGTGGGGTGACAGTTTAATGCCTCATCTGATGGACGGCAGCCTTTCTAAGCTCACCTTTCAATTCGAGTCCCAACTCTACAGTTGGGACTCGAATTTGGAAACATTATGGCATTAAGAACCTGGCACGCTATCGGCTGAACCAGCCACCGTCCTTCGTCATATGATAGTTCTTTTCTACTGTCACTATTCTCATTTCAGTCGTTGGAAATATTAACTTACTGTTTTTTACTCTTTTACAGAAAAAAATTAAGGTTTTCTGTGAGTGGGACTAGAACCCTTTCTAATGAACACGTTCCAGGGGTTCTAACCACTAAACTATAAGCAGTTAGCTCATTTACAGCAAATCTTGACTATAAATCGTCCCGATATTTTTCGCTTGTGGCGCCATCTATCATCGGCAATGGGCGACTTGGTTTCTTCAAATAGCGGTGAATAATTAGATCAGCCACGCTATCAACATTATTTTGGCAAGAATAAAGAGCAGAGGCGCAGAATTTCCTGCATACACAGTGGTATCCAGTTTGTCCATTGTCACTTATATATGGCGTTGCGAGAGGCAAAAATCGGGACGATTTATAGTCGCAATTTCCTGAGAAATGAGCCAGCCACTAATAGTTAGTGATTAGACCACTTGGCATATGTTTAGAACAAATAATTCAAAGCTCAGTTTTTTTTTTCAGCAAAAAAGAAATATTTTTAAATTGTATGTTTACAGGTAATTCTGTGCCTCTCTACTATTCTTATATCCTGTTTTCAACTCTTTTAATAAACAGAACATCATTTATTTATTAAACTTCAATAACTATCTGGCTGTTTAGGAAGGCGTAGAGTAGTACTCAAACACAGAACCCACAGACGACATGAAGTTGCTATGATCCTCCAACTCTGGACCCACGACATCGGAAGTCGCGGGTTCAGATCTCACCCACCTCAAGACAATTTTACCTCTACACCTATTCAAAGAGCCGGATAGTGATTGAAACTTCATATATTAATGAGACTCTCTGTTATTGAGTTCATGCAAAGGTGCTAGTAATCATGCCAGCAGCAAAAAGTGGAAGATGATTTGCTCAAAAGAACTAACGGTAGGTGGATAGCGCCTGAGAGATCTTGTGCACATAACCCTTGTAAGACTAAAGGCTGAGTCTCTAAATAAACTCATCGACAGCTCCCACAGATTGAATCGAATGGAATAAGGGGTAACTTCTAAAATAGAGATCTTGGTGAGCGACTGGTAGCTCAGCAGTCAGAGCACCCGACATGTCATCCGAAGGTCGTAGGTTTGTATTCCACCCGTGTCAACGCAATTTTACATTCTACATCTATCCAATGAGCCAGATTGGAGTTTAGTAAATCCTTTGTTTCAATTATATCTTATACATATTGAATCATGAATGTTTTTTCAAAAGCGCAAAATTTGTGTTTTGGAAATTGTGGCATTGTGTGTTGGGTTTTTCGTATCCGTCGCTGTGCGTTGCTTTAAAAATTAGGTACATGTTTATGACATATTTTCATATTCAGATAGGATATTTTGTCATTTTTGTATGTTTCCTAAATTTCCTTTGTGCTAAATGTCTCGTTCCTCTGTGCCATTTCTGATCTCGAGGTTGGGTTGATTTACCTCTGAGAGACACTTTTTTGCACACAATGAGCTAAATGAGAGGTCACAAGGTCCCCAAGGACACGAAGGTTGGTAAAAGAGGCCCACTGGGCAACTTTCAGGAGACAGATGGAAACCTTCTACGAAGGCCATCCAGCCCATTCTTACACATTCACATGGTATGGCTCTCCTGCACACGGGCTGCGGCTTTACGTCACACCCGACGGACGGCGGCCTTTCCAAGCTCATCGGTGTTCCTTTTCTGATCGAGGGCAGAATGGGGAGTTTTGCAAAGGCGGGACTAGAAACTGAGAATTACAGATTACGAACCAGGCGCACCACCGACTCATCCAACTCCTGCACCTCTGGCCACTTGATATTCGTCCGAAAGGAAAAGCGGACTTGTTTTACAATGTGCGAGGACAACAAAGGTACAATCGGCTGCTGAATTCTTCTTACCAGGAAATTGCAATCAGGGACACGATGAGGTAGAAATTCCACTTTGCAGCTAGAGCAGTGTTTTCTAAACTATATGCTGCTGACTCCCTGGGGGGCCATAAATCCTGTTGCTGGGAAGATGCTCCGAAAATTTCACTTTAATTTGCATATTAAAAAAATTAAAGCAAATTCGTTTTATTATTTCTATTTTGACTCCATCCACTTTCGAAGCTATTTTTCGATAACCATTGACGGCTTGCTCACGACATTTTTCGATAAACCGTATACGATTGTTACGTAAAGAAAATAATATTATGAAGGATGCTGTGATGGAATGTGAAGTTCTTGTTTAAGGTTAAGGAGGGATGTTCTGAATTTGAACACGGTACAAAAAAGGAAAAGTGGTGCTTTAAAACGGTACTGAAGAGGATCTGTGGGCATAAAAGTTTTAGGAACATTGAGTTAGACCTGTATTCTGTACCCAGATGATGAGGGAGCAATCTACGTTTAAGTCAAAGGAATTGGGGACCGGAGTTCGCTCAGTCGCTCAACCCGCTCCAGGTTCGTAATCTGTAGCTCTAAGATTCAAGTCACAAATGTGAGAGTGGAGAAATTTCTCTCTCCTGATGTTGCCCTTCTCTCGGTGAGGAAAAGATGAACGATGGGCTTCGAAAGGCTGCTTTCTGTTGGATGGGACTTTAAGGAGTGGCTCCCTCTGCAGGAGAGCCTTGTGCACTTTAAAGAACACTCTGGAATGCCTTGCGTGAAATCTGCCACGTATCGCTTAACAGCTCTTCAGGGAATCCCCTTCCTCCAGCCTTCTCTGAGCCCTTTGGGTCTTTGTGACCTGGCCATTAAGCCCATTGTGTGCAAAACAAAAAATTCGCTCATAGGTAAAACAACCCAACTGAAATAAATCGCGGACGTTGCGAAGGAGTTACTCTTGATAAAAAGGACAGAACTGAAAAAATAAATAGGTAACAATTTTGCAAGAGGAAGTTCTCTAACTATAACAAAAACAAGCACAAGAAGCTTAACCTTGAAAAGATTTACAACATCATTTGCTTGTAAAGTTGGGAACTCATTTAGTGAGAACAGCAACGTGGTCGGCTGCAGGCAATGAACAACAGACTTAAGAATTTGTGGCTGTTTACGTGGATTTGGAGCTGACGCAGTGTAATCAATACGACAGAGGTAAAGTGTAGTAAGTTCAAACTAAATGCATAAAAGCAGTCCTTCCAATCAATATTAAAAATTAAGTGCTATATCAATAAATAATGAAAATTGTGAACACCGCATGAAGAGTAAAAAAGTTCTCTTTCCTGAGAAATCGGAAAGATTGGTTTATTGCTTCTGACCACTTACATAGGCATAATAATCCCTCATAGTTGGAACTAAATATTAATATTGCGTGAGCTTTTAGAAATCGTCAGGCTTTTGAGTTGCTGCTCCATGAGAGAGACACAACAGGTAATTTAAAATAAATGAAATAATGAATATTAATGCACAGATAACACCAACGATATTCACCTCTTTCATGAAAACTCCAAATGCATAGTAATTAAATTTTTAACTTTCTTTTTCAATTTATTGGCGACATAAATAACAATGATGTGTGAAGATGAAATGATTCGAATCAAGCAGAAATTTTAAAACTTTAAGATTCGTGACATTCACTTGAAGTAAACGAATATGATGTCGACTCTGGAGAATTTGGAATGCATGCTTTAAAAGAGATATAAGTTTTTAATTTTTTGACTTTATTACATATGTCTGTAAATGGTAGCTAGGTAGTCACTGGAAGGAGAGCTATGCACCAATCCCCTGTGATGATGCATAGAACCGGCCAGGCCTAGCACCTAATGTCCGACCCCGCCTTCTCGTGGTGCGGACCGTTAGTAACTTTCAAAAGAGATACTCTCTTGTGGAAGTGAACGGAAGGGGAGGGCTGCCAGATTAGTGTGGCCTACTGATCTGGACAACTATGGCTACTTTTCTTTTTTTTTCTACCCTGCTGAGGAGTGGTCAACCACACAGGGTCCTGGTGCTGACCATATAAACCTACTGGACTGGACAGATATATGGCTCTGAGCTTGATTATGGATCCTGATTTTGCTGCACTGGTGGGCTTCTGTGGAGGGAAAATCTTCCGCTGTGTTTTCTGTTTGTTTGTGGGTTGACAGCCCCAAGTGAATAGATTCACAGGATATGTTTATCAGCTGGTGGATAATCCTGAGCAGAAGTCATCGCAGGCACCTGAACTCTTTGCTTCTATTGGCATCGTCAAATTCTGCATTGGAGGAAGTCTTCCAGTGTAGATGGCTTCAGCCTTTAGTAGTGGGGGAACGGGTCTTTGCCCCATGTCTGCGATTAGGGGGCTGTTTCATATTGTCGGCATTCCCTCTCTCAATAAACATAGTTTCTTTAAACGTCCCACTAACCATTTTCTCTCCATAGGTAGTTGGAATGTGAGGACTCTGCACAGAGCTCTTTCTCTTGATGTCCTCACACAAGAATTCCACCATTATAATTTAGATATTCTCGGCTTGCAAGACACCAGATGGACAGATAAAGGTCAGATTCTTAAAAATAATCTTAAATTTCTCTTTTCAGGGAGGGACGACAATAAGCATCACCAAGGCGTGGGTCTGCTTCTCAGCAGACACGCTAGCGATGCTCTTCTAGGATATGAGTGCATTAATGAAAGGTTTCTTACAGCAAAATTTCAGACAAGCGTTAAAGACTTGAATGTTATCTGCTGTTATGCCCCCACTGAGGATGCCGATGAGGATGAGAAGGATAGGTTTTATGAACAGCTTCAGGATATTCTGAATTCTGTCAAGAAAGGAGATATTACACTTGTTATTGGTTACTTCAATGCCAAAGTTGGAACTGACTCTGACCTTTGGGGAGGAGTAATAGGCCCTTTTGGTATTGGTAGCTGCAATGGCAATGGGCAACGTCTCCTACAGGTAAGTAAACTCAATGGATTCAGAATAACTAACACTTATTACAAACACCGCGACATACATAAGTACACATGGGTTTCACCTGATGGGCTGCATAAGAATATGATTGATTACATATTAATTAACAGCAAATGGGCTAGTTCTGTTAGGAATACCAGGACATATAGGGAGCTGAAATTGGATCTGACCATTACCTTGTTAAAAGTGTGTTGCAACTTAAACTTAAAAAGTGTTGTGCTAGGGTTAAAAAATTTACTTTTAATACTGAAGCTCTGAAAGATCCAGTTATAGCCAAAGCTTACCATGATAGGTTACTTAGTCATTATGACTGTCATGGTTTCTTACTACTGAAGTTGAGGAAGAATGGGATCAATTTAAACAGGCTTTTTTGGACACTAACAGTACCCCCCAGGAAAAAAGGAGCAGAAGAGGCAGAATTATCTGAGTGATAAGGCACTTGAGCTTATTTCGGAAAGAAAGAACTGCAGGAATGTCCTTAATCAATACTCTACTAATTACCTAATAGAAAGCATTACAGAGAACTTAATAAATGTGTAAAAGATCAGTTAGCTGCTAATAAGAATCTTTGGCTTGATGGTTTGGCTGACAAAGCCGAGGAAGCAGTTAGACAACACAACAGCAGAGAGCTGTACCAGATAGTTAATGTTTTGTGTGGTAGAAAACGGACAGGTATACAAGATTGAAGGATAAACAAGGTAAGGTTATAGAAGGGGAGGATTCTGTCATGGCTAGGTGGGCTGAGCATTTCAGTGATGTTCTAAACAACGTAGTTAGTTCTACTCCCATTGTTTGCAATGATGATAGATGCATTGGTGGCTTTAATGTTGGCTCTATAACACAATCTGAAGTTATTTTGGCTGTTTCTAAACTTAAACTACATAAATCCCCAGGGGTAGATGAAATTACTACCGAAATGCTTAGAGCTGGGAATGTTTCGGTTACCACTTGGATGACTGAAATTCTGAATATCTTTTATGATAAAGGCATGGTTCCTAAGGATTTTACCAGAGCTATTGTTATCCCTATTTTCAAAAAAGGTGATCGCAGTTCTTGTGATAACTATAGGGGTATCAGCCTACTCTCTGTTCCAGGTAAAGTTCTTTCCATGATTGTGCTTAATAGGATTAAGAATCTGGTTGACAGTCAATTGCGTGATGAGCAATGTGGATTCAGAAGTGGTAGGGGATGTGTCAGATATTTTCACTTAGGCAGATTCTTGAGAAATGTTTAGAGTTTCAGAAACCTTTGGTTGCTAGCTTTGTTGATTTCAAAAAGGCTTTCGACTCTGTTGATCGTCATAATTTGTGGTTGATTGTGAGATCATATGGTATACCAGACAAGTTAGTTAACATAATGAAAGCTCTCTATTATAACACTGAGTCGTGTGTAAGAGTTGGTAAGGCTTGTAGCAATTGGTTTAGCATTACTTCTGGTGTTCGACCAGGGTGCATTTTGTCTCCTTTTCTCTTTAGCTTGGTTATTGATTATATTATGCGAAATTCACTTCAAGGGAAAGATTTTGGCCTTAAATGGGCTGGAGATACGAAAATTTCTGATTTAGATTATGCTGATGATTTAGCCCTTTTGGCAAATGATGTTGATGAGATGAACTCTTTCATTCGAGCTGTTGATGAGACTGGTAGTAGAGTAGGTTTGGTTATAAACAGAGAGAAAACTAAAGTGATGAAAATTGGTCAGGCAGGCTGTGATTCAGTTAATCTGAATGGTTGCAGTCTTGAGCAGGTGTCACAGTTTAATTATCTTGGGAGCTATGTAACAGATAATGGTGATGTGCGGCATGAAATTAACAGACGAATAGGGATTGCTGCCGGGACTTTTAAGAATCTATGGAGAGTGTGGAGAAATAGGCGTATACACCTGAAGACTAAAATTAGACTGTATAATAGTTTGGTTCTTTCTAGGGTTAGTTATGGTAGTGAAACCTGGACACTTTGTAAACAAGATAACAGGAAACTAGATGCTTTTGATTCCAGATGCTTACGCAGTATCTTGGGCATTAGGTGGTTTAACTTTGTAACTAATGATGAAGTTAGGCACAGGAGTTTGCAACCTCCTTTAAGCAGCATATTGTGCAGAGAGAGACTCCGTTGGTTTGGCCATGTTGCCCGTATGAATAATTATAGATTGGCGAATAGGGTTATGAACAGTGTGCCTAAAGGCCTCAGAAAGAAGGGGAGACCTAGGATGCGGTGGGCAGACAATGTCAAACAGGACCTTGTTAGAATTGGTGTGCAATGGCCAGATGCAGTAGATGTAGCTCAGGATAGACTTGCTTGGAGAACTAATTTGCATGGTCTGGTTGGACCTCCGTAGCCCATGGCTGCTTGAGGATGATGATGATGATGATGATGAACTGTGATAATTCGAACTAATCGACGATTGGAAAATTGCAAATGGGGACAATTCATTAGGAGTTAAAAAACAGAAACTTTTTTTCCAGATATTTCTTAACATAAAAAATTGCTTTTCAACCCTCCTTGGGTTAAGGCGGAAGTCGTTTATTCCAGTTTCACCTCTTTGACATCCACACTGTACCTCCAAAAATTGCAATTTTTTTCACAAATAGGTCTTTTACAACATTCGTTTAAATTCTTGCATTTAATAAATTTCTCCACGGCTAGCGGGTGCCATTAAAGCAAGCGGAATTTCTTAAAATGTGAATTGTAATATTTCCTCAATTGCTCACCTGCTCCAGGGCCGGATTAAAGCCAACTGATGCCCTAAGCACAGCCCAACAGTGGTGCCCCCATGGCCTTTCCGCTTAACTGACAAGACATCGAGACTCAATAAGTGCTGAAGTTATAAGCAGGCAACAATTCAATAAGCAGTATTTTGTATCCTTTGATCCATGTATGCTAAAATGATATGTATCTTCAAGGCTAGAAAGCGATGGAATAGAAGATGTTTTGTTTCGTACAAATAATGATATTTCTCCATTAGAATATTTCTTTAAAAAATTGTCCATCAGCATCGATTTCTGCAGAAAGAGGATTTTTAAAATTGAAAAGTATCTTCTCGAGATCACGTAATTGTGTGTTAAGGGCATGACAGCTAGGGGGGAATACTCTGTGGTGCCCCCCGATTCTCTTGGTGCCCCCCGATTCTCTTGGTGCCCTAAGCACGTGCTTATTTTGCTTAATGGTTAATCCAGCCCTGCCCAACCCAAAAGGAATTTTTAATTTATATCTAAAAATAAAAATGCTAACTACATACAGATACACGGACGGCCAGACAGACGAAAAAGTGAAAATATTACCTTCTTTTACGTTTTGGAAAACGAGCTAGAAATAAACAACCACATTGACAAATGAAATCATTTTTAGTGCAACAAAATAAATCCCAGACACAGAATTTTTGAAATGTTTGGAAGACGGAGGGAAGGATCATCTCTCCCCAATAACCCAATTGCATTGAAATTTTGAAATACATTTTAAAATACAATCGATCCTTGTTTAACATCACTAATTCGTTCTGGAGAAAGTGACGTTAAACGAATTACATGTTCAATGGGGTTTTAGTTAGTCCGTTTCAGAGACTCAGAAGTAAAAATTTATTGCCCCCAAAGATATTAATTTAAGGATTTGTAAATGTTTTTAAGTTCATAACTAATGTTTTATGCATACTAATTAACATGAATTATACATACAAATTGAATAATGAACAAACAAATAACAATACAGAAACCTTTATTTTTTTTGGTCTTGTACATGCTGAGCTTGAGATGATGGAGAAGTGAGATGAGGAGGAGAAAGATTAGTGTTAGGAAGAACGTCTTCCGCAAAAGTGTCAGGGAGTTCTTATACGTACTGTACCTCTACTTCTGCAAGAGGAATCTCTGGGGTGACGGTGCTTCCTTCTTTTGAGGTTGAAGAAGAATCGTAACGGTGAACGAAGTAGGTAACGAAGAACGAACGCATGTATGACAATGGATCCGCCATCTTGTTTACAAAGTGTCCAAGTTTCACTACCATAACTAACCCTAGAAAGAACCAAACTATTATAAAGTCTAATTTTAGTCTTTAGGTGTATACGCCTATTTCTCCAACTCTCCATAGATTCTTAAAAGTCCCGGCAGCAATCCCTATTCTCTGTTAATCTCATGCCGCACATCACCATTATCTGTTACATAGCTCCCAAGATAATTAAACTGTGACACCTGCTCAAGACTGCAACCATTCAGATTAACTGAATCAAGCCTGCCTGACCAATTTTCATCACTTTAGTTCAGTTCACTTAGCTTCAGGTAACCCATTTTGTTTTATGAATTGTTGAGAAACATGATAGGTTGCACCGAACTACTGTTTTTAATAGTTTAGACGTTGGTATAGTCTTTTTAATAGTATAGACGTCTGGTATAGTATAGACGTTGTTTTTGATAGTATAGACGTTTAATAGTACATAAGTTGGAGACGTTGCAAGCTTTAATTTGAGATACGACTCGTTAAAGTCGAACTCCCGAAAAACCACCACCTTCCACGACATTATCAGAGGGTAATAGTGGGGAAAAATTCGAAATAGCTTACGACCGTCATTATACGAGCTTTCCTTTGACATCTAACTTGTAACTGTAGGCCCTCGCATTCCGATGATATAGTAGAACGACTTTCATATTTCCCGTTTTTTAGGGGGGAAGAAAGCATGGGGGATCAATTTTTCATAGCCTACGACATTCCCCGCGTCAGAAGCTTTCATTCGACGGATAGCTTCTTACTTTCGGCCTTCGCGATATGGAGATATTGCTTAAGAATAGTTTTCACGTTTCCCATTTTTTAGGGGGAAAGAAAGCACGGGAAGTCAAATTTTTATAGCCTATGACACTCCCAGAGTCACACACTTTCATTTGGAACATAGATCATTAAGTTTCTTCATCGCGTTCGAAAGATATGGTGGAACGAAAATGTCAAAGCCAAAAGCAATATGAAGATAGGAAAAGAAAAACGAAACTTTTGACGAATATTGCAGGTGATCTGTTTACGATAGAAATTAGAGATTTCGGTTTTAGAGTGTCAAGGAGTATTCCAGTGACAGCAATAATTTGATTGTTTTCTGAGAAGGGTGTTATTTCAATCTTATGGAATAAAAGACAAATGCTTTTTGTCGTGTATAATTGCTAACAAAATACAACATTTGCATTTTTCTCATCATCCATTAACTCGCTCGAATTAAAACTTTTCAGGAGTGAAAAAGTACGTAAACGAAAAACTTCATTCTCTTTAAAAACGAGATTAAGATATACGCCAGAGGGAGCATGCGTCCTTCTAGTTTAATTATTATATTCTCCTAAGCACGCAAACGTTAAAGATTGCTGTTCTCATGGACAGATAGTCTCCTGGAAAGTGAATTGTTTCCATTTAAACCCAGACGGAATGAAAATTCACTCCTCATTTGATTCACGAGTCTTAGCATTATTTGGTGAATCTCTTCGATATTAACGATTAACAGAACAACTGAACTTTTATTATTTCGAGTTTCTTTGTCTCCAGTTTCATTGTGTCTCATGCGTGTTTTTCCCCGGTGCAATGTGCTGATTAAAATGATTCTGTTCCCTTGAAACATCTGCGATTAATTTTTTTGACCTCGAGGTTTCTCTCGATATAACGGAATAAAAGTGAACACAGACAATAAGTAAAAGTGGAAAAAAAGGATGTAATAAAAACATTAAGCGTAGATTTCGAGAAAGTAATTAGTAGTGAGAGAGGAAGTGTAGCTTTCTGAAATATTTGAAAGTATACTCTTGGCAACAGACACAACGGAAGTGATTAAATGAACCTGTGAGGATACTTTTATCTCGTTTTCGAAAAAAATAAAAGAGAGATCACTTTTTCAACTGTTTGTCTGTCGACATCGAACTTTTATTTTATAAAGATAAATTAAATATTCTTTTTGGGTTGAATAGATATTGATGAAATATTATGATTCGCACTTTCCTAATCTTCCAAAACCTCTAATTGCGCCCACTAACTTTAGAAAATTCCAAAATTTTAAACGACTATTGAAAACGATGTATGTATGCTAGAAATTTGAAATTTTGGTGGTGGAATATTAAACCCACGACGTTTGCGTTGGAAACAGTAAGTTGCTCCTTAGAACCAGGTTGGATTGGCAAAAGTAAAAATTTTTTGCTTTAAGAGATAATTGTGTATATTACATGTATTTTAATTAAATTATCCTGGTTAATATTCAAGCTCTTCACTTTTAAATAGCGCTTAATTTTAAAATTTCAATAGTGTTTTAATATGTTAATGAATCCTTTTATATACATTGACCTATTTGCCCCTCAACCGCAGGGGATCAGATAAGGCAACTTTTTCAGTTTAAGAGTATGTGGGAAATTCATCTTTCGTTGTATAGGCCTAATCACATATTACTATTTGCATTTTCTAATCACTCATTACTATTGTCAAAGGGTGCAAAATCTGGAAAAAGGAAAAATTTCATTTACTTTGAAAACGAGCATTTCATATTCGCCAGATGCGATATATTTGTTTGTTTTTGAAGCAAAATACTAAAGCAATTAGCTTTTAGCTCTTTTCCTTAAATACCTTATAATACCTATCTCTTTTTTTTCTATCTCGAAAAATAAAGCTGAAATAATCTCCCATAATGTTTCCTAAAGTATAATTATAAACTTAGATATAAAGATAATAACATATCTTAACCAACACAGAAACGCATTTTATAGAAACTTCCATGCACTTATCATTTGGAAATTTTAAAAGAATTTATTACAATCATCACTTATTTTAATTATTTTATTAACGGGGTTAAAAGAAATGCTAATTTAAGGAGCTGAATGCTTTCTTAATTGACAAAAAAATATTCACTAAGGAAACGGCAAAAAAGTTTTCCCCATCCAAAATAAAAGGAATTATTATTAACAACACCTACAATGATACACTCTCAGTAGCTTAAGAAACGTATTATTTTAATTAAAGTGCATTGTGTGCTAAGTAGAAAAAAATATTTATTCATAAATATTAATAAGTTGTAGAATGTTTTAAAAACACATTACATTTTATATTTCGTCAAATTTCAGAAGTTGTTTTACTTTTCTACTAACAAACGCCCTTTATTATTCGTTTATATAAAGTCAGCTCTTTCTCTTATTTAGAATGATCAAATTTCATTTTCGATTATTACTTTGAATCGTTTTATACAAACAGAAAGGAACCAAGCTGGTCTTTGCACCGAACCGACTTTTCCTCCGAACCGAATTCCTTCTCTCCGAACCCAGTTCATTCTGTTTGGTTTTAGTAATATTTGAAAACGCGAAAAAACCCCTGATTGATATTGGTCTGCCTCGAGCTCCTTCCAACAAATAATGTCTACTATTATATACTCAACAAATTTACTATGTCGAGAACTCCACCTCGCACTTCGCAGGAAAACTAATTTGAAATGTCTGATTTTAACGCTCAAAGCACTTGTATATACAACTGTCAATGACATTTATTTTTGATACCATCCCTCAATCCTGCGTCGTATTTTATATACTATACATGATTTTCTCGCATTTTTATCGTCGGAGTTTTATGATTTTTTTTTGTTTCTGTATTTAATCACTTTCTTTTATTCAATCACTTTTTTTTTCAAGAGAGTTGTGAAATTTGGAACTTTTGACTTAAGATGATCCTGGCCTTGAGACTGCGTGGAAATATTTCCTCGCGATGGAAGCCGTGAGCCAGAATCGTTCATACGACCGATAAACTCTGAAACAAAGTAACGAACTGAGCACTTCAATGTTGTTGTTCTTCATCGGAGCATTTTTGTGACCAGCGTTGTTATTAAATTGCTCCCATCTTGTGAGTGACGTCTCGTTCTTCCTTTCCGACGAATGGTGATTAATCTCCGTGCCCCCAGAGGGGGAGATTTAAATTCTTCTGGTTAACCTATTTTCATCGATGGCTACACACGTCACCTCAATTTTTCACGTGGCTCCCAGTCAACTTTTCATTACGCTTGATTCGTCTAAATTAGCCTCTCAACCTCCCAGTTCTCTCATCTGCCTCTGATTAATCGCAGGGTGCTCCGAATCCTCCCTCGGAAGGAAAAATCAAAAGAGGAAATGACCTCTTTCAGGAAGGATAAACAAGGCTTCCGTAAATCAATGGGCTTCATTTTCTTCCCACATCCCGTGCGCATGACGAGGAAGATAAATCGCTTGGCGAAAATCCCGGAGTATTACGAAGCAAACAGAAATTCTCTTCTTTCTTGAAAGTTATTATTCCAGCGACCTGCGCAGAGAAAGGGAGCTTTCTCAACCATTGACAGTTCACCCTGAAATATTGCGATGGTGGCTACTCTTCGGAGAGGTTGGACGATCAAATAACTCATCCGATCTGGATAGAGGAAGAAGAGATGCATTGGGATGTTGCAGACGTGATCTGCAATGTTAGTGGGATGTTTAGATCTCTTCGGATGATGATATCTTTAAGAGCAGTACGATGTGAAATGGGTTTAGAGAATAAACCAAACATAACTAGCTTGTAATGCATATCAGTTAATTCGGACTCTGTTAACTTGCTGATAAAATTCCAAGAATAGAATTTAAAAAAAAATCTCGAACTATTGCTATTTGCAGTAAACAGAAAATATTCTTATGGGCATTGAATATAAAGATTTTATTCCAGATTGATATAAACTCTGCTACAAAAGCACTTTATGTTGCTAAATTAATTTCACTGCGTATATTGTTCAATTCCAGTAATTAATGGGTCGAATATAGCCTGCTTTTAATCCTTTTTCATTTTTTGGAGAACATTAAACTAGAATGGAACCCGCTAAAAAGTAAGGACTGAAGTTTTAAAACGTAAACTTCATCAATTATGAATGGAGAAACCAGAAAATAACCAGAAAGACTTTTTGTAGTTTGAATGAACAAACATTTGTTTGGAAGTTGTCCCTTCGTTAAGCCTTTTTTTTATGTCTAACGTTTTGTTTTTGCTTTTATTTCACGTGACTAGTGGTATAATTTCAAATTTGAGCCCACCTCAAGTTGGGGAACAAATATAGGATGCTTCTATTTTTATTTACTTAGTATTCCTATGATTCTGTCAGAACTGGTCTTTAACATATTTTCTTAAATACGAGGTTTTGCACCACATCATCTCAGTTACCCATCTCAAAGAAAAGGTGTCCTAAGAATCGCATTTTCTCCGGTGCTCATTTTATTTGGGCTTTTCGCACCAATCTAAATAGAATGCAAGAAATGTATAGATTTTTATTATTTCTTGCCAAATGTGTAACGTTTTGGTAAATAAAAATCTTTAAAATCAAACTATGATGTGTCCGAAGAAATCTACAGTGCTTAAGCTCCCTAATTTCGCAAACTTGGCAATAGATAGTATTATTATTTACAGATGACATAAAAAGTAATATTAAAATGATGAAGAAACAGTAAATTCCCTTTACAACGAAAGGGAGACGAAACGATTACTTTTCGTAATGAGGACAGTTCTCGAAGGTAAGGAAAATTAAACTTCGTAATTATTATTTCAAAAAGAAATAATATTAATAATATATTATTTTTGAAATAATTAATAGACAGAATAATTATTTTTAAGCGTTCAAAATTGTTTTTCTGTAATACATTACAATATTTAACTCCTTTTGACGAAGTACTTTTAGTAGCACAATATGTAAGCAACTTATATATGTTGTTGGCTACTTTTTAGATTTGCATGTTTTCAAAGTAAGAAATGTGTGTTACCTATTATACTAATTCATTGGAAAGTATCGATTTCATCTTACATTAGGCATAAAAAATGTTTTTCTTTTCACCATTATGAATAAACTGATTGCAACAGCACATCCATACGCAGTCGGAATTATTTGCATCTGAAATCTTTAAAAAATGGCACATTATTATTCATTCTCTGACGGCTTCTGATTTCCTAATCCCGGAGTAGTACCGAAACTTCAGCCTGCAGAAGTCGCAAATACCTAACGATATTGTCCGTGGCTTCATTGACGAGTCTATTTCTCAATGCCAGTGAGGTGGTTTTGAGGAAACGAAAAGGTTTTAAAACGGAGCTCGTGATCGAAACCGTCTCTCTGCTCTTGCCTTAAAACATCGGATAAGTCAGGTTTAGTTAAACGTCTGGAGGATCAACCGTTTTCACTGGCGGGCAGTGACTCTCGCGCCACTGTTTTAATGCAAAATAACATGAAAAAAAACTCATTTGTTTTCGTTGAAAAAGGCATTGGTAGCTACGAATGTTTTACAAATCAACAAAACGTTATTTATAATTCATTAAAAAGCTACATTTGATTGCATCATACAGCTTTGTTTATATTATATCGAAATATGCTCCTCTGATCAGGGATACCTAGATATATGGGGCACAGAGAGCAGATGAACGATGGGAAACAGAATGAAATTAAATATGTGTAACATTTTCAACGATTTATATTTGTCTAAAATTTAACAAGACATTTAAGTCCAGAATAGCGTAAAATTAATTAACTTGTTTATTATAGTTTCATTGAAATATTGTTGAACATTTTATAATTAATTATTGAATTTTTAATAATAAATAGCAATCAGATAAATTTTAAGAGACCGTTCTAGTTGCAATGAAAATAATTTCCATGTCCGGAGAGTTTCATAAACACGTAACCCTTTGTCTTGAAGATTATGAAGAAATGGTTCATTGGCAATGTACAGATCACTCAAGGGCAAAAGAGTCAACTTAAATAGTTCATTGGCAATGTACAGGTCACTCAAGAGCAAAAGAGTCAACTTAAATGGTTCATTGGCAATGTACAGATCACTCAAGGGTAAAAGAGTCAACTTAAATGGTTCATTGGCAATGTACAGATCACTCAAGGGCAAAAGAGTCAACTTAAATAGTTCATTGGCAATGTACAGATCACTCAAGGGCAAAAGAGTCAACTTAAATAGTTCATTGGCAATGTACAGATCACTCAAGGGCAAAAGAGTCAACTTAAATAGTTCATTGGCAATGTACAGATCACTCAAGGGCAAAAGAGTCAACTTAAATAGTTCATTGGCAATGTACAGATCACTCAAGGGCAAAAGAGTCAACTTAGCAACCACAGTCGGAATAGTTTGCAGATCTCAAAACACGACAGTGATGAAAAAATGAGTTTAATGCAAACTTCCAGTCTGTAAAAAAGAAGAATATCTTATGGCGGGGCTGGATCTAGGGGTGGGGGGACCATGCCCCCCATTGAATATGCTAATAATGGTAATGAAAGTATAATGGCAAGTGAATATTTATGTATAGTTCAACCACTTTTTAAGAAATCCAGTGGGTTTTACAGTTCGTAACAAGAAAGCTAATACTCTAGGCATTGACGAACTGCCAACGAAAATTAATGCCTGGTCAAATAGGCATCAATTCCTTTAATATTACACGGATAAAGACTTCTAATAATTTCCAACGGGGACTTCTAATGGAGGTGAGACTGCAATGGAAATCTGGTCTCTTTCCTACCCTCTCCCCCTCCTCTCCTCCCTTCGCCATTTTATCTATTTTTTCTAGATCCGATCCCGGCTGATGGGATCATTTGACGAGAACCTTTCGTATTTGGAAAACGTGTTAGAAAATGAGGAGAGTTGCATTCCTTTAAGATGTTTTTAATGAATTAATGATGAGAGCGCAATTTAATATTTTCAAGGGGACTGAAAGGAACTGAGATGTTTATCAAAAGTCGTATTTGTAATGACATCATCCGAAAGTTCGTTAATGAAGAGACTGCAGTGGCCGGAATCAAATCAGTGTGATAGATGAGGTAATAAAAATATACTGGTAGAGCTGCACAAGGCGGTAATTAAAAATAGAGAGATGATTATCAACGTCATGTACCATTCGAGGAATTGATTTGGTGTCAGAATATACGATGTAATTTTCATGTTCTCCAGCTATAATAATAATCAGAGCTGTACTGGCTCTGCATTTAATAAATTATTTGAAGAACGAATTATTTTGTTTTGCCACTAAAAGGCACTTTTTTAGCACAATATACTAAATCGCCAAGTGAAAAGGATACCAAGGACTCAGAGTTTGGTTCCTCTTTTCAGATACCAATAGTAGCTTCTCGTCAAGGCCATCCAACGTGTTTCTTAATTTGCACCAATTATGGTTCTCCTGCATGTGGGGTCATAGCCCAACTGTGATCTTTCGAATCCTTCAGGTGTCACCATTTTCTCCGAGGGTTAGCGGTAGCAGGAATTTCAACTCAGACTCCGTGAGGATTGGAAACATCAGGTTTACGAGTCAGGCGAGCTACAGTCTCAGCACTCCAATTTTCATTACTCTAGAATAGAAATTAACGTATATCAGTTAATAGGAAACTGAAGCTTTCTTACCGTTCCAAGGGAAACAATATAGTAGGGTTTAGACACACATCAATTCTGATGTCCAACCCTACCTGAAGGTAGAAATAATGAGAACTAATAACAATAATCCGCACTGTGATGTACGAAACTTACAATCGCTCAAAAAAGTATCGAACACTATGGTTGATTACAGAATTCAGAAAAAATATCTGGCAATGATTTTTTTAGAAATTAATGATCTGGCAACCGTACACAGAGGTTGCCAGATCACTAATTTCTAAAAAAAAGCGTTGCCAGATATTTTTTCTGAATTCTGTAATCAACCATAGTGTTCGATATTTTTTGAGCGACTGTACCAATCTGATTTAAAATTCTTTTTCAATTAGTTTGCATTTCGGAAATACACCTGCTTGACATAGAAAATGTCACACCTTGAAGGAATGCGCGAAATGAGACGAACCTTACCACACATGGAGACGAATAGTTGGGAAAGAAGGGATTTAACTTCTGAGGGATTACATGAGTGCCCAGCAGTCACTAGGTCGTATGACCGCCAAGCTGGGCTATACATTCGGAAACACGGCATGGCACCAAGTGGGAAAGCTCCCAGATGGCGTGATGAGGTATCGTGGACCATGCGTCGTTGACCTGTGTCCATAAATCATCAACATTACGAGGGGGGTCGTTCAGAGGTGTGAATGTTATCTGCCAAAGACGTCCTACAAATTCTCTATTCGGGAGAAGTCTGGGGATCGCGCTGGCCAAGGCAGCATTTGGATACCTTGTAGGCACTGTCTGCTGATGTTGGCAATATGTGGGCGGGTGTTATTGCGTTGAAACTGGGCATCAGGGATAACAAGGATATAACGGCAAGAAAATGAGCTTCGACATTTCATCAACATATCGTCGTGCTGTCATTGTATTCACTATACGTACAAGTGGTGAATGGCTGTTGAAACTGACAGCGCCCCAAACCATGAGAGCAGGCTGAGGAGCCGTATGATGCTCACAGATGGCAGCAAGATCAGCCTGGTGACCACGCCAACGGCAGACTCTCAATCGGAGATCGTCGGTCATATATCCCACATATGTGAAAGCTTGAGAATATCGGCGATAAAATTTCAAAAATTGAAATTATTAAATATGGAAACATGTGTCCTATTTTATAAAGCAATATGCGAATCTCTTTTAAATTATGGAATAATTGTGCATGGAACAACTAACTTAACTAACATAAATAAAATAGAAAAACTGCAGTCTATAATAGCTAAAAATATTATTCCGTTTCATTTGCAAAAATTTTATAAAACTTCTACCGATAGATTAAAATTTTTAAATCTTTTATCCTACAGAAATTTATATAAATATAATATAATAATTAAAAATTTTTTTGACGAAACTTACAAACTAAAAATTCAACATAATAAAAATACAAGACTTCAAAACCAAGGTTATTACAAATTGCCAAATTTTCGAAATAATTACGGGAAACATACCTCCGAATATCAAGTACCACTTATATTTAATGCTATTCCAAAAGAATTACTAAATATAGATTCTTTTAGAAGACTTAAAATGGAATTAAAAAATTATTTGGTATTTTCCAGTTAGCTGATTTTTATGTGTTGTGTTTTGTGGATTTATTTGATGTACACCATTTTTGTGGCTGAATGACCTATGTTTAATATAATTTATTCATTTTCCTGCAGATACTATTTAGCTTTGCGGGTCAAAGTGTAAATGTATTTGTATTCTTTACTCTTATGAATAAAAATTATATTCTAAAAAAAAAAAGTGAGACCCGTTGCTGAATACGACATGGTTCTATTGGTCCTGCCACACACGTCTGGTAGGCACCACTGCAACCTTGCACCACGATGTGGTGTGGTGAGTGGCAGTCATACGCTGTGGATTGTGGGGCTGCTATGGCTTGTCATCGAATGTGGCGATCGAGGCGTTTGAACGCCTGCCTCTGTGCATCAGTCTCCGACACACGTTTCCTTCCTGCAAACACTGTCGCCAAATTCGGCCGACAGTTGTTGTATCCCGATGCGATTCCTCCACGATGTAACACAGGGAACAGCTAACCGTACGTAGCCCTGTGATGAAGCCTCTGGTAAAGGTGTCCATGTGATGGTAGGATTCCCAATTATGTCGTCCAGGCATTCTCACTCCTTACACATGCTTTCGCCACCAAGATCACTCCGATGCAGTGGTCCACACGCCTAAGTGAGGACGACCAACTTAGCTACACCGAGTCGTTTTGCCCTTTTATCTCCCTCACCTAACACGTGATTGGTTTTCTATTGCATCCATTTACATAACCCAACTGTCGACACCTCTTTGCATGGCGCTCCGACAAATACTTCTTGGTGTGGCATTTTCAATGTCGAGCAGTGCAGTTGCTCCAGAAGCACAGATAATTGTATCGTCAGCATGATTTGGAAATCTGGATGATGATGGATCACAGAACAATTTTGGATGCAAACATTAGAGAAAAACAGAGCGAATGGTAAAACAATACGTGCGGAATAGCTGATGAAACTAGATTCCCTTAACCTGGTATAAGTGAGTAGATAGACAGTATGTCCAGCTACAGTTTTAGTCGACATTTTCTTTGTTGTGTTAGTTCTAAGTGATGAAGTAACAGGAGAGCCATATTTCTGTCCCAGTGCACATGACATTCTTTGAGAACGTTTGGACAAGCCAGAAATAACTTCGTAGCATCCCTGCCGTTTGTGTAACCATACCAAAGTGAACAGATACCTTTTCTGCAACAAAACTGGATCAAACTGGGATAAATGATGAAACAGCACATCTACAGTATAGGTGAAACTTGTAGCTACAGGTTTGGGTATCAGAGCTTTAAATGACAGTGAATTATGTGTTTTAGAAATATCTACTATACCCAGGAGAAAATATTGATATCTTTGCAGAGTATGTTGCAGGTGTAAGGGAACTGGCGCGAAAATCTGAAGACTTCTCTTGAATTGTGAAAACGTGCGTTTCTTTAAGAAAAGTGCGAAATCTAGTAATGATCCATTGCAATTGGTGTGCATTGCATTTGCGCATTGCACAACGTGTAGAAGAATATGCGACAATCAGTAGTTCATGATGTAATTTTTCAAGAGAAACTGAACGCGTTATAACTCGGAACAAACAACTTGATCAGTGAATCATACAAGTAAATCGCATCAAGCACTGTGTTGCCTGAGATATGTAAATTATTATCTGCAAGTCAGATGGAGAGACTGGTTATATGGATGGAAAGAAAATGACCCAGGCTTATTGACTGTTGTTGGATTAAGAGAGGTTTCGCAATATATTCTTAGCTATGGATAGAACAAAATATGTCTTAGTCATAGGGTACGACAATGTCGCGCATATCACCAACAAACGAACACCGAACGTGCGATGATCATAATTGCATCTGGCAGTCCATAAGAGTCATTGCCTCATGGCTTGCTTGTGATGTCAGAACTGTACAACGCAGTTCGTAGACCACAACTCATAAGGATCGTCAACTACAACGAAGGGCGTTACGGGACCGATTTCCCTGCAAGGGTCCTGCTCAGGGGTGAACTCCAAACAGCTAGTTCTGCAATTCTGTCACACGATCTGACGCCGTTGGTCACGACGCTGGTCCCCAGCAGTGGCGAAGCGTGACATTTTGAATACCGGAAGCAATTAACAAAAGCACAAAATGGGAACACAGTTCTGCTACTCTCTGCTTCCAAATCATTGAAACGGAACACCGTTCCACTACTAGATATTTACGAATCATTGAACCGGAACGGCGTTCCGGTATTTGATGTATCCGAATCGTTGAGTGAAAGTAATTCTATGCTTTTTTAATCAAATGTTAGTAATATATATACAGTCTAGGAGCGAATTAGGGGTATGGATTGAGCCCATCATTGAGGAAAGTTAATTTTAACAAACTGTTTATGGGTGTTCCGATGGCCGGGTGGTTAGCGTGGTGGTAACCTTAGGAACCTGGATTCGAGCCCCGCCTCTAATGTATGAATGTTCTCTTTCTGCTGAAACCTCGCTTTTCTCACAAACCTTCTCTATGGCGTATTGTACTGGCATGCCCCTGTTAGATTTCTGGGGGCAAGCAGCTGCTTGAGGGGAAATTTGTTTGCTCGTTAACTAGTGTTAATAAAAATGCTAATAAATATTTTGAAGAACCCCATACTCACAAAAAGTAGAACTGACATTAATTTAATTCTCATTTAATTTAGCTTAAAATAAATCTCATAAATTTAATACATTAAACTACTGTGCAAAGGCACTATTATGTCGATAACGTTGAATAAACGTTTTGCTATTCCGTTCCGTGGCTGAATGGTTAGCCGCTTGGCTACTGATCTAAGGGACCTGGGTTCGAGCCCCGGGTAAGGCATGGATGTTCGTGTTGTTTTTCTGCTGAGGTCCTGCCATCCTCTCAGACCTTCTACTATGGCATATAAACTGACAGGCTCCTGTCAGACCTCTGTGGCAAGCAGCTGCTTGAGGGGGTATTTATTTATTGATGTAAATAGTAAAAAAGCCAAACAATTTTTGTGCGATTGAAAAACCAGCATTATTAATAAAATTATATATATTTAATGTTTTACAGTTTTCACCCATTTGTTTTTTTTTTCCCGTAGCCGAGTGGTTAGCGTGCTTGGCTATTGTTGAAAGGGACCTGAGTTCGTGGTCCGGTTAAGGTAGGGATGTTTGTGTTGTTTTTCTTTTGAGGTCCCGCCGTTCTCCTGTCTGTCCTCTGCAACAAACAGCTGCTTGAGGGGGGAGATATTTATTTATTTTTATTTTTTAGACAGGTCTAAAAGAAAATCTACTCGTAATACCACAATACCTTAAAATTATAACAAATCGGTTACTAAAAAAAACGTAATCTTAAAAATTTGGGTAAAGTTTTTCACTTTGCATCAGTTTTGAAACAGTGCTTAGGACGAATACAACAGCAGTATTGGCTGTCAAACATTGCAGCTGCAACAACTCTTTTAAATAATAAATTAATATTTTCTAAAGTCTAAATTTTGACAAATTTGATTGAAATTTACAATTTATTTTGTGCGACATTTTTCTGTGAAAAATAAAAGCTTATTTTCAAAGTTAGGCAGCTTTGAATGTGACTTAGTTTTCACGTAACATAGAAGTATCCCAATAATTTTGGAAACAGAGTGTGGGACTCAATCCGAATTCTTTTAAGAATTTTCCATTGTCAAAAGAGAAAGAGTACTTTGAAAAGAGAGTACTTGCTCTCCATCGATACTTGCAGGGAGTTAAAATTGAAAAGATACATTTTCATTGTTACTTAAATAAACAAATTTTAGGATTTAAAAAATGGTGGCCCGGTTATGTTGGCGCCCCTATGCTAGTGCCTAACGTGCCTAATGGGAACTCCGAGCCTAGCTGCAGTCAGCTACTTTAGTAGCGTTGACATAAACTTGTTCGAAGATTAATATATTATGCACACTTATTTCCTATGTTGGCGAGAACGGAGTGCACAATACTTTATTTATAATTGCAATGGCCAATGAGGGCATCTACCCCTGACTAAGCTGTTTTTTTCTTCATCATTTTTTTCAAATTTGAAAAAATTATTATATTTAGTTGAATGGCTGCTGTTAGTTGAATGACTGCTGACAATTCTGACAAACATCAGTAAAATTATATAATTTTACTCTAAACAATCATTTCGAAACATGCCAAAATTTTCATACGAACATTTTTTAAAACATTTCTCCATTTCAATATTTACGTTATTTATTTCTCAGCTTGTATTTAGAATTTGCATCATAGTTTAAACTAATTTCGAGTTCGAACCTATATTCTATTACAGGTAAAAAGTTGATCTTTTAAGACAATACGATGTGACTTATGTTGAGGGATGCGTTACTGGAAAACATCGGTATAAGTAAACCTTGTTCGAATAGGAAATGTTGGATAATCCAGACCTCCCATTTCACATATATGCTTTAAAAAAATTGTTAATTCCATTCCTATGGCGACCTGCAACATGTTCGCTCAACTTATAAATTCGTGAATACTGAAAAAAGCTAAACGACGCACAAATCTGCTTTATAGTTTTTTTAAGGGTCCTACAAACGTTAGTTTAGCCTTCAAGTGTAAAGGAATGTTCCAGGACTGAACAGTTCGGCATGCAAGTTAGCTTGTGTCTTCTATGTGAACGATTCTAGGTATGGCGAACCTTGATGAATTGTTGTGTTCCTCTCCCAATTAGGGAAGTAAAATTATATAGTTTACTAATGATTTCTGTTACAATTAATAATATTAGGTGTGCCCGCGTGAAATGTAAATTCGGCCCTGCCTAAAAAATAAAAAAATTCTTCCTCACCCCTCAAGCAGCTGCTTACCACAGAGGTCAGTCAAGAGGATGGCAGGCCTTCAGCAGAAAAATAACACAAACATCCATGCCTTACCCGAGGCTCGAACCCAGGTTTCTTTGATCAACAGCCAAACATGCTAACCACTTGGCTACAGGGTAATAAATATATTCTGCGGCTCTTGAAAAAATCCGAAAGTTACAAAAACAGAACTATGTTTTCGAAACGAATTATTAAAAGCAAATGGGCAATAATTGTAAAATTTAAATACATGTAATTTTGTGAATATTGCTGGTTTTTTTATTCACATAAAAATTCGTTTGGCTTTTTACCATGTTGTTCTATCGACGAAAATAAGAAATCGAAAAATGAAAATTACGGCAAGCCTAGTTATACGTTACATATCAAACACCAAATGTATCATTTAAATAAATAAATTTTTGAATAGTGCTTAGGACGAATATAAGAGCAGTATTGGCTGTCAAACATTTCAGCCTCAACAACTCTTTTAAATAATAAATTAATATTTTCTAAAATCTAAATTTTGATAAATTTGATTGAATGATAAGTTGAATGATAAGTCCTAATTTTGCGTCGGACTTAATGATAACCTGACACACATCTGGAGTTGTGCACACATGAGAGACTTGCAGAAAGGTAAATCATCCAATGACATCTCACCCCAGCCCTTGGTACACTCAGAAACGGATCAAAGACGGGGTCATGGCTGCAGGGCCCCTGGCATATGAGGACCTCCGATCTGATTTCTTTTCGTTTATTTAAGGTATTTTATCTTTTAATCGACAATTTCACATGAAGTAGAGCAATTTTCATTACATTTCAACAGGATACACGGGGTTCCTTATCAATAATTTGGCTACAGGTCCCCTATAGCTTAATCCAGCCTTAATACTTAGTGGAGAATGATCATGTTTAACATACACATTTTGACATATACGTGGTATACATTCCAGCCCTGAAATTGCTCAATTATATATCAACCTCGATGTGCACATGTACTCCTGCCAATCCACTGGAGCAGTACGAACAGTAGGCTACAGCACAATAATGGTCACCTACAACCGCACGTGTTGGCACGTACAGTGTAGCCAATGTGGAATGGACACTCTGCCAAGGACTTGGAATAGCTGGAACAGTGAAGAGCTTCTGCGACCATATGGAGCAACTGAACGTAGACATTCCTATTCGCACCTTGACGTGAGAGGCAAGCGCAAGTCGATGCTGCATGTACGAACATCCCACAGTACGGGGTGCTGTGTTTTAAATGAAAAGAGTTGATCATTCCAGCCTATTGTGCTCTTCAGTAATGGTGTGCATAGAGGCCTGATCGACAGTCCACCCGAATGCCTTTGTCGTTACTATAAGTGATCAGGTTCTTTAATGTTGGGATATCCACTCAGTGGTAATTGTTTTCCACACAGCAAGCTAAACTGCCAGATCACAGGATACCAAGAGCTCAGAGAAGGTTGGGGAAAGACGTTCCCTAACCTTCTTCTGGAATGTATATCAGGTACATGTTTTATTAATTAGGCTTTATTAGGAGACAGATAGAAGCCTCCCATCAAGACCATTCATGTGTTCTTTAACATACACCGGTCATGGCTCTCTCTTGTACACGGATCACGGCTTAAAGCCCCATCCGATGGACGGCAGCAGCCTTTCTTAGCCCATCGGGTTCCCTTTCTCACAGAGAGTAGAACAAGTATCAACGGAGATAAATCTCAGTTGTGACACACCTGGGGATTCGAACCTGGGAACCGCAGGAGCTTGGGGAGCTGCCGATAGAGCCAACCCATCACTTTATCTTGTTTCAAATTAATAATAGGGTCACGTTGGTTTGCCTCGAACAAAGAGAAACATAATTTAAAGAGAGTGTCCAGGCTAACTTGAAGACAGAGTCTTATAAAAATTCTGCTTCAGAAAACTTTAAGGCTGACTCACTTGCGACTGAATATTCTTTACATTTCTCTTCCTCACTGGGACTCTCTCAGAGAGCATATTGGAGTTTTCTTCTTTCGATACTCTAGATTAAAGGAATCCAAACCTTTTTCACTGAAATCCCTTTCATATTGTTCATGGCGCCATCTATCTTTTGTAATAGAAGTCTTCTTTTATCAAGAAGGCACTTTTTTTATTATATATTTTGTTATACGTTTCCTGTGATAGTCAAAAGATCTCGGATTCAGCCCTGAACACTTCACTTCCGAAAACAAAATCAGGCAATTTTTGTTATTTCTGCACGATAACGAGATGAATATAAAATAATTGACTTTTGGTCAATTTTCCAAAAGCAATAAATAAGAAAAGAAAGCAATCGAACTTGTACTGAAAGTTTCCTCGATTCTAAGTCTTATTATAAATACAAATCAATAAATTAAATTGAAAACCTTAAAGCTGAAGCACTAAAAGTTTCTAACTTCTCCTTGCAGCGAAAACAAAGAGATCATTAATCCTCGCTGCCTTGTTCTCGATTAATCTTCCGATATCGACAAAGAATGCCTTTCTTTTCGTATAAAACTTCTCTATCATTTCTAGCAATATCTCTCAACCCCATTTTGTGAGTCATCATTTTTAGCTTTTGAAGCTAAACAGGTTTTCACCTAAAGCTTCTCTGAACTATAACAAGACCCCATTTATTATCGATATTAATATTTCTCTTCACCCTGATCTCTTGACGCCGACTTTGAAAAATTGTTACAAGCTTTGAGACATCGCTTGTCTTATGCTTTACTGTCAGCTAAAGGTGTTAAGTTTCGTAATGAAGTAACAAATTTGCACAGATCCAAACTTTGCGCTATTTGACTCGAAAAGTGAACCGAGTTTTGCAGTTTCTCGAGTGTCGACTTTCTGTTTCATTCTCCTCCTTCACCACTGCTTGCTTTTGATGTGAATATGAAAAGTAACGAAGGTGGAGCTCTCGAAGACCTACCTAACTGGCGCCACTAAAGATTTGTCCTCCGATGCTGTACAGCAGGAAAATTAACGTGCAAGATGCACTACGCATGCTCTGTCAGAGTTCTTTCAGTTGCTCCTGTCTTCCACTGAGAATGATTTCATTTCAGAGAGCAAGAATCCTCATCGTGAAGTGGATTTATTATCCCAACAAGAAATATTGCGTGTTTTTGTACGGATATTTGTACGAGTGTCTCGATGTAGACACGAGGTGTGACAGAATAATAAAATCAAAGTGAATAAACAAGGGACGCGAACTTCGCTGTTTAATTGACACAAGATTCCAAATTCAAAGAGCATCAGTGGCAAATTTAATAAACTTCTCAATATGAACGAAAAAATATTCGAAAAGTTTAATCAATTAGAAAGCGCAGAGCAAATCCGAAATTTTCATTTCCTCTTGAGACCGGAAGCTATTCTGTTTTGAATTTCCGTGAAGCGTTGAAACAGCAGGAAACGAAACAATGCTGTCGATTAGTTACTTTATAAAGCTTTTCAGTTTGCACCGATACTCTGTCTTACTGTATTACTAAAGAAAATTAACATCAAAATATCAGAGAGATATTTGCATTCAGCATTTGTTCTAAATCAAATATTACTATTCAATTGAAAGGTGTGAAATCGCTCTAAATTTAGAGGACAATTTATCTTGAACTGGGTTTGATATGAAACCACGTCTTCCTTATATCATGGCATGTGTTCTGACTACTTGATATCTTTGAACTGATGAAACATCGAGAAATGTATTAAGTAATGAAATTTGCATTCAGTTTTAACTCTCTCATCCACAAGCAGTGGGTAGTGTAATGACATTTCTCTTGTGATTCAATTGGCCCCTGCTTCGAAAACAAGTCTGTCCATGAGAATTATTTTCCTTGACTGCAACTTAATAGCAGCAACAATTTAAATGATGTTTAACTTACTAACTGATTTTTTAGAATATCTCGAAATAAGAAAACATATTTCTTTTTAGGAAATCTTCAAAGTGGAAGGAAAAAATGAAAATTCAAGACCCATTTTCCACACAAAAGACTGAACGTTTGGCTTCTCTGCTGCACTCCTCATACGAAAAAGGGCAGCCGCTCTGCCATCGCGAGGCTTTCATTGCGTGCATTGCCAGAATATTCTTTGATAAAGCTAATATGACCTTCGAAAAGCAGACGTCCTTCAAATGGGATATGTTGGGTGTCCTCTATGGTGAAAGTCTTCCATTCAACTATAAAAAGTGTCCAGTAAATGGAACAGAGTCATTTTAAAGTTGTGCTTGATTGTTTAGTTCCTGGCAACAAAAAAAAATGTTTTACTCATGGAAGAACACAACATCTATTATCATAAAAACAACTACTTTTTTTGTAATATTTTAATCTTAATAATAATTTTTAATGAGCATATAGCATATTAACGGTTCCCTGTGGGCCGAGTGGTTATCGCACTTGGCTACTGATCAAAGAGACCTAGATTCGAGCCTCGGTTAATGGTTCGTGGATGTTTGTGTTGTGTTTCTGATGAAGTCTCGCCTTCCTCAAAGATCTTCTCTATGACTTTTTAAACTGAAAATCTCCCACTAGACTTCCGTGGCAAGCAGCTGCTTGAAGTGATAATTTATTATATTTTATTATAGCATATTCGTAAGAAATACGTGTTCGGTATTTTAATTACTATTTTAGCATTATCTCCTGTTCGCGTTTGGCACTTATCTGGAAACTGACGCAGAATGACAGGGCAGACATTATTTGATTATTTAAAGAGGACATAATTGTTATTTGTTGATCTCGTATTATTCCCGGATTATGTGAAAGCTTTGTCTGGCTTTGTTCCAGATGACAGGAACATCCCACACACAGAGGAAAGGGAGGAAGGCAAAAAAGAAAGAAACTATCATCTCCATCCTTTCCTCCTTCAGTGAATGGATGTTTTGTGGCTTTGCGACGTCGTGTCCTTCTTCATCGTTTCGGACTCTGATGATGAGAGGCAGAGAGAAAAGAGTGCAGCCAGAGTCTGCTTTTCTTTTGCCCACAGATGACTGACGAAGACAAATGAGCCTGCAGAAGAAAACGATGCTGAGGTTTGGACATTTCTTCCGGAAGTAGCATTCTTGGCAGATGAACAGGAGTTGATTTTCCAGAGATTAATGATTCGGATCTGATATCAAAATCGATATCCGATTTAACCAGAAAACAAGAGTAGAACGAAGAAGCGAGTAAAGAAGGCATCTTGGAGCGGAGTCTTTTTCCTCTGCCCTTCCTCGGTGGTGACTGCAAGAGCAGGTTCTTCATTTCGGATGGATTCATCTCTTTTTGATGCAGATCACAGAGGAGGCTCTCCTTGTTGCTCTTGGCAACATTAAAAAACGATTACGCATTGTGGGCATGCCTGCTGGAACTGATCACGTTTCTGGTTGCGAAATAGAGTGAGGAAATCAGCGTCGGCTTTCACGTGCGTTGCGGCAGGACAGCAGGTTGCTCGTGGTAAGCACGTGGATGGACTGGCCCTTTTTTAAAAATTATCTTCCCAGATTTTATCACCGGTGGTAGAGTAGTTAGTGTGCTTGATTTTTGAGCAAACGGATCTAGGTTCTGTTCTCAGATAAAGAATGGTTTTTGTTTTTGGTGGTTGTTGTTTTGCTTCTTTGGTCTCGGTGGAGTATTTATACGGATAGGTTTCTATCATATCTCCTTAGCAAGTGGGCTTCTTCGGCAAAATACAAATGAACGAATGAAGAAGTGATTAAAAATACTTGGTGGCCTTGCATCCTATTTACGATGTTCAAAAATGACACATGAGCTGTTCGAGAACTCCTCGCGCTTGCAACAATCGTCGAAACCAAATTGGTTGATTGTGATTAATTTGTCACTGCGCATCGTCTGAACGGCATCAGAGTGAGAGTTTGGAAGGTTTAATGTCATTTGCATAAAAATAATCAGAATATTAAGAATTTGTGCAAATTTAAACTGTTGTAGATATTAAACTCATATTTTAAAATATATTTAATCTCGTTTCCGAAGTAGTTGCATACCACGATGAGAAAGGACCTTATTGTAATCCTGAACACGAAACCTGTAGACGCTCAGCGACATGAAGCATTTATCTTTCCACTTTTCATATGGTAATCGCAGCACATTTATCTGCGATGATATTCCTGCATGCTATCTGATAACACTTCCTTTAAAGTTAGGCTCTTTAAAGTTACCTTAATTTGGCTCTGAGTGACACTTTTCTCCACCCAAAGGTTTAAATATCATCATCATCATCAAGCAGCCATGGACTCATCAAACCAAATTGTGCAATTTAGTTCTCCAAGCATATTTATCCTGAGCTACATCTGCTGCATCTGGCCACTGCACACCAATTTTAACAAGGTCCTGTTTCACATTTTCTGCCCGCCGCATCCTAGGTCTCCCCTTCTTTCTGAAGCCTTTAGGCACACTGTTCATAGCCCTATTCGCTAATCTATAATTATCCATACAGGCAACATGGACAAACCAATGGAGTCTCTCTCTGCACAATATGCTGCTTAAAGGAGGTTGCAAACTCCTTTGCCTAACCTCATCACTAGTTACAAAGTTGAACCACCTAATGCCCAAGATACTGCGTAAGCATCTGGAATCAAAAGCATCTAGTTTCCTGTTATCTTGTTTACAAAGTGTCCAAGTTTCGCTACCATAACTAACCCTAGAAACCTCTAATTTTAGTCTTCAGATGTATTTCACTGTCTCAGAGAAGGTTGGGAGAAGGAGAATCACTGCACAACTGTTAGCAGACAGATAGCAGTCTCCTTTCAAGGGCATCTGATCTGTAACGTGCACATCGGATGGCTCTCCCTGCACACAGAACCACGACTTTAAGTCCCATCCGACGGACAGAGGCCTCTCCAAGCACACCGTGGTCCCCTCGGTGACCCTAACCTCTGCCACCTTTTTCAAACAACTTGCTAATTTAAAATACAAAATCAAATATTGGCATTGTTATTTTTTCTTCGAATATTCAAATATTTCAATCGCATCTAAGGTTACATCAGCTAAGTTAAAACGATTAAGAATTGGTCACGGCCGAATATCGAAAATGTTTTAGAATAATGGAATATTTGTTCCGTTAAAGGAGTCGAAAATTTGCTGAATTCGAGCACTCAGTGCAGCTCTAGTTTTTTGAGTAACAACAATCTTTTGCTTCTAGATTCTCATTAAGATATAAAATGCGGATAAAATTTATCTTGAAAAATAATTTTAAGGACTACATAAGTACTCATTGTTATTTCTTAGAATAAAATGCTAACAAGAAAAGAGCAATATCTTCCTATTGAGTCAATAGTAGCGATTTAACTGGTGGAACTGAAATACAGATCTAATTAAGCAATTATCATAGCGATAATGCTTATTTATACCTTTACTTTAAGGTTCGCCAGTTAAATCGCTACTATTTGCTGACTTAAATACAAATTTGTTCTCATAAAGGTTCTGATCAGGGTTGAAGGGCTTTTCACTGAATACATAATATTTTTACGACAGATGAGGGTATAACAACAAAACCGTGATATGACGTGTCATTAGATTCTCGCGGTTATGCCTCTGCGTAAGAATTACGTCATTAGCGAATTGTAACAGACAGAGACTTTAAAAATAAAACGAGTGAAGAGAAACTTTGGGAAGTCCATCCTATTAAAAAGAGGAATTGTGTTTTACAGTTTTGCATTTAGTCTTTTAGTAGAGTTAGCGTTATGAACTCTAATTTGACCACGAGTAATGTGTCGAAAATGTCTACTAGTGGAAAAGCAAAGGGGATTTGATGGCAGCTAGATATTGAAGTATAATTAGATATTGTAAAACATTCATTTCGTGCTTTAATTTCATACTATTGGTAGACAAATTTGCGTTTAGTTTAAATTATAATTCATTTGTGATCTAGTTACCTTTGTAATTAAATTGGTTCGTTTATCATTTGGTTGGTAATATTTTTTTACCATTTGAACTCATGTTCAGTTTTCGATCAAAAATGATCAAAAGTATCCGGACACTCGCTCATCCACAATCTCCCGCTAATACGAAAGGAATTAAAATCGCGTCGGTCCACCTTTTGCTGCTATCAGGAGCCTCCCACTCTGAGGGGAAGGCTTTCCACTAGATTTTAGTGCAATGCTACGGGAATTGACTGCCATTCTACCACAAGAACATTAGTGCGACCGGCCACTGATGTCGAGAGGTTCGGCCTGGCTCGCAGTCGATGTTCCAATTCATCCCAAAGGTGTACCATGGGGTCAGGTTCTGTGCAGGCCAATCACGTTCTTCCACACCCATTTCATCAAATCATTCCTGTACGATCCTCTCGCTTTGGGGATGGGGGTATTGTCATGTTTGTACAGGAAACGGTCTTCACCGAACTGTTGCCATGAAGTTGGGAGCACGCAATTTTCGAGAATGTCATTATAGGCCGCGGTGTTCAGAATCCCGTTCACTGGAACTAGGGCCTCCAGCCCGATCATGAGAAACAGCCCCAGAATATGATGCCCCTCCAACAAACTTCAAATTTGACACAACACAGTCAGGCAGGTAGCATTCACCTGGCATCCTCCTCACCCAGACTCGTCCTCACACAGACTGCCAGATGGTAAAGCGTGATTCATTACTCCAAAGAACGCAGTTCCACTGCTCAAGACACCACTGGCGCCGTGCTTTACACCATTACAACCGATGCTTGGCGTTGATCTTGTTGATGTTAGGCTTGTGTGCGGCTGCTGGGCCATGGAAACCCATTTCTTGCAGCTCGCGACGAACTGTTACGGTGTTGCGTTGCTTCCAAGAGGCATTTTGGAACTCGGTGGTGGGTGTTGCAACCGAGGACAGGCGATTTTGTCGCACCACACGTTTCAGCACTTGGCGTTCCCGCTCTGTCATTCTACATGGCCACCGGGTCGCGATTGCGCTGTTGTTGCTCCTAGTCGTGTACACTTCACAATAACATCACTTACAGTTGATCGGGGCAGCTGCAGCAGGGCCGAAAGGTCCCGAACTGACTTGTTGCTATGGTGACATCCTATGATTGTGCCACATTGAAAGTCACTGAGCTCTGCCGTATGGCCCATTCTCTTGTTCATGCGTATCTACGAGGTTTGCCAGGCCACGTGCGTCCTCTTATATCTGTTTCGGCCATGGCTGTGGCTTATATGTGTTCCGGATGCTTTTGATCAGAGAGTGTATTTGAATGCGAAAGTTCAGCCTGTTCTCTCGAATATCAAACGGCCGAATCTTTAGCTTCTGTAGTGTGTGGTCAAATGTTGAACACTACATGGGCAACTATAAATGACCGAATCTATGCCTTTTCGTTGTTTGGTTCAGTTCGGTTGCTTTACAACTGAGCGGCACTTTTCTTCGCCCAATGGATCAAATGAGTGGGTCACAAAGACCTCCAGGATTTAAAGTTTGGTGGAAATGGATCCAGTAAGAAGATGTTAAAAATCAGATGGACCTTGTGTCAAGTTCATGCAGAGTGTTATTTAGCGTGCTCATAGTATAGCTCTCTTGCACACTGAGCAATGGTTTAATGTCCCATCTGACGGACGGTAGACTTTCTGTGCATATATGTGTCCTTTATTCTGACCGATGACAAAATGGGGTTAGTGGAGAAAGTTTCAAAGGAGGCAGGTGGCAACCGGATGTGGGACCATGCTTCTTCCATGAATTAATAACTAAGCACATTTTCTAACAAATAACAACTTATCAACGCTTTTGCTAAAATGAACATATTTTGAAAGCGTCAGTTTTCAAACGAAATTGTTAACAGTGGTTAAATAGCAACTTCTTGAATTGAATGTTTCTCTCTGCGCAACATAAAGACTTGGATCTCATTCAAATCTTTATCTCCAACTTTAGACTTCCACAACTGAACTCATTTCAGGAGTTAGAGCGCTTGAGTTTGGCTTTCCATTTGAACACTGGGTCGTTCTTTTATTTCGTAACAAATAGAGTTGTTTATCACGAGTATGATTAATGATTTCCTGTGTTGCCCCTCACACAAAAGCCTTCTTTCTGCTTTCCAGACACCTTTTTGAAAAGTGTTGATTTTGAACATCAGACGAGCAACTTCTTTTCGCCAGCAGTGATTCTTTTGCCTTTGCTATGGCAGTTTCGAGAGTTAAGGCAAGTAAACAGAAGCCACGGATATGAGAATCATGAAAGGCAGATGAGTACACCAACCGATGACTCTTGGTAGATGATCTCACAGGTGCGTATCTCACGTGGCCTCGGGATGATTCAGAGATGCAAGGGATGCATCCCGTGACGTCAATAACAATAGAGGAGGAAGTTGCATTATCAGCGCAGCTGCGGGATATAATGAAACGTCGATTCGAAGCTTGTGTGCTCTGTTTGCTAAGTATCTCTTTGTGCATTTCTGGCGTTATCTCCGTAATTAAATGCAGTTGAATGGGTGTAGAGGTGTGAAATGTGGATGTAGCTGGATGGGACGAAATGAGATTCTTTTCAGAGTGCGGAGAAATCAGATAAGGCGAATGGGAAATTGGGTCTCGGCGGTGGCGCTTAGGCAAATCATATCGCGTTCGCAAATAACGCTCATAAAACATTCAAACTAGTTTAAAATGGAATAAAACCTCATAGTTCCGTTATCGAAATTCGCATTTTCCGCAATTCACGCCGCTTTATTCCCCTTATCATTATTTTGGATACCTCTCATTGGTTGGAATTACCGCCAAAGGATATAACAAGAACCTTCGCAATGTAAAATCAGGATTTAAGCGAAATGTCATAATAAATAATAGCCAGAGTGCTGCTAGATTCTTCTTAGCTATAGAGAACACGGGAAGCATCATAAATATTAGGAAAGCTTTCCAAAATAATAATTCTATTTCCCTACTTATTTATAGAAACATTACATCCCAAAATTTGAATGGAAACTACAAGAAGAAAAAAATCCACATAAAACACTGACACAAATATACAAGTAGGCAAGTACTTCAGTGTAATCTAAGAGTTATAAATCTTATATATATCAGTTCTTTTCTTTTTATTTGACTGAGAAATACTATCAAGTTCGAGCCCTGGATTGCGTTTTTCTGCTGAGGTCCTGCTTGGGCGAAAATCAAACGATTTCAACAATTAATTTTTTTATGGTTTTGTTGGATCGCTTCGAAACAGTCGAGTACTAAATTAATATATTTTGTGCGAATATTGTGATGTATTAAACTGAGAACAAAAGAAGGAAAAGACATTAACATTTCTAATTTTTTTACTTTACGTTTTAAACTCATTCCTAAGCTTGTTAGAAAAGATAAAAACGAATGAAATTATCTGCAAAGTTATGCTAATGTGTTTATGATTTCAGATGTTGGTTGGTGTAAAACACAGTTACTTAATCTTACCATCACTTATCTTATATATCAGTTTATAAATCAGTTCTTATTTAAAAAAACGGAAAATCAGGCAACGAAAAAACTAAGAAAAATTCATTAGAAGCGTTTTCAATGCGATCAAAATTTAACAAAAGTTTCTTTCTTTCTGATATTACATTCATTTTTCTTTTCTTTTATATGATTAGGTAATTATGTGTTTTTGGTGCAATAAAATTGAAATGTTTATGTATCATTTCCTTCCTCGCTTTAACAACCAGGGAATCTGTTTCGCTGAATATCTGGTATCACATGGGGTTTCAATCCAATTGTTAGTTTTATGTAGAAATAAAAGGCATCCGTATGAATATTACTTTCTCAAAGGTAATGAAAATATCGTTGGGAAACGTTATCCCTGGGCATACGTTTTGCAACGTCATAATAAATGAATGTCTCTTTTCTGTTTATAATGAGTTATCCGCGAATTCAGAAATTTCAATTTCTGTTAATATTTATGATATTTTTCTTTCCAAATAGCATTAACATATTAATTTTGTTATTAAATGATTATAATTAATGATATAAGAATAAAATAAATAATTGGCGATATCCATTTTTCTATGTTTGTTTCATGATGCATCAGTGAAGTTTTTTTTTTCAAATCGGACTCGGGCTCAACAATTGTCGAAATGGCTCGGGCATGTGGACTTGAAAAACTGAGCCCGAAGGTTTCTCTAATAGCGAAAAAAAAAGCTAAGAAAAAATTTAAGTTAGAGAACAAAATGGATGGTCTAAGACGGTAGACTTCCACGTCTGCTCGTCACAGCTCTCCTGTAGATATCTGCCCCCTGCTAACCTCACTGTTTATTTAGACTAATGTGGGCAAGAAAATATCCAGGCCCAAGTCAAACGACACCAATTCTCCTATCTAAATGGTTTTCAAAACATATGTTTCGAAATAATCAAAAATTCAAATTGTTATACAAACTGCAAAAAAGGCTCTTATATTTTTTAACGAAGTTTGAATTAATGTTTAAAATCAATTATTTTAACTACCGTATTTTTTTATATAAATTTAAATATTTCTAGTTGTATAACTCTTTAAACACTGGACGAATAGTGTTGGAAATCGAAATACAGATAGAGTCGATTGAGATGTTTAATTTGTTTCCAATCATATTTTCCGATTAATGTTTATTAAAATATTTTTTGCTCTCAGTCAGACTCATCACAGGCTTAACAGAGACTCCATTAAGTGCCTACTGAGTACAGAGTATAGTGATCAGAATTTACTTGTAATTTAAGTAACTGTGTTTTACACCAACCAACATCTGAAATCATAAACACATTAGCATAACTTTGCAGATAATTTCATTCGTTTTTATCTTTTCTAACAAGCTTAGGAATGAGTTTAAAACGTAAAGTAAAAAAATTAGAAATGTTAATGTCTTTTCCTTCTTTTGTTCTCAGTTTAATACATCACAATATTCGCACAAAATGTATTAATTTAGTACTCGACTGTTTCGAAGCAATCCAACAAAACCATAAAAAAATTAATTGTTGAAATCGTTTGATTTTCGCCCAAGCAGGACCTCAGCAGAAAAACGCAATCCAGGGCTCGAACTTGATAGTATTTCTCAGTCAAATAAAATTTTAAAAAATGAACAATGTTTCCATAAAGACTAATTTGCTTCAGTTTGTAGAGTAATCCTTCATGCCAAACAAAAAACAAAAGTATCGAAAGCAGATTTTAAATTTATAAATATTGCTGCTGTGACTTACTGCAAACTAGAAATGAATATAAATAATTCATCCGTTTCTTGAATAGTGATATGCTTCTCGAAGACGTTTTGTTTCCATGGGGAAATTTGACTCTGTAGTTTAGAAATTGAATTGAAAACTTGCTATATGTTAGAAGGAGAAGACTGCGAATTTGTCCGATTGGTAAACTCATACCATGAGGTTCTGTAATGTTGTTTTAATTTCTTCCTTACAAGAGCTACAATTCTTTTATAACGAAGAATGTCTTGGAAATTCCTTGATTTCTTGACCTTACGCTGGCCGACGAATAGCCACCAGTCTATTCAGATACCAGAAATTACAATTTAATTTCGGAATTTTGTTTTTTATAGTTTTAAAACAATCTTTTTTTATTTTTTTAATGAATCCATGAAATAATTATAGTCTAACACATTCATAGGTGGATATATGTATTTTGCAGTTTATGAGACAATTTATACTAGTTGTTTAGGTGGATAGTTTATTATTATTTTGAAAGCCTTCAACCTGCAAATATATGTAGGATAGTGATCACTTCCATATAGGGAAGAATCAATTTTCCAATTTATAGTAGGAGCCAAACTAGAAGTAATTAAAGACAAATCAATTACAGAATTAATATTATAATTAAAATTATGAAGAGTAGCTGACATTATTAATAAAATTTAAATCATCATTATTGATAAACTTAAGAAGTTCAGAGCCATTTTTGTTGAGCTTATAAGATTCCCATACAGGGTTATGAGAGCTACAAAAGGGATTATAAAAAGAAATAATTGTGAAAGATTTAGATTTTAAATAAACTTCAGCTGCTACTACATTAGGGCGATGATGAATATGTTCTAAACTTAAGACTTTACGAGGAATGTCTCTCCTGATTAAAAGAGCAGAGCCTCTAGCAGTTCGTGAGCTTTTGCGAATATATGATTAAAAAGGTTTAAATTTTATAAAGTCAGTGACAGGTTCTTGTAATGCAAAATGTGAATGTCCATTTTTTTTGCATAAGTTTCAAATCTTTTTTGACGCAAAACTAAGACAGTTCCATTGAACAATGTTAAGTCTGTTAGAAGATTTATTGATCTTGAACTAAGGTACACAGTATGGTAGCAATGTTTATATGTGTTTCTTCATTAGGGACGATATATTTAAGTAGAAGCGCAATCATTGCCATGATATTCTGAAAATAATACGCTGAATCCGGGATTACTTCATCCGGTTTTCCTAATGGAATGAAGGTATCAGTTTTTAAATCGAAGGGTAGAGATCTAGCACTATTTAAATTTGCTTGTGCTACACTTGCATATGATTTGTCACCCGTTTTATCCTTTGAGGTGTTAACAGAGTCACCTGTAGAATATGCCGATGTTTCCTTTTGTGCTGCCGAGAGTGACGTATATTTAGAAGAAGCAGTATCTTCAGTTGTATTTGCTGAATTTGGATTAGCTGGATGTGCTTCATTATCACCTGACTGAAAAGAACACGTGTTTTGCTTTCGATTTTCATGTTCAGCAAACAATCTGAATTTAGGATTATTTGCTAATCTGAAGGCAACAGACCAACAGATAATTTTGAAGGACTGTATTAGCTTAGCACGACAAGCTATTTTCTTTGTAGGACAGCCTGAATATGTGGAAGGATGTGGTCGGTTGCATTTGGGGCATTTTAAGTAATTGGAACTGTAATTCTTGTAAACATGATTGCTGCCACATCTTTTACATCTTAGCCTACCTGTACAAACATTGGCACTGTGTCCGAATCTCGAACAATGAATGCAAAGTATCGGCGGTTGATTATAAGATTTTAGTGGAAATCTCAAAAAGCCAATCTTTTCATGACTAGGCAACTGGGCATTAGAAGTATATAACACAACTCAGATCTTAAATTGTTCAATATATAATCATCAGATAAATTAATGTTCACTCCAGTAATTATGCCTAACTTGTTAAGTTATTATCTGGAATGCGATAACATATATCTAGAGCTGTTTCAATTCCTTGAGTTTATAAAGATCTTTAAGAGACTTAGGAAACAAGATAATATTTCCATTTACCGTATAACTACCAATCAGACTTTAGATAATTTAGTAAAAAATCAATAACCTGTTCACAGTCTAAAGTTGAGAATTTAATAGTTGTGTAGGATAATGCTAAACCTTGTCAATTGTCGTGAATCAAAAGTAGATTCTGCGGAATCATTTCCATGAAACTCCTATGAGGACAGGGGAATCATTTCCATGAAACTCCTATGAGGACAGGGGAATCAGTAAAATTGACATCAGGAATAGAAAGAGTTGAATCCATCTCAACTGCTGTATTAGAAATATCTCCGTGAGAGATATTCGAAGCATCATGGCGAACTCCAGATTCCAAATTATGACTCTCAATAACTGTTTCTTGTTAAACTGTCATTATTTGCATTCTTATACGAATCTTTGTGAAACCTATTAATGCTGTCGAATGCATTTCTTAAATCAAATAAAGATACATTTCGTGACAATACTGCAGAAGATTCCAATACATGTGAACGAATCTCAGTTAAGAAATTTGGGTCATTTGTGTCTAGTTCATTTCCATGTGGTTGTTGAATTACGTTTACCTGTGGTGAACGATTTTTGCTGGATTTTCGAGGCATTTCCAGTCTTCTTAATCACAACGATAAAGAGAGACGAACTGTAACTGAAGACTGAAGCACTAAAAAAAAACACAATGCACATCAATCTATCAACTTTTCACTAATACAAGTAACGGAATCTAGGAGACACCGGCTAATACAGCCTTTAGAGACCGACGGTTGTAAAGAGAAGGGATTACTGTCTGTCCCTTGTGTATTGGTTGAAATTACGATTACGTGTGAGAAAAAGTATCTTTATATCTGATGCAAATCAGAGCCGAAAAATTGCATACAAAGTTTAACTCGTCTCTTGTTAAAATTTAGTTGAATGAGTTTAATTGCTTATATCACTTATTGCAGTCCCGCATTGCTAAAAAAATGAAGCAATATCACATGTTTGTTTCACGAATCACGTTTCACGAATTTCTATAATTTCCTCTCTGTGAGGCGTTTCACGAATCATATTTCACGAATTTCTATAATTTTCTCTCTGTGAGGCGTTTCACGGAACGTTTCACGAATCACGTTTCACGAATTTCTATAATTTTCTCTCTGTGAGGCGTTTCACGGAACGTTTCACGAAACAATGACGCCTCAGTTCTATTGCGAAATCCGTAGACATTGTTATTTTATTCGCCAGAGAAAATTATTGACCAATACAATTTCAGGGAAGAAATGCAAATATAATATATTATAAATGCCAAATATTAATTTTAATACTAAATTTATTATCTGTAATAATATAAGGAGGTGTCTGTGTCTCTCTGCGTGCACGTGTAGCTTTTTCTCTCTGTGTGTGTCTTTCTCTCTCTGTGTGTGGCTTTCTCTCTGTGTGTGTCTCTGTGTGTGTGTGTGTCTATCTCTCTGTATGTGCCTCTTTCTGTGTGTGTCTATCTCTCTGTATGTGTCTCTCTGTCTGTGTGTGTATGTGTCTGTCTCTCTGTGTGTGTCTATCTCTCTGTATGTGTCTGTCTCTCTCTGTGTGTGTCTATCTCTCTGTATGTGTCTCTCTGTCTCTGTGTGTGTCTATCTCTCTGTATGTGTCTGTCTCTCTCTGTGTGTGTCTATCTCTCTGTATGTGTCTCTCTGTCTCTGTGTGTGTCTATCTCTCTGTATGTGTCTGTCTCTCTCTGTGTGTGTCTATCTCTCTGTATGTGTCTTTCTGTCTCTGTGTGTCTCTGTGTGTATGTCTCTGTCTCTATGTGTGTGTCTCTCTGTGCGTGTGTGTGTCTTTGTATGTGTGTATCTCTGTGAGTGTTCTCTGTGGGTGTGTTTGTGACAACCATAACTCATTGAGCAATCGTAGAAGACGCTGCAAATTTTCAAGGATTGTTTCTGGTTGTGGTCCAGATTGCAGTGCCAAATTTCAAGTCGAAATTGCAAATGGGAAACTTGCTAGAAGGAAACATATGTACCATGCAATTACTAAGGGAATAGCATGGTACATATATTTCCTTCTCAAATTATGTTTCCTTCTCAAATTAATGAAATTTATTGTTGTCATTTACAAACCCCCTAACTATGAACGTCAAAATAGCATTTAAATCTGCTGCTGTTGCCAAATTCTCCACATCTCCAAAGGCATTATTACTTTAAGGCGTCTCATTGCAACTAGGGACCTAATTTTTTTAATCCAGCATGGGGTCAAGCAGGAGGAACCTGCCTATGAAATTCGGGACCGTTCGGTCAAACATATCGGGAACAAGGGATCTGTCGAAATCTGTCGAAGTAAAAATATCGATAACTTGCGACAAAGCCACGAGCTTTGATAGCGGGCTAGGAGAGCGTCTGCTGAATTAGCATTGACTTTTATAAAACCGGGAATTCTTCGAGTTGAAAATTGTGCTGAAATGTCGACGGGAAGGGAGGTGGACTCAGAAAAGTGCAGTTAGTGCAGTAAAAATCATAATGTGCAGATTAAAAGTGAGATCCCGGCAGCGACAATTTGTATACCAATGAAGCCACGGGCCAAGTAGGAACAAAATTCGAATTATTACCGTTATTTGTTAATTCACCGGTTCATTTCTGGTATTAGGAGGAGCCCAAAATCCTGAGAGATGGGGAACACGGAACAGATTGCTCTGATCCTGAAGATGCAAGCTTCTTACCACCGCCATCCAGTTTGTTCTGTAACTTGTACAAGGTACTCAGCAAAGGCACAGTGAAGACCCCCATATAAGAATTCGAATACTATAGAGTACGTTGGATGGAGAAGTTAAAGTTTCTTATTGTAAATTAATATTTTATTGATGCATTGAAACGACTAAAATAACATTGACCTGTACAATAGGCATTTGTGCATCAATGTATACAGTCGCTCAAAAAATTATCCAAACAGTATGGTTGATTACAGAATTCAGAAAAAATATCCGGCAACGATTTTTTTAGAAATTAGTGATCTGGCAACTTTCGTGTTGCCAGATCACTAATTTCTAAAAACACTCCCTACAATCAAGGAAAGTTTTTTTTTTGACAATTTCTGGATATTCTGGATTCTCTCGAGGAAGAAAACATTACTCTTTTTCTTGGAGACCTCCTTTTTAAAATGATTACTGAGGATGACCTTTGAAATCCATATTTTGTAGAACATTTTGTCTTTGAGAGTTCCAAGTGCAATTGGAAAACGTCTACAGTTAAGTAAACCTAATGGTTCATCTAAAACTTCAAATGAAAGAGCATTTATAAGCATGATTAGTTTCACCTTAAGAGTTGCAAAGATATATGATTAGGTATTAATTAGCAATAAATGGGCTACTTCTATTAGATACATCAATTATTTGTACAAGGGAGTTGATCAATCGAAATCTGATCGTTGTCTTGTCAAAAGCATCTTGTAACTGAAGAAAGGTTCGGCAATGATTAAAAGAAAAGAAGTCCCAAGAAATAAAGACAGCATGGCATGACAGGCTTTTCAGTCTTAATGTTTCGTTTATGGTGAATATTCAAGAATAAAGGGACCTATTTAAACTGATTATTCTTTAACCCAAGGACGACTCTTCTGCGAAGTGGAGGATCACAGGAAGCAGAATCACTTCAGGCATAAAATGGAGCATATTTCTGATAAAAAGGGATGCTCTTGTTTGATCTCTCAGCGGCATTTTCGGCACACAATGGGCTAAATGGCCAAGTCACAAGGACCCTGAGGGCTCAAAGGTTGAGGGAAGAGGACCCACTCGGCAGACATCAGGAAATAGGGAGATGCCTGATGTCAATCCTGCATGTTCTTTAAGGTGCCCAGGGTATGGCACTCCTGCCCAAGGGACCAAGGCTTTACGTTCCATCTCCATGGACTGCGGCTTTCCCAAACCCAGTGGTGTCTCTTTTATGATCGAGGGAAGAGTAGATAGTTTTTGGAGATAAATATCAACGCTGACAAAAGTCTGAAGGAAATTACTATTTTTTTTATTATTTAGTTGAATCAAAATAAATGACGACTTAATAACTAATTTCCAAATATGGTTTATTAAAGGAATGCTATAAATATTCGAAAATATGGTCGATTTACAAAGTATTGGTGATTGTTAGTTCATTTTCATTTGAGTCGCAAGCTTCGTCATTGATTCATTATTAATATTCTGAAACAGTCGGCGTTATTGGAATTACTCATCAATTCATCTAGTATTCATCAAATGCAATCATCAGTCAAATTTTTCCTCCTAGAAGACAAAGAGGTTGAAAACACTAGTCTAAAGAAAACTAGGCTGTTGCAGAAAATCTTGAACGAGTATGAGCACCTGAGATATTTCAATTAGTCGCCAGTATTGAAATCGTCGACGTAAAGGTGATTCTGTCGGAAATATAAATATCTTCAGCTTTGATTAGCCAATTAATATTGGGCAATGAAATTAAAGATTTCTTCTGAACTCAAGCCTAATATTCTCCAGTTGTAAATCATTGGAGAGAATATAATGGGATGTCAAAACAAATCATCGCATTTGGCCCCATGACATATCTCACGAAGTCTCTTCGTTTCTTTAATTGCTCCTGTGGTTGTTGGGAAGTTTATTCTGCAATTACGACATACTTCAGATGGAGCATTTGTCTTTGAATTAAAGAAAGAGCAGCAGTTGGGAGATGCCTCCTGTTTCGATCGCACTCACTCTTCAGGTAGTGAGTGTTTGGTCGCTCGGCCACTCTGTTCGCTCTCTTCGTCTGCCTAACCGACATTATCGACTCAGCTTCGGTTGTTTGCGGCAAGAAAGCGACGATTTTGTCGCCCCGCAGCGCCACTGACGAACGAACGACGACGGCGTAGCAAATACAAAGGCATCTGGCAACAGTGCAGAGAGCTTGCATCATTACCACTGTTCACCTGGCAACGTGAGTGTCATTGGGAGCCACGAGGCGACGGATGGTTGTTGGTTGAGCACACAGAGCACGAGCTGTTGTTGTGTCGAGAAACAGATACGACCGCGACAACAAAAGGATTTCTCCGCGCCCGACGGCGCCGACGGATATTCGTTCTCTCGTCACGGACTTAGCAACCCAAAGTTTAAGCTTCTATTTGGAGGACTCTTGCCTGCCTCACCCAAGGGAAAGTGCGAGCCCGCCTGAAAGAGAAAACATTTACGATAACTCTTGGCGGCGTCACAAATAACTTTTCTCCAAACCACTTCACTCACTCTGGTGAAACATTGCGTCGGAGAATTCAAAGATTACGCCGAGAAGAAAGAGAAAAATTTCCTTGGAGGAAAAAATGTTACAGGAGCAGTTTTGAAAACTTTAGAATTTCGATTACTTTCACTGTCTTGTAACTGCGTGGGAGCGAGATTACTCGAGATTTCAATTTCGAGTTTCATTATTCCTCGAACTCTACTTAAATTATCCATTACTAGAAGCGCTGCAGGAATGAATTTCGATGTCGAAGAATGCGTTTGTTTCAGAGAATTTTAGCAGATTAAGCCCGTTGAAAGGGGCCGTGGTTTTTTTTATTTTGATTAAACTTGAAGTCATTATTTAAGGAATTAATTAAATTGAAATGTTTCTTCTACTGACGTCAGAACATACCTCAGAACATACAATACTTTAAATATACTGTACTGCAAAAAATATTGAGAAATTATCTCCATTTCCACAGTTTTCGGCGGCCTCTCATTCAACGAATTCTCAGCAGATTGGTGTCAAATCTTGTCCTTCGGTTCCTCAAGTTGAATTAAAAATGTCGGATCCCTACCAGCGATGGGAAAGGAATGAATGTAAAGGATCTGGCCCTTTCTGAATGTAAAGGATCTGGCAACGGTTGCGTTGGGTTGTTCCGCCTCTGAGCGGCACTTTCTTCCACACAATGGTCTAAATGACCAGGTCACAAGGATTCCGAAGGCTCATTGAAGGTCGGGGAAGGGGACCCAATGGACAGCTGTTAACAGACAGATGGTAGCCTCCGAGCAAGGCCATCCAGCGTGTTCTTTAACGTACACGGGGTAAGGCTCTCCCGCACATGGGAGCACGGCTTAACGTCCCATCTGACGGACCTTCCAAGTCCATCGGTGTTCCTTACTGACCGAGGGCAAGCGGGGAGTTTTGCGGAGATTCATCTGAACACATTGACCCAGATGGACCTGGAAACTGCAGATTACCAGCCTTGCGCGCTACCAACTGAGCCAACCCCTCTCCTCTAGTAACGGTGGGGGGAACTGGTGTCGCCCCTGCTACTCTGAAATTTTTGAATGGAGAGGAGTAATACCCCCCTCCTAAATTCAAAAATTATCAATGGTAAACGGTGGAGAAACTGGAATAGGACCTTCGACTGCTATCAAAATTTATATATGTGTTTTGTGAAGACGATAATGAGAGTCTGTGTGCAAAATTTGAGGTCGATAGTATTAAAAATAGTTGATATGGTAATTAAAAATTGTTATAAATGGTCGATAGTATTAAAAATATACAGAGCGTTACAGAGATAATGACCAAACCACAGAATAAGCTATTTAACGGTTTGGCTAGACGCCTTTGAAGTGAACACGTTGCTGGAGCGAATTCGTCGTTTGGTCCGTTTCACTTTACACAGTTACAGAACTAAACGAATTTATCGTTTCAAATTCTAAATATTCAAATTACACCAATCGAAATACACAGTCGAAGTTTCGTAACTTTTGAAACATTGTTTTTGTTGTAGAAAAATGTAGGTGGAGATGAGTTTAAAGATTTCTTTCTAATCTCTCTGAATCATAATTTGCAACAACATTAGTTCAGTTGGTTGTTTTAACTCTAAGCGGCAAAACACGTTTGTGCACACAGTGGGCTAAATATCCAGGGTGTGCAAAAGAGGTTGCACAGGGAAATCTTTGCACTGATTCCTCCAGTCCTCTGAGCCTTGCGGCATTTGTGCCCTACGTCACAAGGACTCCAGAGATTCAAAGTTGATGACGAAATGGGGACACTTAGGGCGACTGTCACGAGACAGATAGAAGACTTGCTTAGGGTGGTTTGTCCTGCACACGAGGTAACAGCAAATAATGTCCCATACGACGGCCTTTACAAGCCGCTCGGTGTAAGCTTTCTGACCTTGGGCAGAACGGGAGATAGGCGAAAAGAAATCTCAACCCTCGGAATTCGTTCAGTATTTAAAGCGTTATCTGGCGTTGTTTTATATTAAACTTTTGATACTGGTGAGTTCGTTCTTAAACATTAACCTGAAAAATATTTTAAAGAAGAATGATTTGCATTATATCGAACCGTTTGCTGAAATGTGAGAAAAATATTGGTGTAAGTCAATATTTGTAGAAATCTGATTGAAATCATTAATTTATCTGCTATTTGCAGTAATATTCCATAAAAGCTTATTCTAAGTTTTATGGATTTTTGTTTTTGAATCGGCATGTGATACAGGCAGTGCGTAACGTTTACAAATGCCTGAAGGTGAGATGGATCATGAATAGGATATATTCATAAGAAATTAATATACTTTGCGACTGAAAATGTTTAACCAAAGATGTGAAATATATTTTGATCTGTAAATTGTAGATAGGAAGTCATTGGAAGGAGAGCTATGCACCAATCCCCTGTGATGATGCATAGAAACCGGCCAGCACCTAATGTCCAATCCCGCATTCTCGTGGTGCAGACCGTTAGTACCTTTTCAAAAGAGATATTCTCTTGTGGAAGTGAACGGAAGGGGAGGGCTGCCAGATTAGTGTGGCCTACTGATCTGCACAATTAGGGCTACTTTTCCTTTTTTTTCTACCCTGCTGAGGAGTGGTCAACCACACAAGGTCCTGGGGCTGAATTTATAAACTTACTGGACTGGATTAAGGCTCTGAGCTTGACTATGGGTCTTTGATTTTGCTGCACTGGGCTTCTGTGGAGGGAGAATCTTGTACTGTGTTTTCTGTTTGTTTGTGGGTTGACAGCCCCAAGTGAACAGATTCACAGAATATGTTTTATCAGCTGGTGGATAATTCTGAACAGAGGTCATCGCAGACACCTGAACTCTTGCTTCTACGGCATCGTAAAATTTACATTGGAGGATGTCTTCCAGTGTAGATGGCTTCAGCTTTCGATAGTGGGGGAAAGGGTCTTTGCCCCATGCCTGAGATTAGGGGGCTGGTTGATATTGTCGACATCCCCTCTCTCAATAAATATAGTTACTTGAAACATCCCACTAATCATTTTCTCTCCACAGGTGCTAGGAATGTAAGGACTCTGCACAGAGCATATTCTCTTGATGTCCTCACACAAGAATTCCTACGTTATAATATAGATATTCTCAGCTTACAAGAGACCAGATGGACAGATAAAGGTCAGATTCTTAAAAATAATCTTATATTTCTCTTTTCAGGGAGGGAAGACAATAAACATCACCAAGGCGTGGGTCTGCTTCTCAGCAGAAACGCTAGTGATGCTCTTCTAGGATATGAGTGCATTAATGAAAGGTTTCTTACAGCAAAATTTCAGACAAGCGTTAAAGACTTGAATGATATCTGCTGCCATGCCCCATCTTTGCACGAAAAAAACTCTTTTGCCGCTTAAAGTTTCATTCAACGAAGCCTTTTCATCCCGTCGGTGTCTCCTTCTCACCGGAAAAATACGATTGAAATGAGCAGAGGAAATTCTCAAAGCTGGTATAGCTACCCATTACGCCTGTCATGAATATGAACCACGATTAAGTGGTTCCGACATTGACTGGGTGGATGCAACAACTAGATAGGCCAGTGATTCTCAAATTTTTTGGCTCACGGCACACTATTTTCCGCCGTGAATATTCGAGGCACTAAAAATTTAAGTTGGCAGCACTATGGGAGACTCGCGCTTGCGCAGTTCGCCTTCAATAATAACTATTTCTGTGGAGTCATTTGTAAACGCAGAGTTATTCTGTTCGAGTTCTGACGTGTATTGAGATTAGTGCGTACGTTGTACGTGTTATGGGCGTGTTTTGCGTTAATTTTGGTTTTAACGCTAAGATTCAATACGGATAAGTTTTTGATTAAATTGAAAAAGTTGAGTGAAGAAACAGTGTCGGAAAGTAGCAACACATTGATTTATAAATTTCTTTTCATCTGCAATATCATCCGAAAATTCCCAGCACACCCTTTAAGAACCACTGGTGTAGATTCTGGGTTGATTCAAAAATTAGGTGAACGATAACTGGGTGGATGCGTCAATTAGGGGGATGAAAACAGAAGTACAACAAGAAATTGTTGGGAAGACCTACATAAAATTAATATGTCTAATGGTGAAAGAGCAAACGGTTGCGAAAACAAAATAAACACTCATAATCCGCAGTTGCTAGGTGCGAGTCCCGCCTGGGCGAGCGTTGGGATTTAACTCCCGGCCCTGCCTGCCCTCGGTCAGTAGGGCACACTGATGGGCTGGAAAGTCGACGTCCATCGGATGGGACGTTAAACCGTGGTCCCATGTGCGAGATAGACATACCCTGTGCACGTTAAGGAACAAGCATCGCTGTTCTTTAACGTGCACGATCTCTGAGCCCTTAGGATCCTGCCGCAGAGGTAAAGCAACCCAACTTCGAAGCGTTTTAAAACAAAAAAATTGAATATTTAGAAACGGTCAAACCACAAAGTGAAAACAGAAGCTCGATTTTTCTTTAAAGGAGCTAAAAGTTAGATACTTGAAAACTTTGATCTGATGATCAAGCCGAATGGGGCACAAAACTTCTGTTACTTCAGCTAATTAACAAATGCTAATCAACCATAAATCCGAGAAGCCGTGATATGCGAGGAAAGCACGTTCAGCTGAGCTTCATTATTTTTAGACTCGTTAATATCAAGTCATCCCAAATTTTCGGTAAACAAACGCCTTGCATGTGGTTTTCACACACGAGCTGCTGCTTTCTCTTCTCTCTCACATACTCTGTACATCTCTTTAATTAACGCACTGCTCCTCAGCATCACTCGTTCGCGTGACACGTGACCGCAAACAGCAGCAGTGGGCGAGGCTTCACTCCCGGGGGATGTTCGGGAAGGGATTCGCTTTGCCGGTGAGCTCGAGCTTCGGGACAGCCGAACAGAGGTGCTGGCCACCAGAGCAGCACACGTGAGCACTTTTCCCCGCGTGATACGGATGCCAATCGTCTCGTCATTAGGTTAATTAACATCGATCAAATTTCAGTAATTAAGTTGATTAACGTGAGCTGCATCAGCTGCAGCGATGCAAACAATGGCCATTAATCTGCTGAGTGTTGTTGACAGAGGAAGAATCTTGGGCAACTGCCACGTGTCTTAACATTTCATAATTTATGACACTGCGTACTACTGCAAAGCATGAAAACACTAGGTGCTATGCACAGGGACTTCTTAGGAAACGTATTGCACAGGCGTATCAATAAAATCCAGAAAGTCAAATGTTTTCTGCAAAACAAAATCTGTGCCAGTTCTCATTTCAGTAATGTCAGAACAAATTAGTAATATTCGGATCCAAGATCATCGAACACATCTGACAATTACAAAATCCTGAAAAGTAAGTTTTGGCCTCTACTGATGAGAGCACTTGACTTCGATGCAAAGAATGAGGTGGAAGATATTTAATGAGGATCCCATTAGCTGACGATGAAGAGGAGAATTTTTTTCTTTTTCCATTCAAAAAAGGATCTCCCCAACCCCCCAACTAAATGTTATAATGACAAGATATGAATTAAGAAGAGTAGAGAACGAATTTTGCAATATGAACAATTTTGTGGCTTCTAGAGAAAGAAGAATTGTCATCTTTGAAATCATTAGCTAATGCCAGTTTTTGAATTTTCTACGTAGGTTGTAACGATTTTTCGAAAATGCTAATTTTGACATTGGCGCCAGATATATACACTGTTCGTGAAAGTTCCCGACTTTTGAGCTCTCACGGCGTACCCCAAAAAATTTTCCCGCGAACCCCCAAGTGAGTAAGCGCGGCGTCCCTTGACGTGTGTTGAAACGTCCTTCCCGTTTGACAGCGACGCTCAAGACTTTTCTTTCGTTATTTCCCGGCTCGTCTTCAGCGTTCACACTCGCACCCCAGGCTAGTTGTAAATGATTGTAAAAGGTCTTTTGGACTCGTCAACCCATGCAGGCAGCCAGCTCAGACCCGAAAACAACATCTATGAATCACATCCTCACAATTGCGCTTCCAAAAACACACTTAATACACAAAAAAATTTACAACAAAAAAAATATGATGAAAATGCAACAATAAATAAAATAAGAAAATTAGAGGACATGACAATCTCTGCTCTCACAATTTTTAATCCCAGTGATGATAGTCCTATTAGACAAGTAAGTTTTGAATTAGTTATTCAGTGTTTCCCACTTATGATAACTTTTTTAACAATATGTCATGGTTAACCGTGTCAAATGCTTTATCCAAATCCATAAACATAACACAAACCTTTTTTTCCAAAATTGAGTGCTGTAGTAATGTATTGTGAGAAATTATCTAATAAATCAATTGTCCTTGTGTTCTTCCTAAACCCGTATTGTCTATCTGTAATTATTTTGCATTTATCTAAAAAATTATTAACATATTTGTATATATATTTTTCTAAAACTTTTTCAACAACGGAAAAAGCATGATCGGTCTATAATTACTATATATATGTATATATCTTGCTTCCTTTTTAAATCTAGGATGCAAATTGACAGTTTTGAGTGTGTTAGGAACGATGCTAGTGTTTAAACTCAAATTAATCAACCGTTGCAGGATCCCAGAAAAACATGTGCATCGTTTTTTATATATAAGTTTTCACTATATCATAGCCCACTGCATTACTAGTTTTTAAATTTCTAATGATCTATAATACCTCATCCCTATTTGCTTCAGGTATAAAAATAGAATGTGAATTAGAAGGTGTAATAATCTCGTTGACAGCTACATATATATTTTTTGAATATATTAGGATTACATTTTCGGTAACACTAGAAAAGTAATTGTTAAAATCATCCACTGCAAACTCCATTTTTCTATATTTACTAAAATGGCATTTCATTTGCATATCAACACCTAATTTATTTTTGTCATTAATAATATCTTTCACCAGCTCCCAAATTTTCTTATTGTTATCTTTATTTAAATTTATTTTATTTCTATTATAAAAACATCTTTGTTTCCTTATCAACTATTTACAGTGTTCCTTACTTTTTTATACTCATCATATAATATCGTACTTTGCATATTATTCTTATATTATTCTATTTAAAAAGCTGTATACATATAGAATAATGTATCTAGCATTTAGAAAGCCCAATACTTTAAAGAAAAAGGACACATGTTGTAATCTGCGAAATGGAGAATGTAAATTATTTATTTCACAGGCTAAAATGGAAATTTCACATAGACGTTTTATGTTTTATGGACCGAGAATCTATAATTCATTGCCCATAAATATAAGAATGGAAAAAAATTAGTTTAGAATGGCTAAAGACTTACATTATGGAAATAGAGGATATAAAATTACTAGAAATAATTAAATGATCAACAAAAGCAGTCGAGGGGGTGTTAAAAAATGTTAAAAAATATTACTTATCAGAGTAAATGTTTCGTTTCTTTTTATGTGTTTTTTGTGAGTTTTCTTAGGGTTTAAAGTTTTTGTTTTCATATAAAAAAGGACTACAGATGAATGAATTGCTGCAGGAAGGAAAGATACTGATGTCTCATTGTACCTGCCAATATGGATATATATGGCATATCTAAGAATGTGTATGTACGGTATTTGTGTTGTTGATTATTGTTGCTGTTGTTAAAGTTTTTGCATGTTCAATATGTTCAACAAAGTTAAATAAAGTTCATTTTCTAATCTCAATTTCTACAAAACGCCTAAGCAACCTACGAATATACACTACGATGGCAAATACATTGGAATACTTTAAAGTTATCAGAATGGAAAAACTAAGTTCAAAGCTTCCTATCTTTGGAATAAGTTTGTTTTTATTTTGTGGGAAAATGGCGGAAACAGATGGAAGATCTCCTCAAATATCTTTAAATCTCGATTTTCAATAATATTCGTTAAATATTGACAGAAGCATGGAAGATAAAACATTTAACAGCAACGATGAGAATCGTAAATATTTGCCTGGAAAGTAAATTAGTTGTATCGAATCGTTTAGTAAAATAAATGCAATTTCGAAAGTTGGTGCAATGAATCAGTTTTATTAACTTCTGAAGAAACGTATTTGGAATATAATTAACAACAGCGTCTTCTGTCAAGCTTTCTAGCCTCGTTAACTCTTTAAATATTTTTAAACCAATGTTGAAAATTGGGATTTTGTTATATAGAAATGATATTTGTTTTAAGTAAAAACTTTATTTTTAAAGTTTTAAAAATGGCTCTGAATACCTTTTGAAATCATTCCCCTAGCTTGGAAGTGTCCAAATACTTTTGAACTTAGTTGTTTTGTCTCTGAACGATATCTATTTCTTTAATGGCCTGAATGAGAACTCCCAAGCACCTCAAGAGCTCTGGATCACGATAGAAAAACAGGATCTGCTGGACATCAGTTTGGAGACAGCTGGAATCTCCACTCAAGGCCATCCAGAATGTTTCTTTACGTGCACAGAGTATATTTCTTACGCACATAGGGTCACCTCTTTAACGCGTCATCTTTGGTAAGATAAGGGAAAAAACTAAATGTACAAACTGCCTTTCCTAGCACATTTGTGTCCTCTATCTTAATGAAAGCAGAACCGAGGCTTAGAGGAGCAAATCTCAACACCTGAATAGTGGAACCTCGAAACACGTAAACATCAGGTTGCGACCCTTGCGCTGCTCACTGATCAACTCACACATTGGTTTCTATAAAAATAGGGTGTATCTTATTTCATTCTTTCGTATTTTCAGTAACTGTACGGAATGGCTAACTTTAAATCGAAATGTAAAACGAATACTCTAAAGGAAATAATTCTTCATAACTTGTGATTGAAATGGACATTTTTTGCACTCAAGTTTGTTTCTTGTGAGGCTGAAACGGCATTGACGTATTTATATCATTAAAAAGAATTTTAAATCGGCTAATTTGCAGTCTATATATTACAGAGATCTCTGTAGTTTCGATCACATCCTTTTTCTCTTATTATTTCGCAGATGTTATTACATCACTTTGAAAATAGAATTGTTTAATTCTTCAATCAGGCCACTCTTGGAAAACCAAAGACAACTTAGTTTTCCTCCCGCTAGTGTAGGAATCCGAAAATTTCCTTCGCACACAAAGAGTCGATAAGGAATCGAGCAAATGAATAAGTCGCAAAGTTTCGTCTGTTTTGGAAATTTCACTTCGGAGACTGTTCGTGCCTTCCATGATGCAAAGCAGAAGAACTTTTCACTCATTGGTAGATTCATTTCTTCAAATTTTACATATCATGATAGCCTAATTTTAAAATTAGCTTTCATCTTTAACTTGAATCCTTCCTTTTCATGCCGAAACAAAATCTCGAAGCCCCTCCTCAAAGATTCCGACTCCTCTTTCAACATTTTCTATTGAAACGAATTTCACCACGACCTTCACCTAATGAGTGTAATTAATTCTTATTTCCAGTCCCCAAAGGAAATGAGATTTTATATTCATTGTACTTTTGTTATTTTTCCCACTGTAAAATTGCTGCAGGATAATATTTGGAGCCAAAAACCTTAAAATTCCAACCCAGTTTATGTCAAACTTGGAGAGTTTTAGAAAAAAAAACACTTCCACGAACTTTTTAAAACTGCATTTGTAAAATTTCTAAATAAATTTATGAAAGAAGCCTTTTGACGCAATGATCAATAAGGACAAAAGAAATACTCTCCGTCATTAATCGCTTTTCCTCAGTCATCATTTCACCTTCCATAGCTCTTAAACGTTGATTTATTTTGATTTAAATTTTAGAACTTTTCTCTGTCGAGAGTGTTTTAGAAATGCCTGTTTTATTCCATCGCACCTCCAAAACATACACATCTACATACACCAAGGTTTCAAAGAACCAAACAGATTTTGTAATTTTCGAAACAGCTATATTCTGATCAAACTTTCCCCAATCCGTTCACTGCAGGTCAGTTCTAATTAGTTTTTCTTTTACTTTTGCGCAAGACCTCATTCTTGTTCATAATTCTGTTCGCTAATCTGTCACCCTGCATATGGTCAGATTATTTCAGCTTAACCTCCTTCTCCTACACAAAATGTTGCTAAAAGGATAGGCGATGACTCCTTCGTGAAATCTCACCATTACTAAAACTTTCCAGTTATCTAGTACCAAACACACTTCAAAAGCATCTCGAGTGAAAAGCCTCCATTCCTTGCTATCTTGTTGGCACAGAGTCCGAATTTCGCTGTCGTTGGAAACTTCTGAAAAGACAACAACATTAAAGTGTTATCGTAATTGCATAGAGAATGTATTAAGCGATGATGCGTACTTCTTGTTTCTGTCCTATTTTTAGAAATAATCTATGAAGATGTTTTGTTGAAGCCACCAATCGCATCCTAAGAGAGCTTCGGTGTTAATCTCGTCAGCAGAATCCAATCAGGTTTTTCGTTGTGCGATCCCATGTAATGATAGCTGCCACACACAAATGTTTCTCGCGAATGTTAAATACTGAAACTTACAGCAAGCAATGCGGAGGAAGGATAAAAAAAAGTTTGACTTTTCTCTTAGTTGCGTGGAGGTCATTCATTGAGCCTGACTTTGCGATGTTCCTTTCTTACTCTTCAATTTGGCAAGCACATACCGTTCGGCGAAGTTTAAAACAATAAACCGACTGCTTTGCTAGAAAGCGCAATTCGTATCTTGAACAGTTTGTCCCCGATAGAATCTGCAGCTCCCAAGTTCGGGTTCCGCCTCCTCCAGCACTAAGATTAGTTACTAACACTCCCCCTACCCTCGGTGAGAAAGGGGGTCATCGATTGGCTTAGAAACGTCGCCGTCCGTCGGATTGGACGTTACGACTTGGCTCCATGTACAGGAGAGCCATACCCTATGAACTTTAAATAACAGGTTGGATATCTTTGACGAGAAGCTACCATCTGTCTCCTAACAGCTGCCCAATGTGTCTCTTCCCCAACCTTCTCTTAGTCCTTGGGGGTCCTTATGGCTCGACATTTAGCCCATTGTGTGCATAAAAGCGCCTCTCAGATGTAAAGCAAACTATAATAACCCAACCCCAAAAGAAAATCAACATTAATATTAAGTTTCGCGTACTCAATACCTAGGACTGCAGAGGCTTTGCCGAGCTTTCACTCATTGAGCAATGTTTCCACTCAGCAATGCTCCCACTAACATTTCTATAAGACAGCACACACACGGTCTTTATCTACTTTGAAACCAGGGGCTTTTCTTTCTGATTCTGAAATGTAAGTACTGTCGAGCGGATGTAGTTGAATTCGTGTAAGTTAAATGCGCTTATGATGCGACTCAACAGTACATTAAATTTTTAATACTATAAAACATATTTTAGTTTCTGTACAACAAGATTATTAAAAACATATTTTGCATCTTTTCATTTTTGAAAACGTTATGAAGTGTTATCTTGCAGTTAAGTTTATCCATAAATTACCGAATCCTTTCAAGAGGAACGTCGTTGGGTTCCTTTGCGTTACCTGGGGAGGGTAATGCTAAATTGTTAAATTTCTTTCTGCAATTAAAAATTTCTTTTTCAGTTTTCTAATGACAAAAAATAGCAAAAACTGAAAACTCTTAGAAAAGTTTTACGAAACGGGACCTACAAAGCATTACATTGTGTTAGAAATGGGCTTGGGCAGTGGTCCCCAACATTTTAGGGCAGAACGCATCCTTTTAGCTTTCTAACTTCATGAGGAAATAAATGTCACGAAAGGATATATTTGTTCTATAAAATATTCGATATTATATTTAATGTATTTCAGCGGAAAAGTTCAATAAAATGTTCCCTGAAATTTCTAAAATGTCCCCTTTGGGAACCACTGGGGTATGGGATCAATTAAAATTCTAATAAAACAGCATTGCATAATTTATGGACGATCCCTTAGATGTGGACACCGATGACAATTCGCAGAATTCAAACAACGTATCGGCAATATATAGAAATAGTTTCGCATTAAAATGACTTCTCCATTTTCTCTTTCACTTTAAGAGTAGGTAAATAAATAGAAAACTTTCAACTATTTACCTTCGACTTTAGGCGAAAACGACGGATTCAGTGTCGCAGATTTTGCAATTCAGTTGGCTACAGAAAACAATCAGCGAATGAAAAGCAAAATAAAGTAAAATAAACTGTCATCAATTGGCGAGAGAGCACTCCGCAAGAATCGTTTGATCGACTAAAGACAGATCAAAAGATCACCAAGCTTCAGACAAACTCTGTTTTATTCTTAGTGGAAAATTAATTAATAGTCAGATCAATGAATGCCGGCTATCGTAGGAGATTGCTCTTCCTCACTCGAACCAGGACATTTTGAAGTTTTGATCACTCAAGGAGTCTGGAGAATTCACTTACTTTCTCAGAGATCTTTTGATTCTAGAAATAGTCGAAGACGACATCTATTTCAGAGAATGAACGCCCTTAAATCGGTCAACCTCAATAAGCAACGAGTAGCTTCTAAATTAACTCATCCTAGCAGCTCCAGTCTAGAAAAAAATAAAAGTGGGGGGGGGGGGACATGAGACTGAATTTCCATCGCATTATAAGATTCCCCTTTCGGTTTTAAAAGTATTTTTAAAAATGTCTTGGAAAATGTATGAAATATACACAGTCGTATCAGAATAATATGACCACCTATACTATGGTATGTATATGTATGGTATGTATATGGTGGTCATATTATTCTGATACGAGCGTGTACATAAGGTTAACAATTCTTTGCCCTACTACCTTTACTAGTATTCTCAAAGGGAGGTCGATGAACCCCTTGAGTACTCCTCCCCCTCCCCCTAGATACGGCCTTGCATTCAAGTATATATTTAAAAAAAACTATATTCCCTTTGGAGAAAGTGTATAGGGAGAACTTCCGAAGATTAAATTGAATTGTTTTACATGAGAACGCTTTTTTTTTGGTGCTTCACAATCTAATAAATTAAAAAGGTCACCAAATCTCACTAAAGTGTTGAAGAAAGAACACTTTTCCCTTTTGCAATCCCTATTAAAAACAGACTGTTTTATTTTCATCCTAACCTGAAAATTGCCTTAATCCTTTATCGTCTTCCTCTCATCTTTAGAGTTTTCCAGATATCTTCTGTTGGAAGCAGCTGACTTGAGTCACGGACGTCGTTCAGCAATAGGACTTCCGTAATTGCTGTTAGTGATGTACAACAAGAGGGAGAGTTACACTCAACTGGATAGCTTCAGCAACATATATTTTCTAAAGAAGTCCTGAAATATTTCACGCTCATTTCATTTCTAGGTGCACCACTGGTCAGAAGGGTTGCTCCAATAGTCATTGGATTTCGGTCTTTATCCAACTCTGTCCTTAAAGGTGTACTTCTTCACTGGAGAAGCACGGACGGGAAGAGCTCGAGGGCTGACCAAAACAAATCTCGAGACGGAGAATTTCAGGTGATAATCCTGGCAAGTTGTCTCTTGACTCAGTCGGTTGCGCACAGGCAAAGGAATTGCTAATGTGGGGGGGGGGGGCAAAGGATTGTGCCCTGAATGGCTATCTTCAGAATACTAGTAAGAGTAAGGAAGGCAAAAATTGTTAAATTTGTGTATATTTTGGAGGGTTCTTTTTATTGAAGAAAGTTTTTAGAGACTTCTAAAACGAAGGGGAAAATGCCATACTGCAAAGGACATCCAGTTTCTGCAGTGTGCAACATAGAGTCTCTAAGAGGTAACGCGTCACAGCAGAACCCAGTTAAACGAATAATAGCAATTTTGTTTCTACATTCAGCAAGCAATAATCCCAAATGATACCCTCCCTCCCAGTTAAATCTGCACTTCATTTATAACTGTAATAATCCAACAGGAAAGGGAAAGAATAATGTAAGACCTGGGTTCTGTTCTGCTCCCAAAACCGGAAATACGTTCGTCGCCAAGGGCCGCCAACGCATTAGATAATTGAAAAACAAAACCCCAATTGTCAGCCATTATAACTATTTTCGTCACGGAACCGAGGCAGAGCTCGCAGACGCGAGGAGTGCGATTTCATACATTTCGTGTAACGGAGAGTTTCGTATCAATCTTAATGCCTTTCTCATTTGCATCGACGATCAGGCACGAGCGAGTCACTTTGCCAACGCCGGAATGAGGGGATGGAAACTGCGACGTGAGAGTTGGCTAAATGTGTCGTTGGGAAGTGTTTGAGGAAAAGGACTAATAACGGTGAGCGAAGATTAGCGCTAAGTGCCTTGAATACAAATCTATTTAATTCGCTATTCAGAAATGGGTTTAGTCAAGAGCCAGTCTCGTGTGAAACTAAACGTGACCTTTTCATAATCGCCATCGAGAGGCCAAATGTACGAGATGACTGGCGATATCACAACACTTGGCGATTGGGTTTCGTTTTAGGTTTCGTTTTGGGCATTTTTCATTTCAGCAGTTCTTTCATCATCTTGTTGATTCTCTGAGATTCTTCCTCAGTTAAGTCCTCAAGTATATAAATACAGGGGTGAGGCTCCCCACCCCCAAAGTTAATCGGAGTTGGCAAAATTCGAAGCGACTTTGTAAAATCTAGATAAATTCTGAAAATTCGGATTTTCTTTTTTTTTTAATTAAGAGGAGTTAGAAAAATCTAGACAAGTTGGCGAAATCTAGGGTAGTTGTCAAAATCGAAGCAACTTGGCAAAATCTAGGGCAATTGGTAAAATTCGAAGCCATTTGATAAAATACACGTGAGTTGTGAAAATTTGGATTGGTTTTGAGAAGTATAGGAGAGTTGGCAAAATCTTGGAGAGTTTGCATAATTCAGGTGAGGTAAAAATTAGGATATTTTTCTGTAAAACTATGGTGAGCTTGCAAAATCGAGGCAGCTTGGCAAAATGTCCGGGACTTGGCAAAATCTAGGGCAGTGAAAATGGGACTGATGTTGTGAAAAGAACCCCACCCCCTCTCTCCCACGGGGCGCAATTCTGGGTACGTCACCGTAACCCCCCCCCCCAACCATACTCTTCTTTACGCCCCTGTATATATTTATATTGCTGACTGAAATAAACGTTTCAAGTGATATGACGATCAGTTGGTTTGTTCAGCATTTCCAAAGAATCGTCTTCTGTGTTTCAGAATGAGAAATCTTTTCATAATCCGTGGCCTGCCCTTTATGAGAGAGGTGTCGACGGGGGTTTGGAAAGACCACCGTCCATTCGATGGGATGTTAAGGGATAGCCCAATGTTCAGAATAGCAATATCTGAGCACGTTGAAGAAGATGCTGGATGGCGTTGAAGGAAGGCTTCCAGCTGTCTCCTATCTAATACATCCCTTTTCTAAACCTAGAAAAGGAGTCCTTGTGACCTAGCCATTTAGACATTAACAATCAAGTGCCTCTCGGAGTTAATATAAATTGATAAACGCTATTATAATATAATAATAATAAAACGCTTTCATTTTTGAACCCTTTTAAAAACGAAAACGAGATAATGTTATATCTTTGTCGTCTGTTCATATGTCTGTCTGTAAGCCTCTAGACATTCAACTATTTTTTGCTTTTAAAATATATTGAAATTTCCTTTTTGGTTTTATTGGTACAGTAGCTCAAAAAATATTCCAACACTAATAATACATAATAGTTGATTACAGAATTCAGAAAAAATATCTGGCAAAGATTTAGTGATCTGGCAACCTTCGTGTCACGTGACACGAAGGTTGCCAGATCACTAATTTCTAAAACAATTCGTTGCCAGATATTTTTTCTGAATTCTGCAATCAACCATAGTGTTCGGATATTTCTTTGAGCGACTATATTAACGAAAAATTAGGATCCTCATTTTCACAATCTCCCAATAGTTTTTATAGCGCTCTCTAACGGTGGAAAAGTTGAAAATGGCGAAATTATAAACAAATATTGAAAGTGATTTATTTGTGCTACAAATTTTACAAATTTGAAATTTTGGTTCTGAAATGTGAAGGTCATAAAGTTTGCAATGATAAGAATAATTTGCCCTCTAACCTTCGAGTGGTTTGAAAAAATGCAACTTTTTTGTTTTAAAAATATGCTTTATGTATTTAGAGATAAATTAAGGATGAAAAATTACGGATGAAAAATTATGTGGAAAAATTAATCTTAGTTAAAACTTAATCGATTGTTCTCTTTTTTTAATCATTAATACCAAAATGTTGAAAAATATTTTAATACAGTAGACATTAATAAATTATTCAATATTTTAAACTACAAAACCTGTAGTTAACTTTTAAAAAATTTAGTAACTCAAAGTATATACAAAATTTCGTTCCCCTTCTTTTTTTTCTGCCACCTAACTGGGACAGCTGTCCCGAGCCGATCTTATCGTGGTGGCGCTGCTTAAAGAGTTTTTGTTTTTTTCTTACAACCACATACCCACTGGTTTAGTAGTCAGTTACGCTAATCGTTAGATAGGCGTGTTCAGTTCACACACACTGATTTGCCTCTTAACGCAATGGGGAGTGAACACGCAAACTTTTTTAATTCTAAGAAATAAATGAGAAATTATTTTTTCTGTTGTTCGGAAAATAATATATCATTGAATGATTGAGAATATGTAACCAGTGATATATAATAATACATCACTGTTTACATATTCCCAGTCAACCGCACCAATAACTACTTTTAGAAGTTGCAAAATTCGGAAAATGAAAAACTTCGTTCCCTTTGAAAACGAGAATCACAGATTCCCCAAAGACGACTTGATATTCTCCTAAACTTCGTTCCCTTTGAAAACGAGCATTACAGATTCCCCAAAGACGACTTGATATTCTCCTAAACTTCGTTCCCTTTGAAAACGCGCATCACAGATTCCCCAAAGACGACTTGATATTCTCCTAAACTTCGTTCCCTTTGAAAACGAGCATTACAGATTCCCCAAAGACGACTTGATATTCTCCTAAACTTCGTTCCCTTTGAAAACGCGCATTACAGATTCCCCAAAGACGACTTGATATTCTCCTAAACTTCGTTCCCTTTGAAAACGCGCATCACAGATTACCCAAAGACGACTTGATATTCTCCTAAACTTCGTTCCCTTTGAAAACGCGCATCACAGATTACCCATAGACGACTTGATATTCTCCTAAACTTCGTTCCCTTTGAAAACGCGCATTACAGATTCCCCAAAGACGACTTGATATTCTCCTAAACTTCGTTCCCTTTGAAAACGCGCATCACAGATTCCCCAAAGACGACTTGATATTCTCCTAAACTTCGTTCCCTTTGAAAATGCGCATCACAGATTCCCCAAAGACGACTTGATATTCTCCTAAACTTCGTTCCCTTTGAAAACGCGCATCACAGATTCCCCAAAGACGACTTGATATTCTCCTAAACTTCGTTCCCTTTGAAAACGAGCATTACAGATTCCCCAAAGACGACTTGATATTCTCCTAAACTTCGTTCCCTTTGAAAACGCGCATCACAGATTCCCCAAAGACGACTTGATATTCTCCTAAACTTCGTTCCCTTTGAAAACGCGTATCACAGATTCCCCAAAGACTACTTGATATTCTCCTAAACTTCGTTCCCTTTGAAAACGCGCATTACAGATTCCCCAAAGACGACTTGATATTCTCCTAAACTTCGTTCCCTTTGAAAACGCGCATCACAGATTACCCAAAGACGACTTGATATTCTCCTAAACTTCGTTCCCTTTGAAAACGAGCATTACAGATTCCCCAAAGACGACTTGATATTCTCCTAAACTTCGTTCCCTTTGAAAACGAGCATTACAGATTCCCCAAAGACGACTTGATATTCTCCTAAACTTCGTTCCCTTTGAAAACGCGCATCACAGATTCCCCAAAGACGACTTGATATTCTCCTAAACTTCGTTCCCTTTGAAAACGAGCATTACAGATTCCCCAAAGACGACTTGATATTCTCCTAAACTTCGTTCCCTTTGAAAACGCGCATCACAGATTCCCCAAAGACGACTTGATATTCTCCTAAACTTCGTTCCCTTTGAAAACGCGTATCACAGATTCCCCAAAGACTACTTGATATTCTCCTAAACTTCGTTCCCTTTGAAAACGCGCATTACAGATTCCCCAAAGACGACTTGATATTCTCCTAAACTTCGTTCCCTTTGAAAACGCGCATCACAGATTACCCAAAGACGACTTGATATTCTCCTAAACTTCGTTCCCTTTGAAAAGGAGCATTACAGATTCCCCATAGACGACTTGATATTCTCCTAAACTTCGTTCCCTTTGAAAACGCGCATTACAGATTCCCCAAAGACGACTTGATATTCTCCTAAACTTCGTTCCCTTTGAAAACGAGCATTACAGATTCCCCAAAGACGACTTGATATTCTCCTAAACTTCGTTCCCTTTGAAAACGCGCATCACAGATTCCCCAAAGACGACTTGATATTCTCCTAAACTTCGTTCCCTTTGAAAACGCGTATCACAGATTCCCCAAAGACTACTTGATATTCTCCTAAACTTCGTTCCCTTTGAAAACGCGCATTACAGATTCCCCAGAGACGACTTGATATTCTCCTAAACTTCGTTCCCTTTGAAAACGCGCATCACAGATTACCCAAAGACGACTTGATATTCTCCTAAACTTCGTTCCCTTTGAAAAGGAGCATTACAGATTCCCCAAAGACGACTTGATATTCTCCTAAACTTCGTTCCCTTTGAAAACGCGCATTACAGATTCCCCAAAGACGACTTGATATTCTCCTAAACTTCGTTCCCTTTGAAAACGCGCATCACAGATTCCCCAAAGACGACTTGATATTCTCCTAAACTTCGTTCCCTTTGAAAACGCGCATTACAGATTCCCCAAAGACGACTTGATATTCTCCTAAACTTCGTTCCCTTTGAAAACGCGCATCACAGATTACCCAAAGACGACTTGATATTCTCCTAAACTTCGTTCCCTTTGAAAAGGAGCATTACAGATTCCCCATAGACGACTTGATATTCTCCTAAACTTCGTTCCCTTTGAAAACGCGCATTACAGATTCCCCAAAGACGACTTGATATTCTCCTAAACTTCGTTCCCTTTGAAAACGCGCATCACAGATTCCCCAAAGACGACTTGATATTCTCCTAAACTTCGTTCCCTTTGAAAACGCGCATCACAGATTCCCCAAAGACGACTTGATATTCTCCTAAACTTCGTTCCCTTTGAAAACGCGCATCACAGATTCCCCAAGACGACTTGATATTCTCCTAAACTTCGTTCCCTTTGAAAACGAGCATTACAGATTCCCCAAAGACGACTTGATATTCTCCTAAACTTCGTTCCCTTTGAAAACGCGCATCACAGATTCCCCAAAGACGACTTGATATTCTCCTAAACTTCGTTCCCTTTGAAAACGAGCATTACAGATTCCCCAAAGACGACTTGATATTCTCCTAAACTTCGTTCCCTTTGAAAACGCGCATCACAGATTCCCCAAAGACGACTTGATATTCTCCTAAACTTCGTTCCCTTTGAAAACGCGTATCACAGATTCCCCAAAGACTACTTGATATTCTCCTAAACTTCGTTCCCTTTGAAAACGCGCATTACAGATTCCCCAAAGACGACTTGATATTCTCCTAAACTTCGTTCCCTTTGAAAACGCGCATCACAGATTACCCAAAGACGACTTGATATTCTCCTAAACTTCGTTCCTTTTGAAAAGGAGCATTACAGATTCCCCATAGACGACTTGATATTCTCCTAAACTTCGTTCCCTTTGAAAACGCGCATTACAGATTCCCCAAAGACGACTTGATATTCTCCTAAACTTCGTTCCCTTTGAAAACGCGCATCACAGATTCCCCAAAGACGACTTGATATTCTCCTAAACTTCGTTCCCTTTGAAAATGCGCATCACAGATTCCCCAAAGACGACTTGATATTCTCCTAAACTTCGTTCCCTTTGAAAACGCGCATCACAGATTCCCCAAGACGACTTGATATTCTCCTAAACTTCGTTCCCTTTGAAAACTCGCATCACAGATTCCCCAAGACGACTTGATATTCTCCTAGTGTACCTAATGAAATCTTTATTCTCTCATCACAAGAGAGAAAAGCAAATTTTAGTCTTCCACAAAAATACATAGGTTATTGATAGGAGACGTATTACGATGCATTATGTTTAATATTTGATTGACTCTATTGGTGTCTGATAAGAAAATTAAATATATATAAATGCGCAAAAGTAAACAAATGAGAAAATTTTATTTTAAAATTGATCTAATGGTTCCAAGTCCTGACATCTACTCTAGATGACCTTGATACACATGATTTTCGATTTTTTTTTCAGATTCAAGATGGCGTAGAATCAGTTGATCATCTCCGTCTTCAGTTGTTCAACAAGTGCCGCAACACTGAATGTGGCGTCGGTTGGCTCAATTAGTAGCGAGTCAGGCTCGTGATCTGCACATTCCAGGTTCGAATCCCAACTATGCCAGCGTTGTGATTTATCTCCGCACAGTGATAAAGGGGACATCGATGAGCTTGGAAAGGGCGCCGTCCGTCGGATGAGACGTTAAACTGTGGCTCCGTGTGCGGGAGAGCCATACCCTCTTAACATTAAAGAACACGCTGTATATCTTGAACGGAAGATTACCATCTGTCTCCTAAAAGCTGTCCGGTGGCCCCCCTTTCCTCAACTTCTTAGATACCTTGGAATCCTTGTGACTTGGCAATGCTGACTCTGACTCTTAAGTCAACAGCATTTTTCAAGTATCGAGTTGAGTGAGTGCAATTCGGAAAGCTTCGAAGAAATTTAAGCTCCAATTTCCCTTCTGGTCTTTAAGAGTCATTAAGCACCTTTTGAATGTGTAGATCTGATGCATTCTCTCCGCTGCTTCCACTTTTATTGCAGCTGTTAAGGATCGTTATTCAAATAGAGGAAATGCGACACCGACCGAAACTTTTTTCGTTATGACTAGCAGAGAAATTTTAAACTGACTTTTCAGCGCTCCTTCAACGGAAGGTATCGGGAGCAGTGCAGCGATTACAAAGCCATTCCTTTCAATCCCAACTGTTGCTCTTGAACCCATTCTCTCTCTCTTTTGAAAGTGACGATGTCCTCTTGGCTGTCACAGTCAAACTGATGCTATCGAATGATATTTAAGAACCTCGCCACGGGGCAGATATCACGCTCGTGCTTTGTCGCGCTCTGGCAACAAAGGAGAAATACGGAACGACGAATTGTTGCGAGGATGTGAACAGGAGACACGTGCACAGGATTTTTATTTTGCTCTCGTGTTTCTTCCAGAGGCAAAGAGTAAAAAAGAAGCTGACCTTTCTTCAGCCAACAACAAATACGGGAGGTTACTTTATTGACTCTGTTTTATTATGTCGTATCGCACTAGTTGTCAAAAGAATCACACTGAAATGTGGCGTCGGTTGGCTCAATTAGTAGCGAGTCAGGCTCGTGATCTGCACATTCCAGGTTCGAATCCCAACTATGCCAGCGTTGTGATTTATCTCCGCACAGTGATAAAGGGGACATCGATGAGCTTGGAAAGGGCGCCGTCCGTCGGATGAGACGTTAAACTGTGACTCCGTGTGCGGGAGAGCCATACCCTCTTAACATTAAAGAACACGCTGGATATCTTGAATGGAAGATTACCATCTGTCTCCTAAAAGCTGTCCGGTGGCCCCCCTTTCCTCAACTTCTTAGATACCTTGGAATCCTTGTGACTTGGCAATGCTGACTCTGACTCTTAAGTCAACAGCATTTTTCAAGTATCGAGTTGAGTGAGTGAGTCATTAAGCACCTTTTGAATGTGTAGATCTGATGCATTCTCTCCGCTGCTTCCACTTTTATTGCAGCTGTTAAGGATCGTTATTCAAAGAGAGGAAATGCGACACCGACCGAAACTTTTTTCGTTATGGCTAGCAGAGAAATTTTAAACTGACTTGGCAGCGCTCCTTCAACGGAAGGTATCGGGAGCAGTGCAGCGATTACAAAGCCATTCCTTTCAATCCCAACTGTTGCTCTTGAACCCATTCTCTCTCTCTTTTGAAAGTGACGATGTCCTCTTGGCTGTCACAGTCAAACTGATGCTATCGAATGATATTTAAGAACCTCGCCACGGGGCAGATATCACGTTCGTGCTTTGTCGCGCTCTGGCAACAAAGGAGAAATACGGAACGACGAATTGTTGCGAGGATGTGAACAGGAGACACGTGCACAGGATTTTTATTTTGCTCTCGTGTTTCTTCCAGAGGCAAAGAGTAAAAAAGAAGCTGACCTTTCTTCAGCCAACAACAAATACGGGAGGTTACTTTATTGACTCTGTTTTATTACGTCGTATCGCACTAGTTGTCAAAAGAATCACACTGAAATTTAAAAAATTGGATTATTAATTTCTTTGCAAAATATATGTGTTAAAATGCTATCATTATAAGCAAAAGGAAATAGTTAAAACAGAATTATTCGGGTGGAAAATTTGCCGAAATATTTTTATTTCTCGGACACCTGGTGGAAAACAAAAAAGGTTAATAGGCAAAAAAAGAATTTCAATTAGGTTTCTTGCACTCAAAAGTGATTGAAAATGCTGCTTTAAAAATATAGCTGAAGTTCTCATTGTTAGAGAATGTATGGTGGAAAAAATTTGATATTTTTAAAAGGGAATAGAATTGGAAACCATGAAAAGAAATTTGAGAATAATTCTCACTTTCACACATGTACAATCTGCATGTCCAAATTGTATGTAGTATTGTACATTGTATGTAGTATGTAGTATTGTATGTAGTAATTGTACCAAATTGTATGTAGTATTTATATCAAATTGTATGTAGTATTGTACATTGTATGTCCCACAATGTACAATCTGCAGTCATCCAAATTGTATGGGAATTCAATCAGACTGAGGAATTTAGTTCTCCAAACACGTCTCTCCTATATAATAGTTGAATCTCTCATCTTGCAAAATACTAATTAGAGGGGGTTGACAATTCCTTCATCTAACCTCATCATCATGAATATAATTAAACACAAGATGCTGCGTAAATATCTCAAATCAAGCTTTCTGTTATCTTTCTTAAAAAGGTCAAGTTTTACTACCATGGCAAAAGGTACAGCGAATCAAATTATTATATAGCCAAAGATTGGTTTTTAGGAATATCCATTTATTTTTCCCTCATTTTACATAGGTTCTTTAGAATTTTAATTGCTCTGTTTTTAATTCCCACCGATTCCTCTTCCATCGTGTTCAATGAGGATATACTCACATTGGTCTTATTCTATGAAATATTTGTATTCCTCATAACACTCTTACAGCAATGTCTATCTCTTGTTTGCGTCATGGCGTCGTTAATTGTCACACAGTTAATCTGTCACCCACCTCCCAATATAATCAAACTTAGAAAAGATTAGTATTCTCTTTAGTGTTTTCAGATTACTGCAATGAATAATCTAAAATGTTTCAATAGTAAACGATTTATCTAAATACAATTATTCTAACCTCACTTTATCACACGTTTCAGAAAAACGCAGCTATTATTTTTGATTTGCTTGGCATTTTATTTTATATTAAAGTTGTTGTCTTTGTGGAACTGGACAATTTTTTTCGCCTATTCATTTTATAGGTTCTCGAAGGGTTTGGCGTCGTCTTGAAATTTTATTTCCTGAAATGCGAAATGACACATTCTTTCGTTTATGTTTACGTTTCGATGGATTTCCGGAAAATTTGACGGCTTAGGGTTTCTTTTTAACTTCCTGTTGTGTTTTGCTTATCATCTGCTGGTAATGGGGATTTGTACAGCAAGCAGTTGTTTCGTTGCAAATCCTCAACCAGCAGATGGATTGAAGCTTATCATCTGCTGGTAATGTGGATTTGTACAGCAAGCAGTTGTTTCGTTGCAAATCCTCAACCAGGATTGAAACGAGTAAGATGTTAACCGAACGCATAAGTTACGAAATTTTATCCTTCCTGTTCTTCACCGTCAATAAATGGAATTTTGTAAACAGAAAATCTGTTGCATAGCTCCCAAGATAAATAAAATGAGAAAATGCTAATGTCCGCTTTAGTGTCCCCCGATCACTGCAAATCAATTTAACTAAAGTTCCCCCCCCCCCTCCATCTTCCCAATAAAAGGGGTAATCAAAATCAATCATTTATCAAATAAAAATATATAACATGCATATCAACACTCTTTTCCTCCAAAGACGAGATAATGTTTTAGGAATAGCTCTTGTATATTTTGCTCTAAACATCTTATTATCCACAACTGAAGATCTCTAGCGCTTCAATTGTGGGAAATCGCCAAAAAAAATATATCTTCAGATCTGTTGAAACGTGTCCGCAAAAGAGGAATGCTGCAAGCAACGCAGTTGAGTTGGTCATCCCTCCACAAGACAAAACTTTTAGACAAGTGTCGCCACCATGTCCCGATCTAGGGGGGGGCATGCCCCTCCCCATCCCTTTGAGAATGCTGGTAAGGGTAATAGAGGCAAAAAATGATTAAACTTATGAGTTTCTCATGCATTTTTAAAGTTTCTTTTAAGATTTGTAAAACGGAGGGAAATGTTATTACTCTAATGGAAATCCAGTTGACTGCCACCTTCCTTATTTTTTTTTCTTGATGCCGGCCGCCACTGGCGCCATCAGGTAAGATTATTTTCTTTCAACCTCTTCTGAGATGAGGACGCAATCTTGTCTTCATTGCAACAAGACCCGCTATGCAAGGCAGCCACACCGGAAGGGGCCACGAAAATCACGTTTCTAACTGAAACTGTCACTGATTCGATTGCTCTACCTCTGAGAGAAAATTATTTTTTCACGCAGCGAGTTAAATGGTGAGATCAGAAGATCAGAAGATCAGAGACTCAAGGAAGATTCAGGAAGGATGTCTACTGGGCAGCAGTTAAGAAACAGATGGCAAGGCCATTCAGAGTGTTATACAGAGTGGCTCTAAGCTGTCTGACATATTTTGATATGCGATGATTTGTATAATAACTGGAGAACGTTGAAATGAAAAACATTACGTTTGTGTTCACAGAATTCAATTTTTATTTATGATAGATAACATCGTGAAGGTGGCTTCCTTGACTTACAGTGTCTTAGACGATCAACAAAATTATCAAAAACTTTGTAAAAAAATTTTGGTCTTGATCTATGAGAGCAATTTTAACTTTAATTACACGTTTCATGTCCTGTGTTGTATGGGGGTGATATCTGCATACTCGTTCTTTCAGATATCTTCATAGAAAGAAGTCTGGTATCGTGAGATCCGACGAATGTCTCCAAAACGTGAAATAACCTTAAGGAAGAGCCTCTCCATTGTGACTAAACCGGATTTAAAATGGCATCAGCTCCTCTCTTGCTTGCCGAGTGCTTACACATCCTAACCCGCACCACTTGGACTAGAGAAAATTACGAAATGTGTCAGTCTGCTCTGCGCACCTTTGCACAAGGTACGGCTCTATTGCACACGCTGCCACTGCTTAACATCCCACCCTAGAGACGGCGGAATTTATAATCTCCTAGGTGTTCACTGCCTCACCGAGGGCAGGTGAGAGTTAGCGGAGAGAAGTCTGATCACCGGCATAGTTGGGATTGGAACCTGGGAGCTGCAAATTAACTGGCCAACTTCCTCTCCATTGTTACATAACTAGGAATCTCCGAAATAAGAGAGTATAGTGTTATAAAAATGACATCGTGTGATTATTTACATTTAGGGACATATTTTGTAATAAATATTAATCATTCTCATATGTACTCGTTTACTAGAAATGAAATGAGCAATGTCTTGTGTATCAAGTGTAAACAAGAGATGCTTTAACTGTTGAGGAAAGATTCCTAGTTCTTAATGCAAATTATGAGGTAGTACAATTTTTATACGTATATCGTAAAAAATCTAAGGGAAAAAACATTGTATTTACGGCATACAGCAAGATGCACGTTTTGTCCATAAAAATGGTTCAAAAATATCCCCCTGCTTCCAATATGTGAAGTTTCGGATCTGCCGTTGGCCCTCCCCCGTCCCCGTAAATAATGCCGACAGCCATAACCACTGTTGCGTAACAATGATGAGGATGATTCTGTGTTGTGCTATGGACAATAAATAAAATCTTTTGATTTTACCGCTGATTTATTTTTCTCAACTGAAATTTGTGATAAACTCTAATTTGGGATTGAAAATCTCAAATACTAAAAAAATTGCCATTTTTTTCTTAATCCGTTTACTGAGCATCGTCGATTAACATTCCGCCACCACGGGAAGCGCCCTCCACGGGAGAGTGAAGAATCAAGGAACCGTTATAAATTTGTATTTTATGCACTATATTTGGAAAGTTATCTTTTTTATATTGTAATACTTTAATTGCAAATACAAACACAATGCTTTCCATCACGTGCTACTATATTTACCTACTAGAATTATCAGTGAAGGTCGATTCCATTTATACAGACTTACTGTATTATGGTTCCATATTAGTAGAAATAACATTAAACGCTTAGATGCATTAAAACGTTTCCTAAATATTCCCTGCTGAAATTGGAATGGATCTTTATATGCGGTGAAATACCGTAAATTATTTCAGATGGCACAAACTAGGAGCAACGCAGAAACAAAAAAATCTCTCTTCCTTTCTTTCTCAGGCATATTAAATGTGCACGTGTCAGCAATATAATACTGAGTGTCAACAATATAGTGCAGTGTAAATAATATAGCGCAGTGTCAACAATGTAGTGCAGTGTCAACAATATAGTGCAAGACGTGAGGAACATGGTGCAAGACTCAACAATATAGTGCTAACGAGTCAGCAAGAGGGGGAGATCTTGGCCACAGGTAAGGCATGGCTTTGAAATTCGTCTGAGAAGTCACTTTTCTTGGATCGCAAAATATCCAATTAAATTAGACGAAAAGCTGAAGAATTCGTTTTCCATTGAACTGCATCAGCATCACTTGAGAGAATGTCTAAAAATTCTTCCTAACAGCAGTCAAGAAAAAGACAGAAATTAAGTGAACAAGTCATCATGTTTCGTACAAAAATTCTCCTTTATAATATCTCCTCAAGTAAAAATAAAAACTCACGCATAAAAAAATGGATTTCCTTTATGTTACGAGAATTTTATTATTGAGCAAATAAAGATTAATTTTTTAGCAATATATTTGTCGATTCAAGTGATTACAAAAGCGTAAGAAACCTTTTTTACTGCACCGAACAAAGAATCGAATTGGAGTAGTCAAAGAATAATTCACTGAAAACGACACTCCAATAAAACTTAAAATTCAATACAACACTGAGCTGCTGAGAATATTTATAAAAAACGACATCTTCCCCAAGAGTTGCACGATATCGCTTTTCCTTTTCAGAATATAAGACTCTCTCGTCATATACAGCGTGCCTCCTAAAATTCCCACCATGCTATTGTCAATTTTTACGATGGCCTCCTTTTCACAGCTTCAAAGCAGAAAACAAGGTGATGAGATTGCTTTCTCTCCCTCGCTTCGCGGAAACTTTATCAGATCTCCTTTCCGACGTTTTTGCTGCCGCAGAACTAAAGCGAGCAAAAAAATGTGGCTCTGAGTAATCAATCATCTTACGAAAGTCGCGCTCTTCTCGCAAGGGTGAAAAATCTAAACGGAGAAGGTGTTTTCCTTCCTTGGCAGGTAAATATTTCCCCCTTGTTCTATCACCGAGAACTCTCCTTTCACGGCAGCAGCAGCAGCAGCAGCAGAGGGGTTTCGTTCTTCTCTCAGCCGTACTACGATGAAGCAAAGAGATGTAGAACCTGATGGAGTTTACCTAACTTAATAAGAAAGTGCAGCAGAGCTTCATTCTTCAGAAACGATGTTGTTTAAACTGCAGAGAAGGTGATGTTGTTAGGCGCTTGACGTCATTCAAAATAATATTGTCACGGGCATCGCGTGTCGCTCGGGACAATGATGTCACGCTCGTATTAAGTCCTAACGCCGCTCACTAAAAAGAAATTCCTTTGTCAGCCAGTAGCTGGCGTTGCAAGTTAAGTGCCACTGTTTTGTACGTGTCAGAAATTCATCACACGGTATTTCCCCGCATCCAATAAGAGTTTAGGAGAGCTTTTACGAATAAAGTAATAAGAAAATATTTTTCTCTCGAGTGCAATGAAACTGCCGAGTTGCGTATTTGAGGCATTCAGGAATTTAGAATGTCCTCCCTTTAATAATGCAAAGGTTATTGATCACACTGCCCGAAACGTATTCTGAGTTTCTCTTTTACAGAATCTTCGCGGAGAATAAGGCTGCGCAGTCTCCCCGGATCCCTGAATTTGCCTTCGTCGCTCCTTTCCATCTGAAAGCGTCCGACATCCGCACAGCTGTGCCCCAAAGGAAGACAAAATGGCGAAGCGCTTACACAGAATGAATCCGACGAAAATAGCTGACACTGCATTTCAGACTTTCTTCTTCTTTCTGCGTTTCAGTCTTTCTTTATCTTTCTGCATTTTACGCTTTCTTCATTTCAGCCAAACGTCATCTTCATTTCACCTATTCCCCTTCTTTCTTCATCTGCGGCATTTCTTCATTTCAGCATATCTTCATTTTTCAGCCTTAATTCATTTTTCAGCATTTCTTCGTCTTTCTACACCTCACCCTTTCTTCATTTCAGTCATTCTTCATCTTTCTTCATTTCACCCTTTCTCCATCTTTCTTCATTTCAGCTATTCTTCATCTTTCTTCACTTCAGCCTTTCTTCATCTTTCTGCATTTCAGCCTTTCGAAATTGACTCGGAAGTCATCAGAACTCCACGCTTCGGGGCTAGATGGGCAATTGATCATCTACTCAAAAGTCATCCATTAGGGTCAGATGTTTGGTGCTGTGTTTTTTTTTAAGATGAGGGTAAAAATCTTATTTGAATACTTTCGAACAAACATGAATAAGAGATGGGTTGGTTTGTGTTGTTTTATCTCTGAGGGTAACATCTTTGCACAAAATAGTATAAATGGTCAAGGTCACAAGGATCCCACGACCATAAATAGGTTAAACAACCACACCCAATGTGAAAATCCAAAACCCGTTTTGAAAGCGGGAAGATGTAAATGCTTTTTCAACATATATTTTTGCTGAATAATAACGATAAAAATTGAAATTATTTTTTGATTTTTTTCTGTTTATTTATCAAATATTTTTTGTTCCTTTCCTGATATTTATACGTCTTTAACGAAATATAAATGCGAGTTGCAGCCATAAGCGAGTTGTTACTCTTGTGGGTAAGAAATTCCATATTATATAAAGTATACAATATGGAATTTCTTAAAGAAAGTTAAAATGAATCCAAATATTATATAATTTATCAAGCTTCTTCATGCTGTGGAAATAAAAAAATAACATGATGATGATCCGTTTAATATTTGTCTGAGTGACCTTATTTTTTTTTACCTTAATTAAAAAAAATCCCCTCAGCTTTAGTTTATACATAATTAAGATTTCAAATGATTCTCTATTTGGTTCTATTAGAAATCAGATATTAAACTTTGTTTCCAGACTGAAATAGAAAGCTGTAACTGAACAGTCGAAAAAGATTTTAATGTTAGAAGCTAGCTTGGATACTTACTGTTGATAAGGAATGCTAAATTATACTTTTTTCTCCAATCACCTGTGTACCAATAATGCAATATTCTAAGTCGAAATGATAAACTAACTTAAATATCTAAAGGAAAAATCGAAACAGAAATAATGAAACACGGGAGAAAGAAACTATAGACGTATTTTTACACGTTCAACACCAAGAGATAAATACATTGCACGTCCAGATATTAGAAAACATTACAACTGTAGTTTTGATTTCAATATTATATGATAATAAAATCAATTAAAAAATTATTTAAAATAAATGTGAGACAATACCAGAACGAGTTCAGGTAAAAAGTGACACAAAAATAGAATTTTTAACTGAAGAGTTGTTCCATATTTTGAACACAAAAAACATATTTCTTTAAACCTTTTTTTAAAGCTATTAGGATTTCTTTCCATTCTTAAATCTAACTTCAAGCTATTAAAAATCAAGTGCCAAATATATAAAAAGTATTTTTGAGGTAGTGGTGCATGAAATAAAAAGCCAGATTTTCTAGAATTATACGGTAAATATGAATTAACCATCCAGTGCGGATTTAAATATAAAAATAACAATATTTAAATATTTAATATAATAATTAGGCACATGAATATGCCTAATAAAATAAAAATGATCACTATTAATTAAATTTACAGTAGAAAAGGTGTTTATGTTATAAACAAATTTGTAGATTTTTTCATGAATATGAGCAAGTTACTTAAATTAATTGCCCTCATAGTCACCACCCTAACTACAAATCCCACATTATACAACAGAGAACACCTATGTATAATAAATATACAAAATCTTCATGCAGGCATGGACTGTGGAGGTCCAACCAGACTGTGTAATTTTCCTCTACCACCATGTCTGTTCTGAGCTACTGTCGTGCTCACATTTTGTGTGAAAATGTGGACACGACGTGCTGATGATGGCAGAGGCACGTCCGCCATTTTTACAAATTAACAGTGTCCACCATTTTCGCTCGGCACTCGATCACGAAGGAAGATGCCGTCTCCAGCGTTGGAATTCCACCCGTGGTAAGCGTGGGTCCCGGATGAGGGAGCTTACGTGACCTGCAAACAGCGTAAACAAGCACCATCTGGGCTCGAAAGATTCGTACTTCGACGGCAGACGCCAATGACAGAGGGCCACGATTCCGCAGATGGTGACCTTCAGCCTTGGCTGGAACGTCGCTGCAGTAAGAGGGACAAGTGAGAATGCAAGAGAGCTGCAGTAAGAGGGACAAGTGAGAATGCAAGAGAGCTGCAGTAAGAGGGACAAGTGAGAATGCAAGAGAGCTGCAGTAAGAGGGACAAGTGAGAATGCAAGAGAGCTGCAGTAAGAGTGCTGCAGTAAGAGGGCTGCAGTAAGAGGGACAAGTGAGAATGCAAGAGAGCTGCAGTAAGAGGGACAAGTGAGAATGCAAGAGGGCTGCAGTAAGAGGGACAAGTGAGAATGCAAGAGAGCTGCAGTAAGAGGGACAAGTGAGAATGCAAGAGAGCTGCAGTAAGAGGGACAAGTGAGAATGCAAGAGAGCTGCAGTAAGAGTGCTGCAGTAAGAGGGACAAGTGAGAATGCAGTGCAAGACTCGAAATCGGCCATACGACTGCATGAAAGAAGCAAAGCGGTCTGTTGAGGTGCCAGGTTGTTGGACGTTGTGCTGGAGCGTGCTGCCTGATGACAGCAACGGTGTTTTTCTCGCCCACATCATTAGAGAGGTAAGGGATCAAATTTCTCTGATCTGTTGTCTGTTGTCTGAAGTCAGGTAGTTTAAAAGTGTCGCTGCCACGTGCCTCGAGAGAGCCTTTGGAGCCGTTGATGTTCCCGGCTCCGCACGAACATGTGCTTAGACTGTGCGAGTGAACTGTTCGGCCCAGGGCGGTGGAACGTTTTGGAAAGTCGAACAGCGCTGAGTTCGCTGATGGGAAATTCCCTGACAAAATGTGTCAAGCAAATGTGTTCTTCTATTAAAATGTCTTTTGAAGTTTTGCCAATGAAGTAAGATAAATAAATGTGTTTTTATATTTAAGCAATTTTTGTTGAAGTGTATTAATGTGTAATATTCCTGGATCGAGATTACAACGCTGTTTTTCCTAGCCCCTCCTTTTTTTATATGATAGCCCCTAACGTCAATCAACAACCCCAAAATACAAAGGGTGGTTATGACACTATATCTGCTGCATCTAGCCACGCACACCAATTCTAACAAGGTCCTATTTGACATTGCCCATCGTGTCCTAGGTCTCCCCCTTTTCCTGAAATCTTTAGACACACTGTTCATAATCCTGTTTGCCAATCTGCAGCTATTCATACAAACAACGTGGTAAAACCAACGAAGTCTCTCTCTGCACAATATGCTGCTCAAAAGAGGATGATGACTCCTTCTTCTAACCTCATCATTACTTACAAAATCAAACTACCTAATGCCCAAGATACTGAGTAAGCATCTAGAATACAAAGTCATCAAGTTTCTTGTTAAACTGCTTACAAAAGGTCCACGTTTCGCTATCATACCTAACCTTAAAAAGAACCAAACTACTATAGACCCTAATTTTAGTCTTTAGGTGATGCCTATTTTTCCACATTCTTCATAAATTCTTAAAAGTCCCAGCGGCAATCCCTATTCTTCTATTTATCTCATGCCGCACATCACCAGTATCTCTTACATAGCTCCCAAGATAATTAAACTGAGACGCTTGCTCAATAGCACATCCATTCAAAGCAACTGAAGCACCATCTGCTACCAATTTTCATTACTTTAGTTTTTTCTCTGTTTATCATCAAACCTCCTCTATTACCAGTCTCATGAGCAGCCCTAATGTACGAATTCATCTCATCAACATCATTAGCCAACAGGACCAAATCATCTGCATAATCTAAATCTGAATTGTTGATATCTCTAGATCATTTAAGGCCAAAATATTTCCTTTGACGTGAATTTCGCATAACATAATCAATAACGAAACTAAAGAGAAAAGGAGGCAAAATGCATCCTTGTCTAGCTCCACCAGTAATGCTAAACCAATCACTGCAAGACATATCAAATCTCACACACACCTCAGTGTTATTATAAAGAGCTTTCATCACACTAACTGACTTATCAGGTATTCAATATGATCTAACAATCAACCACAAATAATGTGGATCAACAAAGTCAAAAACCTTTTTGAAATACATAAAGCTAGCAACCACAGGTTTCTGAAACTCTAAATATTTCGCAAGAATCTGTATAAGTGAAAATATTTAATCAATACATCCCCTACCACTTCTGAATCCATACTGTTCATCACGCAGTTGTCAATCAACCAAATTCTTAATTCTATTAAGTATAATCATGCAAAGAACTTTACCTGGAACTGAAAGTAAACTAATTCCCCTATAATTATCACAAGAATTGCGATCACCTTTTTTAACAATTGGGATAATGATAGCTCTAGTAAAATCCTTAGGAACAACACCTTTATCATAAAAATATTCATAATTTCAGTCAGCCATGTGACAACACAAATGTTCCCGGCTCCAAGCATTTCGGTGGTGATTTCGTCCACCCCTGGGAATTTATGCAGTTTTAATTTAGAGATATCCAATGCTACTTCGGAATGTGATATAGGGCCATCGTTAAAGCCAGTAATGCATCTATCCTCATTACAAACAATGGGAGTGGAAATAATCACATTATTTAGAACATATCCGAAATTCTCAGCCCACCTAGACATTACATAATCCTCACCTTCAACCACCTTGCCATTCCTCAATCATCCATCCTTCAATCTCTGTGTACCTGTTCGTTTCCTCCCACATAAAACATTAACAATCTGGTACAATCCCCTGCTGTTGTGCTGTCTAACTGCTTCCTCTGCTTTGTCAGCCAAGATATCAAGCCAAAGATTCTTATCAGCTGTTAACTGATCCTTTACCCGGTTATTAAGCTCGTTGTAATGCCTTGTTAAAACTAGTAGGATGTTGATTCATATTAATCCTGGCACTTCCTTTTTCCAAAAATAAGTTTTATAGCCTTATCACTCAAATAATTTACTTTTCTCTGTTCCCTTTTACCAAAAGAGTGTCATAATGAACTAAATAGCCTATCATGGTATGCTTTGGCTACATCTGGATCTTTCACACCTTCAGTATTGAAGGTAAGTTTCTTAACCTTAGCACATTTCTTAAATTTCAGCTGCAAGACACTTTTGACCAGGTAATCGTCAGACCCAATTTCGGTTCCCTTGTATGATCTGGTATTCTTAACTGTACTGGCCTATTTGCTGTTAATAAAATATAATCTATCATATTCCTGTGCAAACCATCAGGTGAAACCCATGTATATTTATATATGTCCTGGTGTTTATTGTATGTGTTAGTTATTCGCAAACCATTATGTTTACTTACTTGTAGGAGATTTTCCCCATTGCCATTGGAACACCAATACCAAAGGGACCTAAAACTCCTACCCAAAGGTCAGAGTCAGTACCAACTTTAGCATTGAAGTCACCTAGAACAAGAGAAATATCTCCTTTCTTCACAGAAGTCGAAATATCCTGAAGCTGGCTGGAAAATGTATCCTTCTTGTTCTCATCAGAGTCCTCTGTGGTGGGCATAACATATAGATGACATAATGCAGATAACTATATGTTATCTGTATGTCCTCTATATATTATGCCCCCTACAGAGGACTCTGATGATATAACAACAGATGACATTGAAGTCTTTAATTTTTGTTTTAAAATTTTCTTTTAGAAATCTTTCATTAATGAAGTTATATCGTAGAAGAGCATCACAGCCGTGTCTGCTTCTCAGCAGACACGGCTGTGATGAAAGCTTTTAAGAATTACTGTGTAAGATCCTGTGTAAGCATCTAGATGATTATCTTGGGCATCTAGTTAGCCTTGGAGACTACACCTTGGAGATGCTTTCCATCCTCCCTCCCTGAAAAGAGATCTTTAAAGTTATTTTTAAGTATCTCACCTTTACCTGTCCATCTGGTCTCTTGCAAGCCTAGAATATCTAGGTTATAATGCTGGAATTCCTGCGTGAGGACATCAAGCGAATAATCTCTATGTAATGTCCTCACGTTCCACGTTCCTGGAGAGAGAAAATGATTAGTAGGATTTTTAAATAAATTAGGTTTATTGAGATTGGTAGGGCCAACAATATCAAACAGCCCCCTGATCGCAGGCATGGGACAAAGACCTGTTCCTCCTCTGCTAAAGTCTAAAGTCACCGATGCTGATAGGAACTTCAGGCACCACCTTTTCAAGTGGACATTTTCAAGAGCCATATGGCCTGCCTGAGACACATTACTCCAGTTTAGGTTTGACGATGCCCAACTAGATAAGCAAGGTTCAGGTACCTGCGATGGCCTCTGATTAGGATTATCCACAAGCTGATATGAAGTATCCCATGCCTCTGTTCACTTAGAGCTGGCAACCCAGAAGCAAACAGAAAACACAGCGGCAGATTCTCCCTCAACAGAGGCCCACCAGTGCAGCAAGTCCAGGATCCATAATCAAGCTCAAATCCATAAACAAGTCCAGTCTAGTAGGTATAAATGGTCAGCACCAGGACCCTGTGAAGCTGACCATTCCTCAGCAAGGTTGAAAAAAGAAAGAAAAATAGTGGCAATAGATGATCAGATCAGTAGACCATACTGAACTGGCAGCCCTCCCCTTCCGTTCCTTTCCAAAAGAGAACATATGTTGTGAAAGGTGCTAACGGCTGCAACATGAGAAGGCGGGGTCGAACATGGGTGCCAGACCCTGGGGATAATCACTGGGGATTGGTACACAGCTCTACTTCCAGTTTATGCCTAGCTACCATTTACAGACCATGTATAACAAAGCATGATCAGAACCCTTTGAGGAATAAATTTCTTTTAAGAATAATATCTGTACAACACTACTAATCTAGGTTATCTAGTTAAGCGATTTACATGAGTTTTCCATTTCAAATTCTGATCTATAGTTATACCCATGTATGTAAAGTTACTCACTTTTTTTATAGATGGACAATCACAATAGAATTATCGCAATTCATAAGATATTTAAGGTTATGTCTATATCACTTTCCAACAAATTTATTCAAATTCAAATTTATTTTCAATAAGTATTATCTATAATTATATTACAAAAAAAATCCCACTAAGCCGAAGCTTATCAGCGGGAATGTACATATATGTTTTTACAGATATGATCTAGATTGCCTCAGTAGTACAAAAAATGAAGGAGAGAAAAAAAGGATAAATGAGAAAGAAAACTAAATAAGATAAATTTTGTTTTATGGACATTTAATTGTATTTTACTTGAAAAAAACCAGTAAAGAATATCTTGTAGTTCTTGTTTAACTTTAAGCTGTAGTTCAGTTCTCTAGCAATATATAAAATGTCTGCATCGTCTGCATAACACGTTTGTGAACCATGCAACTTTAAATTGCAAATCGTTGAAAAAAAACTAACACAACACAGGGCCTAAAATAAATCCCCGTGGAACCTCTTTACCAGCAACCATGTAATCACTTATTTTAGATTCTATACAAACAGTTTGTTTTTCATTTTTCAAGTAAGACTTTTAACGACCAGCTTTTAACAGACCAATCAAAGCAAATACCTTTTATACTACTTATATAAAGTTAACCAATGTTTTCCAGCTTATTATTTTATGAAGAATACGATGATTCCAATAATTTTGTCTTCTTTACTGTCAGTAGTGTCAAGAATATTGACATCTACAGGAACAGTACAAGTAATATTATATTCATCTTAGTCAATTATTTCTCAAATTTCTTCTCCTTCTTCGATAAATTACACAGTACACAAACACTGCAAGAAAAACTAGGGAACGAAACAGATGCATTACTTCCATCTATAGTAAATGCACAGATTACCTGCAGAAATAGACTTCAACAATTATTAAAATCATCTGAGAAAAAAAATCATTTCCGCTAACGCGTCGGGAATCGAACCCTCAACTCTCTAGATACGTGCTAGAGTGATTGACCTCCTCATTAACCTCTAAATCATTAGCACCAATTGGAAAAGTTTCCTCTCCTGAAGTATAGATGGCGCAAGGTCCGCCACATCTCAGTGAAAGATTTATAGGTCTTATTCTGGAAGGTTTTAGCGTCTGATTCGTGGTGTAACGGTAGAGCGCTCTGGCATGTATGTAGCGGGTTCGATTCCCGCTGGGTCAGCTATAATTTGTTTTCCAGATCTTTTTAATAAAAAAAGATGCGTTATTTATTTCTTCAAGCTAGAACTGGTTGCAGTATGATATCTGCCATGCATGTCCATAACACGAAAAAGGTGTTCAATGTCCTACACGAAAATGAAACATTTTTACAGAAGATTAGAATATCGAATATAGGAAACATCAATCAATAATGATGAGGTAACTGCAGAAGATTTCTTACTGGCATTTCGCAATGCATCTGTTCGCATTGGCCGATAGAGACACTTGTACGCGTTTAGCTGAGCTTAGCGATTCTACCATGAAAAGTGCAGCAGAGCGGAAAAACTTTTGAAGGACATTTCCAAGTGACAGCATGACTCGGAAACTGCATACTTCTAGTTGGTTGAATTGGAATTGGATAGATAATCGACTAAGGTCTTTAAGTAGAACTTCGCAACCTTCATCAAAAGAATATTGAGCAGGATATTTTGTAAAAAAAAAAAAACGTAAATATATTTGTGATGAAAATTGCGACTGCCTCAAAACAGGTCTTAGGTATCCTTTGATGAGTTCGCGTCGGATTCAGCTGTTCCGAAGATCTGCCACCATTAACTGAATCGTATTCACAAATTACAATATTATTTCAGGAGAGTTCTATCTATACAATATAACTCTAAATGTAATTATTTTTGGAATTTCTTTTTGTGACCTAGAATTATTCGATGGCGTTGGTTTTTCACATCCAAAGCTCGAAAATCAATTCACTGTGGAAATTGATTCTCAAGACATAAAAGTTTATTGAAAGACCATAATTCGCCATCTTTCCAATGTGACTATTATGTAAAAATAAAAGGACTTTCCAGTTAAAATCGCCATGTAAAAAAGCAGCTGTCTCCAAGAAACTATGGATCGAAAAGGAATTCAGACTAACAACTCTTACCTTGTATCAACTGGATATTAAGTGTTGGGTTTGTTTGGTTTACTTCTTAGCATCATGTTTTGCTCACAGTGAGCTGATTTCCAAGTCACAAAAGACCCCAAGGGCTCAGAGAAAGTTGGGGGAAGGAGACCCAGTGGAGAGCAGTTAGTAAACAGATGGGAGCCTCTCGCCATTGCCATCCAGTGTGTTCTTTAACGTGCACAGGGATGGCTCTTCTCACATGGGGCCACGGATTTACGTTCCATCCGATGGACGGTAGCCTTTCCAAAGCCGATCGGTGTCCTCTTTCTTTTCAAGGCAAGGTGGGGATTTAAAGGAGAAGGAACTGAGTGCAAAGCACGTAGAGTGTTTTCTGCTCTTTTTTTTAAGTATGTTTGCGAAATAGTATTTTTTCTCATTCACTTTCAAATGGCATACGCCATGAATTATCTACATTTTTTTGTGTTAAGCAAATCATTTGCTTGGTTTCATAAAATATTAGTTGTCTTAAAAACTCTTATTCTCAGTGCTTCACATAAAAATTGATGCGTATGTAATAAACGCGTTGCATTTTTGTGGTCACCCCCTCATTCAAAGCGATCGTAAATTCTGGATATATTGCGCAGTTAGCAACTTTCATTTCCATTGATTGTATGTTTGTGATGTATTTGCCCTAACTGAGGCAGGGAACAGCAATGACTTCTGTTTTCGTAGAGTACACCCTTGTATGAGAAGGACCTTTACAAATGAGGAATAGTTTCTAAGACTCTTCCCTGTCCTACATGTTGCAAATTAAGAAAAAAAGATAATGTGAAGCCACTGCTCTTTTTTTTAATAATTATTCCATTCAGGGAGTTACAGTAAAGCCAAGGTACAGGTAATTTTGATATATTTTAAATGTTCAAGTGAACTGACATTTGAGAATTTAAATGATTCAGATTAAATGATTAAATGATGAGAACACAATGATTGATATTTGAGAAATCAAAAAGCAATATTAAGGATAGTTCAAAAATAGAAACATGTTTACAGGAATTGTAAATTGTTTGATACATAAGATAACAAAATGACAAGTTGCACAGATGAAGACAAACATATAAGATGAAACAAAATAAGAAACATAGTAAGATCAGAGGGAAGAAAAAAGAAGGTATGCCCAGTTATTAATTAAACTTAAATTAACTTAGGTGTTTTCTGCGCATTTTAACGTAAAAGCTTCTAAATCAGATGATTGATTTGTTGGAAAAAATTGTCAGAAAAAATTACAGACCTTGCCATTTCCGGAAAATTGATATTTTCTCAGGATTCCCCAATATGAAACAGAACAATATATGCGATACTATGACACACTTATAATTAAAAATTCCTTCTCTTTTACTTTGAACTTGCATTGCTGATTGTGCTATAAGTGAGCTGCAGATGTAGAAAAATATTTTTGCTCTTACCAATCATCATCATCATCCTCAAGCAGCCATGGACTACGGAGGTCCAACCAGGCTATGCAGATTAGTTCTCCAAGCAAGTCTGTCCTGAGCAACATTTGCTGCATCCGGCCACTGCACACCAATTCTAACAAGGTCCTGTTTGACGTTGTCTGCCCACCGCATCCTAGGTCTCCCCCTCTTTCTGAAGCCTTTAGACACATTGTTTATAACCCTATTCGCCAATCTATGATTATCGATACGGGCAACATGGTCAAACCAGCGGAGTCTCTCTAAGCACAAGCTGCTTAAAGGAGGTTGCCGACTCCTTTGCCTAACCTGATCATTAGTTACAAAGTTAAACCACCTAATACCCAAGATACCACGTAAACATCTAGAATCAAAAACATCTAGTTTCCTGTTATCTTGTTTACAAAGAGTCCAAGTTACTAACCCTAGATAACTAACCCTAGAAAGAACCAAACTATTATACAGTCTAATTTTAGTCTTTAGGTGTATACGCCTATTTTTCCCCACTCTCCATAGATTCTTAAAAGTCCCGGCAGCAATCCCTATTCGTCTGTTAATTTCATGCCGCACATCACCATTATCTGTTACATAGCTCCCAAGATAATTAAACTGTGACACCTGCTCAAGACTGCAACCATTCAGATTAACTGAATCACAGCCTGCTTGACCAATTTTCATCGTTTTAGTTTACTCTCTGTTTATAACCAAACCTACTCTACTACCAGTTTCATCAACAGCTCAAATGAAAGAGTTCATCTCATCAACATCATTTGCCAAAAGGGCTAAATCATCAGCATAATCTAAATCAGAAATTTTCGTATCTCCAGCCCATTTAAGGCCAAAATCTTTCCCTTGAAGTGAATTTCGCATAACATAATAACCAAGCTAAAGAGAAAAGGAGACAAAATGCACCCTTGTCGAACACCAGAAGTAATGCTAAACCAAGCCTTACCAACTCTCACACACGACTCAGTGTTATTATAGAGAGCTTTCATTATGTTAACTAACTTGCCTAGTATACCATATGATTTCACAATCAACCACAAATTATGACGATCAACAGAGTCGAAAGCCTTTTTGAAATCAACAAAGCTAGCAACCATAGGTTTCTGAAACTCTAAACATTTCTCAAGAATCTGCCAAAGTGAAAATATCTGATCCACACATCCCCTACCACTTCTGAATCCACATTGCTCATCAGGCAATTGCCTGTCAACCAGATTCTTAATTCTATTAAGCACAATCATGCAAACTTTACTTGGAACAGAGAGTAGGCTGATACCCTTATAGTTATCACAAAAACGGCGATCACGTTTTTTGAAAACAGGGATAACAATAGCTCTGGTAAAATCCTTAGGAATCATGTCATTATCATAAAAGGTATTCAGAATTTCAGTCATCCAAGTGATAACCGAAACATTCCCAGCTCTAAGCATTTGATAAAATATTATGCTTCACACCTTTTAAATCTTCTGAAAACCTTATCAGCGCCCTCTAACGGTGGAAAAATTTGCAAATTCAAAAATTTCAAACAAATATTGCAAACTATGTATTTAAGCTAGAAATAGCCAAAATAACTTTAGATTGCGTAATAGGAACAACATTATCGCAAACAATGGGAGTAGAACTACCCACATTGTTTAGAACATCACTGAAATGCTCAGCCCACCTAGCCATGAGAGAATCCTCACCTTCTATAACCTTCCTTGTTTATCCTTCAATCCCTGTATACCTGTTCGTTTTCTACCACACAAAACACTAACTATCTGTCACAGCTCTCTGCTGTTGTGCTGTCTGTTTCCTCAGCTTTGTCAGCCAAGCCATCAAGCCAAAGATTCTTATCAGCAGCTAACTGATCCTCTACAAGTTTATTAAGGTCTCTGTAATGCTTTCTATTCGGACTAGTAGGGTATTGATTAAGGACATTCCTGCAGTTCTTTCTTTCTGAAATAAGCTCAAGTGCCTTATCACTCAAATAATTCTGTCTCCTCTGCTCCTTTTTCCTAAAAGAGTACTGTTAGTTTCCAAAAAAGCCTGTTTAAAACGGTCCCATTCTTCCTCAACTTCAGTAATAAACAATGGAGGTCATTAATTGATATTTACCCTTGCTATTTTTATCTCGTTTTCATTGAAAACGAGATAATAGTTTCGCTCTGTCGTCTGTCTGTCCGTCTGTATACATCGAACTTTTTTGTATGTAGAGAAAATTAAAAATTATTCTTCTGTTGGATAGGTATTGATGAAATATTACGATATGCGCTTTCCGAATCTCTCTAAATCTATAATACGCCGTCTAGCGGTGGAAAAATTTGAAAATTCCAAAATTTCAAACGAATATTGCAAGCGATGTATTTATGCTAGAAATGTGACATTTTAGCGGTGAAATGTGAAGGTCACGAAGTTGCCATTGCAAGCAATGAGTTGACTTCTAAGACCCAGAGGGGATGGGAAAACACAACTTTTTAGTTTTAGCACATAATTGTATGCTTTTAGAGATTAATGGAAAATTCTTTTTGGGTTAGGTAGGAATTGATAAAATATTATGCTTCACACCTTTTAAATCTTCTGAAAACCTTATCAGCGCCCTCTAACGGTGGAAAAATTTGCAAATTCCAAAATTTCAAACGAATATTGCAACGATGTATTAATGATAGAAATAGGAAATTTTGTTGGTGGAATGCGAACGTCATGAAGAGTCCATTGGAAACAACGAAAATGATAATTAGTAAACTCTTTTTTAATTTGATGAAATATAATGAAATATTATAATTCGCATTTTTCAAATACTTTGTAGTGTTAATATATATCATTATAGATCATTGAAATGATGAAATGGCAGAGCTGTGATTGAGTTTTACAAATAAAATGTATAGAAGAGAAATTTGAAAAATTAGTAGTAGATTTTTTAGAGATATTCTACTGACAGCAATAATCTACCCACTCTTCTGAGAGAGGTGTAGGGAATACAAACTTTTTAGATTTAAGAATTAAAAGACAAATACTTTTTATGTTGTATAATTACTAATAGAATACTATTTGCAATTTTCCCATCATCCGCTAGCTCAAATTAAAACTTTTAAGGAATGAAACAATAGGTAAAGGAAACACTTCATTCTCTTTGAAAACGAGATTCTCATATCCGCCAGAAGCGACATGAATTCTTCTAGTTTTTACTTCTTTTTAGCATAGTAATTTATATTGTTTTCTGCTTTTCTCTTTGCAGTGTAATATCGCATAATTTTCTGCAATCTCACTTGAACGTAGTCTTGTGGCTGACATACATTCAGTGCAATTCTGAAATTTCTTTTCACGTGTATAAATAAAGAGAAAAAAAATAATTGTTCGGCGAATCATTGCTCCATCTCTCGTCGAATTCTGTGTCTGAGAAAGGTCACGTGATCCCTTCTGGCAACATGCAGTGCACGCATTCAATACACGAGTCCCTGGTAGCACTTAAAAGTGCGGTTGCTGTTCGCATGAGAGTCACGAGCCGTCGAAAGACCTCCCTCGCTCTCCTCTGCCAAAAGAGAGCATCTCTGCGACCTCCCACTCACTTGAGTAGCAGCCGAAGCCACTTTAGGTGAGTGGAGGAGAGGAAAGTTTCCTACCAGGTGGCGCTAAAATGAAATGAAGTTGTCATCGGCTTTTGTAAACTTTGAAAGAGTTGGGCATTCACTTTTTCGGAACCGTTCCCTGTGCATGGAATAATGCCGATAGATAAAGATGAAAAGAAGGGGAAGGATTCTGCCGTTTGTCAATAGCTACGAAGAATGGGAGCTTTGAGATCATCATTCTCTCTGCAATGCAACAGGCGACATGTTGATGACTATATTCGACAGCACAATCCATTGGGTATAATAAGCGCTTCCATATACTAATAATCGCAAAGACCTCAAGGACTAAGAGATGGTTGGAGGAAGGGTTAGGGGACAAATGGAAGCCTCCCGTCAGGGGAACTGCAGATTATGATCCTCCAATACAAGTGGCATATCCTGGATAACAGACTAAGGCATGCAACCAGAGATTGACTTGTGACGAAACACCATCCAGAATCCCGTTCTGGTATCCTTTCTTGTAAGAATGCAAATGAATCCGTCGGAATTTTGCTTTCAAAGTACAGTGGTGGCAAAAAGTCCCGAACACACCTACGTTTTCGCATGTGTTTGTGCTTCAGTTAATTTCTATTCACTAAATTAGCAACTACATAAAACTTTTATTATGCACATGTGAAATATTTTGACCCGCTGTTCTATTTTTCAGTTTTCAAGTGTGTTAAATATATCTTCAGATGTTTTAAAAAAATTTAGCTACAAAAACAAGACGATACAGGCTGTCGTTAGAACCAGTCAAGTGCTCTGTAATATTGACCTGTCACAAATGAGTAACCCTAGAACTGGGTTGGGTTGATTGGGTTGTTTTACCTCTGAACGGCACTTTTCTGCACACTATGGGCTAAATGACAAGGTCACAAGGACCCCGAAGTCTCAGAGAAGGTTGGGGGAGGGGACCCACTGGAACAGCTGCTGGAAGACAGATGGTAGCCTCCCATCAACACCATTCAGTGTGTTCTTTAACATGCACAGGATATGGCTCTCCCGCACACGGGGCCACAGCTTAACGTCCCATTCGAACGGACGGCGGCCTTTCCAAGCCAATCAGTGTCCCCTACTGACCGTGGGCAGGGAGGTTTGCGGAAATAAGTCTCAACACTGACCCAGCTGGGACTCGAACCTGGGAACTGCAGATTACGAGCCTAGCGCGCTACCGACTAAGCCCCTCCCCCCGCCCTCCCTAGAACTGGGATCTTTGGCTTTACTACATGTTACAATGCACTTTAAAACTGAATTTGTAGAAGTGTGCAGTTGAATACTGCATTCAGCATTTTGGGCAGTGTTAATCGATAACAATTAAAGGGAAATTATAATTTTTGCCTCAAAATCAGAGATATAAAATAATTTATCTGAAGGAAGAAAGTTATTCTTTGCATCAAATCGCTACTAAAGTGTCGTGTGGACTTTCTATCTATAAATAAAAAAATAAATACCCCCTCAAGCAGCTGCTTGCCACAGAGGTCTGACAGGAGCCTGTCAGTTTATATGCCACAGTAGAAGATCTGAGAGGATGGCAGGACCTCAGCAGAAAAACGACACATACATCCATGCCTTACCCGGGGCTCGAACCCAGGTCCCTTAGACCAGTAGCCAAGCGCGCTAACCACTCGGCCATGGGACGGCTACTATAGAAAATATTCTATCTATAGAGAATATTAAATAAGACATTCCGAAACTAGATCTGCTGATAATAAGGAAATTGGCAACCTAGGAAAACAACTTTAAATGTTGACAAGCATTGCACTTTTGAACCGAAAGCTCAAATCACCACAACTTTTGAAAGAATAGACTAATGGAAGCAAATGCCAATGAGGGCTCAAGAACTGTAAGAGGAAGACTCAGAAATAAATTGCCCAGCTCGTCCAAGAACCTAACTAACAAATTTTCAATGCAAGAAATGATTATAATTGGCAAAGAAGCATACACTGGAAACTGTTGTGAATTGAAAAAGTTATTTTTAGAGATGAACGCCAACCTTGCCTTCTCGTAACTCAGAGTAAAGCCTACTTTAAAAGATTAGCTCATGAGAAATTAAGTTACTGTAAATGCGTTCATTCCGTGGACGAGTGGTTAGCATGCTTGGCTACTGAGCAAAGTGACCTGGATTCGACCCCAGCGGAAAGCATGGCGGTTCCTATTGTCTTTCTGCTGAGGTGTCGTCTTCCTCACAGATCTTCTCTATGCCGTATTAAAATGTCAAACCTTTGTGGAAACAGCTGCTTGAGGTTTTTTTAAGTATCTTAAAGATACTGCAAAACATCCAACCAGAATCAGAGTATGGGGTCCATGTCCCGTCAGGATGTCGAAAAGAAATAGTGAATAGGGCTGTTTAGAAATACCGAATATGAAACTGTTGCTGACCCCCAGAGATCTCTTTGGTGATGAACCTTGGATTCTTTCAAAGAGTAACCCTCCTTGACACCATGCGAAGGTAATTCAGAAGTGGGTAGCAGTTCACACTATTAAACGATGGAATGGCCTGGACAGTCTCCAGGCCTTGATACTGTCTAGTACTTATGGTATAGAATTAGTTACGAAATTTCCAAGAAGAGACTTTGAGAAAAGCTTGAGTTAACTGATGCTTTGCTTTTTTCTGCTAACCATATTATTGCAGAACACCTACTTCTGAAATTCCTGCATTCCATGCTAAAAATATTTAAAGAGGTGATTAAAGTATATGTTATCCAACAAAATATTTATTTTAAAATGTTTAACATTCTCATTAACATGCGTAACAATTACTATATAATGATTAAAATAAGTACAATAATAAGAAAATATTTCACGCAGTTTGCTATTCTTATCATACCATATCGCAATTTACGTTTTACTGCATTCGGTAATCATATCTCTAAAACCGTTTAACATAGGAAAAGACTAAAAATAGTTTTGAAATTAACATAAAAATTATGTATAGTGAATGATAAAAATTATACATATTTAATAATTCCTTGATTAGAAATCAGTATGAACAATCGAAACAAGCAAAAACACAAACGTGTTCAGGACATTTCGCCACCTCCGTATTATTTTTTCATAGCATTTATTATTTTTTGATCCAATTGAACGTATATACTTTTAAAGAATTATTATATTTGGCATCTATTAAGTATTATTCAATAAAGTATCTTCTGAAAGTATTAATCCTTCTTTTATTATTACTTTGAAATTAAATCTTAAAAGAAACGTGCCTTTTTCAAAGCAAATGTGTTAATTCTTCGTATCATCAACAACAAATTCAGTTACGTAAGGACTGAATCCCAAACACGAACTGATCCAGTTAGGTAAAAACTCAATCCCGAATATCAACTGGGGCGGGGGTGGCTCAGTCGGTAGTGCTCCAGGCTCGTAATCTGCAGATTCCAGGTTCAAGTCCCAACTGTGCAATCGTTGAGATTTATATCCTCTAACCTCCACCATACCCTGAGTAGAAAGGAGACACCGATGGGCTTGGAAAGGCAGCCGTCCGTCGGAAGCGACGTTAAGCTGTGGTATCGTATGTGGGAGAGACATACCCTGTGCACGTTAAAGAACACGTCGGATATCATTGACTGAAGGCTACCATCTGTCTCCTAACAACTTTAAAGTGAGTCCTTTTCCCTAAAATGTCTCTGATCCTTAGAGGTCCTTGTGGCTTGACCATTTAGCACATTGTGTGCAAAACACTGCCTCTCAGAAGGAAAGCAACATAATACGAATACGAATTAATCCAATTATGTCAGGACTCATTCCCCCAATCGAACTCATCCAGTTCTGTAAGGATTTGTTCCCCAACACAGTTGTATAACGACTTATTCCCGAACACGAACTGGTCAAGTTGTACAAGGACTCAATCCCAAACTCGAACAGATCCATTTGTATAAGGACTCAATCACAAATCCCAACTGGTACAGTTAAGTAAGGACTCATTCCAGAACATGAACTCATCCATTTGGGTAAGGACTGAATCTCGAACATTAACTGATCCAGTTCTGTAAGGATTCAATCCCAATATGAACTAATCGATTTGTGTAAGGACTAAATCCCTAACAAGAACTAATGCAGTTGTGTAAGGACTGGATCCTCAACACGAAATTGTGAAGGACTTATTCTCCAATACAAACTGATACAGTTATATCAGGACTTAATCCCGAACAAGAACTGATCGAGTTATGCAAGGACTCAATCCCAAACGAAACTGATCCATTTATGTAAGGACTTAATCCAGAACGCGAACTGATTGTGAGGTTTTTACATTGCTCCATTTTATTTACAGTTGACTTTCGGTACTTTCGTATCCAACGAAATTTTGGTTCATGTGTTCGACATCGAAAGATAGCCTATTCCAGCTACCATCAAATAATGATCAACATTCAAGCATTTAAAACAAGTGTGCTCAATCTGTTGGAAATCTCGGGCCAATTTGAAAATTTGGTACATGCCGCGCTATTAAATATAATTTTTTAATATTTTTTGGAAGCTTTGTCGTGTTCGCGGGCCACAATTAAAGGTCCGGCAGGACACAAATGGCCCGCGGGCCACGGTTTGAGTACCCCTGATTTAAAACAATAACATTTATTTGCTAAAAATTAAGTTACGGGGAGGCAGTCAGTGGACAGTTGCGCTATATTAAAATCACTTGTCACCATTGCAGAACTTATTTCGTAGAGAAGGTTAATACCTTATGGAGTACCAATGAAGGAGAGGCAGAAGTATCGATTTGGTCGCACAGGACATCTCAATCCACAGCAGTCACAGGACTTCCTCCCACGGAAATCCTCTTCTCCTCGTCTCGGAACTCCCACCGCCTGTAACCAAGTCTCGTTCTCCTCTCTCCCTGCCAAAGTCACCACTGATCCAGGTAATCCTTTGACCTCCCACGGTACTCCTCTTCTCCTCGTCTCGGAACTCCCACCGCCTGTAACCAAGTCTCGTTCTCCTCTCTCCCTGCCAAAGTCACCACTGATCCAGGTAATCCTTTGACCTCCCACGGTACTCCTCTTCTCCTCGTCTCGGAACTCCCACCGCCTGTAACCAAGTCTCGTTCTCCTCTCTCCCTGCCAAAGTCACCACTGATCCAGGTAATCCTTTGACCTCCCACGGTACTCCTCTTCTCCTCGTCTCGGAACTCCCACCGCCTGTAACCAAGTCTCGTTCTCCTCTCTCCCTGCCAAAGTCACCACTGATCCAGGTAATCCTTTGACCTCCCACGGTACTCCTCTTCTCCTCGTCTCGGAACTCCCACCGCCTGTAACCAAGTCTCGTTCTCCTCTCCCCCTGCCAAAGTCACCACTGATCCAGGTAATCCTTTGACCTCCCACGGTACCCCTCTTCTCCTCGTCTCGGAACTCCCACCGCCTGTAACCAAGTCTCGTTCTCCTCTCTCCCTGCCAAAGTCACCACTGATCCAGGTAATCATTTGACCTCCCACGGTACTCCTCTTCTCCTCGTCTCGGAACTCCCACCGCCTGTAACCAAGTCTCGTTCTCCTCTCTCCCTGCCAAAGTCACCACTGATCCAGGTAATCCTTTGACCTCCCACGGTATTCCTCTTCTCCTCGTCTCGGAACTCCCACCGCCTGTAACCAAGTCTCGTTCTCCTCTCTCCCTGCCAAAGTCACCACTGATCCAGGTAATCCTTTGACCTCCCACGGTACCCCTCTTCTCCTCGTCTCGGAACTCCCACCGCCTGTAACCAAGTCTCGTTCTCCTCTCTCCCTGCCAAAGTCACCACTGATCCAGGTAATCCTTTGACCTCCCACGGTACTCCTCTTCTCCTCGTCTCGGAACTCCCACCGCCTGTAACCAAGTCTCGTTCTCCTCTCTCCCTGCCAAAGTCACCACTGATCCAGGTAATCCTTTGACCTCCCACGGTACTCCTCTTCTCCTCGTCTCGGAACTCCCACCGCCTGTAACCAAGTCTCGTTCTCCTCTCTCCCTGCCAAAGTCACCACTGATCCAGGTAATCCTTTGACCTCCCACGGTACTCCTCTTCTCCTCGTCTCGGAACTCCCACCGCCTGTAACCAAGTCTCGTTCTCCTCTCCCCCTGCCAAAGTCACCACTGATCCAGGTAATCCTTTGACCTCCCACGGTACCCCTCTTCTCCTCGTCTCGGAACTCCCACCGCCTGTAACCAAGTCTCGTTCTCCTCTCTCCCTGCCAAAGTCACCACTGATCCAGGTAATCCTTTGACCTCCCACGGTACTCCTCTTCTCCTCGTCTCGGAACTCCCACCGCCTGTAACCAAGTCTCGTTCTCCTCTCTCCCTGCCAAAGTCACCACTGATCCAGGTAATCCCTTGACCTCCCACGGTACCCCTCTTCTCCTCGTCTCGGAACTCCCACCGCCTGTAACCAAGTCTCGTTCTCCTCTCTCCCTGCCAAAGTCACCACTGATCCAGGTAATCCTTTGACCTCCCACGGTACCCCTCTTCTCCTCGTCTCGGAATTTCCACCGCCTGTAACCAAGTCTCGTTCTCCTCTCTCCCTGCCAAAGTCACCACTGATCCAGGTAATCCTTTGACCTCCCACGGTACTCCTCTTCTCCTCGTCTCGGAACTCCCACCGCCTGTAGCCAAGTCTCGTTCTCCTCTCTCCCTGCCAAAGTCACCACTGATCCAGGTAATCCTTTGACCTCCCACGGTACTCCTCTTCTCCTCGTCTCGGAACTCCCACCGCCTGTAACCAAGTCTCGTTCTCCTCTCTCCCTGCCAAAGTCACCACTGATCCAGGTAATCCTTTGACCTCCCACAGTACTCCTCTTCTCCTCGTCTCGGAACTCCCACCGCCTGTAACCAAGTCTCGTTCTCCTCTCTCCCTGCCAAAGTCACCACTGATCCAGGTAATCCTTTGACCTCCCACGGTACTCCTCTTCTCCTCGTCTCGGAACTCCCACCGCCTGTAACCAAGTCTCGTTCTCCTCTCCCCCTGCCAAAGTCACCACTGATCCAGGTAATCCTTTGATCTCCCACGGTACCCCTCTTCTCCTCGTCTCGGAACTCCCACCGCCTGTAACCAAGTCTCGTTCTCCTCTCTCCCTGCCAAAGTCACCACTGATCCAGGTAATCCTTTGACCTCCCACGGTACTCCTCTTCTCCTCGTCTCGGAACTCCCACCGCCTGTAACCAAGTCTCGTTCTCCTCTCTCCCTGCCAAAGTCACCACTGATCCAGGTAATCCTTTGACCTCCCACGGTACTCCTCTTCTCCTCGTCTCGGAACTCCCACCGCCTGTAACCAAGTCTCGTTCTCCTCTCTCCCTGCCAAAGTCACCACTGATCCAGGTAATCCTTTGACCTCCCACGGTACTCCTCTTCTCCTCGTCTTGGAACTCCCACCGCCTGTAACCAAGTCTCGTTCTCCTCTTTCCCTGCCAAAGTCACCACTGATCCAGGTAATCCTTTGACCTCCCACGGTACTCCTCTTCTCCTCGTCTCGGAACTCCCACCGCCTGTAACCAAGTCTCGTTCTCCTCTCCCCCTGCCAAAGTCACCACTGATCCAGGTAATCCTTTGACCTCCCACGGTACCCCTCTTCTCCTCGTCTCGGAACTCCCACCGCCTGTAACCAAGTCTCGTTCTCCTCTCTCCCTGCCAAAGTCACCACTGATCCAGGTAATCCTTTGACCTCCCACGGTACCCCTCTTCTCCTCGTCTCGGAACTCCCACCGCCTGTAACCAAGTCTCGTTCTCCTCTCTCCCTGCCAAAGTCACCACTGATCCAGGTAATCCTTTGACCTCCCACGGTACTCCTCTTCTCCTCGTCTCAGAACTCCAACCGCCTGTAACCAAGTCTCGTTCTCCTCTCTCCCTGCCAAAGTCACCACTGATCCAGGTAATCCTTTGACCTCCCACGGTACTCCTCTTTTCCTCGTCTCGGAACTCCCACCGCCTGTAACCAAGTCTCGTTTCCTCTCTCCCTGCCAAAGTCACCACTTATCCAGGTAATCCTTTGACCTCCCACGGTACCCCTCTTCTCCTCGTCTCGGAACTCCCACCGCCTGTAACCAAGTCTCGTTCTCCTCTCTCCCTGCCAAAGTCACCACTGATCCAGGTAATCCTTTGACCTCCCACGGTACTCCTCTTCTCCTCGTCTCGGAACTCCCACCGCCTGTAACCAAGTCTCGTTCTCCTCTCTCCCTGCCAATGTCACCACTGATCCAGGTAATCCTTTGACCTCCCACGGTACTCCTCTTCTCCTCGTGTCGGAACTCCCACCGCCTGTAACCAAGTCTCGTTCTCCTCTCTCCCTACCAAAGTCACCACTGATCCAGGTAATCCTTTGACCTCCCACGGTACCCCTCTTCTCCTCGTCTCGGAACTCCCACCGCCTGTAACCAAGTCTCGTTCTCCTCTCTCCCTGCCAAAGTCACCACTGATCCAGGTAATCCTTTGACCTCCCACGGTACTCCTCTTCTCCTCGTCTCGGAACTCCCACCGCCTGTAACCAAGTCTCGTTCTCCTCTCTCCCTGCCAAAGTCACCACTGATCCAGGTAATCCTTTGACCTCCCACGGTACTCCTGTTCTCCTCGTCTCGGAACTCCCACCGCCTGTAACCAAGTCTCGTTCTCCTCTCTCCCTGCCAAAGTCACCACTGCTCCAGGTAATCCTTTGACCTCCCACGGTACTCCTCTTCTCCTCGTCTCGGAACTCCCACCGCCTGTAACCAAGTCTCGTTCTCCTCTCTCCCTGCCAAAGTCACCACTGATCCAGGTAATCCTTTGACCTCCCACGGTACCCCTCTTCTCCTCGTCTCAGAACTCCCACCGCCTGTAACCAAGTCTCGTTCTCCTCTCCCCCTGCCAAAGTCACCACTGATCCAGGTAATCCTTTGACCTCCCACGGTACCCCTCTTCTCCTCGTCTCGGAACTCCCACCGCCTGTAACCAAGTCTCGTTCTCCTCTCTCCCTGCCAAAGTCACCACTGATCCAGGTAATCCTTTGACCTCCCACGGTACTCCTCTTCTCCTCGTCTCGGAACTCCCACCGCCTGTAACCAAGTCTCGTTCTCCTCTCTCCCTGCCAAAGTCACCACTGATCCAGGTAATCCTTTGACCTCCCACGGTACTCCTGTTCTCCTCGTCTCGGAACTCCCACCGCCTGTAACCAAGTCTCGTTCTCCTCTCTCCCTGCCAAAGTCACCACTGCTCCAGGTAATCCTTTGACCTCCCACGGTACTCCTCTTCTCCTCGTCTCGGAACTCCCACCGCCTGTAACCAAGTCTCGTTCTCCTCTCTCCCTGCCAAAGTCACCACTGATCCAGGTAATCCTTTGACCTCCCACGGTACCCCTCTTCTCCTCGTCTCAGAACTCCCACCGCCTGTAACCAAGTCTCGTTCTCCTCTCCCCCTGCCAAAGTCACCACTGATCCAGGTAATCCTTTGACCTCCCACGGTACCCCTCTTCTCCTCGTCTCGGAACTCCCACCGCCTGTAACCAAGTCTCGTTCTCCTCTCTCCCTGCCAAAGTCACCACTGATCCAGGTAATCCTTTGACCTCCCACGGTACTCCTCTTCTCCTCGTCTCGGAACTCCCACCGCCTGTAACCAAGTCTCGTTCTCCTCTCTCCCTGCCAAAGTCACCACTGATCCAGGTAATCCTTTGACCTCCCACGGTACTCCTCTTCTCCTCGTCTCGGAACTCCCACCGCCTGCAACCAAGTCTCGTTCTCCTCTCTCCCTGCCAAAGTCACCACTAATCCAGGTAATCCTTTGACCTTCGTTCAGGTGAGAAACCGTCCGTCAATCACACGAGGTCCGTAACCCACACACCGTCACCACATAGTTGTGTAAAAATTGAATCCCGAACATTTACTGCTCCAGTTGTATAAGGACTTGATCCCAACACGAACTAGCTGGGGTGAAGATCTACATACCAGCCGTTCTGATCTGCAAATGTATCAAACTACCGGGGGCGGCTCGTAATCTGTAGTTCCCAGGTTCGAGTCCCAGCTGGGTCAGCGTTGAGATTTATCTCCGCAAAATTCCCCGCCCTGCCCAAGGTCAGTAGGGGACACTGGTGGGCTTGGAAAGGCCGCAGTCCTTCGGATGGGACGTTAAACGTGAGGGAGAGCCATACTCTGGACCAGGCGTCGGCAACCTATGACCACCCTATGAAATTATTAAATGACCCATTTAATAATTTCAAGTGACCCACTTGAGTTCTGCAAATAAAGTATAATTTATTTTTATATATTATATTTTATTTGCGGAACTCAAGTGGGGCACTTGAGTTGCCGACGCCTGCTCTGGACCATACTAATGGACGTAAGGACGTTAAGTGTGCGGGAGAGCCATACTCTGTGCACGTTAAAGAACACGCTGGGTGACCTTGACGGGAGGCTACCATCTGTCTCCCAACAGCTGTTCCAGTGGGTTCCCTCTCCCAACTTTCTCTGAGCCTTCGGGATCCATGTGACCTGGCCATTTAGCCCATGGTGTGCAAAAAAAGTGCCGCTCAGAGGTAAAACAACCCAAACCAAACTACCGAAGTATTATACAATTTAACAGGAGTCATTTTTTTTATTAAATCATCATTAATATGCGTATATTTTTATCACTTTTTTTATTTTAATGTGGGTGAATACATGAAAGTTTTAAAGCTGTACGCAATTTTCTGGAATACTGTGGTGAATAAAGTAACATATCGATCATATATGAAGAAACGTCTGGCAAAGTTAATGTGGTAAGCTCGCCAATTAAGGGTCTACCGAAGGAAAGTAAAAGTTAAGCCTATCACGTCTATTCATTATCCATTCAAAAAAGAGTGTCTTAGAAAAATTGCTGCTGTGCAACTTCTTGCATTTTGAAAACCTTATAAAGCTTGAATTCTGTAAGACATTCATAAATAAAGAAACTATCAGTCATATATCCGAGAACAGAAATATTTAGCAAAATTGGGTTGAAGATAAACTGCATAAAAATATCAAATTTATTTTCGCTAATGGACAGAGTAAATCAATTCGAAAATTTTCATATGAGAAAATCCTCCAATCCATCACCTAATCTGTGTGTGCCTGGTGATGAACTGTTGGCTATCCCCATCCCGTGATCCATAATTCAAAAATAATTCTACTTAATTGAATTCTCCAGTAATAGCAAGTAATGTATTTCAGGCCCTCTATGGAGCCAAACAAATCAAAATCTATACTCTGTTTCCCAGGAAGAATTAGAGCGGCAAGTCTGCCACAAAACGTTTCTTCAACCGTGGCTTATTGCTACGAAAACCAATGAAAAGCAAGATACGCCTCCTCAAAATGTATCAGTATTCAACTTAGGGAGGTTCTATGGCAAACGTTTTTTCATCGCGAATGAGCCTGTGAAAAAGAAATTATGCTTCATTATTTACTTTACAATGTTCCGAAATTAAGAACAGCATGCTCGCTTCCATAAAGGGCACATAATAATAATTTGCATTAGGCAAAAATACTTATTTCCTGCAGAAAGCGTAAAACTATTTTCTGTGGCAAAGTATTACATCAGCGAGTTTTTCTTGCTGTAACTCATGAGGGTGAGGCTTTTTATATCGGTTTATTGCCTTCTTCGATCATCAGATCTTGCTGCTTCATTCTTTATGTGAAATAGAGCACAGGCAGAAGAATGCAAAAACTGCGCGGTCATTCCATCCGCCAACTCATCAGATAATGTCGATTTCCTGAGAGGAAAAATCTGGTGTTGTTGATTGAGTGTGACGCAAAACAAGATCTCAAGACACGTTCTTCATTCGGCAGAAGATTATGTCTTCCCCATCGCAGACGAAGTCACCCAATTTATATTTCCGCTGCGTCTTTTTTCTCTACCCACCGATCGCCAGGTTTTTCCTCATCCCCTGAGGACTCAGCGCTGGCAAACCGCTTATTGGTCGATTTATATGAAAATCGAAGCTAGTCGATATCGCACGTGCAGGGTCAATAGAGCACCTTGGGAACAGAGACGCCGACAAAAAACAACAACAGCACGAGAGCAAGTTTTTCTACTGGAGTTTTACTAATTGACTGCTGCCCTTAAAGTTGTAGACTCAGTGTCGAGATTATAGAGTTACCTTGAGAAGGATTTTTACGGCGAGTTTTAAGAAACCTGCTACGGCACAGTGCAATTTTTTTTTCCATTCTGTTATTTTCGCATTGCATGTTGTTCTTGTGCTTATTTTTATTTTTTTTAATGCTTTTTGGTGCAGTGTTGCGTGAAACTGTCGACGACGCTTCCTTAATTAAATTTCACGTTAATGCAGCCTCTAAAACAAGGAAAGCATCTTACTTAAAGCATCGACTTCTTTGCGACGCACCAAATTGGATTTCGACAGAATGTGGAGTTTACAGAACTTTGTAATTAATAACGGACCACGGGCTTCGGAAACGAAAATCAAAAAAGACGCTTTCACATTACGATAAGCAGAAAGCAAATAACGACGAAAAAATAAATATAAACGACAGCGAACAATAAAAGTAAACGAATCGTGAGTTACAGTAAGAAAGAGAGAAAAAAAAAGTCACGTTCTTTATAATTTATAGATGAACGTTAAAATAATACTAGTTTAATTTAATAACAAGCGTTCGGCTTTGTTCCTCTAGAATCCTATGTCAAGGAGGAACAGTGAATTCGATTCTTCTCTCTTCCTTGACTCAGAGAATCGATTCTCAATATCGCTAAAACTTCAACTGCAAACGAAGGCATCTTCAAACGTTCGATTAAAACTCTAAAGGTCTTCTTCTCTCTTTTTTTTTTCATAAGATGCAAACAAGATTTGGACTCTCTTGTCCCCTAATGACATTTTGAATGCATTCACAACTAAAATTCAATGAAAATCCCACCGTAAAAAGCTATGAAATTAAATGCCTTCCAGTTTTTCAATTCTTTTGTGAAAAGAGTTGTGGTTTTGAATTGTTCTTTTATAGTCCACTGATCGATAAATGCAGCGCAAAATCTACACTATGTTGCCAAAAATAAGTTAGTCATAGAATGTGAATGGAAAACTACATTCAATACTCCCTAGCTTGGAAAATAAGTTTTTCGTAAAAAAAAAGCTAGTGGAGATAAAGATTGCAATGAAATATCCCTAAATATCTGTTTTCCGCATTATCCGTTTATACTTGACGAATTATGAAAGCTGAAACATTCAACTATAACATTTGTTACTCACGAAAATTTACTTCAAAAGATTAAACGCAATTTATATAAGAAATCGTTAACTAACATAAATGTAATATTTGAAGTTTATGCAACAATTGTTTTTCAGTTTTCATCAGTTTTCGGGAGTTCGGTTGTTGTTTGAGCTGCACTCTTCTGACCTCTGAGCGGTACTTTTATGCACACAATGGCCAGGTCAACATAACCCCAAGGGCTCAGAGAAAGTTGGGGGAAAGGGGCCCACTGGACAGCTCTTAGGAGATAGATGGTAGCCCCCCCCCCCCCCGCCTAAGGTCATCCATCATGATTTTTAACGTGCAAAGGGTCACGCATACTGAGTCACGGTTTTATCCCATCCGACGGGCCGTAGCCTTTCCAAGCCTTTTTCCCTACTATCGTCGATCAGTCAATTTATTTTGGGGGCAAAAGCTGTTTCGGAAGAGTGTGACAGCAGAAGAGTGTGACAGCAGTGTCTACGTTTAAATGTTCCAGCTTCAATGATGCTTTAAATATTAAGTGAACATTGTTTAAGAAACTACTAAACTCTGAATTCTACTCCGCTAACAATTTGGTTTCAGAGAGAATAAGAAAAGCACAGAAGATGCTTTGATAAGCTGCACTAAACATGTTTATGAGTCTATTGGCAATAATTATATAGCATCAACTTTTTTTTAGATATAAAAAAATTTGACACTGCTTTCCATCAGATTTTATTACATAAATTGGAATGTATTAGAGTCAGAGGCGTTGTACTCAAATGGTTTTCGAGTTATTTATGTAATAGACTACAAACCGTGAAGATTAATGAAACTTATATCTCTGAGTTGGAAATAAAACACAAGAGTCCCTCAGAGCTCATTCGCTTTTTAATTTTAATCAATGATTTCTGCTCTTTAAATATTAACTGTAACATTAACAGTTTTGCCGATGATACTGATATTACATTTACAACAGAAACTTTTGATGACCTACAAAATATATTAAATAATGATTTAACAGATGTTGTAAAATGTTTGAAATAAATAAGCTCACTCTAAATTTATCTAAAATGAAATATATATATATTGTACACTGCAAAAATAAATTTGATATTGTAGATAATTTAATGGTAAAAATTCATAAAAATTTGTAATATTAATGAAGGTTGTTGCTGTCTATTGATAGAGTTGACGAAATAAAGTATTTGGGAATAACAATTTGATAAAAATTTGAATTGAAGGCCACACGTTCAAAGGTTAATCAAAAAACTGTTGTGAAAAGTGTACTATTTAAAAAATTCGTGAATCACCAAATGTTTGTTACAATGTATTATTGTTCTTGGATTCATTCTGCAGTGCATTATGGGCTGTTATGCTACGATGACACTTACAGGTCAACATTGAAGCCCTGACTGCCGTCCACAACAAAATTATTATAAGTATAGCTGATGGAAGTATTTATAAAAATGGAAATAACACAAGTCGAAATTTAAAACTTCTGCCCTTCAGTCTTTAATGAATTGAGGATTTATATTTATAAGTATAGTCATTTATTTAATTAAAATTAGATAATTATAATTTTTGTTTAGATGGCAGAAAGAAAGTAGTTCCACTTGTAAAAAAGGAAAAATTACATGAGCGTATTTTATATTTAACACCTAAAATGTTAGTTTATCTGTTACCTAGAGAATTGCAATATTGCATCGGTGGAGTATTTATCTTTAAGGAAAAATTAAAGTTTTATCTCTCACATACACTCGACTTGCATTTTATGTTTACAGTTCTATGATAAAAATTAGAATTAAATTTTTTTTTGTCGTACCCTTCTTAGACTGTATTCTAGTAAATGTGTTTTCTATTTTTTTAAATGAAATACTCATTTTTATATTTGCAAAAATGCGACAATTATTATAGTTTGTCACAATCTATCTTGTCTGGATTATTCAGTTGTAATTAATTTGGGAGAAATAAGTTGAACTTTCTTTTTTCGTATTTCGTGTAATGCTAACTATAACAACCTAGATAAGCGAATGCTTTTGGGTTGGTTATATTTTACTGAATGATAATCTAATGTGTTAAAAATAAAGTATTTTGATCAATTGATTTGGATTTAGATGTATTTGAGTGAGATTTTTTTCGTATCTCCAGCCCATTTAAGGCCGAAATCTTTCCCTTGAAGTGAATTTCGCATAACATAATCAATAACCAAACTAAAGAGAAAAGGAAACAAAATGCACTCTTGTCGAACACCAGAAGTAATGCTAAACCAATTGCTACAAGCCTTACCAACTCTCACACATGATTCAGTGTTATTATAGAGAACTTTCATTATGTTAACTAACTTGTCTGGTATACCATATGATTTCACAATCAACCACAAATTATGACGATCAACAGAGTCGAAAACCTTTTTAAAATCAACAAAGCTAGCAACCAAAGATTTCTGACACTCTAAACATTTCTCAAGAATCTGCCTAAGTGAAAATATCTGATCCCCACATCCCCTACCACTTCTGAATCCACATTGCTCCTCATGCAATTGCCTGTCAACCAGATTCTTAATTCTAATAAGCACAATCATGCAAAGAACTTTCCCTGGAACAGAGAGTAGACTGATACCCCTATAGTTATCACAAGAACTGCAATCACCTTTTTTGAAAATAGGGATAATAATAGCTGTGGTAAAATCCTTAGGAACCATTCCTTTATCATAAAAGAAATTCAGAATTTCAGTCATCCAAGTGGTAACCGAAACATTCCCAGCTCTGAGCATTTCTGCAGTAATTTCATCTACCCCTGGGAATTTATGAAGTTTAAGTTTAGAAATAGCCAAAATAACTTCAGATTGTGTCCTAGAGCCAACATTAAAACCCCCAATACATTTATCATCATTACAAACAATGGGAGTAGAACAAACCACATTGTTTAGAACATCACTGAAATGCTCAGCTCACCAAGCCATGACAGAATCCTCACCTTCTATAACCTTACCTTGTTTATCCTTCAATCACTGTATACCTGTCCGTTTTCTACCACACAAAACATTAACTATCTGATACAGCTCTCTGTTGTGCTGTCTAACTGTTTTCTCGCCTTTGTCAGCCAAGACATCAAGCCAAAGATTCTTATCAGCAGCTAACTGATCCTTTACACGTTTATTAAGTTCTCTGTAATGCTTTCTATTAGGACTGTGCAGATAGACTTTGCTCTTTGATTCTAGACTTTGCAGATATCGCTCTGCTGCAAGTCTAAACTTGTGCGTGTTCATTGCAGGGACACGCGCAAGTTTAGACTTGCAGCAAAATGTTACGAACAAGTTTAGACTTGCAGCAGTTTAGACTCTGCGGCGGAAGGGACTTAGCGTTCCTTCGCTTGTCCCAACTAATTCGCACAGTACTGTAGATCCTTTCCCCCTAAAGCCATTGTGAGATTTAAAGATCCAACTGCTCTAAAGACATCAGCCTACATTAAAAGGACTAAAAACTCAAAATATGATTATAGATATTTTCCCCCCTAAGGCCATCGGTATATTTAAAAATCAGTTCCTCTGCACTCATCACTCTACATTGCAAGGACTGAATTGCTCAGAATACGATTACAGATCCTTTCACCCTTAAGGCCATCGGGATATTTAAATATCAGTTCCTCTAAACACATCAGTCTACATTGCTAGGACTGAAAGCTCAGAATATGATTTTGGCCTCTAAGGCCATTGGGTTACATCAGAAAACTCTAAAGCTAAGAGCACGGGTCGGGATCCATAACTCTGAGTCTACGTCACAATAAACTGCGAGTTCAGAGTACGGTTAAAGACCCTTTTGGCTATGACCATCAAGCCTTGCAGGAATTTTAGCTTTATGATAATGCGATCTTAGTTCTAGAAATCCCAACACCTCACTTTCTGAAAACAAAAAACGTTTTTTTTTATATAATTAATGGCAGAAAAATGCAAACTTTTTTCTTCTCTTTCGGTTTTTTTTTTTCTTTTAGTTCAAAGGTTTGTCATTTTACTCAAATTATAGTCGTATCTTTACAACACGAAACAAAAACAAAAAGTATTTGTTTACTAAAACATTTTTAAGCCTTTGCAAAAACACATTTCAAGGCTAAAATATGAAAAGCACTTTTATTCGGCAGAAACGTCGGAGCGTTTAAGTTTACGCCTCATTACAGTTCAGCTTCTTGTGCTGACGAAAAACTGGCTCAGTAACTGGTGATTTCTCTCTGAAGTGGGCGGCCAAACATCACCTTCTGACAGTTTCTCTCGCTGAAATGCAGAAGTATTTGCTTCCATTACTCACAAAGGAGGGATACAATGCCTTAAAAGAAGCTCAACAAACGAGTAACACGAGCTGTTCTGGCAAACAGAGGCCGTGATCTCAATATTAGGGTGCAACCAGACAGAAAGCGGCAAGAGCGGTTTAGAGCTCCTGACATTTCCATTATTTCTGATGTCTTGAAATGAGTTCATTTCCAACAACGGAAATACCATCACATCGAACTGGAGCGTGCACCTTAACCATCTGCAAACCCTCCCTTTACCATGATGGTACCTACGTTGTTCGTAATAGTTTTAAAACGCTAGAAAGTTTTCTAACGCTAAAACGCTCGAGCAGCTTTCTTTCTTAGACGTACCCTTAAATTAGGCTTTACCTACTTTCAGGACGCATTTTTTTTTATCCGTGTTTTCTTTTTCGCCATACTTCGCTGATACCTCTGCCAGTTGTGAATGTGAGAATGGCAGCAGCACCAACCTTCAGTGTAGCAAACTAGCATTGATTGCTCTTCTGCGAAAGCATACCTAAAGAGCTGGGGTTGAGGAAGTTTACGAGACAAATAAAAAAAATATGCGTATGGCACACGTTCTGCAAATAACCTACCATTAGGAGCAAGAGAGAAGGGAAGTACGTCAAATTAGGCATGAAACATGGGAGATGCCGACAAGAAAGCTTCCTTTACTGCGATGCCCCTCATTTGCATTCCTTTGCGCTGCTCGCGATGACATACCAGGAGGCACGTGACACGGCTGCCACTTATGCACCCGAGCTCACTCACCTGCTGACTGCGCAGCACGAGAGAATGCACGAAAGCCTTCTGATTAGAAACGGTTTCGCGCCGTTTCATCGAGGGAAAATAATGGTTCTGTCACATAACACTTCGGATGAAATTTAAGCAAAAAATATTTCTCCTCCCGCTACATTTAAAAAGCTTTTATTCTGCGCTTTTTAATATGTTGAATTTTTTCACGGCTTTTACCTTTCTCTATATTTTAGAGCTTTTCTTTTTCGAGGCTCTCGAATTGAGGGAGAATATACTTTTTCTTTCGCACGTGAGAGATTAAATAATCTGTCATGCTGAGAAAAGGTCTGTTCTTAAAAACTAACATTGAATTTGTTCTCTTTATAAAAGAGTTCAGCCCATTTTTTTTTCTATACTTATGGTTATTTTTATTTCAGCTGCATTTTCGTTTAATTGATCCTGATTTTATAAGTTGTGAATTAAATGCATTATTATTATTTAAAATGAAATAGATATTAAAAGCAAATCTTTTTGAATAAATGAAGTTTTAGTTGCGCTACCTTTTCGTTATAGTTGGTACAGCATTTCTCCCAGCTAGTGAGTCAACGGGAAAAACGGTGCAACCATAACCTACGTATCAATTTTCTTTCCCACATTCGTTGGAGCAAATACAGGTTCCTTGTAAAAGAATATCAACAGTTCAAAGTGTTATATTTTATTAAATAATCAAATAACAAAAGTAATTATGTGTCGAAATTGTCAAGAAAGTCTCAGTGATTTCCTTGTAATGATGGCCGATGATTCGTACCATATGATGGTGCTACAATCTCATGTAATATCTAAATGTTATATTTCTGAATCGCAGGATTGGAAGAGGGTTGGGTTGGGTTGTTTTACCTCTGAGCGGCACTTTTTTGCACACCATGGGCTAAATGGCCAGGTCACATGGACCCCAAAGGCTCAGAGAAGGTTGGGGGTGGGGACCCACTGGAACAGCTGTTGGGTGACAGATGGTAGCCTCCCGTCAAGGCCATCCAGCGTGTTCTTTAACGTGCACAGGGTATGTCTCTCCCGCACACGGGGTCACGGCTTAACGTCCCATCCGACGGACGGCGGCCTTTCCAAGCCCAATCGATGTCCCCTACTGACCGTGGGCAGAGCGGGGAATTTTGCGGAGATAAATCTCAACGCTGACTCAGCTGGGACTCGAACCTGGGAACTACAGATTACGAGCCTGGCGCGCTACCGACTGAGCCACCCGCGCCCCTGGATTGGAAGAGATGGACCCATCTTCTGCCCCCCTCTCCCACCCTCAGAAGTCCCGATTTGATACTATTAGAAGTCTTTTTTGGCGGCATACATTAAATGTATCGTTTTATTCTGAAACTAATTGTGATTTGAAGCATTTAAAGGAAAGAATCCCTAGAGCAGATGTTGCAAGCGTCAAACAAGACATGCTGAGTCGAGTAAGGGAACAAGCTGAATATCACGGATTGACGACACAGTTGGAAGTCTGCTGAACACAAAAACGAAACTTTGTGAATTGCTAATTTTTGTTACTTAATTATTTATCCTATATTTTTGAATATACCATCCTATATTTTTGAACTGTGCAGCAGGGTTCGGTTCTCTGAGTAGCAATTTTTTTTTAATTTTTGCACACAATGGGCTAATGGCCATATCACAAGGACCCCGAAGGCTCAGAGACGATTGGGGGAGGGGATCTCCTGAACAGCTGTTGGGAGAGAGATGGTAGCGTCCCGTCAAGGCCATCCAGCGTGTTCTTTAACAGGTCCAAGGGTATGGCTCTCCCGCACATGGGGCCACTGCTTAACGTCCCATCCGACGGACGGCGGCCATTCCAAGCCCATCGGTGTCCCTTACTGGCCGAGCGCAGGGCGGAGAGTTTTGCTGAGAGAAATCTCAACGCTAAACCAGCTGGGATACGAACCTGGAAACTTCAGATTACGAGCCTGGTGTCCATATGCTGCATATGGGGTGGGTGTAGCTCAGTTAATAGAATGAACTACCCCCTCCCCCCCCCACGTCATATGCAGCAGGAAACTGAGGTTAAAACCAAAGGTTCAGATTACGTAAATGACTTGTTATCATCTGAGAATCCGAATTTCTCAGGAAACTCCTCTTCACAGCCAGTTATTACATTTTGAACTTCAGTTAAGAGAATAAAAATATCAGTCAAGAAATGAAAACATCAATAGGCAATGGTAGCGCGCTCTGGCATGAATCTGTAGAGATGCGGGTTCGATTCCCGCCGTGGCGGCGGTGAATTTTTTTTTTTGGAATAATTTAATCATTAGGTACATCTTGAAACTGCTGCATCATATGCTAATTTTTGTTTCTTACTTTTAAAACCATTAAGGAATCAAGAGAAGTTGAAGATGAAAATAATTAATGTTTAGGAATTGTGCTTGGGACTTTAAGAATCTATGGAGAGTTCAGAAAAATAGCTGTATACATCCGAAGGCTAAAATTACGCTATAGTATAATAGTTTGGTTCTTTCTAATTTTAGTTATGGTAGCAAAGAGCATCTTCCCTTTGCATACAAGATAATAGGAAACTTGATGCCTTTGATTCTGGATGCTTACGCAGTATCTTGGGCATTAAGTGGTTCAGCTTTCTAAGTAATGATTAGGTTAGGCAAAGGAGTCGGCAGTCGCCTTTGAGCAGCACATTGGGCAGAAAGAGACTCCGTTGCTTTGGCCATGTTGGAAGTTATAGATTAGCAAATAGGGTTATGAACATTGTGCCTAAAGGCCTCAGAAAGAGGGGGAGACCTAGGATGCGGTAGGCAGACAATGTCAAACAGGACCTTATTAGAATTGGTATGCAGTGGCCAGATGTAGTAGATGTAGCTCAGGACAGATATGTTTGGAGAACTAAACTGCACGATGTGGTTGGACCTCGTAGCCCATGGCTACATGAGGATTTTGTATGTATTTCAATGTGATAGAAATTTTGTGTATAGTGATTCCGAATATTAACGTTATTAAAATAAAAATGCTAATTCGACTATCTGTTTTTGCTGTTGATTTTATAAAATTATTATTATTTTTAAAAACAATGATTACGATGATAATTCTCTAATCTCAAATTATTTCTCTAGAGTGTAAAAAATATTTTTGCAAAAACATAAAATTTCGAAGAGCTTCCATAAACTCTCAAGTCTTTGAAGTGCATTCCAAAATTAACGTTTCCCACTTAGTGATTAGTTAGAATATATGATATGAATTCTTCTATATTCACCAATCCCAATGCAGCTAACAAAGAAAGAGTTCAGTTGTAGAGAATGGCTCTTTACTTTTCCACCTTTATAGATTCAACTGTAATAGACTTTGAAAGATTTAGAAAAATTGTTGCAAACTTAAACGATTATGAAATTAATAGATTTCACTGTACAGTATCCCATTTTCTTAACAAAAAAAAAACTAAAGGTTTAAAGATTTCGTTCTCAGTTTTATTTTCTTGCCGTTTTGCATAAAAAAATACCCCCTCAAAAGCAGCTGCTTGCCACAGAGGTCTGACAGGAGCCTGTCAGTTTATATGCCATAATAGAAGGTCTGTGAGGATGGCAGGACCTCAGCAGAAAAACAACACACACATCCATGCCTTACCCGGGGCTCGAACCCAGGTCCCTTAGATCAGTAGCCAAGCGTGCTAACCACTCGGCCATGGGACGGCTTTACCACTAAATATAAGGTAACAAATAAAATAATATTGAAACGCAAAGTAAGAAAACATGGGTAAGTTATTATTATACATGGGCAAATTATTTCCCACATGCTGGCAAGAAATTATATTTACATTGAAAACTAAGGGCAACATTTGAAGTGGATTGGTCATCCCTTTGTTTCGTAAAACTGGTTTGAGATATTTTGTCCTGATTACGTTTACTTATTACTATTACCTTACACAAGGAAAGAATTCCCTGTGTTTATATTAGTATTGAATACATACATACATACATACATACATACATACATGCAAAATCCTAATGCACCGTGAACTACGGAGGTCCAATCAGACTGTGCAGTTTTGTTCTACAAACATCTGTCCTGAGCTACATCTGGTCACCGTACAGCAATTTTAATAAGGTCATCTTTAACATTGCCTGCCCACCGCATCCTAGCTCTCTTTCTGAAACCTTTAGGCACACTGTTCATAACCGTATTCGCTAATATGTAATTATCCATACGGGCAACATGACGAAAACAACGGAGTCTCTCTCTGCGCAAAGGAGGTTGCCGACTACTTTGCTTAACGTAATCATTACTTAGAAAGTTGAACCACCTAATTATCAAGACACTGCTTAAGCATCTAGAATAAAAGGCATCAAGTTTCCTGTTATTTTGTTTATAAAGCGTCCACGTTTTAATACAATAACTAACTCTGGAAAAAACCAAACTATTATACAGCCAAATTTTAGTCTTTAGGTGTATACGCCTATTTTTCCACTCTCCATAGATTCTTAAAAGTCCTGGCAGCAATACTTATTCGTCTGTTAATCTCATGCTGTATATCCTCAGTATCTGTTACATAGCCCCCAAGATAATTAAACTATGACATCTGCTGAAGACTGCAACCATTCAAACTAACTGAATCACAGCCTGTCTGACTAAAGTGATGAAAATTGGTCAGAGAGTCTGTGATTCAGTTAATTCAGTTAAGTTGTTCATCTCATCAACATCATTTGCCAAAAAGGCCAGATTATCGACATAATTTAAATCAGAAATTTATAAATATCTAGCTATTTTAGCCCAAAAAACATTCCCTTGCGGTGAATTTTGCACAACATATCAATAACCAAACTCAAGAGAAGGGGAGACGAAATGCACCCTTGTTGAGCATCAGAAGCAATCCTAAACCAATTGCTACAAGCCTTGACAACTTTCACAAACGACTCAGTGTCATTATAGAGAGCTTTTATTAAGTTAACTAACTTGTCTGGTATGCCATACGATCTCACAATAAACTACAAATTAAGGCGATTAACAGAATCGAAAGCCTTTTTGAAATTAAAAAAGCGAGTAACCAAAGGTTTCTTAAACTCTAAACAGTTCTCAAGAATCTGCCTGAGTGAAAATATCTGATCTACACATACCCTACTGTCGTGTCTCTCTAATTTATTTTTATTAATTTATTGATGTAGTTTTGTTGTATTTTATTATTGTATATATTTTTATGTATTAAGTGTGTTTTTGCGCTGGGATGTGACTCACTGTTGTTGTTTTCGGGTCCGAAGCTTGTTGCTTGCTTCAGATCAGTACAGAAGTCGTTTATAGCCATATATGTCTAGCCTGGGTCGCAACGTCTGCGCACGAGGTTAGAGTGGAGAGATGAAGCATTAGTTTTGGGTGAGCTGTCGAAAGAGAAGGTTGTTTCGACACACGTCAAAAGGACGCCACCTTACGCGAAAGTAACCCTCGAAGGAAGGATGCGATTCCAAAGAGAATCGAGATTCTTGTGTGAATCTGATAATACTTTGCTGATTCAGAGTGAACCACAGTGTTGGCAAAGGTTGATTATCCTTTCGCCGAGTTTGAGGTCTGTAATGTGAGAACTTGCAGAGTGTGCGATTCTCCACCTCATTGTTAATGTTTGCAGCAGCAAAGACACACGGAGTTGAGCGCATCCTCAGCACTTGAGTGTATAAAGTGAAAATAAACTGTGTCGTCCCTATCTAACTCTCATGCAGTTAACTGATGGACTACTTTTATTCCACATTCATTTTCTTCAGAGGCGTGCAGTGCGACGGGCCTAAAAACCTGCGAATCTGTCTTTTCACTGAAGTGAGGGTGAAGTTTATTAAGCAACAATCGCATCGCCCTCCGGCGATCACAACATTTGGCCCAGTCCCATTGCATTCCGAATAGGGAGATCATCACATCTGTCACAGTCAGACAGGATACAGAAAGAGAGGACATCCCATTTGGCCCAGTCGGAAAGGATCCGAACCGGGAGGATATCCCATCTGGCTCAGTCGGGCAGGGTGTGAACAGGGAGGACATCACATCTACCACTTCTGAATCCACATTTCTCCTCACGCAATTGTCTGTCAACCAGATTCTTAATTCTATTAAGCACAATCATGCAAATAACTTTACCTGGAACTGAAGGTAGGCTGATACCCATATAGTAATCACAAGAACTGCGATCATCTTTTTTAAAAACTGGGATAATAATAGCTCTAGTAAAATCATAAGAACCATGCCTTTATTATTAAAGATATTCAGAATTTTCAGTCAGCAATGCGATAATACAAACTTCCCAGCTGTAAGCATTTCAATGGTAATTTCATTTTCCCTGTGGATTTATGCAGTTTCAATTTAGGAATTGGCAAAGTAAATTCAGAACATTATTTAGGGTCAACATTAAAGCCAGTAATGATATTATCCTCTTTACAAACAATGGGATCTATACATTGTTTAGAACATCTGTGAGACACAACAGAATACTCACCTTCAAAAGCCCTACCATGTTTCTCACTCAATCCCTATGTGCCAGTCTGCTTCTTCACCCAGAAAACATTAACTGCCTGCTACAACTCCTTGCTATTGTGCTGTTTAGCTGCTTCTTTGGCTTTGCCAGCCAAGCCATGTAGCCAAAGATTCTTATGTGTTGTTAATTGATCCTTTAAATGTTTATTGAATTCTTCGCAAAGCTTTCTATTAGGACTAGTAGGTTATTGATTAACGACATTCCTAAAGTTCTTTCTTTCCGAAATAAGCTCAAGTGCCTTATCACTCAGATAATTCTGTCTCTTCTGCTCCTTTTTTCCTAAAAGAGTACTGTTAGTGTCCAAAAAAGCCTGTTTAAAATGATCCCATTCTTCCTCAACTTCAGTAGTAAGCAAACCATGACTGCCATAATGACTAAGTAACCTATCATGGTAAGCTTTGGCTATAACTGGATCTTTCAGAGCTTCAGTATTAAAAGTAAATTTTTTATCCCTAGCACAACACTTTTTAAGTTTAAGTTGCAACACACTTTTAACAAGGCAATGGTCAGATCCAATTTCAGTTCCCCTATATGCCCTGGTATTCCTAACAGAACTAGTTCATTTGCTGTTAATTAATATATAATCAATCATATTGATTATATATTAATATATAATCAATGATTATATATTAATATATAATCAATCATATATAATCATATGCAGCCCATCGGGTGAAACCCATGTGTACTTATGTATGTCGCGTTGTTTGTAATAAGTGTTAGTTATTCTGAATCCATTGAGTTTACTTACCTGTAGGAGACGTTGCCCATTGCCATTGCAGCTACCAATACCAAAAGGGCTCCCCAAATCATTTATTTCTAGTATAATTTTTCTAGTATAAAATTTCTAGTATATATTAAAATATCACCCCTCCCCAAAGGTCAGAGTCAGCACGAACTTTGGCATTGAAGTCACCTAGAACAAGGGTAATATCTCCTTTCTTGACAGAATTCAAAATATCCTGAAGTTGTCCATAAAACCTATCCTTCTCATTCTCATCAGCATCCTCAGTGGGGGCATAACAGCAGATAACATTCAAGTCTTTAACACTTGTCTGAAATTTTGCTGTAAGAAACCTTTCATTAATGCACTCATATCCTAGAAGAGCATCATCATACTTATTTTTTAAGTTTTAATTAATTTCTGAGGTACTGCTTTGACGTAGTACTGTTTTTAAATATTCTAGCTTCCATAACTCTTTAAATTGGGATTATGTTGATGAGGCTCACGTACTGGATTTACTCGAATAATGGTCGCATCCAGATTTTAGAGTTTGTTCTATAATCTAGTTTTATTATTTTTTTCCTTTTTCTTTCTAACTTCTAGTAGTAATGGAATCCACTTTCCATTTCGTTTATTCCAGTATTTCCCAACGGGGCGCCACCATCCCCTTGGGGGCTTTTCGGTAGAAATAAATTAAAGGAAATGTCGATAGTTCTTAGTAAAGATAAGTTCGGGATCGTGCTGAAAATAGCACAAACGGCTGTGGGTTCACGCTCAGAATAATTTAAATTTCGAATATTTCTTATAATTATAAAACAAAAAGGAAAAAGAATAAAATCGTTTTATCATAACTTCATTCTTTTAATCAGTATTTAGTAATTAAAATTAAGCAATTAAAATTACAATTTACGTATTATCTATTTTTAACAAATGAATGGCTCAATGCATTTACAAAAATGTTTCCCACGAACTTTCAGTTTCTACAACTCTTTCTAATACTTTTCGTTCATAGTAGCATTAGCATTTTAAATCTTGTTATAAAATGACTATAATTAATAACATAAGAATAGAAATAAATAATTATAATTAATAATAAAAGAATAGTAATAAATATTTCAAATTAATAATATAAGAATAAAAATAAAGGATTATAATTAATGATATAGGAATAAAATAAATTGTTATAATTAATAATATAAGAATATAAATAAATGATTATTATTAATAATATAAGAATAGTAATAAACTATTATTTTTATTAATAATAAAAGAATAGAAATAAATAAATGTAAAAGAATAGTAATAAATGATTATAATTAATAACATAAGAATAAAAAATAAATGAATATAATTAATAATATGATAATATAAATAAATGATTATGATTAATAATAAAAGAAAAGAAATAAATTCTTTTAATTAATAATAAATGAATAGAAATAAATGATTATAAAAGAATAGTAATAAATGATTATAATCAATAACATAAGAATAAAAATAACGATTATAATTAATAATAAAGGAATAGCAATAAATGATTATAGTTAAAAACAATAGAAATAAATGATTATAATTAATAATATAAGAATAAAAATATACCATTATAATTAATAATAAAAGAAGAGTAATAAATGATTATAATCAGTAACATAAGAATAAAAATAACGATTATAATTAATAATAAAGGAATAGCAATAAATGATTATAGTTAAAAACAATAGAAATAAATGATTATAATTAGTAATATAAGAATAAAAATATACCATTATAATTAATAACAAAAGAATAGTAATAAATGATTATAATTAATAACATAAGAATAAAAATAAATGAATATAATTAATAATATAATAATATAAATAAATGATTATGATTAATAATATAAGAATAGAAAAAAATTATTATAATTAATAATAAAAGACTAGAAATAAATTATTATAAAGAATAGTAATAAATGATTATAATTAATAATATAAGAATAAAAAAATTATAATCAATTGTATAGGAATAAAATAAATGATTATAGTTAAAAAGTATAGAAATAAATGATTAAAATTAATAATATAAGAATAGAAATAATCTATTATAATTAATAATAAAAGAATAGTAATAAATCATTATAATTAATAACATAAGAATAAAAATAAATGAATATAATTAATAATATAAATAAATTATTATAATTAATAATAAAAGAATAGGAATAAATGATTATAAAAAGAATAGTAATAAATGATTATGATTAATAACCTAAAAATAAAAATAAATAATTGTAATTAATAACATAAGAATAAAAATAAACGATTATAATTAATAATAAAGAAATAGTAATAAATTATTATAATTAATAATATAAGAATAAAAATAAATGATTATAGTTACTAAGTATAGAAATAAATGATTATAATTAATAATATAAGAATAAAATAAATGTTTATAATTATTAATATAAGAATGAAATAAATGTTTATAATTATTAATAAAGAAATGGTAATAAATGAATATAATTAATATTATAAAAATAAAAATGAATAATTATAATTAATAATATTAGAATAGAAATCAATTATTATAATTAATAATATGAAATAAAAATAAATGGTTATGATTAAAAATATAAAAATAAAACATTAAAATTAATAATATAAGAATAGAAATAAATTATTATAATTAATAATCGAATAGTAACTAATGATTATAATTAATAATAAAAGAATAGTAATTAATGATTATAATTAATAATATAAAAATAGAAATAAGTTATTATAATTAATGATATAAGAATAAATATAAATGATTATTATTAATAATATAAAAACAGTAATTAATGATTTCAATCAATAATACAAGAATAGAAATAAATGATTTTAATTAATAATAGACGAATAAAATAAATGATAGCGACGTGCATATCTGTTTATTTGTCTTATGGTGCTTCAGGGAAGTTTTCTGAAATCGGGCTCGAAAGGACTCGGGCTCAATAAGTACGGGTTCAAAAAATTGAACCCTAACTGAATTCCGGCTCTTAGATTAACTTAGGTACGCATGTTTTGATTCGACAGAAAAGCTATGGGAACTCGTGGATAAAGTATCAAATACTCGTAAACCTGTATATGTGATAAATACTATTTCAGCTGGTTTTATACATTAAAAATTATTTTGAATTCCATGAAGTGAGGAGAGCATTGGGAAGAGTAAAATGAGCTTTAGAATGGGTAAAGGGGATGGAATCCACTGGATTCATCCGTTGTAAAAACAGATAGTTCTACATGAGTTTCTGACAGGTAAAAACAGGTAGTTTTACATGGATTTCTGAAAAAATAGTGAATGTAGGATGTATGCAAAACACTAACAGAGCATATACATTGCATTATGCCCTCTATTTCAGACCTAGATGAACCTGATACTTAAGATGGATTTTTTTTTTTCAAACTGAATGAATCCGCTAAATGAATGATTCGTTAATTATTCCTTTCAAAGAAGAATTGATCCTTTGAAGGAATCAATTCAGCTCATGATCGATAATTTCAAAGGTCAGAACAAAATTAATGTCAGTAATTACCTCTAAAAATTATTTAAAGTAATTAGTTTGAAAATGGTGGAACTGAAATTATTAAAAATAATATCGATTTCTAAAGTAAAGTATTAAACAATGGCGTAACTAGGTTTTTAAGAGGTCAGGGGTAATTAGTGCCCCTCACACATCCGCAAATAATCAACTATATTATATTTAAAAAAGGGGGCCCCTTAAAAAAGGGGACCTTAAGTTCCTCGTCATTGCGTCTCTTTACTCTATTGTAAGTATGCTCCTGGTTGATAACATTCTTGTGGTGGTAGTGATTGAGATAGATTTAGATATACACAAAACTATTTAAAAATATATAGAGATATATACAGAATTATGAGTTATGCGAAAAACTTCATAAGGCATGAAATGACCCGAAATGACACAGAGATCTATGAATTTTAAACATTCTTCAGTCAAAGTAAAACTTGCATAACTACGTTAATCGAACATGTCTTCAATATCCTCTTTAATCTATTTCCACATAAAACACAAGATAACTCCTAAATTTTTAAATTACTCCCTTTGTGAACACTGCTCTAAAATTATGTTCAGTAACTTTCCTACTCGTGTCTTAATAGAGTCTTTCAATCTTAATGAAATTTCAGATACTTTCAGATGTTTTAGTATCTAATCTTCAAAAAGACCTTCAAAATGTTTCAACCTTGAAGGCTCAAGGTTCTGGTCGTTTTCCCACTAATTAAAGTTTTTCTCTGACCCCCAATCGCGTTACCCGTCACTTTGGCGTCAATATATCTTTTTAAACACTTGTCCCCATTTCTAACAACTTCTTGCCAAAATCTCTGATCGGAACGATAAAGACGGATGCGTATCAAATTGGAGGAGAAAGATAAAAATAAAACCTGAAGTTAGCTTTTAAAAGAATCTAGTCATCCATTGAGGCAGCGAAATGATCCCTGTTCACTCTCTCTAAAATGGTTAGTGCTATAGTCTGAACAAGTGCTCCAAAAATTGCTGGCCTGAGCTTCTTTTTCGCAAGACGGAGTCGCTGAAGCGCAAGGCCGCTCGAGCGTGAACTTGTTGAAAGGTGCAAAGACCAGTCCGTCCTTTCTTTTCCCTTCCACAAGCGAAGCTTACGAAACTTTTCCTAATTTCTTGTCCATCTGTTAACTAGTTGAAACTTCTCCTCCTTCCTCTTACATTATATTTCTGGTTCTCTACGGAATAACTTTTTTCGCTTGAAGTGTTTGATACTTTCGTTTTTGCTCCACTGCTGGTTCTTTCAAAGTCTTTCAGTGGCAATCACTTCTACGCAATGACGCTTAAAGATTATACTTTGAACTTAAATTAAAAAACGATTCGCTTTTTCACCCGGATGCATTCCGTAAATATTTGCAGTGTTATATCGGCTGACGAGATTTGAAGGAAAAGATCAGGGGACTTTCGAAACTTTATCTGACGGATAGATTTTTTATTAGGGTGACCTGACTCATGATAAGAAGATCAGGAGACCTCTGAAAATTCAATCTGAAGGATAGACATTGCATGAAATTATTATATTCAAAAGTAACACATTTTTCATTCAGGGCATTGTTAATCAACAAACGTTAACTTTTTTGTGTGTGTATTTTTCATACGAAAGGATTTTCTGTGCAATATTTTCATTTTTGGAAAGTTTTCACTAGAGATTTCACAAGAGATACAAAATTTTGTTTTCACTTACAGCAAAATCTTCACTTTGTCCACTTTTAAACGTGATTTCTCATCCGTCCGTATTAAATTCATTCTTTCAATTGGAAAGAAAACGAAATTCTCATCCCTCAGTTTTCTTCACTAAAGAAAGGACAACAGAAAGGATTTCCACGAAGGATGCCAGAGCTTCGTCGTGCAGAAAGACCGAAGGAGGCGGTGAACGAGAGAACCATTATTGCTGTTCGTGAAGTCATTAAGGAAAACCCACACATCACCGTTCAGGAAATATGTTTAGATGTCAGTGTATCCATTGGCAGTTCGGAAACAATTATTCATCAACATTTAAGGTTCCGAAAGATCTGCGCCAAATGGGTAACCTAAAAACTGATAGAATAGCAAAAAAGGGCTAGAGTCGACTAGTGCAAGGAGATGTTGGCAATGTTTGAACCGAGTTGCCCCAAACTGTTAACAGATATTGTCACAGGTAATGAGACATGATAATGGTTATGAGACATGACATGACAGGTAATGATTACGTGAAATGGATTTATTGTTATAGAACTCCAAGAAAGGTCGACAATTACGCTTGGGTTGCGGAAGATGAACCGCATCCCCAAATCCTCCGAATTGACTTTCGCTCAAGGAAAAGGATATTAACAACTTTTTCTTAATTCGAAAAGGAATGGTACCGTGGACACCTTAACAGAAAAAATGAATATAAATTGAGAATACTACACCAACATTAGTAGTATGATGAATGACAGCTCTGGGCCAATGTTAAGTATAGGGAATCCCATGTTAACATAAGGGAGACTTTTTGGGAGATGAACGTTTAAACTGATTTTCGAAAGGTGGTCTGTGTAAAAGACGTGAAATGATGGGCTTTGTTGAGAAAGTGTTGCAGTTATCATACACTTCACTGAATTATTGGGATGTTGGGTTGTGAAAACCGGGTAAAACGGGGAAGTTGACAATCCAGACAGTTTTGGGAAATTAGTTTAAAAAATACAGCAATTCAAAATCAACAGGTAAAATAACGTTTTTGGGGGGACTGGGAGAGAAAAATATGATGCAAAGATAGATTTTGAAGTGGCATCTGTGAATATATGGATTTTCTTTGCTCCAGTGAGGATGAGTGGGTATGAGACAAGAAAGTTAAGTCCAATCCTATAAGAGCAATTGCCATTTGGTCAACCACACAGGGTCCTGGTGCTGACCATATAAATCCACTGGACTGGACTGAATTATGGCTCTGAGCTTGATTATGGATCCTGAATTTGCTGCACTAGTGGGCTTCTGTAGAGGGAAATCTTCCGCTGCGCTTTCTGTTTGTTTGTGGGTTGACAGCCCGAAGTGAATAGATTCACAGGATATGTTTATCAACTGGCGGATAATCTTGAGCAGAGGTTATCGCAGGAACCTGAACTCTTTGCTTCTATTGGCATCATCAAATTCTATATTGGAAGAAGTCTTCCAGTGTGGATGGCTTCAGCCTTTACTGGTGGGGGAACGGGTCTTTGCCCTATGTCTGCGATTAGGGGGCTGTTTGATATTGTCGGCATTCCCTCTCTCAATAAACATAGTTTCTTTAAACATCCCACTAACCATTTTCTCTCCATAGGTAGTTGGAATGTGAGGACTCTGCACTTAGCTTACTCTCTTGATGTCCTCACACAAGAATTCCACCATTATAATTTAGATATTCTCGGCTTGCAAGAGACCAGATGGACAGATAAAGGTCAGATTCTTAAAAATAATCTTAGTTTTCTCTTTTCAGGGAGGGACGATAATAAACATCACCACGGCGTGGGTCTGCTTCTCAGAGGCACGCTACTGATGCTCTTCTAGGATATGAGTGCATTAATAAAAGGTTTATAAACTATGGCTTCAGAGGGGAAATGCTGAAATTGCTCAATAGCTATTTTACCAATAGGGCACACAGCACTAAAATTGAAAATTGTTTAAGTGACGCTAATGAACTTGAACATGGTGTTCCTCAAGGATCTGTGTTAGGATCATTATTATTCTTGATTTTTATTAATGATTGATGTAAGATAGAATTGAAAGGTTACATTCTAACATTTGCTGATGACACAGCACTGATATATGCAGCATGAGATGAAAAACAGCTAAATACTGAAGATAATGAGGATGTGTATACGATTAGAAATTGGCACTTAAAAACGAATTATTTACCAACATTGAAAAAACGAAATACTTATTTTTCAGATTGAGAGGAGGGCAACCGGTATAGACCAAGAAGTAAAATATTTTTTCTTGACAGGATTAAAATTGATTGATTAAATTAAAATTGCATACATTTTCATGCAATAATTACTCAGCTTGTTGCTGTGAAGAAATTGATCAGGTTCAAAGTCTACTCTACCTAGGCGTTTATATTGATAGCTCCCTAAGTTGGAAAATGCATATTGGAAGACTAACAAACACACTTAGACAGATGTTATATAAATTTTATTATTTAAAAAAAATCCTCAGTAATAAAATATTAATAATGTTATACAAATCTTGGGTCCAGTCTGCTATACAGTATGGTATTACAAGTTGGGGAGAAACATACATTTCATCATTAAGGAGTCTAATCTCAATGCAAAATAAATTTATATTTCAAATTTTACCAAATAAATATAAAACTGTTACCATCTTTTGTAAGTATACCATTTCAGATGCATTTCCACTGAGACATTTATTTGTTTATAGAACATTAAATTACTTCTTTAAAAACAATAATGCAGTACTGCATTATACAAATTATTCTATGCGAGATAATGGGAAAAGGTTTCTGTTACCACTTGCAAATAAAGAAATTATGCACAAACACTTTGATTATTTGGCCCCTAAAATTTTTAATTCTTTACCGATTATAATTCGAAATGAAACTAATTTTATGCATTTCAGATCTCTCACTGCTAATTATCTAATGACCATTACAAATGCTGACAGCCTGTTTTCAGTGTTAAAGTAAAAAAAAATAATTCGCTTTTATAAATTCTGTATTGTTTTTGTATATATATATATTTTTTTCTTTATATAAAGTTCAGTGTCAGTGTTGCCAAAATTATGTATTTAAATAATCTGTAAATTAACCTACATGAGCTTAGATGCTCTTGGGTTAATAAGAGTATTACAAATATATGTTGTTTGTAACCTTATTATTATAATAAAACTGAACTGAAGACTGAAGAGTAGTATTGGAGATTAACGTATGTGTAAGGTAATTGAGGGTGTTGCTGAATACAGATATCTGGGAGTGTGCATTGACTGGAAATTAGATTGGCTCAGTTGTGTATCTCATCCTAATAAATGCATCAATGCAAAAATTCCAAATATTTATATTTTATTCGAAATTTCCTAGATTATATACTTACTTTATTAAATATTTCATTTCCTAGATATATAGTGCCCCAGTGAGTGGCAAAAATATCAGGTGCCCGTTTGGCCCGTGGCTTCGTTTCTACATAAATTGTCATAGCTCGTGTCTCCCTTTTAGTCTGCACATTCTGTTGTTTCTTGCGCTAAAGGTTAGTTTTGTGAGTATCCCTTCCCCCGACATTTTAGCACAATTTGAACACGAAGAATTTCTCTTTGTTACGAAGGTCATTTCTGCCTGGGTGCGTGCTCCCAGAGCACATGACAAACGATCGAGATATTTATTACGTCAGATTTTGGCATTCTGTAATTCCCGATTACTGTAATTCACCGAAAGGTCCCAAATTTTGTAGGCGGTTTCCCCCTGCCCGATCCCATGTTGGGTTAGAAAAACAGGTCAATTACCGCAATGTAACGCCTCAACAATGGTTTTGTAAACATGGGAAATCTGGAAACGGCAATAGATTTAAATACATTTTTAACTCTTTGCTTCCACAGTTAGGGAGCAGAAAATGGCACGAATAAATTTGACAGCAATTCTCGTTCCCGTAGGAATAGCATTGTAAATAATTTCGCTTCTTGCAAGCCCCCCTTTTGGACTTTCCACCTGAAATTTGGCACTGCAATCCGGGCCACATCCAGAAACATTCTCTGAAAATTTGAAGCGTTTACGTTGAGTTCCCGATGAGTAATGGCTGCCAAAGACAGACAGACACACAGATAGACAGACTTCTTTTATTAAAAATTCTAGCTTTCAACCAAACCGATTCCCGTTGCGACTGCCTGCCTTCCGCGGTTTTGATGAGCGCGCATCTACAGATATCTGAGCTTCCGGATCCGAAACTCCGCAATTGTGAGGTGTAGCATAAGAAACGGCGATACGAGCAGCCGCTGTCGTGCGTCCGGTACTGACAAATGTGCGCTTACCTTACAACTAAAGAGCAAAATCAGGCTGTAAAATAGTTTGGTTCTATCTAGAGTTAGTTATGGAAGTGAAACCTGGACCTTTTGCAGTGGTGAAAGTCGATTTTTTTTTTCTTACCGGTACGATTCAAAGCATAGCTATGTGTGAACACACATAGGCAGACACCCCACTGAAGTCATCTTACAGGGTTAATCAAGTGAAGTGTATGGCCGAGAAAGTACAGTGCTCCTCTATTATCTTTCTCCTTACGCTTTCAGCAAATAGCGAATGATTTATGGGTTTTTAATGTGAGGAAATATTAATATACCTAAATACTCGCTAATTCCGTTGTATTATTGGATTTCAGCCTTATTGAAAAAAAATTATAATGTGTAGATGTTTTAAATATTATTTTAGTACTAAAAGCAGTTTTTTAGAAAGAAATGTAACTTTTGACTCATATTGTAATTATGATCACTCAACGTGCATTCTCTAAACCCAAATGCCACACTAAGTAGTGCCTTAAAATTGAGAAACGCAAATGAAAAATTAAATTTATCCAACAAGAAGGAAAAGAGAAACACTTTTTCCCCATCTTACACTTTTGTAGGTTCCTTCTTTATCATTTTCGTCAGGAAGGCGGTCAATAGCAAAAGAGAGAGGGGAGGGGAAGTTGTATAAGCTGACAGCTACATTTGCAGAAAGGGGAAGTGGTACGATTTTCCGTGAAGAGGTCCATCTTTATTCCGTGTCTCTGGAAGAAAAGGGAATATTTCATATTTTGATCCAGACCCTGAAGGCTTTTGTATTGTCCTGGGTGCGCCATTATTATAATTATATTGCCATTGGAACAAAGGCACCATATTAAAGTAGGTCTACGTGTTATTTTGAAATGCGATATTTTTTTTCAAGTTGATTTCGTTATCTAGTTTAGGCAATTTTTTCGAGTAATTTATACTCAGCTAATCCCTATGGCTTATAAACTGCCATCTCCTGTCAGACTTCTTGGCTAGCACCTGCTTGAGGGGGGTATATATTTATTTCTTGTAACTTAGTATGAAGTTATCTTGTTTTTTCATACTGCCCACAAAACACTACCACGTGATCTATTCAATAGTACAATTTTTTTTCCTTGTGTTATAAAAATTTACAAGCCACCACAGTGTGCAGTGACATCACGTTGCCTGGCAGCGCCGCCGCAGCAGCTGGGATCCGGGCTCGAATTTCTGGAGGTAGGCCTGTATAATTTGGAAGCAGCTTCAACTATCCTTTTCTGTTCTCTATGTAACTTGTCAAGAAAAAAGAAAGTTCTAAATATTTTGCTTACAGTTAGGGCTGCCACCTCTCCGGTTTTCATCCAGAAACTACAAGTTTTGACATCTACCTTAAGATTCAGGATTTCGAAAACATATCCTCGATTTTTGCAATTACGTTTCTTGAAATGATCAAACAGATACTGCCATTTCTACTATCACGGCCAACGCAAGTCATGAAATACGTAGATCCGTAGACTGTATGATCTAATTATTGTATTATCTATTTCTCTGTGAATTTGCAGTAATTAAACACTTAACAAATTTTAATCTTAATTACCAGGTTCAACCAAGCTCAGCCCGCTAAAATTACTAGAAAAACCAGCTCCAAATATTAGCCCTTCCCTTCGATAAATACTATTATCAAAGTTAAAAAAAGCCCAATTCCTATATTTTTAATGGTAAATTTAAAAAAAGAAATGACAAGATTCGAGTGAAAGCAGAATTATGCACGAAAACTAAGTAGAAGGGAATTGTGCACAATTTTTAGAATATATTCAGACGTCGGAACAAAAAGTTTGTTAAAAAGTTGTAAAGATAATTAAAAGTTGAATCTAAATTTAAAATATAATATATTTTTAACCAATAAAGTTTTGAAATAAATATAATGATTATGCCGATTATTTCTGAATAAATATATCGTTATTATCTAGGTTTTTTAAGAGGGAAGGAGCGGAATTTACTTAAAGCAATTTTTACGATCTCCGGATATTTAAATCTCAGAAGGTGTCAGCCATATTTATAGTGCAAATTAAAAATTATGCTTAAGAAATAATATAGCGACTTTTGAGGGACAGTAAAATTAAAGAAACGTATTAGTTTCTGCATTATGCTACTCCAGTAGCGTAATGTTAGGCGATTAATTGATAAAACTGATTTGAAAAATTCTATTTCTCTGTGAATTTGCAGAATTAAACACTCAACAAATTTTAATCTCCCCTCCAACCTTCAAACTCATTACTTAAATTTAGGGAAGCACGTTCCCTATCGTCCGCATTAAATTGTCTTCCATTATTCTCAGAAATGTTACAATTTTCAGTTCAGCAATATAGAAATTATTTCCACAAAATATAATTTCTTTTGGAAGACGAATATTTTAAAACCACAGAAAGCTGCTGTTATTTTCTTGCAATGAAATACATTTCCAAGTAAAATATCTTTGATTTGTCAGTCCGCTTTCCCCGTTCTGCCTCTGGTGGTGGTCAAGACCGAACCCAGACAACTACGGCGGCGGATGCGAATGTGTATTGTCCGTGAACACTTATAATCCCCGAGGCACGGCTTTCATTGGAATCGCCTTTGTCTTTTCTCTTTTCACAATCTGCTTTTGCTAATCGTTCAAAGAGAGAAAACACTACTTCAAATGTATAGCACTCCCTTGAAATATATAATACTTGGCACTACCTGATGGGCCTCAAGTATACGGTTTTCATGCAGCTGGAATTTAAAGGATTAAACTATAGTAGTGTAAATATCGAGGAATGTTACTAAAAGGAACGATCCACTTTTTTTTATTAAATTGTTGGTTGAAGGAGCATTAAGGCTTGAAGGAAATCGTTAACGGAGCTATTACTGAAAAATGTTTTACCGGTACGCCGTACCGGCAAATAATTCTTCCCAGTACGGCGTACCGTGTGTACCTGCCTATCACTGACTTTTTGTAAACAAGATAACAGGAAACTTCATGATTGGATTCAAGTTGCTTACACAGTATCTTGAGAATTAGATGGTTCAACTTTATAAGTAATGATAAGATTGGGCAAATGAGTCGACAACCTCCTTTATTAAGTAGCATATTATGCAAAAGAGATGCCGTTGGTGTGGTCATGTTTCTCGTATGCATAACTAGAGATTAACGAATAGGGTTGTGAAGAGTTTGGCTAAAAGTGTCGGAAACAGGAGGACACTCAGAATGCGGTGGGCAGAAAATGTCAAACAAGATTTTATTAGAATTTGGCTGGAGCTGTAGTTCAGGATAGACGTGCTTGGAGAACAGAATTATATAATGTTGTTGAACCTCCGTAGTCCATGGCTGCATTAAGATTTTGTATGTACATATGCAATATTTTTTTTCAAGAGTCAGCAATAAAATGTTACAACTCATGTATTCAGTTATTAGATTAATGAGAAAAGATTGGGATAATTTTCCATCTCATATTGAACTTCTCTCCTTTCAGTTAGTTTTTAATCATTTTGATTGAACTCAGGGTAACTTAACAGGAATCGTCTTCATTATTTAATATTGAACGTTAGGATAAGCTGATTTTAAAGAGAAAAGAATATAAATAACGTGGTATCATTATTTTCTCAATAAACAAAATTAATTTCCTACAACTGGATGACAAACCATAGGCGATTCAGCAGAAGTAATAATTATTAAATTTTTATTTGATAATATTGAAGCAAATTAATATCATTGCATTATACAAGAAGCGTCCAAAACATTCCTGTGATTCATCTGTAAAATAAAACCCATCATTAAGGTAGAAATAGAGGAAAATTTGTCATTAGCTGAGGGCGATTTGAACCCACGACCTTCTAATAACATGTCAGGTGCTCTGACCACTGAGCTACCGCCGCCAAACAATCATCCCCTATTAGTGGCTTTGAGCATTATATTGTTACGACAGAAGGAATCTGGCAACCGAAAGCAAAAAGTTTCAGCCAACGAATAAGAACTTTGGGAGAATTTGGAGAAGAAGAGTGGAGCGTTAACGGTCATTTTTGTATTGTAACGGTCGTTGTGTATTGTAACGGTCGGTGAGTTCGAAAATGGACGGTGAGCTGTTCTGAGACAGTGCGCGTAAGTATCAAGAAGTAACTTGATGTGTTGTGTATACACGGAAGGATAAAAGTGGGATCTTTTATCGTTAAGTATCAAGAAGTAACTTGATGTGTTGTGTATACGCGGAAGTATAAAAGTGGGAACTTTTATGGCTAACCTCGAATGTCTACACGGACTGTCTTTTTGTTCGGCTAGTGTGTGAAAAGTTATTAGCACAGGACGAGAATTGGTTTACGAGTGAAGATCTTCGGGTGACCTGGTAAATCAAGTAAAAGGTAGTATTTAGTAAAATACACAGAGCTGATGTTGTGTGCTCACGCAGGAAGATTGATGACTTGTGCATGTTAATAGTTAATTTGTTAATAAGATACTTCATCCATATTTCCTTTGTAACAATTTACCTTGTATTGAATTTGGTTTTGAAATATAGCTTTTAATACTCACGCTCAGTGGCTATCCATTTTTGTAATCCGCAACATTTGGTGTCAGAAGTGGGATTAATTAATTGAATGCCGTTAACTAGAAGTATGGATGAATTAGTAAAGTTGATAAATAGCTTCAAAGCCGATATGACTAATATGAAAGCCGATATGGCTGCGCTGATGACTGATAGGAAAGCCATTATTTCTACGCTGATGACTGATAGGAAAGCCATTATTGCTACGCTGATGACTGATATGGCTACACAGATGAATGACATTAAAAGTCAAAATAGCGAAATGGCCGCACAAAATAATGAGTTGAGAACTGAGATAGTTTCTCAAAAAGATGATTTGAAAGCCGAAATGGCCGCACAAAATAATGAGTTGAGAACTGAGATAGTTTCTCAAAAAGATGATTTGAAAGCCGAAATGGCCGCACAAAATAATGAGTTGGGAAATAAAATAGGTGACCTGGCCGCACAAAATACTGAGATGAGAGCTGAAGTGGCTTCTCGAGTTGGTAAGATTATTGATCACTTCAAGGATCATAAAACCGAACTCAATAAACAATGCAATAGTTTAAATGTTGAATTTGTCAGTGAAAAAGATGATCTTGATAGTGTTAAGTTAGATTGTAAACATGGAAAAGAGAAAGGTAACATTACAGATGAACAATGTTTTAAAGATGCTAACCATAAGAATATTGTTGAGCAGTATGAAAATTATAGGAACAAAATTACGCAAGAAGCGAGAGCTGGTAGAGATGTTGTTACAGTTACAGTTAAGACAACGAAATTGGTTGAAGGTGAATATATCTCCAGCAGTGGGAGCTATAGTACAGATGAACATAATGCTGATGCGGGAAAGAAACAATGCAGAACCAGAAAACATTCCAAGATCATTTGCTATCTGAAAAAGAAGCAATTTAAGAAACGATGCGGAACCAGAAAACATTCCGGGATTCTTCGCTATCTGAAAAAGAAGCAATGTAGATTCAATTCGTTTCTACAAAATTCGACGGACAGGAGAAGCTCGCTGGGGCAGCGGCGTTCTGATGAAGCCTTCATATGGATTGAAGAGATCTCGAGAGAGATGGAGAAAGTGCGAGAGGACTGCGAGAGGAAGACTACAAAAGAATCGAATCTTCGCAAGAAAGGAGAATCTCGAAATGTGGATCTGCTACTGGAAATCAAGAAACGTAGAGATAGCACAGATAATGCCTTTGACCACGCAACTACTGGTGATGCATGGCAGAGTGTCTATGTCGCTGGTGACATGTCTAGGAACTGTGAAGAACAATCAGAGTGCTGTGAGACTATACAGTATGCTTTGCACTTCAAAATACCTAGGTATACAAGTCTGGCACAATCTGAAGAGAGATCCACACGAAAGGTATTCTATTCCTCGCTGTCAGCAAAATGCGTCATGGACAGTTATCGCAAAGGCAGAGTAACGAGTGGTAATGAGGGGGAACGAAACAGAGTTTACGTTTCGCAGAGTGGTCCGAGTAAAGAAGAGGCGTCCATTCATCATAGATACAAAGTGCCATTCGACTTTACCGCGGAAGTCGGAGAGATTTTTCCGAAGCATATAGCCACACTCGAATCGTTTATAGAAAGTGGGGATTTAAGGAAGAGGAATTCCGAAGGATGGCTTAGAAGCATAACAGGTGATGCTAGTAAAAGAGCTTCAGGCAGAGACAGTACTTCAAAGACTAACTTTCTGGATGAAACTAAGCCTCAGAGTTACGATCAGAGAGAAGTAAAGCCCTCAGACAATCTCAACGAAACCATGCTGAATTTCTTTTCTGAACAGCCAATGTGCAGATTTGGACATTATAACCATTTAGATTATAAGGATATAGAAAAGTTTTATCACGATTACAATGAGAGCTCCAAGAAGGTGAATTCGGAAGAAACAGCAACTATGACCTCCTCGGGTCATGTGTTTTGCTGGAGACCCGAGTGGCGCCATCGGATGGTGGATAAACACAACACAAGAGGTGTCAGCGACAAAGTGAGTCTTGTCTTGGCTCCTGCACTTGCTGCTTTAGGTCTCAAGGTCCCTATGATCTCCGGTCGTGCTCGCCAATTGACGGGAGATACTCTGGACAAATTGGAATCCATCCCTGGCTTCACAGTCGACTGCACTAAAGATAAAATCGAGCAGATGAGGGAAGACGTCGGATGCTGCATCGTAGGACAGACAGAGGAGCTGGTGCCAACAGATAAGGAGATTTACCGCTGCAAGGATCCGACGGCTACCGTAGGTAGCGTTCCTCTAATGAGATGCTCAATTGTGTCCAAAAAGCTGGCTGAAGGAGTGTGCGCTTTGGTTTATGATGTTGAATTCGGAAAAGAAGCTATTGATCTCATCAGTACAGAAGATGTTGCTGTTGATTTAGTTAAGAAAATGGTTGCAGCATCACAAGCTCGTGGAATGAAGAGTTTGAGTTGTTCAGCTGTTATCAGTAACATGGATTCACCTCTTGAAAACTCTGTTGACAACTCTCTGGAAGTGATGGAAGCTGTTCAGTGTTTCCTTGGTGACGGATCCTTGGAACTGCAAGAGCTCGTCGAAGAGTTAGGAGGAGAACTTCTGCGTTTGGTGAACATTGTGGATAATAGGGTAGATGAAGCATCACGTGTCCGCAAGGTTCTGCATAACGGCAATGCTTTGAACAAGTTCCGTAACATGTTAATAGAACAAGGAGTATCTGAAGATGTTGCAAGCTGGCTATGTGAAGATAAAACAGAAAAAATATTGCTAGCAGCCCGACACATCACTGATTTCACTTATACAGGAGAAACAGGTAAGGTTGTCGGATTAGAAGCTGCAGTCCTAGCAAGAGTATGGAAGGAGGAGATGGACCGAAGCGCTAAAAAGAATTATGGAGCTGATATAATTGTGAAGCACCTTGGGGATCAAATTGAATCAGGTGAAATATGGCTGAAGGTTCATCACGACAGTTCTGAATTAAGTGAAAGTCAACTGACAAAAGGGTCAGACTGGAGGATGAAACTCCTCCTTAGATTTTATGTCACTAATGACTTTCATTCCTTGTTACTGTTGATAGAAGTAAAAATCCAAAGAAGAAAACTTTCGACAAAGAAGAAAACTTTTTACAGGTTTTGCACGAAAACTCTTAGTCGATTCTTCTCCCTGCAGAGACATAAACGTGTTCACAAGGGCTATAGGCCTTACACGTATTATATTTGTGGACGAGGCTTCAGTCAGAAAAGAAATCTACGTCATAATGAGATTCGCTTTCATTTTTACACAGACGTAGTATATCTCATTCGTCGACGTCCAGCTACAAAGTGCAAGGTGGTTCACGTGGATCGTTTGGCCCCGTTTCATCAAAGAACTGAAGAAACTTTGGAATCCAGAATTGTTCGGGACGAACAAGACCTAGGAAGGGGGCAGTGTTACGACAGAAGGAATCTGGCAACCGAAAGCAAAAAGTTTCAGCCAACGAATAAGAACTTTGGGAGAATTTGGAGAAGAAGAGTGGAGCGTTAACGGTCATTTTTGTATTGTAACGGTCGTTGTGTATTGTAACGGTCGGTGAGTTCGAAAATGGACGGTGAGCTGTTCTGAGACAGTGCGCGTAAGTATCAAGAAGTAACTTGATGTGTTGTGTATACACGGAAGGATAAAAGTGGGATCTTTTATCGTTAAGTATCAAGAAGTAACTTGATGTGTTGTGTATACGCGGAAGTATAAAAGTGGGAACTTTTATGGCTAACCTCGAATGTCTACACGGACTGTCTTTTTGTTCGGCTAGTGTGTGAAAAGTTATTAGCACAGGACGAGAATTGGTTTACGAGTGAAGATCTTCGGGTGACCTGGTAAATCAAGTAAAAGGTAGTATTTAGTAAAATACACAGAGCTGATGTTGTGTGCTCACGCAGGAAGATTGATGACTTGTGCATGTTAATAGTTAATTTGTTAATAAGATACTTCATCCATATTTCCTTTGTAACAATTTACCTTGTATTGAATTTGGTTTTGAAATATAGCTTTTAATACTCACGCTCAGTGGCTATCCATTTTTGTAATCCGCAACAATATCATAGAATTAGTAATTGGAAATGTAGTTCACTGAAATTGAAGATTCTGATCCAGGAGGCACTTTCCAGTTCAGTCATCCAACCAGTCAAACGACATCTTATTTTTTATTTTTAAACCAACATGCCGAGAATCAAGCGTAAGCGTTATTGTTGAAATAATAGTATTTCTGTAGTTACACCTGGTAGTAATATTTTAGATAGATATATAGGAAAAATTGCCATTAGCCGGGTGGAATTTGAACCCACGATCCCACCCAGCTAATGACAATTTTTTTGTCTAAATCTACCTGACAAATTACTACTTGGTGTACTTGAGAAATTCTATTTTTTGAAAACCCATTATACTTACTTCAAGAAAACTTTTACTGTCCTTCAAAGTACTCCCCTGCAGCATCTATGGAAAGTTGCAGACGTCAACGCCAATTCTGAAACACTTTCAAAATTGTCACAGGTGATGACACGTGGTTTTATTACTATGCAATACAACTCCAGAATACACAATCACCTGTAACGATTTCTACTAACCGTTTCGGGCCACTAGGTTAAAATATTTCCAGGATCTCCATGGAGCAGTCGACTCTAGCCTTTCTTGCTGTTCTGTTAGTTTGTGGGACACCCATTTGACACAGATATTTCCGAACTTTAAATGTTACTGAATAATAGTTTGCTGACTCCGTATTGGTACACTGACATCGAAACTTATTACCTGAAAGGTGATGTGTTTCATCACTGTTCATCATTCTGTGAGCAATGGTTCCCTCGTTCACGGTATCCTTCCGTCTTCCTACACGAGCGAGGTCTTTGAAGCTCTGTTTTTGCATCCATTCCGCAACGATGACATATGAACAGGCATGATTCCCATATACCTGTGACAAATCGGGATGAATTTCTTTTGTCGTACCCGAACTGCATCCTTGGGAAAATGTAAATTCATACTCCATCATCATAGCCTCCATAGCAACAACGAACAGATTTCGCAGACCGAGCTTTACGCGCCGCCAGCAAAAAGAGAAATGAGAGGATTTCTTTTTAATACGTAATCACAAGTTTAGAGAAGCTGGTGAACTTCGGAGGAGTTCAGAATTTTCTGAACGTCCTCCGTAATACTAATGGGATCATTTCATTTTATAAAGTCCAAACGATCGAACAGACACTTGAAAAGGTCTCCACACGCCTCACGTTGCCGACCCCTAATCTCCATCTAATAGATACATATATATTTCTTTCAGGTTGTCGTAATTCTTATTTCTTCACTTCTGTGTGAGTGCGTGACCATTTCGCTTTTTGATTGGCCAACTTGGTCGACAATGAATGACATTGACAACAAATTACTCCTTGACGACGATTACAACAATACACTCATTATTATTAACATCTTCCCATTTAATGACTTAATATATTTTATAGTCATTGTTAATAATAGTATATAATAAGCATCAGTTTGTTATCTTGTTGCATTTCTCTCTCAACTGAGACATCAAAATAACGAGATAGATGATCAAATAATTATCAGTTGCTTTAGGAAATACAAGCAAACGTATTTTCATGAAATAACTTCCTCCAAAAGTTATTTTTCCTTTTCACTTTACCCGATCAATTTCATATTTAAGATAATCGAACCAAGGAATTTGTTCCGTTAAATCCACCATACATGACGAATTTGTTCCGTTATATCTACCATATAGATGACTTCTATTTATATGACTAATTTGTCTGCCATATATGGTAGAAGATATCTGCAAAAAAATGGAGCAAAGAAATCCTCATTTATTGAAAATTATTCTCTGCCTTAGGCATCGAATCATCTAACTCGTTTACGGCAAGGGAAAGAATGCGCCCAATTTGGTACGGACTACAAGAGTGACAAATTGATGCAGTGGGTTGAACAGAAATGTTAGAAATCAATGAAACTCTTCCAAGTCTGTCATAATTGTTTTCTGAGTTATCAGCAACATATCTATTGGAAGTGAGCGAAATATCGCAATTTGTTTGCTGTCATAATCCTTTATTAGATAGTGATAGCCTAACTCTGAGTTAAACTTCTGACGAATGCCGAAGTGCTGCCTTTAACTGCGATGAATCAGAAAGAAGAAGATTCGTTGACGTAAAAACTGAACAGAATTAGGCGCCAAAATTAACGACGCAACCTTTCGATTGTTATAATTCATTAACTTCAGCTATAGGAGTTAAAATCTATAAAAGCTTCAGCTATAGGAGTTAAAGCTATAGAAGGCTAACAAGGAATATTTTTCCTGGGAAGCGTGCGCGGTCCATTTTTTGTTTCTGATCATAAGACGTCATTTTGTATGACGTCTCGCCTTGACAATAACTTCCAAATTTTGAGAATACCGGAATGGTATATTATTTGTTGGTGACAATAAGACGTTATTTGATAGCAACATCGGGGGTCTGATATACGTAGGTGGTTTTCGCCGGAATACGATTTCAGAGTGCTGATATATATAGTTATATTTTTCATCACGAAGATATGATTGTGTTGTGATACTCAGAAAGTTTCATGCAGAATATGCACACTGCATATTCTGCATGCAGACACTGCATATTCTGCATACACATGCATACACTGCATATTCTGCATTTCGTGTGCCTAATGGCTCATGCGCCATTAGGCACACGAAATGTTTATGCATTCTTATGTGCAGTAGTTTTCCCAAGGAAATTTTAATCTTTTGCTTCCACTGCTACGAAAAAAGTAATTAATTGAAGTGGACGTAGGAATTTAAATTATAATACAGTTTTGTTAATAAATAGCAAAATCAATGTAATAAATTATTACGATATCACATAAATGGCAATATTCAGTGTCACTTAAAAATCAAAGAAGTCATTTAAATTTTTTTCTTCCCCGCTTTTTCTTTTAATCTTGGAATGAATAAATTACACTAGGTTGTTAAAATATTTGTATGCTTCCATCTTTCATGAGAAATGGAAAAATAGGGGCTTTTAGTGACTTTTTAGTGACTAGTATTTAGGGGCTTTTAGGGCTTTTAGTGACAAATAAAAAATTAAAATAAATTAAAAATTAGAAAAAACTGTCTTCCTATATGCATCTTAAAAGTAGGAAATAAAGCTAAATCATATCAATGGTGCAATCAGTTATTGAATTCACATTCACTTCAAAAGAAGAAAATCAAGTAAAGGTTAAAAATCGAAATTTTCGCAATTTCATGTTCATGTTAGGTTTAATTTCTGACAACACCTTAAAGAATTTACATTTTCGGTAGCTAATGCAGTCGTCTCTCCACAGAAAGTTGCTCCAAAAATTACAACACTATATTTTGCACGAAAAAATGTAGATAGGTAGTCACTGGAAGGAGAGCAATGCACCAATCCCCTGTGATGATGCAGAGAACCTAATGTCCGATCCCGCCTTCTCGTGGTGCAGACCGTTAGTACCTTTCAAAAGAGATACTCTCTTGTGGAAGTGAACGGAAGGGGAGGGCTGCCAGATTAGTGTGGCCTACTAATCTGGACAACTATGGCTACTTTTCTTTATTTTCCACCCTGCTGAGGAGTAGTCAACCACACAGGGTCCTGGTGCTGACCATCCTGGTGCTGACCATATAAACCCCTGGACAGATACATGGCTCTGAGCTTGATTATGGATCCTGATTTTGCTGCACTGGTGGGCTTCTGTGGAGGGAAAATCTTCCGCTGTGTTTTCTGTTTCTTTGTGGGTTGACAGCCCGAAGTGAATAGATTTACAGGATATGTTTATCAGCTGGAGGATAATCCCGAGCAGAGGTCATCGCAGGCACCCGAACTCTTTGCTTCTACTGGCATCGTCAAATTCTACATTGGAGGAAATCTTGCAGTGTAGATGGCTTCAGCCTTTAGTGGTGGGGGAACGGGTCTTTGCCCCATGTCTGTGATTAGGGGACTGTTTGATATTGTCGGCATTCCCTCTCTCAATAAACATAGTTTCTTTAAACGTCCCACTAACCATTTTCTCTCCGTAGGTAGTTGGAATGTGAGGACTCTGCACTGATCTTATTTTCTTGATGTCCTCACACAAGAATTCCACTGTTATAATTTAGATATTCTCGGCTTGCAAGAGACCAGATGGACAGATAAAGGTCAGATTTTTTAAAATAATCTTAAATTTCTCTTTTCTGGGAGGGACGACAATAAGCATCACCAAGGTGTGGGTCTGCTTCTCTGTAGACATGTTAGTGATGCTCTTCTAGGATATGAGTGCATTAATGAAAGGTTTCTTACAGCAAAATTTCAGACAAGCATTAAAGACTTGAATGTTATCTGCTGTTATGCCCCCACTGAGGATACCGATGAGGATGATACCTAAGTACACATGGGTTTCACCTGATGGGATGCATAGGAATATCCTAATTGCTTGGTGAGCTGAGCATTTCAGAGATGAACTAAACAATATGATAATTTCCACTCCTATTGTTTTTAATGATCACAGATGCATTGCTGGCTTTAATGTTGGCTCTATAACGCAGTCTGAAGTTATTTTGGTTATTTCTAAACTTCAGTACATGAAATTACTACTGAAATGCTTAGAGATTAAAAGGTTTCTGTTACCATATTGGTCACTGAAATTTCGAATATCTTTTATGATAAAGTCATTGTTACTGATAAAGTCATTGTTGTCAGATATTTTCACTCAGACAGATTCTTGAGAAATGTTTAGAGTTTCAGAAACCTTTGGTTGTTAACTTTATAGATTTCAAAAAGCTTTTGACTCTGTTCATCGACATGATTTATGGTTGATCGTTAAGTCTTATGGAATACCTGGCAAGTTAGTTAACACAATGAAAGCTCTCTATAATAACGCTGAATTATGCGTGAGAGTTGGTGAGGCTTATAGCAATTGGTTTAGCATTGCTAGTGGAGTTCGACAAGGGTGCATTTCGTCTCTTTTTTTAGTTTGGTTATTGATTATGTTATGCGGAATTCTTCTGAAGAGAAAGATTTTGGTCTTAAATGGTCTAGAGATTTCAAAATTTCTGATTTAGATTATGCAGATGATTTGACCTTGTTGGCTAATGATGTTCATGAGATGAATTCTTTTATTAGGGCTGCTGGTAATAGAATAGGTTTGATGATAAGCAGAGAGAAAACTGAAATGATGAAAATTGGTCAGGCAGATTGTTGTTCAGCTAGTTTGAATGGTTACAGTCCTGAGCAAAGGTATCAGTGTAACTGTCTTGGGAGCTGTTTAACATATATTGGTGATGTGCGGCATGAGAGAAAGAGAAGGATGGGAATTGTTGCTGGGACCTTTAAGAGTCTTTGGAGAGTGTGGAAAAATAGACGTATACACCTAAAGACAAAATTTAGGCTGCATCGTAGTTTGGTTCTTTATTGGGTTAGTTATGGTAGTGAAACTTTGACTTTGTAAGAAAGATAACAAGTAGCTTTATGTCTTTGATTCTAGGTGCTTAAACAGTATCTCGGAGGTTAGATGATTTCACTTTGTAAGCAATAATGAGATTAGGCAAAGGAATAAGCAGCCTCCTTTGAGCAGCTTATTTTGCAGAGCTTATATATGCATACGGCCATGTTGCCCGTATGCATAACTCTAGATTGACCAATTGGATTAGGAACGGCATATCTAAAGGCCTCAGGAAAAGGGAGAGACTTCAGATGTGATGGGCAGACAATGTCAAACAGGATCTTGCTAGATTGGGCATACAGTGGTCAAATGCAGCATCTGTAGCTCAGGATTTACGCTCTTGTAGAACAAAATTGCACAGTCTCGTTGGACCTCTTATGTATGTGTTTGTATTTAATGAGCTGCGGAAGTGTGAATATTTAACAATTAGAATGCCAGTCGCAAAAAATGACTTCAGAAGTTATTAAAACTTAATAATAAATATTTTATCTAAGTGTTTAATAAATTGAGTGTATATTTTAGAAGTTTGTGTAAAGGAGAATATTTTTTAAGAATATTAATTTTTGTAGAAGTTTGTGTAAAGGAGAATATTATTTAAGTTTGTGTAAAGAATTCTTTAAGTCATCAGTTTTGTTTCTTAAGAATGGCATTGTTTGTTGTTCAATATTCAAAAAACATTTGTTCTAGTTTTCCCTCTTCTTGGCAACGATGCAAAACAAGTTGATTCCTTTTTAAAATTAATGTGGAATGTTACAATGTTATAAATTAATGTTTTTGGACCATATAGGTTAAATTCTTAGTTGTGGACTTGTGCTTCAAAAAGCTGATGATAGAAAATACGGACTACATGTGTCAGATATATATTTCATTTTTTACAATGCATCCCCTAGGAAAGTACTATATTCACAATGAGGTATCCCACTGCTTAGAGAGTTTAAACAGACTACTCTAGCGCAATGTTTTACTTTTTATTTTGGGTTGTTGGGTTGTTTGAGCGATACTTTTTTTGAGCGGCACTTTTTCGCACACCTTGGGCTAAATGGCCAGGTCACAAGAACTTCAAAGGCTCAGAGAAGGTTGAGAGAGGGGACCCACTGGAACAGCTGTTGGGAGACAGATGGTAGCCTCCCTGTCAAGGCCATCCAGCGTCTTCTTCAACATGCACAGGGTATGATTCTCCCGCACACAGAGCCACATTTTAACGTCCCATCCGACGTACGGCGGCCTTTCCAAGCCCATCGATGTCCCCTACTGACCGAAGGAAAGACCGAAGGAAGAAGGGGAATTTTTGCGGAGATAAATCTCAACGCTGATCCAGCTGGGACTCGAACCTGGGAACTACAGATTACGAGCGTGGCGCGTTACCGACTGAGCCACCCCCGCCCCCTACTTTTATTTGATTTATCTCTTCTCCGCCTCGATCATTTCTTTACATATTCATCTTCTCTCAAATAAAAGAAACAAGTTCAAAATAATGTGTAATATGAAGTCATTTAAACAAGAATTGCATTTAATACAATAGAGAAAAATTAATTCAAGTGGTATTACTTTAAAATGGTACAGGATGTACAAAAATAATGGTTGGATTTCGAGATACAGTATGTAGGAAAGTAATATGCTTATCCATAACAGTAATATTTCAATTGAAAGCTTAAATAGTTTTCGACATAATTAGTGAATCCAAAGAGATTCTACAGAAAATCTTAGTACAATATTTTCTAATAAATGGATAAATAAATGGATAATTGGCATGGATGGTCCAATTCTATGGCCACCAAGGAATCATGATTTGACACCCCTTGTTTCTTTCTGGTGAAACTTTGTAAAGATTATTTTTGCTTACACAAAAAAATCTAGACCTGAAACACTTATTGTCATTATTGTGGACAACGTTTTTAGTGACACTTTCAGAGTACAAATTACACATGATAAGAATACCAGAGTTCAGACCATTAATTATTTTCTCATCCCCAATTTTGTTAATAATTACGGTAAAAATCTTAAGGAGTACAAAGTGCCCGAGATCTTTAACCAGTTACCAGAGAAATTATACATCTAAATAATTTTAGTGAGATTAAGTTAAAAGTTTAAAACTATTTAAAGAATGTCAGTTAATCAGTAGAAGCCCTGTGTTTATAATTTTTTGTGTTCATTTCCATGTCCGCACAATTTTTTTAACTATTGTGCACAGTTTCATTATCAAATAATTTCAATTGTTCTATTTTGATATATCAGATACTCTCAAAATATTATAATATATATATATAAAATACTACTGTCGTAACATTTTATGTATGAAAAATGATGCTCACCTATATTACCTGCAGATAAGCTATTATCTCTCTTTATCTGCGTTTTGTGAGATGATGATGATGAATAAAATATATCTTACTTGGAAGCGAAAGTAAGAGGCTCAACTGAGTAAGTAATAAGAGAGATGCTGCAGCGTGTGCAGCAAGAAGAGAAAGAGCGATGGGACATATGCAGAGGGTCAAGAACGATGCTCATCATGTTCAAAACTATTTCAGGTATACTTTCAATCAAAGCACCTCTTTCTTAAATATGTATATTATTATCTTTCCTATTGGTTATCAAAACCCCACCATTATTTTTCTGAGAGCTTTATGTCACCATTACTTTTAGGACACCCTGTATAAAAATATCTCTATGAAATTTCAACAAGAGTCATCCAAATTTTTTATCTTTTCATCAGACCTTTTGAGAAAAAGTGAAAGTAGCAAACATTTCAACTACCTGGGTCCGGTTCGAGTCCCGGGTTGTCATAATCCTTTGTTGTCTCATAACCTCCATATAAGTTACTAGTTTTGAGGTTCTGATCACAAACTGAAAAAAATATAATAAATAAAAGTCTTTAGATTTGCTGAAGTTTATTAATTAATCAAGTGTCACGTGGTTCATATGCTCCTTTCCAATTCATTCGTCCCATTGGCTTCAGTTTAGTAGAAACACTCTCACCCAATGGAAATATGAAACCACTTTTACATAAATTCTACTATTTTTTTAGCGAAAGCCCTAGAATTTATTTCCTAATCGATTTCCAAAGATTCATGTTTAAAGACTGACGCTTCATTTAGAGATTTTTTCATAGCAGTTATTTTTCTCTAAAGTAAAAAAAATAATCCTTTGGGGACCGATCAAGTCTTAATCTCTTCTCCCTTATGTGTTTAAATATATAAAGTATTCTGATGGTTGTAAATCGATTACTTTAATTTTTTTAAATTGTAAATGATTTCACTTTCCTTTAGTTTCTTCAGTATATTTGACTTCAATATTAGACAGCGTAAGAGGAATAATAAGTTTAACTTTCCCTTAAGTTGTGTTACACGCGAAATTCATTGCATAGCGACTTTCCAAATACGCTTCGTGTTTTGATAACCTTCTAACAACGGGCATCTTTTCAGCAGTAAACCATTTAATTCCATTTACTTTTTTTATCTTTCTCTACACAAGCCTCAGGAATTAAAAACCACACATTTTTTCCCGTCACGCCCCTCTAGAAAATAAAAACTTCTATCATCATTCGATCCTCGTGCCCGTGTCGTGGCCGTATTTTTATCCCCTCGCGAGATGTCGTCTTGTTCTTTGCACCACTGAAATGGCCGGAAGTTGCTAATGCACGCGCCAGTACTACGTCATGCAAGTCCAGTAGACAGCGTCAGCAAGAAGAGATGAAGGAGAGGCGGAGGCAGTAACCAGGCAACGATATCTCTCTCTTCACATCCAGTGTTTTTCTTCGAACAAGAAACCATTAGTGCTAGAACTTGCAGTAATTACCGCAGCAGGTCGCTCGGAGGATGCTCGCGCTGATTGGCAATTTGTCGGCTCATGTCGTCATGCTCGCGACAACGGAGAGCACGTGACCCGAACGATACACACGCGCACGGCTGCCTCTTCGCTCGCCGCATCTGTTTCCTTTTTCGATCTCTGTTGCACATCTCATCTTTCCTTAATAAAACACGCGCTCGGTCTGCAGCCGAGTTATTTTGCTATTCGCGCAGCAAAATAACGAAAACGGGAATAAAAAAAAATGAATAATTAAATAATTGGGACATGGATTTTATTTCTCTCTTCCTGAGACATCGATTCGATGACCACGAGCATAGAAAAGTATACGGTGGGGAGGGAAGAGATGCAATTTTTTCGCTGCCTGTTCTTCCTTTCCCCACCATGAAAAGACTGATATCCCTAGAAACTTATAATACAAACACTTTTAAATTAGAGAGTGATCCCTACCCCCACTGACACTTCAATCTAACATTTTCTTGGAAGTTTACCTGTTATTGCGCGGGCTCTGAAAAATACTGAACTGTTTGAAATAGGCTACCCTTGGGGATTGAGAGGTGCCAGATTTTAGAGATGTATACTTAGTGGTTGCATGATTTTGGAGAAGCACATTTCAATGGCAATCGAGCTTGTTCTTTTTCAAAAGGAGCTGGTATTCCGGAAATCACTTGGGGCTTTTCGTCCGGAAATTATATTCCGAAATGTCAGTGAACGATGTGAAATAGTCTCCTCAATTGAGTCTGGAAAACAGAAATTTAAAAAGAAAATCATTAAAATTGTCAGTCACCTTGGATTGATGTTCAAAAGAACATTCTAGAATATCCTGAAGGAAAATCGTCTGAAGTTAAAACATCATGGCACTATTTGGGCACTCATTCAAATTCTGTCAATCAATCTTGTACCCTTTAAAAATGAAAAATTTATTTTTAAGTAGAATTTTTTCTTTCGAATTCTGATGTCCTAGTAGGTCTTTTAACATAAATTCCTTAATTCCGATTTCTTCCAATGAGTGAAACGTTTGCTCTCTATATGAGTGTCAAATTTTATGCAATTAAACAACGCATGAGCAAATGTTTCTTTTGTTCTACATGCATGAGCAATTAGCGTATTCAACTCTGTTCATCTTATGCATTTGATCATTTGGTCTCGTGGTCCCTGTTCTGAGATAATGATACAGTGGTTGCAAACGGAAATAGCAATTAAATTTCTTAAATATAAATTAATGACAATAATCAGAGTCACAGCAAATGTTGTAATGTTAATTTTAAAAGCATACGTTAATATTCAATGGTTCGACTCACTTATTGGAACCTAGTTCATTATAAAGGAGCATGAGAGCAGTTAAAATAACAATCAAGCGTGAGATGCTCATTAAATGATCTTTCTGTGCCTTTGCGTCATGCAACTTCGTGATTCGATATTTTATTCCTGCATAAGTTCGCTCCTATTTTCTCCATTTTGTAACCTCTCTGTAATTTTCATTTCTTTTAAAAAAAACTAAATTAAGTGGTGATATTCTTTCTCTTCTGTTCCCTCGTTCCATCTTGATTTTTATTCGTCATAGTTGAACGCCGGCAGAGAAATTTTGCAATAAAATAGAACAAACAAATTAAAATATCACAACCGGATACAGTTAAGTCCATGTTGTTCGTCGCGGTTATGTTCCTGAAACTTACTAGTACTAGTAAAACAAAGTTAGGCCACCCCTATCTTTCTTCTAATCAGACCCGGATCGACGGGGGGGAGAGAAAGTGGGCCATCCCCTCTACAGATTCCTAGTAAGGGAAATGTATTAAACTTCTGCATATTTCGTGCAATTTTCAGCAGATTTTTAAAGACCTCTGAAACGGAGGGGAGATGTTATACTAGAATGGAAATTCAGTCTGCTGGATCCCCTTTTACCTATTTGCGGCTCGATTGCGTCACTTAGCTCCCCCCCCCTTATTTTTTTTCTATAGATCCTACCCCGTTTGTACTCCATTATATAGGCATGTACATACAAGTACATACATCTTTATTTATTTATTTATCTATTTATTTATTTATTTATTTACTAGCTAAAATGTAAAATTTTATGATGAATCACATTTTTCTTTTAAAATAAATTTCCATAGTGAACATAAAATTTATAGAAAAAGATACAAACAAAATTATATTTGAGTTTTGAGTCTTATAGTTACTCCAATATATTTATTTCGTTATGCATTACGTGATTGATTTTCATCAATAATAATATTTAAATGAGGGATGATATCTTCAGGTCAGACAAATGGCATAAATAGAGATTCTTCAATACTAATTTTAAGGCAATTACACTGGGCAACAAATTTTCATAAACGCCATGCCTCTGAGATAAAAGTAATCATTTCTTAAAGATTTCAAGGTGCTGAACACGAATATGACAATGAAAATGCAAAATTGGCTACGATTTCTGAGAAATCCGCAATAGTTTCTTATATAACAGAGTAATACGTACATATGACACGTATCGGTAAAACTCCGCTTCTACTTCCGACATCGCTTTGCCCGTCGCTTGTACAGCTGCTCGGGATCATCTCTGGAAAGCTTCCAACAGTAGTCAGCCAACATTGAAGTGGGCCAGTTTCCCTGGTATCGTTTCTCCATCGTTGCAATGCCCTGGTGAAAACGTTCACCGTGCTCATCACTAACCATGCCGCAGTTGTCGGGGAAGAAATCTAAGTGGGAATGGAGAAAGTGGATCTTTAAGGACATACATTTGCAGCCAAGTTTGTGATACAGAGACATGTCCGAGAAATTTAGTTGACACCAGACGAAACGCGTCCCAAGCCCTTTTTTCATCACCCTGAAGCAGGTTGTCGAACATCTGGTCTCTGAACAGCTCGCTGATCTGAGGACCCGCAAAAATTCCCTCTTTAATTTTCGCTTCGCTGAGTGGAGGGAATTTGTCAGCCAAATGCATTTGAAAGCTGATGCAGTCCGGTCCATGGCTTTTATGAAGTTTTTCATCGCACCGAGTTTGATATGTAGGGTCGGTAGCAGGATTTTCTGCGTTTCTGCCAGTGCCGGGTGTTCCACATTCTTCTCTCCGACCTTCAGAGATTTCCTCTGAGGCCAGTTTCTCTTCACGTAGTGAAAATTCTTTGCTCGGCTGTCCCATTCGCATAAGAAACAGCAGTACTTCGTATATCCCAGCTGCGGACCCATCAACAGAGCCACTACCTTCAAGTCACAACAGAGATGCCAGTCATACTTGCTGTATTAATGAAAGTTCAACAGCTGTTTTAGGCTGCCGTAGGTTTCTTTCATGTAGATAGCGTGTCCGACCGGAATGGATGGAAGTCGATTTCCATTATGCAGCAACATCGCCCTGAGACTCAATTTCGAGGAGTCTATGAATAGTTGCCATTCTTGAGGGTTCAGAAGGTATCAGAAGGCATTCATCAGGCCATCTACATCGGAGCAGAACACAAGGGAACACTTCCTTTCTTTTGTGTTTGGGATCTTCCTTTCTGAAGTAAGGCACAAACTGCTCATGACGAGTTCGAAACGAAGTCACTCGGACATTTTCCTTGAGAGGATTCCATTGTTTAAGTCTTGATCCAAGTTACTCTGCTTTGACCTTGGACAACTCCAGATCGCGAACAAGATCGTTCGTTTCTTCTTCGGTGAGAATGTGTAGCGCAGATGACGCCCGGTGGCAGACGTATGGATCATCGTTAGATCCCGAAGGCTGCGGAGCACCTAACACCGGTTCGCCTCCCTCCTCATTGTCTGAATTGATGGAATATTCATTTGGAGATTTGGCAACGGGAAGACTTCACTGTGCTGAATTGGTCAGAGAGCAGATTGTATATTCGGGTACACTATTGTCCACTTCTTTTTCCTTGTGATGCCTCCAGAAACAGATGGAACCATGCAGAAGGAGCAGTCATTGGCTACCTCCAAGCCACAGGAATAGCAAACGGCATTGACACTTTTTCGTCTCTCAGCCACTTCGGAAGATTTCTTGCACAAGTAGTGCAGCACATGTGTGGGGGCCCAGGCCTTGTCCTGGTCCCCGATCTTGCATCCAAAACAAAATTCATACGCTGCTTTCACTATTGGAGTGATGGCCCTTTTCTGGCTTGCAAACGTCACTTCCCTGCAAATGCAACAAAACGTATCTGCACTATTAACACAGTTACAAGGCATCACTACTGCTGGATTAAAACTGCAAGGATCACTTGTGTTGTACTTATGACTCAGGGGTAAATGGGAGTCGCTCAAAAGACTTGCTCACCCTACGAAACGTCGCTTACAACTAACGATTGCATCATCTTTTGTCCGCGATCGTAAAGCCGTGATGACATGACTCAACTACATTACATCAGACAATGATGTAATACCTCCGGGGGTTGTGTGTATGGCGGGCTGATGCAATACAACGCAATATGTTGCAATCTGGAGTTTAAAATACAGCGTTGCGAAATGGTTACCTATGTACTCAATTTCGGACTGAGTCGTTTATACATGACCATCTCTGTCTCTCCTAAACAAGAGCCAGTCGACAAATTTTATTGTCATTTTCGTGTTCAGCAACTCGAAATTAGTAAAGATTGGCTATTTTCATTTCGAAACCTTTTTGTGTGTTGCCCAGTGTTATCATCTTTATCAACTTTAAGTGAAACGGTAAAATGTTTTCAAATGTTCTTGCCTCAGACCAAAGGCTCAAATCATCAACAGAAATTTAAAATTTAGCATTTTCATTCATAAGTTGTAGTAAATCATCTAAATATATTAAAAAGACAAGACTAGACTGACTACAAAAAACGAAACAATGAAAAATCAGGACTTACTGTACTTTAGTGATGGACGACAATAATTAGAGTAAACTCCTGGTTATCCGGTATTTAAGGGGGAATGAGGAATAGCGGTTAGATAAATTTGCCGGTTCCATGAGAAATATTTTTTATGGAAATCAAATACAATAAGTAAAATCTTGTATTCAAGCCTTAGTTGAAATAAAAATGCAGTTAAAAACAATGTTAATAAAAATGAAGTATAGTGCCCCTTAATACAAATGTCAATATCTAAAATATAAATGTTTTCATATGCATTTTGACACTTATCATCATCATCATCATCAAGCAGCCATTGGCTGCGGAGGTCCAACCGGACCGTGCAGTTTAATTCTCCAAGCATATTTATCCTGAGCTACATCTGCTGCATCTGGCCACTGCACACCAATTCTAACAAGGTCCTGTTTCACATTAGCTGCCCACCGCATCCTAGGTCTCCCCTTCTTTCTGAGGCCTTTAGGCACACTGTTCATAACCCTATTCGCCAATCTATAATTATTCATACGGGCAACATGGCCAAACCAACGGAGTCTCTCTCTGCACAATATGCTGCTTAAAGGAGGTTGCAAACTCCTTTGCCTAATCTCATCATTAGTTACAAAGTTGAACCACCTAATGCCCAAGATACTGCGTAAGCATCTGGAATCAAAAGCATCTAGTTTCCTGTTATCTTGTTTACAAAGTGTCCAAGTTTCACTACCATTACTAACTCTAGAAAGAACCAAACTATTATACAGTCTAAGTTTAGTCTTTAGGTGAATACGCCTATTTCTCCACTTTTTTCCACCCTGCTGAGGAGTGGTCAACTTCACAGGGTCCTGGTGCTGACCATTTATACCTACTAGACTGGACTTGTTTTTTGACACTTAATGACTGTCTAAATCCGTGCATTTACCAAAAACTTCGAGAATGCTTCACTGAAAGGCACCAAGGAAAGAGTTGTAATTTTGGCTGTCGGATGTCGCTGATTACTGGCAACGTATATTCTAACATATTTTCTTAATAGCGAAATGTCAAAGACAATTTTTGAAGGTAAAATTGGTAGAAAAGCATACACAAGACAAAAAAAATACTATCCGAGACACTAGAATACTAAAACCAAGTTAAATTTCAGGGGGGGGGGGGAAATCCATTACCTATGCATATATGTGTGCAGTGTGACTTACTGGCTAGGTTCTAGAAATTTCGATGGTATTTCATCCGGGTCATCTACTGAACTAGCATTTGATTCTTGGGCATCAGTTGATGTCGAGGGTTGAGAAGACGTGAAATGGTTCTCTTGAATAAATTTCTTATGTCTGCTTGCATGCTTTCCTTTTCTCGTGCAAAAATGCCGTACCAAGTTCAAATGTTCAACTTCAAATTTATGTCGGTTGCATAAGCATTCCGGATGCTTGAGTATCGGATAAACGAAAGTTTATTTTATTGACATCCGGCAGAGCCAATGTTTTGTAGCGAAAAAAGTGGAAAACTTTTCAAGGCAAATGAGATAGTGCCCGATTGCTTTTTTCATAGTTCTAGATTGTAGAACGATGATTTTTTTTTTGCAAGATATACCGGATATGTAACAGTTTATTTATATCCGTAAACGAAGCTCGATGTCTGCTTCGTAAGGATTGGATTGTTCTACGTCGGCAGCTTGGCAAGCAATGGGGGAAATGGCCGCGTCCTAAAGACTCCAAGGTTCAGCGAAGGTTGGATAAAGAGGACAATTGGATGGCTCTGAGAGACTTAGAGAAGCCTCTGGTCAAAGCCATCCAGTGTGTTCTTTAAGCTCTCTTGCCCACTCAGTCAGAGCTTAACATCCCATCCATCCCATCCGACTGATGGCGGCTTTCCCAAGCCCTTAAATGTCCTCTTTCTCACTCAGGATAGGGTGGAGACAAGAGAAGAAAATCTCGTGTTTCGCATCATTAGGATACGATCCTGAGAGTGTTCGAAACTCATGACGAATATCAGAAAGAAAGAGGAACTCTTTGGCAATGGGTGCTTATCCTTCATTGGCATCGCTTTCTTAGATTTTCGTGCTCTGAGATAAAGTCTTCATCACCATCTATGTTGGCGCAGAAACCGTTGCGCCAACAAGTGATGTCTCCCGCTCGCAGTCTTAACAATAGATTCACGAGAAAGGATGCGGAAGAGAACAGAGAATGCGCTCATCCCGTCGCTAGCGAATGTGACCGCCGTGCTATGTACAGAAGATATCTTCTCGAAGTCACAATTTCCTGTCCGATCTTTGACGCTCCGAGAGAGGATTAACCGCTCTTTTCACTTGGATTTTTTTTACTTTCCTCTATGGAAACTATCTACGACATTTGCTGCATCCAAAGGGAATGAAATCGCAACTTTCAAAGTAACTTACATCCGTCTCCCGAAAGGCAGGAAGCGTGAAAGTTTCGCTCTGACTCCGAAGTTGAAGTCTCTCTGAAGAATCGACATAAACGAGGTTCGTCTCAGCTCCCCTGGGTTAGGAGGTGGGCGAGGATGTTGCGGAGCGAGAGCGGCTGAGTCGGGCTTGTATCTCGCGTCGAGGGATTTGGCGTTGGTCCGTGCACCGGATTCGTTATCAAAAGGAGATCACTTGATTAGTCACGTGGAGAAAATATTGTTGCCATGAGAGAGAAATATTTTATTATCGTCCTTGCACGCGATGTTTTAAGCTTTTAAAATCGAAACATTCTTGTTGTGGGGACGGAAAAGCTTTTTATTTTCAGCTTGCTCAGATAACTAAAAATTCCGAGACTGATAAAAAAAATATAACACTCGAGAGGAATAAAACGGAAATAAAACATCATTTGGGTGTTTATTTCCCGTATCAAAGAAACGGTAAATATTAATATGTAGAGAATGTTAAAAAAAGACTTCAAAACAGACTCAAGAAACGCACGAATGGTTGGAAAGCCTCTCAGGAGGAAACAGAAATGTGTTGAGGATGATTCTCTTTTGCAAAATTAAGAATTATTTTTGCTCTCTAAGCCTTGAGATTTTTCGGATTCACAGAATTTTCTTTCCCTTTTACCTTTTAAACATTTCGCCTTTTTATTTTAACAGGGTATAGGATTTACTCTTAATGTGGGGAAGCGCAGCGAATCTCATTCATCTGGGTTGGAAAGAAATATTTTCAAAAATGTGAAAATCACTTCGATTGAATAGACAAAAAAAAGGAATAAGAAACGCATTATACTTCTGTGCAATATGTTCATATTTACATATATTTGAACAGATATATGTGTTATAATTAAATCTAAAATAGATACGCAATGCAAAGCGATAAGTCTAAAATAGAAAATTAATTTAATATAATAACTTAAATACTCATTTAGTTTTTAAAAAATCTGCTAGACTCTGGCGCAAAACCAAACTCTTCAGGAATTGAATAGAAATAGAAAATATCACTATTGCTCATAAATATTTTAAAATATTCTGAACGAATAATGTATATCCGAAATAGTTCGATTTCTGATCAAACATCCAGATCTGAAGTTATTATTTGGCAGCAAACTTATAAGCTTTGCAAAACGGACCTAAAAATCAGGCTATTAAATCCTATTGAAAATGAAACAGAACACAACAGGAAGTTAGGTTTTATTTTTTTTTCATCAAAAATTGCAGCCTGGTACAAAGGGTTCATAGATACAAAAGGTTCATGGATACAAAGGGTTCAGAGCGGATCTTCGTTCTTTCTTTCTTCCTTCCGTGTGTGTGTGTGTGAGCATTTATCTTCTGGGGGCGTCCGCTACTAATTATGTCAGGATGGCATCACTAGTTTGCTTAAACCACTGCACTCGTGTGCATATTATATACCTATCTACATTTATTTTTACATCAGAGTCAATACAATGAAATGCTCTATCATATATTTGCAAACTACAGCGACCTGCCTCCTTTCAAGCCAGGATTCCCAATCCTCCTAAGAAGGCTATCGCAAAGCTTTTTGTTGTTCCCAACACCCACGCAAAGGAAAGCGGTTAAATATTAAGAGCACGACGGTCTCAGGACCGTCTCCTACCAAGAGTTCAGACGCAACTGTCTTTTCGAAATTCACTTTCGTTCTTGAAATACCGCCGGTGCGATCGCGTGATGTATTACGCGCTGGTGTTAGGTCCACTCAGATACGCCCACGTTCCAAGTGGGGGCCTTTCTAGAATGTAACTCTTGAGCGCGAGACTTTGTTAAATACACGTGTTGTTTTTCACGCGGCCCGGAGCTGCCCTTCTTGTTGCTAGGCAAAGCTCTGAAACAAAATGGTGTTCCTGCCTCGGCCTAGCAGATCGAATCCTTACAGGCTTATTATCATTATTATGATTATTTTACAAAGTCAAATATTTGTGCTTTTCAATTTTCATGTTGAAATCTAGAAATTTTCCTGTGTATTTATTTAAAAATTCATATATATGTATATGCGTATTGCACTGAGACGAACCCAAGGTATATTAAAGTGAATAAGGTATATTTTCTAAGGAAGTCCCCAAAAATCAGAGACCCTAGACAATAACACCGCCCCCCCCCCTCCCTAACATTGGATATTAAATGCATAAGAACGCACTTTGGTAAGAGCGCACGGAACATAAATTTCCAGGACGTATCATCGCTACATCGCTCTCTCATGAGATAAGAAATCACTAGAAGAAGACAATATCGCCTCTAGCACATATGGGAATCTCGTTTTCAAAGAGGGGGAAACTTTTCTTTTACCGACTTTAAACACCTTAAAACTTTTATGTGAAATAAATGATTGATTGGAAAAATGCAGAAAGTAGTATTTTATTAGTACGTATACGACGTAAAAGGTATTTGTCTTTTATTACTGTAATTTAAAAAGTTGTTTTTCTCACACCCCTAGGAGAAAAGGGGACAGATTTTTGCTCTCAGTTTCATCTCCTGACACTCAACCAGAGAAACTTAAAATTTCTGCCGTAAATAAAACATTTACAACATTCGTTCAAAGTTTTGCCTTTTCCATATTCAGTTTCTTTAACGATGTAAATCGAAACTACATAAGGATTTAAAAATTGGGAATTTTAATATTTCAATGGTACCAACGAACTAAAAAAAGAGTTTCTCACTTTCGTTGCCTTTCCCCATTCACCCGTTGGGTACGGAGCTAACTCGCTGTTGCCAATGCAAACTGCGGAACCTTTTCATTCTGCCACCAAAATATCGAATCTCAAGCATGAATTCATCATTTTCAATATTCGTTTAAAATTTTGTAATTTTAGAATTTTTTTCACTCTTAGAGAGCGCAATTATAGCTTTTGAGAGATTCAGAAAGTGCGAATTGGATTGGTTTATCAATACAGTCGCTCAAAACAAATATCCGAACTGTACCTAGCCAACACAAAAAGAAATTCGAATTTATCTCTAAACAAATTTTGGATGTCTACAGAATACAAAATGAAAAGATTATCTCGTTTTTTTGGGGGGGAGGATTAAAACGATATAAAAAAAATTAAATGATATCAAAAATGGGCAGTGAGAAAAAGAGAGTGATTTAAGGATGGGGAATAAATCTCTGCATGAAAAAAGTTTGAAATGATGAGGGAGACTAAGAAAGGAACGGGAGACGCAATGGATGCAACACAAACAGGCGTACTGCATTAAGTGGAGGTGGGAGAAGGTTAGAATTGTGATCTTCACTAATTAGATTTGGGTTAGGTTGTTTTACTTGTGAGCGGCACTTTTATGCACACAACCTGGGCTAAATGTTCAGATCACAAGGACCCCAATGGCTGAGAGAAGGCTATGAGAGGGGGAAGGCCCACTGAGAGCAGTTAGATGGAGCCTGCTGTCAAAGTCATCCAGTGTGTTCTTTAACGTGCACAAGCTGCATGCGGAGCAAGATCTTAACGTCCCTCCCATCCGACGGAAGGCGGTCGTTCGGAACTGATTGCTGTCCCTTTTCCCAATGAAGTTTTAAGGAGTGGGGTTCAAAGGAGATAAATATCAACGATGAGATAGTTTTAACGCGAGCCTAGGAACTACAGTTTACGAACTTTGAACGCTACCTGCTGAACCAATCCCCGTCCCCCAATTATTAGAAGTAAATTTAAAATTAAAATCTACGTGCAGAGTCTTGAGCGCCTTTACCCTATCACACAGGACATCAGTTGCTCGTCCATTCCCGCCATTATCCCGAAAGGATTGTTCGATAAATCATCAGGTACTGATTTCTAATTGAACAGCTACTGCACAGTCAATTACCAGTTAACAACTACATAGAAGGATTGTCTGTCACTAACTCTGCAGTTCTAGTTGAAGTCTCCGTTTCACTGTCTCCATTGATCTTGGGCATAACATATGGACACTTCGGCAACGAGGCATCCGCGTTGTCAGCATCAGTGATGATGATGGAAATCGAGATAAAATAGAAAAACAATGGAAGCAAATCGTGTGAGAAATAATTCATGAAGGAGAGGAAGTTTTTGTGTCACTGGGGACTGAAGAATTGAAGAAGTCAGATTTGTCGCCTGTAATTGATTGCCTCTGCTCTTGTCGCTGCTCACGTGATCTTTCCCTTTGTCCTCTCTGATCTCACTAGATCCTTTTCCTCCAGTCGCCTAGGATAAGATGAGTGGGTAACTGTTTCCGTTGTTGTTTTTCTAAAACGTCGTGGCCAACGAGACATTTTGCATCTGTTGAATAAATCGGAATTTATTCTGTTGATTCGCAATACAAAAGAGAGTTTAGAATTCTCTGCTTCAACATTATCTTCAATGAAATTTAGCAGGATTTTCTACCTAGAGAAGTTAGCCAATTGACGTGAAAGTTTCTTCCTTTCTTTTGCGTATACGTAGAAGCGCGTTTCTGAAATCTGTTCATTCTTAGTAAGCAAACTGATATTCAGTATCTGTTCACAGTGATAAGTCATAATTATTTATTTCGCATTTTCCCTTTCGAACATCAATAACAGGTGTAAACAAAAGAAAAATTGTATTTTTAGGTGAACACTCTGATAGAGAGGTTCGAAAAAAGATGTTTCGAAATTATCCTTACGACATCACTTCAATGTGCTGAAGGAATAACTTAATTAGCATGAAAAAGTGAATAGGTGGTATTCAACCCATCGAGAGATGTACAGAATAATTCTCTTCCTGGGTTCTTAAAATGAAGAATTATTTTTAGAGCTGATAATAATTCGGAATAAATGACACAACACGACTCAACCATTTCATTTCCTTTGAAAGTTTCTTAGCTTGAAGAAGTTTCAATTTATTTCAATCGAATGCTTCGCAGGAATTAATTCTTCCGAAGCGAAAAACATGATGATTGTAATGTCAAGAAAAGAGCGCTTTCTAAAAGATGATGAGAATTCGGTGCAAAGAAAAGAATCATCATAATAAATATAACATTGGAAAAAAAAAGCATTTTTTTTTATCTTGCCTAATTCCCATAAAAATGAAGCCAATGTTATTCCGTTGCCAGTTGGAAACGTCAAAGAGCATTTTGTTGTTTCCAATTTCATCATACTTCGGGATTAAAAGATTTTTCCCAACTAAAGGGGTGACAAAATGCTCCTCAGTTGTAGTAATCCTGCTGCCGAGATTTACTTTCCATATTGGAAGGGGTAAGCAACCGAGGATAAATCACTTTGGCATCTGGCGTGTCTTGGTTCGCTTTAAGCAGATGAAGCGAGTGACATAAATCACTTTCTTTAGAAACGGGTTCCAGAAAGAAAAAGTCGAGTAATTACTTTCACCTGCATACAACAGACAGAGTTCCGTTTCAATTTGTTCCGATGGTTAAATCGATCGTTGGACGGAAACGATGCCAGGGATCGATACGCGGCGCTTGCCTCGTAATCATCCCTCCCCCCCCCAACGCCACCCCACCCCCTCTTTCCTCCATCTCACTTTAACCGGATTCACTTTAAACCGTCTCTCAATCTGTTGCCATTCGTCAGATTAGAATTTATTTAAAGAAGAATAATGAACAAACGTCCAAAGTTTTGGAAATGGAAATCATTTGTGATAACGGCGCAACAACAGCGATTAGAAGTGGATGTTGTCAACCGTCTTTTCTGCTCTTCTAGTGCAGATTTCGTCTCCTCCTAGGACAGGGTTTCAGTTACACCTCTTCCTTTTCCTGGAATTGATTACAAAAAATCAAATTACATCTCAACGAGCTGCTTGCCGCAGAGGTTCTGTGAGGAAGCGAGAGCTCATGGGCCATCCAGCATGCTCTTTAACGTGCACTAAGTAAGGCTTTCCCTTAAGGTCCCATCCGACGGACGTCGGCTCTTGGAAAGTCCATCGATGTGACCTTTCTCAGCGACGACATAATCGGAATCAACGGATAAAATTCTCAACTCTGGCAGAGTTGAGATTCGAAACTGGGAACATCAGATTGCAAGCCTAGCCCGCCACTCACCAATCCAACCCGTACAGTTACTCAAAAAAATATCCGAACACTACGGTTGATTACAGAATTTAGAAAAAATATCTGGCAACGATTTTTTTTATAAATTAGTGATCTGGCAACTTCGTGCCATTTGTTCCGTTTCGCTTCCCATGAAGATCGCATCCTCTTCTGGCGTTGCATCGCTATAGGTATCGTCATCATCATTTAAGGCTATCAACTCTATTTAGAGTTACAATAAATTCCGATATTACTTCTTATCGGAATGTTTGCCGATCCCTTCCATCCTCGTCAGGACTTAACCTCAAAACGATACTTGATCCGCTCAACCGAGCTCGAATTTTCAATTTCTGCTGCATGCTCTGAAACTTCGTGAATGGTTTGGAGTGAGACGACATGATTAGTTTAGCGGAATTAATCAACTATTAAAAGTAATCATTAAGGATTTCTTTTCCTATTGCTGCAATTGAATGCTTTCATCTGGACCTAAATCTCAGAAAACAGTTTCCGAACGATGCGTCATTTAGCAGCGAAGGATTTCTCATCCACCATCTTCATCACTCTGAGGAAGAAACATATCGTTTGCTGTCCATTGAAATATTAACCATCGAATCTATAGTATTTGAAATTTTTGTTCTATTCTTACGAAAATATCAAATTTACAGCTACTCTTTGCAACATTGGACAGGACGGAGGAAGAAATTCTTCAACGGCATAGATTTCATGAATTTCCTAGAACTTATACTTTAGCTGCCACTTTTCTCCCACTTCGGTCTGTGGACCATCAGGATTTCCTTCTGAACTCCTGAAGCCAGTCAGTGGCTTAGTCAGAAGTTTTGGGGAGGGTTCAACGCTGTTTAATATTTCTATTAATATAAATTTAAAAAGTGATTCTTTTAAAAATAAAATTTTCTCAAGGCAAGGAGGTGTTTACCAGAAAACCTCCCGCTTGGCAACCCCTGTCAGTTCAGATCTATTTATAATCCCCTAATACGGGTTCACTTTGTCCCGCCATGCCTAAAAGTGGGTTCACTTCTTCACTCCACGCTCGGTTCTGAGTTCACTTCGTCTCAACACATCTAGTACTGGGGTCAATTCGTTACACCACACCCAATACTGGGTCACTTCATCGTGCCACACCTAGTACTGGGTCACTTCATCGTGCCACACCTAGTACTGGGTCACTTCTTCACGGCACACCTAGTACTGGGTCACTTCATCGTGCCACACCTAGTACTGGGTCACTTCATCGTGCCACACCTAGTACTGGGTCACTTCTTCACGGCACACCTAGTACTGGGTCACTTCTTCACGGCACACCTAGTACTGAGTCACTTCATCGTGCCACACCTAGTACTGGGTCACTTCTTCACGGCACACCTAGTACTGGGTCACTTCATCGTGCCACACCTAGTACTGGGTCACTTCTTCACGGCACACCTAGTACTGGGTCACTTCATCGTGCCACACCTAGTACTGGGTCACTTCATCGTGCCACACCTAGTACTGGGTCACTTCTTCACGGCACACCTAGTACTGGGTCACTTCTTCACGGCACACCTAGTACTGAGTCACTTCATCGTGCCACACCTAGTACTGGGTCACTTCTTCACGGCACACCTAGTACTGGGTCACTTCATCGTGCCACACCTAGTACTGGGTCACTTCATCGTGCCACACCTAGTACTGGGTCACTTCTTCACGGCACACCTAGTACTGGGTCACTTCTTCACGGCACACCTAGTACTGAGTCACTTCATCGTGCCACACCTAGTACTGGGTCACTTCTTCACGGCACACCTAGTACTGGGTCACTTCATCGTGCCACACCTAGTACTGGGTCACTTCATCGTGCCACACCTAGTACTGGGTCACTTCTTCACGGCACACCTAGTACTGGGTCACTTCTTCACGGCACACCTAGTACTGAGTCACTTCATCGTGCCACACCTAGTACTGGGTCACTTCTTCACGGCACACCTAGTACTGGGTCACTTCATCGTGCCACACCTAGTACTGGGTCACTTCATCGTGCCACACCTAGTACTGGGTCACTTCTTCACGGCACACCTAGTACTGGGTCACTTCATCGTGCCACACCTAGTACTGGGTCACTTCTTCACGGCACACCTAGCACAGGGGTGCCTTTGTCGCGCCACATTTAGTGCTGCGTTTACTTCGTCGCAGCACACCAAAGTTAATATATTTGAGTAACTAAAAACGCTTGTAAGTGAAAATCAATGCACTCATGCTTTAAGTTTCAACAGTTTTATCAAAATAACATCATTCAATAATAAAAATAATAACACCTAATCTACCAAATCCTATTTTATGTATTCACATCATTTGTGACCGTTTAATTTATATTTCAGGCTTTTAAATATTTTTGAGTTTAAGGTTTCTTCACGTGAATGCGCGCACACTGGCAATGCATATCGATTGAGGATCATTAATTCACGCGATGCATCAAGTGTATAGTTTTGTATTATGAGGAACCGAAGGTGTTAAGGATGAGGAGGATTAAAATCTTTCAGCATTGCTTTAAAGAATTCTTCTTGGAACTTTTTTTTTTTATTTTCATTTGTTTATTTACTTTTTGAGAAAATGGACATTTTTCCTTTCTCCGTAATGGAACTAAAAATATCGGTGGCCAGATTCATTGCTGTAAGTTCTATTTAAGCTGATTTTTTGCTCGTTTCAGAGGATAAGAGATAATATTATCGCTTTATCATCGTCTATCCTTCTCTCTATCCGCTTGCCCTTTTATCTCGTTTTCAAAGAAAACTCAGAGATAAATTAAAAATTATTTTCGCGTTGGATAGGCAGTGATGAAATATTGCGGAATGCCCTTTCCAAATTTTATATTGAGATGTTTATATTGAAAGCAATGATTTGTCCACTTTACTCCCGGGGTGGAGGTTGGAAACACATTTTATTTTTGCTTTAAGACATAAATATAAAAAAAAATAATTTTTTCGTTGTACAGGTGATAATAATATATTACTCTTTGTATTTTAGCAATTATCCATTAGTTCGAATTTGAACTCTAGAAGGCGCTAAAGGCCAAAAATTCTCTTCTAAAATGATCACTCCATATCCGCAAGAGGCAATATGTTTTTTATTCTTGCTTGTTTCTTTTGTCGGAGGAAAAGGTAAGGTGATTAATGTAATTGACGCTTTTAACTATGAAATGAGGCAAATGTACACCCATCCCTTTTACCTCTTAAATATGAAATCAGGCAACTGTACACCATCCCCTTTACCTTTTAACTATAAAATGAGGCATCTGTACTCCCATTTCCTTTACCTTTTAACTATAAAATGAGGCATCTGTACTCCCATTTCCTTTACCTTTTAACTATAAAATGAGGCATCTGTACTCCCATTTCCTTTACCTTTTAACTATAAAATGAGGCATCTGTACTCCCATTTCCTTTACCTTTTAACTATAAAATGAGGCATCTGTACTCCCATTTCCTTTACCTTTTAACTATAAAATGAGGCATCTGTACTCCCATTTCCTTTACCTTTTAACTATAAAATGAGGCATCTGTACTCCCATTTCCTTTACCTTTTAAACTATAAAATGAGGCATCTGTACTCCCATTTCCTTTACCTTTTAACTATAAAATGAGGCATCTGTACTCCCATTTCCTTTACCTTTTAACTATAAAATGAGGCATCTGTACTCCCATTTCCTTTACCTTTTAACTATAAAATGAGGCATCTGTACTCCCATTTCCTTTACCTTTTAACTATAAAATGAGGCATCTGTACTCCCATTTCCTTTACCTTTTAACTATAAAATGAGGCATCTGTACTCCCATTTCCTTTACCTTTTAACTATAAAATGAGGCATCTGTACTCCCATTTCCTTTACCTTTTAACTATAAAATGAGGCATCTGTACTCCCATTTCCTTTACCTTTTAACTATAAAATGAGGCATCTGTACTCCCATTTCCTTTACCTTTTAACTATAAAATGAGGCATCTGTACTCCCATTTCCTTTACCTTTTAACTATAAAATGAGGCATCTGTACTCCCATTTCCTTTACCTTTTAAACTATAAAATGAGGCATCTGTACTCCCATTTCCTTTACCTTTTAACTATAAAATGAGGCATCTGTACTCCCATTTCCTTTACCTTTTAACTATAAAATGAGGCATCTGTACTCCCATTTCCTTTACCTTTTAACTATAAAATGAGGCATCTGTACTCCCATTTCCTTTACCTTTTAACTATAAAATGAGGCATCTGTACTCCCATTTCCTTTACCTTTTAACTATAAAATGAGGCATCTGTACTCCCATTTCCTTTACCTTTTAACTATAAAATGAGGCATCTGTACTCCCATTTCCTTTACCTTTTAACTATAAAATGAGGCATCTGTACTCCCATTTCCTTTACCTTTTAACTATAAAATGAGGCATCTGTACTCCCATTTCCTTTACCTTTTAAACTATAAAATGAGGCATCTGTACTCCCATTTCCTTTACCTTTTAACTATAAAATGAGGCATCTGTACTCCCATTTGCTTTACCTTTTAACTATAAAATGAGGCATCTGTACTCCCATTTCCTTTACCTTTTAACTATAAAATGAGGCATCTGTACTCCCATTTCCTTTACCTTTTAACTATAAAATGAGGCATCTGTACTCCCATTTCCTTTACCTTTTAACTATAAAATGAGGCATCTGTACTCCCATTTCCTTTACCTTTTAACTATAAAATGAGGCATCTGTACTCCCATTTCCTTTACCTTTTAACTATGAAATGAGGCAACTTACACCATGAAATTGTTATATTAACGATTTATCTGAGAAATAAATCTGGATTTTAAACTGCAATATTAATTTCATTTCTATCGCATTTTGTTTTTGTTTGCATTCCTTTTCTGTTTCCCGATTCTCTTTCTCCAGAGATCAAAATAGACTATTCTCTTTTCTATTATTCATGGGAGAGGCAACCCAGTTGTTGAATGTGCAAAATGAGTTTTCAAGTTGGGAAGTTCTGCATTTCTTGAAACTATACCGATATTAAAATGCAAATTTCTCTTCTTCAAACGCAGGCGATAAAAAAAACACTCCAATATTAAAGTCGGGATTAGAATCTCAAACATTGCATGCTCTAGCAAAAGTTTCATTTCATATACCATTTATATTTTACGCTGCACCTTTTTTTAAACTTCATAAAAAAATTATTTTCTCCAGTGGTTCGTGCCGCTGCACTTAAAATGCAGCAACAACTAAACGGAACCTTATAACGAAAAGAAAGTTGGATGGAAAACGGTGTTGCTGCGAAAGGTTGCTTTCAACGTCTTATTTCTTTGGGTGCCATTGTCCACCCAACCGGAAGGTAATTCTCCCCCCACAGAAGCGACTTTCAGGAATCCTTTCCTGCATAACTCTGATAACATTTGCGTGAACTGTTGCCACACGCTGCATCAGATTTCTGCTGCACGAGCGCTCGTCGTCTGGAGTCGAGAGGGAACTGGTCAGTCGGAACGGCTGCCACTTGCCCTCTGCTCAATTCCGTAACAGTAAATAAAAGGCGAACCTATCCAGAGAGGATTTTCTTCACACGACACTGAGAGAAGTCATTCAGAAAAAAACATCCTTCGCAATTCAGACAAAAATGAAGGTTTTTCTTTAAAAGCAAAATATGCTTTCGCAGTACTACGGTTCACTAACAAATAACGTTTAGGTGGATCAGGCAAACTGTGCTTCAAGATTTCCCAAGGAAATATTAGCAACTCGGGTTCTTTGTCTTTTTAATATATCTTTTTAATTTTCTTATAGATAATGAATATATAAATATAATATATATCGCCGAATTTGTTTAAACGTACGATGCATTACGATCTTTAGTTATAACCCTGGAGAAAAATAAAATAACATATTTTATTCTTTCGTTTCTAAGTCTCTTTAGATTTTTTGTTTAAACTTTTCCAATCTATTATGCCGGAATGACGAAAACTTTTTTCTCTCATGGTAGAGTAAAAAATTCTGAGCAGCTTTTCAGCACACTTCGATAAAAAAGAATTAATAAATGAAAACAGAGCTTTTCTTCTGCTATTTATAATGCAATTTAAAGTCAATGTTTATCCTGTTTTCGTGAAACAAAATGTAATAATAGTTTAATAATGAAAATTTATTAGATTATGCTTTGAAATGTTATCTATACTTGAAGAAAGCATACATTTAATTGGATGCTAAGTTTCAGTAAAAAATGATTGGGAATAGACATCAAGAACACGAAGTCGTGTTACAGATAAGTAATAACATGAAAAAACGTCATTCCAATACTAACTACCTTTATTTTTTTTAAATTCAAAAGTTTGGAAGCTCGAGAGAGAGAACTAATCATCCGGAATGGCTGCCAGTCGCACTGTGCTCAATTCTGTAAGAGGAGATAAAAGGCGAACCTATCCAGAGAGAATTTCTGTATTCCAAAGTGACCCGGTCAGACAATTTTGAATCGCAAGTTAATATTATTTCTTTTCTATGAATGGGTGATGATGTATGGAAATTATTTTGGACACTTTCACGCCATACCTAAGTTACTAACACGAATCTAGGTTTCGTCTTGGAAGAAATGATGGCAGATCATAAATCGGGACGAGATTTTTTAAGAGTTGAATTTATGTCGTTGTTCAACTTCATACAAGATCAGCCACAAAAACGATGATCTCGAATCCAAATAATGTTAACCAATGGTCCTCATTTCTGAAACGTTAAATGTTCGCGGATTCGCTAAAGCTGTTTTTTTTTTCTCATTCCTTCAGATGTTCCAGGCTGTATTCAAAGGAATTCTTACATAGAATTCACATTTATACGAATGTACCTCTCTGGCCTATAAGATTACTAAGCTTTTGTCATTTGAACATGTTTGGGACTTTATTAGAAAACAACTGCAAGGTAGCAAGTCACCCATAATCTTTTTTTTTTAATAATAAAATGAATCTTTATTTTCTCATAATAATGTGGACAGAACGATTTACAGTTGTCACACAAAGCTACATTGCTTGTATGCAGGAAATATAACAGTTACAATATTTACTTAGATTAAATAATTTGAGGGTAAAAAAAACAAATAAAAGTAAAATTAAGCAAAAGGATAGTAGTATCATCTGGTTACATAGTTCACAAAGCCAGAAAGCAAATAAATGTATATGATATTAAACTTACATATCTATAGGCAGAAATAAAACTATCAATTGGCAAACTAAAAAATTAAACTAATCGAAGGCGATTTAAAATCAGCACTGTTACGTAATGTCTCCCAAAAAAACAGCTTTCATTTTCTCTTCAAAGTCGAAAATTCGCAGATGCATAGTATATCTCTAGGTAACGAATTATAGACGAAAGGTATTTTATATTCACTTGCAGATTTTCCATAATTATTTTTGATATTTGGTATTTTAAAAAAGTTACCTTTTCTAATCTGGTTTCTTTCTCTCCTTTATTTTAGTCTTAAAAGTATCGTCAAAGAAAGTTTTCAATACAATATTTATATTATATAAATTTGAATAAGATAAGATATTTAAAAATTTAAATCTCTCTCGTTTTGTCCGCAAATGAGCATTTTCATTGTCACCGATTATAATTTTTGCTATTGCTGATTGCATTTTTCCAATTTTATTTATCTTTGTTATATTTGCAGTTCCGTATGTAGTGATTGCGTAGTTTAATATAGATTCAAAAATTGCTTTGTAAAATAATAAACATGTTGTTCTGTCGATTTTATATCTTAGTTTATGTACTTTTATTGCAGCCAATTTTAACTTATCACAAATATATTGTGTATGGCTATTCCATTTAAAAATATCATAAAAAAAACCAAAAATTTTATCTTTCGTACCTTTCTAATTTTATAACAATGCAAATATCTTCAATAATTGTGTTTCCTTTATGTAAACAGTCCAATTTGTGCGATTTAATAAATATATTTTCTAAATCTCTATACCCCCGGTGAATGAAATATCATCCATTTTGTCTTCTTTTCATTTAAATATATTTAATTATGGTTAAGCCAGGGTAAAATAGATGAAAGTTTTTCTCTATTCTATTGCATAACACTTTAGTCTTTCTGTTGTTATTAATTTTTACTATGTCATCTAGATATAAGTAAACTGAACTGTTGAATAATGCTACCTAAATCATTAATGCGTACCAGAAATAACAGTGGACCTAGTATAGATCCTTGTGGCACTCCGTAATTGTTAGCACCTTTCGAACTGTAAACAGTGTTTGTTTTTGTAATAATATATCTGTTACATAAATAATTTATAGACCATCTTAACACAATACCTGTTATCCCCAATTTTCGACTTTTTGCAATAAGAGATTGTGATCTATAGTATTAAAGGCTTTCTGTAAGTCTAAAAACATGGCTAGTACTTTATGACCTCTATTTGATGAAGAGTTTAAGTTATCTGTAAGTTTTGTTAGTAGTTTGATAGTATCTTTGCCTTTTTGAAATCCAAATTGATTATCATTTAAAATGTTATGTTTTTTAAGAATGAATATAATATATCATGTATAAATCTTCTATAATTTTAGCAATGGTGGGTAATATAGCAATCTGTTTATAATTTGAATAATCAGTTTTTTTACCTCCCTTAAATAGAGGCCTTAATATAGCTGTTTTTAGATCAGAGGTAATTATAACAGACATAATTTGAATATTACTTTTTATATGCTGGATAGGAACATTGTTGTAACACGATGATTTATTAATATTTAATGTATTAATTATCTCTCTTCTTTGATGTGTATCAATCGGTGGAATAAAAATTGAATGTGTATTTCTATATGTGTTATAATCAATGTATTCATTGTCAAGCTGAGAATTCTTTTATTCAATTTGACTGATTAATGTCTTGCACTTATTATTGAAATTATTTGTTAGTACTTTCAGAGACATATCTTTAGGCATATTTCCAATAATAATGTCATCGACGGATTAAATTTTTTTATTTTCTAGTATTACAGATATTAAATTCCAAGTTTCTCTCATATCATTATTTTTTATTAAAAGCTGTCTCATAATATTTTTGCTTTAGAGTTTTAATTCATGATGTAACTAAATTACGTATTGTTTTATAATTCTTTTTATATTCCTCATTTTTATATCGTTTTTTGTAACGTTTTTTTTGTCCCTTTTTTCAACTAAATCAACAATTTCAGTTGTTATCCAATTTTTTCCCTGTTCCTTTTCCTTCCCTATTTTATTGTTTATAGGAATTTAATTTCTTTCTAAGATCTTATTATAAATTTCTTTAAATTTGTTAAAGGTCTAATTAATGCCTTTTCCATTAACAGAATCAGATATCAAAGCTACCCAATCAGTTGTTGGGATTTCTTCATTTATTTTTCATGGTCGTATCGACATATTTGTTTCAATAACCTTTTTACAGTATTTCTAGTGTCATATTTCCCATTTTGAAAATAATTAATATTTTCTGCAATTAAGTAGTGATCTCCAATTTTACTTCGTATTATTAATGAACGTGATCTGAAAATTTTATTTCATTTGACATTAAAGTGATTAATACGTGTTTTAGTGAATTGTTCACTTAGAGTTCTTCTCTTCTACTATGTGTTATTAACCTTTCAAATCCCCATTCCGATAATAAAGTTAAATATTTTTCTGTTCCGTGTTTTTTCAGGTTTAGTGTGTCTAGGTTAAAGTCGCCTATAAGAATTTGGTTATGCAATTTTTTTGTGTTCTCAAGCCAAATTCGAAAGTTTTCGAAAAGGTTATTTATATCAAAGCTGGGTGATCCATATAAAGCCAAAATTTTATATATTTTCTCTTTTTTTAGTATTTTTAATACTTATTGTTTCTGCTGGTATAATTTCATCATTTAGTTTTTCTATTTCGATAGTGTTTCTATAACATATAACAATACATCTTGATTTCTTTTTTAAAGTGTTTTGATGAATTACTTCAAATTCTTTTAAATTAAATAAACCTCTTTCAATAAGAGAAATATTAATTTCTGTCAGAATAATTATATCCAAAAACTGCAAGTATTTATGAGTAATAATTTTAAAAATCTCCTAATATTTCTTTTGATTTCTAATATTGAGATGTGCAATCCCTAACGTGTTATTTATATTTATATCATTTTCAGGAATAAACCATTTTTCCATCTCTAAATTATTATCCATATACGTATTTTTTTCCATAAAAATACTACTTTCAAAGATAGAATCTGTCATTTAAAGTAAAGATGTAATACAATATTAGAATTTATCAAAAACAGGCAACATCCACATTTACTATATTTTTTCCGTCCGCTTTTCTTAACATAATCTTACCGTTCTTGTACCACACATACTTGTACTGTTTTAGTTTAGCTGCGGTACAAGCTTTCCAAAACACTTCTCGATTTGTCTTGGTAAGGTTTTCATTGATGTCGATTGGTGTGGAGCGATCACTTATTCCTACACTGACAGTTTCAAGTCTTTGTTTCTTTTTCTGCATCAAATGTTCTCTTTCTGTTCTTGATTTGAACTGAGCTATTATTATTGGAACCTTTTTTTTTTTGTTTCTGGGTTGAATTCTGTGAACAATGTCAACTTGGTTATTTTCAAAGTTGTCGATTCCAAGTGTTATTGCCATTTTTTCCATAACAGCTTTCAAATCATTTTCATTTTCTTCATTTTTCCCCAGTATGCCATGAGTTTCGATGTATCCGTTCCTCCCATACTGGTCCAAGTCATTTATAAGGGTCTGCATGTGATGCACATCTTTTAGTAATTCGGCATTTTTTTCTTCGCACAGTTCAATCTTTTTTGTTAACTCAGTTTGCTTTTTTTTCTCACAATTTTGTATTACATTTATTAATTCGTCATATTCATCAGAAAAGAACACAATCGATTATTTAAGCTCCTTAATTTCTGTAGTAACGTCTTTCATTTGCGTTTTAAGATCTGTCATCTCTGCTTTAAGCCACTTGAGTTCATTTAGAATGGTATTAGATATACTTGGTGCGAGTTGATTTGAAGTCTCGTCTTTCTGACATTCAGTATTCTCATCCGAAACATTTTCGAGTCCAGGCGTTCCCCCCCCCCCCCGATCAGTCACTTGCTGAGCTCCATTACGTGACGACTTGGAATTTTTCAATATTCATATCCAGATCTTGACTGCCATTGTTGTCTTTTGGTACCTGTCCTTTCGATGCGTCTGCGTTGTGATTAGCTGCAATGTTTTCTTTAGGAGCAGCAGTCTGCTTTTTGGTAGACATCTTTTCATTTATATCTACAAATTTGACAGGTCGTTTTGTTTCCTTTTATCACCCATTTTATTATAACTTCGTTCTGATATTCCTGAGGAATCATAATGCAGTCTTCCTTCACATTCATTACAATAGACACTATCCGATTCTGCTTTGATCTTTTCTTTACATTTCATACACAACATTTTAATTTACTTTATAGAGGTATTAGAATAATGGACTGAAATCTGTGTTTATAGGTTCCAATCGACTGAATGAACATATAATTGGACCAAAATTCGCAGACTCGTCAATAGGCTGTTCACCAACTTAAAGAGTTCAGTTTTGAAATACGCCAGAGTCCACCATAATGCAAGCAGTGTGACTTCAGATGATCAGTAAGGGAAGAAGAAACGGAGCGAGGGCGCAGCGGCAGTAGGAGGAGCGATGAAACTTAGGGATGGTCCTTCCTCTTGCAGAGGGGTGGGATGGGGGGGGTCAAGTTCTTTGAAGATCACGAGCTCGTCTCCGGCAAACACCATGGAAAAGGCAATGTGGCGTTCCCTTAGGAAGATGTATAAAGGCTTTGAAATACGTACAGAATTGAAGATTATCCGATAGATTTCACTTCTGGGAGAACTGAGAGAAAGAGATTATATTCCTGCTACAGTTGTTACAGAAATAATTAAAAAAAAATAACAAAATCGCGATAAACTTATTAGAATCGGAGCACAGAACGACACGACTGATGGCGGCCTAGTAGATGGCTGCGTTGCGAATTTATGAAATTGATGGACAAGGATGGAGCTACCGCACGGGCCGCAGGTGCAACTACACTGGACGGCAAATTTTCGAACAAACTAACTACCATAGTTGCAATAAGGTAGACCGAAATAAGTACAATCTAATTTTCAACAGATGATTTTCAGTTGCGCTTAAAAACGATATTAAATTTAGCTAAATCAATCATTAATACTATATGAGATCAGACTTGGGGAAAAGGTCCATTCGGGCGACAAAATAGCTAGGGACGGCCCTGTAGACTGATATTCAAGGATCATTTCATTAGTAGCATAAACGCTGAATATTTTCAAAAGAAAGTCACATGCCTTGTTGAATATAGGTTGCGTCATTTAACATTTTATTCTGAATATTTCGCAGCTTACTTGTTACATCCACATTACATGCAAAAAATGTGATTTGTCTTAAATATATATTTCATAGTGTTGCAAGCACATTGGCAAGTAATGTTGTAATCCCTTTTGTGTTATCCTGACAGAGCATTCGTAACAATCCTGGCATTAATCTGTAAATCGTTTTAGAATGCTGACTTAATTAGTAATCTCTGAAGCAATCCGAATGCTGTGATTAGGTTTAGAACATTCGACATCCTCAATTGCGACAATCAGCGTGCTTGAATGCGGAGAGAGGTATCTGGATTCGGAATCTAGTTAACCCATTGGTTCTCAACCTTTTCAGTGCCAAGAGCCATCTCTGAAGACAAATTCTATCTTCGTACACCCTACGAAAATTAATTCTTTCTGAGGGCCCCCTGTGAAATCTAACTCTTCTATTTTAACATAATTCCAGCCAAAAGCAATGTGCAATCGCAGTAAATGTAAGATTTCCGCTAGAGATTTCTGAAATATAAAAAGTAGATCACGGACCCCCATTACTACTATCTTTGGGGGTGCCATTACTACCTTCATGCACCACCATTACTACTTTCTCGGATCCCCCCCCCAAAAAAAAAAACTGTCCTCGCGCATTACTATCTATGAAGACCCTCATTACTACTTTCCACTGCCACCATTACTCTCTTCGCAGACCTTCATTACTACCTCCCAGACCTCCGTTGCTACTTTCCCGACCCCCATTACCATCTTCACAAACCCTCATTAATACCTCCGTGGACCCTTATTACAACCTTCGCGGATCCCGTTACCACCTTCGCAGACTCCAGGTTGGGAACTACAGAATTAGAGTTTTGACCTTTGCTCTGTTGTCTCGCCGTAAGATATCCATTGGATGTCTGTATCCTCTCTGGGAGCGTTTGAAGAGAAAGATTTCTTTAGCGAAAGGAAAACCGTCTGTAGCTTCCATCAGATTGGGAAGAAGAGAAAGGAGTCAATTTGTGAGGCAGGAAACTTTTCCGAACTTCTTTTCATGCATATTTTTGGCAGGAGATATTAATGGCAGCTAACATCCCAGATGCATCTCTCCTCGTCAGCCTCTTCACCATGGCAACGTCCTCCCTTGTTGCGTAGGCGACCCTTTCATCTTGTTAGCTCCTCACTGCCATGGCTAAATGCGGTTTATTGTTCTCAAAGGGATAAAAGTGACGCCTCCCAGTCCATACCAAGTAAGAGAACAGTTTAAGTGGTTCGAGAAAAGCATTAGCAAATTGATTTACTCTGGAAAGAACTTCGTTGCGAAACAGAGAAGGGATTCCCTTTGAAAGCTTCTTCGAATCAAAGGCATCTCTCAACTCCGGACTCCTCGTGCAAGAGAGAAAGTATACGAGAGAGACACCACAGTTCTCGCAAAGGAATTTAAAACGCGAAGGTCTAGTTATGGAGAAGGCCAATTTGGATGTTGCGGTAACAAATCTTTCGATTTTCTTTTCGGAGGAAAAATGAAATCTGTTTTTTTCCCCATTCCTAATGGTTATCTGATGTTTAATTTGTTGTTCAAAGTAATGAATTATTTTTTTTTTCAAACATAAAAAATAGTATATGAATTTTTTTATCAATGTAGGACAAGAAACCATTTTAGAGTAAAGAATCTGTTTCTGAATAATATGTAGTAGTGGGGCACCACGGCAACCAATGATATGTACAACAATCAATGGTGTTGGATGAAAATCTTTAGAACTAGCCACTGGCGAACATGGGATGCTCGTTTTTGAAGAGATTGAAGTCCACCCTTTAATAGCTTCTAAATTTGAAATTCGATCTAATGAATGAGTGGGAAAATACACATGGTCATATTGTATAGTACCTATGCAGCACAAAAAGAGTTTTTCATATATCCCTTAAAACAAAATAAAGTTGCATTTCTCTACCTCTGTGAGGAAACTGTTGCTGCCAAGTAAATCTGAAATTCACACTCCACCACCAAAATTAAAAATATCTAATGTAAATATGTCGTTTGCAATATACGTTTTAAGTCTGGGGTTTTTCTCAACTTTTTCCATCATTAGAAGTTGTTATTATAGCTATTGGGAGATTCGGAAATGAGAAAAGATTTATATTTCACCAATCCTATCTAATCCAAAAAGATTTTTTTCATTTCACTCTGAAAACAAAAATATTGAATGTCTACAGACAGATCACAAAATGGAAACATTAGCTCGTTTTTTGTTTCTAATTTTTAAACGAGCTTAGAAATGAATGACATTGCACACGCAGAGACTAAACTTTCTCTCTCCTTAATTGACTAATAGTTGCAGAGGTATAATTAAGCAGAATAATTATAGGTGCATTTGAAAGGAGAAGTTAGGTTACACTAAAATGCATTATCTATCTATTTGGATAGCAATGTACAAAGCTAAGTATGCAGTTTAAATATGATGAGAATATCATTTTCTTCTTACGTATGCTTACAAATAATCTTACATTTATCCTATATTTTGAGAATAACACTTACTAAAAGACACTGGGATATTACAAACACACACACAGTTTTCACCTGATTGGTTATATATACAGTATATTAATTAACAGCAAATAGGCTGGCTCTCTTATTAACACCAGGTTACAAAAGGGCGCTACATTTGAGTTTGACTTTGTTAAAAGTGTCTTGAAACGGAAGCGTAAGAAACGCTATGCTAAGATGAAAAGAACTGCCTTTAACACTGAAACTCTGAAAGATCCAGAAATAGCCTAAGCTTAGATAATTTAGTATTATTAAAATAGTATTATATATCAGCGTGCGTATTATTATAATAGTATTATAATAATAGATAATTTTCTTTTAAAATTAAAGTTAAGGGAGAATGGGATCACTTTTAGAAGGCTATCCTTGAAACCAACAGTAATATTACGATTGAAAAGGAAAAGAAAAGATTAAGTCATTCAAGCGATAAGGCCAGGGAGCTGATTTCTGAAAGAAAGGTATTAGGAGAGCAAACTTAATCGACAACCTACTAGTCTTAACAGAAAGCATTGTAAAGAGCTTAATAAACGTTTAAAAAGGATCAGTTAACAGTTGATAGGGATATCTGTCTTGTCAGCTTGACTGAGAAAGCAGAAAAAGTAGCATGAAATAAACCTTTCTTGAAAACAGAGTTGCATTAGACAGTAAATATTTTGTATGGAAAAGACAGGCTGATGAAACAGGGATTAAGCGATGAAAATGATAAAGTATTGAAGGTGATAATTCTGTCATAATAAGGGGGCTGAGCATTTCTGATCTCCTAAGCAATATGTTTAGTTCTGCTCCCATGTTTTGTAACGGAAATAGATGCATTTCTGGATTTAATTTTGCCACAATCAATAAATGGATTCACTTTGCCTGTTTTTAAATGAAAAGCATTGAAATTGCCAAGGGTAGATGACGTTACTACTGAAAAGCTTAAAGTGAGAATATTTGTGTTGTCTCATGGATAATTAAATTTTTGAATACTTTCTATGATAAAAGGTTTTTTTTACTATGGATTTTACTAGAGGAATTATTTTATCTATTTGCAAGAAAGATGCTCTCAGCTCTAGTGATAATTAGAGGGATATCAGTCTGCTTTTTGTTTTAGGTTAAAGTTCTTGCATTATTTTATTGAATTAAGGATAGTGTTGAGGAATAACTGCGTGGAGAAAAGTGTGAGTTCAGAAGAATTAACACAGAACAAATAAGCTCGCCGGCAAATAATTGGTCGCCTCTGTCATTTCTCACCTAATACCGTGTAGCAGCTCCCTTCGCAGGAATTACAGCAGAACATAAACAGATTGAGAGCAGAATTGCAGTCAGATACATTTCCGATGACTCACTCTATGATATACCACCAAGAGAGAAGGACTCTTCGGCAGCCGGTAGCTGAGCGGTCAGAGCACCTGACGTCGTCGGTTTCGATCCCACTCGACTAAGGACAATTTTTCCTCTGTGTTTATTCTATGCATATCACCAACAGGTGCATACCTGTGATTGCCTATTTCTTCAACCATTATTACATTTACATCAAGGGCTTTCTATATTTTTGGTTAACAATTTTGAAATAATTTTACAAATATTCAATTTTCAAAACAAGTTGCATTTTATTTGAAGTAAAAGAAGAAATTATCTACTTTTTGCTAAATCGTTGATCATTGGTAGATTTTTCACTCACTGCAAGATCGAAAATATTCCTTCACAATTTGCTAATGAAAATACTCTAACCCTTATCATCTGGGATGTTTATACCAACTAACATCTTCTAAATATCAGATCACAGATAAGAAAAAAACATTTAATATTATGTTTTCCCTTTTCGTAGTCGCAGTGCGTAAACCATAATTACGATGACCATTCGTCCTACATTTTAAAGAACATTCGTATAATTAAAGGCGTTGTACTACATATTTATAAAACATTCCGAAAGACTTTTTTCTGTTATATATATATATTTGTTCTGTCCTTTAAAAGTCCAAAATTATTCACATCAAATAAATATCGTTCTGTGTTGCCATCAATTTTGATAAGTTTTTCTCATTATTATTGATGCGATTAGAGAAGTAAAACGAAAACTATCATATTTATAATTAGCAATTATTTAACTGCAGTAAGTTAGGAAATTAGGAAATTATTCTTGTAATAGTGTGAAACGTTGACAATTTAAAAATTATGTTTATTCTTCTTTTTACGTTTTTGAATCATCCTTTTATATTTTTAATAAAATTAATGAATGCATATATCATTTGTTTTCTTTTGGAGCTTTTTAAGATATTTACCACTTTTCGAGGATGACTTTGCTAGACATAAAAAAAATTATAAATAAATACCCCTTCAAGCAGCTGCTTGCCACAGAGGTCTGACAGGAGCCCGTCAGTTTATATGCCATAGTAGAAGGTCTGTGAGGCTGGCAGGACCTCGGCAGAAAAACAACACGAACATCCATGCCTTACCCGGGGCTCGAACCCAGGTCCCTTAGATCAGTAGCCAAGCGCGCTAACCACTCGACATAAAATTAATTTAATTAATAGTATTATGACAAAAATTGACGAACAAATAATGTTATTTAAAAAAAATGCTAAAAGGGATATCTCTCAACAAGTGTCCTATATTTTCCTCGAAGAAGAATGGCCACCCTAACCATAATTGAAGTCTGCTGATAACAGTACAGAGATGAAATAATGAGAGACAGCATATATACTTTATTATAATGTAGTGCTCTGGTACGTCAAAAACGAAATCAATCCGCATCCTTAGGTCACTTCACTGTTTTACGGCTTGTGGCGCCATCTGCTGTTGATACTGATAAGCAAAATGTTTTTTATCAATCGCGATCATTGGAACATCTCAGCAGAAATACTGCTCCAAATTTAAAATGGCCAGCCCTATTTTACTTCTACTGATATAACTGGTTTGAAAATATATTGACTGTTTGTTTTCGAGAAAAATTTAAGTAAATATTGATATATAATTTCCTCTAATTGATAAATGCTTTTCTGCTAGTGTTCGAGCCTTTCACCATACATTCTTTCACTACTGAGCATTTTTTTGTAATCCCTTCGAGGTTCTGAGTGTTTTTTCTAAAGAAAAGCTCAAAATGTCCCTTTATTATTTTCATTTTCGAAATCTGGTCACGGTATGCTAATTGCGAATCACTATGAACTAATCATTAAACCCTCAGAGAATAATAACAATATGTTATTTCACCATGTGAAACACTAGGATAAATTAAACACAGTTAACATACTTATTAACATTAATGCATAGATGAAAATTATATGCACATTGAGGAAACCTTTTCTATAGGTATGGACCCCCAAAGGATTTCGAAAAAAAGGAATACAATTGGAATAACAAAGAACCGTATCAGTTAATAAGAAAAAAGAACAGCTGTGAGTGGTAATAAAACTGTGGTAATACAAAATGCAATTCCAATTGAATAACGAAAGATTAAATTCAGGAAATTTGATAATCATTGCTATTCCAAAATATCAAATGTGTGCACAAACTCCGCTCCTCTTAACAATTTCATCTGACCAGCAGGAAATATTGAAAAATGCAAAAAGCGTTTTTTCTCTATTCTAAAATGAATGGAGTTTTAATAAGATGAAAGGTCGGGCTGTTTTACCTCTGAGTGCCCCTTTTTTTGCACACAATGGGCTAAATGGCCAAATCACAAGGACCCCGAGGGCTCAGAGAAGGTTGGGGAAAGGAGACCCACTGGACAGCTGTTGGAAGACAGATGGTAGCCTCCTATCAAGACCATCCAATGTCTTATTTAACGCCATAGACTATGGTTCTACCCAGCTGGGACTCGAACCTGACTTCAGATTACGAGCCTGGCGCGCTACCGACTGAGACTCCTCTAATAAGACGAAAGACGAAATTTTGAATAAGATCATACAACTAACTACAAGGTCATTGAAGCCGAATGTTTAGCTGCCTCTTTACTGGAATCAAAGCCCTTCCTTCACATAGTGCTTCAAGACGCAAACTTCAGTATTGACTTTAAAATAAAGTTTATATTAATATTTAACTTTTCTTCCTTATTATTTTGTATCAATACATATGACAGGTAAAATTTAATAAACGAAGTTAAACTTTTCTTATTATTCCAATTACACGCACTCCCAACTTTAGCTAAAAGCAAAAGTAATACTTTTCTATTTGGCCCGATGCCTAAGACGTTTCTGCACTCCTGATGTAAACCAAACAATTCAGTTTTTAAACGATAGAAAATCAGGTAAATCATTCCATGCTTTAGAATGCTTAAAACACAGAATTTTTATGATAAATCACACTTTTCTTTTAAAATAAACTTAGCTGGTAAACATAAAAGTTATATACAACCATACAAAGAAAATTATATTTGAGTTCAGAGTCTAAGTTCCCATGATTTTATGCTGTTCTGCATTAGGTAACAGATTTTTATCAATAATATTTAAATGAGGGATAACAATCTTAGGTCTGAAAAATGGCATAAATGAAGATTTTTTCAATACTAAATTTTAAGCGCTAATTTTCCTATTTTTTGTTTTTGCAGCTTCAAGTTGTTTTCAACTTTTGGAAATATTATTTCAGACCAAAGGGTAAAATCATCAGCCTAGATTGAAAATTTGACATTTTTATTAATTAATAATTTGTGTTAAATCACATAATAACTTTACTGGACAAATTTCCGTTTCTTTCAATAATTTCTAGTATTTTTCGTTTAAAAAAATTTTAATTTATTTTTTGTTTATTTTATTATTAATTTTAAAATTAATATTATATTTATTATTAAAAATATTACAATTTTATTTTATTATTAAAAATATTATAATTTTATTTTATTATTAAAAATATTATTTTTTATTTTATTATTAAAAATATTATAATTTTATTTTATTATTAAAAATATCCTTAATTATGTTAAGGTTTATATATAATAGGCAAAATACGAAGAATTCAAAAATAGTTCAATAGCATGCAATTCTGTATGTATGTTTTAAGGTATGTGAGAGAAATTTTCAACTAGCCAGGTTCGAACACAATAATATCAAAATGTTTTCCACTATGACCGACTGCGCTCAATAATCTCTGGCTCGAACTCAAAAATTTGAATCCGAACTCATCTCTGCTACGTACATGATCCTCGAGCAGCCTTCGGTTACAAAAGTCTAACCAGACTGTGCAGTTTAATTAACCCATACTCGTCTGTGCTGAACTATAGTTGTTGCACTTGGCCGCTGCAGGCTTGTTGTGTTGAACACAAACAAGGTCCAGTTTCACACTGCACCCTAGGTTTCCCTTTTTTTCTGAGGCATTAATTTACGCTCTTCATAATTCTATTCTTTAACCTGTAGTCCTGTATGCGGGCAACATGACTAAACCCGTGCAGTCTCTCCCTATACAAGATGCTGTTCAGAGTCGGTTGTTGACTCCTTCCTCATTACTTATATGTATAGTTAACTATTTAAACCTAAGTTACTATATAAGCAGACCTAGATCCAGAAAAAAAATTAAGGAGAAGGGGGGAATAAGCAATAGAGCCGGAAAAATGTAATAGGGAGGGACAAAGATTAGATTCACATTACAGTGTAACATTTTCCCCTTAATTTTAGGGTTTTTTTTAAAAAAAGTGCTACCAAAAATGCATGAATTATGCACGAGTTTAATCATTTTTGGCTTTATTAGCATTCTCAAAGTGGACTTCCCCCCTTAGATCCAGCCTTCTGTATATGCATCTAGAATCAAAGCATGAAGCTAATGTTATCTGGTTTACAAAGAGTCGAAATCTCACCCTCAGAGAAAACTTTAAACAAGAGCAAACGATTGCATAACTTCAACTTTATTTTCTAGGGATATCTATTTTTTATCGACCTCCCAAAAAACCTAAATATTCCAGCAGCAATGCCTATACTCCTGTTTATTTCAAATCGCAATATTGATATTATCCGTCACATTATTATTGCAGATCGTCTCTGGCGCATATGGGAATATCGTTTTCAAAGAGAATTAAGTTTTCCTTTAGCTACTTTTTCACTCCTTAAAAGCTTTAATTCGAGCTAATGGATGATGGAGGAAAATGGAAATAATAGCATTTTATTGGTACTTATAAAACAAAAAAAGCATCTGTCCCGTTTTTCTTAAATTTAAAAAGTTCCTTTTCTCATACCCCTCCAGACAAAAGAGGGGCAGACTATGCTATCAGTGAAATATCTCTTGACACTATACCACGAAACTTGAAATTTTTATACCAAACGATCACTAGCAACATTCGTTAAGAGTTTCACCGTTTCCATATTTAGTGATCTCTAACTGTATAAATCCCTAAGCTTTGAAAAATGCGAATTACATTTCGTTAGTATCAATCCAACTAAAAAAGGTTTTTTCCAAATATCTCTTAGAAGAAAAGAGTTGTGTTTCCCATCCACCCTGAGAATAAGGAAAAATTCATTCTTCCAACGAAAATTTCGTGACCTGCACATTCCATCACCAAAATGTCTAGCATAACCATTGTTTGCATTATTTGTTAAAAATTCTTTCCCAATGTTACAGAGGCCCAATTAGAACTTTCGGAATATTCCTTAAGGGCAAATCTAGTCACCGAATGAAACTAATTTGGGTTGTTAGGTATAAACGTATAGCAATATAAACGTTGCGGTTGATTTAAGGGTTAGAACACTCTGACATGTATATACAGAGTTCTGGGTTCGAATCCCGCAATAATTTTTTCCAAGCAAGTATTTATTGAATTCCATAACTACAGGTAATCTGAGTATTTACTATGAATTGTTTGCTGTCTAGTTTTTTTTTTTTTGAAAACGGGATTAAAATTAAACTTGCTCAATAACACAACCATTTAGAAAGAACTGAACACACCCAATCAAACCAGTTTCTGTCATTTAAGTTTTCTCTCTGTTAATGCATAAACATATTAATTGATCAAACTCATCAAAAGCCCTAATAAAAGAGTTCATTTCATAATATCATTTTTAAAAATTTCTCAAACCATCAGTTAAATCAGATATTCTCTGATCTTAAAGTCATCTGAGTCCCAGTCCCTCTCCTGTACAAAACTTTTCTCATCATTTTAGAGTCGTTAGCAATCAAAACGACTCTAAAGATAACCAAACTAAAAAAAAAGTGGCAAGACACAGTTTTGTCCAACTCCTGTTGTGAAGCTAAAACTAACCACTTCAAGATTTACTATCATATACGACCCAGCGTTATTATAGAAATCATTATTATGATATTTAACATTTCTAGCTTTATATAAGACTTTATGATGGGCCAAATATAATGTCGATGCACAAAATAAAAATCCTTTTTCTTTTGGCGGTAAAGCGTCATGCTCATAATCTGTAGTTCCAAAATGAGATTTGTCTCCGATCACTACCACCCTGTCGTAGGTTAGAAAGGGGACACCGACAATGGGCTTGGAAAAGCCGATGCACATCGTATGGGACCATCGAGTAGGACAACCTTAACCTGTGCAAGTTAAAGAATATGCTGAGTGACTTGAGCCTGCCATCTGTCTCCTAACAGTTACCCAGTGCATCCTCTTCCACATCTTCTCTTTTAACCCATGATGTCCTTGTCATCGGTCCACTTAGCCAACTTTCTGCACAAAAGTGCCACTCATACACCAAACAACCTAACCCAAAATACTTTTTGTAATCCACAAATATAGTAGTAATCATCATCATCATCCTCAAGCAGCCATGGATTACGGAGGTCCAACCAGATTGTACAATTTAGCTCCCCAAGCAAGTCTGTCCTGAGCTACATCTACTGCATCTGGCCACTGCACACCAATTCTATCAAGGTCCTGTTTGACATTGTCTGCCCACCGCATCCTAGGTCTCCCCCTCTTTCTGGAGGCCTTTAGGCACACTGTTCATAACCATATTCCTTAATCTATAATTATCCATACGGAAAACATGGCCAAACCAACGGAGTCTCTCTCTGCACAATATGCTGCTCAAAACATATCGTACAGAGTCTAACATCATTATTACTTATAAAGTTGAACCACCTAATACCCAAGATACTGCTCTAGCATCTAGAATCAAAAGCATCAAATTGCTGCCATTTTGTTTAGGAAGTGTCAACGTTTCACTACCACAACTAACCCTAGAAAGAACCAAAATATCATACCGTCTAATTTTAATCTTTAGGTGTATACGCTTATTTCCCCCACACTCTCCATAGATTCTTAAAAGTCCCGGCAGCAATAGGAACCATGCCTTTATCATAAAAGATATTCAAAATTTCAGCCATCCAAGTGGTAACCGAAACATTCCCAGCTCTAAGCATTTCCGTAGTAATTTCATCTACCCCTGGGGATTTATGAAGTTTAAGTTTAGAAACAGCCAAAATAACTTCAGATTGTGCTATAGGGTCAACATTAAAGCCACCAATGCATCTATCATCATTGCAAACAATGGGAGTAGAACTAACTACATTGTTTAGAACATCACTGAAACGCTCAGCCCACCTAGTCATGACAGAATCCTCACCTTCTGTAACCTTACCATGTTTATCCTTCAATCCTTGTATAACTGTCCGTTTTCTACCACACAAAACATTAACTATCTGGTTCAGCTCTCTGCTGTTGCGCTGTCTAACTTCTTCCTCGTCTTTGTCAGCCAAACCATCAAGCCAAAGATTCTTAGCAGCAGCTAACTGATCTTTTACACGTTTATTAATGCTCTCTGCAATGCTTTCTATTAGGACTAGTAGGGTATTGATTAAGGACATTCCTGCAACATTCCTGCAGTTCTTTCTTTCTGAAATAAGCTCAAGTGTCTTATGACTCAAATAATTCTGTCTCCTCTGCTCCTTTTTCCTAAACGAGTACTGCTAGTTTCCAAAAAAGCCTATTTAAAACGTTCCCATTCTTCCTCAACTTCAGTAGTAAGCAAACCATGACTGTCATAATGACTAAATAACCTATCATGGTAAGTTTACCTATAACTGGATCTTTCAGAGCTTCAGAATTAAAGGCAAAAATTTTAACCTTAGCACAACACTTCTAAAGTTTAAGTTTCAAGACACTTTTAACAAGGTAATGGTCAGATCCAATTTCCGCTCCCCTTTATGACCTGGTTTTCCTAACAGGAACTAGCCCATTGCTCGATCAGTAGGCCACAATAATCTGGCAGCCCTTCTCTTTCGTTCCCTTCCACAAGCGAGTAACTCTTTTGAAAGGTACTAACGGACTGTACCACGAACCTGGCCGGTTCTATGCATCATCACAGGGGATTGGTGCATAGTTCCTCTTCCAGTGGCTGCTTAGCTACCATTTACAGACCAACAGACCAATAGAATTTTTAAATTCTAAATATTTCTCAAGAATCTCAGTCACTTAAAACTCTGGTCTATTGAATTTCTACAACTTCTGAAGCCACGCTAGAAGTATTCCATTCTGTATTCAATAATGCAATCAGTTTTGTTGAGAAAATTTTTCAAAGGCTGTATCAAAAACCGAAATGTAATACTCGCAAGAGTTGCGATCACGTTTTTCGCAAATAAAAGTAAAAATAGCTCTAGTAAAATTCTTAGAAGAACTACCTTCATCACAGAACACATTTAAAATTTCAGTCAGCCATGTGAAAACAAAACCAGCCAAAACTCTCATCATTTAAGAAATAATTTCATTTACTCCTGGTGACTTCCTCTGTTTCGTGATATAATACCAAGATTAAATTCATCAACAGATCTATCTTCATTAAAAATAATGAGAGTAGAACTATCACATTTTTCTGGATATCTCTGAACTTCTCATCCACCTTGCTACGATAAAATACTCATCTTCAATAACCTTGCCATCTTTATCCCTTAATCTCTATTTACAACATAATAGGTTTTCTCCATACAAAATATTTACTGCCTGGTGCAATTCTGTTTTTATACTGCCTAGCAGTTTTCTCTGATTTGTCAACTAAGCTGTCAAGCCGAAAATACTTTTCAGCTTTCCAGTGATCCCTTACACTTTTATTAAGCTCTCTGCAATGCTTTCGTTAAGACATGTGGGCTACTGGTTCCGTTTATTCCTGCACTTCTTTCTTTCAGAAATATATTCCATTGCCTCCTCACTGAAATATTTCTGCTCCTTTGTTTCGTAGAAGAACAATGATCGATTTAGAAATTGATTATTTTTTAATGGTTCCATTGATAACCTAAATTGTAAACAAACCAGGAACCATCATAAGAACTACGTTTTGGCTATTCCTGGGTGATTCATATTAAAGGTAATATTGTCAATAACTTGGCTGCAATTTTTAAATTTGTTTAAAAGTAATCTTGATCTTTAATCTATTTAAAGATTTTACTTGGCTTCAGCTGCAAAACACTTTTAACAATTTCAGTTCCCATATATGACTTGGTGTTCCTATCAGAATTTTGCTGTTATTTAATATATTATTGACCACATTCCTTTTCAACCTAAATATCTGCAATCACCTCGGCCTTAAAGGAGAAATGTAAGATACGTTTTAGGCATCTGACATTTATCTGTCCATCTGATCTCTTGTAGGCACGGGATGTCCAGGTTATAACTCTGGAATTTCGGTGTGAGGACGTCAAAAATCAAATCTCTTTGTAGAATCCTCATATTTCAGGTATCTATGGTGCCAAATGTTGAGTAAAATTTGAAATAAACAAAGTTGACTGAATATGGTAATGCCAAGAATCTCAGCTTTTTAATCGCATTCTTGAGGCAGAGATCCATTCCCTATCTGTCATTATGAAGCTAAGAACCTCAGACCCCCTTTGAGCTTTTAGAGCTTCAGAAGGCTGCTCTGAAATTGTTTACTTGAGTCTAGTTCAGGTTGTGTCTAAACCAGAATTATAAGTTCAGATACCTGGGATGGTTTCTGATCAAGATCATCTGCTTACTAATATAAAGCATCCTGTATATCTGTTCATTTTTAATAACAACCATAAACAAAGTAGAAAACATAGAATCAGTTTCTCTTTCAACATAGTTCCACTCAGGCCGGATCTAGGAGGGGAACGAGGAGATTATCCTCCCCCCTTTCAGAATGCTAGTAAGGATAATAAAGGAAAAAAATATTAAACTTATTTATATTTTATACATTTTTCAAGAAAATTTTAAGACCTATAAAACGGGGAGGGGATTTTATACTGCATTAGAAATCAAATTCTTTGGCTCTCCCGCTTTTACATTTTTTCGGCTCGATTGTGCTTCTTCCCTACCCACCTCGATTTTTTATAGATCCGGGCCTGTTCGTTTAAAAATATTTGATGACGTATGGAACGGATATTTTTAAAGAGAATTTTTGCAAGGCTATGGTCAAAAGATGAACCGTAATATGAAACATTGAATCTTTCTCTTGTCTGTGCAGCAACATGGAAAAGCTCTTATCATCAGCTGCTCCTTCTAGACCTGCAGTGCCATCGCATTATCATGGCATTCCATTTCGTTAACTCTGAATTTAAACATGGAAGTTTGCATATTTGGAATGATTTGGAAGTAGCTTTGATCCTCCGGCTCTAATTTTTAGCGCATTTTAAATAAAGATGATCTATTGTCTCTCCTTTTCCGTCTTTTTGTTCGTAGGCATTCGATTTTCTTTATTTTGGGTGACAAAAAAATCTCTTTGTATTCCCATAAGTGTAATAAAAAATTAATTATCCCCCAAGCGACTGCTTGCCACAAGATATCTGACAGGACATGGCAGTATAATACGCAGAAAAGTTCTGAGAAGAACGTGAAACCTCATCAGAAAGACAACACTTGAAAAGAAGCCTTATCCGGAGCTCGAACCGCTTTCATTTGTAGTCAAACTCGGCAACCATTCGTCCGTCGGGATGGAAAAATATCAGGTATTAATTACGAAAGAGGGAACGAAACCAATGAAAACACATGGACACGATCTTCATAGGTATTAAAAAAACGTTATTGCAATATTTTCATTTTTCGAATATTCCATAAGTTCCAATTCCCATCATTAAACGACAAAAAAGGAAAACTAGAATTAAAGGACACCGATATTTAAGTAGAAGTGCGGAGAGAGGGGTAGAGTGGATGGTCAAGGGAATTGCGTTAAATTCGAATAATAGGAACAAGGAAAAAAACCCAGCTTTAAAGAAAAAAGTTTCATGTTATCCAGAAAAGATTGGAATTTCTACAATGCTTGTTAAAGGTTAAACACGGAATATATCTGAACCAATTTAATCAGTTGCCACAGAAAGATAATGATGATGCTGCGACGTCTGCATTAGGGCTTGAGGATTTACTACACATTTTGTATTCAAAATTCCACCTCTCATCTTATGGTACTTCCCTATATAATAATAAAATAAATACCCCCTCAAGCAGCTGCTTGCCACAGAGGTATGAAAGGAGCCTGTCAGTTTATATTAATATATATAATAATCATATCATGAAATATTTTATCAAAATGATCGAGTACCATGAAAACAAACATAGGAAAATACCATAAAATCAGAGGTGCAGTTTTGAATGCAAAATGTGACGTCAATTCTCGAGTCCTAATGCCCCCCCCCCCTTGAGCACTAATGCAGACCTCGCAACATCGATTCATACCATTAATGAATAATCCAAGGAATAGGAGAACAATAGCATACACTGAACAATACAAGTAGCATGGTGGTCCTGGAGGGTTTAGAGAGAGGGTTGAAAGGCTTCAATACGTCTCCTCAGGACATCTCGTAGATATTCGATCGGATTGAAATGCTGACATAATGCAGGTCACACCATTCGTTGAATATATTCTTACTCAAAATATTGGCTGGTCAGTCTTATTCTATATAGACGAGCATTATCGTCCACTAGGAAGAAATCCTTACTTAATGCACTAGCGTAGATCTTAACATAGGGAACAAGGATCTCATCCCGATATCTCAGGGATTTCATACAACTTCCTTGAAGCAACATCAAGTCGATACGCCCACCCAATGAAACCTCGGTCCAATCCGTCGACCTCCATCACCAAATTCTCCTCTCTCAACCATGTGATGGGGCTGGTCGCAGGTTCTCACCTCTCTTCAGATCAGTACATCAGCTGTCTAATTCTAGAGAAAACCTTAACTCTTCCGTAAACAGGATGTGACTCCGTTACTCTTAGGTCCAGGCTACATGATGGTGACACCATTCCCAATCTGGTCTATCTGTGTTCAGATGTTAGTGTCTCACGCATTCAACAGATCATCGTGCCTTGTGAAACCTTTTCGTCACAATTGAAACAGAAACCTCACTTCCATTAGTTGCAATGAGGTCTGAAGGCAGAGATGATGATCTTGATTTCCTGTTCTATCGAGACATTAGTCCCATGTAATGATCATCTTGAGGAATCTTACTTTAGGACGACTTTGAACAGGTCTTCCAATAACTATTTGAGTTATTTGGAATTGCTGTCGTAGCCTTCAGCTAATTGAATGGTGTACACCAAGGAATATGGCCACCTCTGTGGTTATTTGACCAGTACCAAACCTCCAAACTTATCTCCATCGGTTTGAGTCGTCTAAGGCAGTATTTCTCAAACATTCGGTAATTGAGGATCACTAAACGGATGGTCGCCGAACACGCTGACCACTCAGCTAACGTAGCATTCCTCTTACTCGTATAAATCATGCAAGTGCGTCTTTTGCTGCGAATAGGAGAACATTACAGTTAAAGTTACCATAAAATATTTTTTTCTATTCACCAATTTAAAGTAAATTATTTAATCAATGATTCATTGCAATTTTTTCAAATTATTTTATCTCTTAATGTCATACGTAGTATATATATGAATAAAGCTACTCTGAAAATAATGGTTTCATACCAGTGAGTAACGATATTGCTTGAATTCGTCCACTAGGATATCTACATCCGGGTCGATGACGGACATCTTAAGCCTCACGTATAATACGTGATAATAATTGATTCATTGCTTTTCCCCCTGAAACCTCCTGTGGACCACCTGGTGGACCACCGTGGACCACAGTTTGAGAAACATTGGCCAAACGATTTCTTCCAGGCATCATGAAGCAAGTGGCTAAGCTAGACTGGCAATATAATATTTCAATTTGAAATGATCGAACTTCTGTGGAAGTATCTCTTTTGATCGTATCTGTGTTACCTATTGATTTTTAAAAACTACATATATGTTATTTAAGCATTAAAAATATTTTATTTTTCCTTCTTTTTATTCACATTTATTTGGGGCCAAATCTGTTCGCCCCTTCTTTGCATCTTACGGCAAGACTTCTCGAAAGAAAGCTCGGTCAGAACTTAAAATCTTTTCGGATTTAATACAGTCCTCAAAATATCTACTATATCTATATCTAATAAAGGATAACAGAGTCTTAGTCTGTGTTATCCCTTATTACTCAATTTCATCGCCCTGATCGTTTCTATGCCAATTATCAGCCCTGATCCCTCAAAGGTATTCTTCCTCTCTTACGAAGCGAATGTAAATGCCATTAATAAACAGTTAAGGAGACAAATGGATCCAGATCAGACATCAAAATCAATGAGAGGTTTCAGTTTCCTAGAAGATGTTCTCCACGAGATTCCCTAGACACTACAGAAGCCATGAGTTGGCATTTGGCCCGCCAATTGCAATTGGTGACCTTTCGATTTCCTGATAAAATTCCGCCGAGAGAGTCCAAACCTAACAGCTGATTCAACGAGGAATGTCGTAACAGCAGAGGCGCGTTCACATGCTTCGCTGGAAGTGCAAGAGGTCGGGGAAACGAGAATATTAGAGTAATACAGATGCCACTGAATTCTGTCGGATTACAAACAGTTCGTGTCTAATACCGCGATAATAATAAATAATTTCACTCACTCCATGAACGGAGATCTAAGTCCATTGAAGTTCAATACATTGCACGTGACGTCAGCAGATTTATCTTTCATTACATTAGACAACGAATTGAAACTTCTTTTTTATAACATTGGTTAAATTGGGTGTTTTTAACTAATTTCGGGGTGCTGAATTCAAATATGGCTCTGAAAAATCTGCAACAGCTACATTTTTTTTTTCAAATAACGACTGATGTACGTATTTCATATTTCAATGAATACGCATATGTGGGAAATGAAAATAAATGTGATTATTTTATTAAATTTCAACTTAAAACTCATTAATCAATTGCATGATTACAGTGAAAAAACATCATAGTTGTAGACCACTGAATAAATAATAAATACCCCCTCAAGCAGCTGCTTGCCACAGCGGTCTGACAGGAGCCTGTCAGTTTTATATGCCATAGTAGAAGGTCTGTGAGGATGGCAGGACCTCAGCAGAAAAACAACACACACATCCATGCCTTACCCGGGGCTCGAACCCAGGTCCCTTAGATCAGTAGCCAAGCGTGCTAACCACTCGGCCATGGGACGTCTTTACCACTAAATATAAGGTAACAAATAAAATAATATTGAAACGCAAAGTAAGAAAACATGGGTAAGATCTCTTATACTTAAAATAAGTTCATTTTTGTCTTTCATGTACTGATGTATCTTCCTTCTGTAAGAACCAGTAGTAGTCACCCACCAATACTGGGTCCCATCTGCCTTGGTATCTCTCCTCCATGGTTCGGATGTCCTGGTGAAATCTTGGGAAAGAAGCCGAGATGCGAGTGCAAGAAATGGATCTTCAAAGACATTCGGCAGCTAAGATTATCATAGTTTTCGAGAAGATCTTGAATGAGCTGATGGTAGATTTGCTCTTTGTGATTCCCCAGAAAACCCTGACCACAGACGTGAAAGATTTCCATGCAGCGTGCTCCTTCATATTCAGTTTTTCTTCGAAGACAATATCATTCAGTAGCTTCCTGATCTGGAGATCAACAAAGCTCCCTTCTTTGAGTTTGGTATCAGTTAGGTTTAGTATGTTTCCTTCAAGTACAAAAATCTCTGCTAGTTTTATCCATAGCCTTTACAAAGTTTTTCATAAGCCCTAGTTTTCTGTAGTGGTGGGAGCACAATATGAGAGAAATAACTCTTTCCAGGAATAAAAACATCTCTTTTGGGCCAGTCTTTTATTTTATAGTGTTCCTTTCTAGCCTTACTGTCCCACAAACACAGAAAACAGAAAGTTTTTTTGAAGCCTCTTTGAAGTCCGAGCAAGAGAAATAGATGACTTTTAAGTCACCATATATTGCACACTTAAATTGGTCATATTTTATAGCCGTGAGTATTTTTCATGCCTTCATAAGTTTCCTTCATTCCCACAGCTTGTGTCACTGGAATTGAAGGTTTTTGGTTTCCTTTACGCAAAAGGACAGCTTTTAAGCTGAATGTTGACGAATCAATAAACAGACGTCATTCCTTAGAGTTGTGAGTTGTTCCAATTTCTTCCATCAGCCCTGAAACATTGTGCAGAAACACAAACATCTTGCATCTCGTAATAAGCAAATAAGGCTGAATTTCTCTTTCTGAACAGAGAAACTCTGGCACCCTTGGCCAAAAGATTCCACTCTTGAAGACCTGAACCGAAAACTTGTTGTTTGGAAAGTCCTAGGTCTCGAACAAGATCATTTGGTTAATTTTTCTGAATCAGATGAGGTTCTTCTAACTTTTTAGGGGTGTATTTAGGATCAGGATCTGTATGTGTCTCAAAGTCTTCCTCTGATGAATGTGAATCCATCTCCTCCCAGTTGTTTCGAGATGTTGGTATATGAAGAACTTCTCCTTGAGGAATTGGCCTTATGGCTGAAGGCACATTTGGATATTGCAATTTGCTTTCGTTCTTTTTTTTTTAAAGTCCGACACTTTAGTTAAATAAAAATAGCTATCATGCAAGTAACTAGCTGTCTCACACCAAACCATTGGAACTGCAAAGGGTATGGATTTTATCTTGCCTTTCAACCATTCACTCAGTCCAACAAAGCACGAAATGCAGGACACATGTAGAGCCCATGTTTTGTCCTGATCTCCAACATGACATCCAAAATACAAGTTATAGATTTCTTCACAATCTTTGTCAAAGAACGACCCTGGGATTTTAAAACATAATTTCCACACACATAATAAAATTATCTGGTACATTGACACATCCGCGACAGTGTCTTTGTGCCATTTAAACGTCAAAATTCACTCTGCACGGTATAGCACGTGTTCCTCCTACAATGAAAACAAGAATGGCGGTCTGACATTAAGTTACTATTACATGTTTTCTCCCACTTGGCAATCAGTGTTGCCAGCTACAAAAAGTAGAATATTTAGTATCCTCCCAGTTTCCTGGAGGTGTTGGTATAGGAAGATCTTAATAGGACCAATAACATAAAAACATGATGTGCCAGCCATTTTTAAGGCCAGATCTGAAATCAGCACCTGAAAAATAGTTAAAGCAGATACAATTGTTCATGTTGTAAAAACCTTGTAAACCAGTGTAATATGCAGACAATTATTGAAAACTTAATATGAACTTTATTTATCTCCTTATCATTAGTGTTATCTTTCTGTTGCTGGGATACGCCTCAGGAGATTGACTATTGTTTCTTAGTGATATCTCTGATATCTTCGCTTCTCTGCATTCACTCAGACTGATTTAACGTTTTGTCGCTTAGACTAAAAGAATTATGAATATGCTTGGTCACACAGACCTTTGTTACATATGGCGACAAAGACCTCTGGTACTTAGAGTCACACAGACTATGACCCGAGTTCAACTCCATCAAACCCAATACTGAGACCTTCCTTCAGTAGTTCCGTCCTCGAGAAAGCACGACTCAATACTTTGACGTCAGACACGAGTCTGCTATTCCATCGCTGAACCCTTTCTCTTGCGCCTCTCCTTGCGCTGGAGATATCCGTTGGTCAGAGCGACCTCCCCACCAGTGGTGCCATAAAGCTTCATCTGGCTGCCAACACGATCCTACCGAACAAGAGAGGGTGGGGGAGGGTGCCTCATCACGGCAGCCCGCAATGACGGCGGCTTTCCTTCCTATCATCACAGGAAGTTCATCACCTCCTAGGTCTCATACATCTCTGATCCATCCTGCGCATCCGTGCAGGATCAAAACTCGACTTCCCATCCAACAGAAATAGCTACAGGCAATAATATGGTGAAAGCAAGAAACAAGAAGAAAACGGCGCAAATATCATCTTTATACACTGTGATAATAGAAAATATTATCAATAAAAAATAACACCATCCATGGACATATACGTTTCACATTACGCAATTACTAAACTTATTAAAAGCTCGTTCACAAATTTTGCTAGAGATACCACAAGCCTTAGCAGGGGAGGGACAAGATGGGCAGTTGCATCCCCCCTGGATAAATAAATTTATTTTGAATAACATCAGGTGTGCTAAAAATTCATATTTTTTCCTTAACGATATATAATCTTGATTTTTTTAAGCTTTCTATTGTGTTCGGAAGCATATTAATTATTTTTATTTATTAATATAAGAAACAAACAAAATTTTTTACTCAGTTTTCAGTAATAAGTTTATTCTTTTTTGTTTTTTTTGGTTTTTTAATCATTCTGATTGTGTTATGCTATTATTGTATGTGCAGTATTCGCAACTGCAGTCATTAATGAACAACTTACTTAAATAGTTCTATTTTTAAACACTCATATTTTTGCTGCCCCCAGGAACATTTTTTACCTCTCCTGAAGTAATTTTAGTCCCCCCCCCATGAAACGATTCCTGCCGACGCCATGAACTCCGACGTCGTTAATTTGTTTCATACCTCAAGATTCTTTCATCAGTTGTGCAGACGGCGTTATCCTCTACAAAACTGTCTGACGTCATTCTATGTCTAAAGACATCTTGTTAGTTCCTTTCAAGGAAACTTTCGACGTCAGCTCCAATTACGAACAAAGTCATCGTTAATTGGTTGGCAAGCACAGACTGCACTGCTTCGTCCAATTAAAACTGAAAGCGAAGGAAAGAGAAGATTTCCGAGGAAGAAACATCATTGCGAAGTGGAAGGACGTTTTCAAATGGATTTGATATTCTTCAGGCAAACGCTGTTGAGGCAATATTGACAAATCTTCGCACTTCCAATGCCGATGAATCTTAGAAGTTTTACCCACTGTATCGAATTAACGAAGAATGGTGTTTCACTGCAAAAATTATTCTTTTTTACTCTTCCGCTAAATATGAGAAGCAAAAATCAGTCAACCCTGGTTGGCCAAAATAAGCGAACGAACACATAAATCAGACTAAGGTTTCTACTCTCAGCGTAAAACAGATGGCAGTTCATAAAGAGATGTAATTTGTCATTATCGACAGTGTGGAAAAACAAACTTTGGACTTGTAATAGCAGAGTTATAATAATGATTTGAAAAATGACAAGTTCCAAAAGAAATGTATAGAATGTAGGGTATGATCAACTCTACAAATCTCACAAGCCGTCTCCTTAATAAATAATAGGCTGTCAAACATATGGTGAGAAGGCTATTCTTATAAACAAAAAATGGAGCCAACAGTACCACTGGAATGTGGGGCTCATCAGGTTTGTTTTATTGACAACAATATATTGCCCCTTTACTCGCAGGATGAGAGCGAAACGCAACTGTTTTAAGAGATCATTGGCAAAAAAAATCTATTCGATAGGTACTAATGAATATGATTCTATCTTTTAAAATTCTTAAAGAGTTTCATTTCGTATCGTTACGCAAGGAATTTTGCAAGTGACATCTTTATGGCAGAAATTTAAAAATTCAGTTGTAGGATGTCAAGATATATACAATTGGCAGCAACAATCTGTCCCCCTTTTCTCAGAGGGGTATAAAAAAACTACTTTTTAAATTGATGAAAAAAATAACAAATGCTTTTTTACATTGTATAAGTACTAATACAATACTGCTTTTTACATTTTCCTCATCATCCATTCGAATTAAAACTATTAAAGGGGGAAAAAGTCGGTAGATGGAAACTTCATTGGGTTTGCAAACGAAATTCCTATATTAGTCAAAGACGACATAGTATGTTCTAATACAAATTTAAAATTAATCAAATAAATCTTCAATATTAATATTTACTAATCGAAATTTAATTCCTTTAAGAATTGATGATAAAATGGATCAAAGCACTCTTGATCAACCTCTTAGAATCATGGAATCCTCCATCAAACAGACGAAGAGGAGGACGGCTGCTAATGGTGACAACACGCCAGCCCATCACTTCACCACCATCACAGTTGTCGCTTTATCTGTTACTGAAGGGATGGTTTTGGGATTCCTTGTTCACTCGATTCAAACGAGGAGTAGAATTTAGCTGCAAGCTGAATCGACAGACTCATTAGCGAAGAGCATTCCCTCTCGCTATTCCTGGCTCCCTGTGACATGTTGGTGACATCAACTGAGGCTGGGTGTTGCTACGTGAGACAGCGATAACTGGCCTCCTGGCGGACACTCTCGTTAAGCCCTCACGCAAATGTTCTCTTCGAAACCCCCTTTCCAAGACTACTCAGAGGATAACAGGCGAAATGTCATTTCGCTATTACACTTTGCTACCAGAGAACTAATAACTCTCGGAGAGAATTGTCTGTCATCGTCCCTCGTCCTCTTGAAAATGAATCTAAAGTGTAGTCACCGTCTTCTTTATCAATGCATTCAGCCACCTTGTCAATTCCGTTGGGTTGTTTTACCTCTGACTGGCACTTTTTTGAAGTCAGTGGACTAAATGGCCAGGTCACATGGACCCCGAGGATCGTAGGAGATTGGAGGTGAGGAGACCCACTGGACAGCTGTTACGAGGCAGATGATAGCTTCCCGTCAAGCCATCCAGGTGGTTAGTAACCTGCAGAGGGATGGCACTCCCACACACGGTTGGAGAGACGGTTTAACGTCTTCTACTCAGTCTGCGACATCCTCCTTCAAGTCATCTTAGAACACTCCATCGTAGAAAATCTCTTGAAACAACAGTTTTCGTATCTTCTGGTTTTAGACTCATTTCGAACCTCACAAACCTTTTGCGATCAACCTGTCCTTTCTTCATTGTAAGACAAAACTATAAGTGTAAACTAAATTAAATAAATGAGAAGTGAACACAAACCCTCACTCTGCCATCAGTGAGAAAAATGACTTAATAATAATATATTCCGTGACAGGAGATTGCAGTAAAGCCAACTTAATAATAGAAATAATTTTAAAGGATAATTAATATGTCCAGATGAATTGATGATCTTAGAAATGCCGCTATCCATCGGCAAGACGACAAGCCGTGATTCCTCGTGAAAGAGTGCTACATCCTCTTCACATTAAAGAATACCCTGGGCGGCCTTGGCCTTGGTAAGATGGTGGGAAGCTTCACTCTCTCCTAAGAGCTGTTTTATCTGGTGTTAGACTCTCTAACAAATCATCCGGTAACAATCATCCATTAACAATCCGGTAACAATCATCCGGTACAATCATCCATTTTTTGTTTATGAGAATAGCCTTCTCACCATATGTTTGACAGCCTATTAAGTGAGAAGGAGACGGCTTGTGAGATTTGTACGGTTGATCATACCCTCCATGTCCGGTTAAGTCACATGGATCCCAAAAACTCAGAGAAAATTCGAGGTGGAGATCTAGTAATGATCTCCACCTCGAATTTTCTCTGAGTTTTTGGAATCCATTTGACTTGATCATTTAGCTCGCTTTGTGCAAGGAAAGCATTGCATTTTTTGAAAATAAATCAGCCAATCCAATTTAACTCAATAGATGCTTTCAATTTCTTGGAAATAATTTCGTTGAATGAATCACTCGATTGGATTGGATTGGAAAATCACTCGATGTCAGAATAAAATAACATTGTTTTTATTTTAAATATGACACAATAAAGAACAGATTTCTGTATTATTTCAAAATCATATACCAATGTTGAAAATCTAGGTTCACATAGTCATAAAGGACATTAGATCTTTTTTCGTATGCTTGGGGAATTCTGTAAATTCGGAGACATATTGTAGCCAAAAATCAATTCGTAATCTTATCTTTATTTTCACTTTTAATGTTTTTAACGTCAAATTGTTTTCTACCACCTATAATACTCTGCAGCTGTCCCATGGCCGAGTGGTTAGCGCACTTGGCTACTGATCTAAGGGACCTGGGTTCCAACCCCAGGTAAGGCAGGCATGGATAGTGTGTGTGTCGTTTTTCTGCTGAGGTCCTGCCATCCTCTCAGATCTTCTACTTTGGCATATAAACTGACAGGCTCCTGTCAGACCTCTGTGGCAAGCAGCTGCTTGAGGAGGCATTTTTTTTATAATACTATGCTCGCCAAACGTTTCGGAATAGGTTTAATAAACATTGAGATGGTTTGCAGTTTCCGTGATAAATTGTTGGTTTTACACTTGAACAAAGTTTGTGGGTTCGTTGACGCCGTTTTATAAGCTTCACTAATTTGAATGTTGAAACGTACATTCATTAATTTCGATTGGATCATCGGAGCATTGATATTAATTAAACACAGTAAGTAATTTCATCTTCTGATTTATTACTGTGATTAACATAAAGACGAAAAACGAATTACTGCCTTCTTTATGCTTCCCCTACCCCCAAACCCCGTAATTTTAAATTGCTCCCAAACAATAGAAAAAGAAAATCCCATTTTCTATAAGTGTCACGTTTCAAAAGTTTAGGGGGGGGGGGTTGACTCTTCCCCCTAAGAACATGCCCTGAGCTCTGAAGAGTGTTTTATGTAGAGACCATTAATTAATTTCATAGAAATTGAACTGAATCATTGAGAAAACAACAGATGTTGTTTTACAATTCGACGATATTCCTTTGCCCCATTACCAAAATGCTGCCAACTTTGCAAGTCATTTTCTTCTAGGCACGTAACTTTTCGTTTTACGAACGGTCAATTAGCGAACATTTGCGTTAAAGCATTTAGATAATAAACTCTCCTTTTGCAGAAAAGAATTTTCGCTACAAAGATTGGATCTCGATGCAGTGAATCGCCCATGCTGGAAAGTCCAATTGTACTTTGTTAGAAAAAATATGTTAATAATTAACGCTGACAGCTTTCACGATGAAATTAATTCACCTAGTAAAAGCTACGTGAATTTCAAATTTATTCTAAATATGCTTAATAAAGGTAATCTTTCTTCTTACCGATAATTCCCCAAATAACAGAGTTGCATATTAAAAAGATTTCTTTCTTATTTCATTTTATGCAAATTCCTTTGCTTAATTATTGTTCATTAAGAATTATACATACATGCATACATACATACATATAGGGGGACAATTCCTGCCCTCGGCTGCAGATGGACAGAGAAGGACACACCCATGACCCTGAAATAGAGCCACCTGTCAGCCCGTTTTACAAAGTTAGTGTTTTAGCTTTTTATCTCCGTTCATCTGCAGACATTTATCTGCTTTCGATTTATCGATAGATAGATCCCTCCTCAAGCATCCCTCCTCAAGCAGCTGCTTGCTACAGACGTCTGACAGGAACTTGTCAATTGAATACGCCAGAGTAGAAGATCTGTTAGGATGGCGGGACCTCAGCAGAAAACAAAACAGAAACATCCATGCCTTACCTGGGGTTCGAACCCAGGTCCTTTAATCAATAGCCAAGCACGCTAACCACTAGGCAGATAAATCGAAAATAAAATTATTTTATTACTACTAGTAAGATATTACGATTTGCATTTTCCTGTTCTTTCGTTAGCTGAAATTACCTTATTATTAATATTAACTAAAGTCGAAAAATATAAACTAAATCCTCTTAAAAAACGAGCATCACATAATCGCCCAAAATGGCCTGCACGACGAGAAGGCGAGGTCGGACATTAGGTGCTAGGCCGGTTCTGTACAGTCGCTCAAAAAAATATCCAGACACTGTGGTTGATTACAGAATTCAGAAAAAATATCTGGCAACGATTTTTTTTAGAAATTAGTGATCTGGCAACCTTCGTGTCACGTGACACGTAGGTTTCCAGATCACTAATTTCTAAAAAAATCGTTGCCAGATATTTTTTTCTGAATTCTGTAATCAACCACAGTGTTCGGATATTTTTTGAGCGACTGTACATTGTTGGTGCACAGCTATCCTTCCAGTGTATGCCTAGCTAACATTTACAGACCAGCACCCTGAAAAAAAGTGAAGGGGAGGGGGTATTAGTCAAGTAACTGGATGCAACCGGAATGGACTAGAAAGACGTTTTAGCATATTTCATTCGAAATTATTTTTGCTGAATAATGTGATATGTATATTTCCCTCTGCGTTTTAATAGTTTAGAATTTTATTCTGCCTACGTTCCGATTATCATAATTTTCTAAGAGAGCAGAACACGTCCCCCCCCCTCTCTCTCTCTCTTCCCCCAACATCCGTAAATCCCGCCCTCTTCCCATGGGTCTTGCTGAAGAAAGGAAATGAATCCTAACAAATGGTAAATGAAAATGAAATTAAAATACAAATCCCTGAATAATGTTTGCGGTTGTAGCTTTTCAGTTTCAATTAAGAAATGCTAAAAATAAAGAATGAAATAAAAATAATTAAAGAGCATCTAACAACTTCTATATGTGCAGATAATTTTCTTACAGAGCAATTTAGGAATCACATGCTAATTGCTTAACAAAAACTAACTTTTCCATTTCATAATTCAGGAATAAAATTTAATGGTCACAGTGGTATGTCATAAGCAAAACGAAAATTAAGAAGTGCAACATAGGAGCAAGAATGATAATTTAGTTCATAAAAACGTTTTGAAATCAACGCAACGCAGATATCACTTTACAAGTAGACTTTTTTGATTCCTCGTTGGTGCTTAACCTGAGAAAGACAAAAAATATCCTCACAGGTTTATTTTAATCACTTCAGTTGTGTCTGTTGCATTCTTTCAAATATTTCCCCAAGTCGAAATTCCTCTCTCACTACTAATTACTTTCTCCAAATTTATCCTTAATGCTTTGATTCCATCCGTTTTTTCCACTTTTAATTACTTATTGTCCGTTTTTCACTTTATTCTGGTATATTGAAAGAAAAATAAATAGCAGATGTGTCAAGGGAACAGAATAATTTTATTCAGTAGGTTGCACGGGAAAAAACATCCATAGCAAGAGGCACAATAAAACTGGAGACAAATAGATCCTAAATAATGAAAGTCGAACGTTGATGTTCGAATACATTCACCGAATAATGCTAAGACTCGTGAATCTTCTGAAGAGGGAATTTTCATTTCATCTGGGTTGAAACGGAAACAATTCACCTCTCGGGAGACTATTTGTCAATCAGAACAGCAATCTTTAACGTTTGCGTGCTTAGGAGAATATAATAATTAAAAAACTAATGCCTTCTGTTTGCTCGAGCGTTGCACTCCCTCCAGTGGCAGCCATTATTAATCAGGCTAGCACTGTGCTGTTACTCTGGTGGCGCGTGCCGAGCGTGACGGTGTTGCGAAAAGTAGGTGGAACAAAGAAAGTTTTTACCTGATAAAAAAAATTTTACTGTAGGCGACTGTTGTTCAGGGAATGAGAAGAGATCAAACACAAAACGAAAGTGCAATCTGTGTTCTTAGCTATTCAAGATGTTTCACTGTAAGTTACTTTTCGTAGAAAAAACGCTCTTTTTATTAGGAGAGAGTTAAGAAGCTTTAACTACGGTTTCTGATTTCTCGACAATTTTAAATTCTCGTGAATCAGATATGTGAATTCTCGAGAAATCTCGAAAAATCTATTCGTATATAAAGAAATATCACTAATCTGTGAATACGTCATTTAATCTCTAATACCTCATTTAATGTACATGGGACATTAAATGACGTATGTCGCAGAATTCCAGTCTAAATATTACGATAAAGCAAATATCATGCGAAACACGTTGAGCAAATAAGAGAGAAGAGAAACATTTTTGACTAGACTGTTTCGTATAAATGGAGCGCAATTACTACTCAAAAGGTTTCTTATCCGATCGTCCCTTAGTACTCTTAACCACAAAAGTCAATAGAAAGTAAGATGAGCCTCCTTGAAGCCCCAACAACACAGATATGACTTTTAGTTCACCATATATTGTCCATTTAAATAAAAAAATAGATACTTCCTCAAGCAGCTGTTAGCCACAGATGTCCGACAGGAGCCTGTCAGTTTATACGGCATAGTAGAAAGTCTGTGAGGATGGCGGGGCCTCAGTTAGGAAAACATCACGAACATCCGGGGCTCGAACCCAGGTCCCTTAGATCAGTAGCCAAGAGTACTAACCACTCGGCCAAGGGACGGCGTCCATTTAAACTGGTCATGTTTTATAGCAGTGTGTATTTTTTCTATACTTTCATAAGTTTCCTTCATTCCTACAGCGTGTGTCACTGGAATGGAAAGTTTTTGGTTTCCTTTATGCAAAACGACAGCTTTTAAGCTGAATTTTGACGAATCTATAAATAGACGCCATTCCTTAAAGTCGTGAGTTGTTCCAATTTCTTCCATCAGTCCGGAAATATATATGCAGAAACACAAACCATCTTGCATTTCGTAATAAGCAGATAAAGTCAAATTTCTCTTTCTGAACAGAGAAACTCTGGTACCCTTGGCCAGAAGATTCCACTCTTGAAGTCTTGAACCTAAAACCTCAGCTTGTTGTTTGGAAAGTCCTAGATCTCGAACAAGATCATTTTGATCATTTTACTGAATCAGATAACTTTTTAGGGGTGTATGTAGGATCAGGATCTGTATGTGCCTCAAAGTCTTCCTCTGATGAATGTGAATCCATCTCCTCCCAGTTGTTTCGAGATGTTTGTATATGAAGAACTTCTCCTTGAAGAATTGGCCTTATGGCTGAAAGCACATTTGGATATTGCAATTTGCTTTTGTTCTTTTTTTTTTAAAGTCCGACACTTTAGTTAAACAAACTTAGCAATGATGCAAGTGACCAGTTGGCTCACGCTAAACCATTGGAACTGCAAAGGGCATGGATTTTATCTTACCTTTCAACCATTCACTCAGGCCACAAAGCACGAAATGCAGGACACATGTAGAGCCCATGTTTTGTCCTGATCTCCAACATGACATCCAAAATACAAGTTATAGTCTTTCTTCACAATCTTTGTCAAAGAACGACCCTGGGATTTTAAAATATAATTTCCATACACATAACAAAACTTATCTGGCACATTAACACATCCGCAAAGCTGGCTTTGTGTTTTTTAAACGCCAAAATTCACTCTTCAACGTACAGCACGTGTTCCTCCTACAATTAAAACAATAAGAATGGCGGTCTGACATTAAGTTACTATTGCATGTTTTCTTCCGCTTGGCAATCAGTGTTTCCAGCCACAGAAATGAAATATCTAGCATCCTCCCAGTTGCCTGGAGGTGTTGGTATAGGAAGATTTTAATAGGAGTCAAAATGACCAATAACATGAAAACGTGTAGTGCTAGCCATTTTTAAGGCCAGATCTGAAATCAGCACCTGAAATATAGTTAAAGGCAGCTGCAATTGTTCATGTTGTAAAAGCCTTGTAAACCAATGTTATTATACATACATTTTTTTTTCAATAGGGCCGCAAGGATGTGAAATATTCTGGGTAATTTTTTGTCTCGGTTTGAAGAAAAAGAGATAATAGTTTCGCTTTGTCGTCTATAGACATCGAACTTTTTTGTTTATAGAGAAAAATTAAAAATTCCTTTTGTATCGGATTGGTATTGATGAAATATTACGAATCACAGCTTCCGAATCTCCCTAAAACTATAAGAACCGACAAAGTTTCCATTGACAATAATGACTTGACCCCTTACCCTCAGAGGGGTAAAAAACACAACTCTGTTTTTTTAAGTGATAATTGGTAAACGCTTCTTAATTGGATTACATACATACATACATACATACATACATACAAAATCCTCATGCAGCCATGGGCTACGGAGGTCAAACCAGACTGTGTAATTTTCCTCTCGAGACGTGTCTCTTCTCAGTTACAGCTGCTGCATTGGGCCACTCTAGGCCAATTCTAGCAAGCTCCACTTTGACATTGTCTGTCCATCGCTTCCTTAGGTCTCCCCTTTTTTCTGAAACCCTTAGGCACATTGTTCATAATCCTGTTTGCTAATCTGCAGCTATGCATACGAGCAACATGGCCAAACCAACGCAATCTCTCTCTCTCTGCACAATATACTGCTCAAAGGAGGTTGATGACTCCTTCTTCTAACCGCATCATTACTTACAAAGTCAAACCCCCTAATGCCCAAGATACTGCGTAAGCATCTAGAATCAAAGGCATCAAGTTTCTTGTTATCCTGCTTACAAAGGGTCCATGTTTCGCTACCGTAACTAACTTTAGAAAGAACCAAACAATTACACAGCCTAATTTTACTCTTTAGATGAATATGCCTATTTTTCCAATGAAATATTATAATTCGAATTTTTCAAACACTTGGAAAGTTTTAATTTGTATTGTTACAAATCACTAAATATGGAAATTGAAATACTATTAACGAATTTTACAAATCAACTATATGTAAAAAATTTTAAATTTCGTTTGTAGGTTTTCAAGAGATATTCCACTGATTGCAATAATCTGCCCACTTTTCTAAGAGGGATAGGAAATGCAACGTTTTAGATTTAAGAAATAAAAGACAAATACTTTTTATGCTGCATAATTACTAATAAAATATTATTTTCGTATTTCCCATCGTCCATTAGCTCAAATGAAAACTTTTAAGGAGTGGAAAAGTAGGTAAAGGAAAAACTTCATTTTCTTTGAAACGATATTTTTTTAATACGATGTATTTGATTTTTTTAAAAACCATATATTTGAGGTAATCTGGTTACTTCTCGTTGATTTTTAAATATTAATTGAAACTTTTGTTAAAAGAGGGGTTGGCTGATGATTAATAAGCGGTGGAAATGTTCCAAAAATTAAAAAAGTGGGGGGGCGTTAAAACTTTGTGAACCCATGAACTAGAATTAAAAGTATTTTATTCATTTCAAAATTCCGTCTAAGGCTAAATAAATTGCATTCGCTATTCAATAATTTAATAAAATATATAAGACCTATATACTGTGAACCCAAACTCACTTTACACACAAAGGAATTGTATTCACTCTAAACTCAAACTCACTAAATTCACCCTGCGCACAAAGGAATTGTATTTACTGTGAAAACACACTCCTTTAATTCGCTCTAACAACAAAAGACCTGTATTTATTGTATCGTAAGGATTACATTTGGAATAAGATAATTTACAATTAGTGCATCTCAAAGGATACATTTCGAGAAATCCCTTTTCAACATTCAGTATTGAAACATCAATTTCCTTAAAAGCCTCTACCGAACCAATTGCTCTTCCCCAGGCTGATTCAAAGTCAGAAACTTCCGTTCCTTGTTTTTAACTCCACTTTAAACTAATTCCACGAGTTTACTGTGAACGTGTGACAGGAACCTTTCGCCCTTTCTCTTTCGTTGCTTGCATCGCGGAGCGTAAAGACCCCTCTGGTGGCAAGACAGCGCGCTCTGCCAATAAATCTGTTTGGTCAAGCAGGCGCCACGTGCGCATGCTTCGTAAGCTCTGAGCGCAGATAGCAGCAGCTGAAGAGGTATGCGAAGCAGCACGAGAGGTTATCAGCCGAGAGAGAGGCATGCACTCACTAACCCTCGCCATTTGCAGCTCGCTCTTCCTCAGATAAGAGCATTTTCGACCCACGTGGCCTGTTTGTACTAGGAACTCGACCAACTCCCCGAGCACAGCATCATTTGCCTGATGGGCTTCAGAAGGGAGAGTACACGCTGCAGCTTCCCAAAGAGATGATGCGGCGGAAGAGCACGCAAACTCAGGATGGCCGACTGAAGGAATCCAGTCTTTGGAAGTGGGTAATTAAAACCTTAATAAGGAACACTTGGGAAAATAATCTTAAGCGTTATCCTTTAGAACAAAACAACGGTTAAAGTGCGAAAGAATGGCGAACAATTTGTTTGAACTCCTGCTGAACATGGATAAATCAAAAACACTCAGAGATAAAGTCATCATGCAAAAGGAATGGAAGAGGTACAATTCAGAAAGTTCAGGTGAAGGCACAGCACTGATATACAGAATTGTAATAAAGAAGCAAGGGTAACGAATTAAGGATGTTTAAAAAGATACTGATTTCACAAAATTCAAATGTGTCTGTCTAGTGTTATGGCCAACGTTCTTGACTGGATAGGGTACTCAATAAAATTCAATTGCAAAATGTCCTGTTTTGGATTTTGCATTACACGCGAACAGATTGTGTGAAAGTTGCAATAACATCTCTGTCAGAATATTGGATACGATGAATAAAAATAAATATGCTTGAAAATTCATTGCTTTTGATTTAAATAGAGTAAAACCTCGCTAATTCGAAATAATAGGGGGTAGTCCAAATTATAAAAAATAATTATGCTTTTTAAAGTTGTATTTCATAAAAACAAAAATATTTATTCAAAATTCAGCAAGAAATTTTAACTTGATGATTGATGGTATTAAGATTTAATTATAATTGGTGGTATTAAGGTGCAAATATGATGAAAACAAAATAAAATTTTATTAAAATTTGTGTATATATTATATGTACCACATTATATTCAAAATAAAATTGAATACAAAGAATTCAAATCAAATGGAACACGAAGAACATGATTCTTTCACACAATAAACTTATTTAATCAAAGCCAAACAGTAATAAGTACAGTCGCTCAAAAAATATCCGAACACTATGTTGATTACAGAATTCAGAAAAAATATCTGGCAACGATTTTTTTTTAAATTAGTGATCTGGCAATCTTCGTGTACGTACACGAAAGTTGCCAGATCACTAATTCCTAAAAAAAATCGCTGCCAGATATTTTTTCTGAATTCTGTAATCAACATAGCTTTCGGATATTTTTTGAGCGACTGTACCAATTTAATCAGATGCAGATCAAATTGTTCTCAAGTGATTATTTTCTTATTTCCACATTTTAGAGATTTCTGCATTTTTAGCATTGAATTGAAGTAGAATCGGATTATGATCTCAATTGAGTTGATTTAACGATTGGAGTGTGTAATTAGGCTAGAAATGACCAAAACATACAATGTTCAAAACATCAGGTCTATAGTTAGAATTATAAGGATAATAAGTTGGTTCTGTATGAGCGAGCATCCACACTGTATCCCTTTTCAGCAGAGTAATCAAGTAATAGATTCCCATTTCTATTATTACATTGGGAGTTCCAGGTTTTGTTTTTAGAGTTATATGAATGTTTAAATAAAACGTTTAGCTAAAATTTTAGGAACTCTTTTGCTAAGAATGGCAGTACCTCCTCCTCCGTCTTGAAGTCTGTCGTTGCGATACACCCTAAAGATGGGAATTTTTATTTCTATGGTATCGTTTGATCTTGGATGCGTCTCATTGATGAGAGTGATGTCTATTCACTCTCTCAGTTTCAGATTTTTAAAAATTCCTTGTCTGTACTCAGACAAGGAATTTTTTAAAATCTTGAAGTTCGTTTTTAAGTCCGTTGTAATTCCATGCAGCGATCTCAAGTAAGACTCGATAGAATTATTTTATTCATTATGCGTCAATAGACTTGTTATGTCGTCTAAAGCCTTTGATGTTGTTTGAATTTTTGAATTCCGTAAGCATCATCTTGAAATTTCGAAGAATGTCTGCTGATTCGAAGTTTTTAAAAACCTGACGAATTTTCATCAATTTTCTGATGAAATTGCATTCAGAACTTTCAAGTTGATCGTTATTTTAGCCTTTTGAGAAGAACATTGATTTTTAATAGGAAGGTTGGAAGTATGTTGCAGTGTTGAATTATTAATCTGAGGTTGTGGTACTTTACTTCCAATATCTGCAGCGTAGGACTTCCCTAGTTCAGTTTTGGAAAGCTCTGCTGTAGCTCCAGGTATAGTTTCGTTTGTAGGATGTGGTTTGCTCTAATTGAGAACTTTCAGCTTGCAGAAGAACACACAACCTCTATAATTCGTCGTGTGCTCTTTCTCACAATTAACACACTTTGATGGCCCTTGTTGTGGATTTCTGATATATTCCACACTAAAATGAGATCCTGTGCACTTCACACATTTTGAGGTATTATAGCAATTACCCTGAGTATGGCCGTATCGCTGACACTGATTTGGACCAGTTTTTTTTTTTTTTTGGTAACTTTTTACAGTGATCCTCAGATGGAAAAAAACAGTGATGTTAAATTTTTTCTTATTATCATCTTTTGGCAATTCTAACAAATAAATACAAAGTTTTTTTTCTAACTTTGCCTCTCTTTAACAGAGAGATTTTTAAAAATATGGTATCTTAAATCAGTAACTTCATTTTTATACAGTATGATCTGTAGTGATCTTCTGAAAGGTTTTTTAGAATTACTTTTGAACTTTTCTTCTGTTTTCATTTATATGTATGAAACATGAGTATCTCAGTTTCAAATTTTCTAACAAATGATCTCAAGTCTTGAGTACATTTGGTCTGGATGCGTCTGGTTCTCCATATGTTTTGGCCACAAAGGACTCCAAAGTCATAAGAGTGATCTCTTTCTGTATTTTAAGCCAACCCTCCTTATTCTTAAGAATAATTGGAGGAATTCATTCTTTTCTCTCAGCATAAGAAGTATTTTAGTTAATTTCCCCGAAGATGATCGTTAGAGTCAAACATTTCTAAACAAATTATCGCAATCATTTTCATTCTCCAGATCTGTAAATCGGTTCTTGGTGGATGTAGAAGGTTTTTCCTGACTGGTAAGAGGCAGTTTACATTCTTTCTTAACGTGTTGAAAGTCGTTTTATTTCTTGGAAGTCTAAATATTATGTACTGTCGGAGTTGGACAAACAAACTGACTAAACAGATGCCTCTGTACGAGCACTGGACTGGCAAGCTGGTATTATACTAGAAAAAGCTAATAAAATGTTTACCCAGATCTCTACAGGGGCTGGTTACTCTGTCTCAGCACTGGATTGCTGAACGAAATAACGTGTCAGATAATCAGAAGTCTTTTCACTCTAGAGCAAAGCCCTTAAAAGGGCTGAGTAGCATTCGAAAATGGTCTCGTTCTATGTCCAAGAGAGTTCAATTGCCAATCAATACAGCAAGGCAAAAGGCTGATGCTCAAGCAACGAAAGATAAACTGAGATGGCAGTTTATTAAATACACTACCCCACGTCACATAAATGGTTCTTCCAAAACATAATACGTCATGTGACTGTTATATGAGATCACGTGTCGTATTATATTACACGCATCCTGCATCTTTAAAGTAAAAGGTAATCCCGACGAATTTGGAATGTTCTGAAGGCCAAAGGTGGCGCAACATACTACTAGGAAGGTGTACCTAATATACTGGCATCTCAGTGTAGAGCTTCCATCCAGAAAGAATGAAGGCTTCAGAAGAAATGGCTAATACATCAGGAGCAAAACAGGAATGTCTTCACTCGTCTGATTCTCACTCTCAATCTCGCTCTTAACTACAACTCACTCCTGATTTTCCTTACTGCTGGCACCAAACCAAAATCCTTTCACTGGTGACAGCAAGCGCCATCTGTCCAAAGAGTATATTGTCCTTTATGTGGTTAGTCACGTAAGTAAAAATATGTGACATATTTTATTTGAGGCAACAATTTTCACCTTAAACTAAAATATGAACACTGAGGAGTTGATTTCTAATGGTTCCTTCAATACGATGAAATTTGAAATCTTGAAACTAATATCAATTATATAGAAAACGAATTTGGGAAGAAATAGAAGTTATGGGACAGTCAGTTATGGGTTGGGTTGAATTATCTTACCTCTGAGTGGCAGTTTTTTGGCACACAATGGGTAAATGGCTAGGACCCAAGGGCTCAGAGAACGTTGCGGAAGGGAATCCACTAGACAACTGTCACGAGACAGAAGGCCACCTCCCATCAAGGTCATCCATCTATGCTCCTAAGCGTGCACAAGGTATGGCTCTCCTCCACACGAGTCCTTCGCTTAACGTCCCATGTGTCAGTCGGTGGCCGTTTCATGGCTCTCCTCCACACGAGTCCTTCGTTTAACGTCCCATGTGTCAGTCGGTGGCCGTTTCATGGCTCTCCTCCACACGAGTCTCCTCCACACGAGTCCTTCGCTTAACGTCCCATGTGTCAGTCGGTGGCCGTTTCAAGAGCCACCGGTGTTCCGATTTTCACTGAGGGCAGAATCTTCAGATTGCAAGCCTGGTCCACTAGAGATTAAGCCAATACCAGCTCCCAGCCAGGTACATGTTTACAGACTATAGTCGTTTATTTAAAGCATGTTACTTTAAAGATAAAAACATGAACCAAGTGTTAGAAATGTGTTCGTGGCTCCCTTACGTCAATTTTTTTTTTCAAGTACTTATAATTAAAGCCCTGCGCAAATGCGAATAAGGACATTATTATCCCGCGGAAAAAAAAAACTGATGTTGACTGTGAATGTGTGTCTTTAACGTGCACAGGGTATGGCTCTCCCGCACACAGGGCCACGGCTTAAGGTCCCATCCGACGGACGGCGGCCTTTCCAAGCCCATCGGTGTCCCCTACTGACCGTGGGCAGGGCGGGGAATTTTGCGGCGATAAATCTCAACGCTGACCCAGCTGGGACTCGAACCTGGGAACTACAGATTACGAGCCTGGCGCGCTACCGACTGAGCCACTCCCGCCTCTAGGAGATTAGCGGAAATCGACAGGCATTCCCATTACGTAGACACCGGTGTTGTTAACCGAGCAAAGGACATCTCCATTCTGTTCTCAGCTGCGTGGATTTTACTGCACGAAAAGAGAACACGGAATGCTAAAAGAAACATAAATTCTATTTAAGCATTGATATTTTTGTTAATATATAAATATTTATATTATCCCTTTAGCAATCACTTGTCAATGGAACTCTGACAGGATTTTGTCATTATTAATACCTCATGGAAAGTTCTGTGAGGAATACGAGACCTCAGCAGAAATAGAGCACAAGAAAATGAGCATCCGTATCTTAATCGGTACTCGAACCCAGGTTCCTTTGATCACTAACCATGAGAGCTGACCATTCAACCATCCAAAATGTTGACTAAACAGATATTTGAGTTGTTTTTTTTTCTGGTCGTTGGAAGCAAACGCTGATTCATTTCTCATAGATTCGAAAAGTTCGTTGCATATCTCAATCCAATAATTCGGCTCTATCCAGATTTAAATTAGCACGGAATCTTTATTTCACACTCGTTAAAGAAAAAAACCCATAAAACTCAAGACGATGAAATTTTCAAGGCAAATAATAATAATAATTAATAATAAGTAAAATATGATCTTTATTTTTTCAACCTCAAATAACAGTTTCCATATTTCTTCAGTATTTTTCAGTCCTTTGCCCTCTCTAGAAATGATATTTTTGGAAAATTATCACGTATTGAAAATATTTCATTGCACAGTCTATCGAGAGAAATTTGCATGTTGAAAAATTTGCAAATCTGAAAAAAATATTAAAATCTGCAAATAAGTTATTTTTCCAATTTCATTTATCGCTTTTTCCTCGATGTACATTATAGCTTTTTATTTTTGCAAATGTTTAGAAATTTACCATCCACTTACACTTTACTGTTCAGAATATAAAATTAATAATTGGCACACGTGGTACCCAAATAAACTGACCATTTTTTCTCGATTATATTACTGCAGACATTGGAGTTGATGGGGCAATGTATTCGAAACGTGGTAGGGAAACTGTCCTCCCAAACGAAGGTAGGTTTGCAACCCTATCTGCAACCAAATTAGTTGATGACGTCGTGTAAAATCGATTACTATTATTCTAACAACAAAAATATAAACTAAAAACTTTTAAACGTACAGTAAACTATTGGTTACTCAAGCATCCGGAATTCCCATGCAACTGGCATAAATTTCGAACTGAGCATTTGAACTTGTACAGTAAACTTCAATGCACGTGGTAGTTCTCCCGGATATCCCAAGACCCAATTTTACGTCTTCTCAACCCTCGATATCAGCTGAGCAAAGGATCTTAGCCTGTCTGACCCGAGTGAAATGTCATCAGAGTTTATAGAATGCTTCAAGTGCAGATTCATAGGTAATTGTTTTTTTTCTGAAATCAAAATTTATCTTGTTTTCACTCTTTTCGTGTGTCGGAATTTTTTGTCCTGTGTCTGCTCTTCTACCGACTTTACCTTTCAAAAATTCTCTTTCACATTTCGTTATTAGAAAAATATAGAACTGCCAGTAGAGTCAGTGCCATCCGACAGACAAAATCACAATTCTTTCCATGGTGGCTTTCACTGAAGCAGTTCTCGAAGTTTCCTTAAATGCACAGATTTAGCATTCATTAAATGTGAAGATACGTATAGAAACAATTATATTTTAGATATTGACATTGGCATTAAGGAAATTATACTTCAATTTTATTATCATTCTTTTTAACTGCATTTTTAATAAGACTTGAACACAAGATTGCACCAACTGTATTTTGTTTCTATAAAAGTACTTCACGTGCAATCGGCAGATTCATCGAACATGCAACCTCCACAAAAGCCGGATAACCGGAAGTTTACTGTACTTATCTTCCTATATGCCCCCGAAAAAGCATAAAATGAATATAAAACATATCGATGGTGCAATCGGTCACTGAATCCGTATTCGCTTCAAATGAAGATAAGGCACCTACGCAACAGGATTGCCGGCGCCTTATCTTTCTTTGAAGTGAATTCGAACTCAGTGACTGATTGCACCATCGATATGCTTTAGATTTATTTTCTACTTTTTAGGGCGCGTATACGAAGAACGGTATTTTCAATTTTTTTTAATATAGGTTGTGTTTTTCCTTCTCACTTTTCTCTTCACCTTTAGAAACTTTCATTTGACATGAGACTCGTAAGTATCGACCACATTTTTCGTCCCCTTTTTTCGGTTGGGGGTAAGGGAGTTTGGTCTGCAATTTTTTCGCTCGCAAGGTTTGGTAAGGAAGTAAAGGTCGCATTAAAGTAGCCCATGATATTGGAGACATCACACGTTTCAATTTCAGATGTAACTCGTTAAGGTCGATCAGCGAAATTTCAGTCCTCTTTTTTTTCGTGAGAGTGTGTGGTGTGTGTGAAGAGAATGATAGTGGCATAATTCCAAATAGGCTACTACCGTCCTCATATGAACTTTCATTTGGCACTTCACTCATGACTGTAGGTCCTGGCCTTCGGAAGAGAGAACAGAAGAACAATTTTTGCATTTCCCTTTTCAAGGGGGAAGAAAGCAAGGGGATACATTTTTATTCCCCACAACATTCCTCACATCACAAGCTGTCAGTTGAATACAACTTGCTACGTTTGAGCATCGCATTCGAAAGATACAATAGAACAATCCTTTACATGTTATCCTTTTTTTTTTGGGGGGGGTATGGGTAGAAAGAAAGCATGGGAGCAATTTTTGTAACCTATAATACTCTCCATATCACAAGCTCTTATTTGAAACATAGCCCGCTAGTTTCGGGCCTCGAGCTCCGAAGATAGATGGGAACAAAGGTTTTCATAATTCCCCTTTTTATAGGGAGGAAAGGAACATGGGGGTTTATTTTTTATAGCCTATGACACTCCCAGCGTCACGAGCTTTCATTTGACAAATGAAATATTAAGTTCTTCGCGTTTGAAAGATATGGTGGAACAACTATTTCACGGTCGGCGTTCTAAAAGTTCATGACACGTGTCTGTAGATGTGCACTTGTTCCTCCGAAGTTAACGAGCTGCGACCTGTCTCAAAGCTTGTCTGAACTTCATCACGTGTTAAAAGCAAAGGCCGTATCATTTCTCTCTTCGCTGGCAGCGGGTAAAATTCTGTTTGCGAAATCTGGTCGTCGTTACTATGGAGCGTAAAAAGACGGAAGGATTTTACATTTTCACAAGGATGCAGCTTGGGGACGACGAGAAAAAAATTCTTGCTGATTTACCACAAGTATTTGGCGATCGTGCCTGTTCATATGGCGCTGTTATGGGATGGATGCGCAAATTCAGAGGAGGACGGCAGAGCTTCGAAGACCTCCCTCGCGCAGGAAGGACGAAGGAGGCCATGAACGAGAGAACCATCGCCGCCGTCCGTGAACTCATTAAATGAAACTCCCACATCACGGTTCAGGTAATACGTTTAGATGTCAATGTATCGATAGGCAGGAGCGGGGATGGCTCAGTCGGTAGCGCGCCAGGCTCGAAATCTGTAGTCGTCAGGTTCGAGTCCCAGCTGGGTCAGCGTTGAGATTTATCTCCGCAAAACTCCCCGCCCTGCCCACGGTCAGTAGGGGACATGATGGGCTTCACACTATGCACGTTAAAGAACACGCTGGATGGCCTTGATGGGAGGCTACCATCTGTCTCCCAACAGCTGTTCCAGTGGGTCCCTCCCCCAACCTTCTCTGAACCTTCGAGGTCCATGTGACCTGGCCATTTAGCCCTTTGTGTGCAAAAAAGTGCCGCTCAGAGGTAAAACAGCCCAACCCATCGATTGGCAGTGAGAAAACAATTGTTTATCAACATTTAAAGTTCCGAAAGAGAGTAACGCTCTTTGACCTACTTTTTTTATACATTTAAAGGCGAAAGAGAGTAACGCCTTTAAATTTTCTTTGACACTAAATCTAATAAAAGCGGGGCAAGCGGGTCGCCCCGCTGTCTGGAGGACCCCGCTAATCATAGGCACAAAAATATTATAATTTAATTAAGCCAGCCAATTGTCCTGGATTGCATTTCCTTGAAATATAATTTCGATTATTTTATATATTTAATACAAAGTGATTATTATTTAATTTCGAATTGTAACGGAATTGTACGCGAGTGGTCGCGTGAATTATAATAGTAATCCAAATTTGGATAGTTGTTTCGTCTCTGTACAGTTCACTGTTTTAAATCACAATACTTGTTATGAAAAAGTGATGTTGCAAGCTAATTTTGTGATAAAATTTAGTCGAACTTATGGTGAAGCATCCGTGCTCTTCACCTTTAACAAATTTTAATTCGTACAAAACAGACGAAATTCTGCAGTATAATTTTTTAAAGTAAAAGTAGTCAGTCTTTCTCCAACAAAACGAGTTGTTACTTTAATTTTAATTTACGTGGGTTATGCTGTTATATTGTGGTTTATTGCGGCTTATACTGAATCAGTTTTATTTGGACTTATTTACACATGCTTAAGTGCATGCCTTAACACCAATATCATTAGCCAGGAACGGTACATTTGACAATAAAGAACACGAAAAAATGATTCCTGGACCCAGAACAGCAAGAGATGGTGCCTGGACTCTACGAAGAATCTTCACGTGCACTGATTGGACAATAAACAAATGTTCGAACCTTGGGATCCCAAACGGTTAACAGATATTGTCACATGTGACGAGACGTGGTTTTGTTACTATACAGTGATTATATAGTTGTTCCCACAAAGGTCACAACCATGCTTGGGTTGCTGAAGATGAACCGCGTCCCCAAATCCTCCGACAAGACTTTCGCTCAAGGAAGAGAAAGCTCACAATTTTTTTCAATCCCAAGGAGTAGACTCGGACACTTGAGAAAATAACTCTAAATGGCCAATACTATACCAATATTGTTTTGCCTAAAATTATTAAGGAGATGAAGGAGCAGCATCCAAGAAGAGGCGTGTCGAGGATTCTCCTTCTTCATGACAATGCAAGTTCTCACATCTCCCGACAAGTTACGGCTTGTCTAGAGCAGGAAAAGATTCAAATATCTACCCCAATACTGCACATTCATCCGATCTTGTAGCATGCGACTTCTGATTGTTCCCAAAAATTAAAAAGAACTTGTGAGAAGCCTTTTTCAAGGGTGCAAGACAATGTAAAATGCATTCCTTCAGAGTTGCCCGAAGCATTCCACCAAGAGTATTCCACTAAGCATTCGAGAATTCGCGTAGACGTCTGCAACTTTGCATAGATTCTGGAGGGGAGTACTTTGAAGGAAAATAAAAGTTTTGTTGAGATAAGTACAATGGGTTTTTTTCTGCAGATGCATGCCAGGAACTTTTTCAACGTCCCTCGTATTATCTAAAACATTTTCTGCCTGGAAAAAATCATGGCTAAAATGTTTCAAAATATCTATACAAATATATTAGCCTTCATCTGAAGGAAAAAATATTTGGATTCCTTGTCCTAGAAATTTCAAGAAAATCCTTTCATAATTGAACAATTAGAGAGAAATTCTTAGAATCACTTTCTTTCCTGGAAACATGGCAATTAAAGATATGTCTTCCGTATTACTGAGAGACAGACCTCTGGGTAGGATGTGTGCGGGCTCATTGTGTGCGAAAAAAGTGCTGGTAAAACATCCCAATCCATCATATAAATAAATGCGACATAACATTCATTCGAGCTGTTGATGAGACTGATAATAGAGTTGGTTTGGTTATAAACAGAGAGAAAATTAAAGTGATGAAAATTGGTCAGACAGGCTGTGATTCAGTTAATCTGAATGGTTGCAGTCTTGAGCAGGTGTCACAGTTTAATTACCTTGGGAGCTATGTAACAGATACTGGTGATGTGCGGCATGAGATTAACAGACGAATAGGGATTGCTGCCAGGACTTTTAAGAATCTATGGAGAGTGTGGAGAAATAGGCTTATACACCTAAAGACTAAAATTAGACTGTATAATAGTTTGGTTCTTTCTAGGGTTAGTTATGATAGTGAAACTTGGACACTTTGTAAACAAGATAACAGGAAACTAGATGCTTTTGATTCTAGATGCTTACGCAGTATCTTGGGCATTACATGGTTCAACTTTGTAACTAATGATGAGGTTAGGCAAAGGAGTTTGCAACCTCCTTTAAGCAGCATATTGTGAAGAGAGAGACTCTGCTGGTTTAGTCATGTTGCCCGTATGGATAATTATAGATTGGCGAATAGAGTTATGAACAATGTGCCTAAAGGCCTCAGAAAGAAGGGGAGACCTAGGATGCGGTGGGCAGACAATGTCAAACAGGACCTTATTAAAATTGGTGTGCAGTGGCTAAATGCAGCAGATGTAGCTCAGGACAGACTTGCTTGGAGAACTAAATTGCACCGTCTAGTTCAATGTTTCGCAAAGTGGGTGATAACGCCCCCTTGGGAGGGCGCTGCAACGATCCAGGGGGTCGGTAGTAGCCTCGGGTGCAATTGGGGGGGGGGGTCTGTGGAAGCATAAAGAAAGAAGGGAAGATAAGAAAATTTTGAAAAAACATTCGTACATGTTTCACCTGTTGTGTAAAATAATTTTATGATTTCAAGCTTCAAGGTGTCTTATTTACAACAACATCTTTCTCTACTATGTTGTAGGACGCAGGTAATATATATATGATGACAAGACCCACTAGTTCCGCCTAAAGCACTACCAGTATAGGGAAATGCCATATTCTTCACTACCTACGGTCAGGAGCAAGATCCTAAATCCCCGACTACCTAATGGCGAATAGTACTATAGGAGTAAAGCTCATCCATCGGTCAAATTTTTCTATGTCCATTCTATGTCCCAACTAAATTTAATCTATGTCCCGGACCGCCGCAAACAAGGATATAAAATCCAAGTTGCCTCAGCTCCCGTGACTGGGACACAGTCCGGCCCTTCCATTGGGGCACCCTCCAACATGGAGAGATTCTAGTCAGCGGAGCCCTCAATTCTTCCATCTTAGCCTGCCCAACTGTGGACCAATCCGGTCAGCACAGCCTTCGACTTCATTTAGGCCCTCAAGCCCCCCCCCCCCCCAATTTCGACGTAGGTAGAAATATAGATACATAAAAGCACGCAAATTTGTTACTGCATCTTTCTGTTTGTTCGCTTAAAGAAGGTAGATTTCCAGGGGGGCGCTGAGTAAATTTTTTCTGAAAAGGGGGCGGTAGGACAAATAAGTTTGGGAACCTCTGATCTGGTTGGACCTCCATAGTCCATGGCTGCTTGATGATGATGATGATGATGATGATGATGAACACAACAGCGCTGTAACTAGCGAATTTGACCCCGAGGAAAGAATAGAAAATTGCGCTCCCAAGATGGACTAAATATCTGTTTCATCTCTCCACTTCTATCCCTGGTGACAGAAATGTGAATTATTTTACTAGTCTTCCCCGCCATTCCCCAAAAAATTATCCAATCCTTAGAATCATTTATTTTTTTATTGTTGGCCTTTAAAAAACATCGCTGTCGACTTTGGTTGTTAGAAGTTATCAGAAATGTCGGAAGTAGGTGTTCTATCTCCCGGGAGGGGGGGAGATTCTGAAATACGTTTCCCCCAACCTACAGTCAATGATGATGGATTTATGGCCTAATAAAATTGCACGCTGCTAAGCATATAATATATCATCATCATCACCATAAGTTTATTACAATAATAAGGTTACAAACAGGATATATTTGCAATACTCTTATTAACCCAATGGCAATTAAGCTCATGTAGGTTAACATACAAATTGTTTTAGTACATGATTTTGGCAACATTGACACTCAAATTTACATAAGGAAGAAAAATATTTACAAAAGTAATAAAGAGTTTATAAAAACGAATAACAGTTTTTTAATTTAACACTGAAAATATGCTGTCAGCGTTAGAGTAACGCTCATTAGATAATTAGCAGTGAGAGATCTGAAATGCATAAAATTTGTTTCATTTTGAATTATAATCGGTAAATATTCCAGGGGACAAATAATCAAATTATCTGTGCATGATTTTTTTTGAAGTGGCAACAGAAACCTTTTCCCGTCATCTCGCATAGAATAATTTGCATAATGTTGCACTGCATTGTTGTTTTTAAAGAGGTAGTTTAATGTTCTATACACAAATAAGTGTCTTAATGGAAATGCACCTGAAATGGTATACTTACAAAAGATGGTGACAGTTTTATATTTATTCGGTAATATACAACAACGAAAAAAATGATCAATATATTAAAAGAGCAAAATGAAAATCAGAAATATAATAATAATCGCTAACCATCGCATTCAGTAACGTATCTGCCATGTTTTCGATAAATCACGGGCCTGTATTCTCCAAGTGTTTTTTTAATTTCTTTTTTTCAGATGGCCTTTCGGAGAAGGCATAAAAAGGCTTCATTTTTTTAAATATATTTTTAAGGAGAGGTTGGTTTGTTTTACTTCTGAGAGGCACTTTTTACACACAATGGGCTAAATGGCCAGATCACAAGGACCCCGAGGGTGCAGAGAAAGTTGAGGGACACCTGTTGCGAGACAGATGATAGGCTCCCATCAGGACCATCCAGCGTGTTCTTTAATGTGCAAGGGCTCTTCCGCAGATAGGGGGACCACGACTTAAAGTCCCATCTGACGGACGTCTGCCTTTCCAAACCCATCTGTGTCCTCTTTTGACCGAAGACACAGCGGAGAATTTTCTGGAGAAATATCTGAAAGCTGATCCAGCTGGGAGTCGATCCTGGGAAATGAAGAATGCGAGACGGGAGCGCTACCGACTAAGACCCTCGCCCGGGAGGGGGGACCAGGACTTAAGGTCCCATCTGACGGGCGTCTGCCTTTCCAAACCCATCTGTGTCCTCTTCTGACCGAAGACACAGCGGAGAATTTTCTGGAGAAATATCTGAACGTTGGCCCAGCTGGGAGTCGATCCTGGGAAATGAAGAATGCGAGACGGGAGCGCTACCGATTAAGACCCTCGCCGCGGAGGCGGGGGCCACGACTTAAGGTCCCGTCTGACGGACGTCTGCCTTTCCAAACCCATCTGTGTCGTCTTCTGACCGAAGACACGGCGGAGAATTTTCTGGAGAAATATCTGAACGTTGGCCCAGCTGGGAATCGATCCTGGGAAATGAAGAATGCGAGACGGGAGCGCTACCCACTAACACCCTCGCCCCAGAGGCGGGGGACCACGACCTAAGTTCCCATCTGACGGACGTCTGCCTTTCCAAACCCATCTGTGTCCTCTTCTGACCGAAGACACAGCGGAGAATTTTCTGGAGAAATATCTGAACGTTGGCCCAGCTGGGAGTCGATCCTGGGAAATGAAGAATGCGAGACGGGAGCGCTACCGATTAAGACCCTCGCCGCGGAGGCGGGGGCCACGACTTAAGGTCCCGTCTGACGGACGTCTGCCTTTCCAAACCCATCTGTGTCGTCTTCTGACCGAAGACACGGCGGAGAATTTTCTGGAGAAATATCTGAACGTTGGCCCAGCTGGGAATCGATCCTGGGAAATGAAGAATGCGAGACGGGAGCGCTACCCACTAACACCCTCGCCCCAGAGGCGGGGGACCACGACCTAAGTTCCCATCTGACGGACGTCTGCCTTTCCAAACCCATCTGTGTCCTCTTCTGACCGAAGACACAGCGGAGAATTTTCTGGAGAAATATCTGAACGTTGGCCCAGCTGGGAGTCGAACCTGGGAAATGAAGAATGCGAGACGGGAGCGCTACCGACTAAAACCCTCGCCCCGAAGGCGGGGAACCACGACTTAAGGTCCCGTCTGACGGACGTCTGCCTTTCCAAACCCATCTGTGTCCTCTTCTCACCGAAGACACGGCGGAGAATTTTCTGGAGAAATATCTGAACGTTGGCCCAGCTGGGAGTCGATCCTAGGAAATGCAGAATGCGAGACGGGAGCGCTACCAACTACGACCCTCGCCGCGGAGGCGGGGGACCACGACTTAAGGTCCCATCTGACGGACGTCTGCCTTTCCAAACCCATCTGTATCCTCTTCTGACCGAAGACACGGCGGAGAATTTTCTGGAGAAATATCTGAACGTTGGCCCAGCTGGGAGTCGAACCTGGGAAATGAAGAATGCGAGACAGGGGCGCTACCGACTAAGACCCTCGCCCCGGAGGCGGGGGACCACGACTTAAGGTCCCATCTGACGGACGTCTGCCTTTCCAAACCCATCTGTGTCCTCTTCTGACCGAAGACACGGCGGAGAATTTTCTGGAGAAATATCTGAACGTTGGCCCAGCTGGGAGTCGAACCTGGGAAATGAAGAATGCGAGACAGGGGCGCTACCGACTAAGACCCTCGCCCCGGAGGCGGGGGACCACGACTTAAGGTCCCGTCTGACGGACGTCTGCCTTTCCAAACCCACCTGTGTCCTCTTCTCACCGAAGACACGGCGGAGAATTTTCTGGAGAAATATCTGAACGTTGGTCCAGCTGGGAGTCGATCCTGGGAAATGAAGAATGCGAGACGGGAGCGCTACCGACTAAGACCCTCGCCCCGGAGGGGGGGGGGGACCACGACTTAAGGTCCCGTCTGACGGACGTCTGCCTTTCCAAACCCATCTGTGTCCTCTTCTGACCGAAGACACGGCGGAGAATTTTCTGGAGAAATATCTGAACGTTGGCCCAGCTGGGAGTCGAACCTGGGAAATGAAGAATGCGAGACGGGAGCGCTACCGACTAAGACCCTCGCCCCGGAGTGGGGGGGGACCACGACTTAAGGTCCCATCTGACGGACGTCTGCCTTTCCAAACCCATCTGTGTCCTCTTCTGACCGAAGACACGGCGGAGAATTTTCTGGAGAAATATCTGAACGTTGGCCCAGCTGGGAGTCGAACCTGGGAAATGAAGAATGCGAGACAGGGGCGCTACCGACTAAGACCCTCGCCCCGGAGGCGGGGGACCACGACTTAAGGTCCCGTCTGACGGACGTCTGCCTTTCCAAACCCACCTGTGTCCTCTTCTGACGGAAGACACGGCGGAGAATTTTCTGGAGAAATATCTGAACGTTGGTCCAGCTGGGAGTCGATCCTGGGAAATGAAGAATGCGAGACGGGAGCGCTACCGACTAAGACCCTCGCCCCGGAGGGGGGGGGGGGACCACGACTTAAGGTCCCATCTGACGGACGTCTGCCTTTCCAAACCCATCTGTGTCCTCTTCTGACCGAAGACACGGCGGAGAATTTTCTGGAGAAATATCTGAACGTTGGCCCAGCTGGGAGTCGAACCTGGGAAATGAAGAATGCGAGACAGGGGCGCTACCGACTAAGACCCTCGCCCCGGAGTGGGGGGGGACCACGACTTAAGGTCCCGTCTGACGGACGTCTGCCTTTCCAAACCCATCTGTGTCCTCTTCTGACCGAAGACACGGCGGAGAATTTTCTGGAGAAATATCTGAACGTTGGCCCAGCTGGGAGTCGATCCTGGGAAATGAAGAATGCGAGACGGGAGCGCTACCGACTAAGACCCTCGCCCCGGAGGCGGGGGACCACGACCTAAGGTCCCATCTGACGGACGTCTGCCTTTCCAAACCTATTTGTGTCCTCTTCTGACCGAAGACACGGCGGAGAATTTTCTGGAGAAATATCTGAACGTTGGCCCAGCTGGGAGTCGAACCTGGGAAATGAAGAATGCGAGACGGGAGCGCTACCGACTAAGACCCTCCCCCCGGAGGCGGGGGACCACGACTTCAGGTCCCATCTGACGGACGTCTGCCTTTCCAAACCCATCTGTGTCCTCTTCTGACCGAAGACACGGCAGAGAATTTTCTGGAGAAATATCTGAACGTTGGCCCAGCTGGGAGTCGATCCTGGGAAATGAAGAATGCGAGACGGGAGCGCTACCGACTAAGACCCTCTCCCCGGAGGGGGGGGCAGAAAATGAGTTTCACATTTCAAATTCAAATATATTTTCAATAAATATTATCTATAATTGTATTACATAAAAAAATCCCACAAAGCCGAAGCTTATCAGCGGGAATGTACATATATGGTTTTACAGACATGATCTGGATTGCCTCAGTAGTACAAAAAATGAAGGAGAGAAAAAAAGGAATAAATGAGAAAGAAAACCGACAAAATGATGCAAGTTTCCAAATAAAAAGATCATTTTTTCATCAACCACTGAAATAATTTATCTTTAACATCACAATTTTTTTTTAAGTTAACTATTTCTCTAGGATGCAAGTTAAATAGGTAGGGAATTTGATATTCTTTGGAATTTCGTCCGTAATTATTACAAAATTTTGGTTGTTTCAAAAAACCCATAGCCTTTTTTCTAGTAAACTTATTGTGGCAAATATTTTGCTTATAGGTATCATCAAAGAAGTTATTGATAACAGAAACAAGCACACATAAACTTTCAATAGGTAAAATTTTGAACAAACTGAATATATCATCTTTCGTTGTAAGGGAATATTTAACTTCTGTGTTACACAATCCTTTTTAGCAGACTAAATTGTATTCTTTTAATTTTATTTAATTCTGTCTTATAGGCTGTCCCATAAACTGTTATCCCATACCTAATTATAGATTCAAAAAGTGCTTTATATACTAAAATAGTTATCTGTGTATCAACAAACATGTTAAGTTTCCTAATTTTAAATGCTACAAATCGTAGTCTTGAACACATCCAATCAATATGTTTATTCCATTTCATTTTCGAATTTATTTTCAAGCCTAGGTAAATTATTTCGTTTACTTCTTCTATTTTAGGACAATTGTATATACCAGGTGATAAACCATCCAGCCTAATACGCGTCGATTATTAATATCACTCTGCATATATCTAATTAGGATCTAGAAATAAATTTATGATATTTGTAATGTAATTAAAGATGTTTTGAAAAGTTTAAAGCCCATTTTTTAGCAATTAGATTTCTCTTGAATAAAATAACACGTCGTCCGACTCCTTCCACCTTTCCAGCAGATGCAGCGAGGCCTAATCACGTGACACCCGGCCACTTCCTATATTTAATCCATGTACGACTATTGATTCGGATTTCTGGAATTCTGAGATCGAAAAATGTTTCGAAAGTAATAGAACAGCATTTTTTAATGACCTGCACAACATTTTTAGCCTAAAATGAAACTGAAACAGGCGTCTGCATTAACTAACTAATGTTAAGCACTAATTCAGATAAACATTTTCAATTATGAAGCTGAAATATCCAAAACTGTGAAACGAAATGCTCGTTTGAAAAGTGGAAAAAAAAGCACAATTCGGGTTTACAAGGGAAAATATTTTCAAAAAATCAAAATTAATCGGTAGAAATTTTAAAAAGTTATATTTCAGATATATTTTAGTAATATACACTTTTTAATAGTGTTTTAATTAAATGCATTTACACAAAATTCGGTTTTATTAACCGCTTTTGCGCGTAATTATCTCCTGTGGGTCTATAAGCATACTTAAGGGGCGCCCCTCGTGTGACGAGGTGGCCGAGTGGTTAAGGCGATGGACTGCTAATCCATTGGGCTCTGCCCGCGTGGGTTCGAATCCCATCCTCGTCGAATTTCTTTTTATTTTCTTTAAATATTTTTTTTTTCTTTAAATAAAATAAAATACTTTTTACATTATTAATTCAAGTACTTTCATTCCTGTGATTGATTTGTTACTCTCGTTCTCTGCGTTACTCTACGAGCGCCATTCTCCATCCAATGATGGCGACTCTAAGGGAAAGCGGATTTTTTATTAGAAATTATTATCTTATATTCAGAAACACTTAATTTTAACTAAGAAAAAAAATATGCAATTGACGTATTTTAAACTATCATTTTCTAGAGAATCTGTGTAATTCTTGCATACAGTTTAAAACAATTTTCAAAGGAAATTCGCATTAATACATATATTACTTTGGCAGTTTCAAAAATAAAATTCCTCTTCAAATGAGACGCTTGCTCAGGAGATCTGAAACTTGTGATTACACTGCTTTAAAAAAAATATTAATTAGAGCTGAATTTTAATCATGTGACCTGGGTTCTAGCCCCGGATAAGGCATAAATGTTTGTGTTGTTTTTCTGCTGAGGGCCTGCCATCCTCACAGACCTTCTACTGTGGCGGAGAAACTGACAGGCTGCAGTCAGACCTCTGTGGCAAGCAGCTGCTTGAGGGGGGATTTATTTTATTTCTATTAAAATATGCATTTGTTTACATTATTCCCACATGCCAAATTTTGAAGTAGTAAAAGGAGATCATGGCACAATAAAAGAATCATGTTTGTCAATTCAAAATAAAATCTGTTTTTTTATATTGAGGAAATAATACTCTAGCGGTGACATTAATTGAATTTTTAACGAAAATAACGCCTAATAATCCGAATATCTTTTTATGGCATCGTACGTAGTATAAATTGAAACTATTTTTGAAATGAGCATTAATATGAGTAAATTGAGGATAGCAGATCTTCAGGGTAAAAAATGAAACCTCTTATTATTCGGTTCAGTACAGAGTTATATGAATATGAGGAAGGTTAAATCGTTTGGTCATACGATTATGCCCAAAGTGCTAACTGAATATCAATAATTTTTCGAAATATGCTGCTTTTAAAATATATGTTTAAAAAATACCCTAACTTAAAAGAAACACAATTTCAGTTGTTTAGATTCGGAGTTTTCTAAAACTTCTGTCTACAAAGACATTTTGTGCGAACTCCTTCAACTGCTGGCCACCCACTAAAAATGCCTTAACGTTACAAGAGGAAGCATCCGGAATCGAAAGAGAAATGAAGTCAGTAAAAGTGTCTCCAAAAATTGCATACTTAGTTATTCATTAGCTTTGGGAATCATATGGTGAAGCAGTATAAAAGTATCAGTCGATCACGGTAATACAGTGGCAAAGAAAAACAGGGGGCTGCAGTTCTTTATTATTGAAACTGCCAAACCGTACCTTAAAAATCACAGAAACTTTACCAAACGGCTAACATGGTCATAGAGAGTGGCGCCATCTATGTCCTGCCAAAAGAAACAATAAAATATAGAGCAATTTTGATAGAAACTGAATTGTCAGAGACAGATCACATGAGAAACGATAAATTTTGTTTTGCCCTTGTGTGTGCTTCGATTACCATATTAATTAATACAAAGTATAATTGCTCATATTTTACTTTGTATTAATTAATTTAATTAAAAAATGCACATATGGATGCACAAATATATATCCATATATTTTAGAAATGACTCCTTCGTTGCATGGACAAGTTTCGATTGCTGTCTTATTCGGCCTCTCCTTGGAAACATCAAAACGCAATTTTTTTTTTCTCGCACATTTTTATTTAACGAAAAATTTTACAATTAGTGTCCTCTACCACTTAAGTTCACACCTCCGTTTTTGCTAAGGTTAATATCAAACGTAATAAGATATTTTAATATACTACAAGAAAACATATATTTATTGTTGTTAATATAATATGTTTCGATTTTCCTATTTAAGAATTTCTGTAATATTTTTTCTCTAATTTTCTCTAGTATTTAAAAATGTTATGCAGGTCACAGTTTTTACATCTTCATTTGAACTTCTAAAAACGTCTACACATTTTAATCTTGATTTTCAACAATACTCGTGCCACATTAGGGAATTTTGATGAATATTTATTTAACAATAGTAAATAATCAAAATTTGTCTCATAACCAGAACTCAAATAATAATGCTATGAAATTTTACAAGCAGGTGTCCTAATAAACGTATTTACAAATATATTTTCATAAACTTTAGATCAATGTCAATAAGAAGTGGATCAAAGAAATAAAATGCATTGGAAGTGCTAAGAAGACTATTCAGAGAAGAAATAATTATATCGCATAAATTCATGCTGCCAAATTTCTATAAGTTACAGTTTTGGTTTAAAAATTTATGGATATGTCTATGAGAAAAAAAGCACACTTTTATGGGATCAATACTTAGTGTTCAACTTATTACTTTAAATGTAACTTCTAGTACAGTCGCTCAAAAAAGTATCCGAACACTACGGTTGATTACAGAATTCAGAAAAAATATCTGGCAACGATTTTTTTTAGAAATTAGTGATCTGGCAACCTTCGTGTCACGTGACACGTAGGTTTCCAGATCACTAATTTCTAAAAAAAATCGTTGCCAGATATTTTTTTCTGAATTCTGTAATCAACCACAGGGTTCGGACATTTTTTGAGCGACTGTACATTGTTGGTGCACAGCTATCCTTCCAGTGTATGCCTAGCTAACATTTACAGACCACACATTAACATTCACGTGACACGAAGGTTGCCAGATCACTAATTTCTAAAAAAAATCGTTGCCAGATATTTTTTCTGAATTCTGTAATCAACCGTAGTGTTCGGATACTTTTTTGAGCGACTGTACCACAAACTTTAAAACCGTGGTTGATTCTCATTACTCTTCAGCTGACTACGTCACACACTGAATTCTTCAGCTTACGTTAAATCCAAACACGGAGCACAGAGAGAGCTTATTTTGATGTCATTACTTAAATAACTTCTCACAATTCGAGAATAATCTCTTTTTCTATTCAAAATTTTTAATTCCTTGAAATTGCCTTTTTAAAAATGTGCACGCGCTGTTGGAATCAAAATATTAAGTCTTGTGATAATTGCTGTCATGTATGACTAGATTTTAACTTTTCTCAACTTTGCACAAATTTGTTAATGGATGTATTGTTGCTGCTAATTATTTCAGCTCCCACCATTCTTTAAATACCGAATGAATATTAATGGAAGATGGGGATTCGTATGGGGATCGACTGAATTTTTTATCTTCACCCACATTTTTCCTTAAAAGCTTTTTGTAAAAGTTCCAGAGCCAGAAATTAGCGTTCCCATTCACAAAACACAAGATCGTAGCTTCAATTTAGTACATCAATGTGGATACAGATTGTAATTGCCTAAATCAGTGATTTCCAACTTCCAATCTCCAGGAAACTCGGGAGTCCACGAGAGACTTAATTTTTCGGAAAACTCTGACGTAAAAAACGCACGTTTACGCGATTGCGTAGCCTTTTCAAGTTTTATTTCTTTTGACTGGAAACACTGAACAAAATCAAATTTCCATAAATAACTCCAACTTCCCACTTTATGATATTTCGATTTTGTTCTTGTTTTGAATTTCGTGTCATGGTCAATAACATTTTCATGTTGCGAGGAATTGTTTGGTTTTTATATCTCCCAGAAAGACATCTTCCGTGAAACTCTATAGTGCTTTTACGACAATTGTGCGGGACAAACCTAAGAAATTTCTGCGAAAGGCATTCGTTGCAAATGAAAGATTTCAAAAAGCGTCTAAATAGACTAAAAGTGAATGAAATGTGAGAGGTAAGATCCCGAGCGATGAGAGTCCATCAGATCAACAAAACAGCTGATAAATTCGTGATTTAAGGGAAGGGGAAGTAATCGGGACGAGGTAGCGATGGAAATGAAAAATAAAGCCGACATCATGTTTGAGGAAAGAGAGAAATTTTTTAAAGAAGTTCCAAGTGAACTTCGTGGTAATTTATTACAAATTCAGTGCTTAAAAGTTCTATTTACCAGTACGCCACATTTTTGTAATCAGTTTCCTTACCCAATTCTAATTTCGGAAACAAAAAAACGATACACTTGAGCTCGTTTTAAAAAAAAGAGCTGATGCTTATAATTAGCTTGTGTTAAAAAAGTGTTGGTAAAATTGCGAGACCTGAGATCAAAAGAAATGTTAAAGATAATTGCAATATTCAAGAATTCTGTTATTTAATAGAAACTACAGTAAAAGTTCAGCATTCAAATTAAATAAACAATTATTTTTTTTGGTTGTTGTAACTGTGGATAACCCACGAAATCATTCAGTTGCTATTTTTTTCCTATATATCACTAGTCTGCAAAAAAAAACTTTTTTTCCCTATATCGTTTTTCCATTTCGGATACGTCTTCATGAAACCTTTCTCCATGCTAATCGGAGACCGCTTCCATGAATTGTGTTAACAAAATCAGATGTGAATGTAAGAAATGCAGCTTTAGCGACATATGACATCCTAATACTCTATATGCCCTCCCACGAAAATAGTGCCTGATATTAAACATTAGAATGCCAGATTCAAATTCAGCACCTCAAATCTATAAAGTACACCAATTTTTTTTTTTTGTTTTCGAGGGAGTATTTTTATTCACCAGTGTAATTATTCTACACAGGGCCATTGAGAGGCTTATGGCCGCTGGTGGGCAAGATAATTTTTCATGGAGGGGGGGGGGGGGGGGGGGGTCATGTCCCTCGAATTTTATACGTTATTTATTTATTGTTTATTTTTGTTACATTTTATTGTTGTATATATTTTTATCTGTTCTGGAAATGTTTGTGCTGGGATGAATGACTGTTGTTGTTTTCGGGTCTGAAGCTTGCTGCTTGTGGAAAGAATGAATTCCAGAAGTTGTTTGTGCCGTGTATGACTAACTAGCCCTGCGGCGCTAGTGCAGCGAGTACGCTGGGCGGCGGATTCGAAGCTTTAGTCTTCGTACGAGCACGTGGAACGAAAGTCGTGTCAACAAGCGTCGGAAGGACGCCGCCCATTTCTCAAAGAAATAACCCTTGAAGTGAGTGTGCGATTCCAAGGGGGAATCTAGATTCTTAGAGAATTTTGTCTTTTATTCTTGTGGTTCAGGAGGAGCAACAGTGTAGGCAAAGGTGGTTATCCTTTCGCCGAGTTTGAGGTCTGTAAAGTGAGAAACTGAAGAGTGTGCAATTCTCCACCTCATTATAGTAATATTTGCAGCAGCAAAGGCTCACGGAGTTGAGCGGTGAATCTGAGAGTAATTTTGTGGATTCAGGAAGGAACCACAGTGTGAAGCAGCTAAGGCCCACGGAGTGGAGTTCATTCGCAGCACGTAGTTGTATTTATTGTTCATAAATTGTGTCGTCCCTATATAACTCTCGTGCAGTAATTGATGGCCCATTGTTGTTCTTCATTCAACGCAGTCAAGATAAGGCATACGTTGCACGGGCTTAAAAACCCGCGAATCTGTTCTTTTCACCGAAGTGAATTAAGAAGCAATTACGTCGTCCCTCTCTCCTGTGTGGACTGGGTCATCACATCTGTCACAGTCTGACAGGATCCGAACCCCGGGACATCACAGGGGTCCTCCCTTTCAGAATGCTAATAACGGTAAAAGAAGCAAAAAATTATGAAACGTATTTATTTATATTTCATGCAATTTTCAAGAATTTTTTCAAAGACCTGTAAAACAGAGGTGAAAATCTCATACTGCATTGGAAATCCAGTCCCTTTACCGCCGCCACCCCCTGCTTTTTTTCGGCTCGATTTTGTTTCTTGCCTTCCCCCCACCCCCCGATATTTTTCTACATCGGGGCCTGATCATGGCTACATTTCAAACAAATAGCAATGAAAATTTTTAAAGGAATATTAATTACGTTTAAACCCTGATTAACTATAATAACTAATTATTTATTATAAAATTATTCATATATTTATTCTTTAAAATATCGATTTTAGGAATAAATAATTTTTTTATGTTGCTTTAACGTATCGAGGATCCTAGAGCACGAAAATATAATGTTCATAAAACTTCCTTTATTGAAGACAAATTATGCATCGGATCACAAGGAAAGAAATCACAATGAATTGAAATTAAATGGAAAGTAATAAATATTTATAGACTAAAAATTGTAAAATAGTGGGAATCGGAATAAATAATAGTTTAACAAAAGTACGCGATAATAAAGGGTCGGCAATAAAAATATTTTGCCTTCCCTCTGAATTCCCCCTCTCCTTCAATGATATATAACTAGACAAATCATGCTACGATACTTAGGAGAGTTAAATAACACCTGATCATCGGAAGTCTCTTGAGGATCTGCGAATGATCTTACAAGTTAAAAGATATTAACGCGTTTTAAAAGGGACAATGTTGTTTCACTTAAAATAAAGTCTATCAGTAAAACTCTTCAAATCCACATTGACTATGCTGCCAAATTTACTGGGCCATTTCCATGTCATGTTGATGAAAAGACACATTCTAAGCTTTCAGTTCTGAAAAGTTTTTAATGGAAAAATGTCACTGAGGACAAAATAAAGATCTCAATGAAATTTATCCAACTCGCGATTTCAATCAATATCGTTTAATACATAACACTTATTAAAGGTGCAGCATTTAACAGCAGCATTGCTGCTCATAGGAATTTACCCCGAAAGTCAATTGAAACGTAAGAACTGTTACAACAAACCAGTTACTAAAGTAAATATATTTGTAGAAATTATGTGCAATGAATCCTTTAAATTTCAATTTTAGAATTGCTTTAGATTTTAGAATTAGTAAATATACTTGAAGAAGTTGCGTGCAATTTTTTCTTTAAAATTCATCAGTTTAAAAAATAAGTGTTTAAGAATGAGCAAAGACGAATTAGGGGATCTTGGCTATTGGCAATTTCACCGCAATGAAATCCCTCTCCAATGCAAAGATGAATGATTGAAATTAATTATATTTAAAAAATGATAAAAAAATAATATTATATTTAATATTATTTATTAAAAATATTATATTTAATTATTGAAATTTAACATTATATTTAATATTAATTACCAAATTTAAAATTTAATATTATAAATAATTTGTTATGTAAGTTACTAAGCAGAATATAAATAATCGAACTACGCTTCAATAAGCGCGATACTTCTAAAGAATATCCAGCTTATCCTTGATCCGCGGTTATATGAGACCTCTTCTGAGCTCGAGCTGCTCTGCTGATCCCTTCCCTCCCAAATCCTTCAGCGAGAAAGACCGTAACAGAAATCTGCTGTTAAAGGTCTCCATTCAATAACTCTTTAACTGCTAAAATGAATACTAAATCGAGATTCAGAGACATTTGAACGAGATTTTCACTTTCTCACCGATGGGTTTTTTTTGTGCGAAACTTATTTTGGTGTGAAGTCATTTTGAATGTGGCTTTCATTCTCCAAATGAACACCTTTCGTACTGAGTCCTACCAAATTATTAGATAATTTCCATGTTTCCATCATGGGGAACTAATTTCGAGATCCACACTACACTTTTTATAACAAAAATCTGACTGAGAAAAGATTAAAATTCTCAGTCAAATTTTTCTAAATCTCGGTTTTCCGAAAACATTCATTCACTATTTTCAGAGTTATAGAAGTTGCAATTCTAACGAATACTGTTTATATGGAAAATACAGTATGACAGAGCATTAATTAAAGTTTTAAATAAATCTAAATCCCAGTTTTTAATAATATTCGTTCATATATATAGTGATGGAAACCGGAATATTGAACAAGAGCCATTTATAAGAATTTTTCTCCGAATTCCAGCCTCTTTAACCCTACAATTAGTGAATGAAAGCTATCAGAAAATCGAGATTTAGAAAGATTTGATTGAGATCATCATCATTATCCTCAAGCAGCCATGACCTACGGAGATCCAACCAGACCGTGCAATTTTCTCCAGCAAGTCTGTCCTGAGCTACATCTGCTGCATTTAGCCACTGCACACCAATTCTAATAAGGTCCTGTTTGACATTGTCTGCCCACCGCATCCTAGGTCTCCCCCTCTTTCTGAAGCCTTTAGGCACACTGTTCATAACCCGATTCGCCAATCTATAATTATCCATACGGGCAACATGACTAAACCAGCAGAGTCTCTCTCTGCACAATATGCTACTTAAAGGAGGTTGCAGACTCCTTTGCCTAACCTCATCATTAGTTACAAAGTTAAACCACCTAATGCCCAAGATACTACGTAAACATCTAGAATCAAAAGCATCTAGTTTCCTGTTTTCTTTTTTACAAAGTGTCAAAGTTTCACTACCATAACTAATTCTAGAAAGAACCAAACTATTATACAGTCTAATTTTAGTCTTTAGGTGTATACGCCTATTTCTCCACACTCTCCATAGATTCTTAAAAGTTCCGGCAGCAATCCCTATTCGTCTGTTAATCTCATGACGCACATCACCAGTATCTGTTACATAGCTCCCTAGGTAATTAAACTGTGACACCTACTCAAGACTGCAACCATTCATATTAACTGAATCACAGCCTGCCTGACCAATTTTCATCACTTTAGTTTTCTCTCTGATCTATTCTAATACCAGTTTCATCAACAGCTCGAATGAAAGAGTTCATCTCATCAACATTATTTGCCAAAAGGGCTAAATCATCAGCATAATCTAAATCAGAAATATTCATATCTCCAGACCATTTAAGGCCAAAATCTTTCCCTTGAAGTGAATTTCGCATAACATAATCAATAACCAAGCTAAAGAGAAAAGGAGACAAAATGCACCCTTGTCGAACACCAGAAGCAATGTTAAACCAATTGCTACAAGCCTTACCAACTCTCACACACGACTCAGTGTTATTATAGAGAGCTTTCATTATGTTAACTAACTTGTCAGGTATACCACATGATCTCACAATCAACCACAAATTATGACGATCAACAGAGTCGAAAGCCTTTTGAAATCAACAAAGCTAGCAACCAAAGGTTTCTGAAATTCTAAACATTTTTCAAGAATCTGCCTAAGTGAAAATATCTGATCTACACATCCCCTACCACTTCTGAATCCATATTGCTCATCACGCAATTGACTGTCAACCAGATTCTTAATTCTATTAAGCACAATCATGGAAAGAACTTTCCCTGGAACAGAGAGTAGGCTGACACCCCTATAGTTATCAAAAGAACTGCTATAACCTTTTTTAAAAAATAGGGATACTAATAGCTCTGGTAAAGTCCTTAGGAACCATGCATTTATGATAAAAGATATTCAAAATTTCAGTCATCCAAGTGGTAACCGAAATATTCCCAGCTCTAAGCATTTCTGTAGTAATTTCATCTACCCCTGGAGATTTATGAAGTTTAAGTATAGAAATAACCAAAATAACTTCAGATTATGTTTTAGGGAAAACATTAAAGCCACCAATGCATCTATCATCATTGCAAACAATGGGAGAAGAACTAACCACATTGTTTAGAACATCACTGAAATGCTCAGCCCACCTAGCCATGACAGAATCCTCACCTTCTATAACCTTACGTTGTTTATCCTTCATTACTTGTATGTCTGTCCATTTTCTACCACATAAAACATTAACTATCTGGTACAGCTCTCTGCTGTTGTGCTGCCTAACTGCCTACTCAGCTTTGTCAGCCAAGCCATCAAGCCAAAGATTCTTATCAGCAGCTAACTGATCCTTTACACGTTTATTAAGCTCTCTGTAATCCTTTCTATTAGGACTAGTAGGGTATTGATTAAGGGCATTCCTGCAGTGCTTGGGGCGGGGGTGGCTCAGTCGGTAGCGCACCAGGCTCGTAATCTGTAGTTCCCAGGTTCGAGTCCCAGCTGGGTCAGCGTTGAGATTATCTCCGCAAAATTCCCCGCCCTGCCCACGGTCAGTAGGGGACACCGATGGGCTTGGAAAGGCCGCTGTCCGTCAGATGGGACGTTAAGCCGTGGTCCCGTGTGCGGGAGAGTCGTACCCTGTGCACGTTAAAGAACACGCTGGATGGCCTTGACGGGAGGCTACCATCTGTCTCCCAACAGCTGTTCCAGTGGTTCCCCTCCCCCAACCTTCTCTGAGCCTTCGGAGTCCATGTGACCTGGCCATTTAGCCCAATGTGTGCAAAAAAGTGCCGCTCAGAGGTAAAACAACCCAACCCAACCCTGCAGTGCTTTCTTTCTAAAATAAGCTCAAGTGACTTATCACTCAGATAATTCTGCCTCCTCTGCTCCCTTTTTCCTAAGAGAGTACTGTTAGTGTCCAAAAAAGCCTGTTTAAAATGGTCCCATTATTCCTCAACTTCAGTAGTAAGCATACCATGACTGTCATAATGACTAAGTAACCTATCATGGTAAGCTTTGGCTATAACTGGGTCTTTCAGAGCTTCAGTATTAAAGGTAAATTTTTAACCTTAGCACAACACGTTTTAAGTTTAAGTTGTAAGACACTTTTAACAAGGTAATGGTCAGATCCAATTTCAGCTCCCCTATATGACCTGGTATTCCTAACAGAACTAGCCCATTTGCTGTTAATTAATATATAATCAATCATATTCCTATGCAGCCCATCGGGTGAAACCCATGTGTACTTATTTATATGTCCCGGTGTTTGTAATAAGTTTTAGTATTCTGAAACTATTGAGTTTACTTACCTGTAGGATAATTTGTCCGTTGCCATTGCAGCTACCAATACCAAAAGGGCCTATCACCCCTCCTCAAAGGTCAGAGTCAGTACCAACTTTGGCGCTGAAGTCGCCTAGAACAAGGGTAATATCTCCTTTCTTAACAGAATTTAAAATATCCTGAAGTTGTCCGTAAAACCTATCCTTCTCATCCTCATCAACATCCTCAGTGGGAGCATAACAGCAGATAACATTCACGTGTTTAACGCTTGTCTGATATTTAGTTGTAAGAAACCTTTCATTAATGCACTCATATCCTAAGAGAGCATCACTAGCATGTCTACAGAGAAACAGACCCATGCCTTGGTTATGCTTATTATCAATCCTCCCTGAAAAGAGAAATTTAAGATTATTTTTAAGAATCTGATCTTCATCTATCCATCTGGTCTCTTGCAAACCGAGAATATCTAAATTATAACGGTGGAATTCTTATGTGAGGACATCAAGAGAATAAGCTCTGTGCAGAGTCCTCACATTCCACCTATGGAGAGAAAAGGGTTAGTGGGATATTTAAAGAAACTGTGTTTATTGAGAGAGGAAATGCCGACAATATCAAACAGCCCCCTAATAGCAGACATGGGGCAAAGACCCGTTCCCCCAACATTAAAGGCTGAAGCCATCTACAATGCAAGACTTCCTCCGACGTAGAATTTGACGATGCCAGTAGAAGCAAAGAGTTCGGGTGCCTGCAATGACCTCTGCCCAGGATTATCCTCCAGCTGATAAACGTAGCCTGTAAATCTATTTACTTGGGGCTGTCAACCCACAAACAAACAGAAAACACAGCGGAAGATTTTCCCTCCACAGAAGCCCACAAGTGCAGCAAAATCAGGATCCATAATCAAACTCAGAGCCATAATTCCGTTCAGGTTGGTATATATGGTCAGCACCAGGACCCTGTGTGGTTGACCACTCCTCAGCAGGATAGAAAATAAAGAAAAGTAGCCATAGTTGTCCAAATCAGTAGGCCACACTAATCTGGCAGCCCTCCCCTTCCGTTCACTTCCACAAGAGAGTATCTCTTTTGAAAGGTACTAACTGTCTTCACCACGAGAAGGCGGGATCTGACATTAGGTTCTCTGCATCATCACAGGGGATTGGTGCATAGCTCTCCTTCCAGTGACTACCTATCTACGTTTTTTCGTGCAAAATATAATGTTGTAATTTTTGGAGCAACTCTCTGTGGAGAGACGACTGCATTAGCTACCGAAAATGTAAATTCTTTAAGGTGTTGTCAGAAATTAAACCTAACATGAACATGAAATCGCGAAAATTTCAATTTTTAACCTTTACTTGATTTTCTTCTTTTGAAGTGAATGTGAATTCAATAACTGATTGCACCATTGATATGATTTAGCTTCATTTCCTACTTTTAAGGTGCATATAGGAAGATATTTTTCTTTTAAATTTTAAATTTATTTTAATTTTTAATTTGTCACTAAAAGCCCTAACTTTAGAACTTCCATTTCACATATGATTTATAAAAGTGAACCACATTTTTGGTGTTCTTTCTTTTATGCAGTCGTGTTTTAGATAGCTCATGATATTGGAAACGTCACAAGCTTTAATATGAGATATAATTCGATAAGTTAGGCTCCCCACCCCCACCGCTCCTCCCACCTAAACATTTCCGCCATCGTTTTTTTCGGAAGGGGGAGAATGATGGGAGGCACTCGACCAACGTTTACACATAATTCGAAGTAATCTAAGTGGTCCTCACAAGAACTTTCATTCAACACCTGACCCGTAACTGTTGACCCTTGCGTTTGGAAGATACAGTAAAAGAATGACATTCCAATTTCCAGTTTTTAGGGAAGGAAGAGAGCACGGTACATATATTTTTATTGCCAAAAAGCTCCCCATGTCACAAGCTTTCCTTTGGCATACATTTTGTTTTGTATGTCCCACGCGTTCGAAACATGTAGTAGAACAATCCACACATTTCCCTCTTTTTTTTTCCTTCGGAGGGGGGGGGAGTTAAAACCTGTGTCAGCTTCACATGTGACAAGCTTTCATTTAACGTATAACCTGTCACTTTCAGCCATCACGTTCTGGAGATATAAGGGGAACAATCCTTTTCCTATTTCCCCTCTTTTTGGGGAAAGAAGGCATTGGAGGGGCTAAATATTTTTATAACCTGCAGCACTCGCCACATCACAAGCTTTCATTTGACACATCAATCATTGTCTATTGTGTTTGAAAGATGTGATAAAATAACTGCTTTGACAAATCTACAAACCGACAAATGACGAGTGAAAAGCAGTAGGAAGAGAGGTAGAAATGCTCTTTGTCGCTCTCTTCCCAAAAATTGCCTCTTTCTGTTTGAATCATTTTCATTCAGGGTTTGCGAAATGGCCCCATTCAGAGAACAAAGCAAGTAAATCTATTTTCTGTTTTATGTACACATACAGTACACGTTTGCCACAAAGTAACAATAAAAATATCAAATCTTTGCTCTATACTACAAGTAAGCTGGAATATTCAGTAATAAATTACTACAGGAAACGTCCTGTAGACAAGGAACACTTGAATAAATGAAGTGTTTTCAACTCATTAGTTGAAATAATGCGTTGAAAAAACTTGGTTCCCATGACTGCGCCGCCTTCCCGTAATCCCACATTCTCATTCCTGGTCGTATGGATGCTGTGTTCTTCGACGGGGCATAATTGATCCTTTAGTGTGGAAAAACTCGGAGAAAACGCAATTCCAGTGCTTTAAACCGGCTCTTTGTAACCTCCATTTATACCACTTCCAGGGGGCTTTACTGCCACACATGATGTGCGTATGTGCAGCGCTTTTAATCATTCTCATGTTTATCCATGGGCTACCCCATCTTCTATATTTCGGGACAATCTGATGAGTTCTCCCTATTGTTGCACTTTTAATGGCCAGCAGTGTAGTTGCAAGTATTACTCTCTTTTCAAAAGCTCTCTCTTCTGACAATCGAAAACGAACATATTAAAATAATATGGATTGTGAATCAATACACACTACATTACAAAACGAACAAGGATCGTGTGACGCGAATGGAACACCATGTTCAAAACTTCCTAACTTTCAAAACATGCTTTATAGAGAACAATGTTGCAGAAAATGTCTCACTCGAATTTATCCAAATTTCGACTTTAGAAAATATTCGTTTAATATTTAAAGAGTTATTGAAGCGAAATATTTCACAGTGAATGCTGCTGTGGTGCTTTCGTTAAATGTTGTTTCAAACTGATGCAAGGTGAAAATTATTTAAGACAATTTTCCACAACTACATTTATTTCAATAAACGATTTCTTACAAATTTAAGCTCTGTCCTTACGAGTAGTAAACTGTTGCTAAATGTTTCAACTTCCAAAATTCTAGAAATATAGCAATAAAATATTGATCAAGATTTAGTTTCTGTGAACACTTTGAGACTTTTCATTTCTTTTCACATTTTGCTACAAAACAGAGCATCAATAAATTTTTCCATTTCTCATGAAAGATGGAAGCATACAAATATTTTCACAACCTAGTGTAATTTATTCATTCCAAGATTAAAAGAAAAAGCGGGGAAGAAAAAAATTTAAATGACTTCTTTGATTTTTAAGTGACACTGAATATTATGTGATATCGTAATAATTTATTACATTGATTTTGCTATTTATTAACAAAACTGTATTATAATTTAAATTCCTACGTCCACTTCAATTAATTACTTTTTTCGTAGCAGTGGAAGCAAAAGATTAAAATTTCCTTGGAAAAACTACTGCACATAAGAATGCATAACCATTTCGTGTGCCTAATGGCGCATGAGCCATTAGGCACACGAAATAGACACACTGCATATTCTGCATGAAACTTTCTGAGTATCACAACACAATCATATCTTCGTGATGAAAAATATAACTATATCAGCACTCTGAAATCGTATTCCGGCGAAAACCTCCTGCGTAATCAGACCCCCGATGTTGCTATCATATAACGCCTTATTGTCACCAACAAATAATTAACCATTCCAGTATTCTCAAAATTTGGAAGTTATTGTCAAGGCGAGACGTCATACAAAATGACGTCTTATGAACAGGAACAAAAAATGGACCGCGCAGCTTACCCAGGAAAAATATTCCTTGTTAGCCTTCTAAGTTTAACTCCTATAGTTGAAGTCAAGAAAAATAACAATCGAAAGGTTGCGTCGTTAATTTTGGCGCCTAATTCTGTTCAGTTTTTACGTCAACGAATCTTCTTCTTTCTGATTCATCGCAGTTAAAGGCAGCACTTCGGCATTCGTCAGAAGTTTAACTCAGAGTTAGGCTATCATATCTAATAAAGGATTATGACAGCAAACAAATTGCGATATTTCACTCACTTCCAATAGATATGTTGCTGATAACTCAGAAAACAATTATGACAGACTTGGAAGAGTTTCATTGATTTCTAACATTTCTGTTCAACCCACTGCATCAATTTGTCACTCTTGTAGTCCGTACCAAATTGGGCGCATTCTGTCCCTTGCCATAAACGAGTTAGATGATTCAATGCCTAAGGCAGAGAATAATTTTCAATAAATGAGGATTTCTTTGCAGATATCTTCTACCATATATGGCTGACAAATTAGTCATATAAATAGAAGTCATCTATATGGTATAACGAAACAAATTCGTCATATATGGTGGCTTTAACGGAACAAATTCCTTGGTTCGATTATCTTAAATATGAAATTGATCGGGTAAAGCGAAAAGGAAAAATTACTTTTGGAGGAAGTTATTTCATGAAAATACGTTTGCTTGTATTTCCTAAAGCAACTGATAATTATTTGATCTTCTATCTCGTTATTCTGATGTCTCAATTGAGAGAGAAATGCAACAAGATAACAAATTGATGCTTATTATATACTATTATTAACAATGACTATAAAATATATTATGTCATGTTATAATGAATATAAATATTAACAATGACTATAAAATATATTATGTCATGTTATAATGAAGATGTTAATAATAATGAGTGTATTGTTGTAATCATCGTCAAGGAATAATTTGTTGTCAATGTCATTCATTGTCGACCAAATTGGCCAATCAAAAAGCGAAATGGTCACGCACTCACACAGAAGTGAAGAAATAAGAATTACGACAACCTGAACGAAATATATATGTATCTATTAGATGGAGATTAGGGGTCGGCAACGTGAGGCGTGTGGAGACCTTTTCAAGTGTCTGTTCGATCGTTTGGACTTTATAAAATGAAATGATCCCATTAGTATTACGGAGGACGTTCAGAAAATTCTGAACTCCTCCGAAGTTCACCAGCTTCTCTAAACTTGTGATTACGTATTAAAAAAAATCCTCTCATTTCTCTTTTTGCTGGCGGCGCGTAAAGCTCGGTCTGCGAAATCTGTTCGTTGTTGCTATGGAGGCTATGATGATGGAGTATGAATTTACATTTTCCCAAGGATGCAGTTCGGGTACGACAAAAGAAATTCATCCCGATTTATCACAGGTATATGGGAATCTTGCCTGTTCATATGTCATCGTTGCGGAATGGAGGCAAAAACAGAGCTTCGAAGACCTCGCTCGTGTAGGAAGACGGAAGGATACCGTGAACGAGGGAACCATTGCTCACAGAATGATGAACAGTGATGAAACACATCACCTTTCAGGTAATAAGTTTCGATGTCAGTGCACCAATACGGAGTCAACAAACTATTATTCAGTAACATTTAAAGTTCGGAAATATCTGTGTCAAATGGGTGTCTCACAAACTAACAGAACAGCAAGAAAGGCCAGAGTCGACTGCTCCATGGAGATCCTGGAAATATTTTAAACTAGTGGCCCGAAACGGTTAGTAGAAATCGTCACAGGTGATTGCGTATTCTGGAGTTGTATGCGTAGTAATAAAACCACCTGTGACGATTCTAAAAGTGTTTCAGAATTGGCGTTGACGTCTGCAACTTTCCATAGATGCTGCAGGGGAGTACTCTGAAGGACAGTAGAAGTTTTCTTGAAGTAAGTATAATGAGTTTTCAAAAAATAGAATTTCTCAGGTACACCAAGTAGTAATTTGTCACGTAGATTTAGACAAAAAAATTGTCATTAGCTGGGTGGGATCGTGGGTTCAAATTCCGCCCGGCTAATGGCAATCTTTCCTATATATCTATCTAAAATATTACTACCAGGTGTAACTACAGAAATACTATTATTTCAACAATAATGCTTACGCTTGATTCTCGGCATGTTGGTTTAAAAATGAAAAATAACATGTCGTTTGACTGGTTGGACGACTGAACTGGAAAGTGCCTCCTGGATCAGAATCTTGAATTTCAGTGAACTACATTTCCAATTACTAATTCTATGATATAATGCTCAAAGCCACTAATAGGGGATGATTGTTTGGCGGCGGTAGCTCAGTGGTCAGAGCATCTGACATGTTATCAGAAGGTCGTGGGTTCAAATCGCCCTCAGCTAATGACAATTTTTCCTCTCTTTCTACCTTAATGATGGGTTTTATTTTACAGATGAATCACAGGAATGTTTTGGACGTTTCTTGTATAATGCAATGATATTAATTTGCTTCAATATTATCAAATAAAAATTTTATAATTATTGCTTCTGCTGAATCGCCTATGGTTTGTCATCCAGTTGTAGGAAATTAATTTTGTTTATTGAGAAAATAATGATACCACTTTATTTATATTCTTTTCTCTTTAAAATCAGCTATCCTAACGTTCAATATTAAATAATGAAGACGATTCCTGTTAAGTTACCCTGAGTTCAATCAAAATGATTAAAAACTAACTGAAATGAGAGAAGTTCAATATCAGATGGAAAATTATCCCAGTCTTTTCTCATTATCTAATAACTGAATACATGAGTTGTAACATTTTATTGCTGACTCTTGAAACCAAATATTGCATATGTACATACAAAATCTTAATGCAGCCATGGACTACGGAAGTTCAACAACATTATATAATTCTGTTCTCCAAGCACGTCTATCCTGAACTACAGCTCCAGCCAAATTCTAATAAAATCTTGTTTGACATTTTCTGCCCACCGCATTCTCAGTGTCCTCCTGTTTCCGACACTTTTAGGCACACTCTTCACAACCCTATTCGCTAATCTCTAGTTATGCATACGAGAAACATGACTACAACAACGGCATCTCTTTTGCATAATATGCTACTTAATAAAGGAGGTTGTTGACTCATTTGCCCAATCTTATCATTACTTATAAAGTTGAACCATCTAATTCTCAAGATACTGTGTAAGCAACTTGAATCCAATCATGAAGTTTCCTGTTATCTTGTTTACAAAAAGTCAGTGGTAGGCAGGTACACGCGGTACGCCGTACTGGCAAGAATTATTTGCCGGTACGGCGTACCGGTAAAACATTTTTCAGTAATAGTTCCGTTAACGATTTCCTTCAAGCCTTAATGCTCCTTCAACCAACAATTTAATAAAAAAAAGTGGATCGTTCCTTTTAGTAACATTCCTCGATATTTACACTACTATAGTTTAATCCTTTAAATTCCAGCTGCATGAAAACCGTATACTTGAGGCCCATCAGGTAGTGCCAAGTATTATATATTTCAAGGGAGTGCTATACATTTGAAGTAGTGTTTTCTCTCTTTGAACGATTAGCAAAAGCAGATTGTGAAAAGAGAAAAGACAAAGGCGATTCCAATCAAAGCCGTGCCTCGGGGATTATAAGTGTTCACGGACAATACACATTCGCACCCGCCGCCGTAGTTGTCTGGGTTCGGTCTTGACCACCACCAGAAGCAGAACGGGGAAAGCGGACTGACAAATCAAAGATATTTTACTTGGAAATGTATTTCATTGCAAGAAAATAACAGCAGCTTTCTGTGGTTTTAAAATATTCGTCTTCCAAAAGAAATTATATTTTGTGGAAATAATTTCTATATTGCTGAACTGAAAATTGTAACATTTCTGAGAATAACGGAAGACAATTTAATGCGGACGATAGGGAACGTGCTTCCCTAAATTTAAGTAATGAGTTTGAAGGTTGGAGGGGAGATTAAAATTTGTTGAGTGTTTAATTACTGCAAATTCACAGAGAAATAGAATTTTTCAAATCAGTTTTATCAATTAATCGCCTAACATTACGCTACTGGAGTAGCATAATGCAGAAACTAATATGTTTCTTTAATTTTACTGTCCCTCAAAAGTCGCTATATTATTTCTTAAGCATAATTTTTAATTTGCACTATAAATATGGCTGACACCTTCTGAGATTTAAATATCCGGAGATCGTAAAAATTGCTTTAAGTAAATTCCGCTCCTTCCCTCTTAAAAAACCCAGATAATAACGATATATTTATTCAGAAATAATCGGCGTAATCATTATATTTATTTCAAAACTTTATTGGTTAAAAAATATATTATATTTTAAATTTAGATTCAACTTTTAATTATCTTTACAACTTTTTAACAAACTTTTTGTTCCGACGTCTGAATATATTCTAAAAATTGTGCACAATTCCCTTCTACTTAGTTTTCGTGCATAATTCTGCTTTCACTCGAATCTTGTCATTTCTTTTTTTAAATTTACCATTAAAAAATATAGGAATTGGGCTTTTTTTAACTTTGATAATAGTATTTATCGAAGGGAAGGGCTAATTTTTGGAGCTGGTTTTTCTAGTAATTTTAGCGGGCTGAGCTTGGTTGAACCTGGTAATTAAGATTAAAATTTGTTAAGTGTTTAATTACTGCAAATTCACAGAGAAATAGATAATACAATAATTAGATCATAGAGTCTACGGATCTACGTATTTCATGACTTGCGTAGGCCGTGATAGTAGAAATGGCAGTATCTGTTTGATCATTTCAAGAAACGTAATTGCAAAAATCGAGGATATGTTTTCGAAATCCTGAATCTTAAGGTAGATGTCAAAACTTGTAGTTTCTGGATGAAAACGGAGAGGTGGCAGCCCTAACTGTAAGCAAAATATTTAGAACTTTCTTTTTTCTTGATAAGTTACATAGAGAACAGAAAAGGATAGGTGAAGCTACTGTCAGAAATACTATTGTCAGCCGAATCAGAAATGTCCTTCGCAACAATGAGGAATTCTTCGTGTTCAAATTGTGCTAAAATGTCGGGGGAAGGGATACTCACAAAACTAACCTTTAGCGCAAGAAACAACAGAATGTGCAGACCAAAAGGAAGACACGAGCTATGACAATTTATGCAGAAACGAAGCCACGGGCCAAACGGGCACCTGATATTTTTGCCAATCACTGGGGCACTATATATCTAGGAAATGAAATATTTAATAAATTAAGTATATAATCTACTAAATTTCGAATAAAATATAAATATTTGGAATTTTTGCATTGATGCATTTATTACGACTGAGCCAATCTAATTTCCAGTCAATGCACACTCCCAGATATCTGTATTCAGCAACACTCTCAATTAACTTAATAAAATAAAATAAATACCTCCTCAAGCAGCTGCTTGCCACAGAGGTCTGACAGGAGCCTGTCAGTTTATATGCCAAAGTAGAAGATCTGAGAGGATGGCAGGACCTCAGCAGAAAAACGATACAAACAACCATGCCTTATCCGGGGCTCGAACCCAGGTCCCTTAGATCAGTAGCCAAGCGCGCTAACCACTCGGCCATGGGACGGCTCATTCTCAATTACCTTGATAAAATAAAATAAATACCCCGTCAAGCAGCTGCTTGCCACAGAGGTCTGACAGGAGCCTGTCAGTTTATATGCCACAATAGAAGGATCTGTGAGGATGGCAGGACCTCAGCAGAAAACAACACAAACAGCCATGCCTTAACCCGGGGCTCGAACCCAGGTCCCGTAGATCAGTAGCCAAGCGCGCTAACCACTCGGCCACGGGACGTATGGAATTACCTTACACATACATTAATCTCCAATACAACTCCTGTCAAGAAAAAATATTTTACTTCTTGGTCTATACTGGTTGCCCTCTCAATCTGAAAAATAAGTGTTTCGTTTTTTCAATGTTGGTAAATAATTCATTTTTAAGTGCCAATTTCTAATCGTATACACATCCTCATTATCTTCAGTATTTAGCTGTTTTTCATCTCATGCTGCATATATCAGTGCTGTATCGTCAGCAAAAGTTAGAATGTAACCTTTCAATTCTATCTTACATAAATCATTAATAAAAATCAAGAATAATAATGATCCTAACACAGATCCTTGAGGAGTTCAAGTTCATTAGCGTCACTTAAACAACTTTCAATTTTAGTGCTATGTGTCCTATTGGTAAAATAGCTTTTGAGCAATTTCAGCATTTCCCCTCTGAAGCCATAGTTGTGAAGTTTATTCTGCAAAAAATTATGTGGAACTATGTCAAAAGTTTTTTAATGCCTAAAAAGATTGTAGCAACTTTTAAATTTTTATTTATTCCATCATGTATAGCAGTGATCACTTGCATTTTATTTTTAATCAATTACTCAAACGTTTTTGGAATGATAGAGAAAATAGTTGTTAGCCTGTAATTCTCTGGATTCGTCCAATCGCCTCCTTTAAAAATAGAAAAAACTACTGTATAGTTATTTCAATTTTTAAATTTTTATTTTTTCAAATTTTCAAATTTTTCGGGAAAATTCCACTTCGTAGTGACAGAATAAATAATTTGCTTAGTATCGTTGAAATATCGGGAGAAGCTAGCTTTAAAGCATCTGTTGAATTGCCATCGATTCCTGAGGACTTCCATGAATCGAGAGCTAGGGATAATCGTGTACCTCAACTCTTGTAATGTGATCAATGAAAATTGTGTTCAGTATGGACTTAATATGCCAACTGCTCTTTGAAGAATCACTTTGAAAATATGAGTTTAATTTTATAGCTACTCCAGTGAAATATTCATTAAATTTATTTACCAACAGAACCAAATTCTCAAAAAAATTATAGGCTTTGTGTTCCACAATAATTTTTTTCGGTAATGCCTTTTATTCGATCTTTTCTTACCAGTCATGTTATTAACAATCTACCTTTGCTTCCTAGAATTACATTTATGATGTAACATTTTCTCCTTTAAATATGTTCACTTCGTCTTTCTTATTAAATCAAGTAAAATATTCCAATAACTCTTCAATTTATATTTAAGTTTTGTATTAAAGGATTACTTTTTTTAATACTTTATATAATTTATTGCGTTTTCCAATAGAATTTAATAAAGCGCTATTATTTCATTGTTTCAATTCTTCATTATGTTTCTTTCTTTGAGTAATATAGCCCGATTAATCGAATAATCTACGAAATATGGTTGTAAACCAAACAAATGTATCATCAAGATCTATTTCGCAATTAATAGCATCCCACTTCAATAACTCCAAATTTCTCTTTAATTTCTTTAATTTCTTAACAATCGGTTCTTTTAAATTCTCTGTTATCGTTACGAGCTGTAACTTGGTCTTTAGATTTGAGAATAATGCCAGTAAGAAAGTGGTCACTGATTCGTGTTTCGATAACATATGTAATAAAGTTTTCGATTTTAGAAGTTCTGACAAAAACATTATTACGATATGTCATTGAATCCTGTCTAGTTATTAAATTATGGCATTCGTAGAAACTCATAGCAAACAATATAGCGAACCGCATAAGTTCGCTATATTGTTTGCTATATAAATCTTTGAACCTTAATCTGTATTAATATCCCCAACTAATATAATGTTATTAATATTAATTCGTGCTAATTTCCTTTCGATTTCTTCATTAAAAGTCAGTTTTGTAAAGCTATGCTGCCTACAGAAAGCCATTAGAATAGAAGCTATATTTTCCTATGGAAATTGTATCTGCACCCATATCTGCACTAACAAATTCTGTGCTATAGTTGAGTATTTTAATATTATCTGTGCTATATATCATGACTCATTCTGATCTATTGTCTGTGTGACATTTTACATTATCTACATGTAAAATTCACTACAAATTTAGCTCTGATTACATCAGAGCTAAATTTGTAGTGAATATCGTTTCCAGGTAATTTTTATAAATCAACCTCATTTCTTTTACCCATATTTCAGTTGAAACTAATTACATCAGAGCTAAATTCGGTTAATTCCAAGAACATTGAAAAGTGATCAAAATTCTTTTTTAAAACTTCTAATATTATATTATTACCTATTAGCAGATTTATTCCATTACTCCAATTATAGTAAGATTTATTACATACATTTTCACCACTAATTGCTTTAACATTGCATTTATCTATCAAGGTTTCACCAAACCCTTCAATAAAGTCTGATGTGAAACTCAGTCAGAAAAATGATCACTAGAATTTATTAAAGCAACTACAATATACCGTATATTTTTTTTAACTTAACACTTAACGTTATCCAGTTCTACGTTTCTCACTTTAATCACCTTTGTTTCGTTCGGTTTTTTTTTTTTTTTTCGAAAAAACACTTTCCCATCTTTAACCAAAGAAAATATGAATTAATGAAAGCTCTCTATATAATAACACTGATTCTTGTGTGAGAGTTGGTAAGGCTTGTAGCAATTGGTTTAGCATTACTTCTGGTGTTCGACAAGGGTGCATTTTGTCTCCTTTTCTCTTTAGCTTGGTTATTGATTATGTTATGCGAAATTCACTTCAAGGGAAAGATTTTGGCCTTAAATGGGCTGGAGATACGAAAATTTCTGATTTAGATTATGCTGATGATTTAGCCCTTTTGGCAAATGATGTTGATGAGATGAACTCTTTCATTCGAGCTGTGGATGAGACTGGTAGTAGAGTAGGTTTGGTTATAAACAGAGAGAAAACTAAAGTGATGAAAATTGGTCAGGCAGGCTGTGATTCAGTTAATCTGAACGATTGCAGTTTTGAGCAGGTGTCACAATTTAATTACCTTGGGAGCTATGTAACAGATAATGGTGATGTGCGGCATGAGATTAACAGACGAATAGGGATTGCTACCGGGACTTTTAAGAATCTATGGAGAGTGTGGAGAAATAGACGTATACACCTAAAGACTAAAATTAGACTGTATAATAGTTTGGTTCTTTCTAGGGTTAGTTATGGTAGTGAAACTTGGACCCTTTGTAAACAAGATAACAGGAAACTAGATGCTTTTGATTCCAGATGCTTACGCAGCATCTTGGGCATTAGGTGGTTCAACTTTGTAACTAATGATGAGGTTAGGCAAAGGAGTCTGCAACCTCCTTTAAGCAGCATATTGTGCAGAGAGAGACTCCTTTGGTTTGGCCATGTTGCCCGTATGAATAATTATAGATTGGCGAATAGGGTTATGAACAGTGTGCCTAAAGGCCTCAGAAAGAGGGGGAGACCTAGGATGCGGTGGTCAGACAATGTCAAACAGGACCTTGTTAGAATTGGTGTGCAGTGGCCAGATGCAGTAGATGTAGCTCAGGATAGACTTGCTTGGAGAACTAAATTGCACGGTCTGGTTGGATCTCCGTAGCCCATGGCTGCTTGAGAATGATGATGATGATATTTCTTAGCTTCGTTCAATAAATGTTTATTTTCTTGTGTTAAATGTTCGTTTAACACAAGACATTGTCTGTAGCCATTTCCCGGAAGGAAAATTTTTTCCTTCGGGGAAATGGCTAGAGACATCTTTAGCAATAATTGATTTTCTTTCTCAGGAACGTGCGATCCACTTTTCTTTCATTTTTCTTGAATTAAGTTGAACTACTATTGGCTTGCATTTCTCTTTATTTCTTGTTGGTACTCGGTGAGCTGCTTGAATGTCCAAGTTACTCTGGCCAATTTTTAATCTTTAGCTCTCTGGTGAATGATTTCTTGGACATTTTCATTTCGTGTTTCAGGCACACTGACCATTTCGATGATTTTATTTCTGCTGGCTTGTTCAAATTTAAACTCGTTCTCATTTCTTTAATTTCCTTCTGCAATAACTGGGTATTTCCGCTGTGGGTAGCTACACAAGATACTGATTTCTTTGCATTCCGCAAGTCTAACCGAGTTGTATTTGTAATCATTTGATCCTTGTAACATAAGCTATATATTCACTAAATATCGCTTTGATATCTCTTGTCTTTCCTGGTGTTGCACTTTTAATGGCCAGCAGTGGGGTTGAAATTATAGATCCCAGATACAGGATTTTTGTTCTTTATGGTAGGTTTCTTTGGTGGGGATCCATTGTGATAGGGAATGTATTATTATTTTTTTTTTCTCGTTTTCAAGTAAAACGAGATAATTGTTTCGCTTTGTCGTTTATCCGTCTGTAGACATCGAACTTTTTTTGTTTACAGAGGTAAATTAAAAATTCTTTTTGCGTTGGATAGGTATTGATGAAATATTACGATATGCACTTTTCGAATCTCTCTAAAGCTATAATTATAACCTCCAGCGATGGAAAATTTGAAAATTCCAAAATCTCAAACAAATATTGCAAACGATGTATTTATGCTAGAAATTTTAAATTTCGGTGGTGGAATTTGAAGGTCACGAAGTTTCCATTGCTAACAATGAGTTGGCCCTTTACACCGAGAGGAGGTGGAAAAAAAAACACCTGTTTAGTTTTAGCAGATAAATGTGGTTTTTAGAGATAAATGAAAAATTATTTTGGGGTTAGATAAGAATTGATAAAATATTATGATTCACACTTTTTAAATGTTCCGAAAACTATAATTGCGCCCTCTAACGGTGTAAAAATTTGCTAATTCCAAAATTTCCAACAAATATTGCAAATGACGTATTTAAGCTAGAAATTTTAAATTTTGGTGGTGGAATGTGAACGCCATGATGTTTCCATTGGGAACAATGAATTGAACTTTTTGCCTCAGGTGGGTGAGAAAACACATTTTTTGTTTTAGCAGATAATTGTTTGTATTTAGAGATAAATGAAAAATTCTTTTTTAGGGTTAGATAGGAATCGGTAAAATATTATGATTCGCACTTTCGAAATCTTTCGAACACTATAACTGCACCTTCTAACGGTGAAATAATGGAAAATTCCAAAATTTCAAACGAATATTGCAATGATGTATTAATGATAAAAATATGAAATTTTGTTGGTGGAATGTGAACGTCATGAAATTTCCATTGGAAACAATGAAAATGATAATTAGAAAACTCTTTTTTAATTTGATTGGTACTAATGAAATATTACAATTCTCATTTTTCAAATAGATAGTAGTTTAAACATGTATATCTTTACAGTTATCGAATATTACAAATAATATGTATAGAATAGAAATTTGAAAAAATAGTGGCAGTTTTTAAAGAAGAGAGCAATAATCTGCCCACTGTTCAGAGAGAAGTGTGGGAAATACAAACTTTTTAGATTTAAGAATTAAAGACGAATACATTTATGTTGTATAATTACTGATGAAATACTATTTGCATTTTTCCCATCATCCGCTAGCTGAAATTAAAACTTTTAAGGAATGAAACAGTAGATAAAGGAAAAACTTTCTCTTTGAAAACGAGATTCTCCTATGCGCCAGAAGTCATATGTGTCCTTTTAATTTATTTTTTTTTCCAGCAAATGCTGTTTCCACTAAATATGTATATTATAAAGGGTGATGAGTTTAAATATTTCTGCTTAAGGTTAAAAGATATTATATGACAGGAAAGATGGCAGAAGAAGATGAGAAGGGAATAAAAGGGAAAATACTTCTCCGGCCCTCCATTCCTCCTACCATCCATGCAATGGAGAGAAAAGAATAAATAAATAGCCCTTCAAGCAGCTGCTTGCCATAGAGATCTGAAAGGAGCCTGTCATATTAATACCCTACAGAAGATAGTCTGTGAGGAAAGCGATAATATCACAGCAGAAACACAACACAAACATCCATGCCTTACTAGGAGCTCGAATCGAGGGTCCTCAGATCAGTAGCGAAGCCCGCTAACCTCTGGGCATGGGACAGCTCCGTAGGAAAAGTGGCGAGAAAAATAGTAATTTGGAAAGGAACTGAATTTATGAGATAGATTCCGTAATATTTTAATATATATATTTATGCAATTTTTTCGAAAAAAAATTCTGCGCAATCTCTTCCTTCAAGGAAAGTCTCGTCGAAGTATTTTGGGAAACGGTTCATCTTCCGCAACCCAAACATAGCTGTCGATCTTTCTGGGAGTTTTATAGCAGTAAAGCCAAGTCTAACTACCTGTTACAATATCGGTTAAACGATTGGGGTCACTAGATTCAAACATTGCCAGCATCTCCTTGCACGAGTCGTGCAAACTGAAAGAACACCAAAAAAGGGCCAGAGTCCACTCGAATCTAGCCCTTTTTTGCTGTTCTTACAGTTTTTAGGGTACCCATTTGGAACAGATATCTCTGAACTTTAAATGTTGATGAATAATTGCTTCCACACTTCCTATAGATACACTGGCATCGTAACTTATTACCTGAACGGTGAAGTGTGTGTGTTTTCCTTAATCAATTCACGAACAGCAGTGACGATTATCTTGTTCACGGCCTCCTTCGGTCTTCCTGGAGGAGGGCCGTCTTCGACGCTCTTCCGTCCTTCTCTAAATTTGCGCATCCATCCCGTAACAGTGCCATATGAATAGGCATGATCCACATGTACTTCAGTTTCTGGGAATTTCTTTTGTCAAGTTCAGCAAACTGGGAACAGATATGGTCGCCTACCCCTACCGAAGCCTAGGATAGTTAATATATAAAGATTTATATATCATTTCGATAGTATTACATCGATTTCAAAACAATCCTTTTTAGGACTACTTTAACTGGCGGAAGTTTATTGTTAGCTGCTCCCGACTTTGCCGTTTTGAAGTTCTATGCTGCTGCCTAAACTGGTAGCAAACTATATCTGAATTTATTTATTGCATCTCCTCACTTTCTGAGGACCGACGCACTGTACAGTCCTTTCCAGGAGTTGGTGTGTTACTTTTCAGTTTATCAGATATTTAGCAACCTAGGAGGAGTCAGGTATTTAAGTTCTGAGGAAGCCTAGGTCAATAGCCTGACGACTATTTGACGGTTGCCACACTCTTTGCAACAGCGAAGAGTAAGCTAAGCTTCCGCTTTGCACGTAAATTATTCTCTTGTGAAACTCTTCGGAAACTGACAGCTGACGAGGTCTATTTGCTTTCGAAGGTTTAGATTTGTGGCGGCAAATTTCGTTGTCAAGCATTGCATCATCATGTGCCTTGGTTTTTCAGATATTTACTCAATTCTACTAGGATTTTAAACTCTTTTTTGCTCTGCGATTGTTGCAGTGGTAGTATTCATCATTTCGGTTAAGATTCGGCACTTAGTTTGTCATATTGCTTATATGACAAACTAAGTGCATATGACAAACTAAGTCATATATTGTCCAAAAATGAACATCAAATCTCCATCGCCGATTTTTCGTCGATGGCATTTTGATGCGGCATTGTGTTTCATTGTGCTGGGAGAGAGTTCCATTCTTTGTGCTCAAAGAGAGTTTTATTCATTATGGTCGGAGAGAGATTCATTCAATGTGCTCGAAGAGAACCCTGACCTCAATGATGACATCAGTCACCGATGTGTCGATATGAAGCTTAAGCGAGCAAAACTTGTTGAAGCTGCTGACATTGTTATTAATATTCCTGCTATTAATGAAATGCATGGATTGCCTCCGGAATATATGCATTTATTAATCAAACAATCTTCGAAAATTTCTTCCTTGAGAAAGATATTAGAGAGCATATGCTCTCTAATATCTTTCTCAATTCGATTGACATGCCCCAGTTCGATTGTAGAATCTAGCTAAGCCGTAAACCGATCATCTTTCAGAAAGTGAAACAAACATCGGAAGATCAGTGGCCACCCCTGGTAATTTTGTCACCAATGGGGAAATATTTAACAGTAGTGAGCTTAACATGATTAATCACGTTTCTGAGCCACAAAACACGTCTGATGGCTTCATAACATTTAAAAAGGGTGACGCGAGAACTCTTTCTCTCAGCCGAAACCTAATTTTGCTTCCAAAAACAAATTTTTGTCCCTGATGAAGAAAATACTGATATTCAAGCGCTATGCTGTTGAAAGTGGAAATCTCAACACCACGAAGGTAGTGATTTATACCTCCAACACTGACAGGCTGTAAGCTATGGAGGTAGATGTGCAAATGATGAAAAAAATGAACATGAGAACGCAAGGTACGTCCGTTTATTGCAGATTCATCATAGGCCCACCCCGAGCCTACTATGTACTGATGAATCTGTACATAGAATATAAAAATGAAAATAATAAATTTATTTTTATCATTACATAATTGAAGTTTTAAAAAGATTTGAATTGTTACATTTAAAAATGACACAGATAACCCCTGTACAAAAATAATCTACATATTGATCCCTTTCACATATTTATCTAAAAAATCGGTATTTGGTTGTTAGGAGTATCTTCTAAAGCATTATCCAGTGTGAACAGAACCTGTAGGAAGACAAAAAATAAGATCAATACGCAGTCGGTTTTTAAAAATATGCATTTTTTTAATTGACAAAGTCAACCAAATTATGCATCCAGAGAATAAAAGGGCAATTGTTCACTCACACCCCTAAATCTGGAGTTTATAAAAAAAAATGAATGTACGACATATTAACCAATAGCAAATATAAGCAGTCAACTTCAAGATCGTACTTTTGGCCTCACCTGGACGAAACTTATTCTGTTGCGTGGATTCGCTAATTTGAGAAATGATTTCCGACGCCAATGGAATGAGAAATGAATTGATCTCATGAAGGGAACGACTGCTTTTGTCTTTGAAAAAGAAAAAGATTTCCCTTTCAGGAAGGAAAGAAACGAAAAAGTATTCCAATTGCAATAACGGCATAAAAAGTGGAGGATGACGCAAAAAGTTGTTGTTAAAATGTTTATGGCTAGATTCTAGATTCTGTGTCCTTGAGGTGCATCCACAGAATTTAAGTAGGGTAAAAGAGTGAAATGCAGCAAATCTGAAGGATTTTATGCAAATAACTGGTAGGGGGAGTTAAAAGGAATAAATCATCAGAATTGTGCTCAAAATGGAAAGAAGAGCAAAGTAATGAGAGCTGCAGCATACTTGATAGAGGCCCTCTATAGGTAGAGGTTGGCCATCTCAAAATTGGACGCCATATTTTCTCGTCGCTCGGATTGTTTGGCGTGCCTAGGCTGAATGGTATTGCACGGTACTTATGGATTCCGGAAAAGGGTAGGGTAATATTTGGAAGCAAAGTAAGTGTACTTATGTTAGAAGTTTGAAATCTTGGTGTTGAAATGTGAAGGTTACGAAGTTACTATTGGCAACAATCACTTGATCCTTTAGACCCAGAGGGGGAGGTGAATGCAACTTTTTTTTTGTTTTAATATAAAATTGTATGTTTTTAGAGATAAATTAAAAATTATTTTTGGGTTGGACAAGTATTGATGAAATATTACAATTTGTATTTTGCGAATTTCCAAAAAGCTATAATTGCGCTCTCTAACAGTGGAAAAAAAACGAAAAATAAAAAAATTTAAAATTAATATTGCAAACGATATAGTTATGCTATAAATTTCAAATTGTGGTCGTGGAATGTGACAGGCTTGAAAATTCCAATGACAACAATGAGTTCACCCTAAGCGCAAGGTAGGGAAGAAACGGAACGGTTTTGTTGCAAGAGATAATTGGAAATCTCTTTTTTAGTTGGTTACTAATGAAATGTAATTCGCATTTTCAAAGGTATTTTTAATTTATATCATTAGAGATCACTAAATATCGAAACTGCAAAACTTTTAACGAATGTTTCCAGTGATCTGTTTATGGTAGAAATTTCGGCATGTAGAGTTCTGTTATGGTAGAAATTCCACTGACAGCAATTATCTGCCCACTATTTTCAAAGGAGCGAAAGAAAAGCAACTTTTTAAATTTAAGAACTAAAAGACAAATACTGTTTATGTTGTATAATTACTAATAAAATACTATTATGTGCGTTTCCCCCAACATACATTAAAAAATAAATCAATAACCCCTCATGCATTTGCTTACTACAGAGATCTGACAGGAGACTGTCAGTTTATACGCCATAGTACGGGTTGGACAGGTATTGATGAAATATTACAATATGTATTTTTCGAATTTCCCAAAAGCTATAATTGCGCCTTCTAACTGTGAAAAAAAAATCGAAAAATAAAAAAATTTAAAACGAATATTGCAAACGATGTAGTTATGCTAAAAATTTCAAATTTTGATCTAATTCTCTCTCTCCATCTGTGAGGATGGCGGGATTTCAGCAGAAAAAACAAAATCTTTTAAGGAGTGAAAAAGTAGGCAAAGGAAGAACTTCATTCTCTTTGAAAACGAGATTCCCATATGCGTCAGAGGAGATAAGCGTTCTTCTAGTTATTTTACACCTTCAGTACCCTCTGACAGTGGGAATTCGAACTACTGCATAATTAGTAAATTAAACTATTAATATTTTATTAGTACCTGTACAGCACAAAAAAGTTTTTCATTTATCTCTTAAAGCAGAAAAGTTGCATTTTATCTTCACCCACTTACAATAACGGGAAAGTTGGTTGGTTGGTTGTTTAGGGTTTAATGGCGCATTAGCAACTGAGGCTATAATGCGCCAAACGAATGTCCAAGATGTAAAAAGATAAAAGTCATGGAACCCTCAACCAATTTTTAAAAATAAACTAGAAATTTTACGAGATAAATGTAGAATAATAAAATAACAAGCAGTGAGTAACAATAAACAAAAGTAGAAATATTTTGTAAAAATAAAAGTAACAAGGTGTAAACAATCAATAGAGTAAAATTATAGACGAGTAAAATAACCTGTAAATTGTAAAAATTGAAAGACAGCGTTAAAACAACAATGATCAGCTAACAAATGTCCGAGTGTAAGAGGCTCGGACGTAAAATCATGAAAATTAAAAAACAAACGCCGTTCAAAGTTAAAACATGGACACGATATTAAAATGTGTTTGATGGTTAAAATGGTGTCACAAAACTCACACTTAGGTACGTCGTCCGCCCGTAAGAGAAACGAATGTGTAATAAACGAATGACCTAAGCGGAGCCGAGCAAGTACAACTTCCTCCTTGCGATTCCTGCGGTAACAAGACTGCCATGGTTTGATGATAGGTTTGATCTCAAAGAGCTTGTTCGTAAGCTGTTCCGACCAAGATCTCTGCCACCGTGCCCGGAGCTCGATGGTAAAACGCTGCCGGAAATCCAGATATGGAACCGGCAACGGAGAGTCGGACAGGGGCGTGGCTGACTTGGCAGCAGCATCTGCCAAGTCATTGCCCCTGATACCGACGTGACCGGGCACCCAACAGAAATGGATGGTGGTGGTGGCTGCCAGACGATGTAGCTGCTGGCGGATCTTAGCAAGAACAGGGTGAGGCCGATGCCTCACCGAGATCAAAGCCTGTAGCGAGCTAAGCGAGTCGGTGTAAAGCACACACCGACGATGATGCTTAGTCGCCACGTGGTCCAAGGCGAGGCTGATAGCGTGCAACTCTGCGGTGAAGATGGAACACTGCAGTGGGATCTGGTCTGCAATGATTACATCACAGCAGACCATGGCCGATCCCACCGAAGTGCCGGACTTCGAGCCATCTGTAAAGACAGGCAAGAAGTCCGGGTGCTCAGCACGATGGCTGGCAAAGAGTTGCCGGTACACACAGTCGGGTGTAAAGGCCTTCCCCGTCCTGCACAAGGAAAAATCACAGGAAGGGGAAACAGCGAGCCATGGTGGAAGTGGCTCAGCTGTCAACTGTGCAACGCTATCGAGACTGGTGTTGATGTCTCTGAGGAAGCCTCGGACACGCAAACCAAATGGACGAATGGCAGTCGGCCGATTAGTGTAAAGAATTTCCCACTTCGGACTGAAAACGCAGTCCCAAGTGGGATGGCCAGGCAGGGATCGCAATTTAGAAGCATATTGTAGGGACAACTGCTGACGGCGAACAGATAAAGATGGTTCGTCGGTCTCAACGTAAAGACTCTGGACCGGTGAGGTGCGGAAGGCTCCCGTGCAAACACGGAGGGCCTGATGATGGAGGGGGTCCAGCACCTTCACCACCGAATCCCGGGCCGAGTCGTACACCTGGGATCCGTAGTCCAGTTTCGATCGGACAAGTGCACGGTACAGGCGGAGCAAAGAACATCGGTCCGCCCCCCAAGAGAGGGAGGAGAGGACCTTGACGATGTTCAATGCCCGCGTGCACTTGGACCTGAGATGACGTATGTGTGGGAAAAAGGTCAATTTCCGATCGAATATGAGACCGAGAAACTTGGTCTCCGCCACAACTGGAATGATGTTACCCCCGAGCCGCAGCTCGGGATCCAGATGAAGATTACGCTTGTGGCAAAAGTGCACACAAGCGGTCTTCTGTGGGGAGAACCGAAACCCGTTTGCCGTCGCCCAAACCGAAAGATTGTTCAGGGCAATTTGCAGTTGTCTTTCAATGACCCTCATGCTGGAAGATGAGCAAAAGATGCTAAAGTCATCAACATAGAGGGCATTGCCTACTGATGGAGGAAGTTGTCTAGTTATGGAATTAATCTTGACAGCGAAAAGCGTAACACTCAGAACGCAGCCTTGTGGCACCCCCTGTTCTTGGGGGTACGGCCGCGACAGAGTGTTACCGACACGGACACGAAAAGAGCGTGTCGATAAGAAGTTGGAGATGAAGATCGGCATGTGACCTCTCAAGCCGAAACTGTGGAGGTCACGAAGAATGCCGAATCTCCAAGCCGTGTCGTACGCTTTTTCGATGTCGAAGAAAATTGACACCAGGTGCTCTCTACGTAAAAAAGAATTTCTGATAGCCGATTCGAGGCGTATCAGATGGTCAAGAGTTGACCGTTGCCTGCGAAAGCCACACTGGGTGTTGGAAAGAAGGTTGTGATGTTCTAAATACCAGATGAGTCTGGCATTTACCATTCTTTCCAACACCTTGCACACGCAGCTCGTCAATGCGATGGGACGATAATTGGAAGGATTCTTGGGATCTTTGCCTGGCTTGGGGAAGGCCAAGACGATGGCCTCCCGCCAGGAGTCCGGAAACTGCTCCTCGAGAAAAATGCGATTGAAGAGATGGAGCAGCCGATCCTTACTCGATGGTGAGAGATGTTGGAGCATGGCATAATGGACATTGTCCGGCCCTACAGCAGAGGCACGAGAAGAGTGCAGAGCAAGGCGAAGCTCCTCCGCTGTGAATGGCCTGTTGTAAGGCTCCAGGCCATTCGAGTGGAAAGACAGCGGAGAGCGCTCCGCCCTGCCCTTCTGGGCCAGAAACTCGGGGGAGTAAGAGGAAGACGAAGAGATGGAAGAGAAGGACTCCCCAGAGTGTCGGCAATTGCTTTGGGATCAGCAATTGCCTGTCCATTGTGCTCCAGGATCGATAACGAGTGGGACGTGTAGTTCCCACTCATCTTCCGGACTTTATCCCACACGACCTTGGAACTAGTCGTGCGGGTTATGGATGACGTATACTTGATCCAAGATTCCTTCTGGCTCTGGCGTCGGACGAAACGACCTTTCGCCCTGGCGCGTTTGAAGTTCTCGAGGTTGGGGGTTGTCGGATATCTCCGAAACACCCCCCAAGCCTTGTTCTGAGCCTTACGAGCTGCGGTGCATTCTGGATTCCACCACGGTTTCGGAAAGCGAGGAAACCGTGTAGAAGTTTGAGGATTTGTTGATGCAGCTGCATCTACGATACAGTCCGTTATCTCCGCTACTGCCACATTGATTGGCTCCTGGCTGACGGAGTGGTCATCGAGCTCAGAGAGCAGCTCGAAACCACCCCAGTCAGCCCGATCCAGCCTCCACCGTGAAACGCGTGAAGGGCTGCATGGCCCCCCACGGGAGATGGTGCACACCACGGGGAGGTGATCGCTTCCGTAAGGGTTGTCCTCGACCTCCCATGTAAAGAGTGGAAGAATCGAGGAGGAGCAGATGGTGAGGTCAATGGCAGTGAAAGTGCGAGTTGGGGAGTGAAAGTAAGTACTGACACCGGTGTTCAACAGGGAGAGAGAAGGATCCAGGAGCCACTGCTCTAGGACCCCACCCCTCCCGTTGGTGTCAGCACTGCCCCAAAGTGGACTGTGTCCGTTGAGGTCTCCCATAATGAGGAAGGGGGACGGCAGCTGCGAGACGAGATCATCAAGGTCTTCCTGGAAGACGATGCTCCCAGGTGGAAGATATACAGAGCAGACAGTCAGCGAGAACCCCACAAAGAGACGGATGGCTACCGCCTCCAAGTTGGTGGTGAGGGGTACGACCTGGAATGGAGAATGGTTGCTCACGAGGATGGCGACACCCCCGCCAGCTGGACCATCTCCATCCCGGTCCCGGCGAACCAGTGAAAAGTGCCGGATCGTGGGATCTGTGACTGGCTGCAAGTATGTCTCCTGCAGGCACACACAGATGGGCTGGTGTGCCTGAAGGAGGGCCTTGATGTCGTCAAGATTCCTCTGGAATCCACGACAATTCCATTGTAAGAGTGTGGCCATCTCAGGACTTAGAAGAGTGGGCGGACGACAAATTTCTATTCAGTTTAACTGCCGCGGAGAACGGTTTACTGAATAGGGGGCGGTCGGTGTCCATGTCCTCGGAATCGTCCGAGGGGCATGGATCGGTGACCGCCCTTTGAGGAGGAGTGATGAGTTTCTTTTTAGGCCCCAGTGGGGGCCCCTTCGGTTTGGAAGGTCTTGCTGTCTGAGGACGGGAAGGAGGAGGCCTTCCGGTGGAGGTGGAAGGCTGAGCTGCAGGAATGGAAACCGGGGTTGATGTCGAAGTCGACACCACCCTCGGTCTCGCCTGCGTGAGGAGGTACTTCGCAGCTGGCGAGAAAGACTCAGTAGGTGGTACACTGATGTCAGTCTGCACCGCAACCGAAGTCATTGGAACGATGGGCTTTCCAATGACTGCACTGGCATAGGAAACCTTGCCAGGTGGGGCGGGCGGTGCAGCAAGCTTTCTCGCCTTAGCATACGAGATGTTATTGACGACTTTGAGGCGTTGTACCTCCTTTTCCTCTTTCCACTTTGGACAGTCGCGGGAGTACGCCGGATGTTCGCCACTGCAGTTCACACAGCATGCCTTTTCAGCTGTGCAGTCAGGATCGAGATGATCCTTACTGCCACAGCGAGCACAGGTGGGCTTGCCCCTGCATGCTGTGCGGGCATGACCGTATATCTGACACTGAAAACAGCGCAGAGGGTTTGGGATATACGGCCGAACCTCACAATGTAAATAACCTGCCTTGATGGAAGAAGGCAGGCGTGGCGTATTGAATGTCACAATCAACACCCGGGTGGGTGTTAATTTTCTATCACGGCGTGTCGAAACCCGGTGGACCGCTGTTACTCCTTGAGGTGTGAGCTCCGAGAGGATTTCCTCCTCAGTGACTTTGAGGAGGCCCCACTCGGTGATCACACCCCGAGAGGAATTCAAAGTTGTATGGGGAGTGACTTCGACAGCCACCCCACCAATTTCTTTGACTTTCAGGAGTAGTTCGGAGTGTTTCGAACAAGCGGTCTCAACCTGTAAGTCGCCAGATCGTAAGCACTTAACGGATTTCGGCTCTCCCGCAAGACCTTTCAAACCTTTATTCACAAAAAATGGGGACATGTCCCCAAGTACCTGATCACCCGTGGAGTGGATGATCAGGAACTTTGGGAACGAAGACACAGACACAGAAGAAGACGGCAGTGATAACGTAGACGAAGAAGAAGACGGGGGTTCATGTCGAGCCCTCTTGTTGGCGACGATCGCATTATTTTCTTCACTCTCTCTCATGGTTTGTTTTGTGTGGTTCAGTGCCCGCTGTCCCCACCCTCCACGGAGACCAACAAGGGGACGCCCAGTCGGGCGCTAGGGCTACGCAGGCACTATACCCACACAGACAGTGAGCCAAGCCCTCACAAATAAATAGAAGGAAAATAATAAGAGAAATGTGCAGAACAAAAACGTTCTACACAAATGAAACAAAGCGTAAAATAACAAAATTGTGAATGGCCAAACTGGCCTCACAAAGAAAGGATAACTACAAAAGGAAAATAATCTGTGAGGAAACTTGTAAACCTGTACCCGGACCGTGAGCAAGGTTACTCACCGCTCTGCACGGTTGACCCTAGCAGGACCTGCCCACCAGCCGATTGCTCCTGGGGGGGCCACCCCAGGAGCTCCCGTTTACCGGAAGCAGAGGCCAAAGCAGTGTATAGCAGAGGCCCCGGAATCCGCTGCCCAGCCCCGCGACCGACAGACTCCCCAATGGCAAGACGGCCAATGGGGACCACGCCAGTCATGAGCTGAGGAGAGAAGACGGGGACCCCCGAGCAACTACCAGGATCCTCCTTTCCCGGGACACGGGTCTCCGCGCACGGCAAACACGCGGGCGAGCGTTTAGGACCCTGCGAAGGTAGCCGAGCCAGCGGAACCTTCACAGGGTGGTCCCCCTCACCACGTACAGGCGCTCACACCGAGGGGGCAATAACGGGAAAGATCATTACTGTTAGTGTAAAGCACTTAATCATTACACTCTATGACGAAATATTTATGTCTCTATCTTAAATAGATCGTTTGCAACATTCGTTGAAATATTTGGTATCTCTAGCTTTTTTCAGCCGCTAGAAGTCGCCTTTCGAATTTTTATTCACCTCTTTAGCACTTTCTAACAGTGGAAATTCCAACTGATGGGGATTCGAAAAATGTAAATATTAATATTTTGTTAGCACCTAAAAAATGAAAAAAAAGAGAGATTGTTTCGTTCATCTCTTAAATTAAGAAAAGTTTCATTTTCGCACCCCCCCCCCTTTTAGCTAAGAGGGTAAGGCTTTGTTGCCTTGTAAACCTTCTGACCATAACACTCCACTACCAAAATTTCACATTTCTAGTGTAAATAGTTTGTTTGCAATATTCGTTGAAATTTAGCATTTTTCATCGTTTTCCACCACTAGAAGGCGCTATTAAAGATATTGAAATATTTTAAAATTGCGAATCGCAATATTTCTTCGACGCCTATCCAACCTAAAAAATTTTTCATTTATCCCCAAAATTAAAAAAGTTGATTGTCTATAGACAGACAGACAGGTGGAAAGACAGATGGACAGACAACAGTTAACGGAGAGACGGACAGACAGACGAACAAATATTGTCATAAGCAGACGATAAAGTGAAAACATTAGCTCGTTTTTCAAATGAACTTTAAAAGAAATTTTTTGTTGGTTTTCAGTTAGCTCGTTTCACTTTTGCAGCCGATTGCATTCTTCTGACGGAGTTTCTTAGAAAAAATATCATTAATTTATTTCTGAGTGGAACTTTTACACCCAAACGCAGCTCAGTGAGGCATTGATATGGTATGGAAGCTTTTATAGGCAAAGGAAGCGGCAGATGGGTATAAAATTGTAACAATTGAGAAGTTTTATCTAGGTATACTCATAGGCTTTCGACTCGTGGTACGGCAAAATATGGCGCCCATAAACCACGTGACTTAATCTACCAATGGTAGCCAATCATCGAGATGGCTAGCCGGACCTCTAATACTTGACGAACATTAAAGCCCTCTAACAGGGGAAATTCGAACTAATGGTTAATTCGAAAAATTAATTGAGTAATGTTTTATTAGTATATTATAAAATTTACCACTAAATTAAGCATCTAAACAACACAAACCCCACTTTTATTACTGCCTGTAGAACATGAACAATTTTTTATTTATCTCTTAAAATAAATAAGAACTATGCCACCCATCCTGGTGTTCAGGGGGCACAGCATTGAGGCCCTCTCCTCACCATAACACTTTATCACCAGAATTTCAAATTTATACTATAAATACATCGCTTGCAATATCGTTAAAAAATTATTGACTTTTCCAAATTTTCCGTCGTTAGAGGGTGCTCTAATAGCTGTTTTAAAGTCACACGTTTTTAAATTAAGTCGTTGCAGAGTTCTGTATCTCAGTTGCTCACGGAACTGCACCTGAAGTGGCCACTGAGGGTATATTTATAACAATGAATATTTCTCTGATATCTAGACAGACTTCAAACAGCTAAAGAAAACTGAAATTGTAATTTTACATTTCTGTCAACAGAAATCTATCTTAGTGTACTCTTCTTATAAAGTTTGTTTGTCATATTCTCCCCGCTGTGACGTCAAAACTCCTAGCCAATGAGCGTCAAAAACTCTCTCTTGCCAAGTGGCACACACTTCCTTTATTCCCCCTGTATAATTATGCCCCCTAACGGTGTCCAAAATCTTAAACAAATATTACAAATGATATATTTATGCTAGACTTTTGAACTGTTGGGGGTGGAATGTGAAGGTCATGAAATTTTCACTGAGAAAAATGAGTGACCCCTTACACCCCGGATGGGTGGGAAGTGCAAATCTTTTTTAGTTGGATTGATGCTAATGAAATATTGTAATTCGCATTTTCTAAATCCTAAATTAGTTTTAATTTTCCTCGTTATAAGGTCACAAAATATGGAAACTGAAAAACTTTTAACAAATGTTGCAAGTGATCTGTTTATGGTAGAAATATGAAATTTCAGTGGTGGCAATGTCAGTGCCAGCAACAATCCGCCTCCTTGTCTCAGAGGGGTGTGAGAAAAACCACCTTTTAAATTTGAGAAATAAAAGACAAATACCTTTATTATTATATAAGTACTAATAAAATATTCCTGTTTACATTTTCCCCTTCATCCAGTAGTTCTAACTAAAACTTTTGAAGAGTGCAAAAGTAAGCAAAGGAAAAAACTTCATTCTCTTTGAAAACAGTTATCATATGCGCCATGGCGATATCCATTTTTCTACTCTTATTACATCTATATTTATACTCTTATTCCATCTATTAGTGCAATAATATTTATGAATATCTTTATGATTATTTTTATTAGGGAAATGAAAAATCATTGACCAATTGGTTCGGTTGATTGATGGTCACTTGTCATATCCCTCTAATTTATTTAATTTTATTTATTGCAGCATTTTATTGCATTTTTGTTGTTGTAAATATTTTTATATATTAAGTGTGTTCTTGGAAGTGCTATTGTGGGGATGTGACTCATAGCTGTTGTTTTCCGGTTTGAGCTGGCTCCCTCTACATGTCGACGTCCGGAAAGCCCTTTTATGGCCTTTTACAACTAGTCTCGGGCGTGAGTGTGAGTGCGGGAGACTAGCCGGACAATATGGAAAAAGCAGTCTTGAGTGTGATGATTGTATATAAGTGTGAATAAACTGTGTTGTCCCTATACAAATCTCGTGCGTAAATTGTTGGGCATATTTCTGTACATCACTTGGCGCAGCAAAATCAGAGTCATGCGTCGGTACGGATGTCACAACCCATGAATCTGTTATTTCACCGAAACTAGGGTGAAGGCAATCAAGGAACTAATTCATCGTCCTCTACTGGCATGTGGTTAATCGTGGACATACCACTGGCTGCCACGACATTTGGCACAGTCCACGACAAGATTATTGTTCGTATGCCGAGAGAGGATTCCACTGTTCTGAAAGAAAAAGAGGAAGAAAATTTCCGCTGAAAGAAGAAAAAGTGCAAGAAATTTAGAAGAATTTGTGATTCTGTGTCAGTGATTCCGTGAAAGTGAGGAAACTGCAAGCACTTCAGTGGGCTAAGCCCCATCCAGTGCAGTGTTCTACAGAGGGAGATTTCCCCGAGTGCTATGTCACGAGATCTTCGCTGAGGTTCCATGTGCCAAGGTCCAGCACTGTGGAAGTGGTGCCTAGTTTTGGAAGGAGACTCCAGGTGCAGCAGACAAGTGCGCAGAGCCAATCTTCGCAGGAAGCAGAGATTCGTGGTTTTTCTGATTTTTCTATTTTTATACTAATTTAAGTTGCCAATGATGCTGAGGAATCGAAATAAACTAAGGGTGGAACTGAGCAGGATGGGAGCATTGATTTAACTAGACACATTGATGCTGGGGAAAGTGGGGAAGTTAGCGAAACTGAAAGGATGGATAGCGATTTTGGGGTAGAACAGGGTGCTAGCGGATGTGGTTCGAATTCGGTCGAAACGATTGATTCAGATCCGAAATCAGTCTTGGAGAGAGAGATGGAATATCAAAGAAAGAAAGAAGAAATAGATAGTGAAGAAAGGAGGGAAGAAAGAAGATTGGAAATGGAATATAGAAGAGAGAAAGAAGAAAGAGATATGGAATATGAGAGAAGGAAAGAAAAAAGAGATAGGGAAGAAAGAAGGGAGGAAAGAAGATTGGAAATGGAATATAGAAGAGAGAAAGAAGAAAGAGATAGGTAATATGAGAGAAGGAAAGAAGAAAGAGATAAGGAAGAAAGAAGGGAGGAAAGAAGATTGGAAATGGAATATAGAAGAGAGAAAGAAGAAAGAGATAGGGAATATGAGAGAAGGAAAGAAGAAAGAGATGGGGAAGAAAGAAGGGAGGAAAGAAGATTTGAAATGGAATATAGAAGAGAGAAAGAAGAAAGAGATAGGGAATATGAGAGAAGGAAAGAAGAAAGAGATAAGGAAGAAAGAAGGGAGGAAAGAAGATTGGAAATGGAATATAGAAGAGGGAAAGAAGAAAGAGATAGGGAATACGAGAGAAGGAAAGAAGAAAGAGATAGGGAAGAAAGAAGGGAGGAAAGAAGATTGGAAATGGAATATAGAAGAGGGAAAGAAGAAAGAGATAAGGAATATGAGAGAAGGAAAGAAGAAAGAGATAAGGAATATGAGAGAAGGAAAGAAGAAAGAGATAAGGAATATGAGAGAAGGGAAGAAGAAAGAGATAGGGAGGAAAGAAGGGAGGAACGAAGATTGGAAATGGAATATAGAAGGGGGAAAGAAGAAAGAGATAGGTAATATGAGAGAAGGAAAGAAGAAAGAGATAAAGAAGAAAGAAGGGAGGAAAGAAGATTAGATAGGGAAATTGAACTTAGACGATTAGATATAGAGCAGGCAAATAACAGCAGTCGTGGAAGTCAAAGTTCAGTGGATGGGGGAGATCTAAAATTAAAAAGGCTTCAGAGAATTCTAAACCCTAATAACTATCCCTTACCGAAAAAAGCGGAGGAATTACCAGCTTATTTCGAGACAATAGCGAAGGTGTTTAAACAGTGCGAAATAACGAATGACTTGCAAGGCATGCTAGTGCATCCTTTTCTAGCGGAGAGAGTGCGAAACATTTTTACTCCGCTGAGTGACGAGGAAATTCAAAGCTACGAAAAAATTAAATCTGCTCTGTTAAAAGACAGACAAATGACTCCCTTGGAATATAAAAGGAAGTTCGATGCGATGTTCAAGTTCTCTACGGAAACCTGTACTTAATTTTCATCTCGAATGAAGAGTCACTTGAACTATTATCTGAAGAGTCAGGAAGTGAATGATTTTCAACAATTAAAAGAATTGATATTGGCCGACAAAATTAAATATCTATTGCCACAATTTACCACCATTGAAATCATATCATGTTGCAGGAGAATGGGTCGCGGAAAAATTGCCACGAAATTGCCGATGTTGCAGAGAACTTTCTGCAAGCACAAAGAACCTGCAAGATTTATTCGTAAGAAATATTATATTTAAATATTAGTTTATTATTATTTTATATTCCTGCAAGATATATTATATTTAAATTGCAAAATAGAGAGAACAGATTTAGCCAGTCAGCTACGAAATTAAATTTTAGTCAAAGGACTCACTTGTGGGGAGATCGTCTGCTCAGACAGTGAAGGTCACCTCTGTGCGGGGCACTGAAAGAAGTGAACTAAAGTTAATTACTTCTGAGTGGCAGAGACGTCTGGGCTCTACAGCAAATTAACTGCACAGTCTCCCGGTGAGGACATTGTTCACCAGCCAAGCCAGGTGTCATGGATATTAGAGGGACAAAAGGCATGAGTTTTATAAGTATGGTGAAAACTGATAAAACTCTTTGAGGAAGGAAATGTCGTGTCCCTCTAATTTATTTATTTTTATTTTTTGTAGCATTTTATTGCCTTTTTGTTGTTGTAAATATTTTTATGTATTAAGTGTGTCCTTGGAAGTGCTATTGTGGGGATGTGACTCATAGATATTGTTTTCAGGTCTAAGCTGGCTGCCTGTACATGTCGATGTCCGGAAAGCCCTTTATGGTCTTTTACAACTAGCCTGGGGCGCGAGTGTGAGCACAGGAGACGAACTGGCCAATAAGGAAAGAACAGTCTTGAGTGTAGCTGTCAAACAGGAAGGACCTTTGAACTCACGTCAAGGGACGCCACTCTTACTCAAGCAAAACCCTTAAGGAGAGGGTTCGATTCTACGTGAGAAGCAAGATTCTTGGTGAATCAAATACATTTCTGTGGAACTGAAGTGAATTCTGTGTGAACCCCATTGTAGGCAAAGGTTAAGTATCCTTTCGCCGAGTTTCAGGTCTGTAAAGCGAGAATCTGCAGAGTGCGGTTCTCCACCTCATTGCATAATTGTTTGCAGCAGCAAAGCAGCAAAGGCCGACGGAGTTGAGAGCATCCCAGCACATACCTAATTGTATATAGTGCGAATAAACTGCGTCATCTCTATACAACTCTCGTGCGTAAATTGTTGGGCATATTTCTGTACATCACTTGATGCAGCAAATCTGTGACATAAGTCGGTACGGGTGTAACAATCCGTGAACCTGTTATTTCACCGAAACAAGGGTGAAGGCGATCAAGGGACTAATTCATGGTCCTCGGTACCACGACATTTGGCGCAGGATACCATCATATCACTGTCTTATGATCTAAGTGAATTGTCGCAGCATCAACTGCGCAGTCTCCCCGGACACGATTCGTCACTGATGCTGCTCTTAATGAACGTTGAATTAGTGTTATATTTCAAAAATCCGAATGATGTTTGAGGAAATCGACTTTTACCATGAAGGAGCAGAAGAGAGCACAGCTGGAGAGCATATGCCAGATGTCGTGATCGTCGTAGAAATTCCAGATGACGCAAGCTTTGTTTTCGTTCCTGGAAAGAGCAGGGGTCATCTGTTGGAAAGAGAAAAAAATATATTTTAATGAATGAAGAAACTTTATTATTACAAACATCCCAATTCACTTCTATTTGCATTTCATTTTCATGTCGCCACAAGCACTGCTCTTTCAAATTTCATGTTTTGATTTAAATGGAAAATTTGTTGGTTTAGAGCTCGTGTTATTTCTCTCTTTAGGCAGTTTTGTTTCTTTGGTAATTTCCACTTTTTGATAAGTGAAGATTGTAACTCTGGTTATTTTTTGGGAGCCGTATCTAATGTGCCGGTATATACCTGATCGGGATAAGCGACGGTTGAAGGGAGGGGACATGGGGGTGAAACGCTAATTCTAACTATAATGTAGAAATAGTAGAATACTGAAAATTTGCACCTCCACGCAATTTGAGTCGCAAAATCTCGTAAAAATTCGAAATTTCTGATACGGCGTATCCTTCAAGGTCAAATAGGGATTTCATCAATGTGACCAGACGTTCCCGTTTTCCGGGGACAGTCCATGAATGAAATGCTCGATCCCCAATGAATAAAAGTCTCAGGAATTGCCCCCGGCGAATAAATGACCCCGGAAGTGTTCCCGGAATTTGTCTTTTGGCATTTTTTAAATATTAAACTAACTGTACAGCGTACGCAGATCTCTTACTAATAGAATAGCAGTTGCAGCATTGTTATAAAAAAATCGGCAGCTAATGCAGGTGCTGAAAAATTGAGGCTACAATTGTAAAAAAATACAAGTGGTAATTTATATATGTCATATAGGCTATAATTTTGAAAGTAATATTCCTTAACTGGAAATAGTGATTAGGGAGCTAGCCACTGTTCCAGCAAGGCAAACTTTGTGTGCTGTGTGAGCTCCAACTGAGACAGTGGCCAGCAATGACTTCGCTGTTAGTACGGCATGTCCTTGTATGAGAAGGCTGTAAAAGCTAGGAGTGGCTTCTAGGATTCTTCTCTGTCCTATATGTTGCAAATAAAAAATGAAAGTTATCAATTGCGAGTTATCAATTCAACTCTAGTTGGATAACTCGCAATTCAACTCTAGTTGGATAACTCGCAATTCAACTCTAGTTAGATAACTAGCAATGATCACTCTAGTTTGATAACTCGCAAATAATTAATCTAGGGATATTTCAGGCTGTAACTCTCTGAAACGTTACAAATTGAAGATCGCAACTGTCCTTCAAAGGCAAATGGAGATCACATTTTGACGAAAAATTGATCTACGCCACAGAATAACCAGCTAACGCAGACAGACGATTCAATACCATCACTTGCAGCGCCACTTTTAGCAGCCGACCATAATTTTCATATTACTACTAACTTTCAAAGTACGTGAATATCTTGCTCTGCAATTCTGTATCTGACTATATTTTGCTCTTTTTATTGCCTTTTAGAAAAAAAACATAAGATAGAAAAATGCGCATATTAAGATTATACAGAATATTGTAGAATAATCTAAAATTAACTACCGGCTTTTTGCTTAAAAAGCAGCTACGTGTACATTTTAAAACTGTAGTTTATATATTAACGTTTGGAACAAAATGAGTTACGTCACTACTCGGCGGGCTTTCTAGCATTGATTTTGTGCTACAATAGACTTCTACGGAAGTGTTCTCTTTGTGCTACAATAGACTTCTACGGAAGTGTTCTCTTTGTGCTACAATAGACTTCTACGGAAGTGTTCTCTTTGTGCTAGCTGCTTTATCTCTCCATTTATGCACGCTTGAGAAGTGAAATATCGCTCTCTTGGAGTATTTCGAAATATCGGATGCGATGGATCCCTGGAGGTCAGAGGTCAAATTTCGATCTACGTGTGCTGCAGAGGTGGATATTGGTGCCTGTGGGTAATTCGAGTCTAGATCTCAGATAAATGAAGAAAATTCAGGTCCCTCCTGGCGTTCAAGGTGAAACAGGAGTCGTGTTCCGAGAACTCGGAGAGGCATCAAAGGCGGTGACTTATTTCTCTTATTTATATATTTTCCAGACTTTTCCCTCCTTTGAGGACTCTACTTCAAGATAGCCTCTCTCACCAAAGTTTCGTTTTCTTAGCGAAGTACCCCTCAAGCAGCTGCTTTGCCACAGAAGGCTAACAGGAGACTATCAGTTGAACACGCCATAGAAGGTCTTTGAAGATGGCGAGACCTCAGCAGAAAAACAACACAGACATCCATGCCTTTACCTGGGACTTGGAACCTAAGACCAGTAGCCAATCACGCTAACCACTCGGCCACGAGGTGCGTACTTCAAATTATTAAAAACTAATCGAAAGGTTGAAATTAAGTATAATAGTACTATTTTATTTTTTTTTACTTATCTTTTCTACAATTGAAAATTACTACAAAAACACATTAGCCCATAACTGGGCTGGTAGTTATCGTATCTGAGTACTGAAACAGTATGAATGTCGATGTATGTGTTTTTATGTTGTGTGAGAAACTACGACAAGACCAATTGATCACAAAATAAAGTTAAAACAAAACAATATAGACGTAAAGGTTCACTATAATGCTGTAGGTAAAAGTACGTATATACGGCAGCAGTTGATGTTGTTACAGTGTCCAAAGGATTTTTTGCAGAGGATTTTTTGGACACTAAGTAAGAATATCTACTGCTGCCGTATATACGTACTTTTACCTACAGCATTATAGTGAACCTTTACGGACTATTAAACCGAATAGAGCTTCTTGGTTATCTCCATCCTCTGTGTAGGGGAGCATTTTCTTCCCTTTTTTAAAAAATGTCATATTTGAAAATTATTCTTAATCGATCTCGAATTCACCTCTTGTTCCTATAAATAAACATGTAAATACGTGAATTGGTTGAGAGATTAAATACGTTAATTGGTTGAGAAGAAAATATTGTTATGAATTTGAAATTCATAACAATATTTTCTCTCTTCAACTGCCGAAAAACGCCATTTGCCTAGCACGAGCTTTGCCTTTGGATTGTACGAATCAAAAATGTCTTGATATAAAGTCTTGAAAAATAATTGAACCGAACTAAAGGAAACACTCAAGTGGAATCACTTACCTCCCATTCAGTATTCTTCGTCAAGAAGTAAATCACTGCAAAGATCCAACACAAAATGGAGAGCAACATGAACAACCATGAAATCCATAAAATGTGTTCTTTGTAATAGATCTGCCAAAATGAAAGATAGATTTCTACATTTCCTTATTCAAAACAAAATTCTCTCTGCTGAGAAAATTAAATATTATACTATGTTTCATGCAAAAATTTTACTTTATGTGAAACATTCGTAGTTTTAAATTCAGCACTAAAATTATAAGAAATTAGCAAAAAAACGTTTCTCCTGGCTTTTCTACCTCTACATGACACCTCTGTGGAGCAATCCTTGTAAGATCAGCGGTTCTCAGCAACGTCGATGCGACGTTGTCTAACGGAAAAAACCCGAAATAAAGTTTAAAAATTAAAGTTCAGTTAAATTATGCCAGAATTTTATAAAGATATTTTAACTTAAAGTGTAACTTTGATTTTTTTTTTCGAGATACTTTTCATCATCATCATCATCATCATCCTCAAGCAGCCATGGGCTACGGAGGTCCAACCAGACCGTGCAATTTAGTTCTCCAAGAAAGTCTATCCTGAGCTACATCTACTGCATCTGGCCACTGCACACCAATTCTAACAAGGTCCTCTTTGACATTGTCTGCCCACCGCATCCTAGGTCTCCCCCTCTTTCTGAAGCCTTTAGGCACACTGTTCATAACCCTATTCGCCAATCTATAATTATTCATACGGGCAACATGGCCAAACCAACGGAGTCTCTCTCTGCACAATATGCTGCTTAAAGGAGGTTGCAAACTCCTTTGCCTAATCTCATCATTAGTTACAAAGTTGAATCACCTAATGCCCAAGATACTGCGTAAGCATCTGGAATCAAAAGCATCTAGTTTCCTGTTATCTTGTTTACAAAGTGTCCAAGTTTCACTACCATAACTAACCCTAGAAAGAACCAAACTATTATACAGTCTAATTTTAGTCTTTAGGTGTATACGCCTATTTCTCCACACTCTCCATAGGTTCTTAAAAGTCCCGGCAGCAATCCCTATTCGTCTGTTAATCTCATGCCGCACATCACCATTATCTGTTACATAGCTCCCAAGATAATTAAACTGTGACACCTGCTCAAGACTGCAACCATTCAGATTAACTGAATCACAACCTGCCTGACCAATTTTCATCACTTTAGTTTTCTCTCTGTTTATAACCAAACCTACTCTACTACCAGTCTCATCAACAGCTCGAATGAGAGTTCATCTCATCAACATCACTTGCCAAAAGGGCTAAATCATCAGCATAATCTAAATCAGAAATTTTCGTATCTCCAGCCCATTTAAGGCCAAAATCTTTCCCTTGAAGTGAATTTCGCATAACATAATCAATAACCAAGCTAAAGAGAAAAGGAGACAAAATGCACCCTTGTCGAACACCAGAAGTAATGCTAAACCAATTGCTACAAGCCTTACCAACTCTCACACACGACTCAGTGTTATTATAGAGAGCTTTCATAATCTTAACTAACTTGTCTGGTATACCATATGATCTCACAATCAACCACAAATTATGACGATCAACAGAGTCGAAAGCCTTTTTGAAATCAACAAAGCTGGCAACCAAAGGTTTCTGAAACTCTAAACATTTCTCAAGAATCTGCCTAAGTGAAAATATCTGATCCACACATCCCCTACCACTTCTGAATCCACATTGCTCATCACGCAATTGACTGTCAACCAGATTCTTAATTCTATTAAGCACAATCATGGAAAGAACTTTACCTGGAACAGAGAGTAGGCTGATACCCCTATGGTTATCACAAGAACTGCGATCACCTTTTTTGAAAATAGGGATAACAATAGCTCTGGTAAAATCCTTAGGAACCATGCCTTTATCATAAAAGATATTCAGAATTTCAGTCATCCAAGTGGTAACCGAAACATTCCCAGCTGTAAGCATTTCCGTATTAATTTCATCTACCCCTGGGGATTTATGAAGTTTAAGTTTAGAAACAGCCACAATAACTTCAGATTGTGTTATAGGGCCAACATTAAAGCCACCAATGCATCTATCATCATTGCAAACAATGGGAGTAGAACTAACTACATTGTTTAGAACATCACTGAAATGCTCAGCCCACCTAGCCATGACAGAATCCTCCCCTTCTATAACCTTACCTTGTTTATCCTTCAATCCTTGTATGCCTGTCCGTTTTCTACCACACAAAACATTAACTATCTGGTACAGCTCTCTGCTGTTGTGCTGTCTAACTGCTTCCTCGGCTTTGTCAGCCAAACCATCAATCCAAAGATTCTTATCAGCAGCTAACTGATCCTTTGCAAGTTTATTAAGGTCTCTGTAATGCTTTCTATTAGGACTAGTAGGGTATTGATTAAGGGCATTCCTGCAGTTCTTTCTTTCCGAAATAAGCTCAAGTGCCTTATCCCTCAGATAATTTTGCCTCTTCTGCTCCTTTTTTCCTAAAAGAGTACTGTTAGTGTCCAAAAAAGCCTGTTTAAAATGATCCCATTCTTCCTCAACTTCAGTAGTAAGCAAACCATGACTGTCATAATGACTAAGTAACCTATCATGGTAAGCTTTGGCTATAACTGGTCGTTCAGAGCTTCAGTATTAAAAGTAAATTTTTAACCCTAGCACAACACTTTTTAAGTTTAATTTGCAACGCACTTTTAACAAGGTAATGGTCAGATCCAATTTCAGCTCCCCTATATGCCCTGGTATTCCTAACAGAACTAGCCCATTTGCTGTTAATTAATATATAATCAATCATATTCCTATGCAGCCCATCAGGTGAAACCCATGTGTACTTATGTATGTCGCGGTGTTTGCAATAATTGTTAGTTATTCTGAATCCATTGAGTTTACTTACCTGTAGGAGACATTGCACATTTTTACCTAAATAATATTGAATGAATTGATTGCTGATTTTTATCTGGGTATGGGTTGGAACAAAGAAACCAACAGGGGCGGTCATATGTCTCAAGTCTTTGGGGGATCATTTAGGGACGTATGAAAGACTTTGTAGTCGAGAAATGACACTCACTTTAATTCTAGATTGCTTACTAATCAAGATCCTTTCAGCAGCTGGTCATTTGGCCTCTGCAGTACTGATGGCATCATTTTCATCAGTTGGCTGGAAAAGGAAATAGTGACGAAACCTTGGGCAGCTAATCTTTTCGGGAATGCAAAAATCGCTGGCTGATAAAAAAACAACGCTGCAAATTTCTTCTGCGTCTTGCAGAGTCTTGCAGGGGGCCATGACCCCTGTTTTCCTCTTCCTTATTCCCGCCACTTAAAACAAGTGAGCGTTTATGCAGGGACTCGATCTGCTAGGGTGAGTCAGGAGAGCCATTTCCCTGCAAAACTTCGCATAACAACAAGAAGGGCTGATCCCGGCAGGGCGCAAAACAGCATATTTGTTTAATAAAGTCGCACTCTCCGAGTTGAAAGAAAGATCCTCATTAAAATGGGTATATCTGATTGGATCAAGTGAACCTCAAAATGTATCACTTGATCGCACTGGTGGTAGTTTCGAACAAGAGAAAGAAATTAAAAAAGTGATAGTTGTACCTGGATTCTTCTAGGATCTTGTCCTGTAACAATTTAACCCTTTGCTTTGTTTAGGTATTGGAAACACCAGAACGCTTAAATATAGCCTTGTAAGTTAATGTCGCGCCCACATTTGTTTTATCATGTGGACACGACTTTTGGCGTGGAGGGGTCATGGATGCCCTTATCCTCGTTCCGATAGTAACTTTCCTTTTTTCCTCCATTTTTGTGTCCAGTTCAACGAAGAGGAACTCGGCCGCAGGCCCAGAATATTCCAGATTGAGCCGGAAACCCCAGATGGCAGAGGAACTACGTGACATGCCTCGTAAACAACGTTGGCCGGAGGGGAGCTGAGATTCGCACCTCGGCTACTCTGGCCAATCGCGTACAGCCACGCATGAGCGTAGGTGACCTCTGCCAGGGGAACCGGGCAGAGTGCCTCGAAAAAGAAGCGGAATAAATTCAGTTTTTTCTTCGTCGCTCCGAAAGGAAGGAAGTCTGGAGCTACTGCCGCTAAAAAGATAGAAACGAGGAGAATTGTCGTTAGCACCCTGTGAGACACAGCACGCGGAAAGTCAACCTGCAATGTCGTCCCCTGGGATCAGCCTGCAATGAACGAGGAGGTGGGTCGAATTCAATTATTCTGGTTTAAATGTTTCGCACTCAATTACATTCCTTCCGTCGTCACGCGGCCTATATGGAACTAATACATGGTGTCATCGGCTCATCTTCTGAAACTGAATTGTTGTCCCGAGTGGGACCTTCATAACTGTTAAGGACTATTAAAGTCACGAGCAGGTAGCTCGTTCATCATAAACTTTTTAATGAACTGATCTCCGCCGCGCATAAAGTTTCCCTTGATTGAAAAGGTTCGCGCCAGAGGCGCTGTTGAATTTGTCCCAAAAGTGGGAACTACATATGTGTAAAATGTTTGAAAGTAATTTTTGTTAATAAATGTTGCATTTTATTGTTAACTGCAGAATTAGCTCAGTTGTCATTTTGCTAAATGTCTGTTCATTTAAATATTGGGTCAGGAAAACTGCCTAGATTTGGCAGCAAGTAAACGCATCAAGGCCTAAGTGTTTGTATCGCCCTAAATATACACAGCGGTGGTCATAACAGTATGATTGGCAATCTCACTGTACTGCCTTGTGTTTAGTGACTTGCCGGGCTGCATTTGCAAATGTATAATTTTTTGTTGCTTCTGAAGAGGCGTGATAAATGTAGATATATGCATATATAATATAAATACGAGTCCAGTGTTATAAGAAGACGAGTAGTGCCATCCTGACAAAATTAATAGCGAACCTACCCAGAGGATAAAACTCACACACACAGCTAGAAAGGAAGAACGGAAGACTCCTAGAGTTTATTTTAAGATTAGTGAAAAAACTGGAAAAATCCAATCCTCAAAAAACTAGTGTAAAAACTGAATATATATATATAATTTAGTTAACAGAAATTTGGTTATAACAATAATATTAACCTATTAAATCGAAATACACTAAATGAATAACAAATTGCCTCTAATGATTATGGAACACTCGTTTTAAAAGAGAAGAAATTTGTAATTTTTTTCATTTAACAACTTCTAATCAGGGAAATTCTAAGCAATGTACGATTCGGAAAATGCGAATTCCAATATTTCTTTGTACTTATCCAATATCTAAAAGAATTTTTCCATTTATCTCCTAAAAACAATAAATTTGCGTTTTTCTACCCACTGGGTAAGTGGGAAAAATTATTGTTATCCATATTAACTTCTTCACCATCATCACACTGTACACACAAATTTCAGAATTTTTTCACGAACAGATATTTTAGAAGTCTTTCAAAGATTTGACATTTTCCAACTTTAGCGCCTCGAACGGTGGAAATTAATTCCATTTGGGGGAGATGCGGAAGATGGGACTCCGAAAGTTCCATTAGTACCTTTATAACCAAAACTAACTCTTCATTCATCTAATAAAACAAAAAAGCAAAACATTTACAGGCAGACAAACGGCAAGGCGAAAACTAAGTAAGTTTTTTTTCTCGTTTTTGCTCTCTCTTTTTCCTTTTTTTTTTTTGAAAGCCAGCTCGAAAAACTCTGAGTTGCACCCAATATAGTATAGAACTTATTCATTAACGTAAATATGCATGAATTTAAAGCTTTCAAACAGCAATCTTTTTGTTTTATTTAGACAGCGTCTCGGAGATAGAAGTTTCTGTGATCCCCGTTTTGAATCCACTGGCTTCAAGATGTCTCATTGAATTCAGTCTTATTTCTTCGATTAATAGAAAGAATTCAAAGTAAGAGAAGTGATTGATCAGTTGGCTGAGGTTTTATGACGCAAGGACAACTACGGCAATGATGCGCCAAACAAGGCAACAAAAATGAGGACAGTTGATCAAAAATGGCAAATGACAATCGGGCTTTTCAAACTCGACCAGATTAACTCCAGATTTTGAATATTTCGGTTGTTAGTGTCAGATTATCTCAGAATCTGCATATTGTCAGAATTTTATATATGATTTATTTAAAAGATAATTCTTCTAATTCCATTCTTAGAGATTTTTGCAGCGGGAAATTATTTAGTAACAGTTTAGAGATCATTTTAAAAAAAAAATCTTTTTGTCAAACAGATTTGTTTTTGACAAACTCAATTAGCAAGAAAGACATCAATTAATAAGAATTTGATAAGAGTGTGACTGATCCTCACCTTCATGATAATGTAATAGGAAAGGTACAGAAGGAGATTCACAATGAATATGGCCAGCAGGAAAGTGGCAAAGTCTGAAGGTTCTGAAGCTAATCCATACAGGTCCCTGAAAAAATAAAATTGATCAAGTTATAGGCTTAAATGCAGGCTGAAAAACAATTCGCACAAAAAAATATTTTGAAATGAAATTAGTGCCGCATTGTATAAAAAAAATCATCACCTGTCGCCCACCGGATAGACAAGAGAGAGAGGATTTCCTCTTCCACGATATGCTCTGCTCATCATATATGTGAAGAGAATGTAAATGATTGGGTTCTAAAGAGAATCAAGATGACTGGGTTGCTAAAGAAACTAGACGTCTGTGCTATAAAGAAAATCTGAATGACTCTGTTTCAAATATAATTTAGATGACTCGGCTACTAAGAAATGTTATGCCTGCGTTTCAGAGGAAATCTTTATGTTCGCGCTGGAAAGAAAATCTAGACGATTAGGTTGCTAAAAATACAACTTATGTCTGTATTCGAAAAATCGAGATGACTAGATTGTAGAGAAAATCTAGACGATTAGCGTATTAAGAAATCCTAATGAGATTCGTTTAATATTCTGTTTTTGTGCCTTTAACTTTCAAGTAAAAGAGCGTGAATATCCAGTCCTAAGAAATATTTGGTTTCCCTCAATTAAAAATATAAATAATCGCTCGAAACCGAGATGTCTCTGAAACAATCAAACCTATTGCATATAAGAAAGAGGGAACACTTTTATTCAAACATTTTTGTGCTTATTAATTTGGATCATTAAAGCTATCTTCCTATGATTAGTATTTTTTCTTTTCTATTCAGTTAATATATACAGTTCTTATGTAACCAGATATTTTAAAGTTTGTTAAGCGACCCTTAAAAAAACCAATGGCATGAAAACATTATCAACGTGAAATATAGGTAAAGTCTCTAGCAGCGGGAGAGGGGCAACCGTATGCTAAGTGTTTAGCAGTGGGGGAGGGAAAAAACGTCATACTAAGCGTCTAGCAGTAGGAGAGGGGATACGAAATGCTAAGTGTGTAGCAGTGGGGGAGGGGATACGAAATGCTAAGTGTGTAGCAGTGGGGGAGGGGATACGAAATGCTAAGTGTGTAGCAGTGGGGGAGGAGCGACCAAATGCTAAGTATCCAGCAGTGGGAGAGGGGGCGACGAAATGCTAGAATGATTCTAGACGATTAGGTCTGTATATGTTTTCAAGTGACTAGCAGTGGGGAGATGGAGACGTAATGTTAAGCGTCTAGCAGTAGGAGAGGGGATGAAATACTAAGCGTCTAGCAGCGGAGGAGGTGCGACGAAATGCTAGGCGTCTAGCAGTGGGGGAAGGGATGAAATACTAAGCGTCAATAAGCGGGGGAGGGGCGACAAAATGCTAAGCGTCAATAAGCGGGGGAGGGGCGACAAAATGCTAAGCGTCTAGCAGTGGTAGATGGGCAGCGGGAGAGTGAATTGAAAAAATATTTAAATGTCTAGGTATCGAGATGGTCTTGTTGCAATAATTACCCCTCACCTAAATATCACGCTGATGAAGTTTTCATGCAATCGTTTTTTTTAAGGGTCGCCTAACAAACTTAAAAAATATATGTTTACGTAAGAACTAAATATCTTAACTGAACAGAAAAGAAAAAGGTACTCATAACACTGGGCAACAAATTTTCATAAACGCCATGCCTCTGAGATAAAAGTAGACATTTCTTGAAGATTTCAAGGTGCTGAACACGAATATGACAATGAAAATGCAAACTTTGATACAATTTCTGAGAAATCCTCAATAGTTTCTTATATAATAGAGTAATACGTACATATGACATGTATCAGTAAAACTCCGCTTCTACTTCCGACATCGCTTAGCCCGTCGCTTTTACAGCTGCTCAGGATCATCTCTGGCGAGCGTCCAACAGCAGTCAGCTAACATTGAAGTGGGCCAGTTTCCCTGGTATCGCTTCTCCATCGTTGCAATGCCCTGGTGAAAACGTTCACCGTGCTCATCACTAACCATGCCGCAGTTGTCGGGGAAGAAATCTAAGTGGGAATGGAGAAAGTGGATCTTTAAGGACATACATTTGCAGCCAAGTTTGTGATAGAGCGACAACATGTCCTTAACCAGTGTCTTATAGTTGTCTGCCCTGACATTCCCGAGAAATTTAGTTGACACCAGACGAAACACGTCCCAAACCCTTTTTCGTCACCCTGAAGCAGGTTGTCGCAAGTTGTGGTGTCTGAACAATCTGGTGTCTGAACAACTTGCGGACCTGAGGACCCACAAAAATTCTCTCTTTAATTTTCGCTTCGCTGAGTGGAGGGAATTTGTCAGCCAAATACATTTGAAAGCTGATGCAGTCCGGTCCATGGCTTTTATGAAGTTTTTCATCACACCGAGTTTGATGTGTAGGAACGGTAGCAGGATTTTGTGCGTTTCTGCCAGTACTGGGTGTTCCAGATTCTTCTCTCCGACCTTCAGAGATTTCCTCTGAGGCCAGTTTCTCTTCACGTAGTGCAAAGCCTTTGCTCGGCTGTCCCATCCGCATAAGAAACAGCAGTACTTCGTATATCCCAGTTGCAGACCCATCAACAGAGCCACTACCTTCAAGTCACAACAGAGATGCCAGTCATACTTGCTGTATTGAAGACAGTTCAACAGATGTTTTAGGTTGTCGTAGGTTTCTTTCATGTAAGCAGCGTGTCCGACTGGAATGGATGGAAGTCGATTTCCATTATGCAGCAACACCACCTTGAGAGTCAATTTCGAGGAGTCTATGAATAGTCGCCATTCTTGAGGGTCATATTTGATTCCGAGAGCATTCATCAGGCCATCTACATCAGAGCAGAACACAAGGCCATCTTCCTTTCTGAAGTAAAGCGCAAACTGCTCATGACGAGTTCAAAACGAAGTCACTCGGGCATTTTCCTTGAGAAGATTCCGTTGTTTAAGTCTTGATCCAAGTAACTCTGCCTGCCCGCGAACAAGATCATTCATTTCTTCTTCGGTGAGAATGTGTGGCGCAGATGACGCATCGTGGCAGGTGTATGGATCATCATTAGACACCGAAGGCTGCGGAGAACCCGACGCCAGTTTGCCTCCCTCCTCATCGTCTGAATTGATGGAAAATTCTTTTTTGAGGATCGGGAACAGGAAGGCCTTCGCCATGTGGAACTTGTCGGAGAGCAGATTGTATATTCGGGTACGCTATTGTCCACTTCTTTTTCCTTGTGATGCCTCCATAAACAGGACAAACCACACAGAAGTAACAGTCATTTACGTGATTACTTGGCTCTCTCCAAACCATAGGAACAGCAAATGGTATCGCCACTTTTTTGCCTTTCAGCCACTTTGGAAGATTTCTTACACACGTACTGCAGCATATGTGTGGGGCCCAGGCCTAATCCCCCAATCTTGGATCCAAAATGAAACTCATACGCCTTTCACTATTGGAGTGATGGCCTTTTTCTGGCTTGCAAATGCAACAAAATGTATCTGCACTATTAACACAGTTACAAGGCATCACTACTGCTGGATTAAAACTGCAAGGATCACTTGTGTTGTACTTATGACTCAGGGGTAAATGGGAATCGCTCAAAAGACTTGCTCACCCTACGAAACGTCGCTTACAACTAACGATTGCATCATCTTTTGTCCGCGATCGTAAAGCCGTGATGACATGACTCAACTACATTGCATAAGACAATGATGTAATACCTCTGGGGGTTGTGTGTATGGCGGACTGATGCAATACAACGCAATATGTTGCAATCTGCAGTTTAAAATACAGCGTTGCGAAATGGTTACCTATACAGGGTGATTCTGAAAAAGTGGGCAAAACTTTACGGGGTCACTCGGGCAATCCCCTGGTGCATACGAGCAATATTCGCTAGAACGCAGCTATACGAGCAATAATCGTCATAGAATGTATGGGCGGAACGCAAACGGTGAGAAGTTAAAAGGTAGTTTTCCACTGTCACATTTAAAGAATGAACACAAGAAGGAGAGGAGATACTTCAGAAAACATTTTATTCACAGGAATGTAATTGAGGTACATGCTCAAAGAAATTGCTCAAAAGAGCTGCCGCCAGCTGTAATGCAGGCTTCACACCTGCGGGATAGGGACCGACGCACATTTGCGAAGACACCAGGCATTTCCCGAATATCGCCGGCGACAACGGCGATCCTGGCGACTAGATCCATATCGGTTTCAATGGGGCACTCGTAGATTAGGCTTTTCATATGGCCCCACAGGAAAAAGACCAATTGATCTCTATGTTGCGATCTTGTGCAACCACGGCAATTCCCGGTTCCGCCTGACAGCACTACCTGGTTTAAGAAAAGCCATGACTATCTAGAGCCGGGGGCAAGGAATACGCCCTATAGGCGCACCTCAACCCCGGCCTCACATGGCAGCAGTCCTATAGAAGGAAAGCTAACCACCGGAAGAAACCTAACTTTAATCTATTCCCCGGTTTGCAAATGTGCAAGGATATAAAGATCCAAGCTCGATCGGCACCCGGGGTGGAGACTCTTAGTAGGACCCAGACTTTTTGGACGGCTCGTGCCTACTAGGCAGGAGGAACCTTTCGACCGAGCCGTCGAACTGACCACCCAAGGTCCCTGAAAGTGAGGTCTCCGACGCCGTCACCACCCGACCGGCAATCAAGCCGGCCAGCAGCGTCTTCAACCTCGGTTGGCCTTGGCCATGTCCAACCGGCTCCCAACCCGGTCGGCACAGCCTTCAGCCGGGTTGCTGGGCCCTAGGCCCCCCCACCACGACAAGGTGGTCCCCTATCGGGGGGGAGGAAAAAGACCAGTCATCCTCTCGGCAATCCCGGTAGAAATGCCGTTGGGTGCGAGGACCGACCCTTTTATACCATTTCCAACGCCACCTAGCGGCTCGCCGTTTGCGTTCCGCCCATACATTCTATGACGAATATTGCTCGTATAGCTGCATTCTACTACCCCGTAAAGTTTTGCCCACTTTTTCAGATTCACCCTGTATACTGAATGCGGACTGAGTCGTTTATATGTGACCATCGATGTCTCTCCTAAACAAGAGCCAATTGACAAATTTTATTGTCATTTTCGTGTTCAGCACCTCGAAATCAGTAAAGATTGGCTATTTTCATTTCAAAGCCTTTTTGTGTGTTGCCCAGTGTTATAGAAAGATTGTTTTAATATTCCAAATTAAATAGGATGTGGAATATTTTATTTACTTTTCATTTTTAATTATGATTTGAAATTGTTGTTAAAAGGGCTGATGATAAAAAGGTTGTTGTTAAAAGGCTAATGATAAGTAAGAAGAGGGGAGGCGTGAGGGTTTCTCCAAAATCACAACGGGGGGGGGGGGGGGGGGCGTGATGCCGAAAAATTTGGGAACCATGGTCCAGAGGGTCAGGTTGCTAAAAGCATCTGCATTCGTGGAAATATATCAGGGCGCTTTGACTCCTTTCATTAGTTAGGTTGTACCGAGAGAATCTTCTATTGAAATTGAAATTCCCATTGGTAGTAGAAAGATTGAGGAGGGGCATAGAAAAAGGATGGAAAGACTTTCCCTACTCTTAATTAAATGCTCTTTTATATTCTAGCACTTACTTAATTCTTAGGAAAGAGATGGAATGACTCAGGTGGTGATAGGTTCCTATTTTCCTTGGGTCCGGGCATGGCCGTAAAATTGCAATTCGCGACGGAGTTGAGCAGATTTATTTAGCATAGGGCAGGGGCTAATACATATTCACTTTTGAAGAATGTTGCTATGGAGTTATATTTAGCATTAAGTGAAGTTAGCGTGAAAAATTTGTTTTCACTGAAATATAATTAGGAGTAATTATATTTAAAAGCCTAATTATATATTAAAGGGATTTATATGAATAAACTATTACGAAAATCAAAAAAAATAAACAAAAGATTTTACTTACATTGCGATGTTGACTGTGACTGCAATCGTGAGCAGAACAAATCGTCCCTAGGGATTTTGAAAGAGTATATAGATCGAAACGAAATCAATTTGAAAAAAAAGAATATTTATTTTTAAAATGTTAGAGACAAGAAGCAAATCGTACTTCATTAATTTTGTAAATTTTTATACCAATACAATTAAAAATATCTCAATCAGTAAAATAATTCGTAGCTTTTCCTTAAAAACAAAAGTTCTCTCCACAGATGATATTTTAGACCCACTGAAGAGAGTCGCAATTTCGATTTAACGAAATAAGTTGTAGAATTGCTCACGAATATCGCTGCAACAAGAAATTAAGCAATGGTTTGATTTACCGCTGAGTGACACTTTTGTGCGCATGTCTGCAACTAATTCCACGCATTTCTGTAAAAAGAAAGGCCTCCAATCCCTACCTTCGAAAATTGGCCAAGCTTAAATGGCGAGCGTGGAGAGTGCTTCAAAATGATAATAATTCTGCTAAAAGAGCAAATTATAACGCAGCATCCAAGATATATTCCGATGCTTGAGAAGAATGTTCTTCTAAAGAAGCATCTTCAGCTTTGCAACGCCAAAAATTCAAATGCGTTTTACAAAGATGCGAGAAGAGAACTAAAAGGTCCGTGAGTTATTCCTCCTTTGAAACACCACGATGGTTCGACTGTCCCTTCAAATTATGAAAAGGCTTCACTGTTTGCGACCACTTTTGCTAGAGTCTATGTTACTGATGTGCCTACATTATTTACTTCCTGTGACCAATAATCAATCGACACTTTGTTATCGGGCGTCTTCGACCCTCAAAATGCCATTTCATTAATTCCTACGAAATCATCACCTCGACCAGACAAGATTCCACCAACTTTTTACAAGCAGCTAAACTCCGTTATTTACGAAAAATTATCTGTCCTGTTCAACTCCTGCCTGAAATCTGGTAGGGTTCCTCCTGACTGGATTCAAGGAATAGTCATTCCAATTTACAAGAGAAAAAGTGATCCCATTGATCCTACCAATTACCTTCCAGTCTCTCTGATGAACATTATTCCCAAAATAATGTAACGTTGCCATATTATTCAAGCTTCTTTACTTTCTTCAGATGCATAATATCATTCCATATGAACAGTTTGGTTTCATGTCGCTCCTCTACATTGCAATTACTTCACTGGGTTAACAATTGGGCTACATCAACTGACGCTGACAGTCCGTTATTTATATAGATTTCGAAAAAGCCTCCGATAAAGAGATCGTTCGTCTTTGACACACTTCTTCGACTGGGAATCCCCCAGATCGTCGTAAGATTAATCTTTCAGTTATTTTCCAACCGCTCTCAACAAATAAGAGTTGAAGATGTCCTTTCTCCAATCAAGGATATCAGCAGTGGTGTTCTTCAAGGATCTGTTCTTGGGCCTATACTTTTCGCATTGTTCACTTTTCGCATTGTTCTTCTGTTCCACAACCAGTTTCGCATGCTACGCATTTGCTGATAACATTAAATTTTATGCCAATTCTGCTTCTTTAGACATCTGTCGTTCCATCAAGCTTGCATGAGACAGCATCGAAGACTAGAGTTTATCATACCAGTTACCAATTTCTTCAGACTAAAAAACTATCATGCACTTGGGTCGTAGCAATCAGAAGCAAAATTATGTTATCAATGGCTCCCCAACCATCAGTGTTTCATTTCAATTGGATTTGGGTGTTACCATTATTATCAACCTCTCATTTTCTTTACACTGCCAAAACATCACCAAATAAGCCAACCACGTGGCATTCATGATTTTGCGTTGCTATAAGAAGTGCAACAGGTTCCCTCTTTTCAAGGCATTCACTACTTTTGCTTTGCCTATACTTGAATACGCATCTCCTGTCTGGTCTCCCCACATGATCTCTGACATCAGTCTAGTTGAACGTCCACTCAGATGGTTTAATAAAAGCCAACCACGTCTCCTTCATGATTTTGCGTTTCTATAAGAAGCGCAACGGGTGCCCTCTTTTCAAGGCATTCACTACTTTTGCTTTGCCTATACTTGAATACGCATCTCCTGTCTGGTCTCCCCACATGATCTCTGACATCAGTCTAGTTGAACGTCCACTCAGATGGTTTAATAAAAGCCAACCACGTCGCCTTCATGATTTTGCGTTGCTATAAGAAGAGCAACAGGTCCCCTCTTTTCAAGGCATTCACTACTTTTGCTTTGCCTATACTTGAATACGCATCTCCTGTCTGGTCTCCCCACATGATCTCTGACATCAGTCTAGTTGAACGTCCACTCAGATGGTTTAATAAAAGCCAACCACGTCTCCTTCATGATTTTGCGTTGCTATAAGAAGTGCAACAGGTTCCCTCTTTTCAAGGCATTCACTACTTTTGCTTTGCCTATACTTGAATACGCATCTCCTGTCTGGTCTCCCCACATGATCTCTGACATCAGTCTAGTTGAACGTCCACTCAGATGCTTTAATAAAAGCCAACCACGTTGTCTTCATGATTTTGCGTTGCTATAAGAAGTGCAACAGGTTCCCTCTTTTCAAGGCATTCACTACTTTTGCTTTGCCTATACTTGAATACGCATCTCCTGTCTGGTCTCCCCACATGATCTGTGACATCAGTCTAGTTGAACGTCCACTCAGATGGTTTAATAAAAGCCAACCACGTCGCCTTCATGATTTTGCGTTGCTATAAGAAGTGCAACAGGTTCCCTCTTTTCAAGGCATTCACTACTTTTGCTTTGCCTATACTTGAATACGCATCTCCTGTCTGATCTCCCCACATGATCTCTGACATCAGTCTAGTTGAACGTCCACTCAGATGGTTTAATAAAAGCCAACCACGTCTCCTTCATGATTTTGCGTTGCTATAAGAAGTGCAACAGGTCCCCTCTTTTCAAGGCATTCACTACTTTTGCTTTGCCTATACTTGAATGCGCATCTCCTGTCTGGTCTCCCCACATGATCTCTGACATCAGTCTAGTTGAACGTCCACTCAGATGGTTTAATAAAAGCCAACCACGTCTCCTTCATGATTTTGCGTTGCTATAACAAGTGCAACAGGTTCCCTCTTTTCAAGGCATTCACTACTTTTGCTTTGCCTATACTTGAATACGCATCTCCTGTCTGGTCTCCCCACATGATCTCTGACATCAGTCTAGTTGAACGTCCACTCAGATGGTTAATAAAAGCCAACCACGTCTCCTTCACGATTTTGCGTTGCTATAAGAAGTGCAACAGGTCCCCTCTTTTCAAGGCATTCACTACTTTTGCTTTGCCTATACTTGAATACGCATCTCCTGTCTGGTCTCCCCACATGATCTGTGACATCAGTCTAGTTGAACGTCCACTCAGATGGTTTAATAAAAGCCAACCACGTCGCCTTCATGATTTTGCGTTGCTATAAGAAGTGCAAGAAGTTCCCTCTTTTCAAGGCATTCACTACTTTTGCTTTGCCTATACTTGAATACGCATCTCCTGTCTGATCTCCCCACATGATCTTTGACATCAGTCTAGTTGAACGTCCACTCAGATGGTTTAATAAAAGCCAACCACGTCTCCTTCATGATTTTGCGTTGCTATAAGAAGTGCAACAGGTCCCCTCTTTTCAAGGCATTCACTACTTTTGCTTTGCCTATACTTGAATACGCATCTCCTGGCTGGTCTCCCCACATGATCTGTGACATCAGTCTAGTTGAACGTCCACTCAGATGGTTTAATAAAAGCCAACCACGTCGCCTTCATGATTTTGCGTTGCTATAAGAAGCGCAACAGGTCCCCTCTTTTCAACGCATTCACTACTTTTGCTTTGCCTATACTTGAATTCGCATCTCCTGTCTGGTCTCCCCACATGATCTCTGACATCAGTCTAGTTGAACGTCCACTCAGATGGTTTAATAAAAGCCAACCACGTTGTCTTCATGATTTTGCGTTGCTATAAGAAGTGCAACAGGTCCCCTCTTTTCAAGGCATTCACTACTTTTGCTTTGCCTATACTTGAATACGCATCTCCTGTCTGGTCTCCCCACATGATCTCTGACATCAGTCTAGTTGGACGTCCACTCAGATGGTTTAATAAAAGCCAACCACGTCTCCTTCATGATTTTGCGTTGCTAAAAGAAGTGCAACAGGTTCCCTCTTTTCAAGGCATTCACTACTTTTGCTTTGCCTATACTTGAATACGCATCTCCTGTCTGGTCTCCCCACATGATCTCTGATATCAGTCTAGTTGAACGTCCACTCAGATGGTTTAATAAAAGCCAACCACGTTGTCTTCATGATTTTGCGTTGCTATAAGAAGTGCAACAGGTCCCCTCTTTTCAAGGCATTCACTACTTTTGCTTTGCCTATACTTGAATACGCATCTCCTGTCTGGTCTCCCCACATGATCTCTGACATCAGTCTAGTTGAACGTCCACTCAGATGGTTTAATAAAAGCCAACCACGTCTCCTTCATGATTTTGCGTTGCTATAAGAAGTGCAACAGGTCTCCTCTTTTCAAGGCATTCACTACTTTTGCTTTGCCTATACTTGAATACGCATCTCCTGTCTGATCTCCCCACATGATCTCTGACATCAGTCTAGTTGAACGTCCACTCAGATGGTTTAATAAAAGCCAACCACGTCTCCTTCATGATTTTGCGTTGCTATAAGAAGTGCAACAGGTCCCCTCTTTTCAAGGCATTCACTACTTTTGCTTTGCCTATACTTGAATACGCATCTCCTGTCTGGTCTCCCCACATGATCTGTGACATCAGTCTAGTTGAACGTCCACTCAGATGGTTTAATAAAAGCCAACCACGTTGTCTTCATGATTTTGCGTTGCTATGAGAAGTGCAACAGGTTCCCTCTTTTCAAGGCATTCACTACTTTTGCTTTGCCTATACTTGAATACGCATCTCCTGTCTGGTCTCCCCACATGATCTCTGACATCAGTCTAGTTGAACGTCCACTCAGATGCTTTAATAAAAGCCAACCACGTTGTCTTCATGATTTTGCGTTGCTATAAGAAGTGCAACAGGTCCCCTCTTTTCAAGGCATTCACTACTTTTGCTTTGCCTATACTTGAATACGCATCTCCTGTCTGGTTTCCCCAGATGATCTCTGACATCAGTCTAGTTGAACGTCCACTCAGATGGTTTAATAAAAGCCAACCACGTTGTCTTCATGATTTTGCGTAGCTATGAGAAGTGCAACAGGTTCCCTCTTTTCAAGGCATTCATTACTTTTGCTTTGCCTATACTTGAATACGCATCTCCTGTCTGGTCTCCCCACATGATCTCTGACATCAGTCTAGTTGAACGTCCACTCAGATGGTTTAATAAAAGCCAACCACGTTGTCTTCATGATTTTGCGTTGCTATGAGAAGTGCAACAGGTTCCCTCTTTTCAAGGCATTCACTACTTTTGCTTTGCCTATACTTGAATACGCATCTCCTGTCTGGTCTCCCCACATGATCTCTGACATCAGTCTAGTTGAACGTCCACTCAGATGGTTTAATAAAAGCCAACCACGTTGTCTTCATGATTTTGCGTTGCTATGAGAAGTGCAACAGGTTCCCTCTTTTCAAGGCATTCACTACTTTTGCTTTGCCTATACTTGAATACGCATCTCCTGTCTGGTCTCCCCACATGATCTGTGACATCAGTCTAGTTGAACGTCCACTCAGATGGTTTAATAAAAGCCAACCACGTTGTCTTCATGATTTTGCGTTGCTATGAGAAGTGCAACAGGTTCCCTCTTTTCAAGGCATTCACTACTTTTGCTTTGCCTATACTTGAATACGCATCTCCTGTCTGGTCTCCCCACATGATCTCTGACATCAGTCTAGTTGAACGTCCACTCAGATGCTTTAATAAAAGCCAACCACGTTGTCTTCATGATTTTGCGTTGCTATAAGAAGTGCAACAGGTTCCCTCTTTTCAAGGCATTCACTACTTTTGCTTTGCCTATACTTGAATACGCATCTCCTGTCTGGTCTCCCCACATGATCTGTGACATCAGTCTAGTTGAACGTCCACTCAGATGGTTTAATAAAAGCCAACCACGTTGTCTTCATGATTTTGCGTTGCTATGAGAAGTGCAACAGGTTCCCTCTTTTCAAGGCATTCACTACATTGCTTTGCCTATACTTGAATACGCATCTCCTGTCTGGTCTCCCCACATGATCTCTGACATCAGTCTAGTTGAACGTCCACTCAGATGCTTTAATAAAAGCCAACCACGTTGTCTTCATGATTTTGCGTTGCTATAAGAAGTGCAACAGGTTCCCTCTTTTCAAGGCATTCACTACTTTTGCTTTGCCTATACTTGAATACGCATCTCCTGTCTGGTCTCCCCACATGATCTCTGACATCAGTCTAGTTGAACGTCCACTCAGATGGTTTAATAAAAGCCAACCACGTTGTCTTCATGATTTTGCGTTGCTATGAGAAGTGCAACAGGTTCCCTCTTTTCAAGGCATTCACTACTTTTGCTTTGCCTATACTTGAATACGCTTCTCCTGTCTGGTCTCCCCACATGATCTCTGACATCAGTCTAGTTGAACGTCCACTCAGATGGTTTAATAAAAGCCAACCACGTCTCCTTCATGATTTTGCGTTGCTATAAGAAGTGCAACAGGTTCCCTCTTTTCAAGGCATTCACTACTTTTGCTTTGCCTATACTTGAATACGCATCTCCTGTCTGGTCTCCCCACATGATCTCTGACATCAGTCTAGTTGAACGTCCACTCAGATGGTTTAATAAAAGCCAACCACGTTGTCTTCATGATTTTGCGTTGCTATGAGAAGTGCAACAGGTCCCCTCTTTTCAAGGCATTCACTACTTTTGCTTTGCCTATACTTGAATACGCAACTCCTGTCTGGTCTCCCCACATGATCTCTGACATCAGTCTAGTCGAACGTCCACTCAGCTGGTTTAACTTTCCAAACCGTTTCCGTAAAAGTGGCAGTAGCACTGGGCGAGACTGCTGCTAACTTCAAAATGGTGGCAACAATCTGGCCATCATATGCTCTCTTCTGCGACAACGAGGAAGAGGGATTCTGGGAGACTGTGTTGAGAATCTCAAAGCTAAGCTCCGGCACACCGTGGGATATGATGAAAGTTCCACAAGTTCCTAATATTTCCTGACCAAGAACTGTAATTAATGCATGATCGTGCTTTTTTATTTCCAAAGTTCGTAGGTAATGTCTCCTTCCGAGAGTTGATTAAACAGTTCCAAAGACTGAATGGACCTGACCAAATGACGGGAGAAAATGTTGCTTTTACTGAATTAATTGCTTGGTTCAGCTTCCTTAACAGCTACAGTGCTGCCACACTGTCTTTGAACTTGCTGACTAAACCAACCAGGTGATTGCTCCTGTCTCATCTGACCTTTACTCTGCGCTTTGACTTTCTGGATCTGGTGCTCCTTCAAAGATAAGCGTGATGGATTAACAGGTAATGAGGATATATCTCATCGGTGACGTCACTTGTTTGTCCCCGTTTGTCCCCATTTGTCCCGTCCTCTGCAGTTGTTGTCTGTTCATTCAGCTTCTCTTGAAAGTGAGGTCGGAGAGGGTTCAATGCAATGGATCAAACCACAGAAAGTTCCTCTTATCTGCTTACCATATGGCACTAGGGACATTCTGATTGTTGTGCGTTTTCTAAACCTCCATTGTGTCTTTGCTGTGTGCACTCGGTTTTACAATCCCTCGACTGTTGCCTCGTATTGATTGTTTTTGAAACTCTCTTGAGCGCTCACTTCATATTGAAAACATGCGCTGATCTTTCCAAACTCCTGATGCTTCAATTACAGTTGATTGAAATAGACACAACTATTCTATTGTCAACTGACGCAACAGCTGTGCCCTCCTGACTCTTGTCTTCACCTGCTGTATGATTCGACCACCTGTGAAAATAGCGAAGGGTAAACAAGGAAGCCAAAAATGGCCACTATCACGTTTTGAGAATCGTGTCCTGCAGTACCAAATTAAAAACCGATGATAAAGAGTGTGCAACACTTTCATTAGGGAGTCACTTCTTTACTTTATCTTACTACCTCTTTAAGTAGTGAGCTACTTCTCTACTTTAATTTACTACTACTCTAATTAGTTAGCTACTTGTCAGCTTTAACTTATTACTACTACATTAATTTGTGAGCTACTACCCTACTTTAATTTACTGCTACTTTCATTAGTGAACTACTTCATTACTTAAATATACTACTAGTTTATTTAGTGAGCTACTTCTCTACCTAAACTTACTATTGCTCTAATTAGTGAGCTAGTTTTCTTCATTAATTGGTGAGCTACTTCGCTCCTTTAACTTACTACTCAGCTTTAATTGGTAAGCTATGTAGAGCGTTCAAATATAAACGAGAAATTAGTTGCAGTTGGAGCAAAAATCAGTTTGTGTGAACAGGCATTCATTGGAAAGTAAAGCGACATGTTCAAACCTGCGAACAGCATTAGTCGTGTCCCTCTCCACATCACCAGTCAATTTTAATCAAGATGTCAGGCCAAGAAGTACCTAGCAGTATTGCCCGTGCATAATTATCAAATTTCCCACGAAGGAAGATGTCATTCCTTCAGAAATCTTTACCAGGCTTCGAGCCCAGTTTGGAGAAGATGGTTTTTCACAGGCAAAAGTACACATTTGGGTCAAATAATTTAGAGAAGGACGAGATCGTGTCGAAAATGATCTTGAAAACGCTCGAGGACCAAGAAATTCTGTCACTCCCGACAAAGTTCTCAGGATTGAGGAACTTATCCTAGACAATCGTCGATCACCTTTAGTGAACTCTGAAAGGAGACTGAATTTGTGTAGGGAGTGTCGAAGAAATTGTGCACAAAGAGCTGAAATTCAATAAAGTGAGCGCAAGTTGGATTGCACGACTTCTATCACTGGAGCACAAGGACAACGCTTATCCAGAGACTCTACGGAAACTGAAGTGGTGTGCAGTGCCTCAACCACAGTACAGTACCGACTTGGCTCCATCCAATTTCCATTTGGATTCCCCGACTTCTATCACCGGAGCACAAGGACAATGCTCATTGTTAGACACTCTATGGAAACTGAAGTGGTATGCACTGCCTCATCCACAGTACAGTACCGACTTGGCTCCATCCAATTTCCATTTGGATTCCCCGACTTCTATCACCGGAGCACAAGGACAATGCTCATTCATAGAGACTCTATGGAAACTGAAGTGGTATGCACTGCCTCATCCACAGTAGAGTCCCGACTTGGCTCCATCCAATTTCCATTTGGATTCCCCGACTTCTATCACCGGAGCACAAGGACAATGCTCATTCATAGAGACTCTATGGAAACTGAAGTGGTATTCACTGCCTCATCCACAGTACAGTACCGACTTGGCTCCATCCAATTTCCATTTGGATTCCCCGACTTCTATCACCGGAGCACAATGACAATGCTCATTCATAGAGACTCTATGGAAACTGAAGTGGTATTCACTGCCTCATCCACAGTACAGTACCTGTCCATCTCACAGTACAGTACCTGCCTCATCCACAGTACAGTACTTGGCTCCATCCAATTTCCATTTGGATTCCCCGACTTCTATCACCGGAGCACAAGGACAATGCTCATTCATAGAGACTCTATGGAAACTGAAGTGGTTGCACTGCCTCGTCCACAGTATAGCACCGACTTGGCTCCATCCAATTTCCATTTGGATTCCCCGATTTCTATCACCGGAGCACAAGAACAATGCTCATCCATGGAAACTCTATGGTAACTGACGTGGTATGCACTCCCTCATCCACAGTATAGCACCGACTTTGCTGCATCCAATTTACATTTGGATACCCCGACTTCTATCACCGAAGCACAAGGAAAATGCTCATCGATAGAGATTCTACGGTAACTGGAGTGGTTTCCACTGCCTCATCCACAGTATAGCACCGACTTCTCTCCATCCAATTTCCATTTGGATTCCCGACTTCTATCACCGGAGCACAAGGACAACGCTCATCGATAGACTCTACGGTAACTGACGTGGAATGCACTCCCTCATCAACAGTATAGTCCCGACGTGGCTCCATCCAATTTCCATTTGGATTCCCCGACTTCTATCACCGGAGCACAAGGACAATGCTCATTCATAGAGACTCTATGGAAACTGAAGTGGTATGCACTCCCTCATCCACAGTATAGCACCGACTTGGCTCCATCCGATTTCCATTTGGATTCCCCGACTTCTATCACCGGAGCACAAGGACAATGCTCATTCATAGAGACTCTATGGAAACTGAAGTGGTATGCACTGCCTCATCCACAGTACAGTACCGACTTGGCTCCATCCAATTTCCATTTGGATTCCCCGACTTCTATCACCGGAACACAAGGACAATGCTCATTCATAGAGACTCTATGGAAACTGAAGTGGTATGCACTACCTCGTCCATAGTATAGCACCGACTTGGCTCCATCCAATTTCCATTTGGATTCCCCGATTTCTATCACCGGAGCACAAAAACAATGCTCATCCATGGAGACTCTATGGTAACTGAAGTGGTATGCACTCCCTCATCCACAGTATAGCATCGACTTTGCTGCATCCAATTTCCATTTCGATTCCCCGACTTCTATCACCGGAGCACAAGGACAATGCTCATTCATAGAGACTCTATGGAAACTGAAGTGGTATGCACTGCCTTGTCCACAGTATAGCACCGACTTGGCTCCATCCAATTTCTATTTGGATTCCCCGACTTCTATCACCGGAGCACAAGGACAATGCTCATTCATAGAGACTCTATGGAAACTGAAGTGGTATGCACTGCCTCGTCCATAGTATAGCACTGACTTGGCTCCATCCAATTTCCATTTGGATTCCCCGATTTCTATCACCGGAGCACAAGGACAATGTTCATTCATAGAGACTCTATGGAAACTGAAGTGGTATGCACTGCCTCATCCACAGTAGAGTACCGATTTGGCTCCATCCAATTTCCATTTGGATTCCCCGATTTCTATCACCGGAGCACAAGGACAATGCTCATTCATAGAGACTCTATGGAAACTGAAGTGGTATGCACTGCCTCGTCCATAGTATAGCACTGACTTGGCTCCATCCAATTTCCATTTGGATTCCCCGATTTCTATCACCGGAGCACAAAAACAATGCTTATCCATGGAGACTCTATGGTAACTGAAGTGGTATGCACTCCCTCATCCACAGTATAGCACCGACTTTGCTGCATCCAATTTCCATTTCGATTCCCCGACTTCTATCAATGGAGCACAAGGACAATGCTCTTCGATAGAGACTCTACGGTAACTGGAGTGGTATGCACTGCCTCATCCACAGTATAGCACCGACTTGGCTCCATCCAATTTCCATTTGGATTCCCCGACTTCTATCACCGGAGCACAAAGACAGCGCTCATTGATAGAGACTCTATGGAAACTGAAGTGGTATTCACTGCCTCATCCACAGTACAGTACCGACTTGGCTCCATCCAATTTCCATTTGGATTCCCCGACTTCTATCACCGGAGCACAAGGACAACACTCATCCATGGAGTCTGAACGAAAACAGAAGTGGTGTGCACCGCCTCATCCACAATATGGTCCCAACTTGGCGACATCTGATTTCCATTTGTTTGGACGGCTCAAGCAATTTTTAGGAGAGCAAGAGATTCCGGGACAATGATGAGGTCATTGCAGCTATGCATAGTTGCCCCCCCCCCCAATAGGGGACCACCTTGTCTTGGTGGGGGGGCCTAGGATCCAGCAACCCGGTCAAAGGCTTTGCCGGCCGGATTGGGTCCCCGGCTGAGCATTGCCAAAGCCAACCGAGGTTGACGACGCTGCCGACCGGTTCCCTTTGCCGGTTGGTTGGTGACAGCGTCTGAGACCTCACCAATCAGGAGCTCTGCGTGAGCTGTTCGAGGACTCTTCCGAAAAGATTTGTGCCCCAGTAGGTCGAGTCCTCTTTAAAGTCCGGGTCCTACTAAGAGTCTCCACCCCGGACGCCGAGCGAACTTGGATCTATAATCGTTGTTCATGGCTAACCAGGGAATAGATTAAAGTAAGGTTTCTTCCGGTGGTCAGCTTTCTTTTTATAGGACTGCTGCCATGTGAGGCTGGGGTTGAGGTGCGCCTATAGGGCGTATTCCTTGTCCCCGGCTCTAGATAAGCACGGCTTTTCATAACCAGGTAGTGTCGTGAGACGGAACCGGGAATTGCCGTGGTTGCATAAGATCGCAACAAAAGAGATCAATTGTGCATAGTTGGACATCTCTGCATGCACTTTAAGATGCAAACAACAGGCATCAGATTGTGAAGGAGATCAAGTGCATCCTGGGCAATCAGAACATGCCCAGGGTTTCCTTCTCCTGGATCAAGGCGCACGTAGGTCATGAAGGTAATGTGAGGGCCGACCAACTGGCCCGCTCCGCAGGTACTAATACTCAACCTGTGATAGCGGTAAAGACTTCAAAAAGTACCCTGAAGTCTATAATTAGCCAATGTGTAATAAAGGAGTGGCAGAGGCTCTGGGAGACGACTGAGAATGGTCTTCAAACAAAGACATTCTTGAAAAGGGTCAGTCTATCCCTGATGTCCTCTGACCACTATTTGACGCAGGTCCTAACGGGACATGAAAGTTTCCCCAAATACCTGGAGCGGTTTAAGCTCTCTGCCCACAGTTACTGCGGCTGTGGGGCTCCAGAAGCAGATGTCGGGCACTACATCCTTAGGTGTCCGATTACAGAAGGGTTCGCTAACGAACTCAGGGACTCCCAGGCGATCAATGAGGTAGCAGGCGAGTTGGTCTCAGTGTCCATATAGAGTGCCCGTGTCAGGGCACACTTGAGGGACATAGGCTGGCTCGTCTGCCGGCTCCGGGACTCTCTTCTTTGAGGTCCGCAGCTGTTGTCTCTCTCTTACTTATTTTCCTACTTTCTTCCCGGACTGCACTCAGCACCCCCTTTAACACCATCCGTTACTCCAAGTCCCTACTGGTCTCCTCTGAGACAAACTTCATCTTCTACTTCCAGGCTTCTCTTTTGCTATGCACATGTAGTGTCGTGAGACGGAGCACGTGCTTTCCCCATGGGGAGTGGATCCTTCGGGACCCACTCCCCACCCCGTATTAAAGAGAGGTGTGCATAGTTGGATTGACAAGCGAACAAAAACCTATTTCGAAACTGGAATTAAAAAGCTTCCAGAACGTTGGAACAAGTGCATTGCAATTAACAGGGACTACGTTGAAAGGTATTATGCATGACTTACATATTTTGTTGTGAATAATATTTTAGAATCAAATTCTGGTTTATATTTGTACATCCCTCGTGTTTCTGTACTTGAATTTACTACTTCTTTAATTAGGGTTTCTCTTCGAAGCATTTTAATTAAGATATGAGAAGAGAGAGAGCCATTTCTGATACGTGCTGAGAATGTATCTGAAATGTTCCGAAACGAGAGGTTTCGTGAAATTATTATCGTTACCACTAAGTAATAAAATTACAATAATTAAATTTATAAGCTATAATATTAAATAATTCATTTTTTTAATCTTTCAACTTTTAATTATTTTTTCTCTTTATGTATTTTTAAATACATTAAAATTACTATAACTTGGTAATCCTAGTAACGTGGCAAATGCAAAATGATTCCAAATTATGTCTCAAAATTGTTAAGCAAGATCCGCGATTTATTCAGAAGAATGAAAAAATAGGTTTGTTTATTTGCCAAGAAAAATAAATCTTAAACTTTCTGTTTTGGCAATAATCACGCAAGTCATTTTTTAATCGTTATTTCATTTTTAGCGAAAGCTAAAGGCTGGTAGAAAGAAACATTCTGACAGGAAATACTTACGATGTGTTTTGGGAGGTAGCGACCATTTCGAAAGTCATTCTTCAATTTTCTGTAAAATCCTGAAATCCTTGTACAGATTCTTGTATCTAAATATAAAAAACAAACTGCTTTGGCATTATCTTAATTCGCATTACATTCCCATGACAAACCACAACTAAGCACTGTAAAATACCTGTAATTAAATCATTACTGCGGACCAGAGCCAAACCTAGGAGTTTGTAATTAAGTAGAAGTCAGGGCTCTGCTTAATTACTTTCTACTTAATTACTACTATTACCATAAACTAATTGCAATTAGAACCCTACTTCAGCTATTACACGTGACACGAAGGTTGCCAGATCACTAATTTCTAAAAAAATCGTTGCCAGATATTTTTTCTGAATTCTGTAATCAACCATAGTGTTCGAATATTTATTTGAACGACTGTCCCTCCTTAAGCGTATTTTGTTTTCCTAATGGCTCTTCATTTTGTCTGGGTTGGTCGCCCCTGTATTAAATGTTACCGAACGAATGATGCTCCCGGACCACACATTACCGAACAAAAGATATTTGGGTGCAGTACAACTAGCAGAAAATTAAATCAATACTCTAAGCACTTAAATTTAGACGAACAGTACAATTAACTTGCGTTTTGACCAATACCAACACCAAAATTAAGCTAATATTAATCGCCATTTGTTTAGCCCAAAATTACAACTCCCCCGATTAGTAATAGTACATCACATGCAAATAGACCAACTAGATATAATGAGAATAAAGTACATACCCAGTTTCCAACATCCCATATTGTAGATGTAGATGCTGAGCAGCATCGTGAAGATGATGTGCACCAGACTGAATATAATAAAAAAATAGACGCTTGTTTGGGCCTGTAAAAGAAAACAACAACGGTTAAGGATTCATCAAACCTAGAAATGCTAGAAACGAAATTAATGCCTCGTTCTCAACTCAATGGTTCTAAAAAAATAGAACGATATCTTACTGATGTTGAATGAAAATAATCCGACAGATGTATGCTCTAACAGTGGACATTTTAAATAATTGGACATTCTGTTGCTGTATATGAAAAATACCGAGAGAGTGTGAGAACATTTGTCCATCATTCTATGCTCTGTGTTATACAATAGAGGTATTTTTGTTATACAATAGAGGTATTTTCAGTTCCAAATGCATGGTGGGCAATTTCTCAATTAAACGTATACAAGGCAGAACGGCTAGAAGAAAGGAAAATAGCTATAAATTTCATAGAAATGTACAAAGGCTTCAATTTCTAAAGACATATTGAAAATGAACAAAACATTTATATCTGTTTGAAAATTTATAAAAAGCATTGAAGGTGGGAGTAGTTTGTTAGATATTTGTCAAGGTGTGCTAGTTACAAAAGAATGGGCACAAAAAGGGATATTATTGGCACAATTAGAGAGACCAGCGATGAAATATACGATCACAATATGACTGGAGTCAAGAAACTTGGATCTCATTTAAACAGATCTAAAACTGCTTGCAGGAATTCTTTCATTGTTTGGTGTCATTTTGATGAAATTTATTGAACTTGAATGAAACTTTAATTTCTGAACTGCGATTCTCTCATTAAGAAACTGGTTCATGTAACAAACAAATTCTACCAATCCCACCAGATTCGCTATAACCGAAATTTCTAATGCGGCATTGCCAAGGGTTTGCGTTTATTATACAGAAGCTTGGTTGAGAATGTCCGAGAAATATGTCGAATTTAAAAGATTTTTTTCCCTTTCTTTTTTTAGTATGAAATCAAGTCGTTTCAGAGCAGCATTTCTGCTAAAATTTTTACAAAGTTGAGAATTTGTCAAAGTTGTTACTTAAATGTTAATTAACCATCATCATCATCATCATCCTCAAGCAATCATTGGTTACGGAGGTCCAACCACACCGTGTAATTTAGTTCTCCAAGCAAGTCTATCCTGCGCTACATCTACTGCATTTGGCCACTGCACACCAATTCTAACAAGGTCCTGTTTAACATTGTCAGCCCACCGCATCCTAGGTCACCCCTTCTTTCTGAGGCCTTTAGGCACACTGTTCATAACCCTATTCGCTAATCTATAATTATTCATACGGGCAACATGGCCAAACCATCGGAGTCTCTCTCTGCACAATATGCTGCTTAAAAGAGGTTGTAAACTACTACTTTGCCTACCTCATCATTAGTTACAAAGTTGAACCACCTAATACCCAAGATACTGCGTAAGCATCTGGAATCAAAAGCATCTAGTTTCCTGTTATCTTGTTTACAAAGTGTCCAAGTTTCACTATCATAACTAACCCTGGAAAGAACCAAACTATTATACAGTCTAATTTTAGTCTTTAGGTGTATACGTCTATTTCTCCACACTCTCCATAGATTCTTAAAAGTCCTGGCAGCAATTTCTATTCGTCTGTTAATCTCATGCCGCACACCACCAGTATCTGTTACGTAGCTCCCAAGATAATTAAACTGTGACACCTGCTCAAGACTGCAACCATTCAGATTAACTGAATCACAGCCTGCCTGACCAATTTTCATCAGTTTAATTTTCTCTCTGTTTATAACCAAACCTACTCTACTACCAGTAACAGCCCTAATAAAAGAGTTCATCTCATCAACATCATTTGCCAAAAGGGCTAAATCATCAGCATAATCTAAATCAGAAATATTCATATCTCCAGTCCATTTAAGGCCAAAATCTTTCCCTTGAAGTGAATTTCGCATAACATAATCAATAACCAAGCTAAAGAGAAAAGTAGACAAAATGCACCCTTGTCGAACACCAGAAGCAATGCTAAACCAATTGCTACAAGCCTTACCAACTCTCACACACGACTCAGGGTTATTATAGAGAGCTTTCATTATGTTAACTAACTTGTCTGGTATACCATATGATTTCACAATCAACCACAAATTATGATGATCAACAGAGTCGAAAGCCTTTTTGAAATCAACAAAGCTAGCACCCAAAGGTTTCTGAAACTCTAAACATTTCTCAAGAATCTGCCTAAGTGAAAATATCTGATCCACACATCCCCTACCACTTCTGAATCCACATTGCTCATCACGCAATTACCTGTCAACCAGATTCTTAATTCTATTAAGCACAATCATGGAAAGAACTTTACCTGGAACAGAGAGTAGGCTGACACCCCTATAGTTATCACAAGGACTGCGATCACCTTTTTTGAAAATAGGGATAACAATAGCTCTGGTAAAATCCTTAGGAACCATGCCTTTATCATAAAAGATATTCAGAATTTCAGTCATCCAAGTGGTAACTGAAACATTCCCAGCTCTAAGCATTTCCGTAGTAATTTCATTTACCCCTGGGGATTTATGAAGTTTAAGTTTAGAAATAGCCAAAATAACTTCAGATTGTGTTATAGGGCCAACATTAAAGCCACCAATGTACCTATCATAATTACAAACAATGGGAGTAGAACTAACCACATTGTTTAGAACATCACTGAAATGCTCAGCCCACCTAGCCATGACAGAATCCTCCCCTTCTATAACCTTACCTTGTTAATCCTTCAATCCCTGTATACCTGTCCGTTTTCTACTACACAAAACATTAACAATCTGGTATAGCGCTCTGCTGTTGTGCTGTCTAACTGCTTCCTCGTCTTTGTCAGCCAAGCCATCAAGCCAAAGATTCTTATCAGCAGCTAACTGATCCTTTACACGTTTATTACGTTCTCTGTAATCCTTTCTATTAGGACTAGTAGGGTATTGATTAAGTACATTCCTGCAGTTCTTTCTTTATGAAATAACTTCAAGTGCCTTATCACTCAAATAATTCTGCCTCCTCTGATCCTTTTTTTCCTAGAAGAGTATTGTTAGTGTCCAAAAAAGCCTGTTTAAAATGATCCCATTCTTCCTGAACTTCATTAGTAAGCATACCATGACTGCCATAATGACTAAGTAACCTATCATGGTAAGCTTTGGCTATAACTGGGTCTTTCAGAGCTTCAGTATTAAAAGCAAATTTTTTAACCCTAGCACAACACTTTTTAAGTTTAAGTTGCAAGACACTTTTAACAAGGTAATGGTCAGATCCAATTTCAGCTCCCCTATATGCCCTGGTATTTCTAACAGAACTAGCCCATTTGCTGTTAATTAATATATAATCAATCATATTCCTATGCAGCCCATCAGGTGAAACCCATGTGTACTTATGTATGTCGCGGTGTTTGTAATAAGTGTTAGTTATTCTGAATCCATTGAGTTTACTTACCTGTAGGAGACGTTGCCCATTGCTATTGCAGCTACCAATACCAAAAGGGCCTATTACTCCTCCCCAAAGGTCAGAGTCAGTACCAACTTTGGTCTTGAAGTCACCAAGAACAAGGGTAATATCTCCTTTCTTGACAGAATTCAAAATATCCTGAAGTTGTCCATAAAACCTATCCTTCTCATCCTCTTCAGCATCCTCAGTGGGGGCATAACAGCAAATAACATTAAAGTCTTTAAAGCTTGTCTGAAATTTTGCTGTAAGAAACCTTTCATTAATGCACTCATATCCTAGAAGAGCATCACTAGCGTGTCTGCTGAGAAGCAGACCCACGCCATGGTGATGCTTATTGTCGTCTCTCCCTGAAAAGAGAAATTTAAGATTATTTTTAAGAATCTGACCTTTATCTGTCCATCTGGTCTCTTGCAAGCCGAAAATATCTAAATTATAATGGTGGAATTCTTGTGTGAGGACATCAAGAGAAAAAGCTCTGTGCAGAGTCCTCACATTCCAACTACCTATGGAGAGATAATGGTTAGTGGGATGTTTAAAGAAACTATGTTTATTGAGAGAGGGAATGCCGAAATATCAAACAGCCCCCTAATCACAGACATGGGACAAAGACCCTTTCCGCCACCACTAAAGGCTGAAGCCATCTACACTGGAAGACTTCCCCAATGTAGAATTTGACGATGCCAATAGAAGCAAAGAGTTCAGGTGCCTGCGATGACCTCTGCTCAGGATTATCCACCAGCTGATAAACATATCATGTGAATCTATTCACTTGGGGCTGTCAACCCACAATCAAATAGAAAACACAGCGGAAGATTTTCCCTCCACAGAAGCCCACCAGTGCAGCAAAATCAGGATCCATAATCAAGCTCAGAGCCATAATTCCGTTCAGGTTGGTATATATGGATAGCACCAGGACCCTGTGTGGTTGACCACTTGTCAGCAGGGTAGAAAAAAAAAAGAAAAGTAGCCATATTTGTCCAGATCAGTAGGCCACACTAATCTGGCAGCCCTCCCTTTCCGTTCGCTTCCACAAGAGAGTATCTTGTTTGAAAGGTACTAACGGTCTGCACCACGATAAGGCTGGGTCGGACATTAGGTGCTAGGCCTGGCCGGTTCTATGCATCATCACAGGGGATTGGTGCATAGCTCTCCTTCCAGTGACTACCTAGCTACCATTTACAGACCAAAACGACAGTTATTAACCACTCTCGCAAAATCTCGTATAAGGTGAAGTGACGTGTAGAAAGCAAGCCAATCAGAATCTTGGTTTCGTCGATTGTTGAAAGCGCGAGGAGGCCTCGAACTACCCAAGTGTCGTTTCTGAACATCCCAAATAGGATGCAAGGACCACCGAATATTTTTAAATTTCTTCCTTATTCTTTCACTTACAATTATCTGGGGTTGAATATCTTTGTTCTAGAAACAGAAATGTAATAAAGGCTAAATGCAAAAATTTATTTATTTTTTTTTTTACTTTTTTTGCAGAGATGGGAAAGATGAACTCTACAAACTAACTGAAAAGCACGAGCTGTATAAAATATCTACAAATTAGAAAATTATTGAAAGATCGTAAAGCCAGGTCCGGATCTCGAAAACAGTGAAGGAGGAGAGGAAAGGAAAAAGAGAGGTGGGTTTCTATTGCAGTGCAACATTTTCACTTTCGTTTTTAAAAGTTTGCAAAATATTTTCTTGAAAAAATATGCGACATATGCACAAGATTGATCATTTATTTTTGGCCTATATTACTTTCAATAGCATTGTCAAATGGAAGGCATAACCCCCCCCACCACCACCACCACCACCCGACCCCCTTGATCTGTCCCTGCTCGAAGCTATAGTTCATGCAGGCCTCTGTGAACTGTATCGGATAATTTAAAACAGGAATGGCAACACGTGGTCATAATTTTGGAGGATTTTGTATTTTTTTTTAGTGGTACGCAATATGGCTCTTTTAATAAAACGTTGGAGAGCCAATTAAGAGATGTGACACTTAAAATTGATGCCAACTTGGATTACCCGATCAGAGATATGGAATTGGGAAAGCGGCACTTTTTTGCACACCACGGGCTAATCGGCCAGGTCACAAGGACCCCGAAGGTTCAGAGAAGGTTGGGGGAGGGGATCCACTAGAACAGTTGTTGGAAGACAGATGGTATCCTCCCGTCAAGGTCATCCAGCGTGTTCTTTAACGTGCACAGGGTATGGCTCTCCCGTACACGGAGCCACCGCTTTACGCCTCAACCGAAGGACGACGGCCTTTCCAAGCCCATCGGTGTCTCCTACTGACCGTGGGTAGGGTGCGATTTTGAGGAGATAAATCTCCACTCTGGCCCAAGTGGGATTCGAACCTAGGAACTGTAGATTACTAATCTGGCCTGATACCGACTGAGCCCCTCCCCCTCAAGCCCCTTCCCTTCCAGTAATATCGAAAGCAAATCTTTCATTAGTTTGTTTGTTTTTAATACTATTCTTTGAAAATATGTTTTGCATTAAGCTTTTCTCACTTCAGATTACTCATTTACAATATATATATTTTTAATAAAGATACTTTCTTGATTTCTTAAAAAAATATATAGTTTTACTGCCAATTCATTAATAATTAGAAATGAATGATTTCAAATAGAGAATTTTTCATACGGTTCTTTAAGAATATTACTTTTTTCATTTCCTCTTCGACCAGCGCCGAACCAAACTGAGGCAACGTAAATTAATGGTTTCCTATTCGCTTTTCATTGCTTCTTCTTCTGATGTGATAAAATCAGATCTTCAATACACATGCTGTTAACTCATAAGAATGGATAATGCTATTAGGTATCAAACGATGGCCGTACATTTCTAAAGAATGTAAAAAATTTATTTCACATCTTTTGATCGCTCTGCGGTGTTCTCCGAGGTCAGCTACCAAGGTGAGTAAGTCTCTATAATGGGCGTTCACGAAGTTCTTGGCATGCATCTGAAAAACAAAAACCATCGCACTTGCTTCAACAAAACTTTTACTGTCCCAAAGTATTGCCCCCCAGCATCTATGCAAAGTTTCAGACATCTATTCCAATTCTGGAACTACGCAACTACGAATGAACGCATTTTGCAAAGTCTTCCACCCTTGAGAAAGGCTTCCCCGAAAGTTCCTTTTTAATTTTTGGAAACAACCAAAAATCGCATGGTGCAAGATCGGGTGAATATACACGATGGATTTTTCCTGATCCAGATAGGCCGTAACTTGCCTGTTTTTGTGAGCCCTGGCAATGCCATGAAGAAGGAGAACCCTTGACATGCCTGATGTTGGACGCTGCTCCTTCATCTCCTTAACCATTTTCGGCAAAACAATGTTGCTGTAGTATTGGCCATTTATAGTCATTTTTTCAGGTAAGGTGTCCAATGCTACTACTCCTTGGGAATTGAAAAAAAATTGTGAAAACCTTCTTTGATCGAAAGTCTTGGAGGATTTGCGGACACGGTTCATCTTCCGCAGCCGAAACATAATTATCGATCTTTCTGGGAGTTGTATAGTAATAGAACCACGTCTCATCACCTGTGACAATGTCTCTGTTAACCGTTTGGGACCACTAGGTTCAAACATTGCCAGCATCTCCTTGCACGAGCCGACTCTGGCCTTTTTTTGCTGTTCTGTCAGTTTGCGGAGGTACCCATTTGGGACAGATATTTCGGAACTTTAAATGCTAATGAAAAATTGTTTCTTCACTTCCAATCGATACACTGACAGTTAAACTTATTACCAGAATGGTGATGTGTGAATTTTCCTTAATGAGTTCACGAACAGCAGCGATAGTTTTCACGTTCATGGGCTCCTTCGGTCTTCGTGCACAGGGAGGTCTTCGAAGCCCTGCCGTCCTTCTATGCATTTGCGCATCCGTCCCGTAACAGTGCCATATGAACAGCCACGATCGCCAAATACTTGTGATTAATGGCATGAGTTTTTTTTTTTTGCGTTGTCTCCAAGCTGCATTCTTGTGAAAATGAAAAACCATTCCCCATCTTTAGTAGGCTCGGTAGCAACAAAGCGCAGATTTCGCAGACTTTGTCAAGAACTTTTTGAACGCCCGCTATAATGCCTTTAATCATAACGACGATCTAGTTTAGGTAAGAGCTTGGACTGGCCAGGTCAAAGGGCACTAGATTCGGGGCTTCAAGTTCCCAGGTTCGAGTCCTCATTTTGCCAACGTTGAGATTTTCTGTTTTGACCCTCATTCCGCAATTGACGAGAAAGAACACACTGAGGGTTGGTTGTTGGAAGCTTGTTTTACCTCTGAGCGCCACGTTTTTCGCACAATGAGCAAAACGGCCAGGTCACAAAGAATCCGAGGGCTCAGAAAAGGTTGGGAAAGTCTTTAATAAATGATAACCCAATGAACAGCTGTTAGGATACAAATGGTAGACTCTCATCAAGGCTATTCATCAAGGCGAACGTGTTCTTTAACGTGCTCAGGATTTGGATCTCTCGCACCCAGGACTACAGCTTAACATCCTATCCGACAGACGGTTGCCTTTCCAAGCCCGTCAGTGTTCCCTACTGAACGAGGGCCGGGCGGAGAATTTTGCGGAGATAAATCTGAATGTTTCACCCAGATGGAACTGGAACCTGGAACTGCAGATTACGAGCTTGGCGCGCTACCGACTGAGTCACCCTCAAGAGGCCAAGAGGCACCAAGAGATTCGGTTGGTTGGTTGTTTTACCTCTGAGTGGCACTTTTTTGCACACCATGGGCTAAATGGCCAGGTCACATGGACTCCGAAGGCTCAGAGAAGGTTGGGGGAGGTGACCCACTGGAACAGCTGTTGGGAGACGGATAGTAGCCTCCCGTCAAGGCCATCCAGCGTGTTCTTTAACGTGCACAGGGTATGACTCTCTCGCACACGGGGCCACGGCTTAACGTCCCATCCGACAGACGACGGTCTTTCCAAGCCTACTGGCCCCTACTGGCCGTGGGCAGGGCGGGGAGTTTTGCGGAGATAAATCTTAACGCTGACCCAAATGGGACTCGAACCTGGCAACTACAGATTACGAGCCTGGCGCGCTACCGACTGAGCCACCCCCGCCCCCGTAGAGAGATTCGGAAATGCTGCAGTCCGTCGGATGGAATGTTAAGCCATGAGTCCGCGTGCAGGAGAACCATATATCTTGCACATTAAAGAAGAAGTTCGATGGCCTTGACGGGAGATTTCCATTTGTCCCCTAACATCTTTCCTTCTGCTAACTTGATATGATCTCTTGAGTCCCTGTGACCTTCACATTTAGCCCATTGTGTGAGCAAAAATGTCCCTCAGGGGTAAAAAAAACTCGATCATTTAAAATACATCGTACATTTCATGAAGTACAAAACAGATTTCGTTTTCCTTTTCAACTTACTTCGCTGATGAGTCCAACGAAAACGATGACTGCGAGCGCTAGGCAGGCGATGTGAGGTCTGGCCGTGATGTCTCGATTTCGTAACTGGTAGAGTTGCAGCATGCACATCGCCGAGATCACGTACATAAATGCCGTATCTGAAAGGAAAACGCTCAAAAACCTAATTCTTATTTCAGCGAGTAAAAGTCACTTCTTTAATAAAACAAATGCTATTCACTCGAATTAAAGCAAACATTTACCTTGTACTAAATCGACCCGTCTAGGGGGGAGGGGTTATAATGCATCCTTGAGGGCTTGAATCACATATATGTTTTGCAAGGAAGTTCCAGAAAATAGGTGACTCAAGAACGACCTCCATTAGACTCAAAGATGTGAAACCTTTTCCTCTGGAATTTGAAGTGATCTCCAGTGCTGTGTGCTCTTATTTTTAGCTTCCGTTGTTCCTTTGTTATCGGAAATTTTTCAAGCGGTAACGGGATCAACTTTTCATGTTATAAGACTCCGTCATTGATAGGACTTACACGGCCTTACTCTTAGACACAGACGTACCTAAGGGAAAGGAAGGAGCAAAATTGCAGAAGAAAGAAAAGTTTACTCTGGAATTTTAATAAATATTATATATTTGTAATACCATACAAACAATATTGAGTGTAGAGGATAATTCTATTGCGCCAGGTGAACCCAAGACCTCCTGATAGTATGTCGGGTAGTCGACCGTTGATCTGAAAGCTGCCAAATCGAGATCTCTGTTGATGGCTTTCAGCTTTACATCATGTGAAGGTTCAGTCATCAGAAATTTCTTAACTGTAATTCAAGATTCTGGTCTCCGCATTACCTGCAATATTCTGCTTTACATCTCAAGTGTCGGTTGACATGGCTTTTGGTTTGAAGCTTAATCAAGCGTCAGGATGTTATATTTAATAGCGAGCAAACGCGAGTAAGTATCTGTAGACAATAAATAATCTTCACTGTAGAGGATAACTTTCCTTCAGCCGAGCAGGATCCGAACCCATGGCTTCCTATAACATGTCAAGTGCTCTGATTATGACCTCCTGGTAATATGGCAAGTGCCCTGACCTTGACATGTTATCAGTAGGTCGTGAATTTGTATCCCACCCGACTCAGAAAACGTTTCCCTCTCTACTCAAGATGATCACTGAAAGGACAATTTGTTATGCACACCCACCTAATAACCTATGGGTCCACTTTTCGACCTCACAACAGCAGCACCTCGTCGTGGCAGGGACTCTACCAGGCACTGAAAACGTTCAGGTGGTTTTGCAACCCAAGATTCCTGGACTGTAGTCCGTAAAGCACCAAAATTTGCTGGTGGTCAGAATTCGGTCTCGAATGCATCAATTCAGCAGAATTAAGGCTCTAATGCATCACTCCACTTTGTCTCATAGATGCTCAATAGGTTTCAAATCCTGAGATTAAGAGGGCCACTTGAGGGTTCTGAACCGACTGGAATGCTCCTACAACCAGTTCTTAAACAAACGGAATAATGAGATATGGCGTTGTCATGCTGAAAGAAGGCCTCCTGCTGTGGGAAATGGATAGCCATGAATGGGTGTAGGTGGTTGGCGAGTTCATCAACATAGCCTTGTGTGATGATGGTGGTCTCAACGGTACAAAGGGCCTCGAGTAAACATGCCCCAGATCATTGCACCATCTTCACCGCTATGAAACACCCGAACTTGAGAGTTGGGGTGCATGGCCTGGTGTGGTCTACACCACACACATAACCTCCCATCGCTATGTTGTAGTTGGAACACCGATCGTCAGACCAAGCTCCCGTTCCCAGTCTTCCATGATCCATTAGCAATGTTCCTTCACCTGCAGCCTCATAGGCCAGTGACATTCTCTTAATAAGAGCACTCGATGTGGGCCTCCGCTTCCGTAAACCAGTCATGCCATTGTACATCGAGTAGTCTTTGCACAAACCTTCGTAGTTGCCCCATCATTGAATGCTAGCATTACCATCTGCACTATGGCCCTTCACCCTGATGTTACAATACAGAAGAGATGGCACTCATTTCGAATATCAACGGCCCAGTCATTATCACGTTTTTCCTGGTGGCTGCAGGTTTTACCAGTTTCGATGTAGTCCTGGTACACACGTGCAACAACATACACAGAAATCCCAAACGTGCCGTCGATACGGAGCACCCCATCTTTCTCATACCTACCATCTCCCACATCGAACTCTCTCGGATCGCTGTGTTTACCCATCATAACACGCTATACAGCATATCCAAGCAAGTAGGTATCTGACCTATTCATAATCTCAAGGGATTCAGATAGCAGCATTATTGTGGCGAAGTAAAGCAAGTTTGTGGATGGATGCGGTGGAGTAATAAATTGTGCTCTCAGTGTACTTTGATCAATTAAAATAGATGTAACTTCAAAATCGTGCTTACAAAAGACAATTTTTAAATTATTATTTCGCTTCTTTCCTTTAATCAAGTTTGGGAATCCTAAAAATTACTTGGGATAGTTAATTCAGTGTTGGAATAAACTTAAGGAATCTGTAACATACGGAATATAAAGGTGGAGGATATTATCAATGTTAATTTTAAATATTTTTATCTACAACTAACAGAAGCAACATTTTTAAATTATTTTCGTTTTCGTTTTACTGTACACAAAAATATCTTTATAAATTTGAAAATATTGCACACAAAGTTCTCCGCATATGAAACTTGGTCGAACACCAAAGCATTATTGTGGTGACCCCGAAATTTTAATTCTGTGATTGATTAGAGTTCAAAATTATTTTAATTTAAGGTGATGGCAACGCCAGTGGATGCGAGGCACAACTGCTGCTTATCTTAGGGTCTGCCTCGTATGCGTTTTGAATTCATTTCTTATACCCCCAACCTCTAGGAAAAGAGTTGCACAAGACTTGCAAAGGAAACTGATTAAAAAAGTTAATAAGCCTGATCCCGGACTTACCTGATTAAAAAGAAGTTAATAAGCCTGATCCCGGACTTACCTGATGCTTCCATAACACAGTTGCAGAGATTGCCTTCCAACTTAAAGTGCCGTTAAGAGAGTGATGAAAACACTTACCTGATGCTTCCATAACACAGTTGCAGAGATTGCCTTCCAACTTAAAGTGCCGTTAAGAGAGTGATGAAAACACTTACCTGATGCTTCCATAACACAGTTGCAGAGATTGCCTTCCAACTTAAAGTGCCGTTAAGAGAGTGATGAAAACACTTACCTGATGCTTCCATAACACAGTTGCAGAGATTGCCTTCCAACTTAAAGTGCCGTTAAGAGAGTGATGAAAACACTTACCTGATGCTTCCATAACACAGTTGCAGAGATTGCCTTCCAACTTAAAGTGCCGTTAAGAGAGTGATGAAAACACTTACCTGATGCTTCCATAACACAGTTGCAGAGATTGCCTTCCAACTTAAAGTGCCGTTAAGAGAGTGATGAAAACACTTACCTGATGCTTCCATAACACAGTTGCAGAGATTGCCTTCCAACTTAAAGTGCCGTTAAGAGAGTGATGAAAACACTTACCTGATGCTTCCATAACACAGTTGCAGAGATTGCCTTCCAACTTAAAGTGCCGTTAAGAGAGTGATGAAAACACTTACCTGATGCTTCCATAACACAGTTGCAGATATTGCCTTCCAACTTAAAGTGCCGTTAAGAGAGTGATGAAAACACTTACCTGATGCTTCCATAACACAGTTGCAGAGATTGCCTTCCAACTTAAAGTGCCGTTAAGAGAGTGATGAAAACACTTACCTGATGCTTCCATAACACAGTTGCAGAGATTGCCTTCCAACTTAAAGTGCCGTTAAGAGAGTGATGAAAACACTTACCTGATGCTTCCATAACACAGTTGCAGAGATTGCCTTCCAACTTAAAGTGCCGTTAAGAGAGTGATGAAAACACTTACCTGATGCTTCCATAACACAGTTGCAGAGATTGCCTTCCAACTTAAAGTGCCGTTAAGAGAGTGATGAAAACACTTACCTGATGCTTCCATAACACAGTTGCAGAGATTGCCTTCCAACTTAAAGTGCCGTTAAGAGAGTGATGAAAACACTTACCTGATGCTTCCATAACACAGTTGCAGAGATTGCCTTCCAACTTAAAGTGCCGTTAAGAGAGTGATGAAAACACTTACCTGATGCTTCCATAACACAGTTGCAGAGATTGCCTTCCAACTTAAAGTGCCGTTAAGAGAGTGATGAAAACACTTACCTGATGCTTCCATAACACAGTTGCAGAGATTGCCTTCCAACTTAAAGTGCCGTTAAGAGAGTGATGAAAACACTTACCTGATGCTTCCATAACACAGTTGCAGAGATTGCCTTCCAACTTAAAGTGCCGTTAAGAGAGTGATGAAAACACTTACCTGATGCTTCCATAACACAGTTGCAGAGATTGCCTTCCAACTTAAAGTGCCGTTAAGAGAGTGATGAAAACACTTACCTGATGCTTCCATAACACAGTTGCAGAGATTGCCTTCCAACTTAAAGTGCCGTTAAGAGAGTGATGAAAACACTTACCTGATGCTTCCATAACACAGTTGCAGAGATTGCCTTCCAACTTAAAGTGCCGTTAAGAGAGTGATGAAAACACTTACCTGATGCTTCCATAACACAGTTGCAGAGATTGCCTTCCAACTTAAAGTGCCGTTAAGAGAGTGATGAAAACACTTACCTGATGCTTCCATAACACAGTTGCAGAGATTGCCTTCCAACTTAAAGTGCCGTTAAGAGAGTGATGAAAACACTTACCTGATGCTTCCATAACACAGTTGCAGAGATTGCCTTCCAACTTAAAGTGCCGTTAAGAGAGTGATGAAAACACTTACCTGATGCTTCCATAACACAGTTGCAGAGATTGCCTTCCAACTTAAAGTGCCGTTAAGAGAGTGATGAAAACACTTACCTGATGCTTCCATAACACAGTTGCAGAGATTGCCTTCCAACTTAAAGTGCCGTTAAGAGAGTGATGAAAACACTTACCGAATTGAAAGTTCGCTTTATTGGGGCAGACGTGATAACTGGCACTCAACACTCCTTCCATTATCAAAGCCCATCCCATTGCGTAGAATAAACCGAAATGATGTACAATGCCAGGAAGCTGAAAAAGAAAACGTTTCATTTAGTGGTGTGGAAATGAATGCTCTAATTGCACCATATTCCTGCATCCAATGGCACCGGGATTTTAAAATCTCAGGGGGGCTAGCATTGCAATAACAGGATACAGACATATTTATTTTGTCTGTTAGAGATATAATAGAAATTTTTCAGGGGGGTGCGAGCCTCTCAGCCCCACCCCCCGTACTCGGCGCAAATGATTGCATCCTAACAAGAAATGGACAGAGAAAGCAATTCATTCACTCTCTCAAAGACAAAAGAGTATCTCTGAAATTACAGCAGATGAAAATTCATTATGCAGTCATCTCAAGCGAAAATCTAACTAAAATCTAGTCAGAAATAGAAACACACCAAACTCGAATGATCTTGAAATAACGGAAAAAATTATTTAGATCAGCTAACAAGCAAAGTTAACAATCAACTAAATCAAGTACCCTCAATATCATAACATATGAATTCCGTTAATAATAACAAATGACTTGCTCCTAACATTAACAAATCCATTGTATTTATGAATCCACGAAACAAGCAATGTCTTCTTGTATTTATTAACCACGTAATATCTGCAATAAACTTCAGCTTCTACATTCCTACATCGAATCACATGACATTCATATACTGCAACGAAGACATTATGACCACCTAACTAACATGATGTTGGTCGTCCTCCACATGCCGATAAAACAGCTCTTACCCGGCGAGGCATGGACGCTACAAGATTTCTAAAGGTGTTTTGTGATATCTGGTACCAACACGTTAACAGCAGATCATTTAAATCTCGTGTTGGCGACGCCAGTGGATTCAATGCACAACTGCTGCTTATCTTAGGGACTGCCTGGAGGTACCTCGTATGCGTTTTGAATCCATTTCTTATACCCCCAACCTTCTATGAAAAGTGTTGCGCATGACTTGCAAAGAAAACTGTTTAAGAAAGTGTAGAGAAGTTAATAAGTCTTTAACACTTTGATCCCGGACTTACATGATGCTTCCATTACTCAGTTCTAAGAGATTGAGATCTTACATCCACTTCCTTCAGACTCAAAGTGCCATTAAGAGAGTGATGAAAAAACTTACCGAATTAAAATGAATTTAATGAGTTACGTGGTTGAGACGCCGCAGATCAGATATGCTGTTCCAACACAAACCATAGATGGTCGATTGGATTGATGTCGAATTTGGAGGCGAAGGCAATACCTGGAAGTCTTCCTCATATTCCGTGAACCATTCTCGAACAATCCGGGCAGTGTGCTATGGCGCATTATCCTCCTGAAAGAAGAGCACTACTTGAGGGATATACCGTTGTCATGAAAGGATGTACCTGGTCTGCAATGATGTTTAGGTAGGTGGTAGACGTCATAGTTTCCTGCACATGAATGACTGGACTCAGGGTTTCCCAGAAGAACATTGCCAAAAACATTACACTTTCTCCATTGTCTTTTCTTCGTCCCATAGTGCATCCTGGTGCCAACACTTCCCCAGGTACACAACGCACATGAACCCGGCCATCCACATGGTGCAACAGGAAATGAGATTCATCGGACCAGACGACCTTCTTCCACTCATTCAAGGTCCAGTTTTGATGCTTGCGTGCCCATTGTAGGTGCTTTCGATGGTGAACAAAGGTTAGCATGGGCACTCGGAGCGGCCTGCAGCTACACAGCCCCATTTTCAGCAGGGTTCGATTCAGCACAGTACTTCTGCCACTAGCATTGAAATTATGGGTGAGTTGCGCCACAGTATCCCTTCTGCTGGCTCGTATCATACGGGATAACCTTCGCTCACCTCTAGCATCGATGAGCCATGGTTGGCCCACACCTTGTCGGCAGTTCGTGGTTTTTCCCTCCTCGGACCACTTTTTGAAGGTGCTAACCACGGCTGGCCCTGAGCACCCCACAAGCCTTGCCGTCTTGGATATGCTCTGACCCAGTCGTCTGGCATTATAATTTGGCCTTTGTCAAACTCATTAAGTCCTCTGCCTTTCCCATCTGAAGAACAAGAATAACACTGATTAACACAGATCAGTATCAGGTGTTATTTATACCATTTCATAACCTTCACACGCGCCGTCGTTTACCTGCAATTGCTTCAATTTACATAAAGACGCGCTGATCATAACGTTTTGGCTCTTCGGTCTATGTATGATGTATTGTGGTAAATGATTGCATCCTAACAAGAGCTGAATCTTGACTGGAACAAAATATTGATAATTCATATATCTGCCCTAGCAAATATATTGCTTTCCGAAAAGATTGCTCTGACAGTAAAGGAGGCATATTGTTTATCGTAGTAAAAAATTCTATCCAATGTCCACTGACATCTGTTGTTGATGGTCCTTACGAAGTTGTTGGAACTGACATCTTTGAGGAAAAATGTCTGAAATGCAGATTGCTAACAGTTTATTTTCCGCCAAATCTGTCCAATAAGTATCAAATACATCTCCAACTTCTTTCAGAGTATTAGCTGCATTCCGGCAATTCAAGTTCCAGTTGTTATAGCAGGCGACTTTAATCTAAGTGGAATTGAGTGGTATACCTCCACTGCCAAAAGAGTTCGGTACAACAATACGCAATATCTGAATTCCACTTTCACGGTTTCCGACAACTTGTTGGTTTCCCCACAAGAGGAAATTACTTCATTGATTGTTGTCATTTTGCACTGATGATGCATTTGCCCACAATGCACAAGCTTTCAACCTCTTCTCCCACAGCGACTCATCACCGCATATTCCCATCTCATTTAATCTTAATTTCAACAATAAGCAATCTTGCAAACAAAAGTATCATGATTATCATAACGCTAACTAGGGCTTTCTGACCAACATAATCACTGATATGTTTTTGCACTTAGATAGTAATAATACAAGCAATATTGATGAGGTTTATTCGTCATTTACCCTTTCTACAGAAAAATGCTTAGCGGTAATATCTGTTAGTGCAAAGAAAAGTAATAAAAATACCAAGTTAAAGAAAGCTTAAATCGTGGAGAAAGTATCGAAAGGATCGCTCTGACGAAAACAGCAAAGAATTCAATATTGCTTCAATGAAGCATGCCAAGGCTGTGGAAGGTAACGAATCTAAAAAGCTGAAATATTTGTGTAATGCTAACAATCGAAATGCTTTCTTCCGCGACATTCGAAAACGCATGGAAGGGTCGTGTAGCATTCCACCATTATTGCAATTTGGTGGCACCGTGGTTACTATGGATTCTGACAAAGCATCACTTGTAGCTGATATTTTAGATCACGTTTATGTCCCTGACTGCAGAGCGAGTAATATATATCTGTTGAAGAATCTAGGGCAAAAATCTAGGCCTAAAGGAATCCCAGAAGGAATTCTTTAGGAACGTCATATTATAATGAGTTAATAGTTAAGGGCAGCGGAAACAGCGATCCAAGATTGAAAGTCATTGGATGAAATAATGACGTCACTGCAGGACCCCACATCCTGAAGCGGGCCCCCAAGCCAGGATCTTTGGCGGGCCTCCCTACCTACCATTAAGGTTAAGGACAGCATGCTGCTCTAAAGGATTTAGTATAAAATAAGTCAGTTTAAATGATGACACAAAAGTAATATTTATATTTATTAAAAAATGCTATATGGATTTACATAATAAAAACTTACAATAATATCAAACACCATCTCAAAGTATATTTTCTAGCTTTGGTCGTCGCAGAATTTTCGATACCTTCAGTAAAATCAACTTGCTTAGCTAAATCATTTTCGATGCACAAAATTGCCAGATGATTAAGTCGCTCTTGACTAGTTGTGCTTCTTTGCCATGTCTTCAATGAATTTGCGTCTGCTTAACGATCTTTCAGCTGAAGAAACAATAACTGGTACTGTACAAAACAGTTTAATGGCGAGGCAGATATTGGCAAATATATCTGGCAGTTTTTTGTCGTAAATTGCATTCAGAAGTCCAATCGGGCATCTTTCAGTTTTTCGACTGAACCATGAGAATCAAACATATCATATAAAGCGGAACGACGAAAGCTTGCTTAAGTGAAAAAAATCACGAGAATTCAATCCTTTTCAGGGAATTTGCAGTTTATACTCGGGTACTTACATTTTTTTCTGCATCTCAAAAATTAACTCTAAAAACAGGCTAAAAATGCGAAATACAGGTCAGTGTAAAAATATAGAAGTTCTCAACAAAATTAAAAAGTTGGTTGGGTTGATTTACCTCTGAGCGGCACTTTTTTGCACACCATGGGCTAAATGGCCAGGTCACATGGACCCCGAAGGCTCAGAGAAGGTTGGGGGAGGGGACCCACTGGAACAGCTGTTGGCCTCCCGTCAAGGCCATACAGCGTGTTCTTTAACGTGCACAGGGTATGGCTCTCCCGCACACGGGGCCACGGCTTAACGTCCCATCCGACGGACGGCGGCCTTTCCAAGCCCATCAGTGTCCCCTACTGACCGTGGGCAAGGCGGGGAATTTTGCGGAGATAAATCTCAACGCTGACCCAGCTGGGACTCGAACCTGGGAACTACAGATTACGAGCCTGGCGCGCTACCGACTGAGCCACCCCCGCCCCTAAAAAGTTGGTGCTTAAAGTTTCTTCCGTATCTGGTACATCAAAGGATAAAATTCAGAACAGGCATACAAGAAACGTTTTAGGGGACGAAAGGATAAAATAAATGAAGATGGAAGTGAAAAAATACAGGCGCAATTTTTTTTGCTTAATTATAATAATTTTAAAAGTGCATTAATAGAATAACAAACAATGTGCAAATAAATCATTAAACAACAAAATTCATTAAATCTTAAACTTAGTTTTTAGCCATCCTACAATTTCCTACAAGTTTTTTACCAGTCTTTTAGTTCTCTTATCAGTCTCTCGCTCCTCTTGCCTATCTCTCACCATCCTTTTTTAATTATCTCATTCATTTTACAGTTCTTTCATTCCCTTTTTTAATTATCTCATTCGTTTTACAGTTCTTTCATTCCCTTTTTTAATTATCTCATTCATTTTACAGTTCTTTCATTCCCTTTTTTAATTATCTCATTCGTTTTACAGTTCTTTCATTCCCTTTTTTAATTATCTCATTCGTTTTACAGTCCTTTCATTCCCTTTTTAATTACCTCACTCATTTTACAGTTCTTTCATTCCCTTTTTTAATTATCTCATTCATTTTACAGTTCTTTCATTCCTTTTTTTTTCATTCCTTTCATACCAATCTCTCCGAACTTTTACCATGCAGTCTCTCAATCCTTTTAACAATCTCAGTCCCATTACCACTTTCTCAATATCCTTACCAGTCTTCTGGTCCTTTTACTAGTCTCTCAGTCCTCTCACCAGTTTCTCAGTTATCTTTACCAGTCAATTGGTTCTTTTACAATTTTTTCATTCCTTTTCCCAGTCTATCAGTCTTTTTACCAGTTGAGCTCTTTTGCAAATCTCTCAGTCCTTTTACAATTTTTTCATTTCTTTTGCCAGTTTCTCAATCTATTTACAAATCTCTCAACCTTTTATTCTTCTTTCATTTCCTTTAAGAGTCTCTCAGTCTTTTTACCACGCTCTCATTCCTTTTACCAATCTTTCAGTCCTTTTCTCAGTATCACAGTCGTCTAACCATTCTCTCAATCCTTTAAGCAGTATCTCAGTTCTTTTGCCACTACACTCTCGGTTCCTTTATCAGTCTCTCAGTCTTTTTATCAACTTCTCATTTTGTTGCCAGTCTCTGCCCTCTTTCCAATCTCTCGGTATTTTCCCCAGTATCTTTGTTTATATATATATATTTATTTATTTTGCATTTTTATATTTTGTTTTTTATTCTTCAGGACACATACAGCTCTCACAGGCATTCATTCATTCATTCAACGTTACAAAAAAAATGGAATGTCCTTGCTCAGGCTTTCCCAATAAAGTTTGGTGCAAAGTGCAAAAACAAAAAAAATTAATTCTAGATTAATATTATTTTTTTATATATTTTTTATCTGTATTTTATTATTATTTATTTATTTTTTTAGGGTAGGTTTCTCATTTTTAAAATTTTTTTTATTTCACTTTTATATAGATATATATTTTTTATTTTTTTCTCTTTCCCCTTTTTTTATATTTTATATATTTTTATGTTTTTATTTTAATTTTTTAATTTATCCTCCAAAGTTTTTTTTTTCTGTTAAATTCTGCTCCATAAAGGAGTAGATAAAATAAACTGAAGAATGAGTTTATAAATTAAAATTTTTGTGTCATATTTCCGTTGATTTAGCAAGTTTTGGATATTTAAATCCTCTATTCCTAATTTATTTAATGCTGAGAATAAAGTCTCTCTTTGCTTAGAATATATGTTGCAATTTAATAAGATATGGATAGTATTTTCTGGTAAATTACATTTTATGCAATTTGGAGAATTTGAAAGCTTTAATTGAAATTTTTGTTTATTCAGATTAATTGTGTCGGTTTTTAATCTATAGATAATTTTATTTTCCTTGCGAGAAAAGGGGGGTTTTTCAGTATGGTTAATTTTATTTGATAAATAGTATCTAAAATTATTTTTACATTTTGCTTGAATTTGAAAATGTTTTTCTGTGAGGATGAATTCTATTTTGTTGAGTTCCTGTTTATAGGAGTAGAAAAAATTGTAAACTGGAGTGATATCGTTAAGGTCATGGGCTTTTTTAGCTATTGAGTCGACCCTTTCGGTTACCTGAATCCCAATATGAATAGGGATCCACTGTAGTTTAATTGTGTTATTTTTACGAGTAATATTTGACGGATTTAATAATAAGATATTAGAAATATAAAAATTATAGTTTGAGGAAAAAATTTCTTGTTGTAGCACCTGAAGGGCGCCTTTAGAATCTGAAAAAATAAATATGTTTTGATTAGTTAAGTTATTTAAAATCCATTTAAATGACTCATAAATGGCATTTTAAAATGTCTTTATTTATATTTTTCCCTTTTTGCTGAAAAGCACCATCGAAAGGGAGGATTGCTGCTGTAAATGGGCTTTGATTTGACAAGCGATTAGTAAAGATTAACACCATTAAAATGAAATTTCTCTCCCACTTTTTCCAGGGGTGGAGGAGAAAGAGAGGAAACAACTTGAAATTGCCCATTACATGATCCACGTCATAAGTTTTAATTTGAGATAACTCGTTGAGATCGGTCCCTTGAAATTTCCGTCTCCTTTTTCTGGGGAAAGAAGAATGGGAACGAGACTCGTCAAGTACAATCTCTACGATGGCTGCTTTCCTTTGACAGCGAACTCTTTACTCTCAACTCTCGCGTTCCGAAGATATAGCTGAACAGTTACTTTCACATTTTTCTTTTTAGAGGGGAAAAGCAATGGGGGAGATTTTATGTAGCCCATGTAACTCCCTGTATTGCAGGCTTTCATTTGACACATAACCCAATTCGATTGGTCAATGTTGGGAATGCATGATGGAGCAACCGTTTTGACAAACAAACCGACAACTGGCAAGTCAAAAGCAATCAGGAAAGCATTCGATAGCAAAAGAAAAGATCCAACTTACCACTTCTTTGCGCTGCGTTTGCATTTCATGCATTCTTCTGCATCGCAAAACATCTCTGGAATAAAATAAAAAGATCCCATTACCTCTAAACAAATTATCGCAATGAATAACAGCACTTGGTTATTAAAAATGCATTCTTCTTACTTCCACAACCGATGTTTTTGGACTTGCATGGACGCCCAGATGAGTGAGCAACCTTCCTCTACCCACTCCCTCTCAATTTAGATGTCAGTCACAACCCGCCCTCCCCCAACATTTGCCCAGGAAAAAAAAACAAGAAAAACGACGTCATTTATTGCTTTTAAATAGTATTATACAGATTAAAAAATAGAAATGCAATGTAAAATGTAAATTAAAAAAAATAAAAATAAGCATAACATTAATATGACTAATTTAGCGCGAAACTTGATCATGGAATACGTTGGTGCAATTTAATTGAATCTTGGCAATATATTTTAAATTGCCAATCAAAAGTCTCATTCTGTCAAGTCTGGAACGATGCTTACAAGAAATATATATATATATAAAGAAAAATATACTTTTTATAATTCCGTTACTGTAGACTCTGTGCGACCCACTGAATTCTTCAACGACCCCCGTGTTGCGTGTGCCTGGCCTATAGCTCTTATTGCTGGCGACCTTTTAGTTTTTCTACGAAACAAAACTTTCGGGTGAGTTAAGAATTTCATCAGGGTTATGGCCCTTTTGAAAATCACTAAAACATTTCATGCAGGTTCCTGTTAAGAATCTCTCTCTTATAAGAACTCTTTTAAAGATCATTAAGCAATTTCGTCTCTTATAAGAACGCTTTTAAAGATCATTAAGCAATTTCGTCTCTTATAAGAACTCTTTTAAAGATCATTAAGCAATTTCGTCTCTTATAAGAACTCTTTTAAAGATCATTAAGCAATTTCGTCTCTTATAAGAACTCTTTTAAAGATCATTAAGCAATTTCGTCTCTTATAAGAACTCTTTTAAAGATCATTAAGCAATTTCGTCTCTTATAAGAACTCTTTTAAAGATCATTAAGCAATTTCGTCACGGAGCAGTTAAAGAAACGTCCTAAGGATTGCGACCATACACGCTATCAAGAAATTTCCTGAATATCAGGACCTTTTAGGGGCGCATAAAAATTTCCTATAGGTTAGGCGACTTTTCAAGGGGGCTATAAACACATTTGGTAAATAACAAATACATTAAGGATAGCAACCCTATTAGAAGTTGCTAAGGAATTTTCTTAGGGACCAGTAAGAAATTTCCCAGTTAAACAATTTCTATCGCCATTTCATCGCAATTTCTATGCCCATTTGCACGCACCGAACTTCACCGACACCAGCTTCTTTCTGCAGCCACGAATCTTCGTACGAAGTGAAGAATGACAATCTTCTCCTTTTCCGCTTAACCCCTGACCCTTTTATCATGAATTTATTCGAACGCATTCTCGCTTAACAGCAACTTATTATTCCGTTTCAAACGTTGCTTTTTTAGTTTGTTTGCTTTTTTCATATTATTAGGCACTTTTAAAAATTCCCTTTATATGTTAATTGAAGGTCGATCTCCTGGGTAAGGCATGGATTTTGTTTTGTTTTTCTGCTGAGGTCTCCCCTCGCACACAGACTTGCTATAAGGGGTATAACCTGACAGACTCCTGTCAGACCTCTGTGGTAAGCAACTCTTAAGGAGGGATTTAATATTGATTTCTATTTTCTGGGATGATGAAAGACTATCGCTATATGAAATTCTCTCCCTTCGATCTTTTGCCTCTGAGAAACACTTTTAACACACCCACAATGTGCTGAAATGGCCAAGTCACAAGGACCTGGAGACGGTTGAGAAGTGGACGCATTGAACAGCTGCTTAGAGTGATATGAAAGTCAAGGCCATCCAGCGTAACCTCTACACGGGGTCACGGCTTGAAGTTCCCCGTGACGGAAGGCGGCCTCTCCAAGCCATCGGTGCATACTTTATCACTAAGGTCAAAATGTCAACCGTGGCACAGTCGAGACAAGAACCTAAGAACTGCAGATGACGAGATTGCCACGCCACCGACTGAAACAATGCAATTCAATGGAATGGCCATTCCTGGTTTGCCGACAATTTATATCAAATTGCACTCAAAGCAATTGCCTCATGGAACCCAAATCCTAATGACGAATTTCTTAGGAATACAGCGACAAAATCACTAATTGTGAAGCTCTACAAGATACCACAGCGTCGGAAGTATTGGGAAACTTCGATATTATGTGAATGGAAAGCTCTTTAGCTTTCGAAAGTCTTTAACCGATGTTTCGGGGAAAGTACAGCTAATAAATAATACATACACTCAGTGTTCACTGAATTATGACCACCTCCTTCCCTGTTATGTCAGTGTAAGCTAACTTAGAAGCTCTGTAATTTCTAATAAAAAGAGTTTTATGACAAAATGGGAGTGAAGGTAAATTAAAGATCTCAACCAAATCTATCTAAATCTCGATATTCAATGATATTTCCTTAGTATTCAAAGCATTATGGAAGTTGGAATAATTAACAGCAGCAATGCCTAACATTAGAATTGAACTCAGAAGTTAATTATAAATTAGAATAAGAAGTATTATTTCACACCATTTAATACAACAGATGTATATTTGAAAAATTAATGTAAATAATTTTTCGATATTTTAAATTTTTCCTAAGATTATTGTTGTTAAATATTCAAACTTCCATAACTCTTTAAGTAGAAAGCGAGCATTATTGAAAATCGAGATTTAGATAGATTTGATCGAGATCTTTTTCTGACGTTACATTTTCACATAAAACTCTTTTTTAGAAGTTATAGAGCTTCGAAGTTAGCTTCCACTGGCATAACATGGAGGGAGGTGGTCATAATTCAATGAGCACTGAGTGTATATACTCGTAGACGATTGCGAGCGATTGAGGGCTGACGCCTTAGTGATAAGGGGATCGCGCAGGTGGTCATAATTCAATGAGCGCTGAGTGTATATACTCGTAGACGATTGCGAGCGATTGAGGGCTGACGCCTGAGTGATAAGGGGATCGCGCAGGTGGTCATAATTCAATGAGCGCTGAGTGTATATACTCGTAGACGATTGCGAGCGACTGAGGGCTGACGCCTGAGTGATAAGGGGATCGCGCAGGTGGTCATAATTCAATGAGCACTGAGTGTATATACTCGTAGACGATTGCGGGCGATTGAGGGCTGACGCCTGAGTGATAAGGGGATCGCGCTAATTGCAACTAGGATGCAGAAATGGAAGAGTTGGAAAAATTTGCACCTAGGGTGAATCGTCGGGAAAAATCCGAAACGTGACCTCCGACGCATCCATCAAGATCACGTTGAGGTCAAACCTCGATCTACGTGTGCTAGAAACGTGAAAATTCGTTTCTGAGGGTGTTTGGATTGTAGATGTCGGAAACATTACGAAATTTCGGATCCAGAGGGTACTTCGAGGTCAAGGGTCAAATTGAGATATATCGGTGCCAGAGAGCGAGAAATTGGTTACTGGGATATTTTGGATCGTAGATCTCGGAAACGTTGTGGAACTTTGGTTGCGATGAGTACTTCTGCTCGAAAGAGCCCTATTAATCAACTTTTACCTCTCGGGTATTCCAAAATTAAGGCCAAAGGTCAATGTAGATCTACCGGTGCTATTCGGCTCGTAAATGTCATAATTTTGCACATTTTGAATGCGATGTGTCCTTTGAGGTCACAGGCCAAATTTCCAGATAACGTTATTGAAGAGCTGAAAGTTGATGAATAGGGCTCTTTCGATCAGTAGAACTCATACATCTTAGGAATGTTCAGATCGGTGTGGCGTTCATGGTCAAATGAGGGTCAGAAGAGAATGAGAAGAATGAGGAGATGATGAATGAGGGCAAGAATGTGTCAAGTTTTCTAGATTTTGCTAACTCCCCTTAATTTTTCAAAAAAAAAAATCACGATTTCACAACTCACCTGGATTTTGTCAAATCCGATTTACTTTGGGGGGGGGGAACCTCCCCCTGCCATCCTTTCCCATAGCTACGCCCCTGGGTCCCGAGCATTTGTTGAAAGGCACCCAGACATCTAACTGGCGTTTCTGTCAGGAAAGTGTCGGCTGCTGGGTGGCCGCATTCAATTATTCAAACTACTGTACATATATGGAGAACATTTATTACAAGGAAATGTACAAAAATTGTAATTCAAGTGCGAAAATTGTCCACAAAGTCGGCTATCCCGCCTAGTAGCAGATGTATCTTGGCTAAATTCTTATCCCAGATTGAAAAGTCCTTTCCGAGTTCAAATCTGCACCGAAACGGATTCTGATCCTCCATCTATCAAATAGCGATCCAAATAGATACGAAATTCTTCCAAAAGTTTGCGCAGTAATTAGTTATCGACAATGTAATCTACACAAGTAGCGGTGCCTGTCCGTTCGCAAGTCCGACCACTTACTCTATTGTTTATTTCTAACAGATTAAGCCACTTAAAACAGGTGACGTTTTTAGGTTTGATTAAATTACAGTGATATTTATTTTTTTTTCCTTTTATAAAACTTCATTCAAAATCTGTGATCTTCTAAATCCAATATCCCATCATCATCATGCAAAATTTCTCTTTTAACCGAATGTTCTCTGTAAATACTCTGTGATCATTCATAATTGTCCCTTGATTCTTTCCGTTTTTTACTTTTCTAATTGTGTATGAAAAAAACGAGACTACTAGAATATGATCTTCTACTGGGAGTGAACCCAAAACTTATGTTTTTAATGAGGACCAGACGGAAGTCTATGTTCAAAATTTGAGGTTGACAGAATTACAAATGGCTGAGACACAGAGTTGGGTTGTTTACCTCCGAGCAGTACATTTTTGCACACCTTACGCTAAATGTCCAGGTCACAAGGACCCCGAAGGTTCAGAGAAGGGGAAAGTGACCCACTGGAAGAGCTGTTGGGACACAGATAGTAGCCTCCCGTCAAGGTCATCCAGCATGTTCTTTAACATGCCCAGGGTATGGCTCTCCCGCACACGGGGCCACGGTTTAACGTCCCATCCGATGGACGGATCCGATCTTTCCAAGCCCATCGGTGTCCCCTACTGACCGTGGGCAGGGTGGGAGTTTTGCGGAGATAAATCTCAACGCTGGTCCACGAATCTGGGAACTGCAGATTACGAGCCTGGAGCGCTACCGACTGACTACACCCCGCCCCTGAGATACGGAACGTTACACAGATAATGACCGAGTAACAGAATGAGCATTTTAGTTGTTTGATGGTATACAAAAGTGATGCATAATTTAGAATGACATCAGAACTTATGAGTATTCCAGACAACCAATTTAGGGGGGAAAATGTTTCAGTTTCTGAATTGTGATTCGATTTTCCAGGAATGAAGAGAATTTGTGTTGGAAAAGAATTTCTATTCTTCACTTACTTCCTGAAAACGAGCATCAGAAAGAGAATCCCCAGCATCACGTAGCCGATGTTGCTGTAAATGTGGTTGAAATCACTAAATATCCACCTCTTGTGGGAGCAGAGGAAATTATAGTAGCACACGTCTTGATTGCCGGTTAAATTTATTATCTGTAAAGATAAGGATCATTCAAAAAATTGAAGCAATCAATTACCAGAATATATATTCCTTATGTAATAATAGCTCTTATATTATATATATATATTAAAAAAAGTTCATTTATTTAGCTCTAAATGAAAACGACTTTAGTGAAGGTTAACCTTTTTAAATTTTGTCATTTCTCTCCTTCCGAGTTACGTTTCTGCTGGTGATGAGAGAATCGATTCTTTGATTAGGACTCGTTTGCAGTAATTAACTGAAGAAAGCTAATTATCGTCAGAAATGCTCTCTAAGAATTCAGACTATTGGATGGATGGATAGCATTTCAAAATATCTACCATCGTATCTTGTATACAATGCGGGATTTGCATTTTCTGTTGCTCTGAGCTATAAATATAAAGCTCATTGGTTGTTCTTACATGGCTTCTATTTTAATACATTTCATTTCACAGTAAACATTTAACATTATTGATTTTATTTATGTACAATAATATATATTTGTTCCCACTGAAGTGTGGATATATATATTTTAGCTCATTATTAATGTGTAAGCATTTTATGTCTTATATTTATTACGTTTATATAAGACAATGTCAATAAACATTATTACTATTATAAATAAATATGAAATCGTACGTTTGAAAAGTATCTTACCTACTAGGAGGATGTGTCCTTCTACCTTCACTAAAAAATGAGTTGCTGATTTAATATTTTGTCAAGCGCAAAAATTATGTAGCCTAAAAATAATGAGGCGCAAAAATTTTGGAGTCCAAACATTGTGAGACCCCAAAAAACCTGAAGCTCGATGCTACAGCCAATTTAGCCTATAGATAAATCCAAAACTGCTTACATAGATATTGCAAAATATTACTTTATATAAATACGTGAAAGCAATCGGCGTCTCTTCATACCTCAAGGTCATTGCTACCTCTTATTTGACCTTGAAAGGGACACAATCTAACATTTCTGAGACATGCGACTCGAAATATTCGTCTCTAGGCGCGCGTCTTTAGCTCTATAGCACCAGTATATTGAAATTTGCCCTTTGACCTCAAAGGAGCCATCGGATCCAAAAATTAATAAGGTTTCGGACATCTAAAGACCCAAAGTACCCTAGGGAGCCATTTTTTGTTCTCAAGCAGCAGTAGACCGAAATTTCGCCATTTACCTCGAAGGGACTCCCAAATCCGAAATTTCGTGACGTTTCGTAAAATACAACAGAAATACCCCCCCCCCCCCCCCTACACACACACACACACCGAACACTAATTTTCAAGTTTCTACGACTTGCAGATCAATGATTGACATCTACATATTCAACGGAGATTAGCAATTTCGTATTCCTTCTGAGATCCAGGGCTCGGATTACCCCTAGGTGCATATTTTAAGAGCTCGACCATTTCTGCATCATCATTAGAATTAGCTTGATCTCGTGTCAGTCAATCAGACTCTTTTTGTACGAGGCCTAAACCAAATCATCAATCCACTGAGTCTGACTCATTTCTTCTAAACCAAATTATCAATCCACTGAGTCTGACTCATTTCTTCTAAAACAAATCATCAATCCACTGAGTCTGACTCATTTCTTCTAAAACAAATCATCAATCCACTGAGTCTGACTCATTTCTTCTAAAACAAATCATCAATCCACTGAGTCTGACTCATTTCTTCTAAAACAAATCATCAATCCACTGAGTCTGACTCATTTCTTCTAAACCAAATCATCAATCCACTGAGTCTGACTCATTTCTTCTAAACCAAATCATCAATCCACTGAGTCTGACTCATTTCTTCTAAAACAAATCATCAATCCACTGAGTCTGACTCATTTCTTCTAAAACAAATCATCAATCCACTGAGTCTGACTCATTTCTTCTAAAACAAATCATCAATCCACTGAGTCTGACTCATTTCTTCTAAAACAAATCATCAATCCACTGAGTCTGACTCATTTCTTCTAAACCAAATCATCAATCCACTGAGTCTGACTCATTTCTTCTAAAACAAATCATCAATCCACTGAGTCTGACTCATTTCTTCTAAAACAAATCATCAATCCACTGAGTCTGACTCATTTCTTCTAAACCAAATCATCAATCCACTGAGTCTGACTCATTTCTTCTAAAACAAATCATCAATCCACTGAGTCTGACTCATTTCTTCTAAAACAAATCATCAATCCACTGAGTCTGACTCATTTCTTCTAAACCAAATCATCAATCCACTGAGTCTGACTCATTTCTTCTAAACCAAATCATCAATCCACTGAGTCTGACTCATTTCTTCTACTTTTTCTGACCAGATAGTTTTAGGTGCATGACTAAACGATTTTGCCAGTTCATAGTACTTATTTAACAAAATGTATATTTTTGATTTTTAATCAAGATATTTTTTATTTCTTTCCTTAAAAACAAACTTTTTTAAATTATTAAGAAATGTTTATTTCCATTTTTAAATAGAGAATTTTCCTGCAACTCTTTGAGAATATCGTTTTATTTTTTTTCTAATAGGTTTTCACTGAGTTTGCGTTCGACGTCAATATGTATCAGATTCAGCGATTGCTGGTTCGGTTTTTGGCTAACCACAATACTCGAAATGTAAATTTTGGCTAACCACAATACTCGAAATGTAAATTTTGGCTAACCACAATACTCGAAATGTAAATTTTGGCTAACCACAATACTCGAAATGTAAATTTTGGCTAACCACAATACTCGAACACAAGCCAACAAACAAACAAGAATGACAAGATAGCGGATCGACGCCACTCTCTGCATCTAATGGGTCGAGGTTGGCCAATGAAGTCTCTACGTTTTGAGTTTGCGCTGCTCGTTGCTGCAAAGTTCCTGTTCGTGACGTAACTGTTGTCATGGACTCCAGCCAATCACTTGGAGGCTCCTCTGGTAAGATCTCGCTTTACTTAATTAAAAATAGAGGGAAATATAAACATTTAAATTTAAATAAATTACTAAAAATTGCACGAGATCTAATATCTGAAACAAATTGATTAATAGGTCATGCAAGTAAATAATAGTACACGATGAACAAAGATACAGGTGAAAGTACTTTCATGCCGCATGGCCACGCTGGCCGACCAGGAAATTCATCGCTTACTTTTAAATAGACTCTGCAGAAATGTTTCTTTGATATAAAACAAAAGGAGATATTTCTATAATTCCTCTCTTTCTTTCTGGCGAATTTTTTCTCCATCTCTTCCAAAGAAATGCCATTAGCTGCCTCAATTGATAACAGGAAGTTCAACTAATCCTTTTCTAAAATGGTGGACCTGAAATGGCTTGACGTTATTTTTCAGCTTCCAAACATTTCTTTCAACACTTGTCACAGTCACAGAGATAGTAATTAAAATTCGTAGCATTCATTGCTTCAATAAATATCCTGCAAATGCCGGGTGCAAATCATTTTTAACCCATCTTGTGGGCACACACTGGCTGTTTCAATTATCCTACAAAGAAGTTTCGGTTCTTCTCGCAGTTCCTCAGAATCGATGTCCGATACCTACCTCGAGGATTTCAAAATTACGACAAAATTCTAAGATTTCTTCATTCTTCATAGCTAAGGAAAGTGTGTCGCACAAATGTTTCAAATGTGAATTACGTCTTTCAAATTGGAAAAACAAAATCTGTGTTCTATTCGGTTATTTGCTGCGTATTGCATGAGAAATCCTTCTTTAGATTTTGTCGCTGGATTATGTAGAGCAGTTTCATCTTTGCTTTCGAAGTGAAAAGGTCTACTTTTTTTGTTGGTTTTTTTAAGTTGAACTCATCAGCTATTTCTCCTCCAATCTCATTAGCAATCAATCTCACCAGGGCCAATCCGCTTCCTCCATAATTTCTCATTAAGTTCATGACACTTTCAAAATAGATTTAACGGCTACATTTATGTCAAACTTTATTGTTTATAATTGCTCTTAGACTAAGTTTATTGAAACTTAAAATGTTATATCTCACTATTATAGTACAGATAACCTTATAAAAACACCCCCTTTTTGCTGCAGCCTGACCATTAGCTCTAATTTGAAGACTCCGAAAGCGTTTTAGATTCTCGTCTTCTTTTATCAGAGCATCTTTTGATCTCTCCCAAGCAGAATCGCAATCGTCTGAGGGAATCTACAAAAAGATTCTCGGAGTGATTCGAAAACTCTCTTCAACGTCAAATTGGGTAAAAATGTTATTAAAACTTTCCACCTATTGATTAAGGCAGAAACAATAACACAAATTATTAATTAATCCAAAGAATAATAACATGGCTCTGATCTTACATCATGCAGCTACAGTCTTGTCTTAGCTTATTAAAATGGAAGACAGTTGGTGATGGCCATAGCAGGGAGATTTATTCCACTTTGCTCAATTTTTTTATTCAATTTATCCTAATTTGATTGTATTCTGCAACTTTGGGATTAGTTTTTTCAATCTGTCATCAAGAATTCCCAAGTGACACAATGAAGGACCTTGAAAACCACGTTGCCATTATTTCAACAACATTACAATTATTTCTTAACACTAATTCATTGGCCCTTTGCATTGGCACTAAAAGAAAATATTCGTCTAAAAACGAACTACTAGCAACATATCAGAATAGTACAGGGAAAGCTCTAGAGTGTCTTTCGCTTTTAGATTTGAAAAAAAATCTATTAATTTCTTCTATTTCATAAATATAAAATTATTACATAAAATTAATATTTGAAAACAGCTCATTGAGATCTTCAATTAATCATTCTCGATATTTTTCCATACAACCCTTTTCTCTTTCCAGTTACGACATCGCGAATGGGACTCCCCATTCCCTTCCATTCAGTGGATCATTTATTTCGTCCGCTCTGTGTTCAGAAAGGGAAATTTACTTCCTGGTTACATCTTTTGGCTTAGCTAAATATCAGTCAGAGCTTTTAGCACTTCTTGATTTCTAGCTCGTCACTCTGACCCCTATTTGACTTTCAATGCCACTCTGGATCCGAAAATTCCTCGTTTCTGACTTCTACTGCTCGAAATGGCCTTTTTAATCGATTCTTAGTTTTCTTGTATTAACAACACTACGTAGAAATTTGATCTTTGACCATAAAAGACCCATTGTATCCAAATTTTAACAACATATCTGAGATCTACGACTCAAAATATTCCCAGGAACCAATTTTTAGCTCTCTACTACTGGTAGATCTAAATTTCACCTTTGACCTCCAAGAACTATCCGGATCAAACATTTCATAACGCTTCCGAGATCTACAGCCTGAAATGCCATCATACTCCAATTTTCACGTTTCTAACATTCGCAGATCACGGTCTGATCCTTATGTGACCTCTATTTGACCTTGAACGACGCATCGGAGATCAAATTTCGGATTTTCCCCGAGATCTACGACCCGGATTATCCCTAGATGCGGATGTACTGAGCTCTGCCATTTCTGCATCGTAGTTAGAATTAGCGGGATCCCTTATCAGTCAGGAAGTCAGTCATCCGTCAATCATCACAATCGACTATACATACGCTACATGATCCAAAGTATCCGGACACTCGCTCATCCACAATCTTTCGGCAATAGGAAAGGAATTACGGTAAAATCGCATGGTTCACCTTTTGTTGCTATCAGAGCCTCCACTCTGTGAGGTTATTTGTGACTAAGTGATGTTAGTGGTGCAGGACGCATCGTGCTCTGGGGCTGTTTTTCATGGTTCAGGTTGGGTTCTCCAGTTCCAGTTAACGGGACTCTGAACACCGCAGCCTATAATGATGGAACTAGATTTTGGTAAGTTGCTGTAAAATTAAGATCTGAGCTACCATTTTTGGAATTGCCTGCCATTCTGTCACAAGAGCATTAGTGAAGCCAATCACTGATGTCAGGCGGTTCGGCCTGACTCGCATTCAGGGCTCCAAATTAATCCCAAAAGTGTTCCATGGGTTTGAGATCAGGGTTCTCTACAGGCCAGTCACGTTTTTTCCACACCCATCTCATCGAACTATTCCTGCACAGTCCTCGCTTTGTGAACCGGGGGCATTGTCATGTTGGTGAAAGAAAGGGTCTTCTTCGAACAGTTGTCACAATGTTGGAAGCATAGAATTGTCGAGAATGCTATTATAGGCTCTGGCGTTCAGAGTCCTGTTCCCCTGAAACTAGGAGGACCATTCCGAACCATGAAAAACAGGCCCAGAGCATAGTGCTTCCTCCAAGAAACTTCACAGTTGGCACAACACAGCAGGTAGCATTCACCTGGCATCCTCCACACCCAGACTCGTCCTTCGGGCTGCCAGATGGTGAAGCGTGATTCACCACTCCAAAGAACGCGGTTCCACTGCTCAAGAGTCCACTGGCGCTGTGCTAAATGGTCTTCACCGAACAGTTGCCATAATGTTGGAAGCATAGAATTGTCGAGAATGTTATTATAGGCTCTGGCGTTCAGAGTCTTGTTCCCCTGAAACTAAGAAGAACAGTCCAAACCATGAAAAACAGACCCAGAGCATAGTGCTTCCTCCAAGAAACTTCACAGTTGGCACAACACAGCAGGTAGCGTTCACCTGGCATCCTCCACACCCAGACTCGTCCTTCGGGCTGCCAGATGGTGAAGCGTGATTCACCACTCCAAAGAACGCGGTTCCACTGCTCAAGAGTCCACTGGCGCCACGCTAAACGGTCTTCACTGAACAGTTGTCATAATGTTGGAAGCATAGAATTGTCGAGAATGCTATTATAGGCTCTGGCGTTCAGAGTCCTGTTCCCCTGAAACTAGGAGGACCAGTCCGAACCATGAAAAACAGACCCAGAGCATAGTGCTTCCTCCAAGAAACTTCACAGTTGGCACAACACAACAGGTAGCGTTCACCTGGCATCCTCCACACCCAGACTCGTCCTTCGGGCTGCCAGATGGTGAAGCGTGATTCACCACTCCAAAGAACGCGGTTCCACTGCTCAAGAGTCCACTGGCGCTGTGCTAAATGGTCTTCACCGAACAGTTGCCATAATGTTGGAAGCATAGAATTGTCGAGAATGTTATTATAGGCTCTGGCGTTCAGAGTCTTGTTCCCCTGAAACTAAGAAGAACAGTCCAAACCATGAAAAACAGACCCAGAGCATAGTGCTTCCTCCAAGAAACTTCACAGTTGGCACAACACAACAGGTAGCGTTCACCTGGCATCCTCCACACCCAGACTCGTCCTTCGGGCTGCCAGATGGTGAAGCGTGATTCACCACTCCAAAGAACGCGGTTCTACTGCTCAAGACTAGACCACTGGCGTTGTGCTAAATGGTCTTCACCGAACAGTTGCCATAATGTTGGAAGCATAGAATTGTCGAGAATGTTATTATAGGCTCTGGCGTTCAGAGTCTTGTTCCCCTGAAACTAAGAAGAACAGTCCAAACCATGAAAAACAGACCCAGAGCATAGTGCTTCCTCCAAGAAACTTCACAGTTGGCACAACACAACTGGTAGCGTTCACCTGGCATCCTCCACACCCAGACTCGTCCTTCGGGCTGCCAGATGGTGAAGCGTGATTCACCACTCCAAAGAACGCGGTTCCACTGCTCAAGAGTCCACTGGCGCTGTGCTAAATGGTCTTCACCGAACAGTTGCCATAATGTTGGAAGCATAGAATTGTCGAGAATGTTATTATAGGCTCTGGCGTTCAGAGTCCTGTTCCCCTGAAACTAGGAGGACCAGTCCGAACCATGAAAAACAGACCCAGAGCATAGTGTTTCCTCCAAGAAACTTCACAGTTGGCACAACACAACAGGTAGCGTTCACCTGGCATCCCCTACACCCAGACTCGTCCTTCAGGCTGCCAGATGGTGAAGCGTGATTCATCACTCCAGAAAATGCGGTTCCACTGCTCAAGAGTCCACTGGCGCCGTGCTATGCTCCATTCCAACCGAAACTTGGCGTGCGGCCGCCCTGCCATAGAAACCCATTTCCTACAGTTCGCAACGAACTGTTATGGTGCTGGCGTTGCTTCCAGAGGCATTTTCGAACTCGGTGGTGAATGTTGCAACAGAGGATAGACGATTTTGTCTCACCTCACGCTTCAGCACTGGGGGTCCTGCTCTGCCATTTTTCGTGGCCACCGGGTCGTGATTGCGCTGTTGTTGCTCCTAGGCGATTCCACTTCGCAATAACATCATTCAATCGGGGCAGCTGCAGCTGGGATGAAATCTCCAACTTGTTGCTAAGACTGTGACTGTGCCACAGTGAAAGTCACTGAGCTCTACCGTACAGCCCATTCTCCTGTTCATGCGTGTCTATGAGGTTTGCCAGGCTCCGTGCGTCCTTTTATACCTGTTTGGGCCATAGCTATAGCGTATATGGGCGAATTCACTGCTCAGAAGAGGTTTCTGGATACTTTTGATCAGAGAGTGTATATTGGATGCTTCTACGCTCTGTAAATTTATTATAGAGAGATTTTCTTTTTCTGTATCAGACGCAGTGGCGAATGGGTGACCTGGAAGAGCATGATGAAGGTCATTTAAACGTATTGGACTTTCCCCACGTCACTTCCCATTTGCTCCTCCCTTTGGATTTCTTCTATTACTTTCTGTTTCGCAGATATTTGATCCATTTCCAAAATTCTGCCCCATCCTTTATTTCAAGAACGATAAGTGAAGAGTGTTTCTATGACTAACATTAATTTTGCTTTAGTAATTAAACAATATATGCGACAAAAAATAGCTACTTACTTTTTGATTTGTGTACACGAGTTGAACAACAGGAATTCCGTAAAAAATAGCAATTGTCACCACATTCCTGGTTAAAAGAAACAAAATGTGAAGCACATTTTCAGATATTGTGGTTTAGAGACTATAGAGCAGTGGTTATTGATAATGGAAAGAACCAGAATCTCCAAATTCAGCTTCTCTGATCCGAAACTGTGATCAGAGTTGACGATTTTAAAACAGTTGCAATAAAAATCATAAAAACAATAACTTACCTAAATATTTCACATGAAAAAAATCTGCATTTCTGCCAAAAAATATTTTTGTCACTTTTATTCATCAAGGTAGCTCAGATCTTAATTTTAATCTCAGAATGCTTACATTATAATCCACGTATAACCAAGTACTTATTACATACATACATACAAACATACATACGTACAAAATCCTCATGCATCCATTGGCTACGGGGGGCGGGGGTGGCTCAGTCGGTAGCGCGCCAGGCTCGTAATCTGTAGTTCCCAGGTTCGAGTCCCAGCTGGGTCAGCGTTGAGATTTATCTGCGTCAAAATTCCCTGCCCTGCCCACGGTCAGTAGGGGACACCGATGGGCTTGGAATAGGCCACCGTCCGTCGGATGGGACATTAAGCCGTAGTCCGTGTGCGGGAGAGCCATACCCTGTGCACGTTAAAGAACACGCTGGATGGCCTTGACGGGAGGCTACCATCTGTCTCCCAACAGCTCTTCCAGTGGGTCCCCTTCCCCAACCTTCTCTGAGCCTTCGGGGTCCATGTGACCTGGCTATTTAGCCCATGGTGTGCAAAAAAGTGCCGCTCAGAGGTAAAACAACCCAAACCATTGGCTATGGAGGTCCAACCAGACTATGTAATTTTCCTCTCCAGACGTGTCTCTTCTGAGCTACAGCTGCTGCATTTGGCCACTCTAGGCCAATTCTAGCAAGGCCCTGTTTGACGTTATCTGCCCATCGCATCCTAGATCTTCCTCTTTTTCTGAAACCCTTAGGTACACTGTTCATAATCCTGTTTGCCAATCTGCAGCTATGCATACGAGCAGCATGGCCAAACCAATGCAGTCTCTCTCTGTACAATATGCTGCTCAAAGGAGGTTACCGACTTCGTTTCCTAACCTCATCATTACTTGCAAAGTCAAACCACCTAATGGCCAAGATACTGCTTAAGCATCTAGAATCAAAGGTATCAAATTTCTTGTTATCCTGCTTACAAAGGATCCATGTTTCGCTACCATAACTAACCTTAGAAAGAACCAAACTATTATACAGCCTAATTTTAGTCTTTACGTTTATACGCCTATTTTTCCATACTCTCCATAGATTCTTAAAAATACCAGCGGCAATCCTTCTTCCTCTATTTATCTCATGCCGCACATCACCAGTATCTGTTACATGGCTCCCAAGATAATTAAACTGAGACACTTGCTCAATTGCATATACTATTGCAATACTATTGCTCTTCTCCCATAGTTTCACGAAATCTTCAGATTTGATATTTAGCCATTCATAGTTGCATACGATTGTGTAAAATATCATTTTATTTCTGAGTGGTCGGTTTTTGTACAAAATGGGTTAAATGGCGAAGTCTTTAAGACCCAAGCTAGCAGAAGACAGATTAAACCTCTCGTAAAAGTCCCCCCATCCCCAAATGCTGTACTATCCCAAAACCCTGTTCTCCTCATCAAATATTGTTTATGAAAAGGTTTCCATCATTGTGTAATGCCTGTTGCGCCATCTGTTGTCCTGGAATAGGAAGCATCGCGTGTTCTCCAAAAAAACTGCAGTACTGTGAGAATTAGTTGGGACAAGCGAAGGAACGCTAAGTCCCTTCCGCTGCAGAGTCTAAACTGCTGCAAGTCTAAACTTGTTCATAACCTTCTGCTGCAAGTCTAAACTTGCGCATGCAGCTTCCGGGCCACAGACGCTTCACCCCATTGAAGGAATGATGGACAGCAAAAAGTACATAGGCGTTCTGAAGGCGAAAATGGTCCCAACACTGCAGAAGCTGTTTCCTAACGGCGATGGGGTATTTGAACAGGATCTGGCTCCATGCCACAATTCTAAGCTTGCTAAGAGCTTCTTTACCCAGCAACATTTGAAGGTATTGGAGTGGCCAGGAAGTTCACCCGATCTAAACCCCATTGAAAATTTGCGGGCCTTTATTAAAGCGCGCATATCTAAGATGGATTGCACGACGAAAACCAAAATGATAGAAAGTGTCATGAAAGTGTGGTACCACGACCCTGAAGTGAAGGAGAGGTGTGGAAAGCTAGTGGCATCAATGGTTGAGAGGGTGAAAGAAGTAATTAAAGCTAAGGGGGGGGGTCACATTCACTATTAACTACACTATTAAACAAATAAATATTTTAGTTGTGTCTTTGTTACTGCATTTTCCTATTGCCCCAACTAATTTGCACAGTACTGTATTACTTTTAGTGTCAAATAGGATAATTCTTGGTCCTGCTGAAAATTACACTATGAAAATGGAAATCTTTGAATCCTGCTGTATTTTAAATTAACTTTAATATTTAAAATTATAAAGAAGAAAGATAAAAGTTGAACAAACCACGGATAAATTCTTGCTCTCTCTTCCAGGCGTTTCTCTTTCTCTATTTCCAGATCTGCGCCATGAAGAACCGTCTGTGAAATGGTAAAAGAAATTCATAAAAAGCTGCTCAAATCTCGCTAACAGAAGAACTCAACTGCAATATTAACGGCTATGAAGAAATTCTCAATATAGCACAGATGCCCACGGTCATCGGAATAGAAAAAAAGAAACAGATCTCATGACTAAGGTGAAAAAGGAACTGATGGAATTTCTTCGTCACTCTTCTTCATTCGAAATTGCTGCTGGTCAGAGTTTCAGGCTCCGAACTAGAGGAGGGTTTCTTTTTCACCAAGTTTCGTTCATTATGACTGCGATTCCCTAGTGAAGGGATGAAGTTATTGCATTGCAAATTCCTGTAAATTGCTGTATCTCCAATATTTTTGTACCTGTATATGTACAGTTTCACGAAGTGATTCTTCGATCACTCAGTTGGGCAAAATCCTGCGAGACACGATTAAGATTAGTACTTTTTCACTCGTCACCGAAGAGATCTTTTAGTGGCACTGAGAGGCATCATCTGTGACAACATCATCAGTTGGTTACAAAGATATTCATAAGGAAGCGCAAAAATCTCAATGCGCTCTCGGTTGAAGGAATTCCATGTTGAGGAAGAAATCTTAGAAAGCTGCGACAAGACGTGGCACTTGCATCCAGTTAAAGGTAGTTTAAAGAAGATCGGAGATGATCATTCCTATCATCCCTATCATCATCTTAAGTTTTTGATCAAAAAAAGAGAGTGATATTCATCAGCTCCTCAACCTCTATACTTTTAAAGAGAAGAGACATCGCAATCCTCAACTCTAAGAAACTGTTATTTCCCTGCGAATCATTTGTCAGTGGTAGTCCTCGTTGAGGGCAACCTCAAAGTTGTCATTTCAGCTCTTTGAAAAGTAACTAGCATTGAAGTTGTTCAGATAGAGAAGAAAAATATTGCTCTCATGACCAAGAAGATAAAGTCTCTTGATCATGCTGTCCTGTTGTGATGTTGGTTGCTCCAGACTAGGTCCGATGGGTGACGATGCCATCATGAAAGCATTGTTGCCATCAGTCACCAACTATCCTGTCGTCACGCAATTTATTAACTATTAACAGCCCCCAGATACCTGTGAAGCCAACTCTATCAACTGCCTGTCGATAATCTATTTCTCCAACATTTGATTGGTGTGCCACGAATGCCTGTTAATTTACATATTTCCCCATGTTGCACGAAAGTGTGCTAAGTGTGAGAAGGAAATGTTCCCTTCTTCAGGTAGAGCAATTTCAGTCTCACAGAGTGCATGGCCACTCTCCTAAGACCCCCACAGCCTTTCAATTTGACCTTCAGGTCTAACTGAACAGTCCACGATTGAACCGTGTACCGTATGTGTGTAAGAAGGCCAGATGAACCGTTCAGGCCAAAATACGGCTTCAAGAACTTTCGGAATGGCAGAAGATCGACTAAACAGACCTCCTGAACTGAAGTGTCGTCTGACGTATGTGACGCTACTAAGCCGATTGAATTGAGCCGTTTCTGCTGAATATTTTTAGAAACCTCTAAAATGGTGGGGAAAATGTTAAACTGTAATGCTGAAAATCAAGCCCCCTCCCCCTATTTTAATTTGTTGTCTTTCCAAGCCTGTCCGAAACCAACACTGCTATTCTGGGTTTTAAAAACATCATCGGACACGATCATTTCATTGTAAGGAATTAGAACTTATTTCTGACAGAAATATATCACTAGTGTCAACAGAGAGCATTATAGGGAGCGTAATAGAAAGAATTTTCTGCACGCAAAGTGGCAAAATGATCAGAGGAAGGAGACTCCCACTGGAGAGCTGTTAGAAGAGGGGTGAAAGCACCCACCCACCTATGGTATTCCTTTAACATTCACAGGATAGGGCCCCCCCACACGGCTTGAGCTCGCATCTGGTGGATGATGTCTTTTCCAAGTACGTCTGTGTCCATTTTCTCATTGGCCCACAGAACCGTAGCTAAGAGCCAATAGGAAAAAATATCTTCTTAAAGAGTCGCAACAAAAATTCTACACTTAGAAAACAAAATATGTATATTAATGAGTACTATGAATTGGCAAAATCATTTAATTATGCACGTAAAAATGTTTAGTCAAAACATTTTTTGGAAGAAATGAGCCAGATTCAGTTTGTTTTATGAGCCGCTGACTGAAGAGGCTTGGTTTATGCTTTAACAGACGTCTAAGGATTCAGTTTGCAAGATGTTAGGAATTCTTGTCTTGATTGCCTGTCAGAGTTGTAGACAACATAACAACAAAGAGCTGTAACAGATCCGAAATATTTTATGTGGAAAAGACAATCTCTTACAGGGATGGACACGTTCTTCGATAAGAAGAGATACATAATGTAATTTTCATTTTTGAATGTTCAAGAGTCACAGAAAATAATGTTTTAAAATTGTATTTCTAAATAATAAAAAATACAACTATATAGTAATCCTGCTCAGCAAAGCAGAATATGTTTAATCTTTGCTCGTTGAAGACTTTGATTGAGTCTCCATTTTTGCAGTTAATAGTTTAAAATGTGGCTGGTAGGATGTCAAGGATGTTCTAAGAAGCTCAGCGAGGTGGCTGTTAGTGATGATAGCACGATGTTTTGACTTGACAAATTTCGTTACAGAGAAGAGAGATTCACAGCAGTAAGTTGTCCCAAAAACAGAGTAGTCGGAAGCCAGTTTTCTGAAGATTGGGATACTTTGCTTCTGGGATTTGTTTCCAAAAACCAGTGGGGCGGGGGTGGCTCAGTCGGTAGCGCGCCAGGCTCGTAATCTGTAGTTCCCAAGTTCGAGTCCCAGCTGGGTCAGCGTTGAGATTTATCTGCGCAAAATTCCCTGCCCTGCCCGCGGTCAGTAGGGTACACAGATGGGCTTGGAAAGGCCGCCGTCCGTCGGATGGGACGTTAAGCCGTGGCCCCGTGTGCGGGAGAGTCATACCCTGTGCACGTTAAAGAACACACTGGATGGCCTTGACGGGAGGCTTCCATCTGTCGGTCCCCTCCCCCAACCTTCTCTGACTGAGCCTTCGGGGTCCATGTGACCTGGCCATTTAGCCCATGGTGTGCAAAAAAGTGCCGCTCAGAGGTAAAACAACCCAACCCAAAAACCAGTTACTGGTTTGTTCGGCTACTGCCGCAAATGCGTAACTTGTGTGTACTGCATGAAGAGTGATGACGCAAAGTCCAATTGCATCATCCGTACTTGGTTTAAAACAAGTTTTGGTTTTGTTTTCATTTCTTCGTAATCTATTGAAAACGGCGATTTCAATGGTATACTTCTGAATTTCATTCCTCTCAAGAATAAACGGGAAGCCTACCGTTTCCTCTCGCGGATCTCAAAAGGTTGATATAAAATTTTAGGAAAATTGACAATGAGACCCAATATTGTCTCCGGAGCCACAGTTTGATCTATTATATAAGTTCTGAGAGATCAAAAAGGCAAGGTTATTATTGAACATAAGGATTCTTCTGTTTAAAGATAGAAATATCTATGTCGAGCCTGTTTATTAATGAAGTATAATCAGACCATAAACAACTAAGGAAGTCAGAAAATAAAACGGAAAACAGAGAAATTTCTTCTTCCCAATGCCTGTAAAAAAAATAGTTTTTGGTGTTAATGAATAAAGGTAAATGGAATGCTACCAAAAGCAAAAGGAAAGCATAAAAAATATTAATATTGCGTTTCCTTAAGGAAAAAAACGACATAAAGCTTGGTATACCTGTATTATTCCCCACATAATTCGATTAATTTTTACACCTTTCCAGAGGAGGGCTATTGCTCCCTAGCCCCCCCCCCTCCCCTACCGATGCCCTTGTCACTTCCAAACACATTTAAAGATCTGAGGATTTCATAATGGATTAAAGTTTTCCAGATTAATATCTGAGGTTTCAGGAGCTAAACTGATTAAACCAAAAGAAAGAACAAAACTTCTTCAAAAGAAAAATCCTTGAAAACTATTTTTTTTTTTTCGAATAGTGCTTCGAGGATTATTCTTTCGAATCCTTAAAAACCATTTGTGACTAAATTTCCCCTTTCAAATATCCTTAAAAATTGGAGTTAAAAGTATATTAAGAATTAGGAAATTAAGAATTAGGGAGTAGATCACTTCAAACCTTGTATTCTGATATTCTGAAAATGCACAAGTTCCAAGACAATCTAAAAGTAATAATGGAAACACACAGAATGTGGAAAATTAAAATCAAAAGTTATGGAAGTAATCCCTTTTCCTTTGCTAGCCAGCATTCAACAACTGAATCCTCTCCTCTCTATCTGCTGTCTTTAAAGTGTGGATTGAAACTGTGAAGATGGATCAGAGTCATCTACGAACCTGTTGGTCTTGAGTCCTCGAGATGACTTCATATTCTCCTTGACCTTCTTCAGAGCTTAAAAGGTATTGTTCATCTTCTAAGACTTCAATAATCGGGATCGCAGAGAGGGGGCGGGTGTCATCACCCACTGAAAGGAAAAAAAGGTTTCTTTTCATTTTATATGCCTGAAGAAAAACTCACGGATTGAACTCAATGGACTCATGATGAACTGGGAATCTAGCTTTTGCTTCCCCCCCCCCCACACTCATGGATAAAGTCAACTTTTTTCATTTCATTTTTATTCTTATTCTCCTAAATAGTGAGATGGAGATTCAAAGGAGAAAAAATTTCTTATTATTATTTATTATCAGATTTACCGGATGTTGCTCGGGTCTGAAACTCTTTATAAAGTAGAGCAGATGGCACTCCCCACGTCGCAAGTTTTCATTTCGCATCAAAATCATTACAATCATTCCCCTCCGGTTAAAATTTTCTCTCTCTCTTTTAGTGAGCAAACGAAATGGACATAGTTCGAGGTACCCATAATCCTCCCCACGTCAGAAGTTTCCAAACCAAAAACTGAAATTTCCTCGCTCAGATAATCGAACTTTTCAAATCACTTCATACCCACCAGAGTTCCTCGGATACAATTTGACAGGCATAGGTAACTTTATAGCAAAAGAAAATTAACTATGGTCTGAGGTGCATAAAGAATGTATAGATGAAAAATTACTATTATTTATTATTTAACATAATACTTAGAGCATTTATTAATTTTTTTGCATACACTTTTATTATTCGCTTTTGCATGTTTTCCAAATAAAGTTAATGGTTTTAACTTCCGATACGAATTTAGGTTTTGAAGCTTTCATTTCAACAAAGAATCTCGTGTTCTGCTCGTGCTTAATCAGAATGACTTCAATGTCCACGGACGCTCGCGACCCAATAAACTGAACAATGATTTTATCACGCGAAATCAGAAATTAGTTTGATGCATTCATTATTTCAAATTTATTGGTGGCAACCGTTAATGTTCAATCACGTGAAATCAGATATTAGTTTAATGTATTCCGTTTTTCAAATTTATTAGTGGCAACACTTATTTTGAATAACTTTCAACCCTTAATGTTAAGTCTATGGGGATTTTGAGAAATTCAAACCCGCCCACCCCAATATTGGTTGACCCCAGCGAGTTCGCACATAGCCTATAGTCTTCCCCTGGGTGAAGGAAACATTCATGCAGAGTTTAGTGTATCTACTTCTTCTGGGGGCTGAGTCTTTTGCGTCTTCTGCGGACAGACACACAAATTAGCAAACAAACTTTCTTCTCTATATATTAGATTTGTACAATAATCCTGTTATCAATACAATGGCAAGGAAACAGTACATCTAACTTGCAAAATTCGGGATCTATTAATTATACTGTGATTCAAAAGTCTGGATAAATTCGCCAAAAAAGTAAAAATTGGAACGCAAAATATATTGAAATGTAGAATAAAAAAAAGCCTTTGGTTTCTCTTCAAAATTCGTGAAGCCAACATACTGATATAGCTTTATGCAAATGAGTGGCAAGAGCTTCAATCACCCCCCTCGCCCCCTCAAGGCTGTTAACACAGTAATAATTTATCCCTTGCTAGGCGATTGCGATTAAGCCAAGAATAGTTAAGATGTTCAGGTGACTTGATGCGAGCGCAGTATGGGTTGCCTATTTCTGTGATACCTCTAATTCCGTAATAATTATTTCGATGCTCTAATGGTATTGTTAAATATTAAAATGATGGAAATTGAACGTGTTATAAAATAATAACTGGTAATAATAAATCTAAAATAAGTATAATTATTTACAAAAGTATGGACAAAAACATTTATATAGGTAACTTTCAATCAACTCAAATATCTATCAGCATAAAACAAATCTTCAGAAGGAAACATATCACCTTTCTTTAATCATACAAAAAATAGACTTTAAGTGACACAATTAAATTTGTGAATAACATATAATCAATAAAGAATAACCTTACCAATTCATAAATAGCTAAATGCAACTATGTAACAAAGGCTGAACTCTTCCGACAGAAAAGTTGAGATAGATCTAATAGTTTGACTTACATAAAACCTTTACGCATCTTTAAGTGTCTTAAACATCTTCATTTTTCTAACTGAATCACTAATTAACTTCTTTATCTTTCCCCGAACACACAACGAAGAAAAGCATTTCGTATTCACTCTACTGTATCGACTTGAAACAAAACTACGTGTTTCTTCTCACTCAACTTATTCTTATTTCCATCAACTAACTCTTTCGTTTTCAAGTCACGTCCGTTCGATATCGTTTTTGACGTAATTCTCACGTTGAAGCATACGCGAGCGTTCAAAACGATACATCACATCGTAAGTTCACTGTAGCAGGTTCATCTGTCGCAACAGTATCATAAAAAGTGAGAAAAACTTGGTGATGACTTTCAGGAAGACGTTGCTATGGGTACCATGCAACGTCGGTGCAAGTATTAATGTATCACACTTAGTTTAATGATTGTGAACAGCATGGAGAAAAGATACACCACTCTCACGGAATAAGGAATCCTATCACGGACTTAGGAACCGTTGCAAGGAATGTATATTGTGTTAAAAAATTTTATATCAAAATCGAACATATGTTTAGTCCAAAAAATTATGGATATGTAGTCCATAGTGTCGTTTTTTTTCATCTGGAACAGTGATATTTAATAAACAACGTAAGCAAAGTAAAATTGAAAAATAAATACTGAATTAGGTAACCTTATCATCGAAATAGGCAAACTTACTCTATAATGCAGTTGCAAAGGATATGTCACTTGTTGTATACACTCGAGAAAATGCACGATGTCGATATTTTCAAAGATATTTTCGTGGAAATTATTTTTTTGCTGAGCATGGTACTTATTTAATGGCCCCAAATGAAACTGCGCAAGTGATTGTTTCCTTTGACCAAAAGGGTCACTGCGACAGATGAGAAGGGTCGCAAATCGATGAAACAAGAAACGAGGACAATTGATGAGACGCGTGCCTCGCTCCTTCGGCAACAGGAGAGTCTTCTACTGTCACACGCATTGAATTCATAGACGTTAACACAAGGAAGTCAACTCACCAACCGACACAAGAATGTAACATCAGCCCAACCTAGGTGCATGGCATCGTGAAGAAGCACAGGTTCCACCGGAAAATCTCCCGATTTCTCCACCGCAAAATGCAGTTTTGTGACAAGCAGGACGTTGGACACCAGATCATCTTTTCTGATGAAGCGAAATTTCCCATCTGCAAGCCATGTGAACCGTTACACTTTCAGCAACTAGTCTGAAAGAGAATCCACCTTGGATATAGGAACAGACCCTTCAAGATCTTCAAGTGATGATCTGGGATGAGAATCATTATGATCAAATTATTGGTTAGTTTTGATTTCAGAACCACTTACCTTGGCGTGTTGGAAAATGTGCTGACTCCTTACCTCAACGATTTGGAGCGTTATCTTCCAATGAAAATAAATTTTCAAGAGGATGGTATATATGCATGTTATGCGGCAAGTGTTGGGGACTGATGACATCAGAACTACGTGGAAAATGAATTGGATTCAGATTTCTCATGCAGTGGCCACCTCGTTTACCTGACCTAACACTTTTGGAATATTCTTTTTCTGTGTATAACTGAAATCCATAATCTATCAAAACTCATGGGGCGGGGGTGGCTCAGTCGGTAGCGCGCCAGGCTAGTAATCTGTAGTTCCCAGGTTCGAGTCCCAGCTGGGTCAGCGTTGAGATTTATCTCCGCAAAATTCCCCGCCCTGCCCACGGTCAGTAGGGGACACCGATGGGCTAGGAAAGGCCGCCGTCCGTCGGATGGAACGTTAAGCCGTGGCCCCGTGTGCGGGAGAGCCATACCCTGTGCACGTTAAAGAACACGCTGGATGGCCTTGACGGGAGGCTACCATCTGTCTCCCAACAGCTGGTCCAGTGGGTCCCCTCCCCCAACCTTCTCTGAGCCTTCGGGGTCCTTGTGACCTGGCCATTTAGCCCATGGTGTGCAAAAAAGTGCCGCTCAGAGTTAAAACAACCCAACCTATCAAAACTCCTTCCATATGATTCAGAAACCGAAGAATGCCATAGTGGCTAAGACATTCGTGATTACGTGTGTATCGCAGATTTTCGTATTTTCGCAGATTTCGGTTCATCTTCCACAGAATCACCCGCATGTGTGGAGCGGTCATGACAACTAAAAATCGCACTTCGTTTTAAGTACTTATCTCCATGCATTTGAGTCATTTCTGAGACTGTCTCTGCACCACCTAAGCCTAACCGAATGCAAAGTATCATCTGCCGGTGCTCAGTTTCCAGATCAACCACAGCCTGCAAAATATCACACACGCAAAAAGGGAAAGGAAATAATCGCTTGCGCAGATGCATTTGGAGCCATTAAATAAGTACCATGCTCGGCAAATAAACAATTTCCACGAGAATATCTTTGAAAATATCGGTATCGTGCGTTTTATCGAGTGTACACTTCAAAGTGAGAAAACGACAGAGACCGACTGACTACGTACTGTTCTGCTGCTACTTGCCATTCTATCGCAACGTGTTTCAACTTGCACGCATTACTCCCTACCCTTGAGCAGTAACTGCATTGCCACATATCAAGGATTGACTAGAACAAAAAGCTGCTAATTGTTGGCGACAGAGTTCCACGAATTAAATCATCTACCTATACATGTTCCAATTGCATGTGTTTTACCTTTGTCCAGACTTTTTGATGATATCCTGTATTTTAGATAAATCCGTTCATGGGATAAACCGAAAATTCCACAGCACGAAGCAGAAATTTCCACAGCACGAAGTTTCAGTACATACTAGGACCGTATATAGGGGGGGAGCAAATGACAAATGCCCCTATCCCTTTAAGAATAAGGTAGTAAGGTTACTAATCTCGTGCATATTTCAAGCATTTTTCAAAGCAATTTTTGAAGACTTACAAAACGGGAAAATGTTATACTGCAATGGAAATCCAGTCTCTTCTCCCCCCCCCCTCCATTTCCCTCCCCCTCCCCAACACTTTAGATCCGGACCTGGGACATGCTATCTTATCTCAGAGTCATGCCAAGTTTCTCTAAAGTTTCAAGAGATTGCTGATATCATGGGGGCCAGCATTTAAAGGGAGGGAGAAAATAGGGATGGATGCAACATTAAATGTAAGTTTCCGAGGTGTGGAAGTGGGGGGGGGGGTCTTCAGTCTCAGTCTCTCTTCCAATTTTCTACCTCTTAAAATATGTGCCAGAAACCATTTACAATTTCTACACTTTATTAACGCAAGAAATGGTTTTTGTTTTGTGTATGTATGCTATTTGATTCACCTCCTTCTGTGATAGCTAATTGGTCAATAATAATCGCTTGACACTTAATATCATGGATTTGAATCCACGGTTGATTTCGAAAAAGTAACACCATTTTAGAATTTCTTCTATTTTTTTCTGTTGACTTTATTTTAATCTGGTTGATATGCAATTGCGTGATGAGCAATGTGGATTCAGAAGTGGTAGGGGATGTGTGGATCAGATATTTTCACTTAGGCAGATTCTTGAGAGATGTTTAGAGTTTCAGAACCTTTGGGTTGCTAGCTTTGTTGATTTCAAAGAGGCATTCGACTCTGTTGATCGTCATAATTTGTGGTTGATTGTGAGATCATATGGTATACCTGACAAGTTAGTTAACATAATGAAAGCTCTCTATAATAACACTGAGTCGTGTGTGAGAGTTGGTAAGGCTTGTAGCAATTGGTTTAGCATTACTTCTGGTGTTCGACAAGGGTGCATTTTGTCTCCTTTTCTCTTTAGCTTGGTTATTGATTATGTTATGCGAAATTCACTTCAAGGGAAAGATTTTGGCCTTACATGGACTGGAGATAGGAAAATTTCTGATTTAGGTTATGCTGATGATTTAGCCCTTTTGGCGAACGATGTTGATGAGATGAACTCTTTCATTCGAGCTGTTGATGAGACTGGTAGTAGAGGAGGTTTGGTTATAAACAGAGAGAAAACTAAAGTGATGAACATTAGTCAGGCAGGCTGTGATTCAGTTAATCTGAATGGTTGCAGTCTTGAGCAGGTGTCACAGTTTGATTATCTTGGACGCTATGTAAACAAGATATCAGGAAACGTGATGCTTTTGATTCTAGATGTTTATGCAGTATATTGGGCATTAGGTGGTTCAACTTTGTAAGTAAATAATGAGGTTAGGGAAAGGAGTTGCAACCTCCTTTAAGCAGCATATTGTGCAGAGAGAGACTGCGTTGGTTTGGCCATGTTGCCCGTATGGATAATTATAGATTGGCGAATAGGGTTATGAATAGTGTGCCTAAAGGCCTCAGAAAGAGAGGGAGACCTAGGATGCGGTGGGCAGACAATGTCAAACAGGACCTTGTTAGAATTGGTGTGCAGTGGCCAGATGCAGTAGATGTAGTTCAGGACAGACTTGCTTGGGGAGCTAAATTGTACAATCTGGTTGGACCTCCGTAATCCATGGCTGCTTGAGGATGATGATGATGATTTTTGTTGGAAAATTCAGTGAATCGTTTAATTTTTTTAAATCATTTCGAATTTCAAGGTTTAAACTAGTGACATCCAGCTAGTAACCCGTGAACAACTAATAACCAATGACATAGATACGATGTTCCCAATAGTTCAGCTGAACTAGGGACGAGTGCTCGACATAAAATGTTTATGATTATGTAATGTCCCAAATGATACTGATGTGGTATTTTCTATGTGTACACTGTATAATTAAATTAATTAAACGATAAAACAGATATTTCTACTTCAATTAAAAATATTTTCTTAATTTTTGTCCCAGAAATATTTCTCAGAAGGGGTGGGGAGGTAAGTAGGAACCCGGATGAAGCCTCGCACCTGGCTCCTGCTTCACCTTGCTGTGCAACTTGCTGACAACAAGGGAAAGCATTTTAATAAAAATAAAAAATAATACTTACTTTTTAAATAATAAAATTCAGTTTTGATATGCAAAATAAAATGCAACTCTCAAACATTAATTTTAAAAAATATCTTTTTTTTTTCTTTTATAATAGCACAATCAAGTGCGAAATCTTCATACTGAAACAATTTCTATCCTTATTAGGTTATTGATTAATGCATTGATAATTTTCAAAATCAAATAATTATATTAGAATGATTTATGTGGTCGGTGGTGATGCTGTGGAATCTCCTTGGTAACCCTGAAGCTGCTGGATTGCAGTCTCAGGTTGGTAGCTTCTTATGTAATGTCCCAGATGGGATTGTGGACTCGTGGATCAGCTGCCAGTTTTGTAAATCTGATTAGGAGTTGATTAAAACAAATCTGAATCTGAAAAAATTGCATTCGCCGCAACAAATTTTCAAAGGTTAAAAGTATTCCCATTGCAGAGGAAGATTTAATTGCAAAGTTTTTTTGTGAACTGTAAAAGGAAACATTCTTTAAACTAAAATCTGTCCCTAAAAATCTGCCGCCATGAGGGGTAGCAAGAATCTTTGACTATGAAAAATGTCAACACAGAAATGTTTATCTTCGCAAAAATAAGATAATTTTCATGCTTCCAATAATAATTTTCTTTCATTTAAATACAGCTTTGCTAACAAACATTTTAACATGTAAAGCCAGAAAACGAGGTAATCTTCCATTTTTCTTATAACTTAAAGCTTTTCTTTATAACATTAAAAGATTTCCAGGGGGTTAAGTATAACCGCTGCAGCCCCCCTCTGAGTACGCCATGCATGCCACCCCAAAAAAATACCTTTTAATGCCTGTCCATTTACACCTGCAACGCATCTGGTTTCGTATCAAATTTACTTTTAACCGGCAGATCCCTTTCCAATCAATAGCTGTAAATCAAAGGGACACACATTTTCTCAAGCTGTTGCCACAAATGCATTTCATCCTATTATTTTATGCAAGCACAGTTGTTTAATAAAAGATAAACAACCTTACCTCGCAACTGATGCTAACGTCTAGAAACACAATTCTAAACATAAAACCTCCTCCTGAAACTGATGTCTATCAGTGTTGATTTTCATATTAGACAGAAACTGAAAAAAAAAAGATCAAAATGTTTAATGAAAATTTCATTGAAGATTAGTTTCAAGTTAATGATGTCCTTATAAGCTATTATGGCGGTATAGCGAAGAATCCCACATTTAAAATTCTGTGGTTTTTCATCAATCTTTAAGGATCAGCCTCCGCGATTCACTTATGTTCCAGATAAACTGCTCTAAGAAAACAACCTACTGCAAATGTATGCCTTTCAATAACTCCTATTCGCATCAGAATTCCCCAAGATTCGTCCAACTTTAAAGCTGTGATTGTGAAACAGTTTCGCTCTTAAGCTTGAATTTCGTATCGCTGAAGAAATAGACATTCACTTGAAACTGCTGTCTCACCTGACGTCGAACCATAATTCCGATTTCTCCTTCCTCCCTCTGTTCAACGAGAAAGAAAAAAAAACCGTTATTAAAGTTTATTAATTATTATTCTACATGCATCAGAATAATAAGCAGGTTCAAAAACATTAATACAATCAAAATTCCACTTCGAAAACCTAATTATCTATTTTACGGCTTCAACTTGCGAAATTCTTTTATTACAACTCCTATTTTTCACATCTTTCATCCAACTCCATCAACTCATCATTCAACTTTCATGAATCAAACTCAACTCTTTTTAATTCAGTTTTAACTCTTATTAGTTTTGTTATGAATAGCAAAATCTCTTAATGAGTATCCTGAGTCTGAAGAGATCTTTTTCAACATTTTCATGAAAGAAGTATAATCTGTGTTGATGGCAAACGAATCCAAGAAATTCAAGATGAAGTCGATCGACTTACTAGGCCAACATCCTATTCCATTAAACCTGGAATAAAATGAATATGACTGAAACACGCTTGTCTTTCAAAAGGAAATATTATCAGCTTCCTGAGTCTCAGAAAGGATCCGTTTTTAAGTCTATCCTACTCCGATATTCGTGTGAGAATTGTGTGGCAACCATCAGCAAAAGAATGTCTCCTGGCCACACCACGCCCGCAGTTCCTTTCAATGGAGAGACGATTCCATCATTGGTCAATTAGGAATCAAGTGCTCGTTTAAGAAATTAGAAATTACTCTGTTTTATAACGCGCCAGCAGATTACATTTGCAGATCTTTTGGGACCAGAACCCTTAAAAAACATTTTTTTTTTGTTCTACAGGTATCCCCTGTTTAGAAAGTTTTCCAATATTTCGTTTAAGTTTGTTTTCCTTTTAGAGAAGTTTTAAGATTACAGCTGGCCAACGCTGTTAGATTAAGCTAACTGAGTTACCGAATATATGGTAAGTCGGGATTTCAGGGTTTGCAGGGACTAGGACAGTGCAACTGAATGATAAAGAGTTGCGTTGTTTTACCTCTGAGCGGCACTATTTTGCACACAATGGGTTAAATGGCAGGGTCACTAGGACCCTGAAGGTTCAGAGAAGGTTTGGGGAGGGGACCCACTAGAACGGCTGTTAGGATGCAGATGGTAGCCTCCCGTCAAGGCCATCCAATATGTTCTTTAACGTGCACAGGTTATGTCTCTCCCGCACACGGGGGCACGGCTTAACGTCCCATCCGATGGACGGAGGCCTTTTCGAGACCATCGGCGTCTCCGACCGACCGTGGGCAGGGTGGAAGTTTTACGGAGATAAATCTCAACACTGACCCAGTTGGAACTCGAACCTGGGAACTGCAGATTACGAGCCTGGCGCTCTACCGACTGAGCTACCCCCACCCAAGCTACAAAGTAATTTACATGAAGAGAAGGGTTCTCCTCAAAACCCTCAAAATTTTGTTGGTAAATAGTATTGACCTAATTCATATTGGAGGTACAAATTAAATGATTTAACCACAAATATTTCAAAGCTGAAAAATTTACCATATCATTTATAAAATGTATATATACAAAATAATGTAAATAAGTATGTTAAAATGAGAACACTTGTACTGTGTAACTGTGGTTACATAGTACCTCAATAATTTTGCTAAGGTTAATAAAAATGACCTAATTCATATTGGAGATAAAGTAAATGATTTAGCCATAAATATTGCAAAGCTATAACATACAACATGTACCATATCATTTATAAAATTAAATAACTATGTTAATGTTAATTATATAATACACAATTGTGATAAAATGGTTAATCTTAAGATGTACTTGTACAAGTTATACTATGTGACAGTGGTACTGAATTGAGACATACTTAGAATTATCTATTTTAACAAATCAGTCTGCTTTTAGTTGTGGGATTTTATGCAGTGGTGGGGCATATCTATATATATTTAGCTATATAAAAATATGTGCTTAGGTTACAAAATAATAAGGATTCATGCCTCCTCTTTTAGAAACTTCACAGAAGTAAAACCATGATTCTATAACAGGGTTTTCGAATCTTTTAACTTGGTGCCACTTCTGAAATCATTTATTCACGTGACATGCTTGTGATATAGTCCCCTTACCTTGACGTTGCCATTTTATTATCCAGTATTATTGTTTTTCATATATTTTCACGACACACCTGGGTCTTAGAAGGAACACACCAGTTGGGAATCACTGTTCTGTAATTCCATAAACTAGAAATATCTGTAGGAGAGACACCTTACAATAGAGACAGTTGTCTGAAATGGTGAATTGGTACATTTTATCAAACTCTCATTCACGTTAAGATGCCACATTCACAATGCATTTTTATTTAAAATATTTATTGGATTATATTTCAATGTTGAGAAGTAGATTCATTTTTTTAACTCATCTTCTTTTAGATGATTAATGTTCTATACATAACATAAATTATTTGCCAAAGTTTTGAGAGTTTATATTACTTTTAGGTTTGTGAAATCCATTTTGATGTAAAAGACATCTGCAGAACATCTGAGCATTATGATCAGAATACTGGTAAAAAGATAACTGTGAATTTGCTGCAGTCAAGACTTCATGATAGATCTGATTAAAGCGACTGAAAATCATAGTAATTAATACTTTGTGTCACATGTGCTTAACATCAGGTTTATTTGCTTTGTTAAATTATGGAGTCCAAAAACAGTTCATTTCTTTATGTGCCATCTTTTTCTTTTAATGGCTTTGTATATGATAGTCCAGGTGTTTTTAAATATTTTTTTGCCTCTTAGTTGATTTTTTCCAGTTAAATATTTATTGACTAATTTCAATAGAATTACACTTGCCAGTCTTTGAACACTGAAATTGAATAACTGCATTCATGATTGTGGATAATTCATGTGTGTGTGTGCATATATTCAATTGTTAATTTTCACAGATGTCCTGTAGACATGGGACTCATGAAATAGATAGTCAGGTTTGTTGGAATTTTTTGACTAGGTGTTTGAGATGATGACTTCCTTTAGTTTTCATATAATATTTTGAGTTGAAGTAAAAATTAGAGTTCTGGCTGGGGTGAAAATATTTCGCAAGGTATTTCTTTTCGCAAGGTATTGTAGAGCAACAGGTTTACTTTCATCAGTTGCTCTATGGTAGTCATAGATATATAAGAGTTCATTTAATTGCATCTGATTCAAAATAGTTTTTAATTTTAATGTAATGTCCCATTAATATTATACAACAGGTTTATGAATATGTAAATGCTGACCTATATATCTTCATAATAGTGCTTATAGACAGGTACTGCACATCAGTGTGAAGCATTGTGTGTTTACGATTAGTCAGATATGTGTTCTGATAATTCATATGGGAATTGCTGCTTGATCACTGGTGAAAAAATTATTTTTATTAATTTTGGCTTGATTTCTCTTTCCTTGAGCTCAAGTGCTACTAATCATTTACAGTGTTTACTTGATGGAGGAATTTTAACTAGAAAATAATAGAATCCTGCAATACATTTGGAGGAAATACATGCTTGAGAATAAGCCATTAGTGTGTGTATTTTTTAGATTAGTCATTTATGGTAAGAGGAATTGCCTTTAGTTTTGATGATGAGTATGAATAGCTCTGGCTGGAAAAAAAATATTTTGCAAATTATTGTACAGCAAGAGATTTACTTTCATCAATTGCTCTATGGTAGTCATAGATATATAAGAGTTCATTTAATTGCATCTAATTCAAAATAGTTTTTCATTTCAATATAATGTGCCTTTGATATTATAAAAGAGGTGTATGCTGACCTATAAATCTTCATAACAGCAGTTTAAAAAAATTCTTTATGATTTGTGTTGAAGATGTGTATCCAATATCAAGTTTCATTTTTTGGCAATAAGCCTTTTATATAATCCAGTGAATGATGGTATATCCTATGTTGGGTGGGAAATCAGTCAGTTCTAAAAATTGAATTTTCTTGTAATAATCATGTGAGTAGTATTTATATGTAACTATTATGTGTCAAGACGATTTTTGAATTATATCGTTTTTTGTTCATCTGTTTTAATGTGGTAATAAAATTAGTTATAGAAATTAGAATTGTTTTTTCTATTTGAAATGAACATTTAGAAGTGGTGATAACTTAAAAAGATCGGAAAATATTTATTTAAAGTGATAAAATCTGTTAATAGTAGCATAATATTTAAATTTTATTATGATCAAAATTGGTTTTCGCAATAGAAGAAAATTTTATCATACAGGCAATTTAAGAAAAGTGCTGAAATCGGTTATATACTAATTGTTCAGCATGAAATTTTCGGAGTAAAGCTTTAAAATAAAAACTTAAAAGTTAACGATGTATTAAATCATCAAGTACAATAATAAGAAAAATGTTAAAGTAAACCTCGCATTATATGGTTTTAAAAAAATCCGGTGAGTGTCACTATCATACAGTTAACAAGCGAAGTGCTCCTGACGAGACGAACGTGGGTCTAACTAGCGTGACGTCATGGAGTCTGTTGGATGGCTTTCTCTTATAGGAGGTGTTGGTCTGGCACGCTATCAATTGAGTCAACCTATTGTCCACGGAACATGCGTTATAATGCATCGTGGCAGATATCAGATTTTTCTATTCAAATATATTACAAGTGTTTAAATGTTGGTCTTCATTTTTCTTCTTCAAATACATAAACGTTTCAGTTCATAAATAATTTTTTTACGTCTCACTCATTTCTTAACTCAGTAGTGTGCAGTAAAAATACTTAATTATTATTTAAAATAATTACCGTTATTTAGCGACGGATTTATGGCTTCCCTCTTGGGCGTCCTGCCAAACGAAAAAAATTAATTAATTTATTAAATGGAAAAGAGAAAATTGTTTGGGAAAAGGAAATCAATTGGTAACTGGGAATGCAACAGAATACGTCATCTGTTAGGAGTCACGATCAAATGAAGCAGCCTGCATACAAGGAAAACTTATTATTAATCATTGGATGCAGTCAATATCAGATTTAAGAGAAACATATTGCAGGGAGAGCGATGAGAAGGTTTCCTCTTTTAACAGTCAAACAGAATAAAAATATTTCCACATCTTTTTATCAGAATCAGAGTCAGCTAAATAAAGTCACTTCTGAAAAAAATCTTTCATCCTCGAAATGGACTCAAAATTCTGCAAAAGAAATGTTTCATTCTGGGTGTTTCCCTTCCTGCATTGGTACTTGTTCTGCACCTTTGTTTCAAGATTTAGAAGTATTACCGTTGAAAAAATTATACATATACAGGCTATTAATTTATATTTATAAAAATCTGTCAATTTTCCAAATGAAAACATCTGAATACTGGATCGGAGACAATGAAAATAAATTATTAATTCCAAGTTTACATGAAGCAAAGTTTGAGCAAAATGTTTTACATATTGGACCGAAATTATAATAAATTAAAGAGTGAAAACAGATCTTTAAATAGAGAAGTATTGTTTAAAAAACACATATTTGAAATTAGAAAGTACTAATTATTTACTTGCATAAACTTTGTTGTCAGTCAATTTTGTTTTAAAATTTTCTGTCCAATTTTGCAACCTCTAACAAGTTTCCTTAAGAGGTTGTCGTGTTTAAGTACATTAAGATGGTTGAAATAAATTTTGAATTTCAGCATTCTTAGCCACCTTCCTTCGCTCCTACATTCTGCTATGAACTCTTCCAAAGCTGAATCGTTTCGTATTCGTTTGCGATCAGCAGTAGTCGATGGGGATCTGTTTGAACACGATTTTGGTTCAAAGAAAATTATATTTTGACGACGAAAGTGCTTAAAAAAGATTCCCAAAGCGAGAAGAACGACAAGCAATTGATTTCAGCTTTGAAAATTGCACGAAGGAAAAAAAAAGACTTCAAGTGATGCTGAAAATAAAAAATCAGATACTTCTCGAATGGAAGGTTCTGAAGTATATGCAATAGACGAAGTCTCTTCAGGGAGGGAAATAAAGGAGAAAGAAATATAGAAATCTCATATTTCTTGACGATCTGTGATCATTTATGGCATAGCTGTCAGACTAGGGTCCGCTTTCAAAAATGATGTAAAAGTTGAGCAAAATTTGTCGTAATAGACAGAGTAAAGAAAGCATGGGCTAATAACCCTCAGAAGCAAATGCCTTCTAAAAATCCTCTCACATTGTATCCTGACGGCAGCAAGAATAAAAAACTTCTCATTAAAAGGTTAAGAAAACAAACCCCACAGAAGAACGTACGTGAAAAAACATGTGTCAATGATTAGATACTATTTAGAACAGATTCATGTTGCTTGGGACACGTCTGTCCTTTCAGTTCCACAAACCGCATCCAAAATGCACTCGTACAATGCTAATAGGACCACAGACAAATAAACTCTCTGCCATCTGGTGCAATGCGACAGTGACGAACACGAGCTTCCTTTGGGCTTCACTTAAAAGCTCCATACGATGAATAATTTGGTTGCAATAAGTTACCACTAAAACACCTCAAGGAGCATTTGGATGCTCCTACTTCTGACTCTCATGGATCATTCAGATGCGTCTACTTCTGACTTTCATTAAGCATTTAAACTTCTTACTCTCAGAGAGCATTTCAATAGTCCTAATTATACTCTTAAGGTTTCTCAGAGACTATATAGCATTTGTCCTGCATCCCGTGTAGTGAAATTTCAATGAGACTGCTTTGCCACCTGCGAATATTCATGATCTTCCAATCGACTAAAGATATGCATATAATGGAGATTTGTAAAGCTGTTTCTAAAGCAGGAAAAGTGATCCATAAGCCTACAAACATTCCAGGAAAATCGTCACATGCACGATGGTTAACTTCAGTGAATTGCAATTTGCGTATAAACTTTTCTTCAAAATATAATGGCAAATATTATTAGACTCCCCGGATGTGTGAGGCCAATTAAGGCAACATTTCCTTAACAGAAGTCAGTGGAGCAAATATAATGCGTCAGCTTAAGTAGTCCTACCATACAGACATTTCTTATAATTTAGATTCTAATATTATTATTGGTGTACTATTATGTTAATCTTTATACTAATGTTTATCTATAAATATATTTTACTAGAAGATTTAGCCGGCGTTGCTCGGATCTGAAACTCTTTATAAAGTAGAGCAGATGGCACTCCCCACGTCGCAAGTTTTCATTTCGCATCAAAATCATTACAATCATTCCCCTCCGGTTAAAATTTTCTCTCTCTCTTTTAGTGAGCAAACGAAATGGACATAGTTCGAGGTACCCATAATCCTCCCCACGTCAGAAGTTTCCAAACCAAAAACTGAAATTTCCTCGCTCAGATAATCGAACTTTTCAAATCACTTCATACCACCAGAGTTCCTCGGATACAATTTGACAGGCATAGGTAACTTTATAGCAAAAGAAAATTAACTATGGTCTGAGGTGCATAAAGAATGTATAGATGAAAAATTAGCATTATTTATTATTTAACATAATACTTAGAGCATTTATTAATTTTTTTGCATACACTTTTATTATTCGCTTTTGCATGTTTTCCAAATAAAGTTAATGGTTTTAACTTCCGATACGAATTTAAGTTTTGAAGCTTTCATTTCAACAAAGAATCTCGTGTTCTTCTCGTGCTTAATCAGAATGACTTCAATGTCCACGGACGCTCGCGACCCAATAAACTGAACAATGATTTTATCACGCGAAATCAGAAATTAGTTTGATGCATTCATTATTTCAAATTTATTGGTGGCAACCGTTAATGTTCAATCACGTGAAATCAGATATTAGTTTAATGTATTCCGTTTTTCAAATTTATTAGTGGCAACACTTATTTTGAATAACTTTCAACCCTTAATGTTAAGTCTATGGGGATTTTGAGAAATTCAAACCCGCCCACCCCAATATTGGTTGACCCCAGCGAGTTCGCACATAGCCTATAGTCTTCCCCTGGGTGAAGGAAACATTCATGCAGAGTTCAGTGTCTCTACGTCTTCTGGGGGCTGAGTGCTTAAGCGGACAAACACACAAACAACCAAACAAAGAAACTTTCTTCTTTATACACTGCACGACATTGAAATTGCCCCACTCAGAAGGAGTGAGGGGATAGGAGTGAGGGGATAGGGGTGAAATGTAGCAGACGCATAGCAATACATATTGACAGAACAGGACATTCTATGGTATCATAGAATACCATGATTTAATTTGCAGCCACTTACAGCGGTTAGAAGATGAGGTAATGCAGCACAATGTGACTGCCTCAGTAAATGGTCGCACCGCCGTGAACGGCAATACAGGCAGCACTACGGCGAGGCATGGAGTCATACAGTCGATGGATATGGTCCTGAGGAATTGCACACCAAGCAACGTTGACTCGCTCCCATAATTCATCGAGATTCCTCTCTGGCTGGTGAGAGGATTGCACACGTTGTCCAATGTGGTCCCACAGATTTTCTGTTGAGGATGAATCTAGAGATCGTGCTGACCATGGCAATACTTGAACATGTTGCAAACATTATGTGGAGACCCTAGCAGTGTGTACACGGGCGTTGTCATGCTGGAAAATAGGCTGCTGCATGCCTTCCAGGAATGATAACAATACGGGCTGCAGAACCGTGCTAACGTATCGTGCAACTGTCAGTGTTCCTGTGATGTGGAAAAGAGGTAGCCTGCTGTCATATCCAATAGCACCCCATACCATTATGTCTGGCTGACGAGCAGTGTGCCGGTCGCGAACAAAAGCTTGATCCGTCCTCTCGCCAGGTTGTCGCCATGCACAGACCCGTCGATCGTCAGTACCCAGACAGAAACGGGATTAATCACTAAACACAACAGTGTTCCATTCGTGACCCTAGTTCGCACGACTTCGGCACCAAGCCACACGGACGCTGCGATGGTTTGCAGTTAATGACAGTCGACGTAACAGTTGCCTACAGCGCAGGTGTGCCTGCGCTGTAGGCAACTGTTACGTCGACTGTCATATAATGTCTGTCTATAATATAATGATATAATGACTGTCTATAATATATAATGACTAATATATAATGTCTATGATATATAATGACATATAATGACTGTCTATAATGACCCGAATGGCAGCCTTCGGCTTACCATTCGGGTCATTATAGGGACGTCCATGGCTGCTGACACAGCCCGTCGAATATCGCCTGCAGTGCTCTGTGGTGACGAACGAGCATGTCGAACAATGCGCCTATCAAGCCGTGCTGATGGCTGTTTGACAGCACGCTCCCTCTGCGACGCACGCTACAACCTTCAGTTAGCCACTGTTGCCAACAGCGTCCAACATTTCGTGCATCCCAATCAACATGAGCAGCGACACGACGTGTAGTCCATCCAGCTTCACATAGGCCTGTAATTCTTCCTCTCTCAAAAACATCCAAATAGCGATAAACCTGCCAAAGGCATGTACCAGGCATTTTCGGCCTTCGCTGAACAATTTCCAAGCAGAACCACCTAATATCAACCATTCATACGACTTCCACTTGCATAAACAAAATACCATTCCTGTTCCTTATTGCACCTTTTATCTCTTGAGCCACACGTCGTTGGCTCCGAATTATCATCATTTGCATATCTCAATCACGCACACCCACCCTTCTATTTGCATATTTCTACGGCATATCTTTCTGGATGGGACACTTTCAATGTCGAGCAGTGTATATTAGTCTTAGAAAGAAAATTATTCGTATTTATTATCAAATATCATAATGCTAATTAACGCAAATAATTTTTTTACTAAATAAAATATATTTATAGATAAACATTAGTATAATGATTAGCACAAGTGTTACCAGTAATAATATTTGAATCAAAAATATAAGAAGAAGAAATATAAGAAAATATAAAAAAATATAAGAAGGACTATTTAAGTGACTCATAAATTTGATCCCTGGCTTTCTGTTATAGGAGGTGTTGATTAAAGTTAGTGGGATTTAAATTGTGCATTTCAATGCCTGACACCAAACGTTTATGGCTGCGCGCTGGAACCATATGGAGATCAATAACCAAAACACTTCAAGGCTAAGGGGAAGAATCTCTCTTTCCCTCAGATGCCGAACTGTATTCATGATTATTGAGATTAGCACCAAAACTCCATTTCACTTGCCATAGGCAGGGAATGAAGAAAACGTGCTCGGGTTCTAAGGAGAGGAGGGAAACGGCTCACTCAAATTCCACTGAATGCAAAAATGTCTGCAAAGATAGAATCCATCATCGGACTTGTTATACCTGGTGAAGTTTATCATGAGTGTATACTTGATTTAATAATAATAATCTTTATTTTATTCCGCCAGTCAGAACAATATTCATTTACATAGCATAATTATCTAATAACAGTTGATACATACATGAGAAAAAACGAGAAGTGAAATATAGCTGAGAAATATCAATTGCATCAGAAAAGGTAAATGAGAATCATATTAAAATATTAGTGATTAATAGGAAAGGCGAAACAAAAAAGGAGAGCATAGTAAGCTGACGCTTATTTTTAGTTAATGCCCCCCTATTTCATTTAAAGTTCAATTATGACAACAGTAGTGTATACAATAATTCAATAGTATTAAAGGTCAAATGGTTATGAGACATATTACACTGATACATAGAAGAAGGTTTCATTGCTTTGTAAGAAGAAACGTTCTACATTTGATTTTAAATAATTTTAAAGATTTTGCGTTTTTAACATCATCTGGAAGTTCAGACCAAATTTTTACTGCATTGTATTTGATAGATCTCTGCCCAATTGACAATCGACACATGGGCATACTCAGATTCTCTCTATGACGTCATAATTATGAAAATTCGAAAGACTCTGAAAATAGTCTTTAAATGTATCCAATTTAATCAATTTCATTGTAATCGAATACACAAAATTTCCTGATATCAGTTTGTAATTGTTATAGACATTAAGAATTTTAACCTCAGAAAATAGATGTGCCACGGGGTCATAATATTTTTTCCCAACAATATATCTAACAATTCTTTCCTCAAGACGATATATAGCATTCAGATTATAGTCCTAAGTATTACTCCAGACTAAAATTCGATATGTTACATAAGAATAAATGAAAGAGTAGTTATAAATTTATTAAAATTTGTTTGTTAACCAGATGACGTATTTTACCAATCCTACCAATATTCCTTGACAGAGTGATTCTCAGCTGTTTTACATGAAATGACCAGTTCAGATTTTCATCGATCCATATTCCTAAGAATTTATTATTCAGTGCATCTCTTTAGCTTAATTTCATTAATCTTCACATCGAAACATTTCTCATCGATATTTTTGTTTTTATTTTCATAAATCATGTATTTGGATTTCTTGCCATTTATTAATAAATTGTTATGTCTGCACCCTTCAGATATAATATTTAGAGAATAGTTAACATTGCTAATCAGGCTTGCAGAATCTTGATTGAAATCGATAATGCTTGTATCATCAGCATATAATAACATCCTTGAATTAATGTGTACCTTTGCTAGAGTAGGAAAAGGATCGGACCAAGAATCGAACCTTGAGGCACACCTCTGTGAATAAAATGTTCATCTGATATACTACCATTTACTTCTACAAGAGCTTTCCTCTGAAATAAGTAGCTTCTTAGCCAGTTGTTTATTTTACCTCTTAACTGAAACAATGCAGAACTGTTTATATACACTGCACGACACAGAACTTATGAAGCGGACTGTTTCATATGAAACAGCTGTCCCGTTAGATCAACGACCATCTCAAGAATGCAATTCGCTAAACTCTCGTGAGGAATTTTTCCACAGATATAGTTGGCTATGCTCTCTTATGAAAGGACAAATATTCGGGAAATAGCGATAAGTAGAGTTATTAAAATAGAAACAGACAGGATGTCCGCAAATTTATTTCACCCTTGATATTTGATGTTCGCAATTTCGCCCATCGAATTAAGTGGCAAGAATGCATTGTCACTGCGCTTCCTCCCCTTCACTTCTCTCTTCATTTCCTTTCATTTTCGAAGCACAGCACCCAATAATTTCTTTATATTATAATCCGACATCCCACACTATAAATCTATACAATACATACTGCATAAGTTGTGACCGAAGCTGCAAATCACGTTGGTGAATCATCGCTGAGGAACGATTCGTCAGAGCTATTATTATGGAAAAATAATTTTTATCCTCTGTTGAAATTATATCAGAATTCCTCATCGAAGACTTTAAATAAGAGAGAGGGAAAAGTTTTCAAAAAATGATAGGAAAGACGGGTTTTGCGCCGGCACTTGAAGTTATCTTCACGTGTTAAGATTTTTTTTTTCATTTTCAAACTGAAGCCATTGCGACTGGGGAAGATGATTTTTAACAACCCGCTTTTTCTCAACCGATGTGGAGATCGACTTGGAAGTTATGAAAACTGATTAATTTCTCCATCTGAAAATTTTGGTTAACGAGAAAATTTCTCAAAAAATATTAAATTTTTAATTTTTTGAAATTTCGAGGCCCGAAGAATTTAATTAAAATGTCCCAAATTCTCTGACATATCATCACCTTAAAAAGAAACTTTTATGTTCTATTAAGCAAAATAAAAAACAATGTTCCTTCAAGCACCTGCTTGCCGCCGCAGAGGTCTGGCACGAGCCTGTCAGTTTAATATACCATAGAGAAGGCCTGGCAGGAGGAGGGAGAGATATCGCTTGCACTTTCGAATTCAAAAAAACCATTCTGTAGCTTCGCCCAACGGAATATATCAAATGTATTCAAACAGATAGTTATTTATTTATTTATTTATTTATTATAAACCCACAGATATCGATGTACACAGAGCAATATGAAACTTCATGAAATAGATATGAAGAGCAATGACCTTCAAAAATTACACAAAGCATCCCAATAATGAAACTGCATACAAAACACAGAAAGAAATATTTCTAAATCCATAAAATAGTTTTCACTCGAATCGAACTCAAAATTCCCGCTAATTGAATACTATCAAAAGAAAATGTTTTTAATCATCCAAACTTAATTAGCAAGAATCTAATTTAAAATACAAATTTAAAATTAATCAAATAAATTTTAATATTAATATTTATTATTCAAAGTTTAAAATTGCACAGCCCCAGAGTTGCACAGCCAGATCCCTTAGAATAGCATTCAAGTATCCATTAGCCAAATAAATGTGATGCCTCTCAGTTAATGTCCTAGAAGCCAAAAGAGTGTGTAACAATAATTAATTTGGTAATCTCGTATTTATTTCAAATTTTCCCTTTTTTTTTGTTGACAAAATTTTTTTATATGTTTGATCTCTTGGAAAATATATATTTTACGCAGAGTAACAATTTCTACATTTTTATGAACTCCACCAACTTGATCAAATTTTCATCATTATGCTAATGAGATGACTATTTTTCAGACATTAGAAACGCTTGCGAATGTACAACATACCAATTACATGCATACGAGCAGGGCCGCATCTAGGGGGAGCCCCCCCCCCTTCAGAATGCTAGTAAAGGTAAAAGAGCGAAAAAATTATGAAAGTCATTTAAATTTAAGTCATTTTTCAAGAACGTTTTAAAGAATGTGCAAAGAGGATGGTGAAATGTTATACTGCATTGGAAATCTAGTCTCCCCCCCCCACGCCTTTACACTTTTCTGGCTCGATTGTGATTTTTGCCCTTTCCTCTCGATTTGTTTCTAGATCCGAACTTGCATACAACGAACACCACCCACATTAATAAACTAAAAGACAGCAGACATTGAGAGGAAAGAAATCTGTCCATTGATTAACAAAAGATATTAGTATTAGAGTTAAGATGGAAAAATTACAAGTGTTATCAACGATAATTAAATTATTGCCGAGATTAATTAACCAAGCAACAAATGAAAGCAAATTATTTGCTAATCGTAATAGGAAAAGCATCAACTATTACTCCCCTCCCCCTCCTCCTTGACCCTTCGTTTCTGTTTCTTTATTTTTTAATCTTGAAACGTCTGCATAAAACTTATACGAGGAATTCACTAAATAATGCAATTGAGTTATTTTCACTGATACAGAATATGTTTATATATTCCTAAATGGTATTAATAACAATTATTTAATGCTATTGTTAGGTGGAAAGAAGAAACGAACTCACCTGAAGTGAATCACGACGGAGGCAATGATCGCAACAATGTAGAAAGAGATGAAAATTCCAAAAACTCGGAGAACTGCCAGATTGAATTCTTTGTCTGAAATAGAAATACGATTCCAGAAACTTCCTTGCACTGAATGTAAAACTTTACGATGAGCTCTCACTGTTAAATTCCGTTGGTGATAGGATGCAAAGAAACCTCAGTTTGTTCATCAGTCTCTACAATTAGTGATTCATCTTGATTATGACCCTTTAGGATGATCGTCACAGTTTCAATTGCCATTTGTCTGCAATAAAACTCTTTAATTAGTTTATCAGTTACATATCAGCACAATTGCCTAACAGTAAAATTAGTTATATTCATAATTGAGTTGGGCTATTTCACCTTTGAACGCCTTTTTTGTGCAAGCAGTGGATGAGTTGTGTTGTCTTTCCATTAAGTGGTCTTTTGTGCAAATAGTGCTCTAAAAGGCCAGGTCACAAGGACCCCAAGAGTTCACAGAAGGATGGGGGAAGGAGACTCACTGGACAGCTGTTAGGATGCCGATGAGAGTCTGTCGTCGAGGCTATCTAGCGTGTTTGTTAACTTGCACAGAGTGTGGCTGTCCTGCACACGTAGTCACGCTTTACATCCCATCTCATGGACGGCAATCTCATCAAGTCCAAAGACAATCAATGGGCTAAATATCCAGGTCACAAAGACACCAAAGGGTCAAGGTCGGGGAGAGGAAGAGGACAATTGAGATCTGTTATGAGGCAGAAGTCAAAATTATCCGATGTGTTCGTAACGTATACAGGATATGGACTTTCAAAACACCGAGCCATGGCTTAATGTCCTATTCAACGGACAACGGCTTTTCTAAGAGTATTGGCACCTCCATTCTCACCGATGGAAAGATGGCGGTTAGAAGAAAAAATCTCAGCACAAGCACAACGGAGATTTGAATCGAAACCCAGCGGGAACTTAATCGCTGAGCGGAGCGATGCATACGTAGCTTGGTCTGACGAATTGAGGTTCCAACTACAACACTCTGATTGGAGATTGCATTTGTGGAGTAGACCAGACGAGGCCAAGGAACCCAACTCTTAAGTCTGGGTGTTAAAGGGCAGTATAATGTTATGGGGCCTGTCGACATGGGACACCATCACTGTACAAGGCTCTGCTAATGTACTCAGCGACCACCAACATTCGTTCGTGGCTATCCATTTCCCACAGCACGATGCCTTCTACTCAACAAGACAATACCCGCCTCATCGTTCCCATTTGGCCGACTGGTTATGGGAACATTCCAGTGAATTCACAACCCTCGAATGGCCCTTTCACTCTCTGGTTTCGAACCCTATTCAGCATCTTTGGAAAGAAGTGGAGCGATGCATTCGACCACCAACATTCGTTCATGGCTATCCATTTTCCCCAGCAGGATGCCTTCTTTCAACAAGACAAGGCCCGCCTCATCGTTCCCATTTGGCCGACTGGTTATGGGAACATTCCAGTGAATTCACAACCCTCGAATGGCCCTTTCACTCTCTGGTTTCGAACCCTATTCAGCATCTTTGGGAAGAAGTGGAGCGATGCATTCGACCACCAACATTCGTTCGTGGCTATCCATTTCCCCCAGTAGGATGCCTTCTTTCAACAAGACAAGGCCCGCCTCATCGTTCCCATTTGGCCGACTGGTTATGGGAACATTCCAGTGAATTCACAACCCTCGAATGGCCCTTTCACTCTCTGGTTTCGAACCCTATTCAGCATCTTTGGGAAGAAGTGGAGCGATGCATTCGACCACCAACATTCGTTCGTGGCTATCCATTTCCCCCAGCAGGATGCCTTCTTTCAACAAGACAAGGCCCGCCTCATCGTTCCCATTTGGCCGACTGGTTATGGAATCATTCCAGTGAATTCACAACCCTCGAATGGCCCTTTCACTCTCTGGTTTCGAACCCTATTCAGCATCTTTGGGAAGAAGTGGAGCGATGCATTCGACCACCAACATTCGTTCGTGGCTATCCATTTCCCCCAGCAGGATGCCTTCTTTCAACAAGACAATGCCCGCCTCATCGTTCCCATTTGGCCGACTGGTTATGGGAACATTCCAGTGAATTCACAACCCTCGAATGGCCCTTTCACTCTCTGGTTTCGAACCCTATTCAGCATCTTTGGGAAGAAGTGGAGCGATGCATTCGACCACCAACATTCGTTCGTGGCTATCCATTTCCCCCAGCAGGATGCCTTCTTTCAACAAGACAAGGCCCGCCTCATCGTTCCCATTTGGCCGACTGGTTATGGGAACATTCCAGTGAATTCACAACCCTCGAATGGCCCTTTCACTCTCTGGTTTCGAACCCTATTCAGCATCTTTGGGAAGAAGTGGAGCGATGCATTCGACCACCAACATTCGTTCGTGGCTATCCATTTCCCCCAGCAGGATGCCTTCTTTCAACAAGACAAGGCCCGCCTCATCGTTCCCATTTGGCCGACTGCTTATGGGAACATTCCAGTGAATTCACAACCCTCGAATGGCCCTTTCACTCTCTGGTTTCGAACCCTATTCAGCATCTTTGGGAAGAAGTGGAGCGATGCATTCGACCACCAACATTCGTTCGTGGCTATCCATTTCCCCCAGCAGGATGCCTTCTTTCAACAAGACAAGGCCCGCCTCATCGTTCCCATTTGGCCGACTGCTTATGGGAACATTCCAGTGAATTCACAACCCTCGAATGGCCCTTTCACTCTCTGGTTTCGAACCCTATTCAGCATCTTTGGGAAGAAGTGGAGCGATGCATTCGACCACCAACATTCGTTCGTGGCTATCCATTTCCCCCAGCAGGATGCCTTCTTTCAACAAGACAAGGCCCGCCTCATCGTTCCCATTTGGCCGACTGCTTATGGGAACATTCCAGTGAATTCACAACCCTCGAATGGCCCTTTCACTCTCTGGTTTCGAACCCTATTCAGCATCTTTGGGAAGAAGTGGAGCGATGCATTCGACCACCAACATTCGTTCGTGGCTATCCATTTCCCCCAGCAGGATGCCTTCTTTCAACAAGACAAGGCCCGCCTCATCGTTCCCATTTGGCCGACTGCTTATGGGAACATTCCAGTGAATTCACAACCCTCGAATGGCCCTTTCACTCTCTGGTTTCGAACCCTATTCAGCATCTTTGGGAAGAAGTGGAGCGATGCATTCGACCACCAACATTCGTTCGTGGCTATCCATTTCCCCCAGCAGGATGCCTTCTTTCAACAAGACAAGGCCCGCCTCATCGTTCCCATTTGGCCGACTGCTTATGGGAACATTCCAGTGAATTCACAACCCTCGAATGGCCCTTTCACTCTCTGGTTTCGAACCCTATTCAGCATCTTTGGGAAGAAGTGGAGCGATGCATTCGACCACCAACATTCGTTCGTGGCTATCCATTTCCCCCAGCAGGATGCCTTCTTTCAACAAGACAAGGCTCGCCTCATCGTTCCCATTTGGCCGACTGCTTATGGGAACATTCCAGTGAATTCACAACCCTCGAATGGCCCTTTCACTCTCTGGTTTCGAACCCTATTCAGCATCTTTGGGAAGAAGTGGAGCGATGCATTCGACCACCAACATTCGTTCGTGGCTATCCATTTCCCCCAGCAGGATGCCTTCTTTCAACAAGACAAGGCCCGTCTCATCGTTCCCATTTGGCCGACTGCTTATGGGAACATTCCAGTGAATTCACAACCCTCGAATGGCCCTTTCACTCTCTGGTTTCGAACCCTATTCAGCATCTTTGGGAAGAAGTGGAGCGATGCATTCGACCACCAACATTCGTTCGTGGCTATCCATTTCCCCCAGCAGGATGCCTTCTTTCAACAAGACAAGGCCCGCCTCATCGTTCCCATTTGGCCGACTGGTTATGGGAACATTCCAGTGAATTCACAACCCTCGAATGGCCCTTTCACTCTCTGGTTTCGAACCCTATTCAGCATCTTTGGGAAGAAGTGGAGCGATGCATTCGACCACCAACATTCGTTCGTGGCTATCCATTTCCCCCAGCAGGATGCCTTCTTTCAACAAGACAAGGCCCGCCTCATCGTTCCCATTTGGCCGACTGCTTATGGGAACATTCCAGTGAATTCACAACCCTCGAATGGCCCTTTCACTCTCTGGTTTCGAACCCTATTCAGCATCATTGGGAAGAAGTGGAGCGATGCATTCGACCACCAACATTCGTTCGTGGCTATCCATTTCCCCCAGCAGGATGCCTTCTTTCAACAAGACAAGGCTCGCCTCATCGTTCCCATTTGGCCGACTGCTTATGGGAACATTCCAGTGAATTCACAACCCTCGAATGGCCCTTTCACTCTCTGGTTTCGAACCCTATTCAGCATCTTTGGGAAGAAGTGGAGCGATGCATTCGACCACCAACATTCGTTCGTGGCTATCCATTTCCCCCAGCAGGATGCCTTCTTTCAACAAGACAAGGCCCGTCTCATCGTTCCCATTTGGCCGACTGGTTATGGGAACATTCCAGTGAATTCACAACCCTCGAATGGCCCTTTCACTCTCTGGTTTCGAACCCTATTCAGCATCTTTGGGAAGAAGTGGAGCGATGCATTCGACCACCAACATTCGTTCGTGGCTATCCATTTCCCCCAGCAGGATGCCTTCTTTCAACAAGACAAGGCCCGCCTCATCGTTCCCATTTGGCCGACTGGTTATGGGAACATTCCAGTGAATTCACAACCCTCGAATGGCCCTTTCACTCTCTGGTTTCGAACCCTATTCAGCATCTTTGGGAAGAAGTGGAGCGATGCATTCGACCACCAACATTCGTTCGTGGCTATCCATTTCCCCCAGCAGGATGCCTTCTTTCAACAAGACAAGGCCCGCCTCATCGTTCCCATTTGGCCGACTGGTTATGGGAACATTCCAGTGAATTCACAACCCTCGAATGGCCCTTTCACTCTCTGGTTTCGAACCCTATTCAGCATCTTTGGGAAGAAGTGGAGCGATGCATTCGACCACCAACATTCGTTCGTGGCTATCCATTTCCCCCAGCAGGATGCCTTCTTTCAACAAGACAAGGCCCGCCTCATCGTTCCCATTTGGCCGACTGCTTATGGGAACATTCCAGTGAATTCACAACCCTCGAATGGCCCTTTCACTCTCTGGTTTCGAACCCTATTCAGCATCTTTGGGAAGAAGTGGAGCGATGCATTCGACCACCAACATTCGTTCGTGGCTATCCATTTCCCCCAGCAGGATGCCTTCTTTCAACAAGACAAGGCCCGCCTCATCGTTCCCATTTGGCCGACTGCTTATGGGAACATTCCAGTGAATTCACAACCCTCGAATGGCCCTTTCACTCTCTGGTTTCGAACCCTATTCAGCATCTTTGGGAAGAAGTGGAGCGATGCATTCGACCACCAACATTCGTTCGTGGCTATCCATTTCCCCCAGCAGGATGCCTTCTTTCAACAAGACAAGGCCCGCCTCATCGTTCCCATTTGGCCGACTGCTTATGGGAACATTCCAGTGAATTCACAACCCTCGAATGGCCCTTTCACTCTCTGGTTTCGAACCCTATTCAGCATCTTTGGGAAGAAGTGGAGCGATGCATTCGACCACCAACATTCGTTCGTGGCTATCCATTTCCCCCAGCAGGATGCCTTCTTTCAACAAGACAAGGCTCGCCTCATCGTTCCCATTTGGCCGACTGCTTATGGGAACATTCCAGTGAATTCACAACCCTCGAATGGCTCTTTCACTCTCTGGTTTCGAACCCTATTCAGCATCTTTGGGAAGAAGTGGAGCGATGCATTCGACCACCAACATTCGTTCGTGGCTATCCATTTCCCCCAGCAGGATGCCTTCTTTCAACAAGACAAGGCCCGTCTCATCGTTCCCATTTAGCCGACTGGTTATGGGAACATTCCAGTGAATTCACAACCCTCGAATGGCCCTTTCACTCTCTGGTTTCGAACCCTATTCAGCATCTTTGGGAAGAAGTGGAGCGATGCATTCGACCACCAACATTCGTTCGTGGCTATCCATTTCCCCCAGCAGGATGCCTTCTTTCAACAAGACAAGGCCCGCCTCATCGTTCCCATTTGGCCGACTGGTTATGGGAACATTCCAGTGAATTCACAACCCTCGAATGGCCCTTTCACTCTCTGGTTTCGAACCCTATTCAGCATCTTTGGGAAGAAGTGGAGCGATGCATTCGACCACCAACATTCGTTCGTGGCTATCCATTTCCCCCAGCAGGATGCCTTCTTTCAACAAGACAAGGCCCGCCTCATCGTTCCCATTTGGCCGACTGGTTATGGGAACATTCCAGTGAATTCACAACCCTCGAATGGCCCTTTCACTCTCTGGTTTCGAACCCTATTCAGCATCTTTGGGAAGAAGTGGAGCGATGCATTCGACCACCAACATTCGTTCGTGGCTATCCATTTCCCCCAGCAGGATGCCTTCTTTCAACAAGACAAGGCCCGCCTCATCGTTCCCATTTGGCCGACTGGTTATGGGAACATTCCAGTGAATTCACAACCCTCGAATGGCCCTTTCACTCTCTGGTTTCGAACCCTATTCAGCATCTTTGGGAAGAAGTGGAGCGATGCATTCGACCACCAACATTCGTTCGTGGCTATCCATTTCCCCCAGCAGGATGCCTTCTTTCAACAAGACAAGGCCCGTCTCATCGTTCCCATTTGGCCGACTGGTTATGGAAACATTCCAGTGAATTCACAACCCTCGAATGGCCCTTTCACTCTCTGGTTTCGAACCCTACTGAGCATCTTTGGGAAGAAGTGGAGCGATGCATTCGAGCACAAAACCCACCACTACAACTCTCGGTTTTAGTTGCCATAATTCTTTAAACATTAAACGAATATTGCATAAAAAATTATATATTTAGAGAGATTTTAGTCAGATCTTCAAATTATCTCCAGTAACATTTTATTCTCCATAACAAACTTATTTTCAAAGTTTCACATAACATGGAAAGTTCCAGATTTTTTGTTTAGAGAGTAATATATATATATACATTAGTAGTATAGTAAATGAGAGTTCTGGGCCAATGTAAAGTATAGGGGATCCCATGTTAACCTATGGGACACTTTTGGGGAGATGAGCGTTGACGTGGTGTTCGGAATTTTTAAACTAATTTCTGTGTGAAAAACAGGACAAAGAGTCAGTTTTGTTGGGAAAATGTTGCAGTTACCAACACTTCACTGAATTATTGGGCTGTTGGGGTGTAAAAATTGGTAAAATAGGAGAAATCGAGAAAAAGCAAGACGTTTTGGGAAATTAGTTTAAAAAATATGACAGTTCAAAATCAATAGGTAAAATGAGGTTTTCGAGGGCTGCGAGAGAAAATATGACGGAAAACTAGATTTTTGGGTGCTATCTGTGAATGTATTGGTTTAATATTTCATCTTGCAAGTTGAAATCTGGATTATACATGAACGATTTTTCGTGCATCTAGGTTTGCTCTTTCGGTTCTAAAGTTTTTACGGCTTCTTGTATGTTTTCCATGGTTTTCTCATGGACTGTTTCCAATTTTTAAATTTTTCTACCACCGGTTTGTGAAATTCTTCGAGCGTTTCCTTAACTTGCTCTTCTTCCAAAATATTGCCTTAAATTTTTGATTTTTTGATGGCTCTCGATTTTAATATTTCGCCTACAATATTATGTAATTGTTTAATATCTTTCATCTTTATTCATATGAAATAAAAACATATACCCAGAGATGAAAGTCGGAAACAAGACCTCCAGGTACCTTTCTTCTTTCTTTTGGATCTGGATAGTGTCTAGCAAGTGAAACACTAATCTTGCTGCCCCTGTCAAATTTCGTGTTTACTGGAATAACAGAAAAAACTGCTGCAGTTCTGGTCTTACTATTTCAATGAATTTTTAATCGCCCAAGTTGATATTATAATTTATACTAAAAGAGGGATTTGTTGTGCAGCAGATTACCTTGCTTACATATCCATTAGAAATGCAGAGATGGTAATTATCTTTGAAAATAGGTGGCGTTAGTAGGTCGAATTTTGTGTTTATCTGTATAATTGGATTAGACTGCAATATGTCTTTTTTCACTTCTTTTTCACCATAGGCAAGGCAAATTACAATATTTTTATCAACGTATAGTTTTGTAGCAGCATCATTGTTTAGAATTGGGGTGTCAACATTCCTAATTCGTTTTTCATTTGCATCGCCATTGAAACTGCTCCCACTTGATGCAAAAAGTCCATTTTCATTTCTCAATAGAGAATTGGATGGGTTAGGATCTAACTTTGTCAAGCCATCAACGTCACTTTTTGTTGTGCATTTCTGTTATGCCTCGGTTCCCCGAGGTTTCCTATTCTCTTATTGTTCGCATTAAAGACATCCTCGCCTGTTAATGCAACTTACCCCAAATATCCCTTAGTTACAGCAGCAGAATCAGACTCGGGATCGGCAATATCAACGATTTGCTTTTTTTCTGCATTGAAATGATGCCCATCGAATGCAATACTTCGTGGAACGTAAAGTCCATCTCTATTTCTTACCAATGTATTCATTGGACTATTTTGAACAGTGGTCAAGTTGTCGACGTAGTGTTTCGTAGTGGCATTGGATGAATCGGTCGGGTGTGCAAGATTTTTAATGCGTTTATTACTTGCATCGTAATTGTCATCGTCATTGCAAAGTGGTCTTTTTTCCAAATATCGTTTTGTAACTGCTCCAGAATCTGCATCCGGTTCAGTGACATTGATTATTTGTTTGTTTCGCGCATCGTAGCTATTGTTCCAAAAAATTGAAGAAGTATGATTAACGTATTGAATGGTAGCGGCATCTCCATTTTCTATAGGTCTGCTTATATTTGATATTCTTTTAGTATTTGCATCATAATTTCCTGTGCGATTCAGTGTTACAGATTCTTGTTGTAGATACTGTTTTGTCACAGAATCCGAACTCTCTTCGGGATCCGAAGAGGGGCCAGGTTGTGGCATATCCTCCGAAGAGGGGACCAGGTTATGGCATATCCTCCGAAGATGGATCAGGTTATGGCATATCCTCCGAAGATGGATCAGGTTATGGCATATCCTCCGAAGAGGGGCCAGGTTGTGGCATAACCTCCGAAGAGGGGCCAGGTTGCGGCTCATCTTGAGAGTAACGCTGCACTGCGCGCGGTATATGTACAGTGCCGCATTAATTCTTATTGGCTAAGATCGTACGATAGCTCACTCTGCTCTATGACTGGCCACGAGAAACGTATTCATATTAACTTTACTGTTCACTATTCTAATGAATTTATATATTTTTTAAAATATCAAAATATTTCTGAGACGCTCAGCGCAATAAATAATTATCTTTGCACGAGGCAGTGCTAAATGAGACCTGTCTGTACTCGAACACCTAAACGCTAAAAACAATTTAAAATCCTTTGTTACTTAATTGCTAAATTAATTCAGAAAAACTTTCATTATTGACAAAAAAAGTACCTTTAATCAATCTTAGTAGCAATCTTAAATCACTGTCTTTCAAAATTTTACAAAAAATGACTTGGTCCTTATTGTTGTATTTGTCTGAATAAAGAATGATACGAAAATAATTTAAAATCTTAATCTTAATCTTAATACATCCAAATAAAGCTTACTTGATATTTTTGGCTTAACTGTTAATAAAACTTCTTTCTTTCTGCAGCCATCACCTACAATTAAAAATAAATGAACAAACTAAATTTTCATGCTTTAACACATTAAAAGTTTTAAAAAAATGTTTCTTTTCTTTTCATTCATGCTCACCATGCATTCATATTTACATAATCACAGTGGTGAAGCCAGGATTTCATCATTATAGATATGGGTTTTGTCTGAATAAAAATTAAATATCTCTAAAATTTAAGTGAAAATCAATATAATCTGATAATCTTTCAATGGGACTGTTTTCAAAAATGTCGTAGAAGTTTACACTAGTTCCTTGATACAAATTGTGGGATGCTCTAGTTTGGTGTTCTTGCGCAGATTTCAGTGTTTTATGAACTATAGAGGGCAGAATTTTGTTTTGAAAAGTCCCTTTTAAATATTTCTTTTAAGGGTAAATAAAATGGCTACTGATATGTCTGGATTGACTTTGATCCTTTAGCAGGTGAGCTATTATTCCAAAGTGGATAAGGGCTTCCTGAATTCTGATTTATTGCAATTGTGGGGCCAAGCGATGGTGAAAGAGTGGAGAGTGTGATGGACAGATTGGAAGATTTTAATCCAATCAACGGATGTCTGCCGTGTACATGTTAACTAAGGTGAGTTCCAACCCTGAGGGACATCAGCTTCCATGATGCGAGTAACAGAAACGGTGTTTCGAATCTTAGTTTTGAATGCACCCTGTTTTAAGTATGAACTAAAATCCAAATGATTGAAACTGAGAATTTGACCATAATAAGCCCAGATCTTGTCGAAAGCTTTTTCTCTGTTTAGAAATGACATAGCAATTGTTTCTCTTCTATTCAAACACTTTCAGCAATAGTTTTCGACAATCGAATTTCGATGAATTGTACAACTAGTTGTGTTTAAAGAACAAAATAATAATTTAAATAGAAGAAACAAAATATTATTTAAAATTCCAAAACAATTTACTAAATTACAGATTAAGTTTGATTAATTTTTCAGTCACCGTTATTCTGTAGAGTTCGATGCCACCCCAACCTCATTTTGAGAATGCTAGTAAGGCAACAGAGGTAAAAAATTACTAAATTATATATATAATACACATTTTTCAAGAACTTTTTGAAGACTTCTAAAACAGACCTGAAAATCTTATATTCCAATGGTAGTCCATTCCCCTTTAACTTTTTCCCGCTAGATGGCGATACTACCTTTCCTTCCCCCCCCCCCCCCCCCTCCTTTATTTTTCTATAGATCCGAGCCATATTCTGTAACTGACTTCTTTGAAGACTGAATATAGTTTGGAACTGATTATTGCGTGTTGTGCCAATATCTATTTAACCTCGATGAGCAACAAATTGACGCCACGTGAATTCAAAGCAGACTTCAGGAGTTCGAACAATGGTTTTCGAAATGGAGAATCGAGATCAACTGCATTCAAAATGAAAGGTTCCGGTGAGAGAGGAAATATTTCTCTGTTTTTGATGTCTTCAGCGGTGTTAGCGTATATTTTGTACCTTCCTCTCAGTAAATAAATAAAATATCTCCACTCAGCTTTCCAATTGAAATTAAACCTAAATAAGGTCCTTTACACAAACCAAAGTGCCAGACGACAGCCTAAATGCTTTGAACATTAATGACAACCATGAGCGTTGGCAGAATGCTTTACAAGGGGAGGCAAAAAACAGATCAATGTTTGAAGAGATAAATATTTAATTAACTCACTAATGGGTGGCTTCCGAAACAGCAATCATGCATATACAATAATATAAATAAGGATGGAAAAAAAATATATGCCTCAAGCATCTGCTTGCCACAGAGGTCTGACAGGAACCTGTCAGTTTCTACGCCATAGTAAAAGGTCTGTGAGGAGGGCGGGACCTCAGAAGAAAACAGCCATGCCTTCCTCGGAGCTCGAACCCAGGTCACTTTAATTGCAGAACATAAACCAAAAAGATAAAAACCTTTTATTGAAAAATTAACGAAAAAATTACATTAATTTCGCTCCACCTGTAAAGTCATTATAGATTAAATTTTCGAAGTAACGTGGAAAATATAGACGCATACAACAAATAGCGTTGAAACTTCTACTGAATTCTACGATTTCCTCTCTTTTTTTTTTCTTCTTACCGGTCATCTCTTGCAACTTATATTTTTCTCCATCTAGCATATTATGACTAGCTTTCGAGTCACTAGTTTCCAGAACTGTTTCTATTGTCTCTGACAACATATCTCTTGCAAAGGGGGATGAGGGTGGAACTTTCAAAGGGACTTTCCGAGGGGGAGGCGGAGGAACGTGAATGTAACTACGAAGGTAGACTGAAGAGGTCCAAGACAGTCCTTTTCCCGAAAAACTATATTAGGAAGCCATCCCAAATGTAATTTCTCTTTCAGTGTTGTTCAACTCTTATCTACGTAAATAATAATTTTTGCCACTTTGAAAACTACTGAATGCGATGCAGAAAACCTTTTGCCTTAAAATGATAAAAAAAAAATGACAACTCTGTTCCTTAGAGGAAAAAGAGTGTTTTTTTTTATCCACACTGGACCTTAGAGCTCCTCTAAGGATCAGTGAGGATAAAAAATCCACACTGATCCTTAGAGGCATTTCATGAGAATCAGCACTCAGACTAAGCGATGCTAGGAGATGGCGCAATTGACTCTCCGACAATTCTCATCGATGATTGGTTGATTGACAACTGTTGACCGACCGTTTGTTCTGTGTAGATTTTCGTACATACGCAGAACGATGTCGAAAGTGCTTCACGACTCGTTGTCCACCATTTTCGGCATAGGGACAAAAGACTCGCAAGCCATTTCCGTCAAATTCTGGGTGGCTGGCGCCAGTCGCTATCAAGCCAACGGGAAAACTGGCTGGATCGAGGGTCCAACTGTAACCTGATACAAAGACAGAATTCCTTCTAAGCGGTGATGTCAACAGACTGCAACTTCCCTGTACCTCAACGTGCAAAGGCGCTCCTACCCCCGGCAAGCAATCAGGACCACGGTATCACAGCGTCCCTGGGAAAGGAAGTGACCCACGTGGTAGAGAGCGCAACGTGAAAGAAATATCGAGCCCCACCAATATTTGCTCCTTCTGATTGGTGGATGCTGACCAATGGAAGGGGCAGATGATACCTTTTGCGAGGAGGAAATCGCGGATCGTCGGAGAAAAGCTTGGAACTGCGGACAGAAAAGTTTTAGCTGTGAGCAGAGAAAGTCAGACACAGAAAATTTTAGACCACGAGCGAAGAAGAATCTCAAGTCTGAGTGGTAGAGTCCTAGATTTGGGTTGGGTTGTTTTACCTCTGAGCGGCACTTTTTTGCACACCATGGGCTAAATGGCCAGGTCACATGGACCCCGAAGGCTCAGAGAAGGTTGGGTGAGGAGACCCACTGGAACAGCTGTTGAGAGACAGATGGTAGCCTCCCGTCAAGGCCATCCAGCGTGTTCTTTAACGTGCACAGGGTAGGGCTCTCCCGCACACAGAACCACGGCTTAACGTCCCATTCGATGGACGGCGCCCTATTCCAAGACCATCGGTGTCCCCTACTGACTGTGGGCAGGGCGGGGAATTTTGCGGACATAAATCTCAACGTGACCCAGCTGGGACTCGAACCTGGGAACTACAGATTACGAGCCTGGTGCGCTACCGACTGAGCCACCCCCGCCCCTAGAGTTCTAGAGAGGCCGAGCTTATTATTGTATTCGCAGATGAAATGTCATTGAATGTTTGTCTCCACGCCATCGATTATTTAATGTAATTGTCTTGTTGATTGTAAAAATAATGTGAAAGTGTTTTGTGGGCCAGATCTTCAATAAATGCTAATTATTTTATAGGTAAGAGTGATTCTTATGTGTATAATGGAAATTAAGATTTAAATTTAAAAATCACAACGTGATGTACTGAAAGAGTCCAGGGGGAATACCAATAAATGATAAAAATTGTGATATTAAGACCCCGTGGAACACGTTGACCAATCATCTATGAGGGTCCCAGAAGAGTGAAATCGCGGCCTCATGGCCTCGCCTAGTATGACTTCAAGCTACTCATGTTAACTCAATAGGAAGTTAAATTCGAACCTCTGAAGCTTCATTTAAAATGAACTTTATTGAAAAAATATTTCAAAAGTGTTAAAGATTTCAATAAAATTTATTCTAAATCTTAATTTTTCAACACTACTGGTTCAGTATTAATAAGTTAGGGAAGTTGCTGCAAACAAGTTGCCCTAAACAGTGGTATCTTTGAAAATTGACCAAATCCACCAGAATTGTTATTCTAACTCCTAACACAGTCTTATTTTAGTAAACGGTTTCATTTAGTAATTATTATTTCTGCTTTAATTAAGAGTGGAGAAAACATTTAAAATGGAATAGTAGTTTTCTTAAACGTCCAAGCATCCATGATTATTTAATAACTAAACGAATATTTTTGAAAACCACGGTTCAGATAGATTTCATTAAGACCTTGAACACCCATATTTCTTTTTCATTAAAGAGTTCTTTTAGGAATTACAGAGCTTTGAATTTACATTCCTATTCACTTAACATGGGTTGTAACCTAACGTTTGTCCACCATTGCACAACTAATATTTTATAACCATTTACATTTTCTATTTCAAAATTATTCACAAATAAAAACAACAGTTTTTCCCCCCATGAAATACGTACTATTTATAGATACAAGTTCCATATCTCGTTTTGGGTGGTAAAATAATTTTTTTAACATGGGAGCAATAGCAAAAATAAGAATAAAATTAATTGAATGATGAAAATTTTAAAAGGTGAAAATTAATTTAAGATATTTTAACTCATTTTAATAAAATAATATTCCACATTTGAATATTTTAATGATCTTTCGATGGGCATAAAAAATGATGAGAAACAGATTTCATTTGCAATGCTAATGAATTGACGATTTTTTTATAAATAAAATGTAAATCTTTATGGAAAACTATTTTTTTATTTTTCTATGTTTCAAACCAGCAAATTTGCTATTGTAATATATTCTGAGATGCATTTTTACATAAACAATTTATTTACTAGAAGAGGAGGAATCTGTTTTCAAAAAGGATAGAAGAATTCCGTCTACCTGTTTTTCCAGCCTTTAATTTTTAAAATCGCATTAATAGATGATTGGGAAAATGCAAACAGTAGTGTTTCATTAGTACTTATACAACATAAAAAGTATTTGTCCTTTTTTCCTGAAATTTAAAAAGTTTCTTTTTCACATCCCTCTGAGAAAAGAGGGCAGGTTGTTTCTTTTCGTGGAATATCTCTTGACACTCTACCACCGAAATTTCAAATTTTGACCATAAATAAATCACTTACAATATTCGTTAAAAGTTTCGCCTTTTCCTTATTTAGTGCCCACAAACGATGTAAATTAAAACCACTTAAGGATTTAAAAAAAATGCAAGTTAGAATATTTCGTTAGTGCGAATTTAACTAAAAGAATATTCTAAATATATCTTAAAAGAAAAAAAAGTTGCATTTTCCCCCCCTTTTGGTTGTTGCTGCAAATGCACACCTCGTGACCTTCACATTCTACCATCAAAATTTGAAATTTCTACCAATTTAACGAATCGGAATATACATCGCTTACAATATCAGTTTAAAAGTTTGCGATTTTAGATTTTTCCATCGTTAGAGGGCGCATTTTAAACTTTTGGGAGATTCGTAAAGTGAGAATCGGAATATTTCTTCAATACCTATCGAACATGAAAAGAATTTTTCATTTAACGTCAATGAACTGGAAGGAAAAGATATCGCGTCTGGCGAAAATGAGATGTTCTTTTTCAGAGAAAAGGAATGCTCTTTCATTTTACGAATTTTGCTCGCTTTAACAATTCATACTAATGGGTGAGTGGAAAATCTAAATAATAGTATAATATTTGTTCTATAAAACTCAAAAAGCACAGCTCATTTATTCCTTAAAAAGAAAAAGTTAGATTTTCTCATCCCCTAGGGTGAAACGCCAAATCATCCAATGCACATAAAATAAAACTATTTATTTTTTATTAATATATTGAAATATCATTTAAAATTTTAAAATTAAATAATAAATTTACGAAAATAAGGAGCAAATTAAGTCAATTGTTGTTTAATAAAATACATGTGCCTCTTAATTGTACTGTTTTTCATTAACACATTACTAAATTTCTAATTATTAGCATATTATTCTTCGTTTGCAATAATATTAATAATAATACATTATTATTTAAATATATTACAAGTTTTACATTATTTATATTTAGCGCCTTCTAACGATGGTAGATTAAACCATTTGGAAGATTTGAAAACTGTGAATCGTCATATTTCGTTTGTACTTATTCAGCTCAAAAGAAATCTTTTCATTTTCGTACCTCTCAAAAACAAAAAGTTGTCTTTTGGCAAGCCCCCTGGTGAGTGAAGGAGAAACTGCTGCTGCCAATGGCAACTCCTTGATCCTCATCACACTCCATTACTAATATATCCAATTTCTACCCTAAATAGATCGTTTGCAATATTCGTTTATAATTTCGCCATTTTCTTATTCAATAAAGCGCAATGATTCTGAAAGGGCGAATCGTGGTATTTCGTCAGCACCTGTCCAACGCAAAAATAATTTTTAATTTATCTTTAAAAGCTAAGAGGTTCGATGTCTACAGACGACAAAATGAACACATGAACTCGTTCTTTCCAAAAACGAGATAATATTTTTTTTTCTTAAAAGAAAGAAATTTCACTTTCCCACCCACCCTGGGGTAAAGTGTGAACTCATTGTTGCCAATGCAAACCTCGTGACTTTCCCATTCCACCACCAAAATTTCGAATTTTGCATCCTAAATGCCTCGTTTGCAGTATTCGTTTAAAAAGTTGAAATCTTCCAATTTTTTTCACCGTTCGAGGGCGCAGTTATAACTTCTTAGAGGTTCGGAAAGTGCTACTCAGAATTCAACGCTAAATTTTTTTAACTTAATTATAAAAAATATTGGTATCTACAGAGAGACAGACAGTCGAAAAGTGAAAATATTATGTCGTGTATTTTTAAACGAGATAAAAATGGAAATTATTCGTTCAATCGTTCGAATCTTCGGTTTTACGTCCCTCATTATTTCAAAATAAAACGCGAAGTTGACCTCGACTCTTTCAATTCATTCGAAGCAATGGCTCGAGGAATAACTCTTTTAACAACTGCTCTGCCGGCTCTTTTAAATTCGTGTCAAAAAGGAACAACTTACTCGTGGTGTCTGTGTTATAAGTGCAACGCTGATCATTATCATCCAAGATCATCACAATATATACCTTGCCGTCCTTGAAAGAATTTCTCTAATGGGAGAAAAAGAAATGCATTATTAGTCCAGGTGGGCATAAGGGGCAAATAAATTGATCATTTTTGAGAGAAGAAACCTAATATTGGAGAAAAATATTTAGAAACCAATGGATTCTAACTTATTTAGACCGAAATCTCCCTTATGTCGCTAACTATTACTTTCCTAACGCTCCCTTCTTGTAAAACAATTAATTTTTTCCAGTATAAAAATAGTTGAAAAAGTATTTAACCTAGCACAGATTTATTATTTATTTTAATCTATGAATTTCAACGTTTTTTGTGTAGAAATTAAACATGCATAACTAAGTTAATTTAATATTTGATAATCTATGTAATCTGTTTCCTCAGAAAAACTCAAGAAAATGTCCCCACAAATCTCTGTAATTCCTCTTGGGGAGAGCGGGGTCGCGTTCTCTTTGGGAGCCATTGTTCTTAAGAATGGTTAGTCCCACTCGTATTATTCTTAACGAAAATAGATACCCTACTGGCTTTAGTACTGGCCCCTATTTTTCTTTTGAAAATCCTCAAAAGCAAAACTATATAAGAAACTATATATATTTATACAGGTTAAGTTCATCAGGGGTTGATGAACTTAATAATTAATTTCTAACAATAGTTTAAGGTTTTTTAATAGTGATTTACACTTTTTTACGTTATAAGTTTCCTTTTGATATAAGACTTTTTATACTTTGATATAAGATTAGTTGTTGGGAAAAACGTTGCTGGAACAACCGTTTATAATCAATCACTTTTTTTTGTGAAGGAGAGAAAAGGGCTGAAAATAACCTGAAGGCAATGGCTCAAGTTTAATACAGATATAGGGATTGTTAAAAGAATATTTCCCATGACTCTAACCCTTATGCTTTAAGAGAGTAACATACATGTCAGAATCTGAATCCAAGGGACTGATCGCTCTCTCGCAGTATGGAAAAAAAATTCAAGATTATTAAACATACTTATGATTCGTATAAAAGTCAGTATTTTCTATTTGTTAAAACCACGTGCCAATCTATAACGTGAAAAAGTTTTCATTGTCTGACGAGGTGCTCTCCCTGCTGTGCAGAATACCTTCATATCTGCAGAGATGAAAGGGGCAGAATTACGAACAGTTGCAGTTCCGAAGTCAGAGTAGAATTTGTTTAATCCTGTATATAAATAATATCTATGTGTTGCCATATGGAGGAGAATTTTTCAAAGATATATTTTAGTATGGACTTATTGATTTTGTTCTCTTGTGTGTTTTGAAGAGGATATCTTACCAGTAAGCATATAATTCAATACAAACTAAAGAGTGTTACGTGGAACCCATTTATATAAATTGTGTCATAATAGAATAGAAGGCACTGGCGATATATATAACTCTCAAAGTTGTGTTATACTAAGTAATAAAGTTGTTTTGTAAAATTCTGTTATTCAAATAGTTCATTAAATTCTAAACCTCAATTAAGATGTTTCGACATTTAAAAACTTGTTGATTAGAATGTCATGTAACGGGAATTTCGAATCTTTTATTCTGTTTGTTTTTTTTACTAAAAGATGGTCAGTTATCAGTTAGCCATGAATAGATGACCCAATTGTTTATTGCGATTCAATATCATAGTTTGCCTAAACTCGAAGAACTGGATGATTGTTTATGTCTAGAGAGAAGAGAGCTGCTCTTTTCTTGACTCTCGTAGTCTCGCTGTTATCCACCATTTTGAATTCCCTTCTCAAACAGTCCTCGAGACAATCTCTTGGAGAAGGAAGGATGAGAAAAAAGTTGAAATGGGACGTGTTGAGGAAGTCGACTCTGTTCGAGCAGAGGAAATGTCCTTCCTGCTGTTGGAGCAGAGGAAATGAAATGATCTTTCCGGTTGTGGTTACAGCTGAACATCGCAGCTCTAATATTCGTCACGATGCACATATTTAATAATTATTTTTTAGCCTTTATATAATCAGCTAACAAAAACTTTAATATGTAAACTGAAATAAAAAATGAAAAATATGAATAAGAAATTAGATTAGAGATAAGTGCAAGCTCGGGATCAGAATAATATAAATTTGAAACATTTCATGTAATTTTAAAAAAATAGGTAAAAATGCAAAATATTTTTTGATTATACATTTCATTTCTTTAATCAATTTTTAGCAATTAAAAATAATCACCATGTGACTTTTATTTTTTAAATATTCTCTAATTGTAATAAATTAATGGCTTTTTGCGATTATAATCATATTACCTACGAACATTCGGTATATTCTACTAGTCATTCAAACACCGTTAATATTTTAATGTTGTCATAAAATGATCATAATTGATAATGTAAGAATAAAATGAATGATTAGAGACTGCATTTCTGTTGATAAGTCGTATGATGCCCCAGATATATCTGATATCTGATATCTTTAATAAATTTTATGAGCTCGAAGTCTAGGGCTTATATCTCGAAGTCTAAAATAGTGCCTAATTGGCAATAACAAAAGCTAAAATACATAAACCCCAAAGGGACCACAGGGCAAAACAAATTTGCTAAAAAAAAAACACAACTAAAAGTAAACCAAGGGATCGTAACAGATCAAGGATCTTTAGTCCGGTCACTTATCTATCCTAGAGAGATGCAACAAAATCAAAGACTTGGACGCTTACTGAGATTCTCTCAGTCTAAACCTTAGTCATATTAAATTTAAGACAAAATGTTTTAACTTTGAGCAATATATTACCCAAATTGAATTTCCTGAAGAATTCCAGAATATCTTTAAATTCCTTAGCAAAGTCAAACGTTTCCTCCTCATTTGCTTTGCTCTTTTCAGTTGGTACATTCACTGTGGCCTTCCCTTTTTCTGAAGGTTTAGTAACTGGTGGAGCAATGTTTGATTTTCCAGGAATCTCTTCAGGAAGTCTCGTAGCTTGCGCGTACTGGGGTACTGTCGCTCAAAAAAGTATCCGAACACTACGGTTGATTACAGAATTCAGAAAAAACATCTGGCAACGATTTTTTTAGAAATTAGTGATCTGGCAACCTTCGTGTCACGTGACACGAAGGCTGCCAGATCACTAATTTCTAAAAAACATTGCCAGATATTTTTTCTGAATTCTGTAATCAACCATAGTGTTCGCATATTTATTTGAGCTACTGTACCTTATTTTTACCCTTCATGGGTTTTTTCCAAAGGTACTCCTCTATTGGGAAGTTTGGGAGATGCGCCAGAGAAATTGTTTCCCCAAATCATGCTCTTTATTCGAAATTTTCGAATAAAGACCGACCTGAATTGAGCGCCCTCTAGGACAGGGTGGTGGTGGGGGAGGGGGGGGGGGGGTAACCAACCTCACGCGAAGCAGGTTTGCCCAACTCACCAAGCGAATATAGAAAGGTTATTTATCTTATAATAAGTAAATCGAATTGATTCAGTTTAAGATATTTTAAGTCTTATATTGATCGTCTGTACCATCAAAAATATTTCCCACTGATAAAAAAAAATCCATTTAATTTATTTACCCTGATGTTATTAGCTGAATTCAATTACTTACATCGACAGTGATGCCACCTTTATTAATCATCGTTTGGTAAAACCCTTTCAGTTCCAATTTCCTCTGCGTGTCATAAAAGGGGCACTGAAAAAAGAAAAGAGCACATTAATACTTTCAGTTTATTCTTTACCATTGGAAAAGTTGACGAATATGCTAATGTCATTCAAAAACGATGTCACAGGAATATATTCTTTGCTTTATTCGCGTGGTTCAATTAACTTGAGAGCAGGAAGGAATCGAGATTAGCGGAGAGAAATTCCAACGCTGGGAACTGTAGATTGTGAGACCTGACGAGGGGAAGATTTCGCAAACTAAGAAGTTTTTGATGCCCAAGAAATCAGTAACGAATTATAATCCTAAAATTCAAGGATTACAATTTCCTGAATATTTAATTTAGTTTTATTTATTATATTATTATATTTTATTTTCCTGAATAACTCCTGTCAGTGACATAATCAGAAAATTCAAATTAGTGCCCCCCCCTCCTTTTTTTTACATGTTTTTCTATGGCTTATTAAACTGACAGTCTCCTGTCAGACCTCTGTGGCAAGCAGTTGCTGAAGGAGGGATTTTTTTTTCCAATGAGTGAATGAGTGACGTAGTTGATTCTCTGATTTTTTCCCTACTGCCTTAGAAAACGCATGATGATTAAATTCTCAAGGAAGAGGGTTGTAGCTCCATCCCTTGGGAACACCGCTGACTTCTGTCGTAAAGAAGCTGGATGGCCTTGACTGGAGCCATCTAATTCTCTCCTAATTGCTGTCCAGTGCATCCCCTTCCTCTGCACCTTCTATGAGCTCTCGGGGTCCTTGTCACGTGACCATTTAACCCGTTGTGTGCAAAAAGTGCCGCTCAGAGGTAAAGCAACCCGACCTGTCATAACATTCCATCAAAAAACTACAAAGTGTTTTTCATTAGACATAATAGAGATAGCAGAAGGAATTTCAATGGGGGAACAATTGAGACTCGGACCTAGGAGCATCAGATCACGAATCTGATGTGCTACAAACTGAGCTAATCCCCCAACCACAAACCCATTCCCCACTCACAAATCCATCCACTTCCCACAAACCCATTCCCCGCTGACAAATCCATCCCCTTCCCACAAACCCATTACCCGCTCACAAATCCATCCCCTTTCCACAAACCCATTCCCCACTCACAAATCCATCCCCTTCCCACAAACCCATTCCCCACTCACACAAGAAGTTATTTAAAAGCTCAATAAATACTCATGAAGGAAACATTATTATCGAAGGTACTGGATTCGAACCCGTAACTCTCTAGATACGTGCCAGAGAGTTCTTACCACTAAACCAACCATCAGACGATAAATTTGTTTCCACAATGTGACCTTTTAACCTTTCGCTGTATGTAGCGGACCATGCGCCATCTATAATCAGGAAAGACAACTTAAAATCAGGAAAGGCAATTTATTTTTACAATTTTTGCTAATGAGTCAGATGTTAATGAGGAAGTCACTCACACATCTAGAGAGTTCTAGGTTCGAATCTCGCACCGTCGGCAATAATTTTCACGCAAGGTTTTATTGAATTCTATATCTACAAATAATCTGCGTATCTATTATGGATTGATTTTTTCATTTAAAAGCCCTTTCCAATTTCCAGATGGCAAAAGTGATCATCATGATCTCTCTCTTTCGATCATGGTCGTATTTGCTCACCAGTGAAGCATTTCTCATTTTGCACGCTTCTGCTTTCAAATGGCATGCCTCATTATACGAAGAGGTTTATGTGTTCTGACACGAATTGAAGAGGAAACAAATAAAGAGCACGGAGGAACAAACTATGTGCTCTTTATTGTCGGTACCCATTATGTATATTTCTTTGCAGGAAAAATTATCACACTTTATAGAGTTTCAAGTTATTGAATTAATTTTCTTTCACATTTAACTCTTTTATCGTGTCCTTAGAAGCATTCCACGACTGACGCGACAATTGTGTTCTCCAATGTGTGTTCTCTTGGCTCCGAACTTTTTCTCTACCACTAATAACTTTTTAAACCGAAGCTGCTTACCCAAACATCTTGCCTAAATTCTCTTTTCTACAAACTACTTTATTTCTATTTACTTCTGACTTCTGTTGCTTAATGTCAGGCCTAGATCTAGAAAAAAAAACCAAGGGGACAGCGGGGGGGGGGGAGGCAAGAAACACAATCGAACGGGAAAAATGTCAACCATGAGACTGGATTTCCAATGCCTTGTAATATTTTCGCATCCGTTTTACAGGTCTTTGCCAAACTTCTTAAAAAATGCAACAAATGTCACCGTATTTCTTCGATTCTAAGACGCACCCCGTTTTTAGAGACGTTTATAGGGGGAAAAAAGTGCGTCTTAGAATCGAAGAAATACGGTAATATTTGTTGCCTCTATTATCCTTACAAACATTCTGCAAGGAAGAGGGGGAGGGGGGGCGTATCCCCCTCCCCTATATCCTTCCCTGTTTATTACTACCTTTAACGCTCCTTGCTGATCGCGTGGAAATAAAGATGGTGATATAGAAAGGTTTGTCTAACTCTTCTTGTGTGAATTTTGTGATTCATTTAAATAAAGATGGTGATATAGAAAGGTTTGTCTAACTCTTCTTGTGTGAATTTTGAGATTGATTTAAATATCTCAGGTATCCCGTTTTAATCGCCTTTTAATTAGTTTCTGTTACGTAATTTTAGTTTACTTTCAATTATCTCTGTCATTCATTTAGTTTCACTATTTTAAGTTTTTGTTACAAAATACGCAATGGAATTAGTTTTAATATCACATCACATATTAATATTATTCCTTTCAGCAACTTACGAATTCTAATTTATTTTTTGGCTTTTAAACAAATATTTTCTTTACTTATCATTCAATTAGGTTGTTTTACCTCTGAGCGGCACTTTTTTTTGCACACCATGGGCTAAATGGCCGCGTCCGTTCTGGACCCTGAAGGCTCAGGGACGGTTGCGGAGGTAACCCACTGGAACAGCTATTGAGAAACAGATGGTACAAAGCCATCCAGCGTGTTCTTTAACGTGCACAGGGTATGGCTCTCCCACACACGGGGCCACGGCTTAACGTCCCATCCGACGGACGGCGGCCTTTCCAAGCCCATCGGTGTCCCTTACTGACCGTGGGCAGGGGGGGAATTTGGAGGCGATAAATCTCAACGCTGACCCAGCTGGGATTCGAACCTGGGAACTGCAGATTACGAGCCTGGCGCGCTACCGACTGATCTAACCCTTGCATTTAACGAGAAAACACTTGACACTTAACAAGAAAATACTACGAGTGTGATGTGTTGCCCATCTGTGTTTGTTTACATCAACCTTCATGGGATTTCATTAACGGGAAATTCGTGGTAAGTTTTGGGGTTACCTATAATTTGTTTATGTTGAATACCTGCAGAGAGTTTTGACTTTCTAACTGAAACCTTTTTCATCCAATGAAACAAAAGCAAAACAAAATGAAACCTGTCGAGCAATGGGTTCCGAACTTGGATTGTGAGATTTTCGAACCGAAATAAAAGAGGTTTTTTTTTCGATCCACCACGAATGAAATGAATTGGAATCAAGCCTTGATAACGAAGAGTACCTCGATGTCCTCTATGGCCAAGGTCATGCAGAGGTCATCACTCGAAGTTGCTTGCACGAGAACCGAATCCAAATCATCGGCCATGTGGTATTCTTGCACCTTGGGAACACTCGGGGTAATATTGAGCGACCTCTGCTCGTTCGTGCTGTTGAAAGAAAAAAACACATCATCATCCTCGGTTAAAGAAATTCAGAAATGTTTAAATATTGAAGAGACGAAAAATCACATCATATTTTTTCGTTTATGTTTCTCATTCGACGGCTATTACAAAACACACTTTCGTTTACCACTTTTAGCTCTGCTGAAAATTTGACTTTCGCTTACACGATGTCGGCTGCTCTACCTTTAAGCTCTAAACCGATGAGCGAGATCTTCCTCTGACAGAGAGTTCTGTCCATTTCATCTCTTTACAATCCTTGCTACCGAAAATCTTGATAAGTGGCCAGTGCAGCATCTGACATGTTATTCGTTAGCTAGGTGAGATTCGAACTACGATATTAAAGTCAGTTTTTCAAGACATTTAAAAGTCATTTTATTTACACATATGCGAGTTAAGAGTTAATAAAGATGAAGTTCAAATTTAAATTTTCATAGATTTTTATAAAAAAAGAAATACAGTCGTGACTTTAAGAACGTAAGAACACAAATTTGCCATTACATTATAAATCGAATGGCATCTTTCGATAGTTCCATTATAAGATCCAACGTCTACAAAATGAGTTCATTCTATTAACTATGACATCGAGATGATTTCCATAGTTACAGTTCACTCGACTGCGCATTGCTAAACAAAGTTTCTTTCAATCTTTTAGGTTCGGAATTTTAGATGTGCCAAGTGGAATCTAAATTCTATATTCCAAAAATAATAATTTATATTATTAATTAGCATAATTAGCCATTATTTTACAATCAATGTATATGTTAATATATAATCCAAATTTAATAATTTATTTTATTATTTAACATAATCAGTTATTATTTCACAATCAACGAATATGTGTTTGTGTATTCAAAAAATAATTTATTTCTTAATTAAATCAGGTATTATTTACAATCAATGAATATGTTTTCATATATTCCAAAAATAATAATTTATTTTATTAGCTAACATAATCAGCTACTATTTTACAATGAATGAATATGTATTTATATATTCCGAAATTAGTATTTCTTGTATTGGTTAACATATCAACTACTTTTTTTCACAACCAATAGATATGTTTTTATATATTTCAAAATTAATAATTTTTTATTAGTTAACATAATCAGCTCTCATTTTACAATCAATGAATATGTTTTCATATATTCCAAAAATAATAATTTATTTTATTAGCTAACATAATCAGCTACTATTTTACAATGAATGAATATGTATTTATATATTCCGAAATTAGTATTTCTTGTATTGGTTAACATATCAACTACTTTTTTTTACAACCAATAGATATGTTTTTATATATTTCAAAATTAATAATTTTTTGTTAGTTAACATAATCAGCTCTCATTTTACAATCAATGAATATGTTTTCATATATTCCAAAAATAATAATTTATTTTATTAGCTAACATAATCAGCTACTATTTTACAATGAATGAATATGTATTTATATATTCCGAAATTAGTATTTCTTGTATTGGTTAACATATCAACTACTTTTTTTTACAACCAATAGATATGTTTTTATATATTTCAAAATTAATAATTTTTTACTAGTTAACATAATCAGCTCTCATTTTACAATCAATGAATATGTTTTTATTATTCCAAATTAATAATTTTTTTAATAATTAACATAATCAGCTATCATTTTACAATCAGTGAACGTGTTTTTATATATTTCAAAAAAATTTCATTAGTAACGTAATCAGCTATTATTTTATAATCAATGAATGTATTTTCATATATTCCAAAATTAATAATTTATTTTATTAGTTAACATAACAAACTATTTTTTTTTACAATCAATGAATACGTTTTTATATATTTCAAAAATAACAATCTATTTCATTAGTAACATAATCAACAATTATTTTAAAATCAATTGATATGTTTTTATATATTCCAATAATAATAGTTTATTTTATTAATTAGCATAATTAGATATTATTTTACAACCAATGCATATATTTTCATACAATTCAAAAATAATAATTTATTTCATTAGTTAGCATAATCAGCTATCATTTTAGAATCAATAAATATGTTTTATATATTCCAAAATTAATAACTTATTTTATTATTTAACATAATCAGTTATTATTTTACAATTAACGAACATGCATTTGTATATTCAAAAAATAATAATTTATTTTATTAGTTAACCTAATCAGCTATTCATCATCATCATCATCATCCTCAAGCAGCCATGGGCTACGGAGGTCCAAACAGACCATGCAATTTAGTTCTCCAAGCAAGTCTATCCTGAGCTACATCTACTGCATCTGGCCACTTCACACCAATTCTAAGAAGGTCCTGTTTGACATTGTCAGCCCACCGCATCCTAGGTCTCCCCTTCTTTCTGAGGCCTTTAGGCACACTGTTCATAACCCTATTCGCCAATCTATAATTATTCATACGGGCAACATGGCCAAACCAACGGAGTCTCTCTCTGCACAATATGCTGCTTAAAGGAGGTTGCAGACTCCTTTGCCTAATCTCATCATTAGTTACAAAGTTAAACCACCTAATGCCCAAGATACTGCGTAAGCATCTGGAATCAAAAGCATCTAGTTTCCTGTTATCTTGTTTACATAGCGTCTAAGTTTCACTACCATAACTAACCCTAGAAAGAACCAAACTATTATACAGTCTAATTTTAGTCTTTAGGTGTATAAGCCTATTTCTCCACACTCTCCATAGATTCTTAAAAATCCCGACAGCAATCCCTATTCGTCTGTTAATCTCATACCGCACATCACCATTATCTGTTACATAGCTCCCAAGATAATTAAACTGTGACACCTGCTCAAGACTGCAAACCATTCAGATTAACTGAATCACAGCCTGCCTGACCAATTTTCATCACTTTAGTTTTCTCTCTGTTTATAACCAAACTTACTCTACTACCAGTCTCATCAACATCATTTGCCAAAAGGGCTAAATCATCAGCATAATCTAAATTAGCTATTATTGACAATCAATGAATATGGTTTCATATATTCCAAAAATAATAGTTATTTTATTAGCTAACATAATCAGCTGCTATTTTGCAATCTATGAGTATGTTCTTATATTTTGGAAAAAAAAATTTTTTATTATTATTCAATATAATCAGTTATTATTTTAGAATTAATGGATATGGTTTTGTATTTTATATTCACCAGAGAAGATTGACCATGAAAAAGGTATGAATTTTTCGATGATATAAAGATTTGGAAATATAAAAAAAAGGTTATTATTTTTCTTCTGATTTCAGTAAAATTTAAAAAGGAATTAAATTTTTCTAACAAATTTTCTTGATCATAAATTGCACGGAGTCATTGACGTACACAGGGGTTCCAGATTTACCTCCCCCCCCTCCCACCCAGAAAATCTGGTCATTTTATGCTAAATCTTAATTTGTCTACCTGCTTTGAATTTCAAAATAATTGTCTTTGTATAATTTTTTTTTTGCCCCATATTTTATGTCCAACACTAAAAATAGATTTAAAAAAAAACTATAAAAATTTAGTTTCATATAGAATATCATTATAACCTTTCCCCTCCAGTGAATATGAACCCTACCTGAAATAAAATTCCCGAATCCCCCCCCCCCAACCCCGAAATTAAATCTGGGTGTGTGCCTGAATGAAGTTAATATATTGCAAGGTTCATTTTTTCAAGGGCAGAATTCCAACACGAACTCCGCTCCTGATGCTCCACACTTATTTTTTGCTCTTGTCCTTTAAAGATTATCACTTACAAGCGAAAGGTGAAAAAGTCTGTTTTTAATTCTGTGCATCCTTTTCACAGGAGATTTAGAAAAAAAAGAAACGTTGCCACCCTGACATTTGGTACATAAAGTCGACAGAGCAAAATGTAATTCGTTCTTTCAAAATTAAATTACTATTTTATTGGCTTAATGAGATGATGAAAAAAAATGTAAAATACTAATTAAACCCACGCCAAAAGTTTGTGCTAAACGTTCTACCTGTTCCCATCGATAAGTTCATTCACAGCTTTCCACCATTAACGAACTACTCCAGCCACAATTAAATCCTGACAAAAGTTTGTTGCCAAACATACAGGGGTTGATCAAAATAATGGAAACAAGTACTGTTTGGGGAGAACATTTTATTAATAAGCTGTAGGTCCACCTGGGGTGTTCAGACGCAATTCGACGTGGAATAAATTTATATAAGTCATGCACATACGTTGATAGAATATGGGACCATTCTTCCTGTAAATTATGGCCCAACTGTGCCAGTGATGCTGGAGGTGGTAAGTGTGATCTGACCTTGCGCTCCAGATATTTCCACAAATGTTCAATAATACTGACGTCTGGAGATGAAGTGCAAACCACAACTGCACACGTTTCGCACAATGTAGGCTGCATTATCCGCTTGAAACCAGGGACAGTCTTTAGGGAACAATGCTCGCAACATTGGGTGCAGGTGGTCCCCGAGAATGGATTCGTACGTTGCGGATATGACAGGACTTGCAAAAAAATTAATGGCCTTAAGGAATACCATGATATGGCAACCCACAGCATCAGGGATCAACCTCCATGCTTCACAGTCAGTACCAAACAGTCAGAGTGTTACGCTTCTACATGTTTTCACCAGACGTACACTCTAGAAGTGGTGGGAAACAATATGTAGCACGTTTCCAGTCTTTATTTTTATTTCCATTTTTGCATTGATGTTGGTAATCAGAGGTTTATGAATTGCAGCATGGCCATAAACAACACCGGCACGGACGGTAACTAAATCATTCCGATTGACCGGTGTTCAACTCTGCTGCTATTTGCAGTGCCGTGGTCTTGTGCTTCCGTTGTACAATCCATGCCAACGTTCGCCTTTCCCTATCTGGCAACTCCGTATAGCGTCCACAATTTGCACCTTTGGAGGCAACGACCTGTCCTTTTGATAGGTAGTCCTAATCTTCGATACAGTTCCTCGTGTTATGCCTACTATTCCCGCCGTTCTGGTTATTGAAGCTCCTGCAAGACGCATATCAATGATCATGACTTTTTGTAGGTCACCGAGATCTCACATTGTCGACAATTGGACCACAACAGCTGTTTCACCTGCGCCTGTGGTACTGCTACGTGATAGCCGACATCGTACTTCTCCCCTTTATATACCTCACATCGCGGGTGACGTCGTCCCTGTAATATGCATACGGCTCATTGCGTGTACTCCAGTTACAGTCGATGTTTCCATTATTTTGATAATACTTGGACTTATCAATGGACCTGTTTGTCCATTGATAAGTCCAATTTCATTCCCAGCTGTACACAGGTACTAGTCAGAACGCACTACTCTATTCACAAGATACGTGACAACAGTGCCCTGTCATTTCGGACACTTTTTGACGGATCACTCACCGCAGCTCGGAACCCGATCTGTTACCCCAACAGGGTTCGAACGAAGTGGGACCACCGCAAACAAATTTGGGACCTATCACTTGAGTGTCAGCGGAACCAAATGAAAACAATTTCTGCCACCAATGACGTCACACATGTTCGTTCATAGTTATGCCTATTATATAACACGATGATGCTGAGACGTGCGTAGACTCTACACCGGAGATTCTTCTTAACCTGGGGGAGGAAAGGGGGATGCAGGGAGCACGAGAGGAACGTTTCGAAATCGGACGTTTTCATTTCATATATTTTCCAAAATAAGCGAGGCGAAGAGACCTGGCAATGCTTCCATTCATCACTGCACGTGGTGAGGAGGGATGTAAAAAAAAGATTGCTAAAACTTCCTCTGCCCTAATCACTAACGGTGGAAGTGCCCTATTGTGTCATAACCCCGCTGCAGGGGCAGATTGGATTTTATATTCAATCTGGAGGTGTGCACTTCCTGATCGTGAATCAAGTGAACTTACCTGATAATGAAATCCGTTACGTTCGATGCCAAGAGAGTGAATTCTGTGCGAAGTACAGAATTAGCAGTGATGTCAATGTACAGATTCTGATGACCAGGACGAATGCTGGGATCAACGTAATTCCTGAGAGGGCATAAGGTGTGGCACACTTTCGAATAGCAGGAACTGGAAAAGAAAGAATCGGACTTAATCACTCAGTCTATATACAGATAGAAAAAAAAAATCAATTGAATCTAATGGACCCAGAGGAAGTCACGGCTATTGGCTAGATTTATACAGAGATAATCAGATATGATCTGGTTATCTCCGTATCATCTGATCTTATAATGCATTCCAATTCCCAAAAATTATTTATAAACCAGATTAATCTGAAAATGTAAATCGTTTCCACTAAGAATGAAAGTCAAAAAGAATATTTAATATCTGCTGCGACCGAATTCTCTCTCTCAGTCAAGATTTTGCTTTGCAAATGTTTCAATCAGCTGAAAACTGATACACATTTTTTTCACGTAAATGTTTGTAATAAAGTATTTGTAAATAAAAAAGGAGTTAAAAAAATTGTTAAATTGCAGAAATTTATTTTGAATTGCTAGATCGGTAATTTACTTTTCATCGGTTTTTTTTAGTGATTAACTATTTTTGGAATTTACAAATAAAATAATGTGTAAAAATACATAAGTAAATAAAAAATGCAAAACTTGCAAGAGGTTATGCAAATGTTATGAAATTTAGGGAGGCGGTAATATATGCAAATGGATGGAAAGGATCAGGTTTGCAGGACGATCGGAAGGATTGGAGAGGCGCGAGCTGACGTCACAGGTGCGGAGCAGTCAAACACAGATAAAGGCACCCAAAGTTCCCTGGTTGCCAAAACGTTGTGGAAATTGTTCCAAACCGCTAAAGATGCCCTTATGCAGACGTCGACAACCGTTCCTACAATTAACAGACTTTGAGTGTGGAAGAATCATCGGCCTTAGAGAAGCTGGTTTGTCGTACAGAGATGAGGCGAACCTTGTTGGCCGCAGTCCCAGAACCATCTTACATATATGGCATCAGTGGGTTCAATAAGGATCCAGCAAATGCCAACAAGGATCAGGGAGACGACATATGACCACGGAACGACAGGACCGACATTTGCGGCACATGGCATTGCGTGACAGATTCGTGAATACAACGCAACTAGAAAGGGACTGGCAACAGATAAACACATCGAATATCTACCAGGAAGATCGTAAACAACAGGCTTTTACAGTTTTCATTACGAGCCTATCGTCCGGCACTGTGTTTGTCCCTCATATCTGCCCACTTAAAAGCACATCTTCAGTGGTGTCGTCTCAGACAGAACTGGAACGAACGTGGAGGTGCAGTATCGTGGTGTTTAGTGATGAATCTCGTTTTTGTGTTGGTCAACACGACGGTAGACGTGTTCGCCGTCATCCAGGGGAAAGGAACGCCACCTAGTGCGTGCGACATCGTCACACAGCTCCAGCACCTGGTGTCTTGGTGTGGGGTGCCATTAGTCGGACATCTCGGTCAGAACCGGTCATCATAAGGGGATCTAACTGCCCAACGATATGCTACCAACATTTTGCAGTCAGTGGCTGTCCCATTTGTTCAGCAGCACGGAACCTTTTACCAGCATGATAATCGTCTGCAGTATCTACACGAGCATAACGTTCGGGTAGTACCATGGCCAGCACACTCGCCTGACTTTTCACCTATTGAACACGTTTGGCAAATGTCTGGGACGTGATGGGTCGACTGCTCCAACGACACCCAAGAGGTGCGCCAACCACCTTCGCTGAAATGGAACAGCGACTTCGCGCTATTTGGCGTTCTATCCCTCGGGAGGACATTATCGAGCTGTGTGATAGCCTTCTCCGACGTGTGCATGAAGGCATTGCCGCGCGAGGCGGTTCAACATCATACTAATTATTCGAATTTACCGGGTAGGTAAAGTGGTAATTTTCCATATTTTTTCTGATAATGTAATCAATCGCACATCTCAGTGTGTGCTAACAGCTGCCTGCCTTTCAATAAAATAGAATCAATCCTTCCATGTTTTGCAATATTTTTTCTTGTAGTGTATTTCTAGTATCTTCCAATCTCTTGATAAAGCTTCGCAGCATTTTTCTACAAATTTTTATACAGATTTTTAACATAACATCCCGACATGTTTTATTGAAATTAGAATTATTGAACCCATTTCTACAGTAAAGTATTATAAATGACACGAGTAATAAGCCGAAATTGCACTGCACAAATTTCTTTATAAAATCCAACTACCAGTAACAAACTCTCCAATTAGGAGATAGAATGCAAACACATTTATCAAAAAATAAGTCAGAAAACTCAAATTTACTCTAAATTTGATAGCGAGAGTTTCTCTCTTTCTCCGTTTGTCTTATCTCCTCCTTAATTGTAAAAGTTAGGCTGACTTACCAGGAATGCCGAACCGAAAACTTTCCTTCGCGCAAAGGGAAAGGACGGCGAAAAGATTTCCCCTGAAGGGCAGGCGTCCAACCACTAAATTCATTTACCATTTTCCTCTTACCATAACTAAACCCACGTAATGGATTTCGCCCAACCATCTTTCTTCCCACAAACCCTTTCTCCCTTCCCGAAGAATGGTACAAGCACTTCTCTTAAACTGAAACAAGAAGGAATTACGGGGAATAAAACGGAGTGCGTTCCCATAATCGAAGTTAACTGTATTCATAACAGCAAAATCAACTCTAAAGACTTTGCAAAATCACATATAGGAAAATTTTTGTTTAATATTTAGTAAGACATACTTTTCTGAAATGCAGGCTCATATTTTTATCACAGTACATCTTTTCAGTTGATTATTACAGAACAATTAGACTGATTTCTTTCACTTGCACACATACAAGGTTTCATTCAATACTTCACAAGCATTTGCAAAATCCCTAAGGTTATGAATTGTCCAATAAAATAATAATGAAGATGATAATGGTTTGAGGATGCAGATGGGAAGAGAACTTTGGTCATCTGCGCAGTGCTCTAGAAATGTATCTTTCCTCTATTAGACGTATTAAACGATGTATTAACGAATTACTCCTATAAGACCAATCATCACCATCATCCTCAAGCAGCCAGCTGCACTAATGAAGTCCAACCACACTGTGCAATTTAGTTCTCCAAAATACATCTATCATCAACTGCATCTGATGCATCTGGTCACCATACACCAATTCTAACAAGGTCCTGTTTGAAATTGTCTGTACACCGCATCCTAGGTCTCCCTCTCTTTCTGAGGCCTTTAGGCACACTATTCATAACCCTATTCGCCAATCTATAATTATCCATACGGGCAACATGGCCAAACCAACGGAGTCTCTCTCTGCGCAATATGCTACTTAAAGGAGGTTGCAACTTTTTTCCCTAACCTCATTATTTACTTACAAAGTTGAACCACCTAATGCCCAATATACTGCATAAACATCTAGAATCAAAAGCATCACGTTTCCTGATATCTTGTTTACATAGCGTCCAAGATAATCAAACTGTGACACCTGCTCAAGACTGCAACCATTCAGATTAACTGAATCACAGCCTGCCTGACCAATTTTCATCACTTTAGTTTTCTCTCTGTTTATAACCAAACCTACTCTACTACCAGTAACAGCCCTAATAAAAGAATTCATCACATCAACATCATTTGCCAAAAGGGCTAAATCATCAGCATAATCTAAATCAGAAATTTTCGTATCTCCAGTCCATGTAAGGCCAAAATCTTTCCCTTGAAGTGAATTTCGCATAACATAATCAATAACCAAGCTAAAGAGAAAAGGAGACAAAATGCACCCTTGTCGAACACCAGAAGTAATGCTAAACCAATTGCTACAAGCCTTACCAACTCTCACACACGACTCAGTGTTATTATAGAGAGCTTTCATTATGTTAACTAACTTGTCAGGTATACCATATGATCTCACAATCAACCACAAATTGTGACGATCAACAGAGTCGAAAGCCTTTTTGAAATCAACAAAGCTAGCAAGCAACCAAAGGTTTCTGAAAGTCTAAACATTTCTCAAGAATCTGCCTAAGTGAAAATATCTGATCTACACATCCCCTACCACTTCTGAATCCACACTGCTCATCACGCAGTTGTCCGACAACCAGATTCTTGATTCTATTAAGCATAATCATTCAAAAAACGCTACCTGGAACGGCAGATACCCCTATAGCTATAACAAGAACTGCGATCACCTTTTTTAAAAAACAGGGATAATAATAGCTCTTGTAAAATTCTTAGGAACAATGCCTTTATCAGAAAAGAGATTTGCTGCACTGGTGGGCTTCTGTTTGCGGGAAAATCATCCGCTGTGTTTTCTGATTATTTTGTTGGTTGAAAGCCCCAAGTGAATAGATTCATAGGATACATTTTATCAGCTGGTGGATAATTCTGTCTCAGGCCATCGCAGGTACCTGAATTTTTGATTCTACGGGCATCGTCAAACCTACATTGGAGAAAGTCTTCCTTTGTAGATGGCTTTAACCTTTAATAGTGGGGGAAACAGGTGTTTGTGATTAGTGAGCTGCTTGATATTGTCGGCACTTTGTCTCTCAATAAACGTAGTTTCTTTGAACATCCCACTAACCATTTTCTCTCCACAGGTAGTTGGAATGTGAGGACTCTGAGAATGTGTTTTCTCTTGATGTCCTCATATTCCACCGTTACAACTTAGATGTACAGATAAAGGTCAGATTCTTAGAAATAAAATTTCCCTTTTCAGGGAGAAAAGATAATAAGCATCTCCAAGGCTTAGGTCTGCTTCTCAGTAGACACGCTAGTGATGCTCTTCTAGGATATGAGCGAAGTAATGAACGGTTTCTTAGAGCAAAATTTCAGACAAGCATTAAAGACTTGAATGTTATCTGCTGTTATGCCCCCACTGAGGATGCCGATGAGGATGAGAAGGATAGGTTTTATGAACAACTTCAGGATATTTTGAATTCTGTCAAGAAAGGAGATATTACCCTTGTTCTAGGTGACTTCAATTCAAACAAAATCAACTTTCAATCGAAAATCGACCATCACCTTGTTAAAAGTGTCTTCTAACTGAAGCTTAAGAAATGTGCTAAGGTTAAAAAATTTACCTTTAATACTGAAGCTCTGAAAGACCCAGTTATAGTTAAAGCTTACCATGATAGGTTAATTAGTCATTATGACAGTCATGGTTTGCTTACTAATGAAATTAAGGAAGAATGGGACCATTTCAAACAGGCTTTTTTGGAAATTAACAGCACTCATTTAGGAAAAAAGGAGCAGAGGAGGCACAATTATTTGAGTGATAAGGCACTTGAGCTCATTTCAGAAAGAAAGAACTGCAGAAATGTCCTTAATCAATACCCTACTAGTCCTAATAGAAAGCATTACAGAGAGCTTAATAAACGTGTAAAGAATTAGTTAGCTGCTGATAAGAATCTTTGGCTTGATGATTGGCTGACAAAGCCGAGGAAGCAGTTAGACAGCACAACAGCAGAGAGCTGTACCAGATAGTTAATGTTTTATGTGGTAGAAAATGGACAGCTATACAGGGATTGAAGGATAAACAAGATAAGGTTATAGAAGGGGAGGATTCTGTCATGGCTAGGTGGGCTGAGCATTTCAGTGATGATCATGTGGTTAGTTCTACTTCCATTGTTTTGTAATGATGATAGATGCATTGGTGGCTTTAATGTTGGCCGTATAACGGTCTGAAGAGTCTGAAGTTATTTTGGCTATTTCTAAACTTAAAGTTTATAAATCCTCAGGGTAGATGAAATTACTATGGAAATGCTTAGATCTGTCTCTGTTACCATATAAGATCAAAGGAGGTTAGCTATTTTTTAACGTCCATCAGCACACCCAATTGCATCAACGCTTTATAATCAAAGCCTCATGATCAGGTGCTGCCATGATCACTCGATAATTATGTATAATTGCATATTTTGTTTTCATTAATCTCTAAATTTTAAAATTTCAGCAATATTTTAAAATTTTATTGCAAGTTGTATTTGGTTAGCAATGAGAGAAACTGGAACCAACAGTGAAAGGGAAGCCCATCACATTAGCATCAGTTTAGAGGATTTTTTTCACAAAGAATCAGTATAAAAAGGTTTTCCACTTTTAAATTTTATTTGTATTCGATTCGCTAGAACTGAATCGGTCTCCTCTGTTCTGCATTTAATTAAGGGATAATCATCATAAAAATGCAAAGCATTCAAAAGAAAAATCATTCTACGCGAAGAAAGCAGATTCGAAAGTCTTACTTTGAATTAGCGAAAGCCAAGGGCACTTGCCATGACATAATGCTTTGGGACTGACGAACTACAGCCAGCAGAGGCACTTCTTCAGTAGCATTGGCACTCTCGATACAGACGTTGATGGTCCAAGCCTTAAAATTCAAAATTGCATCATTTAACTGGAAAAAAAATCAAAATCAGATCATTTAAGACAGAAAATATTTATTATTACTAGCAACGGCATTTTGTTTCGTGAAAGTGATACAATCGATACAGATGCTGATGATTCACGTTTGAACAATTTAACATCCCATCGTAAATAAGGAAGAAGAGTTATCTCTTCTAGCAATTTTAAAAGTCTCTCTCTCTCAGACCATCTTCGTAGCCAAATGGAAATGAATGCGATTATGCATACATAAGAAGAAATGTACAGGCACTGGAAGGAAAAACTGAAACAGTTCCATGTTCTCTCCATAAAAAATTACATTCCGAGCTGAATAACTTCTTCAACATAATTTCTAAATGAAAACTATTCTAAAATTAAAAATCTCAATGGAATCTATCTAAATCTCGATTTTAATTAATATCTGTTTAGTATTCGAAGAGTTATGAACACCAGAATATTTACGAGGGGCGTTCGAAACGTTCTTCACATTCATCTGCGGAACAAAACCCATTGCACTTTACTCTCAACCAAACTTTTACCTTCTTTCAAAATACTCCCCTCCAACATCCATATAAAACTGATGACGTCTACGCCAATTCTGGAATGCTTGGTGGTACTCCTGTTGGACGCAACTCTGAATGAACACATTTTGCAAGGTCTTGCACCCTTAAAATAGGCTTCCCAGTCAGTTCCTTTTTAATTCTCGAAACATCCAAAAATCTCATGGTGCAAGATCAAGTGAATATGCAGGATGGGGTAGCTTTTTAATATATTCCTTCTCCAGATAGACCGTAACTTGCCGGGTTTTGTGAGCAGTGATTTGTCATGAAGAAGAATTCTTGACACGTCTGTTGTTGCACGTTGCCCTTTCATCTCCTTAACCATTTTGTGCAAAATAATGTGACTGTTAAATGTATTCCAGCGTTCATAACTTTTTGAATACTGAACAAATATTGTTTAACGTCGAGATTCAGATAGATTTGATTCAGGTCTTTAATTTATCTTTAGGTATATTTTTCATTAAAAATCATAATGACTTAAAGTTATTGAGCGGTTAATGTGATTTTCTATTGAGTGTACCTGTAGGTATTCTAAAGATACCCTGTACACCCCGGGGGTTAGTTCCAATCACCAAGAATCCCTACCTTTTATGAATGAGTTTTTCAATGTCTAATGCCGCCATTTCTTGTTATCTTTCCATCCCATTCTCCGTCTTTCCCTGGGTATTTGCAGGAAAACTCAACCTCAAAGGGTCCGTCAAAGTATCTCACAGTTTCTTCTTCTTATAATACTCGTATGCCAACAAAAGGCCATTTACTGTTTTTCAAGTGTTTATTAATCCCTTTTTCGTATTGTTTTGCAACAGAATGTTGCTATTTTTAATCTTTCAGATCATTTCATCTTCATTATTCCTCTTAACATCCTTCTTTCGAAGACATCTACTTTTTTAAGAGCATCCTTCTTAAGGATCCATGTGTCGCATCCACGTGACAAGATTGGCCACATTATCACATTTGAATAATCAGCTTCTAAATTGTACATTTAATTTTCTTTCAAATCAAATATTTTTATTTTATTGAAGTTTACCTTAACTTGTTTTTGATTTCTTAGTTTGGTCATTATTCCAATAAAAATGTTTCCCATCTGCTTGACTAGGTTTCACAACTTCCTTTATCATACTTTCAAGATCTTTATGCGCACGAGCTATTCAATCCATGTCATGATATCTTAAGTTCTCCTCTCCATTTGGATTCCTCCTTCCGTATCCTCCAAATGCTTTCGTTATTATTTCTTGTGAGCATGTATTGAAAGAGGGTGACCAGAAAATACAACTTCGTTTCACAATTTTCTTTATCCATACCCAATCTGTTTCTTTGCTATCGACTCTGATTTTTAATTTTCTATTTCCAAAATACTTCTCTTACTATTCTCATATCTTTTCAGCCTCGACTATTGTGTCATACTTGGTTTGTTAAAAACTTTGACAAAACAAAGGAAGAAGAACTTTTTCATTTCCTTATCCCTTTCCGTCATTTGTATCAGAGAAACAATTTCTTCTTTCGTTCCACTTCCTTTATAACGCCAAAATTTCAGTTCTGTGATTTAAGAGACTTATCTTCCTATGTCCATTACACTTTGTTGACGAAGGTTTCTTCGGTATTCTTACTATTATAGAGATAATTATTTCCTCTGGCAGCTTTACAATATCGTAAATATTGTTACATATTTTTAACTATTTTTGTTTGACATCACCATACGTGAATTCGAAATAACCAAACAAAAAATAAGTGAACTGATTTAATAAAAAAAGAAATCAATTTACAAGTAATAAATGGAACCTCAAACATTCATTACTTGATATACAAAAGGGTTAACTGAATCAATGGCTAATTATTATTCACCTCCATTAAATATCAAATACTAGACGTATATTGATATGCAAATGGGTTTACTGATTCAATGGGAAATTATTATTCACCTCCATTAAATATCAAATACTAGACGTATATTGATATGCAAATGGGTTTACTGATTCAATGGGTAATTATTATTCACCTCCATTAAATATCAAATACTAGACGTATATTGATATGCAAATGGGTTTACTGATTCAATGGGTAATTATTATTCACCTTCATTAAATATCAAATACTAGACGTATATTGATATGCAAATGGGTTTACTGATTCAATGGGTAATTATTATTCACCTTCATTAAATATCAAATACTAGACGTATATTGATATGCAAATGGGTTTACTGATTCAATGGGAAATTATTATTCACCTCCATTAAATATCAAATACTAGACGTATATTGATATGCAAATGGGTTTACTGATTCAATGGGTAATTATTATTCACCTCCATTAAATATCAAATACTAGACGTATATTGATATGCAAATGGGTTTACTGATTCAATGGGTAATTATTATTCACCTTCATTAAATATCAAATACTAGACGTATATTGATATGCAAATGGGTTTACTGATTCAATGGGTAATTATTATTCACATTCATTAAATATCAAATACTAGACGTATATTGATATGCAAATGGGTTTATTGATTCAATGGGTAATTATTATTCACCTCCATTAAATATCAAATACTAGACGTATATTGATATGCAAATGGGTTTACTGATTCAATGGGTAATTATTATTCACCTTCATTAAATATCAAATACTAGACGTATATTGATATGCAAATGGGTTTACTGATTCAATGGGTAATTATTATTCACCTCCATTAAATATCAAATACTAGACGTATATTGATATGCAAATGGGTTTACTGATTCAATGGGTAATTATTATTCACCTCCATTAAATATCAAATACTAGACGTATATTGATATGCAAATGGGTTTACTGATTCAATGGGTAATTATTATTCACCTCCATTAAATATCAAATACTAGACGTATATTGATATGCAAATGGGTTTACTGATTCAATGGGTAATTATTACTCACCTTCATTAAATATCAAATACTAGACGTATATTGATATGCAAATGGGTTTACTGATGCAATGGGTAATTATTATTCACCTTCATTAAATATCAAATACTAGACGTATATTGATATGCAAATGGGTTTACTGATTCAATGGGTAATTATTATTCACCTCCATTAAATATCAAATACTAGACGTATATTGATATGCAAATGGGTTTACTGATTCAATGGGTAATTATTATTCACCTTCATTAAATATCAAATACTAGACGTATATTGATATGCAAATGGGTTTACTGATTCAATGGGTAATTATTATTCACCTTCTTTAAATATCAAATACTAGACGTATATTGATATGCAAATGGGTTTACTGATTCAATGGGTAATTATTATTCACCTCCATTAAATATCAAATACTAGACGTATATTGATATGCAAATGGGTTTACTGATTCAATGGGTAATTATTATTCACCTTCATTAAATATCAAATACTAGACGTATATTGATATGCAAATGGGTTTACTGATTCAATGGGTAATTATTATTCACCTTCATTAAATATAAAATACTAGACGTATATTGATATGCAAATGGGTTTACTGATTCAATGGGTAATTATTATTCACCTTCATTAAATATAAAATACTAGACGTATATTGATATGCAAATGGGTTTACTGATTCAATGGGTAATTTTTATTCACCTCCATTAAATATCAAATACTAGACGTATATTGATATGCAAATGGGTTTACTGATTCAATGGGTAATTATTATTCACCTTCATTAAATATAAAATACTAGACGTATATTGATATGCAAATGGGTTTACTGATTCAATGGGTAATTATTATTCACCTTCATTAAATATCAAATACTAGACGTATATTGATATGCAAATGGGTTTACTGATTCAATGGGTAATTATTATTCACCTTCATTAAATATCAAATACTAGACGAATATTGATATGCAAATGGGTTTACTGATTCAATGGGTAATTATTATTAACCTCCATTAAATATCAAATACTAGACGTATATTGATATGCAAATGGGTTTACTGATTCAATGGGTAATTATTATTCACCTTCATTAAATATCAAATACTAGACGTATATTGATATGCAAATGGGTTTACTGATTCAATGGGTAATTATTATTCACCTTCTTTAAATATCAAATACTAGACGTATATTGATATGCAAATGGGTTTACTGATTCAATGGGTAATTATTATTCACCTCCATTAAATATCAAATACTAGACGTATATTGATATGCAAATGGGTTTACTGATTCAATGGGTAATTATTATTCACCTTCATTAAATATCAAATACTAGACGTATATTGATATGCAAATGGGTTTACTGATTCAATGGGTAATTATTATTCACCTTCATTAAATATCAAATACTAGACGTATATTGATATGCAAATGGGTTTACTGATTCAACGGGTAATTATTATTCACCTTCTTTAAATATCAAATACTAGACGTATATTGATATGCAAATGGGTTTACTGATTCAATGGGTAATTATTATTCACCTCCATTAAATATCAAATACTAGACGTATATTGATATGCAAATGGGTTTACTGATTCAATGGGTAATTATTATTCACCTTCATTAAATATCAAATACTAGACGTATATTGATATGCAAATGGGTTTACTGATTCAATGGGTAATTATTATTCACCTTCATTAAATATCAAATACTAGACGTATATTGATATGCAAATGGGTTTACTGATTCAATGGGTAATTATTATTCACCTTCATTAAATATCAAATACTAGACGTATATTGATATGCAAATGGGTTTACTGATTCAATGGGTAATTATTATTCACCTTCATTAAATATAAAATACTAGACGTATATTGATATGCAAATGGGTTTACTGATTCAATGGGTAATTATTATTCACCTTCATTAAATATCAAATACTAGACGTATATTGATATGCAAATGGGTTTACTGATTCAACGGGTAATTATTATTCACCTTCATTAAATATCAAATACTAGACGTATATTGATATGCAAATGGGTTTACTGATTCAATGGGTAATTATTATTCACCTTCATTAAATATCAAATACTAGACGTATATTGATATGCAAATGGGTTTACTGATTCAATGGGTAATTATTATTCACCTCCATTAAATATCAAATACTAGACGTATATTGATATGCAAATGGGTTTACTGATTCAATGGGTAATTATTATTCACCTCCATTAAATATTAAATACTAGACGTATATTGATATGCAAATGGCTTTACTGATTCAATGGGTAATTATTATTCACCTTTATTAAATATCAAATAGTAAACCTATATAACATTCTAAAGCTCCATTGCAGTCTTTTATATAGCAATTTAGGAAATCAACTCTTCGCAAATATATGTTTTTACTAACTACATAAAAATGTTTATTGGGAACGATATTTCTATTAATTTTGATAAAACTATTAATAATCGAACAACGACTATCTAGGCGAGGCATGGCCAACATAAGGCCCGCGGGCCGGATCCGGCCCGCGTAATGAATTTATGTGGCCCGCGAACAATTTTTCAATATTACCATTTAACTTCTAGTAATTAATCGAATGAATTCTCGATACTTCTATATTTTTTAAAAAAAGATTCCGTTATAAAGAATTAAAACTTTTATACTCATCTGTACTCGATATGATCTGTTTGATGTTCAAGCGACTTTGCCAGCAGGCGAGTTGACTGGAACGAGAGGCAGGTGCTGCCACAATTCAGTCCACTGATGTAAAACCCCACTCTTTAGGCGGAGCTTGCTTGTGCAGCACCCAAAGTCAGGCAATTTATTATTAAACGGTATGTATTTTATTTTTGTTTTTAAAAATATTGTATATTAAGAAACTTTTTCACTCCAGGGATGGCTTCCAAAAAACGAAAAGTAGATTTAGAATGCCGTATATTTAATGAAGAATGGAGGTGGAAATATTTTTTTTGCAATGTACAATAATAAGGCAGTTTGTCTTATTTGTAACTCGAGTGTGGCAGTTTTAAAAGAATACAACTAGAGAAGACATTTTGAAACCAAACATGCAAGTTACGCACAAAATTTAAACGAAGAAAGCCGAAAAAAACAAACCGCAGATCTGGTAGTAAAATTAACTTGACAGCAAAATGTATTTTTAAAGCAAAATCGCTTACAAGAATCTGTTACTGAAGCAAGTTTTTTAGTAGCAAAACGTATTGCTCAATGTGGAAAACCTTTTGCTGAAGGAGAATTTGTAAAACAGTGCATGTTGGATGTTTGCGATGTGATGTGTCCAGAAGTTAAAAATAAATTTGAAAATATAAGCCTGTCTCGGCAAACTATTGCTAGAAGAATAAAAAATTTAAATGCTAATATAATCAGTTATTAAATAATTTTAAATCGGCCAATTTTTATGCAATAGCTCTGGACGAAAGTTGCGATATAAAAGATACTGCTCAGTTGTTAATTTTTATCAGAGCTATCACCGAAGAATTTCAAATTTCGGAAGAACTTTTATCAATTGTTCCGATGAAAGGTACAACAAAGAGAGAAGATCTTTTCCGAGAGATTGAAAAGAGTTTTTTGGAGTACAATGTTGACAGGAAAAAATTGGTGAATGTTGCAACAGATGGATCACCAAACATGATCGGAAAAAAAAAATTGGGCTCATCAAATGCATTGAAGATGAAATTTTCGAAATCGATCCAAATCATAAAATTATACCCATACACTGCATTATTCATCAACACGCACTATGCAAAAATATTTTAAAAATCGATCATGTTACAAATGTAGTTGTGAAATTAGTGAATTTCCTACGATCAAAAGGATTAAATCACAGGCAATTTATTGATCTCCTTGAAGAACTAAATACCAGTCATTTAGATGTACTATATCACAATAAAATCCGTTGGTTAAGTTTGGGAAAAGTTTTAAGACGTGTGTGGGACCTTCAAGAGGAAATAAAAATATTTTTAATGCTTAAAGAAAATGAGGATTTTCCTGAATTATTAGATCCAAATTGGATTTGTGATTTAGCATTTTCTTTGGATATTCTCACACATTTGAACGAATTTAACACATGTATACAAGTATACAAGGAAAAAATTTATTTGCTCATGATTTAATACAGAAATTAAGAGCTTTTAAAATGAAGCTTAGCCTTTTTTCTACAATTCTGGCTGAATGTAAATTTGATCATTTTCCAACGTTACAGACCATATCTTTAAATATTTTAAAAGAAAAGGTTAAAACATTTAATAAAAACATCCTTGCACTAATGACAGATTTCGAGCAGAGATTCGATTGCTTCAAAAAAATTGATAAAATTTTATCTATTATCCGAAATCCATTTTCTGTACAAGTTGATGACGTTCCTGTTGATATACAATTAGAAATAATTAATTTACAATGTGATGAATTATTACATGAGAAATATCGAGAAGAGCAAGAAAATTTGTGTAATTTTTATAAGCAATTGAATAATGAAAAATATGGAAATTTAAAAAACCTTGCCAAGACGTATTTAGTAATCTTTAGCTCAACTTATATTTGTGAACAAACCTTTTCTTTAATGAATCTAAATAAAAGTACAACAAGATCAAGATTGAATGATTTACATTTGGAGGCTGTGTTAAGAATAGCTACTACAAGTATAGAACCAGATATTAAAAAAATAATTAGCGATGCAAACCGCCTCAACACGTCGCATTAGTTATTATGTTAATTTGTTGTATTGATTTACTTACAATTATTCATAAACAAATTTCATAATAAAATTTTGTTTACTTAAAGAAATAAGTGTTTTGCTTAACATTTTTCAATTTTAATATTTCGTCCGGCCCGTGAAAATATTTTTTTTTCCAATCCGGCCCGGGGGCAAAAACAGTTGGCCATGCCTGATCTAGGCCGACATAACGCACTGCACGCCAATCAAAATCCTCTCAACTGTTCCCTTGTTCCTCTTCATTCCTCTTAATCAAACTTAACTGGGTTCTATTCCTAACCTGACGTACTTCTACGGTATGTGCCACATCTCATATATCTCGTAATATAAAGATCACCCTTCAATAGTTACACGTGAATATGTCGTTTCAATATTAATCTACAGTCTAGTAAATAACTCCTACATTTTAAAATTACATGTCATGCCTTTTCTTCAAGTATTAGGTTGACACAAAACTTCGGCCCGTTTTTTCCTCCCTTTGCCGCTTCCCCTTTTCTCGTCTCCCGGCATTGGCATTGCGTAAGTGTGTGGCTTTTGAAGCCCATATCCAAACAGTTGATGTGTAGCTAGGCATGCATTCCAGCGGAATTTCTCTTTCTTAAGTAATACGAGACTTACTCTCGTGAATATTGGCTATAATTTTACTTAACGAAGACTACACACATACACAAAGGGTACTCTGGGTCTCAATTTCATATCTAATAAACAACGAGGAGACGTGAAAACTAAAAAGTTAACAACTGCCTTAGCTAAAGGAATCGTTGAAGGACAACAATATGTTCCGAAATTTTACGACATGAAAATTGTAGCTGCACATAGAAAGAAATTTCAATTAGGTATGGGCGAGTGGTTAGCGCTCTTGGCTGCTGACAAATGTTTTCTGCCAGTTTTGACCCCTTGTTCGTAACACTACACTACTGAAATATCAAATCTCTACCCCCAAATAGCTCATTTGTCATATTCGTTCCCAATTTTTTTATTTTTAAATTTTTCCACCTCAAAGGTTGTAATTAAAACTTTTCGGAGATTTTAAAAGTAGGAATCATAATAGTTTATCAATGCCTATCCAAAACGAATATTCAGTTGATCTCTAACAACAAATAATTATCGCATAGCACAACCAAAATCGCGCTTTCCCACTCCCCCCCCCCCCCGGGTTAAACGTGAAAATCATTGTTGCCAATCCAAATATCACGATATTCCAATTTCAGAACCAAAATTTCAAATTTCTAACCTAGTTATATCGCTTGCAATATTAGCTTGAAATTTCGCAATTTCAAAATTTTTCACCATTCGAGGGCGTAATTTTATCTTTTGGAAGATTCCGAAACTGCGAATCGTAATATTCGAATGCCTATCAAACCTAAAAAGAATTTTTAATTTATCTCTAAAAACAAAAAATCGATCTCTACAGACTGACGACAAAAAGGAAACATTAGCTCGTTTTTTCTCTCACAAACGACCTAAAAATGTTATAAGAAGAACAAAGGAACGGGAAAAATGAGAAAAATAGTGCTAATGTGAGAAACATTTGTAGTCGTATAAAGAGTTAAAGAGGATTGGACTTATCGCAAGAAATTGATAGTCAGACGGAAGAAATTCCGTCCCACGCGACTGTCATGGCCATATGTCAACGAAGTTCACGGCCAAGCTCTTCAGACTATGAGTTCTGGCTCACCACAAAGAGAGAAATTTTTAAAAGGGGAAATGAAGCTCATCTGTAATTATTCGTCCAAAGCTGCAGAATATAATTTCCAAGCTATTCTTTTAAATAGTTGTATATCGTGTTTCACCATAAATTTTGAATTTTTTTTTTGCAGGGGCCCTTCTGACCGTGGGATCCGACCCCGCATGCGGGGATTGCTGGAACCATCGGTAGGCCTCTGCCTGTTGCAACAACATCGCCGGTGTCATCAGCGAACTCGGGGCTTAAAAGTTATCGGTGGTCATTAATTTATTAATAATTATCATTCAGAGGTGTTTCAAAATAAAGGAGCTTAAAACTCAAAGCATTTTTTTAAAGGCCATCAAGTATCTCCCATAAGTTTAAAAAATGAAACGATGTTTGCAATGGAGTCAGACAACCCTGGGCTTGGAATTTTCATGGTTAAGGAAAATGGCGGAGTCGTTTTTTAATAAGGGGTGCTTAAAATATTTGTTTTTGCAAAAATGTGTAGGGGCGAACAAATTTCAATTCATTACTTCCTTCTTTTCGAAAGTGGTATTGCCACCGAAAATTTAATTTACACTTTTAAATTTTTCAAGTCTGACCAAAAACAATACGACGGCGAAATGGGGTCTGATTCAGAAATGGCAGCTTTGACCTTTACAGTCTGTCATGATTGGTCGTATAAATTTATCAATAATCAATCTGCTGCCAGTCTAGAACTACAGAGAATGATAAAAATAATCCAATAGGAACTACAGAGAATGACGTCATAAGGCGGAATTCCGGTGCTGAATAGTGACGTAATCCCTTCCATTCCCTTACAACTAATCAGAAAACCTGATACGTGAAGGACGACCTCCAGAGCAGGATTTCCTATTGCAGAGGCACGTGATTACTTCCTGTTTGGAATGCTATATCTGAGAGCAGATGGGCATCGCCAATGGAAAGGTTTCGCAAACTCTTTGCGCAGAGTCCCATGACAACTACAAGTGAGCAATTAACTTCCCGTCTCCTAGAATAACCTCTTTGTAGCTTCTCTTGCCACAATTCCTTACGAGTGAAAGCGATATTTCCCGGATGTAAAAAAAATGCACTTCTCCCTGTTGACTTCGCCTTCATCCTCACAGCAGAGGGTAAATGGGAAGAGAAATCAGGGGCCTAATGAAGATCTCTTCATCCACACACCAGAGGGAAAATGGGAAGAGAAATCAGGGGCCTAATGAATATCTCTTCATCCTCACACCAGAGGGTAAATGGGAAGATAAATCAAGGGCCTAATGAAGATCTCTTCATCCTCACACCAGAGGGTAAATGGGAAGAGAAATCGGTGGCCTAATGAAGATCTCTTCATCCTCACACCAGAGGGTAAATGGGAAGAGAAATCAGGGGCCTAATGAAGATCTCTTCATCCTCACACCAGAGGGTAAATGGGAAGAGAAATCAGGGGCCTAATGAAGATCTCTTCATCCTCACACCAGAGGGTAAATGGGAAGAGAAATCAGGGGCCTAATGAAGATTTCTTCATCCTCACACCAGAGGGTAAATGGGAAGAGAAATCAGGGGCCTAATGAAGATTTCTTCATCCTCACACCAGAGGGTAAATGGGAAGAGAAATCAGGGGCCTAATGAAGATTTCTTCATCCTCACACCACAATGCAAACGGGAAGAGAAATCAGTGGCCTAATGAAGATCTCTTCATCCTCACACCAGAGGGTAAATGGGAAGAGAAATCAGTGGCTTAATGAAGATTTCTTCATCCTCACACCAGAGGGTAAACGGGAAGAGAAATCGGTGGCCTAATGAAGAACTCTTCATCCTCACAGCAGAGGGTAAATGGGAAAAGAAATCAATGGCCTAATGAAGATCTCTTCATCCTCACACCAGAGGGTAAATGGGAAGAGAACTCAGTGGCCTAATGAAGATTTCTTCATCCTCACACCAGAGGGTAAATGGGAAGAGAAATCAGGGGCCTAATGAAGATCTCTTCATCCTCACACCAGAGGGTAAATGGGAAGAGAAATCAGGGGCCTAATGAAGATCTCTTCATCCTCACACCAGAGGGTAAATGGGAAGAGAAATCAGGGGCCTAATGAAGATTTCTTCATCCTCACACCAGAGGGTAAATGGGAAGAGAAATCAGGGGCCTAATGAAGATTTCTTCATCCTCACACCAGAATGTAAACGGGAAGAGAAATCAGTGGCCTAATGAAGATCTCTTCATCCTCACACCAGAGGGTAAATGGGAAGAGAAATCAGGGGCCTAATGAAGATCTCTTCATCCTCACACCAGAGGGTAAATGGGAAGAGAAATCAGGGGCCTAATGAAGATCTCTTCATCCTCACACCAGAGGGTAAATGGGAAGAGAAATCAGGGGCCTAATGAAGAACTTTTCATCTTCACACCAGAGGGTAAACGGGAAGAGAAATCGGTGGCCTAATGAAGAACTCTTCATCCTCACAGCAGAGGGTAAATGGGAAGAGAAATCAGTGGCCTAATGAAGATTTCTTCATCCTCACACGAGGGTAAATGGGAAGAGAAATCAGGGGCCTAATGAAGATCTCTTCATCCTCACACCAGAGGGTAAATGGAAAGAGAAATCAGTGGCCTAATGAAGATCTCTTCATCCTCACACCAGAGGGTAAACGGGAAGAGAAACCAGTGGCCTAATGAAGAACTCTTCATCCTCACACCAGAGGGTAAATGGGAAGAGAAATCAAGGGCCTAATGAAGATCTCTTCATCCTCACACCAGAGGGTAAATGGGAAGAGAAATCACTGGCCTAATGAAGATCTCTTCATCCTCACACCAGAGGGTAAATGGGAAGAGAAATCAGGGGCCTAATGAAGATTTCTTCATCCTCACAGCAGAGGGTAAATGGGAAGAGGAATCAGTGGCCTAATGAATATCTCTTCATCCTCACACCAGAGGGTAAATGGGAAGAGAAATCAGGGGCCTAATGAAGATCTCTTCATCCTCACAGCAGAGGGTAAATGGGAAGAGAAATCAGTGGCCTAATGAAGATCTCTTCATCCTCACACCAGAGGATAAATGGGAAGAGAAATCAGTGGCCTAATGAAGATCTCTTCATCCTCACACCAGAGGGTAAATGGGAAGAGAAATCAGGGGCCTAATGAAGATTTCTTCATCCTCACAGCAGAGGGTAAATGGGAAGAGGAATCAGTGGCCTAATGAATATCTCTTCATCCTCACACCAGAGGGTAAATGGGAAGAGAAATCAGGGGCCTAATGAAGATCTCTTCATCCTCACAGCAGAGGGTAAATGGGAAGAGAAATCAGTGGCCTAATGAAGATCTCTTCATCCTCACACCAGAGGGTAAATGGGAAGAGAAATCAGTGGCCTAATGAAGATCTCTTCATCCTCACACCAGAGGGTAAATGGGAAGAGAAATCAAGGGCCTAATGAAGATCTCTTCATCCTCACACCAGAGGGTAAATGGGAAGAGAAATCAGGGGCCTAATGAAGATCTCTTCATCCTCACACCAGAGGGTAAATGGGAAGAGAAATCAGGGGCCTAATGAAGATCTCTTCATCCTCACAGCAGAGGGTAAATGGGAAGAGAAATCAGGGGCCTAATGAAGATCTCTTCATCCTCACAGCAGAGGGTAAATGGGAAGAGAAATCAGTGGCCTAATGAAGATCTCTTCATCCTCACACCAGAGGGTAAATGGGAAGAGAAATCAAGGGCCTAATGAAGATCTCTTCATCCTCACACCAGAGGGTAAATGGGAAGAGAAATCAGTGGCCTAATGAAGATTTCTTCATCCTCACACCAGAGGGTAAATGGGAAGAGAAATCAGGGGCCTAATGAAGATCTCTTCATCCTCACACCAGAGGGTAAATGGGAAGAGAAATCAGGGGCCTAATGAAGATCTCTTCATCCTCACACCAGAGGGTAAATGGGAAGAGAAATCAGGGGCCTAATGAAGATTTCTTCATCCTCACACCAGAGGGTAAATGGGAAGAGAAATCAGGGGCCTAATGAAGATTTCTTCATCCTCACACCAGAATGTAAACGGGAAGAGAAATCAAGGGCCTAATGAAGATCTCTTCATCCTCACACCAGAGTAAATGGGAAGAAAAATCAGTGGCCTAATGAAGATTTCCTCATCCTCACACCAGAGGGTAAACGGGAAGAGAAATCGGTGGCCTAATGAAGATCTCTTCATCCTCACACCAGAGGGTAAATGGGAAGAGAAATCAGTGGCCTAATGAAGATCTCTTCATCCTCACACCGGAGGGTAAATGGGAAGAGAAATCAGGGGCCTAATGAAAATCTCTTCATCCTCACACCAGAGGGTAAACGGGAAGAGAAATCGGTGGCCTGATGAAGACCTCTTCATCCTCACACCAGAGGGTAAATGGGAAGAGAAATCAGGGACCTAATGAAGATCTCTTCATCCTCACACCAGAGGGTAAATGGGAAGAGAAATCAGGGGCCTAATGAAGATCTCTTCATCCTCACACCAGAGGGTAAATTGGAAGAGAAAGCAGGGGCCTAATGAAGATCTCTTCATCCTCACACTAGAGGGTAAATGGGAAGAGAAATCAAGGGCCTAATGAAGATCTCTTCATCCTCACACCAGAGGGTAAATGGGAAGAAAAATCAGTGGCCTAATGAAGATCTCTTCATCCTCACACCAGAGGGTAAATGGGAAGAGAAATCAAGGGCCTAATGAAGATCTCTTTATCCTCACACCAGAGGGTAAATGGGAAGAGAAATCAAGGGCCTAATGAAGATCTCTTCATCCTCACACCAGAGGGTAAATGTGAAGAAAAATCAGTGGCCTAATGAAGATCTCTTCATCCTCACACCAGAGGGTAAATGTGAAGAGAAATCAGGGGCCTAATGAAGATCTCTTCATCCTCACACCAGAGGGTAAATGGGAAGAGAAATCAGTGGCCTAATGAAGATCTCTTCATCCTCACACCAGAGGGTAAATGGGAGGAGAAATCAAGGGCCTAATGAAGATCTCTTCATCCTCACAGCAGAGGGTAAATGGGAAGAAAAATCAGTGGCCTAATGAAGATTTCTTCATCCTCACACCAGAGGGTAAATGGGAAGAGAAATCAGGGGCCTAATGAAGATCTCTTCATCCTCACACCAGAGGGTAAATGGGAAGAGAAATCAGGGGCCTAATGAAGATCTCTTCATCCTCACACCAGAGGGTAAACGGGAAGAGAAATCGGTGGCCTAATGAAGATCTCTTCATCCTCACACCAGAGGGTAAATGGGAAGAGAAATCAGGGGCCTAATGAAGATTTCTTCATCCTCACAGCAGAGGGTAAATGGGAAGAGGAATCAGTGGCCGAATGAATATCTCTTCATCCTCACACCAGAGGGTAAATGGGAAGAGAAATCAAAGGCCTAATGAAGATCTCTTCATCCTCACACCAGAGGGTAAATGGGAAGAGAAATCAGTGGCCTAATGAAGATTTCTTCATCCTCACACCAGGGGGTAAATGGGAAGAGAAATCGGTGGCTTAATGAAGATCTCTTCATCCTCACACCAGAGGGTAAATGGGAAGAGAAATCAGTGGCCTAATGAAGATTTCTTCATCCTCACACCAGAGGGTAAATGGGAAGAGAAATCAGGGGCCTAATGAAGATCTCTTCATCCTCACACCAGAGGGTAAATGGGAAGAGAAATCAGGGGCCTAATGAAGATCTCTTCATCCTCACACCAGAGGGTAAACGGGAAGAGAAATCGGTGGCCTAATGAAGATCTCTTCATCCTCACACCAGAGGGTAAATGGAAGAGAAATCAGGGGCCTAATGAAGATTTCTTCATCCTCACAGCAGAGGGTAAATGGGAAGAGGAATCAGTGGCCTAATGAATATCTCTTCATCCTCACACCAGAGGGTAAATGGGAAGAGAAATCAGTGGCCTAATGAAGATTTCTTCATCCTCACACCAGGGGGTAAATGGGAAGAGAAATCGGTGGCCTAATGAAGATCTCTTCATCCTCACACCAGAGGGTAAATGGGAAGAGAAATCAGGGGCCTAATGAAGATTTCTTCATCCTCACACCAGAATGTAAACGGGAAGAGAAATCAGTGGCCTAATGAAGATCTCTTCATCCTGACACCAGAGGGTAAATGGGAAGAGAAATCAGTGGCCTAATGAAGATCTCCATTGCCGGGAGGAGCGATTCGGAGTGGCATCATCATTTCCTATGGGGGGGTTGAAATTATTCTGAAGATTTTCCCACAGCGCGCCTCAAACTTATCCTTTTGTGACCAATTCGTACATTCATTGTTTTCTCTTTGCTCATTATTCCCTTCTCATTTCGTCCGCTTAGAAAATGGACCACCCCCTTAAATAATGGAGCCACCCAAAAGTTTCATTTGTATGGGAAAATATCTCTTTCAGCAGAAGACCAAACGTAATGTTGAAACACTTGGATGTTTCGCGTTTTCTTTTGAAGAACGATGGCAATCCGAAATCTCTCAAAGGAAACAAATAAAGGACGCGATTATTTCTTTCTCTGATTCCTCTCATTCCAAATACTTGGCTCTTGATTATTTGATCCCACGAAATAAATCGTTCACACATATTTCTTATCTGAGAATGAAATCTGTTCAGCAGAACTCTTCGACATTTGCTAGGAGTACCTCTCCGTTCTATTGTGTCAAGGCTGCACAAGCGCCATCTTCAATTTAAAAATCAGTTCTTTTACCCACAAGGAACGGCCACTCAGTCCCATCGATATATTTATAAAAAAAGTGATCACTCGACGTTCCCTTTTGATTTTCATGAAGTGCTCTCTACATTAAAAGGCTCGTTACGGTTGAAGGTGGTTAAGTCAGATTCGGAAGATTAATTAAATCCCTTAAATGCATAAAGATAAAGAATTACGTCAACACCCTAGACCAGAACGTCCCAGACTGTGGGTCGCCAAACCATTGCACGTGGACTGGGAAAAAACTTTTCGAGTGAAAGATATGAAATGGGGAGTTTGGGAATCTCCCAATTGCAATAAATGAAGAAAGCTCTGCGTGATTGTCATTACATCTTAAATACACTGGTTTCCGTAAATTAAGGAAAATCCCTATGTTAAGTTAATGGGAAGCTAACGTCAAAGCTCTTTAACTTCTAAAATAAGGGTTTTTGTTTTTAAAAATGTGATTGCAGATAAAGATCTCAATCAAATAAATCAATATCTCGATTTTCAACAATATTCGTTCGATATTTAATGAATTATGGAAGTTTGAATATTTAGCGATAACAATGCCAGCCAGAAAAATTGACTTCAGAAGTTAATTAACACTTGGTAATAAGTATTGTATCAAAGTGTTTAATAAAATAAGTTTGTATTTTAAAACTTTGTGTAAAGAATTCTTTCACTGTTCTTCAGTTTTGTATGTTTCTTAAGACTGGCATTGCTGTTGTTAAATATTCAAACTTCCATAACTCATTAAATACTGAACGAATATTGTTGAAAATCGAGATATTGATTTATTTGATTGAGATCTTTATCTGCAATCACATTTTTCAAAATAAAATAAAATTATTTCATAAGTTATAGAGCTTTGACTTAACATAGGGATTTTCCTTAATTTATGGAAACCAGTGTATTATGAATAATGTCCATCGACATTCCTGCAGATAAGATTGAGAGTGAGATGTAAGAGGCTTTTTTGCAAAGGTGTTATGTGGTACAATGATGAAAAAATATCCATCTATTTCAACGTCGAATTATCCGAAAGGCAGAGTTGGATCTGTGCATGAATCTCGTACTATTCGTTCAATGCCGATTCGTCCACAGGGAACAATTCCTCCAAAAGACAATCGTCGAAAGATACAATTCGTCAAAATGGGACAACTGGACCAAAGTCGATTCGTCTAAAGAGGCCACTTGTCCAAAGCTCATTCGTCCAAAAGTGCCAATAGCCAAAGACGATAAAATAATGTTATATTTCAAGGGTATTATTCTGAATCAAGAATTTCTTCTTTTTACCTCGTTTTCAAAGAAAACGAGATAGTTTCGCTTTGTCGCCTGTCTATCTGTCTGTAAACATTGAACTTTTTTGTTGACAGAGATAAATTAAAAATTCTTTTTGGGTTGGATAGGTATTGATGAAATATTACGATATGCACTTTTCGAATCTCTCTAAAGCTATAATTATAACCTCCAGCGATGGAAAATTTGAAAATTCCAAAATTTCAAACAAATATTGCAAACGATGTATTTATGCTAGAAATTTTAAAGTTCGGTGGTGGACTGTGAAAGTCACGAAGTTTCCATTGCTAACAATGAGTTGACCCTTAGATCCAGAGGGGGTGTGGGAAAACGCATCTTTTTAGTTTTAGCAGATAATTGTTTATTTTTAAAGATAAATGAAAAATTCTTTTTGGGTTAGATAGGAATTGATTAAATATTATGATTCACACTTTTTAAATCTCCGAAAACTATAGTTGCGCTCTCTAATAACAGAAAAATTTGCAAATTCCAAAATTTCATTCAAATATTGCAAACAACGTATTTGAGCTAGGAATTTTAAGTGGAGGAATGTGAACGCCCTGATGTTTTAGACCCAGGGTGGGTGGGAAAATGCAATCTTTAGTTTTAGCAGATAATTGTTTGTATTTAGAGATAAATGAAAAAATATTTTAGTGTTAGGTAGGAATTGATAAATTATAATTATGATTCGCACTTTCGGAATCTTTCGAACACTATAATTGCGCCCTCTAACGGTGAAAAAGATTAAAAATTACAAAATTTCAAATGAACATTGAAGCGAGGTATTAATTTCGATGAAATACGAAATTTTGGTGGTGGGATGTGAACCTCGTGAAGTCTCCATTGGAAACAATGAAAATGATAATTAGAAAACTCTTTTAATTTGATTGGTACTAACGAAATATAATTCGCATTTTTCAAATAGTAGTTTTAATATACATATATCTTTATCGATCACTGAAATGATGAAACGGCAGACCTGCTATCGTCGAGTTTTACAAATAACATGTGTAGAATAAAAAATTAGAAAAATGAGTGGCAGTTTTTAAGAGCTATTCCACTGACAGCAATAATCTGCCCACTCTTCAGAGAGAGGTGTGGGAAATACAAACTTTTTAGATTTAAGAATTAAAAGACGAATACATTTATGTTGTATAATTACTGATGAAATACTATTCGCATTTTTGCCCTCATCCGCTAACTCAAATTTAAAACTTTTAAGGAATGAGACAGTAGTTAAAGGAAAAACTTCTTTCTCTTTGAAAACGAGATTCTCATATCCGCCAGAGGCGATATGAATTCTTCTCGTTTTAATTTGCCTTTAGCTCGTTTTCTTGAAAACAAAACTTGTTTATATTATCACCAGGTGCGTCCGTCCATTCTGACCAACTAATCGATTCCAATGGACCCTTTTGCTTCGGATGCTGAAAAGAATTCCTTTTTTCATGCGGATTCTGAAACTAATCAAATGATTTCGATACTTTTTGCATTCAGTAGAAGAAAGGAGTTTGTTATGTACGCGGATATTTTTATTTCCTGAGCTCCCCTATAATTATTTAGGTGAGGGTGATACCTAAAACGTATGTGGCATCTTTAAATCGGACTGTTCGAAGTCAATGATATGAAGGAGACGTATGCTTTCATTGGCCTTGGGCGAATGATAATTTCACTAATCTATTGCATAAAGTTTATCTTTCCATTTCCACATAAAATCATGACTTTTTTAATGCTTTCAATGTGCCTAAAAAACTTTTAAATATTCATTGCAATGCAAATATGCTGCACGAAAGAAGAATGGAAACCCCATTCAGTTTTTGTTAATGTGCTTTGCAATATTACTATTAGTTATGTTGCTAAGGAAACCAGAGGACGCTACGATTAATGTAGTTTATCGAATGTATTTATAGTTCTTTGATTAAGTGTGATTCCTTCATTGACTTTTTTTATTTTATAGAATTAAAAATCGGTTTCGCAGTTCACTGTAAAAAAGTATGCGTTACGTCACCATATTTATATTCCGAAGCAAATCATTTTGATTTCGGAATCGTCCCAACTGCGATATTGCCCTGCGATGCTTTTCCATTCTTTACTGAAAATGGTCAGTTTGTTTTTTGAGGTGCACTGAATTGCATTTTCAATTTGTCTCCCACCATGGACTCTATATGGCACTAAAAAAAGAACGATATGAAATAGAGTCGCTGGAAAAAGAGCTATAAAGAGAAAAAAGCCGGGGGGGGGGGGGCGGAGAGAAGACAGTACAGGGTGTGCAAACGTCATGGCTTTCACATTCCACTATCAAAATTTGAATTTTCTATCATAAGCACATCGCGTGAAATATTCGTTTAAAAGTTCGCAATTTTAAAATTTTTCCACCATTAGAGGGCGCAACTTAAACTTTTCGGTGATTTGGAAACTGCGACTCGTAATATCTCATCAATACCTATCTAACACAAAAAGAATTTCCTATTTTGCTCTAAATACAAAAAATTGAAATGTCTACAGACAGACAACTAAGACGACATTAATTCGTTCCTTTCGAAAGCGAGGCAAGCAGAAATTAATCCGTTTCGTTTCTCAGCTTCGACATCACATTTGACAAGGAAATGAAAAGACTGAAAAACGTTCCTAAATGCACAAAAATCCACTGCGGCAAACATTGAAACAATGCATTTCGCAAAATTTTTATTTTCCTATAAATGCGAAATTTCTTCTTTCAACAATAGAGGAACTAAAAAAAGTAAAAATTAAAAAAAATTAAAAAATAACTATCTTCCTATAGGGTCCTAAAAAGTAGAAAATAAACCTATAGGGCTTCAAAGGATAATAGGGCACTGCCAATCTTGCTGAGTAGATAAATCGACGCCCTATCTTCCTTTGAAGTGAATACGAATTCTGTGACTGATTGCACCATCGATGTGCTTTAGGTATATTTTCTACTTTTTTAGGACCCCCATATAGGAAGATAGGTACTTTTTAAATTTTTGATTTATATATATTTTTTTCTGTCGCTAGAAACAACTACCTTCAAAAACTTTTATTTGATCTCATAAACCGTGCACATTTACCCCGTTTTTGGAGTCATGTTTGAGGTAGCCCACGACACTGTAGGCGTCACAACCTTTAATTTGTGATACGACTCGTTGAAGTCGTACCCTACAAAGATCCGTCCCTCCCCCTATTTTGTAAGGGGGGAATATAGGTACAAAATTCGAAATAGTTTTATGACCGTCACATTATACGAGCTTTCATTTGACACCTAACTCATAAATTGTAGGCCCTCGCATTCGGAAGATACAACAGAACGACTTTCACATTTCCCGTTTTTTAGGGGGGTAGAATGCACGGGGGGGAATTTTTTATAACCTATGACACGCCCCGCGTCACAAGTTTTCATTCGACACATATCTCGTTACCTTCCGCACTCGCGTTCAGGAGCTATAAGGGAACAATCATTTCCACGTTTTCCCCTTTTTAGGGGGGAAGAAAACATTGTTCATAGCCTCGGACCAACCTCTCCTCAGAGGCTTTTATTCGACGGATAGCTTGTTACTTTCGGCCTTTGCATTCTGGAGATATAGCGTAACAATAGTTTTCACATTTCCCCTTTTTTAGGGGGGGGGAAGAAGTCATGGGGGTCATTTTTTTATAGCCTATGACCCCTCTCTGCGTCTCGAGCTTTCATTTCGCACATAAATCATTTCTGTTTCTCCATAGCGTTCGAAAGATGTGATGAGAAACGCCTTGTCCAATCCACCAGACGAGAAACTGACAGAGCCAGAAGCAATTGGAAGAGAGGAAGAAATGAAAAATCTTCTGCCAAACGGAAACAGACAAAATGGTTGCGCTCACATGCAACGGATAATGAAAGAAAAAAAAATTAAGAGATGGCAACGGCGTCATCTGTTATTTTAAACCTGAGAGTTGTTAGGCACGTGTCAACAACATAACTGTGTTGTCAACTAGATGAGGCGTTTCTTAAATCGCCTCTTATGAGCCATAACGGAAGTGAAGGATTTCATCTCGTTAATGATGCGAAGAGCATCATTCAATCCAATGAGGAATTACCTCCAGGAATATGGACATCGGCTTGCCCAGTTTTCATCAGCATTCACACGACTGAATCAAGGCGAATATTTCGGGGTTCTTTTATTATTATATTTCCCATAATTTTTTTAGTATAAAATCGAAGCTAAAAGCTTGTCCGCAGGAATCCAAATACATCATAAAATAAACAGTTATAATTTTATTAAAATGAATTCCATATTTACATATAAATGATACCACAGAGTAAACAGTTTTTGGATATTTTCCAGAAGCCATGTCTTGAGAAAAAGTTTAAGATCTCTATTTTGTTTTATTAAAAAACTCGTCAAGGCTTCCATATATATATTCTATATGATTATATAACAGGAATTATCACTGCGTTAAGACTGAGGGAAGGACATCTTCCTTATTCAGGGAGAAGGAAGTGAAATCGATTTCCTCTGTAATGATCGGAACAGAAAAAAATGAAGAATATCCCACCAAAATGAAAATTAAACGGTTTACCTCATTTGGAAAGAAACTGTAAGGGAAGACATAACTTCTGCCTCCAGAGGAAGACACTTCAGCATGAATCGGCACATCGAATTCCGAGATCACTGCCTCGTTCACCGGAGGCACGTTTTGCACAATCGTCTTCTCATAAAACTCCAAATGCGAAGTTAAACTCTGCTGAGATTCAGCATTCGTCATTAGCAGCCAATTCGTAGAGAGGGAAGCGAAGAGGAAGATCTCGATTGTGCAGGAAATCCATCTGCATCCCGCACCCTCCATCGCCACGCGAAGAATAAATCCCGCAAGAGTCGGGCTGATATCACTTCCTCTTTATCGTTTCCCAGAAATTCCTTATCGAAGTTCAAACAGGAAATGCTTAGAGTAAGAATGAAAGCCTATCACGTGCAGTGATTCAAGTGAGTGCGCGCATACTGTGGCAGCAGATTCTTTTCCTCTTCGAAAGGAAGAAGAGCTTTTTTTCCGAAGAGCATTCGTTTCATCCAGGAATTCACCTTCGTCTTTTCACGAAGAGAGAGTTTTACCCTTTCACAAATCTTAAGCACGTGGAACGAATTCCTCGCACCGTCTATCGGATTCGAACTGTGGATCTCCTGATGAGACACGGCATCGTCGCTTGCACTGACCACTTCAACTAAGACAACTGAGATTCAGTAAGGAACTAGGAGTTCCCTAATCCAGTGGATATCTGGAAAAGGGGGGAAAAGGGGAACTAAGAGATATGAATCCTGATTTCAATCTCGAGCAGGTGAATCATAAGAATATGAAGACACAATCACCTGTTTAAAGATTTCCTTTCCTTTGGTATATCAACAATATGGGCATCTGGTTGCAACCCTTATTCATTCATTGTTGCCGTTAAATGTAATCAACGTTAGAAAGAAAGTCTGCATCATGTGATGATAACGTTTCTGCATTCTTCCTCCTCCTCCTTCATCTTCGATCTTAACCTTGCCATCAGATCAAAGGTTTGGCAGGTGCAGCAATTATGATCAGTAAAGGTGAAGCGTTCACTAAAAAAAGCGCGAAAGTCGCCTTCAGTGCTATCGTTTCTGATAAACACGTAACAGAATCTTCTATCATGCTGATAAGAGTAACACTGTGATAACAGAGCAATGAAAATGGGGGGGGGGGTTGATACCAATGCGATATAGTGCTGCCATTCTACGCAATAATAATTCAGTTTCATTTTCGCCTTAGCTGGCAATTGCAGGATTACCAGGAGAAAAAATATTCAATGACATGTAGGATGCTGCTGCATTGATTTATTCTTATGAACATGTTGAAACCTTGATGTCTGATAATGAATCTGATTTAGCAACTAAAAGTAAATAGTTAATGTACAGGGTGTTTCAAAAAGGACGCAACCCTCTATTGCATTTTTCTATTTAAACTTGACAAAAGACGCAAATTTCAAGAGATGCAAATTAGACATATATCTACCTTTACAACAGATGTTGAAAGTGATTTCCTGCAACCTGGGATGCAGGATCATACCAGTTTCATGACATTTGAACCCACCTTTCAAAAATGTTTGTTTTCTTATGTTTAAAATATCTCTTTCAATGTTAGCCTTCAAGTGTATGAGGATTGCTTTGAAACACTACACATTTGAGATATCCCCAAAGGAAAAAATCTGGAGGAGTAAGATCTGGGGATCTTGGGGGCCACAAATGTTTTTACATCAAATGATCACCAAAAAATTCCTGCAACATGACCATTGTGTCATTTGCAGTATGGGCGGTCGCACCATCTAGTTGAAGCCAACACTCTCGTTCATTTGCATCCAATAACGCAATACACTGTTGGATGAGGTCACAATAAACTTCACCAGTTACAGTTGAGTCAAATTCGACTGTTTTGACTGTTCACATACCCATCCAAGTGAAACCAAGCCTCGTCACTGAAATAAACACGGTCCAACACCTCAATTCCATTTTCATCAACAAAAGAACGGAACCAATGACAGTACTGTAAATGTTTTCCATAGTCTGGTCTTTCAGTTTATGAACGACACCAATGCGGTAGGAATGAAATTTTAACTTCTTTGTAGCCCTGAAAACAGTAGCTGGTGACAGTCCAACCTGTGAAGATAACTTTCCAAGAGATTTTCTGGGTGAGCGAGTTAAACGCTGAGACACATCATCAAGAACTTCGGCAGTTAACAGTGATGGCTGGCATGGGCCCTTTCGATCCTGTACAGACCCAGTGTCACGAAATTTATCAATCGAACGAGATATTGTCGACTTGTTGGGAACTGCAGACTGAGGAAACTTCAACTCAAACTTCTCTTTCACACGTTTTGTAAGTTTTGTACGCACAATAAGTCTCAACAATAAATACACGTTCGTTTTTGGAAAACGACACAGTTGACAGACACACAAAGGAATGAATGCTTGAGTGAGAATAGAGGTTGTCAAGGTCATTCAACTAAGCTAAAGGCTGTTAACCTTGAGTACAGTAATGCCAACCGACTAATTTTATGGCATAAAATGTGCATGCGCGTCAGTTCTACTCTCTTATATTTAGGGTTGCGTCCTTTTTGAAACACTCCTGTACAATAAATTAAAATTAAATGTTTAAAAGAATAAATATATATATATTTTTTGTCTAAAGCAGTATTGGAAAACGTTATTGTAACGTAACGAAATAACGAAATGATTTTTGAATAACGTTGTTAACGGAATTTCAAAATATTTATAACGATAAAACGTAATAAATAAGGGAAAAATAATTTCTTTATTTCGCTATTTTCGCTGTTTTTGTGTTGATACATTCCTTTTTAAGATATACTTAGAAACTTGCATGAAAGAGACAGATGCACAATTTACTCTTATGATCAATGAATCCCTTCCTTGACGCATTTCAAAAGAATTTGGGAATCACCTTCGCCGCAATTGGCGCTCTGAGAAAGTGTTTTGTGATAACCAGATAATAGCTGCAGAGGAAAGGCAGAAGGAAAACAGGGCAATTACAATAGAGTGAAAATCCCAGGTATATTAGAATTCCCTGTGATTAAACACTTAGAGAAGGAACTATGTAGATGGAGGAATTTGGATATAGGATAGAGAATTGGAGGAAGGGGCCATTAAAACATTTTCATTGTGTATGTTTGCAAATCCGTCAAATATTGTCACATGGTGAGAAAAATAAAGGAGGTAATTCTCACGTTTCTATCGAGCAGTGACGACGTATTATCTTGCATTTCTCTTAAGCTGCTTTAAGAAGAGAAAGTTAGGTAACGTTTTCAATTTCTTTACCTATATCTATTTATAAGATTATTTTTATGCTATTTGAAGTCTATTTCAGAGACAACTCATTCAATTATCTTGCATGAGCCCTTCTACAGGAAAGCAGCGATACAAAGAGTTCAATGTCATCAAAGGACTCTACAAATGATTTGCTGGAAATCTATTTGATGAAACCGAAAAATTGGAGGAGAAAGGAAATAAAATTTCAGTTTCATAAAATGAATCAACGGAACAAACGGAAATAAAAGGAATTCATACAGAAACTGAAACAGCTCATATTTACATCCGTTCTCAATAATCCGACTGGTTATAACGAATTTTTAAATTTCTATTCATTTCTGCTTTTTCTAAATATGAATCGAAAAGAATTCCTACTGAAGCAACCCATATTAACCTTAATAATACATCATCATCATCATCCTCAAGCAGCCATGGGCTACGGAGGTCCAACCACACCATGCAATTTAATTCTCCAAGCAAGTCTATCCTGAGCTACATCTACTGAATCTGGCCACTGCACACCAAAATAACAAGGTCCTGTTTGACATTGTCTGCCCACCGCATCCTAGGTCTCCCCCTCTTTCTGAGGCCTTTAGGCACACTGTTCATAACCCTATTCGCCAATCTATAATTATTCATACGGGCAACATGGCCAAACCAACGGAGTCTCTCTCTGCACAATATGCTGCTTAAAGGAGGTTGCAAACTCCTTTGCCTAACCTCATCATTAGTTACAAAGTTGAACCACCTAATGCCCAAGATACTGCGTAAGCATCTGGAATCAAAAGCATTTATTTTCCTGTTATCTTGTTTACAAAGTGTCCAAGCTTCACTACCATAACTAACCCTAGAAATAACCAAACTATTATACAGTCTAATTTTAGTCTTTAGGTGTATACGCCTATTTCTCCACACTCTCCATAGATTCTTAAAAGTCCCGGCAGCAATCCCTATTCGTCTGTTAATCTCATGCCGCACATCACCATTATCGGATACATAGCTCCCAAGATAATTAAACTGTGACACCTGCTCAAAACTGCAACCATTCAGATTAACTGAATCACAGCCTGCCTGACCAATTTTCATCACTTTAGTTTTCTCTCTGTTTATAACCAAACCTACTCTACTACCAGTCTCATCAACAGCTCGAATGAAAGAGTTCATCTCATCAACATCATTCGCCAAAAGGGCTAAATCATCAGCATAATCTAAATCAGAAATTTCCATATCTCCAGTCCATTTAAGGCCAAAATCATTCCCTTGAAGTGAATTTCGCATAACATAATCAATAACCAAGCTAAAGAGAAAAGAAGACAAAATGCACCCTTGTCGAACACCAGAAGTAATGCTAAATCAACTGCTACAAGCCTTACCAACTCTCACACACGACTCAGTGTTATTATAGAGAGCTTTCATTGTTAACTAACTTGTCTGGTATACCATATGATTTCACAATCAACCACAAATTATGACGATCAACAGAGTCGAAAGCCTTTTTGAAATCAACAAAGCTAGCAACCAAAGGTTTCTGAAACTCTAAACATTTCTCAAGAATCTGCCTAAGTGAGAATATCTGATCCACACATCCCCTACCACTTCTGAATACACATTGCTCATCACGCAATTGACTGTCAACCAGCTTCTTAATTCTATTAAGCACAATCATGGAAAGAACTTTACCTGGAACAGAGAGTAGGCTGATACCCCTATAGTTATCACAAGAACTGCGATCACCTTTTTTGAAAATAGGGATAACAATAGCTCTGGTAAAATCCTTATGAACCACGCCTTTATCATAAAAGATATTCAGAATTTCAGTCATCCAAGTGGTAACCGAAACATTCCCAGCTCTAAGCATTTCGGTAGTAACTTCATCTACCCCTGGGGATTTATGTAGTTTAAGTTTAGAAACAGCCAAAATAACTTCAGATTGTGTTAAAGGGCCAACATTAAAGCCACCAATGCATCTATCATCATTGCAAACAATGGGAGTAGAACTAACTACATTGTTTAGAACATCACTGAAATGCTCAGCCCACCTAGCCATGACAGAATCCTCCCCTTCTATAACCTTACTTTGTTTATCCTTCAATCCTTGTATACCTGTCCGTTTTCTACCACACAAAACATTAACTATCTGGTACAGCTCTCTGCTGTTGTGCTGTCTAACTGCTTCCTCGGCTTTGTCAGCCAAACCATCAAGCCACAGATTTTTATCAGCAGCTAACTGATCTTTTACAAGTTTATTACGTTCTCTGTAATGCTTTCTATTAGGACTAGAAGGGTATTGATTAAGGACATTCTAGCAGTTCTTTCTTTCCGAAATAAGCTCAAGTGCCTTATCATTCAGATAATTCTGTCTCTTCTGCTACTTTTTTCCTAAAAGAGTACTGTTAGTGTCCAAAAAAGCCTGTTTAAAATGATCCCTTTCTTCCTCAACTTCAGTAGTAAGCAAACCATGACTGTCATAATGACTAAGTAACCTATCATGGTAAGCTTTGGCTATAACTGGATCTTTCAGAACTTCAGTATTAAATGTAAATTTTTTAACCCTAGCACAACACTTTTTAAGTTTAAGTTGCAAGACACTTTTAACAAGGTAATGGTCAGATCCAATTTCAGCTCCCCTATATGACCTGGTATTCCTAACAGAACTAGCCCATTTGCTGTTAATTAATATATAATCAATCATATTCTTATGCAGCCCATCAGGTGAAACCCATGTGTACTTATGTATGTCGCGGTGTTTGTAATAATTGTTAGTTATTCTGAAACCGTTGAGTTTACTTACCTGTAGGAGACGTTGCCCATTGCCATTGCAGCTACCAATACCAAAAGGGTCTATTACTCCTCCCCAAAGGTCAGAGTCAGTACCAACTTTGGCATTGAAGTCACCTAGAACAATGGTAATATCTCCTTTCTTGACAGAATTCAAAATATCCTGAAGTTGTTCATAAAACCTATCCTTCTCATCCTCATTGGCATCCTCAGTGGGGGCATAACAGCAGATAACATTCAGGTCTTTAACGCTTGTCTGAAATTTTCCTGTAAGAAACCTTTCATTAATGCACTCACATCCTAGAAGAGCATCACTAGCGTGTCTGCTGAGAAGCAGACCCATGCCTTGGTGATGCTTATTGTCGTCCCTCCCTGAAAAGAGAAATTTAAGATTATTTTTAAGAATCTGACCTTTATCAGTCCATCTGGTCTCTTGCAAGTCGAGAATATCTAAATTATAATGGTGGAATTCTTGTGTGAGGACATCAAGAGAAAAAGCTCTGTGCAGAGTCCTCACATTCCAACTACCTATGGAGAGAAAATGGTTAGTGGGATGTTTAAAGAAACTATGTTTATTGAGAGAGGGAATGCCGACAATATCAAACAGACCCCTAATCGCAGACATGGGGCAAAGACCCGTTCCCCCACTACTAAAGGCTGAAGCCATCTACACTGGAAGACTTCCTCCAATGTAGAATTTGACGATGCCAATAGAAGCAAAGAGTTCAGGTGCCTGCGATGACTTCTGCTCAGGATTATCCACAAGCTGATAAACATATCCTGTGAATCTATTCACTTGGGGCTGTCAACCCACAAACAAACAGAAAACACAGCGGAAGATTTTCCCTCCACAGAAGCCCACCAGTGTAGCAAAATCAGGATCCATAATCAAGCTCAGAGCCATATATCTGTCCAGTCCAGTGGGTTTATATGGTCAGCACCAGGACCCTGTGTGGTTGACCACTCCTCAGCAGGGTAGAAAAAAAAGAAAAGTAGCCATAGTTGTCCAGATCAGTAGGCCACACTAATCTGGCAGCCTTCCCCTGACGTTCACTTCCACAAGAGAGTATCTCTTTTGAAAAGTACTAACTGTCTTCACCACGAGAAGGCGGGGTTGGACATTAGGTGCTAGGCCTGGCCGGTTCTATGCATCATCACAGGTGATTGGTGCATAGCTCTCCTTCCAGTGACTACCTAGCTATCATTTACAGACCATTACATTACAATAATACAACAATGGTTGAAATAGCGGTTTCTTATAATTCTCTTCATTTCTGATCCTTCTGAAGGACGGAAAAATAAAGGAACTCACACAGGGAACTGAAAGAGCCCATATTAACATCTTCCTTTGATAATCAGACTCTGGTTAAAATACATTTTCATATTACTATTCATGCCTACTCCTTCCACAGGAAACAACTGAAAATCAAAGGAACACAGGAAACTGAAACAGCCCTTATTAACATCTGTCCTCGATAAGCCAACTGTCAAAGAAATTCATAGGCAAAACTCAAACAGCTGACATTTACATCTATTCTCGATAATCCGACTCTGGTTAAAACAGATATTAATGCATTCATTTGTGTTCCTTCTGCTGAATGGTTAGTGCACTTGGCTACTGATTTAGGGGACCTGGGTTCGAGCTCTAGGTAAGGCATGGATTCATGTGTCGTTTTTCTGCTAAGGTCCTGCCATCCTCACAGATCTTCTACTCTGGCATATAAACTGACATGCTCCTGTCAGACCTCTGTGACAAGCAGCTATTTGAGTGGATTTTTTTTTCTTTTTACAGAAAACAATCGGAAATCAACAGAACTCGTACACGGAACTCAAACATCCCACATTAACATATCATTAATTAGACTCTGGCTAAAACGGATTTTTATATTTCTGTTCATTTTTGCTCCTACTAAGCGGAACAATCGAAAATCAAAGAAATTCAAACAGGAAACTGATACATCCGATATTTATATTTGTTCTTGATAATCCGATTTTGTTAAAACGTATTTTTATATTTCTTCTAAATGGAGCAAACGAAACTCAAAGATCATAGTATGGAAAACCTAACCCCATAAGAACATCGGTATGCTCACTAATCCGATGTTCAAAAGCACAAATATTTTATATGTCCTTGTCTTCTAAACGAAGTAATCAGAAATCAAAGGAACTCTTTACAAAAAACTGTAATGGCCAATATTTACATGTATTTCCATAATGCAATGTTGTTTAAAGAGGATTTTTTAATTTCTATTCCCTTCTTTCTAAAGGAGCAGTCTTAAAAGAAAGGAAAGCACTGGAGGAAACGAAACTGCCTAGGTCGAAGAGTGTTCTCACTAAGCCTACTTTCAATTAACTTTTTACGAGTTTTGAACGAAGCAATCGGAAACCTAAGAAATGCATTTTAAGAATTCTAATGAATCAGTACTAGAGATTTTTCTTCACATCTCCTATGAATAAAATCTTTTACTCCTTTCTTTAAAAGTCGACATTTCAGTAGATTTTTCATTTGATTTTATTTCTTTGAAGAGTTCTTTCAGGATGAAATAATCGGAAGCCAAATCAAATAGCTAATCGCAGGAAAACAGGCCTTTTACAATTGCATCCATTATATCGAATCAGACTTTTTTAAAAAAATGTTTTTTTCGTATTCTTTCTGAACTAAACAATTGGAATAGGCTTAAATGCTCTTCAGCTGGGGTGTACGGATCATTCTGCCTTTATGACGCAAATCTTCCCCATCAGTAATATTGGTAATGAATGAATTTTTAAGAAAAATATGTAAAATAATTTTATTTTACAACAAATTCGATTTACAAAGGACATCTTTAGTCACTTAAATCTGTTGAGCTAGTGCAATTATATGCAGCACTTTCGAATTCTCAAGTCACTCTTTTCAAACGATAATTGTTTCTTAGTACCTACAGTGATTTATCAAAGTAATGGAAACAGGTACTGTTGGTGGAGAATATTTTATTAATAAGCTGTAGGCCCACCTCGGGGGTTCAGAACAGGCGCAATTCGACGTGGAATAGACTCATACAAGTCATGCACATAAGATGGTGGAATGTGGGACCATCTTTCCTCTAAAATATGGTCCAACTGTGCCAGTGATGCTGGAGGTGGAAAGTGTGATTTGACCTTGCGCTCCAGATATTCCCACAAATTTTCAAAAATATTGAAGTCTGGAGATTGAGGTGGTTGGTTGTTTGGGGTTTTATGGCACAAGAGTAGCTATGCTATATTGCACCAAACAAAAAGACAAGGCGATAAAAGTAACTGAACCACAACCAAAGTTAAAATTCACAGAAATAAAACACTACAATAAAGATCAATCAGTATAAATAAAAGTAATAAAAAGAACAAGTGTATAAGTCAATATTAAATTGGGTGTATAGGGGTGTATAGGGCCCATTTAAAATCGTTAACAAGTATAAAATATAGGTAACAAAGTAAAAAAAAATCGTAAACGTGTAAAATATCCAGTAAAACTTATAAATGCAAAAACAGTGGGTAAAATAGAGCCACTGGATAAAAGATGCCAGAAGTTAAAAAAACGTGTCTTTCAAAGTTAAAAGCGGGACAAGAGATTAAAATATGTCTGATTGTGAACACAGTGTTGCAAAACTCACAATTAGGTTTGTCTCCCACCTGAAGAAGAAATGAATGAGTAAGAAACGAATGACCTAAGCGAAGCCGAAAAAGTACAACTTCCTCCTTGCGATTCCTGCAGTAACAAGACTTCCATGGTTTGATGATAGGTTTGATCTCAAAGAGCTTGTTGGCAAGCTGTTCTGGCCAAGATTTCTGCTACTGTGCCCAGAGCTCGATGGTAAAACGCTTCTGAAAATCCAGATATGAAACCGCAAACGGAGAGTCAGACAGGGGTGTGGCCAAGACATTGGCCCTGATACCGACGTGATGGGCACACAACAGAAATGGATGGTTGTTGTGCTGCCAGACAATAGAGCTGCTGGCAGATCTTAGAAAGAACTGGGTAAGGCTGATGCCTCACCAAGATCAAAGCTTGTAGCAAGTTGGTGTAAAGCACACACCGACGATGATGCTTAGCCACCACGGGGTCCAAGGCGAGGCTGATAGCGTCTTACTCTGCAGTGGAGATGGAACACTGCAGTGGGATCTGCTCTGCAATGATTACATCACAGCAGACCACGGTCGATCCCACTGATATGCCAGCCTTTGAGCTTCTGTGAAGACAGGCAAGAAGTCTGAGTACTCAGCACGATGGCTGGCAAAGAGTTGCCGATACACAGTCAGGTGTAAAGGCCTTCCCTGTCCTGCACAGAGAAAAATCACAGGAAGGGGAAACAGCGACACATGGCAGGAGTGACTCGGCTGTCAACTGTGCAATGCTATCGAGACTGGTGTTGATGTATCTTAGGTAGCTTGGACTCACAAACCAAAATGACGAATGGCAGTCGGCCTAATTTGCCTTATCCTGCCTAGCCATCCTAATTTGCCTGGCCATCCCACTTTGAGCTGAAAACGACCCAAGTGGGATGGCCAGGCAGAGATCACAATTCAGATGCGCATTGTAGGGACAACTGCTGACAGCAAAGAGATAAAGACAGTTCTTTGGTCTCAACGTAAAGACTCTGGATCGGTGAGGTGTGGAAGGCTCCTGTGCAAACAGAGGACCTGATGATGGAGGGGATCCAGCACCTTCACCACCAAATCCCAGGAAGACAGTCATACACCTGGGATCCGTAGTCCAGTTTCGACCGGACAAGTGCACAGTACAGGCAGAGCAGAGAACATCAGTCAGTTCCCCAGGAGAGAGAGAGAACCTTGACGATGTTCAATGCCCACGTACACTTGGACCTGAGATGATGTACGTGTGGAAAAAAGGTCAATTTCCGATCGAAAATGAGACCAATAAACTTGGTCTCTGCCACAACTGGAATGATGTTGCCTCCAAGTTGCAGCTCAGGATCCAGATGAAGATTACGCTTGTGGCAAAAGTGCACACAAGAAGTCTTCTGTGGGGAGAACTGAAACCCATTTCCCGTCGCCCAGATCGTTCAGGGCAATTTTCAGTTGTCTTTCAATAACCCTCATGCTGGACGAAGTAGAGCAAAAGATGCTAAAATCATCAACATAGAAGGCATTGCCTACAGATGAAGTTGTCTGGTAATAGAATCAATCTTGAGAGCGAAAAGCGTAACTCAGAACGCAGCCTTGTGACACCCTGTTCTTGGGGGTACAGCAGCAACAGAGTGTTGCCGACACAGACACGAAAAGAACGTGCCGATAAGAGGTTGGAGATGAAGATCAGCATGTGACCTCTCAAGCCAAAGCTATGGAGATCACGAAGAATGCCGATCTTCAAGCAGGGTGCTTTTTCGATGTTGAAGAAAATTGACACCAGGTGCCATCTACGTAAAAATGAATGTCTCATAGCCAATTCGAGGCGTATCAGATGGTCAAGAGTTGACCGTTTCCTGCGAAAGCCACACTGGATGTTGGAAAGAAGGTTGTGGTGTTTTAAATACCAGATGAGTCTGGCATTTACCATTCTTTCCAACACCTTGCACACACAGCTCGTCAACACAATGGTACCATAATTGAAAGGAATCTTGGAATCCTTTCCTGGCTTCGGGAAGGCCAAGACAATGGCCTCCTGCCAGGAGTCTGGAAACTGCTCCTCGAGAAAAATGCGATTGAAAAGATGGAGCAAGCCGATCCTTACTTGATGGTGAGAGAATTGGAGAATGGCATAATGGACATTGTCTGGCCTGACAGAAGATGCACGAGAAGTGTGCAAAGCAAGGTGAAGCTCCTCTGCTGTGAATGGCCTGTTGTAAGGCTCCAAGCCATTCGAGTGGAAGGACAGTGGAGAGCATTCCACCATGCTCTTCTGGACCAGAAAATTGGGAGAGCAGGAAGAACAGATGGAGGAGAATGATTCCCCCATTGTCGGCAACTGCTTTGGGATCAGCAATTGCCTGTCCATTGTGCTCCATGATCGATAACGAGTAGGACGTGTAGTTCCCACCCATCTTCCGGACTTTATCCCACACAACCTTAGAACCGATTGTGCAGGCGATAGACGTATATTTGATCAGATTCCTTCTGGCTCTGGCGCCGAACGAAACGAACTTTTGTCCTGGTGCGTCTCAAAGTTTTAAGGTTGTGGGACGTCGAATATCTCCGAAACACCCCCCTCCCCCCCGTCTTATCCTGATCCTTAAGGGGCTGCAGTGCAATCTGGATTCCACCACAGTTTCGGAAAATGAGGAAACTGTCGGAAGTTTGAGAAATTGTTGATGCAGCTGCATCTACGATAGTCCGTTATCTCTGCTACTGCCACATTGATGGGCTCCTGGCTGACAGAGTCATTGAGCTCGGAGAGCTGCTTGAAATCACTCTAGTCAGTCCAATCAAATCTCCACCACGAGACGCGTGGTCTTAAAGGCTCCGCACGGGAGATGGTGCACACCACGTGGAGGTGATCGCTGCCATAAGGGTTGTCCTCGACCTCTCATGTAAAGATCGGATCGAGGAGGGGCAAATGATGGTCAATGGCAGTGAATGTGCAGGTTGGGGAATGAAAGTACTGAGACTGGTGTTCAACAGGGAGAAAGGATCCAGAAGCCACTGCTCCATGACCCCACCCCTCCCTTTAGTGTCAGCACTGCCCCATAGTGGACTGTGTCCATTGAAGTCCCCCATGATGAGAAAGGGGGAGAGCAGCTGCGAGACGAGATCATCAAGATCATCTTCGATAACGATGCTCCCAGGTGGAAGATATACAGAGCAGTCAGCAAGAACCCCACTAAGAGACGGATGGCTACTGCCTCTAAGTTTGTGGTGAGGGGTACGACCTGGAATGGAGAATGGTTGCTCACGTTGCATCCCATGATCCCATGAAAGGAAAATGAAAAAGAAATGCGTAGAAATAAACTTTCTACACAAAGGGAACTGAGCGAAAAATAATCAAATTTTGATCGACCAAACTGGCCTCACAAAGAAATAACTTCAAATGGAAAATAAGTTGTGAGGAAACTCTCAAACCTGTACCCAGACGTGGGAAGGTTACTCATCGCTCTGCATAGTTGACCCTAGCAGGACCTGCCCACCAGCCGATTGCTCCTGGGGGGGGGGGGGGGGTCGCCCCAGGAGCTCCCGTTTACCCAAAGCAGTGTGTAGCAGAGGCCCCAGAATCCGCTGCCCACCCCTGTGATAACAGGCTCCACAATGGCTAGGCGGCCAAAGAGGACCCTGCCAGTCATGAGCTGAGGAGATGGGAGGCGATCCCCAAGCAACTGGGGCAGGGGTGGCTCAGTCGGTAGTGCGCCAGGCTCATAATCTGTAGTTCCCAGGTTCGAGTCCCAGCTGGGTCAGCGTTGAGATTTATCTCCGCAAAATTCCCCGCCTTGCCCATGGTCAGTAGGGGACACCGATGGGGTTGGAAAGGACGCCGTCCGTCGGATGGGACGTTAAGCCGTGGCCCCGTGTGCATGAGAGCCAAACCCTGTGCACGTTAAAGAACATGCTAGATGGCCTTCACGGGAGGCTACCATCTGTCTCCCAACAGCTGTTCCAGTGGGTCCCCTCCCCCAACCTTCTCTGAGCCTTCGGGGTCCATGTGACCAGGCCATTTAGCCCATGGTGTGCAAAAAAGTGCCGCTCAGAGGTAAAACAACCCAACCCCAAGCAACTACCAGGATACTCCTTTCCCAGGACATGGATCTCTGTGCAAGATAAACACACGGGCGAGTGTTCAAGACCCTGTGAAGGTACCCAAGCCAGTGGAACCTTCAGAGGGTAATCCCCTCACCACATACAGAAGCTCGCACACTGAGGGGGAGATTGAGGTGACCAGGGTAGCTGCTATACCTCATCCCCTGCAAACCACAACTTCACACGTTTTTGCACACTGCACAGGTGCATTATCCACTTGAAACCAGGAAGTCATTAGGGAACAATGCCCACAACATTGGGTGCAGCAATTCCCACAACATTGGGTGCAGGTGGTCCCAAAGAATGGATTCACATATTGCAGGGGCGGGGGTGGCTCAGTCGGTAGCGCGCCAGGCTCGTAATCTGTAGTTCCCAGGTTCAAGTCCCAGCTGGGTCAGCGTCGAGATTTATCACCGCAAAATTCCCCGCCCTGCCCACGGTCAGTAGGGGACACCGATTGGCTTGGAAAGGCCGCCGTCCGTCGGATGGGACGTTAAGCAGTGTCCCCGTGTGCGGGAGAGCAATACCCTGTGCACGTTAAAGAACACGCTGGATGGCCTTGACGGGAGGCTACCATCTGTTTCCCAACAGCTGTTCCAGTGGGTCCCCTCCCCCAACCTTCTCTGAGCCTTCGGGGGTCCATGTGACCTGGCCATTTAGCCCATGGTGTGCAAAAAAGTGCCGCTCAGAGGTAAAACAACCCAACCAATATATTGCAGATGTGACACAACCCTGCAGAATAACCAATGGCCCCAAGGAATACCATGATATGGCACCCCACAGCATCAGGGATCCACCTCCATGCTTCACAGTGGGAACCAGTCGGGGAAGTATGCTTCTGCAGGTTTTCTCCAGACGTACACTCTACCAGTGGTGAGAAAAAATGTGCAGCAAGATTCATCAGACCAGATGACACATTGCCAATCTTTAGCATCCTAGTTTTTATGTACTTTGTACCACTCTACACATTGTTGCATTGATGTCAGTAATCAGAGGTTTGTGGATAGCAACACGGCCATAAATACTGACACGGTGAAGTTGCCGCCAACGAAATGTTGAGAAATGTTATGACGGAAATGGGATCATTCCGACTGGTGTTCAACTCTGCTGCTATTTGCAGTGCTGTGGTCTTGTGCTTCCATTGTACAATCCGTGCCAACATTTGCCTATCCCTATGTGACAACTCCGTACGGCATCCACAATTTGCACGTTTGGAGGCAACGACCTGTCCTTTTGATAGGTAGTCATAATCTTCGATACAGTTCCTCGTGTTACGCCTACTATTTCCGCCGTTCTGGTTACTGAAGCTCCTGCAAGACGTGCACCTATGATTATGCCTTTTTGGAGGTCACCGAGATCTCACATTGTCGACAATTGGGTTGGGTTGTTTTACCTCTGAGCGGCACTTTTTTGCACACCATGGGCTAAATGGCCAGGTCACATAGACCCCGAAGGCTCAGAGAAGGTTGAGGGAGGGGACCCACTGGAACAGCTGTTGGGAGACAGATGGTAGCCTCCCGTCAAGGTCATCCAGCGTGTTCTTTAACGTGCACAGGGTATGGCTCTCCCGCACACGGGCCACGGCTTAACGTCCCATCCGATGGACGGCGGCCTTTCCAAGCCCATCGGTGTCCCCTACTGACCGTGGGCAGGGCGGGGAATTTTGCGGTGATAAATCTCAACGCTGACCCAGCTGGGACTTGAACCTGGGAACTACAGATTACGAGCCTGGCGCGCTACCGACTGAGCCACCCCCGCCCCGTCGACAATTGGACCACAACGGCTGTTTTACCTGCGCCTGTGGTACTGCTACGTGATAGCCAACATCGTACTTCTCCCCTTTATATACCTCACATTGCAGCTGTCGTCCCTGTGATATGCATACGGTGCATTGCGTGTACTCCAGTCACAGTCAGTGTTTCCATTATTTTAATAAACCCCTGCATATTTGTGAACAAACATTTTCTCAAATGAATTTTACCAAAGGCAAATTTCGATCATAAACGACAGAGGAACCTTTGCCTTCAACACTAGGGGGTGAGGATGGCTCAGTCAGTAGCACACGAGGCTCGTAATTCTGCAGTTCCCAAGTTCGAGTCCCAGCTGGGTCAGCATTGAGATTTCCGCAAAACTTCCCGCCCTGCCTATGGTCAGTAGAGTACACTGATGAGCTTGGTAAGGCCACCATCTATCAGATGAGATGTTAAGTCGTGGCCCAGTGTACAGGAGAACCATACGCTGTGCATGTTCAAGAAAATGCTGGATGGCCTTGACAGAAGGTTACTATCTGTCTCCCAACAGCTGTCCAGTGTGTCCCCTTTCCCCAATCTTCTCAGAGCCTTCAGGGTCATTGCGTGCAAGTGCTGTTCAGAGGTAAAACAACCCAATCTTCAACACTATGGGCTGATAATACTGGTTTCGAAATCGATTTTACTAAATTGGAAAGATTTTAAAACAGCAAGTCTCTCATTATTTTTAGAACTTCACTTTAATATTATTTGAACTTAAGATAAAAATAATCATAAAGATATGCATATAAAATTCCACAGTACTACTAATATGACCCACATACAATTCCATAGTTCTAACCTGACCCACTTATAAATTCCACAGATCTACTATGACCCAAGTTAACAAAAAGTTGCCGATCTCCGTTCTAGAGGAAATTTGTAAGATGATTTGGGTTGTTTTACCTATGCGCGGCACTTTTTTGCACACCATGAGCAAAATGGCCTGGTCACATGGACCCCGAAGGCTCAGAGAAGGTTGGGGAAGGGGACCCACTGGAAGAGCTATTGGGAGATAGATGGTAGCCTCCCGTCAAGGCCATCCAGCATGTTCTTTAACGTGCACAGGGTACGACTCTCCCGCACACGGGACCACGGCTTAACGTCCCATCTGACGGGTAGCGGCCTTTCCAAGCCCATCGGTGTCCCCTACTAACCGTGGGCAGGGCGGGGAATTTTGCGAAGATAAATCTTAACGCTGACCCAGCTGGGACTCGAACCTGGGAACTACAGATTACAAGCCTGGCCGCTACCGACTGAGCCACCCCCGCCCCATTTTGTAAGATGAACATTTGCATTTATTCTTTCTTAATTTCAATAAAGAATTTATACTTAATCAGACATTTCAGAACAACGGATTTTTCTTATCTGTTCTTTCTAAACAAAGTAACAGGAAACCAAAATAAGGCACTACCAAGAAAATTTACTTCCATTCTCTCTAATCCGATTTTCATTAATCATATTTTCATTAAAGATTAAATATTCATAAGTCTCAAAGGAAAGCACAAAAAAAAGAAAATGCAAGCCAACATTTACACCATCTGACATTCAGTAATGCATTTACGTATATTTTCTCTAATTGAACGTTTCAGTACAATAGATTATTTTTTAAATTCTGTTCCAAACGAGTGCTGGACAATCTGTCATAAAACCAGTTATTAATGTATTGAATCTGGCTCATTTCTTTCAACTGCTTTGATCCATCATTTCTTGGTGCATAACCAAACTATTTTGTCAATTCACAGTACTCATTAAAAATACATAATTTTGCTTTTCAATCAAGATCATTTTTTGATTCCATAAAAAATATAGTTTTTCGACTCTTTACACATTAGAAATGTATATTTTTATACCTAAGTAAAGAATTTTCCTGCTGCTTTCTAACAGCATAAAAAACAAACGGAAAGAAATTTACTACAGGAAATGAAGAACTATAAGTATTCTGATTAATCGGACTTCAATAAAACAAATTTTCTTATAAGTTGTTTCCTTCTGAACAAAGAAATTACAAATGCAATAAACATCACGTTTTAACCAACCAGAGACAGATTATAGAGAACAGATAAAAATATCGACAATTTCATTTTCCTGTATGAATTCCTTTGATTTCCAATTGTTTCCTGTAGAAGGAGCAGAAATGAATATAAAAATTCGTTTTAATCAGAGTCGAATTATCGAGAACAGATGTCAATACGAGTTATTTTATTTTCCTGTATGCGTTCCTTTTCCATTTGAATCCTTTAGAAGGAACAGAAATGAAGAGAAATATAAAAAAAAACCACCATTTTAACCAGAGTCGGATAGGTTAATATGGTCTGTTCCATTTCCTGTATGAATTCTTTTAATTCATATTCTATTTTGGAAAAAGCAGAATTGAATAGAAATTAAAGATTCGTTATAACTAGTGTCGGATTATCGAGAACAGATGTAAATATGAGCTGTTTCATTTTCCTGAATGAGTTCCATTGATTTCTGACTTTCATTTAGCAGCAGCAGAAACGAAGAGAAAGGTAAAAATCTGTTTTAACCAAAGTTTGATTATCGAGAACAGATGAATATGAGCTGTTTCGTTTCCTGTATGAATTCCTTGATTGTTCTATCGATTGAGTTGGGTTGTTTTACCTCTGAGCGGCCTTTTTTGCACACCATGGGCTAAATGGTCTGGTCACAAGGACCCCGAAGGTTCAGAGAACGTTGGGGGAGGAGACCCACTGGAACAGCTGTTGGGAGACAGATGGTAGCCTCCCGTCAAGGCCATCCAGCGTGTTCTTTAACGTTGGATTGTTTTACCTCTGAGCGGCACTTTTTTGCACACCATGGACTAAATGGCCAGGTCACATGGACCCCAAAGACTCGGAGAAGGTTGGGGGAGGGGACCCACTGGAACAGCTGTTGGGAGACAGATGGTAGCCTCCCGTCAAGGCCATCCAGCGTGTTCTTTAACGTGCACATGGTATGGCTCTCCCGCACACGGGGCCACGGCTTAACGTCCCATCCGACAGACGGTGGCCTTTCCAAGCCCATCGGTGTCCCCTGACCGTGGGCAGGGCGGGGAATTTTGCGGAGATAAATCTCAACGCTGACCCAGCTGGGACTCGAACCTGGGAACTACAGATTACGAGCCTGGCGCGCTACCGACTGAGCCACCCCCGCCCCTGTTCCATCGAGGAGAAGAAATGAATAGAAATATCTATTTTAGCAGGAGTGGTATTATCGAGAACAGATATTAATATGAGCTGTTTAAAATTTCATTTATTTCAAATCTTATTGATACTCTAAAAGTTGCTTTTTCATTATTTAGTTTAGAAGGACGTTTAAAAAGTTTGTTTCATTGAATATCGGATTAGTGAGAAAATCGATATTCTAAGCGGTTTGGTTTTCTTCAAAGCATACTTTGATTTCTGTTGCGTCATTTTGAAAGAACAAAATGAAATTGAAATTTAAACCTCTATTTTAATCGAAGTCGGGTTAGCGAAAATAGACAAAAATATCGACTGTTTCGATATCACGTAATGCATTTAATTGGAATTGTTTCGTTTGGAATAAAGGGGCCTTTAAAAAATACGTTTTAGCGGAAGTCGACTTAGAATATAGATGCAGGTAATTGATACAGGAACAATGAAATTACCCCACCTAGAAAGGGCAGACTGACCTGGCGCTTTGCATGCAGTGTTGTAATGTATGTGGACAAAAATGATTTGCATGTAAAGTTGATCAGCACAGTAAAATGTCCAATCTGCTTAGTAACACACTGGCATAAGAATCTGAAGGGTTTATAAAATTAGGGGTAAACATCAGCAGGCAAATCAAATGGGGAGTGAATGACCTGGGAAGAGTGCGAAATTTCTTTAATGTGAGTAAGCCAATGTTATTGTACAGGTGACAGAATTTGAATGGGGTTGGATCATTGAGTTGTCAGATATTGGATGGTCAACAAGCCAAATCACTATTCAAGTGGGTCATAAAACCTGAATGGACACTTGGTAGTAATAAAATTACCTAGACATGTCACTTTGCTGGCAAAAGAAGAATATCTAACAGGATTGGCAGATCCATCCAATAGTGACAGGAGACAGATCAGTCATCGGCTGCCAGATTTCCAACATTGTAACACCATCCCTTCTGTGCCGGTATTGTGGAACAAGTAAAAGATAACTGCAAGAATTGGGGTTACATTTGCACTGGACATTGGCTTTTCTACCTTTGGCAACATCCCATCATCTAGATTAGTGCAGGGAGAGAGTTCTTGCTTGGGGACAAGATTGGTAAAATGTCATCTTTAGTGACGAATTACTTTTTTTTTTGGGGATCCAGTGATGGCTGCATGGGTGTCGTGACAAATGTTGGAGACAGAGGTAATTCAGTATCTGTCAGAGAGTGTCATAGTGGGCCAACACCCAGAATAAAGGTATAGGGTGCCATCAGTTACAATAGCCATTCACAATGGATAATTATTAATGGCATGTTGATGGCAAAACATTACGTTGAAAAAATTCTGAGACCAGTGCTTTGGCCTTTTCTATGCTCTGCTGCAAAAACTATTTTTCAGCAGGACAATGCTGGCACACATGCGGCTTTCAAATCCCAATAGTGCCTGTGTAATGTGGATATGCTTCTTTGGCCTACACTTTTCCAAGATCTGTCACCCATCAAACATATTTGGGATATTATATGGATTTAGTACCTACCCCTAACACTGTTGCCCAGCTCATGGCAAAAGTGCTTGAAGAATGGCTAAATATTCACCATTATGGCATTCACTCTCTTTAGACTCGCTACTGTGATTCACGTACATGTATCTTATAATCGTACATGTAGTCCATACTTCTTATTGATATACATTACGTTTTCATAAGCAAATACTATTGATTTGATACACACACTTCATCATTTCTTGTCTACATTACCATCTGTCAATTCACTTGTTTTGTGCTCAAAGGAAATCTCCTTATAGGTGAGGCAATTGCAATTGAAAGCTGTGTATATCAACATTAACCATAACTTGCCACAAGAGGCTATATGCATATAAAAAGCAGCTTTATATTAGAATTAAAATTTTCATTTATTCTATAATAGAACTTTTACAACAATTTGAAATAATTTTTTTACAGATACGTTTTGTATTTAAAACAAAAACGTATCATTTGAATATCTTTGTTTTCAGTTTTATGTTGCATTCAAAGCACTTTTTTAAAATAAGCATTAAGTGTCACAATTCTTAAGAAAATTTGTATATTTACTAAAAGCAATATTATTTCAATGATAAATTTTAGATTTATGGATATTGTTCACAATGCTAATATCAAACCTAAATAGATTTTTAAATAACTTTTTACCAAAAAAACATGCATTGATTTTTCTGCATATTATTGTTTAAAAAAAAGAGCCATTGAGCTCTGCAGCAGTCCATAAAAAACTAAAAAAAAAAATGATACTTCTTGATTAAAAGTAGCAAATCAAAAGCTAACAACAGAAATTCAATATGCAAAAAAAACATACTGCCCTTAATGAAGGGTTGGGTTGTTCCTTTTCAGCTGTACTTTTTTTTTGCATACAATGAGCTAAATCGACAGGTCACAAGGACCTTAAGAGCTCAAAATTGGTTAGAGGAAGGGGATCCACTGAACAGCTGTTAGGAAAGAGATGAAAGCCTCCTGTCAAAGCCATCCATCATGTTCTTCACACAGATAGTGTTCTCCTACACAGATCCACAACTTAATGTTCCATCCAATGAAAGGCAGGTTTTCTTAGCCCAGCAGTGTCCTCTTTCTGACCAAGAGCAAAATGGAGGGCTTAGTGAAGATAAATCTCAACACTGGCACTGCTCAGACTCAAACCGGGGAACTGAAGATTATAAGCCTGGCCAATTAAATTAATTCCCACCCCATTATATTAAGCCAATGAACCGGGGAACTGAAGATTATAAGCCTGGCCAATTAAGCCAATTCCCACCCCATTATTGAAGAGTTTGGAGACTGTAGGAATTCTGTTTCTACACATATAACTTAAGAATGCAATAACTGAGAATAAATTTGAACTTAATCCATGAAGTTTCCAATGCCAGTTAACTGCTTTTCAAATTAAGATTAAGCAGCCTTAATTTTAAATTGAATTTATTTTATTATTCAGAATGAAATACTCTTTCATTTGATGAGTATGTAACATGACTTATATACACTCAGCAGTCACTATATGGTACTGTTTCGCATTATGTCGAACAATAACTCAGATACAGAACCCAGCAACTTCTTAAATAAGCTTTCTATGAAAAAAACTTTAAGATAATTTAAAGATCTGAAATCTATCTCAATCTCAATTGCCAACAATATATATTCAGTATTTAACGAGTTACAAAACCTGAAACATTTAGCAAGTTAGCTCATTCTGCAAAAACGTTTAAAAATTGGCAAAACTTAATTATTATGCAAACTGCTAAAAATACTCCTAACACTTGTTAGTAAAGTTTAATATTACAGTTAATGCTTTTGATTTAATGGCATTGTTGCTGTTTAATATTCAATTTCCCTAACTCTCTAAATATCAAATAAATATGGTTGAAAATCAAGATTGAAATAGATTTCGTTGAGATCTTTAAACTATCTTCAGTCTCATTTTTCATAAAAAGCTTATTTAAGAAGTTACTTAAGAATTCTGTACCCAAATTACTATTGATATGATAATATGGAACTGTGCCTAATAAAGTGGCTGCTGAGTATATATCTATCAGTAACTGCAGGATAAAGTTAGTTGCTTTTCTGTTGAAAATTACCAGCCATAATTGCATGCATCGTGAGAAACCTGACACTTTTAACGGTTAAGCCAGGGACACACAACTAATAAGCAATCAAAAAAAAACAACAATACTTTGTCATATTTTGTATTCACAGTGATCATTAAGTTTAGTTACTTTGCTGTTGTATTCTGCTATACTTTGCTGTTTCCACAACTTCACTGTTGTAGTCTGTGCTGTATTAGCAGATTACAACAGAGAAGACAGTGGCTTCAAATATATCTATCCTTTGACATTAGCTAAATGCATATAATGTCAACATTAACCATAATTGTATACATATCCAAAATACTTAGAACGACATTAAAACTAAAATGCAAATTTTGCATTATTTTGAAAAAATGGTTTTCAAACATATAATTTATTATTTGAATATTAGTTCTCAGTTGCAAAAAATCAGTTTTAGAAACTTTTTAGCATGACTACAAGTTCTTTTTTAACAACTGAAACAGAAAACGTCACTCTTTATAATTAAACTCGATAGCATTTTCCCCCTTTTAATCATTTTCGTACAAGCTACCGAGCAGCAGCCTGCCCCTGAACTTTGTGTGCAAGAACATAGCTTTATAACCCATCTCCATAAAACTCTCTTACCTTCACTTCACTTTGCCTCTGAACTTCTTTATGCACAAAATAACATCATATACATACAACTTGCATGTATGCCATCTCTCTTCACATTTTCCACCTTTAATGTGTTAACATTAAATTGATCTTCTTAGTATTATCCTTATGAATAAGTGTTGTTTTGGTTATGCTCATATTGTTGCATTTTATACCCAAAAAATGCTACACGGAGGAATTTAAAGAAAAAAGTGTTTTAACTAATGGAGCTTCTGAAATTACAGGCTGCTCCTTTTCTTAATGGAGCTTCTGAAATTACAGGCTGCTCCATATTATAATTAGAGTTGCTTAATGGCTATATATATATATCTTCCATAAATGTTTGATAGAGTCAGCTTTTGAAGTACAATTTTAAATTACAGAACTTTCTCTGCAATTTGGAACTTTCCTATACAGGGTATCTGTGAATTCATGGCCCAAACATGAGGGGATGGTAGTACACACCGAACTCACCAATATTCGTCATAGAATATGCGGCCGCAAATGCAGCCCGGTGCCAGTAGGGGGCGCAGACGAGGCGGTATGGCTTAAAAGCGCTGGGTCGGCCAAACCCCAGCATTCTCAGTGTCGACCGGACATGAGATGGAGCAGTTTATGAATGCAGAGAAAGCTGATATTCACCTGATGTATGGCATAGCTGAGGGCAATGGTAGAGAGGCACAAAGACTATCGTGAGCGATATCCTATGCACCATGTGCCCGATCATAAAATGTTTGCATGACTGCACCACCAGCTGTCTGAGGCAGACACCTTCCATGTCAGTCGACATGATGCCAGACGAGCACAAACGGTCAGAACGCCAGCTATGAGTGAGGACATCTTGCATATGGTGACAGATAATCCAGGTACAAGCACACGATTCACCGCCCAGAGCCTGGGTGTGCATCGGAACGGTGTCTGGCAAGTACTGCATGAAGAAGGGCTACACCCCTATCACTTGCAGTGAGTGCAGGCATTGACAGCTGCTGATTATCCCCTGCACATGGATTTTGTCATGGTTCCTGCAGCAAAGTGCTTCACATCCTCATTTCCCTGCGCATGTGCTTTTTACAGATGAATCAACATTCTCATGTGAAGGCGTAATTAATGTCCATAATGCACATTTGTGGGGGCCCAGAACCTCCATGGTACATGTCCAAATTCGAACCAGCAACAGTTTGCCATCAATGTCTGGGCGGGGATCGTGCATGACTACTTAATTGGACCCTACATACTGCCGGACCACCTCGATGGGCGAATGCATCATATTTTTCTGCAACAGGTATTGCGGAATTGCTTCAGGATGTTCCAGCTGTAATCCATGCCCATATGTGGTTCCAGCACGATAGAGCACCTACCATTTCAGCATGGACGTGCATCGGCATCTTTATACCACATTTGGGAACCAATGGATTGGGTGCGGTGGTCCCATCCGTGGCCCCCCAGATCACCTGATCTTTCTTGTATCGATTTCTTTCTGTGGGGACATTTGAAGAGTGTCGTGTACGAGATGCCTGTGCAGTCCGTGGAGGATCTGGTAGCCAGACTGTCCATCGCAGCCGCCAATGTGCGTGACAAGCCCGGTGTTTACGAGCAGGTACGCCAATCGCTACTCCGCCGTTGTGCCACCTGTATCAACGTTGGTGGGCAGACGTTTGAGCATTTGTTGTAATGATCTCCAATAAATGACATTCTGGAAACCTCTGTGTCTGTCCTTCATTTACAACTCCTCACTGCGTTTGCGGCCACATATTCTATGATGAATATTGGTGGGTTCGGTGTGTGCTACTATCCCTCACGTTTGGGCCATGAATTCAGGGACACCCTATATATTTATGGTTATCACAGTTGGCTACTATAGTTGATGTATTAAAGAGAAAAAACCTGAGCTACAGAGCAAAAAAATGTTTTAGAGCAAACCTCTCAATTACTACAATAACACTGCTTTGTGCTTGAATAGCAATTTTCACTGTTCCATATTGGCCTACATCTCATTGGTTTGTTAAAATATTATTATGTCTACAATGAAAAGTTTGTTTTATACCATAAAATTTATTCCAAAATAAAATTAAAAATACTAGTTTTTCTTTCTATAAAAATGTGACTCAAGTTTTTAATTTCTGATAAAATTTATAAATAATTAATTACAAATGTGCAACACATAATGAGTAAAAAATAATGAATTGGATTTTATGATGCCTATGCTTGTCTTGTGCAGCAGAGAACTGAATACTGTGAAGCCTTCTCTTCACATGTACAGTTACAGAAAACATGAAGACATTAAATAGTATTATTTATAGAAGAAACTGCTTACTCACAAAATTGTATAAACTTTTACTTTACGGCAGAAAAACACTTTTCTTGACAACATAAATTACATCTGATAACAATTTTCCTACTGTATGATTTATCTGTACAATAGCAGATTTCAGATATATATATATTGCAGTTTTTTTTAATATTTGTGGCCAAACTTCATGCAGCAAACATTATCAAAATTGAGAAAACTATTAAACACATACTCTAAAGGCATTTAATAAAAAGAAAATGCCTCTAATCTTTTTTCCCTTTGATTAGAAGTACAATTAATTTAATCACTTGTATGTAGTTGCCTCATAATATAATGAATTTAAACTCTACAAAATCTTTATGAGCATACCTTTTACAAATATTTTTAAGTAAATGCTTTAAGTCCAATCATTCACCTTTAGTCCAAATAAAATGTTAAATCTTCGAAAATTAAAAATTTGTCTTTTTGCACAATGTGTAACTTCTATCTAGCTGCAAAACACATTTTTATCATTTCTTAAAATACACCTGTCTTTGGCAGTGAAAAGTCATTCAGCATTTCACAATTTGAATAATAAAATTTACAATTTTTAACACCTGTCACTTATCACTGTTATGGAATGGCTGCAATAACAAAGACCTTCAAATACAAATGAGTTTCTGGGACTATGTACAAATCTTGACATTGAATAATGCAATGTGGCAGTGGTGATGTCCACAGTAAAAAAATATTTACACACCAGCTGGGGACACGTGATGTTGACCATAAAATGTGGTCAAATGAAAAACGATGCACTTATCAAACATGAGCAATGATGAAGATGCAAAATATCCATATAAACTAGGTTTCCACTGTAATCAAAGCAATCTTCCTCGACATTCCTCTGATCCACAGTAACAGTACATGACTTTTCCAGGAACACTACCTACATCATAGTTGTAGTCCCATGTCAATTCTGTTCCAGCCTGAATAAACCTATAGAAAACAATGATAAAGATATAACTCAGTGTTGTAAAACATAAACAAACTAAATCAGTAACACATGCATAGGTGCCAGAAAAATTTAAAATTTATTTTCCTGATATTTATTGAGATCATAATTGTTCTTGCAATTCAAATGAAGTCCAAATATTGTGCTGTTCTATTTCAAGCAAGGTATGTTCACATAATTACTTAAAATTTATATATTGAAGGCAATTCAACATATATTGTTTAGGATTAGATGAATTATAATGGTAGCAAATTGCTGATGAAAGTAAGTTTTCTGTAGACTAGCGATAAGTTTATTACTACAAATTTGTGTCAATATATGCAGCAAAATTTATTTTTTCAAATTATTTTCAGATTCATAAGCGAAATTTATGCTGGGAAAAATTCAGCTTTAAGTTTTAATAATGATGTTTTCAGAGTATTTTTATTTTTTTATACGTTTTTCTTTATATTTTAGATACTCTTAAACATTATTAATACTCTATTCAGTTTAGTATATTCAAATATGCCAATCTATTCAGTATAGTATATTTTAAAAAATGGGAGAGTGTTAGACATGGTAGTTTTGACTCTTCACATTCATGGCATTTTATGTCCTGTTTATGGAATGTAGGAACATTTTCTTGGCTGCTTTTTACTGAACATTATGTCTTCTTTTTTTTTTTGGGAGGGGGCATTTTGAGGACTTTGGCTAAATGCCAAAAAGCCAGTGCACTGAAGCTAAAATAAAGTCAATATCCTCAGAGTGGCACAACCAAGATACTGAGAGAGGGAGGGGGACTCTAAAAACCATTCAATATAAACTTAAAAATTCTTAATTCTTTTAAATAAAATTTTGCCACCAGCAGCAGTTAAAACCCCCTCAGTGTAACAGAATGGAAGGGAGGGGGTAGAGTGGTAGAGTCGGATATTGAGTCTTCAGTTGATCAATGTCATAAGGCACTGGATTGTGATACACCTTTGCTAAGCATTCCCCAGAGATAAACATCATGCAGGGTGAGATCTGGTAAACTTGAAGGGAATGAATAATCTGTCCTCCTGGAGATAATTTGGAAGCTGCTGAAGGACTGCAATGTATCCCTATCCATGTGTGCCATAGCTCCCAACTTGTTGGAACCATAGGACACCCAAATGCAAAATTCTTGATCAGCAGAAGCATTTCAGATCGTGGAGAAAGAGCTTGATAATTTGCTGTCCAATTCACTGTAATACATTTACCCTGAATAATTTCAATGAAATAAGGTCCAATAAGACCAGGCCTAGAAATGGCATATCTGATGGGACTTTCTTACTGTGATGAGGATGTTCCATGACCTCATCTGGTTGCTGGAAACTCAGGAACCTCATCTTCTGCTTGTTGATATAACCCTACAATACTTGGTATTCACCAGAAAACAGATATTGCAGAGGAAATTATCTTCATGAGTATTAGTGAGAGTACAAGCACAAACAAGTATCTTTGTAACATATCTAGTTCTCAAAACTTCTGCTAAACTTGCAAATGGTATGAAAAATTCCCCACTTGTGAACAATTGTATGCACAGATTATCTCTTCATAGCCAGTTCTTCGCTTTTGCCATTGACTATTCATTGGTAGAGAATTTGTCAAGTATCTCCTCCCATACACTTGTTGTGAGTGGTAGTCTGTTTAATTCCAAACACTGCTTTCATTGAGTTACCACTGCTTTAAGTCTTGGAATATCTTCCCCAGCAACAACACTATTCACTTAGTTCAGGGTGGTGTGTTAAACATTTCCTCAAAATGCTCATGTGCCATTTTCACACTTGGTCTCGCTCTGTGCCCTTAACCATATGCACAAAAATAATTCTCCACAACAAAAGCTTTTTCTAGAATACTGAGTACCATTATGACACAGCTACTCACACAACCTAATTGTTCACAGTCCAAGGACACACTACATCATTGATAGAATGCCTCCCTGCCCACATATGCAACAGGTAGTGTTGCCAAACGTCTGTATATTTTATTCTGGGTCACTATAAATAAAGTGCATTACTTTTCCTAAACAGCAGCATTTTATTAAATGCTCAAAATTTTATGTAGTTTTTATAAACGTGCAAATGAAATATTTTGCATGCTTTTTAAACTTTTAAACATAAAAACATAACAAATTTCATAAAGATGCCAATGCTCAAATTTCCAGGTGCCAAGTATACATTGACCTAGGCTTCTTTTTATCTGTAACAGTGAATGGTTCCATTTTCCAAAAATGAACCATAACATTCAAGACATGAACAATTTATGTCCACAAATTTTTATGAAACTAAAAAGCTTCATCCTTTATTTCCAGATACATGATCATTGTTATTAATTCAAATATGATCATTGTTATTTCATTCAAATATTATGAAATTAGAAAACTATAGTGGTAAGAATACAATTTTTACCAGAGAATATACACCGAAGAGCCAAAACATTATGACCACCTGCCTAATATGATGTTGATCCTCCACATGCCACCAAAACAGTTCTTACCCGATGAGGCATGATAGATTGAGGATGTTACAAGATCTCTAAAGGTGTCTTGTGGTATCTGGTACCAACACGTTACCAGCAGATCCTTTAATTCTTGTACGTTATGTGGTTGAGCTGCCGCAGATAGGATATACTGTTCCAACATAAACCACAGATCATTCTTTGGATTGATGTCTGGGGAATTTGGGGGGTCAGGAAAATATCTGGAAGTCTTCCTCATGTTCTGTAAACCATTCTCAAACAATCAGGGCAGTGTGGTACAATGCATTATTCAGCTGAAAGAAGGCACTACTAGATGGATATGAAAGTTGCCATGAAAGGATGTACCTGGTCTGCAATGATGTTTAGGTAGGTGGTAGACATCATAATTTCCTACACATGAATGATGGACCTAGGGTTTCCCAGCAGAACATTGCCCAAAGTATTATACTTCCTCCACCAACTTGTTTTCGTCCCATGGTGCAACAGGAAACGAAATTCGAGATGACCTTCTTCCAATCATTCAGGGTCCAGTTTTGATGTTTGCATGCCCATTGTAAGTGCTTTCGACAGTGAACCGAGGTTAGTATGGGCATTTGGAGCGGCCTGTGGCTAAGCAGCTCCATTTTCAGCAGGGTTTGATGTACTATGTGTTGTGGCACATTACTCCCGTCAAAAGCATTCAAATTAAGGGCAAGTTGCACCACATTATCCCTTCTGTTGGCTCGTACCACATGGGATAGACTTCACTCACCTTTAGCATCGATCAGCTATGGTTGGCCCACACCTTGCCTCCAGTTCATGGTTTTTTTCCCTTCTCGGACCACTATTTGAAGGTACTAACCATAGCTGATCGTGAACACCCCCCAAAGCCTTGCCATCTCAGAAATGCTCTAACCCAGTAGTCTGGCCATTACAATTTGGCCTTTTTCAAACTCACTTAAGTCCACTGCCTTTCCCATCTGAAGACAAGGATAACACTGATTAACAGAGCTCAGTATCAGGTGTTATTTATACCATTTCGTGACCTTCACATGCACCGTCATTTAACTGCAGTTGCTTCGATTTGCATAAAGAAGCACTGGTCATACTGTTATGGCTCTTCGGTGTAAATTTTAATAAGCAATTTTGTTTTGCAAAGCACTCATTGTAGCCAATGATTTTATATATATATAAAGATTTACTATTATTCTTAAGAAGAAATATCTACTAAATTTACAGAATTTATTTCCTTTGGAAAGACTGTGACATAACCTCCCCAACTCTCAGCCAATGCCATTGTTGCAATAAACTTATTTTTAACCTTACCTAAAGCATTTTTTAAGTTTAAGATTTGATCTTTATTTAACTGGCACATTGTTAACTAATGAACATAGATAATCACAACACATCACTATATTAATTCAAATATATGGAAAGGAGCATAATTTGAATGTACTTTAAAGTTATAACTGCTACATACAGAAATTGACACGAAAAAAAAAACACTTACGTTGCAGCAAAGAAAGCAACCCATGGAAACCTTAGATCCTGCGTATCGACAAACACATTTTGCACAAACACATTGGGATTACAGCTGTGCTATATATTAAAACAAAAATTATGAGTTTTTAATTTAAAAGGGCATGAATTACACATTTCTAACAGCAGCCAAAATTCTTTGCACATAGAGAACATAAAAAAGTACATAAAACAAGCAGTAAGTAATACTAATAAAAACAATCTAAAAGAGAAATCTTTTGCTTCTTCAGTTGTTGTATCTCCCACTTATATTACTTAAAGTAGTCATATAAAATGGCAGATTTCATAGGAATCAAGTGTGTTGTACTTATAAACCAGTACATATTAAAATTACTCAGGGTGGTAATTTTAACATTAGGGTTGAAATAGATTCAATCAAAATCTTTAAATTGAATTTTCAATCATATACAGTTTTCTGTACAGGATTGAAAAAAAAAATGCACCACATGGTTACCTTAGAATACTGATTTATTTAAATTTTAATAAATATTGAGATAAACTCAGATAAACTTGACAGTTCAACATCCAGTAATAAATAGGCACTTTGATGTCGATTTCAATTTTAGAGGAAAAATTGTCTGAGCCGGGTGGGATACGAACCCACGACCTCCTTGATAACATGTCAGGTGCTCTGGACCACTGATTATTACTGGATGTTGAACCATCGAGTTTATCTGAGTTTATCTCAATATTCATTATCATTAGCATACTTGTAAGACATGCTTTCCATCTATTGGCAAATAAAAAGCCGCTAGGGCTAAAAATTGCCTAAAATAACGCCTATATGTGACATAAAGGGAATGTTCATAGCGATTTAAATTTTATTTTAGAGTACTTAAAATATCAAAAACCTCTTACTTGTGATTCAAGAATCCTTATATGTTGATTAGAAGTGGGTTCTTCTTCAGAGATTGTACTGCAACTGGAAATCTGATATTGGATTATAGTGTCTGAGAGGCATCTAGGCTATAGGATGGAAGACTACTGTACTGAACAAAGTATGGATGCCACTCATACCATATAACCAAAGATCAATATTCCAACTGTTGTATAACATCTGAAGACAATTGCAGGCGACATTGAAATATAAGAACTTTAGAATCACAAGTAAATGATCTTTCATAACTTAAATACTTCACAGTAAAATCTGAATAAAAAACAAATTCCTCTTTAGGCAAGTTAATTATCATTCTTCATACTTGATGCCAGAGGATGAATCCAAGTGAAAATCTTTAAAGTAATTGAAGAACACTATAGCAGAAATATCCCAGAATTAAAGCAAGTACAAATAGCAGCATAACTTATTCAGTACCATAAAACAAATCAAGTATAGGGAATGCAAAACAGCAAATTTCAATCTCAAAGTAGGACAGAACCCTTCCAACAAAAAAAGAGCCACATTAGCAAATGCTATCTCTTAATCTCTTCCAAATTCTGAACTCTTTGTTGATGGGTAGAATCCCCGACTGAATTGTTCCTTAACTGTTGAGTTGCTATATCCCTCTAAGAAGAAGTTAACAATGCAGGGATAGTATAGGGAATGCCATCACCAGCAGTTCAAGTCTCCATTTTGTATGCATTGTATGCACCATGGTCAAAGCCACAGTGATTTCGGGGAGATTCTTCAAGGTATGCTTGGCAGCGTAACGAACTCTCCAATTTATGATAACTCTCACCTTCTTTCATCTTCTTCCATCCTCATATATACATATATACACCTTGTAAATCTCTGTAAATCCTCATAAATCCTACATATTTCTCTACAACCTCAAATTCTTCTTAAATTCCTTCCAAATTTACATCTTAAAATTCTCCCAAATTAAAAATACTCCTCTTCTGAAATCTTAAACATCCAGCTATATATATTATACAGGGCACGGAGCACATCATCACAGGTGAGGCCACACTACATCGATGAAATGGAAGGAAACTGCCAGGAAGACCATCCACTGCATGATTCTTATTTGGGTCACATGCTTGTGACTATCAACCTCTTTCATCTCAAAGGTGACCTTTGATTAATGGCTATGATCTAGGCACAGAGCAGGGAACCACTACCTGTATTCAACTCATTAATATTCAATTCATATTGTTTAATTAATTTATGGCTGTGAGAGAAATCCTTCCAAATCTCTGAACATCATTGCTTATTAGCTACATCAGACTTAGACAGCTCCACTCGAATAGGAAGGAGTACAGATCATGCAGAGATGAGGCTTCCCACAGCTGGGATCAAACTGATGATCCTGAGGGAAGTAGGCAAACACAGATGTGAGGCAATGACTTAATTCACAACACCAAGAGGCAAGGTTCAAGGTGTTGTAAGTTCATGGTGAAATTAGCCTCCAATGAGGGGCTCCCTACACCAGACCAAGAGGCTAGCCTCGAAGGGAATCATTACGATTAAGTACATATGTGTTCCCTATCATAATGCCAAACCATTACAGCAGAAGAGGCCGAGGAAGCATTCATGTTCCAGTTGCTTAGGAGCCACACTTACATTCAAGCCTCCACAAGGTTGCAGCTGCATATCATATGTGAGCATGTATTATTGTTTCGCTCTGAAAGTACAAATAGAGTGGATGAATTTTTTCTCCATAACTTAAAAATGAAGGCAAATCAGATTTGTAGTTACTTGATATTTTCCACTCAAAATGATCTCTCTCATAACCTCCTGAAGTTTGCCTTGTATAGGTATATCCTAACATAATTTAATTCCTTCAAAATGATTATACAATTTTATATATTTTAAAAACAAAGTTTTCTTACATTCAAATATCTTCCAATATTTCCCTTGCTTTTAGCATCCATTATATAACAGTATTCTTCTTGGTAATATGACCTTACTGATACAAATTTTTTTTCTTTTCCTTCAGGAAGTGCAGGTGGTGGTAAAGGATTCAACCTCAAATTTGAGAAAATATTCTGAGACTTCTTCTTCTGTAGACTCATGGGACCTACAAAGAAAAATAAAAAGTGGAATGAAAATTAATATATTTTTAACCTATATTTTATGGGGGGGGGGGGTGTTTCACAAATGAAAAAATTGATCAAGTTGTAAATGTTTGGTAAAAACATATGTAAATTAAAACAATTTCTGAACAATTTTATCCTGTATTTTTTTTTTTGCATAAATTTTGCAGTAACAAATTAATATTGTTCAACAGAAAAATATATATTTTGCAACAAAAGTTATGAATTACTTTTACATTTTTATATATTTTAAAGCATATTTCCTGAATTAAACTGTAACTAAATTAAAACAATAACTATAATATACTCTAACCAATGTGCAATAAGGAGATACCAAGTATGCTGTAAATATTTTAGCCTTTTACTAAATTTTTTTTCTTCAGATTTACAAGAAAAATATGTTGTTTCTGGTGGGAGAGGTCAAAAATCTACTTAAAATGTTTAAATGAACATAATAAAAATTACTTTTTTTATTGAAGCATTTTTATTTTACTAAAGCATTTATGAAAAGGATATATGGTAATTATAAAATAGCTCTAAAACTTAATACTTATATAAATATAACTGTTTTGTCAAGTGAATGAAAAATGACCAGACAATGAAGAAAAATACCTGTTTTGTTTCTAGCCTGTAAAGAAAGTTTATCGACTTTTTTAGAGAAAAAAATTATGGCATGTATCTGGATATGCTCAAAAACTTTGTTACCACAATTCAGCAGCTTAGAAGGAAAAATCATTTTTCAACAAGATGACATGCCTCCTCATTACTTGGTGTAAAGATTGGGATTTACTGATTTAGACAACCTAACTGTCCATCCCCTGCAAATTTCATGTGAGTTCACTTAGTGGCCTCATTCACTATACATAATCCCAGTCTTTTTTCCTCTGTAGGGTTCATGAAAAATGAAATTTACTACCTGCCATTTTCATGATCCATCAATGAACTGAAGGATAGGATTACTATCATTCAAGTAACTTTTGGTATGCTACATACAGCATAAGAGGAAATTAAATCTTGTCCATGTTGAACAGTCTGTCACATCACCTTGTGATGGTCCACCCATTCACTTTTACCTTTTCTTAACCGGTTTTGCTTTATTTACATTCCATTTTCACAGTCGTATCAGAATAATATGACCACCTACCATACATATCCCATAGTAGGTGGTCATATTATTCTGATACAACTGTGTATTTATTTTGGGAATTATTTCACTCGGACTTAATCACATTTCTTTCTTCTCATTCACTAAAGGAGTTGCGCATGCGCAACTCTGACTTTTGATTGGCAGTCACTAATGGGCACATTAAGGACACACACCCTCTTGCATCATAGCTAGAGTGAGTGCACGATTGTAAGATTATGCAAATGTTTTACCTAGCGTGCAATACACAAGTGTCAGTTGTACACCGCATGTAATACTAAGTGAAGTTAGGTTACAGTGGGAGTAGTAGAGAGTGTCAGTAAAAGGAAGGATGTTAGTAGAGATGGAGCTTTTAGATGCTCTGACTTTTGTATTCATCAGTATATATGGTGAGTCTTGAATTTTTTTTTAAATAAACTTTGTTATATGAATATTTAGACCTTGCTATTTTTTCTCTTGAGCAACGATAATTGATTTTAGATTAAGATATAATTTTAAAAATTTGACAATCTTTTGATTTACTCAATAAGTAACACCCATATACTTAAAGAACCCTCATTTAACTTTATTTGGCAAGTTAATATTGCCTGGTGCCCAATATGCTATCTGGAGTTCTAATTAAATTTGGATCAGTCAAAAGGTCTAAAGAGAAGAGTTAATAATCTTTTGGAGTGTAACAACCTCCATGTCCATATCAAGCATGGGCAAATCTCTGCAGTTTTCCTTTTATCCGCTGAGGAATCTTAAAAAGGATTGTTATATATCTATCATAAAAACTGTGATATTTTGTTAAAATATTAGCATTTTCACATTTATTACTTTTATATTATCAATTTGGTTAATACAGGTCATTCTTTGTCAAAACAACATAGTTCTGGACCTCAATCTCTCCAATTTCAATGGTTTTTGGTATACTTGCTTTACACATAGGTAGACAAAAAAAATCTAATTTATTTTGTTTTTCTGTCCACTAGTTTTCAAGATATAACCATTCAAAACTGACAAAAATTTAAAACATTTGAACTACTCAGCTTTCTATAAATGCTTATAACTTTTGTTCTATTCATGCTAAAAAGTAATGATATTTGTCTCTTTTTAACCCTTCTAGGGCTCAAGTCCTGTATACAAGTTGATGAAATCTGAAATGAGAGACCAACAAAATGCCTATATAAATTTTTAGTGTAACACTTGAAACTTCGATTTTAAAAAAAATTGTTATTTGAAAATTTTCTTACATATATCTTATAAAAATGCATTATTAATGCTTGAAAAATATTTTCTTTCCCATTTGATGTATATTTTGTTAAACTATGATATAAATAATTTGTTAAATCCATCTGATTGTCATTAAATGTTTTTGTGGAAAACATTTCGCCAACATAAGGGACTCGAATCCACATCTCTCCAGAAATATGCCAGAGCACTCTAACTGTTGAACTAATTCCAGCTCTGTTTTTTTTCCACTAAAAAGAAATAGTTGCCACATAGATCATAGATGCTACCAAATTTAGGTGCTGAAAATCACAGGAAGAGTAAAGGTCATACTAAGTGGAAAAAAGACAAATCTGGCATTAATTTAATGGGTAGAATACTCTGGCATGTTTCTGGAGAGATGTGGGTTCAATTCCGATATGTTGGCAAAATTTTTTCCATAAAACATTTAATTTATAGATATTTAAAAGTCAACAGGTAACTCTGATATTGTCAATTATTATCCTATTGCCATTTCTCAGAAGCAATATACAGTATTGACAATTTGTTTCTTAACTTCACTCTTTAATGAAGCAATACCCTGATTTAAGCTCAGAAGTTTCATTTGAACTATTATCAACAAATTTTTCTTTAAAGTTTTGAAAATCTCCCGAAAATTAACAAAACCTGCTATTCTTAAAAATAGATGATTTTGGAATTGCAAACTATGTACCTCCATTTTTTTTGTGCTCTTTTCTGTTTAAAACTATTTTAGCATACTTAGAATTCTTTTTATCATTCATCCCAGCATTCAACAGTGCTTTCTGACTACTGAAACCACAATCACAACAAAAAATAATTTATATAATAATAATTATATCTCAGTGAAAATGTCGATCAAACATATAAGAGTCCCTTTGTTTGTTTCACCATATATGTTTCATCTATCAATATTACACAGTGTCTTGTAGAATAGTGTAAATGGAAAAATAGGAAGGCTAAACAACATTTCAGAAGTTTATACTTACTAAAATTTATACACTAATCATGAAGATGGATAAAATTAACAGATGAGATGATTATTAAGTAGTGTAATAGAGTATATAAACGAAGTTATCGATTTCATCCTTAGGACTTCTTCAGACATACAATGATTAGAGAATTAACTTCTAAAAGTAGGTAAAATTTCAAAGTTCTAAATCTTGATTCAAATTGTAATTGTGCAGAGCTGTGATGCACGAGTCATGCAGTACGATAGTCAAGGTCAGTGTCACAAGAGGTGCTGGTTTTTGTTGGGGAGTTATAGTTTGATGGTGAATTTTTACTTAATAACTGTGACAAAGACATATGCTTTGTGGAAAGTTTTGTAATAGAATTTTCTATGCAGGATTTAGTTGAGCTTGGTCAGTATTACAGCAACAGGTTTTGTTGACAAAAATTATATTTTCTGTGAATGATAACTTAAAGATGGATGTTGGACTGCTAATGATGAAAGCCTCATTGAATAGAGGTTTAGCTCCTTCCAGTATAACTGTAGATGAAAGAGCTGTAAATAGCTTGCATTAATTTGATATTTCTTTGGTGTACCTTTACTTTTTCTTGAAGATTTCTTTTGGTTTGTCCTATGTAGTCAAGAGGTTTGGAAGGACTGTAAAAATTTGATTTAGGGTAAGTGATGGGTACTAAATATACATATAAGTGAAAATATCTCTGTCTTGCTTTATGAGAGATAAAATGGTGATTGGAGATTTGGTAATAACAGAGATTTGGTTGTAATTATAATTTTTCATAATATTGTTGTTGTTATTATTAATGGTTGGAAAATGTACAATGGATGAGGCATATTTTACCTCTTGAGGAGTGTTGTTTTGAGACGGAAGTTCCCGATTTTATTTCTGCAGAGGATGAATTCTCTTTATGAACTGCTGAGGATATCCTGCATCTTGACACAGAGAATATATAAAGGAAAGTTCTTTATTCAAAAAATACTTGTTGCTGCAGACTTTGTAGACTCTGTAGAATAAGGGCAACTTGGTAGAGATAAGTAAAAATCTGTTGTGAGATGAGTTGAATTGTTGATAAATGATGGTTTTCTATGAACTGGAGTTAGTGCAATGAATATATTCAGAAAAGAAATTTTCTTTTCACTATTACAAAAAAGAGCTCTTTGTAGAGGACTCAAATTTGCTTACCCAAGGAAACTTCCACCATTACTTTCAGTTCTACCTGATCTTGAAGAAATTATCCAACATGTTCCTCATAACAAACAAGACAAAGAAAAATTTGGACTATATAGATCTATAAACAATTGTTATAATCACCCTAAAAAAATATCACATGAATAAGTTGAAGAAATAAATTCACTTCAAAAATAACTCCAATATAAAAATATTATCAGTCAATAAAACATCTCAAATAGTTATTCTTTCCAACAAACAATTTGAAGATAAAAGTCAAAGATAATTATTGAACTCAACTGCATTGAATTAAAAAAGGATCCAACCATATCTTTCACAAATAAATTTTGGTGAAGAAATCTTCGCAGCAAACAATATCTTCCTGAGCATATCCATAATGCTTGTAATCCACCTATGTATTACAGTGCTCCCAAATTATTCTTGTAAGTCAAGCTGCACAAAATGATCATCCTTCCAGACCACTAATTTCTAAAAGACAGTCTCCTACATAATAGTAAATAAAACTGCGGGATCTTCTGTTCTGACAAAGAATTAAGTCAACTATATTCAAATAGTAAATATACTGTGAAATCAACCATTAATTTTCTGAACTGCATTAAAGATATACACCAATCAGCCAAAACATTAAAACCACCTACCTAATATGATGTAGGTCCTCCTCTTGCCACCAAAAGAGCTGTCACCCAATGAGGTGTAGATTCAACGAGATGTTGGTAGGTGTTGCTTGATATTTGGTACCATGACGGCAAACGAAGATCCCACAGTTTTATTAAATTACATGGTTGGGATGATGCTGCTCGTACCCGTTTCTCCAAATCAAACCACAAATGCTTGATAGGATTCATGTCCGGCGAATTTGGGGGCCATGGCAATAAATGGAATTCCTAATATTCTAGGAACCATTCCTGAACCTTCTTCGCAGTGTGACATAGGGCATTGTCTTGTTGAAAGATGCCATCTCCGCCAGGGAATACAGTTGCCATAAAGGGGTATACTTGGTCAGCTACGATATTCAGGTAGGTGACAGCTGTCAGAGTTTGCTCTACAGGGATAATTGGTTTAAGTGTTCCCCAAGAAAATATTGTCCAGAACATCACACTCCCTCCAGCCGTCTCGGTCCGTCCACAGTGCATCCAGGTGAGAAGGCTTCCATGGGTAAACATCGCACACGAGCTCATCCATCCACATGGTGTAATAGAAAACAGGATTCATCTGACCATGCGACCCTCTTCCAGTCTTCAATAATCCAATGTCAATTATTACGTGTCCACTGCAAGCTTTGATGATGGTGAACGATTGTGAGCATAGGCATACGAATGTGTCTGCGGCTGAGGAGACCCATGTCCAAGAGCTTATGAAAAACTGTGTGTTCAGACACATTGGGCCCTTTACCACAATTGAAATTATGGGTAATGTCAGCCACAATAGCCCTCCTGTTGCTGCAGACAAGATGAGATAGCCTGCAATGACCTCTGGCATCAATGAAGTGTGGCCGGCACACGCCTTGTCAACGGCTCAAAGTGTCACCTGTTTCGGACCATCTTTGAAGGTACTAACTACTGCATAGCATGAGCAGTCTAACAGCATCACTGTTTCAGAGATGCTCTTACCAAGGTGTCTTGCCATAATGATCTGGCCTTTGTCAAAATCAGATAAATCCTTTGCTTTTCCCCTTTAAACATTAATACTTAGGTCGGAGCTCTTGCATCAATGCCAATGAAGGTGGCATCAATGCCACCTTCATTGGCATTGATGGATTCTCTGGCATCAATGAAGTGTGGCCGGCACACGCCTTGTCGACAGCTCAAAGTGTCACCTGTTTCAGACCATCTTTGAAGGTACTAACTACTGCATAGCATGAGCAGCCTAACAGCATCATTGTTTCAGAGGTGCTCTTACCAAGGTGTCTTGCCATAATGATCTGGTCTTTGTCAAAATCAGATAAATCCTTTGCTTTTCCCCTTTAAACATTAATACTTAGGTCGGAGCTCTTGCTCCAACCCAGGTATTAATGTTTAAAGCTGTGAAAAGAGTTTGCTCTACAGGGATAATTGGTTAATTAATGTTCACTCCAATCCAGGTATTATATCATTCGTATCCTTGGCAAGTGACACTGATTGGCTGCACATGTGCTTCTTTGCAGAGTGCAGGGGTACTTTTAATGTATTGGCTGATCGGTGTAAATTTAACTAAATACTGCTACATATTATCTCTAGATGAAGTTACCTTAATCCAAACACTCCTACTTCTAAAAAAGCTAACTGAATCTTCAAATAAATATCAACCTACTCAAATCAAAGCCATAACTGACACCTTGTATTTAATAACAAATAACTAATTTATATCTAATAATAAGATATACAAACAAAGGCACTCCAGTGGGTTCATCTTTATCATGACTTATCTAAAATAATTATGCAAGATACTGAAGATCATATAATAACTAAAAGAGACTTGAAACCATTAGTATAGAAACATTACATTGATGATATATTTGCTGTTTGGCAATATTCTACAGTTGCATTAAATGAATTACTCAAAGAATTAAATCACGCCTACAACTCTCATTATTTTCATAGGTAACAATAAATTTTAAAACAGTTTCTTTTCTGGATATATTAATTCATTCACTAACTCCAGTTCAGAGAAAAAACATTTATCAACAATTCAACTCATCTCACAACAGATCTTTACTTATCTTTACCATGTTGTCATTATTCTACAGAGCCAACAAAGTCTGCAGCAACAAGTATTTTTTGAATAAAGAACTTTCCTTTATATATTCTTTATGTCAAGATGCAGGATATCCTCAGCAGTTCATAAAGAGAATTCATTCTCTGCAAAAATAAAATCTGGAATTTCCTCTTCAAAACAACACTTCTCAAGATGTAAAATATACCTCATCCATTGTACATTTTCCAACCATTAATAATACCAACAACATTATTATGAAAAATTATAATTACAACCAAATCTCTGTTATTACCAATCTCCAATCACCATTTTATCTCTCGTAAAGCAAGACAGAGATATATTTTTACTTATAGGTAGTGTATATTTAGTATCCATCACTTATCCTAAATCAAATTTTTACAGTCCTTCCAAACCTCTTAGACTACATAGGACAAACCAAAAGAACTCTTCAAGAAAAAATAAGGTACACCAAAGAAATATCAAATTAATGCAAGCTATTTACAGCTCTTTCATCTACAGTTATACTGGAAGGAGCTAAACCTCTATTCAATGAGGCTTTCATCATTAGCAGTCCAACATCCATCTTTAAGTTATCATTCACAGAAAATATAATTTTTGTCAACAAAACCTGTTGCTGTAATACTGACCAAGCTCAACTAAATCCTGCATAGAAAATTCTATTACAAAACTTTCCACAAAGCATATGTCTTTGTCACAGTTATTAAGTAAAAATTCACCATCAAACTATAACTCCCCAACAAAAACCAGCATCTCTTGTGACACTGACCTTGACTATCATACTGCGTGACTCGTGCATCACAGCTCTGCACAATTAGGATTTGAAGCAAGACTTAGAACTTTGAAATTTTACCTACTTTTAGAAGTTAATTCTCTAATCATTGTATGTCTGGAAGAAGTCCTAAGGATGAAATCGATAACTTCGTTTATATACTCTATTACACTACTTAATAATCATCTCATCTGTTAATTTTATCCATCTTCATGATTAGTGTATAAATTTTAGTAAGTATAAACTTCTGAAATGTTGTTTAGCCTTCCTATTATTCCATCTACTACACTATTCTACAAGACACTGTGTAAGATCAATAGAAGAAACAATTATAGTGAAACAAAGCGACTATTATATATATGTTTGATAAAAAATAACTTTTTTTGTGCAAAATTGGTGGTGAATATGACATGTCCAGCAAGAGCAGATGGTACTATTGTAATTACTAACAAATGTCTGCTGTCTGCTATGCATATAACATCATCAGAGTTGGATAACATTTAAAATGAGTGAAAATAATGCTCACTTTCATAATTTTTTTTATTTCTATAGATCTATTGTGATTTCATTTCCATAGATTTAGTAGATTTGTACGATTTTTTGGAGTTATACTACTTCGCTAAGTGTGAAAATGGCCACTTTACAACTTGTTGCATTTACATCTATTGATATATTGAGTTTTATATTTATAGACCTAACAAAGTTCAACTATATCACTGATTATGGCAATTAGCGGCTTATAACTTATTCATTTTTACTTCTATCGATTTATTGATCTTATTCCTGTATATTTATATGTTACTGATCTTTCAGAGGCATGATACATTGCTGGCTATGACAATAGGTGGCTTACAACTTTTTTTTGCTGTGGTTTTGTTTTAACATCGAATTAAATTATAAGCTTTCGTTTTTAAGTCAACAAACTGATCTTTACTTTAAAATAATAATGAGGTCTTAGATACAGAAGCGAAGAGCCTTGGCATGGAAATCGGTCCTATGGTTGGAAAGGCAATGCTATACCCCCCCCCCCCCCCCCCCACACACACACACTATATCTTGGTTGTGCAAGTGTGAGAATATTTTGGCCTTTTTCTGGCCTTAGTGTGCCAATGTTTCGGCACTTTTCAAAGGTTCCCAATATTAACCACCTAAAGGAAAAAAACATTTAGTAATTAAAAGAACACCAATAAAGTGTTCCTCCATTTCATAAGCAGGACAGAAAATCCTATGAATGTGAGCAGTCCAAGTTGCCTTGTATAATACATGGGGCATTTTAAAATATACCATACTGAAAAGAATCATTAAAAGAAATAAAAATCATGTTTCAGATAAATATTACTTTAGGATGAAATTTCCTTTCGATTAATATAGAATTTAACTTTTTATTCATCAGATTTCTTTAAGCCTTAATTGCATAGTCCAATCTATTTTTTCACTATATCACAGAGACAAAGTCTTCTTAAAATCAACATGCTTGTAAATATGTTTAAATTATTTCCATAAATTTAGGAATTAAATTCTGCTTAATTTGGTATATAGCATGACCTATTTTAGGTTGATTGGTTATTTTTTTAACAAAATTCTAAAGTTGTCTTATTGATGACTCAGCACAGTTGGTGAAAAGTCTATACTTTTATCAAAGTACAGTACCAAGAAAAGGATTAGAAAATAATAATTCTGTTGTTTCAAGTAAAACTTTATTTTTATGTTATTCAGAAATAAATAGCCTTTCTATTCATATACATTATAATTATTTCCATCAATTAGTTTTTTTTTTATAAATTTTAATTTATATTACCAGATGCATTTTTTTTACTACATGATTCTAAAAAGACCCATTAAAATAAAACTAATTTTTTTTAACTATTTTATTTTCAGGAAATCCAGAAATGCTGATTAATTTGGCATATAACATACTATAATTCCTTTTATAAATTATTTGGTAAAACAGTTCTATAATTTTTCTCTGAGCATATGAAAAAGTAGCTTGGCTACTGGATGTAAACCAGTGTTTCAGGCTGGGTCTTGGAAGGGTTAAAGGTCTTGAAATATTCTTTAAAACAAAGCATTACCTCATATTTAAGAGTAAATTAAATTTTCACAGTCACTGTCCAAAAAGTTTGACCTTGAATATCTCAAAACATGTCTCCTTAGATTGTTATTTTTTGTAAAAACATTTGTCATAAACATATTATTAATCAAGCGCATCTCAGAAAATTTTTGTCTTAGGACTATCACAGGTTCTTGAATTATAAAATTCTGAATTAGGCAAAGTTCTGCAATACCATGGATAAAGCATTATAGAGTATGAACACAGAGTAACATATTGAAATAATGCAAAGACAAGTTTGAGAGAAAATATTTCAAATACACTTTCAGATTTTATTTTTTCTGAGCAAAATATATCTGTAAACTATCCACATTTCGTTTTGAATGAGTTAAAGAAACTAATACTGCAAATTAAAAGTTTAACTTTTCAAGGGTCCCCGTCAATTATACACATTGACAGAATCTGAAATTCCAGGCCAGAAATAGCTATATCTGTTTTTAGTACATGAAACTTCAATTTAAAAAAAAAAATAAAAATTGCAGTTAGAAAATTTCTTCTATCTTATAACAATGCATAATTCAAGCTTTAAAAAGAATACTTTTTTTTTTCACTTGATGTGCAATTTATTAAGCTACAATATAAATAATTTGTTAAAGCAATCTGATCGCCATTTTTAGATGTGTTATGTGGCAAAACTGATTTACTTATTTCTGTTTTTATACATTGAAGAAACCTCTTGATTTAAACTCGTGAGTTGGATCTGAACTACAGTAAAACCATTTTTTCTTAGTTTCAAAATTCTCCAGAAAATTAACCAAAAACTGCTATTTTTAAAATCAGTGGATTTTGGAAGAATTACAAAGTACATACTATGTTTTTCCTTTCATTTTACTCTCTCTCTCTCTTTCCTGCTTTAAACTTATTTCAATATTCCTAGAATTATTTTTATCATTGATCCCATCATTCAATGTGCAATTTCCCACTACTGAAGCCATCCTCATTAACCTCTCTTAAGTGAGCATGATGAATATATTTGACATGACAAAAGTGGCTGAATTAGGTGTATACTGATCAGTGGATTTTGTAAGAATTACAAGGACATAGTATGTACTTTGTAATACTTCCAAAATCCACTGGTTTTAAAAATATATTCATTTATGCATGTGTGGTTGATTACTAATTATAAGATTTTTATCATGGTTATAGTGGCAGAGATAAAAGATTATGTGCTAAAAAATAATCTATATTTTGGCATTAACTTTTTAAACTTTTTAGAGTGCACGATAATTTCAAAAATTATAAATTAAACAAATTACCAATTTTATTTATGGTTTCAGGCAAATGCTTCAAAGAAGAACATGACTGAAAACTTTGGTATTTTAAAAGAAATTTAAATAAAGCATAATGAAAGTTTCATTTTTATGTTTAAACATCTTTAAATATTTAAGGTCAAGAGTTAGGCTTTCCCTATCCTCAATATTCGAAAGATGAGTATTTGTAATAAATATGTACATAGGTGGATCATTTAATTCATGGACTGCCACTGGCAGCAATTAGAAGCTTTTTGTATATTAGTTAATACATGATATGTGGCAACAGAGCAACTCTTCAATAGCATGGGAGCAGTGTGTCTAAGTTGAAGAAACATGTTGTGATACAGTTGCAAGTAACAGCAGAACAGTCCAGTCAGTCTCTTCCATTTCTTGCTTTGCAAAGGTGTTCATTTATGTGTGTGTGTGTGTGTGTGATGTTTTGCAGGTTATGACTGATGTAGAAAATGAACAGTGGTATGCAATATGTTGCTGCATTCAGTGAGGTTAAGAGATACACAGACAATTGAAGAAATGGCTCAAGTGTATGGAGAACAATGCTTAAAATGTAGGTTAATTTTCAAATGGCACAAACACTTCACAAATAGACCTAATTCTGTGGAGGATGGTGCAAGATCTCGGCAATGCCCGAACCCTGGATATTCTTAATAAAGACTGCCTTTCTTCAACAGTGAATAAGGAAGCTTATGCAGCAGTCTTTTGAATAGAACTTTGCCATACAGTTCATGAAAAATAACTGGAATTCTGAGGTGGGAATTGCATCACAGCAATGTAAGGCCCATACTGCTTCCACTAACATCAGTGCTAAGATTATTTCACCTGTTTCCAAAGCTGGAAACAGCATTAACTAAGAGCTAGCAAAGAATGACTAAGAGACCCAAGTAGCTAATGGCACTCCAAACACTTTAACAAAATGGTTTGCAGGAAACATTTAATGCTTGGGGTTAAACAATGGCATAAGTGTATATCTTTCGATGGAGAAGAAAACAATTCCACATTCCAACAATGAAGATTAAAGACTTCAGTTCACAAAATAAATGATCCAACCTTGTATACATATCAAATGTAGTCTGTTATTAAACAAAATTTCTACAATAGTAGCAGGTGTATAAAATGTGACAACCATATTATATACACAGTAAGAACTATTTTTAATAAGCCAAATAAAAAGAACTAAAAAAATACCAAAACTAGTAATATATCTTTACCTCCATCAGTTTTGGGTACACTTGCAATACGAGGTTTCCTAGTAAGTCTAACTTTTTCTAATTGTTCTATTGTTTTGGGGCTGAGTGGTCTAGGCTTTATCGTAAGACTACTTTTAAAAGGACCTACAAAAGTAAAAAATCAAATTTCAGTGCTCACCAATTATAGACAATGTTCATAAACAAAAAAAGTTAAAATGATACAGAAAAAACCATATATTTCTATTAAATGTACAGAAAAAATGCAACCTATCAAATAAAAGTCTTGGTATTGAGTTGGGTATGCATGCAATGAGCAGTTTATTCCTAAAATAGACCTTTCCTTAGTCCATAGAGGAAATGTGAATTAACGGACATATAGAGAAGTGGCAGTTACCCCAAGGAGTTTAGCAATAATCCTAGTGAACCCTGGAGAAGGTGGGGTCAATTACTAATGCATGGCCCCCTATGCAATTATCAATGACAAATTTTGAATGCCACTAAATAGCTTTAAGTTATTCGTGTCATGATTTAGGTGTTTTACCCTTTAGACAAGAAAAATCACTATTCATTGACTATTAAATAACTGAAGGGATCAAAGATGACAATGTAGACTAACTATTTTATCAAATTATGCATTGTACTCTAAGAAAAAGAAAAAGCAATTATAGAATTATTACTGTTTACTTCAAATTTTAACATTTACAGAATCAATAAAATGTGCATCATAGATCAATACCCTTAATACATAGTAAAAAACAAAACTTGTGAATGCAACTACATTATCAATGAAGCATCATTCTAACTAGATAGCAGAATTTTATTGGCTTATATGACCCATGACAATGCCAGAGAGTCTAGGGATGTGGTTGGTAACAGACTAAGTGCATTCATTCATTAAAAAGACATTAATGGTTAAAATAAAACACACCTGTGGAAAATGGGTTGAAGGTAGTTAAAAGGAAGCTTATGCATAGTATTTACTCTTTGATAAAAATGATTCAGATGTGATCGAGCATTTCAATTGCAAACTAGTACCTCCAAGGCTTATCATCCACTGTATTGCCTGGACAATTTATAATTTTGGTGGCATAATAACCACAATTGCAGTCTTTTATGAACACTCTGTGAAAAGCTAATGTCATATTTGGTTCCCTTGGTACCTGGTGGATCAATTCACTAGAATTTTCAAATGCTTAATGGATTTGCTCAACCTTCTCAACAAAGACAGACTCATGCTCACTTCTAAATTGTTGGGCAAAACATCCCATTGGAAAAAATTTATCATACTATGCCTTAATGATGTCTGCATATCACATCTGTTTCATCAGTTCATCTGAAGATAAGCTTAAAAATTATTCTAGACTCCATAAATCATATGGCTTGAGTATCTGCTGGAGTGACACCATTCTCAGGTGCTAAAATTGTAGTAAAATCTAGTGCCCTCCAAAAGTAGTCTTGATGAACTGACTGCTTAAACTTTTCTTATAGAGGTTTGTGACATAGAAAACTCCCATTTATATATATATATATTTCTTTTTTGGAGGGGGTCAAAATAGGTGAGGCTAAAAAGAGACACCCTCTTTATAAATATAAACAAAAAAGATACAACAATATAATATTACAGGTTGTCAAAATATATTAATTTGATCTAGATGCCTTGCTTTTAGTAAAATTTTTAATCTCCAGCAAGTCATAAAACACATTTAAATCTTTTAGATTCGAGATTGTGCACTAATTTTAGCATGTTTAACATCAGTGCAGATGTTATATTCAACCACTTTATATGTTTATATTTATATGTTCAACCACTTTAGTCAATATCGTTTGTATTTTGTTGTAGCTGTATTACTGTGTATTATGATCACAAAAAATGTAATTCCTATTCAGAATGATATAACTGACAAACTAATGCATTAACAATATGGGAAGTGCATATAATCTACATACACAAATTGTGTTTTAGGATATTATTTTAAACAGTCTGGAATTTTTCATCACCTTTGCTATCAGATTAAATTGAAAAACAAAATCCACCAGATCCCCATAGTCTATATATGTCTCATCATCATCATCATCATCCTCCTCAAGCAGCCATGGGCTACGGAGGTCCAACCAGACCGTGCAATTTAGTTCTCCAAGCAAGTCTATCCTGAGCTACATCTACTGCATCTGGCCACTGCACACCAATTCTAACAAGGTCCTGTTTGACATTGTCTGCCCACTGCATCCTAGGTCTCCCCTTCTTTCTGAGGCCTTTAGGCACACTGTTCATAACCCTATTCGCCAATCTATAATTATTCATACGGGCAACATGGCCAAACCAACGGAGTCTCTCTCTGCACAATATGCTGCTTAAAGGAGGTTGCAAACTCCTTTTCCTAATCTCATCATTAGTTACAAAGTTGAACCACCTAATGCCCAAGATACTGCGTAAGCATCTGGAATCAAAAGCATCTAGTTTCCTGTTATCTTGTTTACAAAGTGTCCACGTTTCACTACCATAACTAACCCTAGAAAGAACCAAACTATTATACAGCCTAATTTTAGTCTTTAGGTGTATACGCCTATTTCTCCACACTCTCCGTAGATTCTTAAAAGTCCCAGCAGCAATCCCTATTCGTCTGTTAATCTCATGCCACACATCACCATTATCAGTTACATAGCTCCCAAGATAATTAAACTGTGACACCTGCTCAAGACTGCAACCATTCAGATTAACTGAATCACAGCCTGCCTGACCAATTTTCATCACTTTAGTTTTCTCTCTGTTTATAACCAAACCTACTCTACTACCAGTCTCATCAACGGCTCGAATGAAAGAGTTCATCTCATCAACATCATTTGCCAGAAGGGCTAAATCATCAGCATAATCTAAATCAGAAATTTTCCTATCTCCAGCCCATTTAAGGCCAAAATCTTTCCCTTGAAGTGAATTTCACATAACATAATCAATAACCAAGCTAAAGAGAAAAGGAGACAAAATGCACCCTTGTCGAACACCAGAAGTAATGCTAAACCAATTGCTACAAGCCTTACCAACTCTCACACATGACTCAGTGTTATTATAGAGAGCTTTCATAATGTTAACTAACTTGTCTGGTATACCATATGATCTCACAATCAACCACAAATTATGACGATCAACAGAGTCGAAAGCCTTTTTGAAATCAACAAAGCTAGCAACCAAAGGTTTCTGAAACTCTAAACATTTCTCAAGAATCTGCCTAAGTGAAAATATCTGATCCACACATCCCCTACCACTTCTGAATCCACATTGCTCATCACGCAATTGCCTGTCAACCAGATTCTTAATTCTATTAAGCACAATCATGGAAAGAACTTTACCTGGAACAGAGAGTAGGCTGATACCCCTATAGTTATCACAAGAACTGCGATCACCTTTTTTGAAAATAGGGATAACAATAGCTCTGGTAAAATCCTTAGGAACCATGCCTTTATCATAAAAGAGATTCAGAATTTCAGTCATCCAAGTGGTAACCGAAACATTCCCAGCTCTAAGCATTTCCGTAGTAATTTCATCTACCCCTGGGGATTTATGAAGTTTAAGTTTAGAAACAGCCAAACTAACTTCAGATTGTGTTATAGGGCCAACATTAAAGCCACCAATGCATCTATCATCATTGCAAACAATGGGAGTAGAACTAACTACATTGTTTAGAACATCACTGAAATGCTCAGCCCACCTAGCCATGACAGAATCCTCCCCTTCTATAACCTTACCTTGTTTATCCTTCAATCCTTGTATGCCTGTCCGTTTTCTACCACACAAAACATTAACTATCTGGTACAGCTCTCTGCTGTTGTGCTGTCTAACTGCTTCCTCAGCTTTGTCAGCCAAACCATCAAGCCAAAAATTTTTATCAGCAGCTAACTGATCCTTTACAAGTTTATTAAGGTCTCTGTAATGCTTTCTATTAGGACTAGTAGGGTATTGATTAAGGGCATTCCTGCAGTTCTTTCTTTCCGAAATAAGCTCAAGTGCCTTATCACTCAGATAATTTTGCTTCTTCTGCTCCTTTTTTCCTAAAAGAGTACTGTTAGTGTCCAAAAAAGCCTGTTTAAAATGATCCCATTCTTCCTCAACTTCAGTAGTAAGCAAACCATGACTGTCATAATGACTAAATAACCTATCACAGTAAACTTTAGCTATAACTGGGTTTTTAGAGCTTCAGAATTAATGGTAGATTTTTTAACCTTAGCACAACACTTCTTAATTTTAAGTTGCAAGACACTTTAGCAAGGTAAAGGTCAGATGCAATTTCAGCTCCCCTATATGCCCTGATATTCCTAACAGAACTAGCCCTTTTGCTGTTAATTAATATATAATCAATCATATTCTTATGCAGCCCATCTGGTGAAACCCATGTGTACTTATGTATGTCGCGGTGTTTGTAATAAGTGTTAGTTATTCTGAATCCATTGAGTTTACTTACCTGTAGGAGACGTTGCCCATTGCTATTGCAGCTACCAATACCAAAAGGGCCTATTACTCCTCCCCAAAGGTCAGAGTCAGTACCAACTTTGGCATTGAAGTCACCAGTCATCTTAAGTAATATTTATTGCTTTTTAAATCACATTTATATTACTACCTCTTATAATACTATTAATATTACACAATTACTACTCACCCATCATCATTCTACACATAACACCCCACCTATCAAGACTTATGGCATATCCATTTCTAATTGCTGCATTCTTTAACTTTTAATATTTATAAACAGTTGCTAATGAAACCATTATCTCTCAGCATGAGCAAGTATTAATTAATTAGTTTTCCACGGAGCTTGAAATTTTTAGAAAAAACTTACCTGTCCTTGAAGACAGGTTCTTATCAAAAGCATCAAACAAGTTTTAACATTTCTGTGCAAAACCTCCATATGGCATAATTTTCATCATCAGTTGTTAAGTTTTCCATTTGTACAACAGTTTCTTTTGTACTAGCCATGTTTAGTTGTCAACCACTTTTAGATTCACTTTAATTTTTATTTACACATTTGCCACAATATTCATTTCAATCTTCGATGTTAATGTTTCATCATTATCAATCAATAACATTTTAAAATAAAACATTTTTCAGTCTCATAATCTATATTCAACAGTGTGAGTCAGAAATACTACCATCTGTAACAACTTTAAGAGATAATGCATATTACCATCTGTATTTTAAAACAGAAATGCAAAACATATTACCTGAATTCTTGATGATATTTAATACCTTGATATTATATATACTATGAGTAACATTATTAGTAGTATTTGTAATTAGAGATTAACTTCACATTAACAGTGAAGTATTAAAATTCTGTGGATAACGTCATTATTTGTTGAATACAACACTTCGTCTTAACTAAGCTACATGATGAAGAACTACACAGGTGAAAAAACTAGAATTATAACGTACAACCATGCCCATTGCCAGATCTTTCTTCTTTTAGTTTTCTGAGCACCAGATTTTATATTAATACAACAAATCTGCTCGAATTTCTTACCATTCAATCATTTTTAATGACAAAAATCAAATTTATACAAATTATCTATATACAAAAAAAAATATCATCCATCTTTTCAGTATTTGATTTATCACTATTTGATCTTTTCACTATTTGATTCAAAATTCTTGATTATCCTCCATCACATAATATCATAAATTATGTCAATCAATATGAGTATCTACACTAGCACCAGCACACACTCACACACAAATTTGAGTCAGTTTTCCCAAAGGTATGCCATTCAAACTTATTTCCATGAATTATGTTCAGTATTTCCTGTGCCCTGCAATTATAGACTAACTTCAGTTGGAACATAACCTAAGCCCCAATTTCTGTAGAGATACAAGTAGTCTCACCCTTTCTTGAGGGATGAATATATATATAGTTCACACCCACTTGTTTCTCATGGACTGTTTTCACACACTTGAGGTGGATGATAATTTCTAGTTTGTGGTTTCATTTCCTGTTTACAGTATTATTACTTTTGCTAAAAGGAGAGTAGAAAAAACAAAATAATGCAAATAAATATTTAAGAAAATTAAATTTTATTTTAAAAAAATTATCCACCTATCCTGCATGGACATCCAATTTTTAATCTTCAGCCATTCTCCAGTAAAATGTAGCCATCCCAGATCGGAGGATGGCTGATTTTTCAAGCCCTGGTTTCACATCAGGCTATAATAAAAATACAACATTGACCAAACAAATTATATTTTATGTTGATGCAGACTCTGGAAAATTACCTGTAATGTAACCAGGTTTTATTCATAAAAAGTAATGGATCAACTGTTTGTTCTACATTTTACACAAATAACAGCTTCTCCATGAAACAATATCTGAATTATTTTTTAAGTATTGGTGCTGTTAAGCAATTCCATCACAACCTGTCAATCACAATGTAGTCCCCAAGGTTAGAAACAATAGATATTTCTTACACTATTTTTTAATTTCCCTTTAAAAAACTTTTAAATAGTAACTAACACAACACTCACCTAAAGTTTCAAAACAAATTTCTCCTTCAGCAGATTTTTCCACTGACAACTCATTCACCCATTTACAGCTGAGAAAGCCATGACAGAGCAATGTCAGATTCTCTACATCCACAAAACTATTTGAGATTCTAAATCGTGTTCCATCACAGATAAGAACTCAATTTTTCAACCCAATGTAGAGTAGCACAGGAGAAACCTATGCACAAAAATTGGGATGTTGGTCAAGTATCTGGAGAATCTAGAGAATTACCGATGACCAAAATCTGTCAAAACATTGATAAAACTGTTTCAAAAGTTTGCATAATAATTAGCTATGGTCAGCAATTAGTACACATGCTGATGTCAGCATGCCACAGAAGGAACACATACATTCTGAACAAATGCCTTCCCATTTGTCCATCTGCCACTATTATTGATGACTAATTAAGCCCATGCCAAAAGTTTGGTGCAAAACACGTCCATTAACCCTTCCAGAGTCCCCAACATAGACATTGCCAGAATCTGAAATGAGAGACCCAAGACATCTAGGTTCATTTTTAATACAACAACCCCCCCCCCCCCCCCCTCCCTTCAGTATCTTGGCTGTGCCACTCTGATGATATAACGTTGTTGATGTTTTTACTTTGGTGCACTAACTTTTCTTTAACTTAGCCAAGATCCCCAAAATTCAACACACAAAGAAAATTCATAATATTTGGTAAAAAAAAAAAGCAGACAAGAAAGTGTTCCTCCATTTCATAAACAGGACAGAAAATCCCATTAATATGAGCAATCCAAGTCACCTTATATAATTCTGGCCTATGTTTTAAAACGTACCAAACAGAAAATAATAATTAAAAGAAAAAAACATCATGTTTAAAGAAAATATTGTAGTATTCGGGAAACATTTCTTTTCATTTAATATACAATTTAACTGTTTTTATTCATCATATTTTCCATATTAAGTCTTAATTACATAGTCTGATCTATTATTATTTTTTTCTACTATATCATGTGAGAAAGTCTTGTTAAAATGAATATTTTATAAATTTGTTTAAATCTTATATTTTCATATAATTTGGAATTAAATTCTGTTTAATTTGGTATATAACATGACCAATTTCGGTTGATTAGTTATTTTTAAAAAAAATTCAAAGTTGACTTGTTTATATGACTCAGCATAGTTGGTAAAAAGTCTGGACTTTTTTTTTATCAAAGTATGGTATCAAGAAAAAAAAATTGCAAAAAGGGAGTAATTTTGTTGCTTTAATATTTTTTTTTTGTTTATTCAGAAATATTTGTTTTGTTATTCAGAAACAAATAGCCTTTCTATTCATGCCCATTATAAACCATTTCTGTCTATTAGTATTTTTAAATAAATTTTTATTTGTATTCTCAGATGCCTTTTTTCCCCTACATGACTCTAAAAATGCCTTATTAAAATAAAACCAGTCATCTTTTTTGGTAAAATATTTTATTTTCAGAAAATCCAAAATTAAATGCTGATTAATTTGGCATATAACATGCCATAATTCCTTTCATTAGTGTATTTGGCAAAAAAAGTTCTAAAGTTAATTTTTTTTTTTTGGCTGATCAGAATGAAAAAAATAGCTGGGTTCTGGATGTAAACTAGTTTTTCAGGGTGGTCCTTGGAAGGGTTAATAACTCTTCCCACTGATAAGTTCATTCATAGCTATCCAATGTTATGCACTACTCCATTCATATTTGTCATCAATAACATACTACTCCATTAATTAAGGTATAACTCCCAACCCACAGTAACTGGGAATATGATCTGTTACCCAAACAAAGCTAGAACTAAGTGAGACCACAACAAATTTGGGTTGGAACCAATCACTCAAGTACTTGCTTGCAGAATAACAGGGAAACTGACAATTTCTGCCACTGATGACAGCACGCATCTCTGCTCATCCATTTGTCTCTTCGCCTGTCTGTCCCTTCGCCTGGAATTACTACTATTATATAACACTTTTAGCCTGTATAATTATTGGTTTAAGATTTCAATGCAAATTGTGATTGATCTTTGATGAAAGGAATTTAATGAATATAAGCCAAGTTATACATCACGCTGTTTTACATTGAGTTACTGAATGTATCTTGTTTACATATCAAGCTGTTTCATACCAAATTAGTGAAGAAAGATCATGAAATTGGCTGAAAGGTCTTTAAATAAAGGCAGGTTATTAAAACTAGGGGTTGGGAATTTCAGAAAAATCATACCAGCCAGCAGTTTTTGCCACAAGTCAGAGTAAAGACATACAGCATTGAGGCCATGCTGTAAAATTCACTCGCCAATGGCAAGTGAACTTAAAGGTGTAACATTTAGTATATTTTTAAACTGTTTAATCTCAGGGACAAATTAAATTTTATCATCTGGAACTAAATTTGGACTACTTGCTTGACAAGTGAACATTCTAATATTGAACTGCCAATACTCAGTCACTTTCTTGCATTTTATCCAAAAAAAAAAAACTTTTCAAAAGTGAGCAGAGGTTAATTTTAAATTCTATGGGAGTTCATTACCTTTTCATAAAATATATTTACAAAGTATCAGTTTAATAAACTCCAGCTTTCTCAAGATAGTTGTGGTTGCTATAAAAGTTCAACACAGGTTGCCTTCACTCAGCTGATAAGAGGATTCATACTTTAAAATAAGCACATCAAACAGGCACCAACACCATTATCTTTTTTCCTCTACTTATTCATTTGGTGCATATGATTTCAACATAAGATAATTACAGAAATGATAAATCCCAATTTTAGTTATTTTGTACCATGCTTTTCTAGATCAGAATGCAAATAAAAAAGCTTAACAGAAACTTTCATTTTTCAGAGAAAAAAACAACAACAAAGAAATAAATAATAATATATTACATACTAGATACATCATCAAGATCTGGTAATTCATCATTAGCATTGAAATAATAATCATCATCTGTCTTTTCTAACTGGTTGTCTACAGGACTAGTATGACCAGATCTAGAATCTTCAGATATTGAAAGAGAGGAAATTGATTTAAGCCAAATTGCAGTCTTCGATGAAGAATTCGAGCTTTCTGAGTCCATTAGCCTATCTACAACTTTACTCTTCTTTACCTTATCCTTGCTCCTAAAAAATGCAATTAAAAGTTTAAAATAATAATTTTAGCAAATGTTCTTATTGACATACAGAATTTAAAAAAACAAACAAATCAGTTAATGAATGTAAAAACTAAATATAACAAATTAACAGATATAAATGAAATGGAAGATGGATTTAAGCATATCAAACTCAAATTCAGAAAATTTCAAGAGTTTTAAATAAGAAATTTACTTAAAATTTTACCTGAAATTATATATTACTTTTTAAACTGCTGTATATCTCTACTGTGGCAATTACATGTACATTTGAGTCCTAATTATGCTCGCTTAAGATTTTCTCCACATGTCTATGACTTGTCTTCAATTAAAAATAGACACCATTGTGCCTGGAAAACTGCTGTATGGGGGATGTTCAAAAATATCCAGACTGATGTAATTCTAAGAAGATTATGGCACTTACAGAATTTGAGGTCTACTCTCTTTCAAAGTAAACAACGGGTTACCATTTGACAAATCTCTTCAAGTAAACAACTTAAGTAAACAATGGGTTACACTACAATGAGCTACCCACTTTGCCCATCAATCCTACCATGATTTAAAACCATTTTTAAATGCCCTTTTGGAATGACCAAAAGTTATTTCATTGCATTTCTCTTAAAGGATTTCTACATCTTTTAATCTATCATTTCAGAATTTTTCTTTTTGTTTGTGAAACCAAAAGAAGTTACACAGAGCAAATCTGGCAAATATGGAGGCTGCTGCATTTATGGGATTCTGTGATCAAAAATATCTAGAGCAGCTGAGACAAATGAGTAGATGCATGATGCAGTATCCAGTCCCTGGATATCTGCTTCCTTTTGTGCTTCCTTCAAACTACTTCATGTAGATAAATCAAAATATCAATGTAAAATTCCTTGTTGATTGTTTGACCCAATGGAGTGTACTCATGATTTTCATGTTGAAGGTCATCCAGAGCATGGATTACTTATAATGCAATTCTTTCCTCTTTAAATTCATAAAACTATTCAAAAACTTTTGTGCAACACATAGCAGCATTTCTGTATCTTATTATCAGTAGCTCAAAAGTTTTACTGAATATTTTCTTTTCATCTTTAAAACAAAATTTTACACAAACAAGTTGTTCAATATTCTCCAACAATAAAAAATCCTACATATATGCCTAGGTTCATAATACAGAGCTACAGCTATACTACAGAGATCCATTAGACTATGCATTTTACTTATCTACACACTATCCTCAGCTATTGTTGTGGTATTTAGCCATGACAGGACAATTCTAAAAAGGTTCTGTTTGGCATTATCCATCTACTGCATTCTAGGTCTCCCTCTTTTTCTGAAGCCTTTAGGCACACTGTTCAAAACTCTATTCACTAATCTGTAGCTCTGCATAAGGGCAACATGGCCAAACCAATGCAGTCCCTCTCCCTTAAGGGTGGCTAATAACTCCCTTCATCTATCTCGTACCTCTTATATAGTCAAACCACTAACACCCAAAATATCAATTAAAAGCATCTCTCCTGTTATCTTACTGTTACAATATTAAAAATTATATTATTACTCTCCTGTTATTATATAAAAAGCATCTCTCCTGTTATCTTACCTACGAAAGGTCCAAATTTCACTATCAAACTTTACAACGGGCCAAATCATCATTGTCAAAATTTAAAATATATGTCTATTTTTCCACAATCTCTACAGATTCATAAAAGTCCCAGAAGCAATGATTATTCTTCTGTTTATCTTATATCACACATTACCAGGATCATAACTCCCAAGATAATTACACTGAGAAACTTGCTCAAATCTATAGCCATTCAAAAAACTGAAGCACTACCCACCTGACCAATTTTCATCATTATATTTTTCTCTCCATTTATCACCAAACCCAGGCTCAGACTGGGAAGGGATGCTGAACACTTTATTAAAATATAAGGGAGATGACATACTGTTATTCTACTTTGCTAGTCATGATTTTTACAATGAATACAACTTACCAATAATTAAAATAACATTAAAATTCTCTGTTGTTGAGCAATGAAATTTTCAAGTTTATCCTTCAAACTATTTGCATAATAAAAGTTTTTGGGAGAAACTCAGAAGCTTTTCAGAGCAAGGACAGCACTCCATCTTCAATGAAGTGACACTATATGGTGACATTAGAGCTTTTTAGAGCTTTTTTCCACATGTTGTGAAGGGTGATTCCAGTGTCTCTGTTGTAGGTGGGGATGGGTGAGGTTATTATTTCAATGGCCTCACAAACTATGGTTCCATACTAACTAGATGCACATGCAAGCAGTGTGGTGTGCTCCCAGTCTATGGTTGCTGCATGTTGTATTGCAAGCTTGGCAGCGACTATCATTAGCTTGTTTTGGTTGACATTTGTTTGATGCTTTGCATACATCTATTGTAGAGAACATATGGTTTTTCTGATGTAGTATACAATGGAATTAATTGGCAAACATAGGGAAAATCTGCATATGCCCGATTTTTGAAGTAGGCTAAATTTGTCTCTGTCCCTTTCGATAATTTCTTCATATTTGGAGCTGGGCTGAAAAAAATTTTGCTTTTTTGGCTCCGAGTAATTTACGGACTGAATCGCATAGGACAGGAACGTAAGATACAAGTCCAGCAAAGGTTGCATGTTTGGAGTTGGTGATTGGGAAGAGAGCCAACTCTCTTCTGTTGTCATTTCTATATTTATTGATTAGCTTTTCTATTATTGTTAGGTAGAAGCCATGTGATGCAGCAATGGATTGGATGTTTTTAATTTCTTTTTTAGGCAAATGCTCATTTGATGATATGGTAAAGGCCCTGTGGATGAGAGAACAGAAGGCTGCAATTTTGTATGCTCATGGGGTGCATGGTTTTGGTATATAACATTGTCAAGGCTCCTGCATCATCTTTTTTGGATAAAAAACATTAGGAGGAGGAGGAAGATAGCACTGCCATTCTCCTACTCCTACTCCCTCGTAAAACACACTGCAAGGCAGATACTGTTGGCCACATTAATGAGACAGTCCAACTGCCTGATTAATGCCACTCCAAATTAAAAATATATTGTCAACACAGCAACACCAGAGGATGGGCACAACTGCTGCCGAATTGGACAACTTTGCCTCAAGGTCTTGAAAGACAATCTTGGACAAGATGTTGGAAATAATATAATGGCACTGAAAACTGGAGTGGATGAGAATAAGGAGACTACATCAGGTGCAACTAAACTGCTGTTGGGAGGAATGAACAGATTCTTGATCTCTTGAGAAATTCTGCCATAGATTTTATGGAAAATGGATGATCACAAATGAAGCTAGATAAAAATTTTGACAAATTCTTTTCTAGAAAGAATGTTGGAGATTATCTTTTGCACACTAATGGCTAAATAGGGTAATTATCTTTGTGCACTTTGCACCAGGTGAACATTTATGGTGCTTAACAGTTGGATGGTACTGTGCTCTTCTTGAGGTCCTTGGGGAGCCACCAGTTATTTTTTAGCCTGTAAATCTTGTTTTTAATGCTAGGATGGGGTCGGCACTTATACTGGCATCATAGTCAATTTTGTTCATCATAATGAACTGCATTTTTTGTTAGCTAATGTGATAATAATGTCAGGGGTATTTCTAATGTTTCAAAGGACTGAAAATATTCATCGAGAAATTCTATCCAAGCAGGGGGTTATCTGTAGACTTTTTGTCTCATAGCATTAACTTTATGCTTTTCCAGATACATGCGCATATTATTGATGATATTTTCAATTTTGGCAATCTCTTTCTTGTCTAATTTTCAACGGAATGGGCTGAATTTAGAGCCATGTTCCAGAGCAGCCAGTTCATTATGGGAGAAGTTTTTGTCAGACAGATTAATAACAGAAAGGGGTTCAAAAGTAGGTCAAAAAGATTTATTTGAATATTTTGTTAGTCATTGGATCTTCTTAAGATGTTTCTTTCTGGTGTCATTTCTGTGTTTTTCCTCTGTTTAGTGAAGCTTTTCAAGCAGACAGGAGGGCAGATGTGGTAGAAGTCTTGGTGTGCCCAATATGCCTCTGCTTCAATTCTTGCAATGTGTCGCCTTTTCTCCTGTGTTAGAGCAGAGAAGCTTGTGCAAACACGTGCTAAAAAGGAGTCATTGGATAAAAAATGAGTGTAAGTGGCTTAGAAGTGAAATTGTGGAAGTGAAAATAAAAAAGATGTTCTAGGTTAAAAATGGGACATTCAATTAAAATATGTTTTATGGATGAAATTGTGTCATAAAACTCGCACTTAGGCTGGTGAACATGAATGTGTAATAAACAAAAATGTGAACAAATGACCTAAGCAGAGCCAAGCAAATATAACTTCCTCTTTGCAAAAAACATTATCATGGTTTGACAATAGGCTTGATTTCAAAGAGTTTGTTACCAATCTGTTCCAACCAAGATCGTTGTCACTGAGCCCAGCGCTTAATGGAGAAACACTGCTGGAAGTCCAAGTAAGGAACCAGCATTGGAGTGTCAGACATGGGTTGGGTTATTTTACCTCTGAGCAGGGGCTTAGGATATGAATATGGTTGGGGGGTGGGGGGAGAAATCAAAAATTTTCCAACTCGAAAATCAAATTTTGCCAACTGAGAAAATAATGTCTCTGCCAGGTTTGTACCTAGATTTTCACTCTGTGGGGGGAGGGTGGGTTGAGGCAATTTTCACATGCATTGCATTTTGCCATGTAACTTCCAATTTTGCCAACTAGCCATAATTTCACAGAAATAATCCCAATATTTGCATCTCCCCTGAATTGTAGCAAGTCAGTGTGTTTTCCCAATTCCCCTTAATTTGGCTAACTCTCCAGATTTTCACAATACCAATCCCAATCTTTACACCTCTCCTAAATTTGCCAAGTCACTTCAAATTTTTCAAACTCTACAAGATTTTGCTAAGTTGTTTGGATTTGGCCAATTCTCTTTAATTTCACAAAACTAATCTGTTTTCACAACTCGCCTGTATTTTACCAAGTGGTTTTGAATTCTGCCAACTCCCCAAGATTTTGCCAACTCTCCTTAATTTCATTAAACCAATCCCAATTTTCACAACTCACCTGCATTTTGCCAAGTAGTTTCCAATTTTGCCAACTCTCCTAGATTTTTCCAAGTTGCCTCGATTTTGTCACCTCTCCTTAATTTCACAAAAACAATCTAAATTTTTACATCTCTCCTGAATTTGCCAAGTCACTGCAAATTTTTTATAAACTCCCCGAAATTTTGTCAAGTTTTCTCAATTTTGTCAACTCTCCTTAATTTCACAAACCCAATCCCAATTATAACAACTCACCCGTATTTTACCAAGTGGATTCGAATTTTGCCAAGAGTATTGGAATTTTGCCAACTGCCCTAGATTTTGCAGTTTCCTTGATTTGTCCAACTCTCCTCAATTTCGCAAAACTAATCCCAATTTTCACAACTCGCCTATATTTTATCAAGTGGATTTGAATTTTGCCAACTACCCTAGATTTTGCCAAGTTGTCTCAATTTTGTCAACTCACTGTAATTTTACAAAAAAATAAAAATCACAATTTTTACATCTTTTCTGAATTTGCTAAGTCACTTCAATTTTATCAACTCTCCTTAATTTCACAAAGCACAATTTTCACAACTCCCTGTATTTTACCAAGTGGCTTTGAATTTTGCCAACTGCCCTAGATTTTGCCAAGAGTTCGATTTTTCCCAACTCTCCTTAATTTCACAAAACCAATCCCAATTTTCACAACTCACCTGTACTTTACTACATGGTTTCCAATTTTGCCAACTCTCCTAAATTTTGCCAACTCGCCATAATTTTATTTAAAAAAGAAAATCCCAATTTTTACATCTCACCTGAATTTTGCCAGCTCCTCATGATTTTGCCAAGTTACTCCGAATTTTATCAACTCCCCAAGATTTTGCCAATTCCCTAAGAAGTCACTCCGAATTTTGCCAACTCCTCAAGATTTCGCCAACTCACCTGTATTTTACTAAGTGACTTCGAATTTTGCCAACTTGCCTCGATTTTGACAACTGCCCTAGATTTTGCCAACTCACCTTATTTTACAAAAAAAAAAGATTACAAATTTTCACAACTCACCTAGATTTTACGAAGTCACTTCAAATTTTGCCAACTCAGAGTTACTTTGGGGGGAGAATCTCCCTTCCCCATTCCCCTCATAGCTATGCCCCTGCCTCTGAGTGGCATTTTTTTGCACACAATGGGCTAAATGGCCAGGTCACAAGGACCCCAAAGGCTAAGAGAAGATTACAGGAGATGACCCACTGGAACAGCTGTTGAGAGACAGATGGTAGCCTTCCGTCAAGGCCATCTAGCATGTTCTTTAACATGCACAGGGTATGGCTCTTATGCACAAGGGGCCATGGCTTAATGTTCCATCTAATAGACAGCAGCCTTTCCAAACCCATCGGTGTCCACTACTGACTGTGGGCAGGGCAAGGAGTTTTGTGGAGATAAATCTCAATGCTGACCCAGCTGGCACTAGAATCTGGGAACTGCAGATTACAAGTCTGGCATGCTACTGGCTGAGCCACTGTTGCCCCAGTCAGACAGGAGAGTGGCTGACTTAGAAGCAGTGTCTGCCAAACCATTGCTCCTGATCCCGATGTGACTGGGCACCCAACACAAGAAAATGGTCATTGTGGCTGCCAGATGATGGAGCTGTTTCTAGATCCTGGAAAGAACAAGTAAGACAAAGGCCTCACTGAGATCAGAGCCTGTAGTGAGAGCTAAGCGAGTTTGTTTAAAGCACACACCAATAGCTGCTATGTAGTCCAAGGCAAGACTGATAGCTTTGCAATTCAGCATTAAAGATGGAACACTGTAGTGGGATCTCATGTGCAATCACAGCAATACCAGGGCTGATTCCACTGATGTGCCGGACTTCGAGCCATCTATGAAGACAAGCAAGAAGTCTGGGTGCTCTGTGTAATGGTTGGCAGAGTTGCTGGTACATACAGTTGGGTGTATGCCTTCCCCATCCTGTGAAGGGGGAAAAAATTGCTAGAAGAGGAAACTGAGTCATGGTGGAAGTCACTCAGCTGTCAATGGACAGTGCTATACAAACTGATGTTAATGTGTCTGAGGTAGCCATGGACAAACAAACCGAAAGGAAGTAGGGTGATTTATGTAAAGAATTTCCCACTGAGGACTAAATATACATCAAATGGGATTGCAATTAAGACACCTAATATAGGGACAACTGCTAATGGTGAATAAATAAAGATGGTTTGTGGGTCTCAAAATAATAACTCTGGTCGATGAAGTGCATAAAGCCCAAATGCAAATATGGAGAGCTTAATGGTGAAGAAGGTCCAGCATCTTCACCACTAAATCCCAAGCAGAATTGTACACCTGGGATCTGTAGTCCAGTTTTGACCAGACATGTCATGGTACAGGCAGAGCATACTTCCTAGGAGAGAGAGAGAGGACCTTAATGATGTTCAATGTCCACATGCAGTTGAACCCGAGATTACGTATGCGAGGTAAAAGGTCAGTTTTCTGTCCAAGATGAGACTGAGAACCTTGATCTCTGCAACAACTGAAATGATGGAACCCTTTAGGCAAAGTTCAGGATCCAGATGAAGTCTATGCATGTGGCATATGTGCGCACAAGCAATCTTCTATGGAGAGGACTGAAATCCATTTGCCATCACCCAAACAAAAAGATTGTTCAGGGCAGTCTGCAGTTGATGCTCACTGATCCTCATGCTAGATGAAGAGCAAGAGACGCTAAAATTCTCAACATAGAGGGCACTGCCTACAGTTGGAGGAAGTTATAGAACTGATCCTGACAGTGAAACACAACACTCAGAATGCAGCCTTATAGTAACCCTTGGTCTTAGGGATACTACTGCGACAGTGTTGCTAACCTAGACTAATAGAGCATGAAGATAAAAAGTGTAAACTGAAGATTGGCATGTGACAACTGAAGCCAAAGGCCAATCACAAAGAATGCAAAATCTCCAAGCCATGTCACGCTTTTTCAATGTCGAAGAAAATGGGCACCAGGTGCTCTCATTTTAAAAATTAATTTCTGATAGATGATTCAAGGTGTATCAGATGGTCAAGAGTTGACCACTGCCTGCAAAAGTCAAATTAGGCATTGGAAAGAAGGCTGTGGTGTTCTATATACCAGAAGTATCAGGTATTTACCATTCTTTCCAACAGATGCACATAAATTGGGATAATTGGAAGGAACTTTGGAATCCTTTCTTGAGGATCCTTTCCCCAAGATCCTTTCTAAGATGATAACCTCCTGCCAGGAGTCCAGAAATTGCTCCTCTTAAAAAAAAAAATGTAAAAAACATACAAAAAGAAAATGCAATCCAAAATTGGAGCAGCAATACTTACTCGATGGCGAGATATGTTGGAACATGGCATAATGGACATTGTCTGGCCCAACAGCAGATGCCTGAGAAGAGTGCAGAGCTAGATGCAGCCCTCTACTGTGAATGGCCAGTTGTAAGACGCCATGCCATTCAAGTGGAAAGAGAGTTGGTTGGTGGCTGGTTAGGTTTTTATCATGCAAGAGCAACAAGGCCATATTGCACCAAATGAAGGACAAAAATAAACAATAAAAAACATGTACACCATAACAAAAAGTTAAAATAAAAAACACTATATGGTAAAAAGGTAAAGCAACAAACAATGAATATAGAAGTACCAAGTAAAATAATGAGAGAAATACAAAATAAAATCATCCCAAGTGTAAGAGACCTGGTTTAAGATACAAATTACAAAGCAACAATAGAGTAAAATCAAAGTCAATTCAAATATCCACAATATTGTAAAAAGGAAAAAAATCAGTGATAAAATGCAATGATCAGATAAAAATGTCAGAGTGTGACTCAAACATAAAATTATGAAAGCTAAAATCAAACAGCATTCAAGATTAAAGGCAATATGATAAAAATGTGTTTAATAGTTAAAACAGTGTCAGAAAACTCACACTCAGCTTCGTGTCCACCCACAGAAGAAATGAATGACCTAAGCAGAGCTGAGCAAGTACAACTTCCTCCTTGCAATTCCTGCAGAAACATGACTGCCATGGTTTGATAATAGGCTTGATCTCAAAGAGCTTGTTTGTAAGCTATTCTGATCACGATCTCTGCCACTGTCCAGAGCTCAATGGTAAAATACTGCTGGAAATCCAAAATGAAACAGGCAGTGGAGAGCTGGACAGGGGCATGTCAGACTTGGCACAGCATCTGAAAGTCATTGGACCTGATGCCCTGATGTCATTGCTCCATCTGCCAAGTCATTACCACTGATGATTGTGTGTCCAAGGCCCTGTGCAAACATGGAGGGCCTGCTGGTGGACAGGATTCAGCACCTTCGCTACTGAATCCAGGGCAGAATTGTATACCTGGAATCAGCAGTCCAGTTTTGACCAGGCAAACGCATGGTACAGGTGGAGCAAAGAACATCAGTCCACTCCCCAGGAAAAAGGAGAGGACCTTGATGATGCTCAATGCCCATGTGAAGTTCCTGAGATCACAAATATGTGGTAAAAAGGTCAATTTCGGGTCGAAGATCAGATTGAGAAACTTTGTCTCCACCACAACTGGAATAATGTTACCCCCAAAACCACAGCTCAGGGTCCAGATGAAGATTACACTTGTGGCAAAAGTGCACACAAGTGGTCATCTGTGGGAAGAACAGAAACCTGTTGGCCATCGCCAAATCAAAAGATTGTTCAGACAATTTGCAGTTGTCTTTCATGCTGGACGCTGAGCAAACCCTCATGCTGGACACTGAGCAAAAGATGCTAAATTCGTCAATACAGAGGGCATTGCCTACAGACAGAGGAAGTTCTCTAGTAATTGGCAATAAGTTGACCACCATAACTCTAGGACAACAGCAAAATGTCAGGAAGACCTAGTGCTTTAGCTCTCAAAGAAGAAGATGCTACCAAACTGATTGCTTCTAGCACACATATTGGTTCCAATAACTTGGATTTCCAGATGGCATAGTATGTTTTCAAAAGATGACCAGATGGTGTTCATTTAATTCATTTGGGGAAGACCTGGGAAAAGCTCCTTCTTGCTGCTTGTACTCTTGTGGCCATTGAAAATCCTGCTGACATTTGTGTTATATCTGCACACCCATATGATCAACGTGCAGTTTTGAAATTTGCATCAGCCACTGGTACTACTCTGATTGCTGGTCATTTTACTCCAGGAATTTTCACCAATCAGATCCAAGCTGCTTTCCATGAACCTCACCCTATTAGTTGTTACTGACCCTGTGTTGATCATCAGCCTTTGACAGAAGCTTCTTATGTCAACATTCCAGTCATTGCCTTTTGTAACGTTGACTCACCTCTGCATTATGTTGATATTGCAATCCATTCAACAATATTCAATTGGTCTGATGTGGTGGATGTTGGCTCGTAAAGCCATAGCACCATATGTTCCAACACTCTAGATGACACCATGTCATGCAGAATGAGGAAAGTATCATTTGCACAGACATACCTTGTTCCTTGAGGCATCATGTGGTCAGTTGCTCCAGGAGTAAGAGTGGCCAATAGATCTCATACACAGAGTTTCTTGCCAATCTGCCACATGCAAGAATTGCTGGTCTGCAACATCAGATGATTTGAGAAGTAGTATTAAGATGATGGGTCAGCCTTGCCAAAATGCTGATAAAATTTTAGTTCCATTAATTACTCAAATAATTCCATTTTTCCTAAAAAATTTCACATTTAATAATAATATACACTTCAGTTTGAGAAAATGCAATAGTTAACTAATTTTACTTTACTGCACCACCATCTACAGTCATACATTTCCTAATCTAGCACTTCCCTATAAGTGTTCCTTTCTTGAATAGGGTTTTATAGTTCAGTAAGAACAATCTGCAGCTAGGTCAAGATTTTTTATGTTTACCTAAACACCCTGTATCTTTCCCCACAGTGAGGGGACCATCCTGTGAAAGTTCCACTGGTTCAGGTACCTTAACAGGGTCTTAAACACTCGCCCTCATGTTTGTCATGGCCCATGTCCCTGGAAAAGAGGAACCTGATAATTATTTGGGGGTTCTCACTGCTCTCCTCAGCTCTTGATTATCGGGGGTCCCCTTTGGCTTCTCTTACCATTGGGAAGCCTGTTATTCACAGGGCTGGGTGGGGCGGGGGTGGCTCAGTTGGTAGCGCACCAGGCTCGTAATCTGTAATTCCCAGGTTCGAGTCCCAGCTGGGTCAGCATTGAGATTTGTCTCCGCAAAATTCCCCGCCCTGCCCATGGTCAGTAGGTGACACCGATGGGCTTGGAAAGGCTGCCGTCCGTCGGATGGGATGTTAAGCCGTGGCCCCATATGCAAGAGAGCCATACCCTGTGCACGTTAAAGAACACGCTGGATGGCCTTGACGGGAGGCTACCATCTGTCTCCCAACAGCTGTTCCAGTGGGTTCCCTCCCCCAACTTTCTCTGAGCCTTCGGGGTCCATGTGACCTGGCCATTTAGCCCATGGTGTGCAAAAAAGTGCCGCTCAGAGGTAAAACAACCCAAACAACCCAACACAGGGCTGGGTAGAAATTTTGAGGGCCGCTGCTACACAATGCTTTGGCCTCTGCTTCAGGTAAATATGAGGTTCTAGGTGGCCCCCTCAGGATCAATCAGCTGGTGTGCTACACCTGTTAGGACCAACTATGCAGTACAGTGAGTGCCTTGCCAACATCCAAGTACAGGTTAATGAGTTCCCCACACATTTTTTTTTCTTCTGCAGTTTTCTACTTTATGAGGACAGTTTAGTTTTCCTTTACTTTTCCTCTTATTTCAATCTGTGAAGACTCCATTGAGTACTTCACAGTTCTCTTTTCTTTTTCCTTTCATTTATTTGTGATGGATTTGCTCACTGGCTGTGTAGGTATAGTGCTTGTGCAGCACTAGCATCCTAATGGGACTCCCCTTGTTGGACAAAGCCTTGTAGGCTTTGTAGTGGGTGGAACTATGGACACTGAACCACAACTCAACAGCCATGAAATTCGAAATTTATTTTAATTCTGCCTGTGCTGCAAAGAGGGATCAACATGAGTCCTCATCTTCATTATCTTTGTCATCATCACCAGCATCTGTGTCTTTGTCCCCAAATTCCTAATCCATTCCACAGGTGATCTGGTAGTTGGGGACATTTACCCTTTTTTTTTTATCAGTAAGGTTTGGAAGGTCTCATGGGACACAAAAAACAGTCAAGGCACCTAAGATCTGGTGACTTGTTGATGAAGACTGCATACTTTATCAACAAGTCACTAGATCTTACTCCTGAGGACACACTCAGAGCTCCTCCTGAAGGTAACAGGGAATTGGTGGGGTGGATATCACCATGACATCCCATATATCGCTGAATTCCTCTCATGATGTCATCTCTGAGTGGAGCCTCTTCGGAGTTTCTGAGGAAGAAATCCTCTTGGAGTTATCCACCCAAAACGAGACTGCAGCGCACAGAGTTTCGATTTGCTGAGATCAAAAATTAGTACCCGGATACTAATTTTCACTTCCAATTCACCACACCTGCCTACCTCCATCAAGGCAGGAGAATATTTACATTATGAAGTATGCCGCATATATTCCCAACCCTCGCCACTGTTTCCAGTGCCAGAGATATATGGTCATGCCTGCACAGCTTGCTGGGGTAAACCTACCTGTGTGAAGTCAGGATCACCTTGATCCAGACTGCATAGGGGACAGAGCAAGCTGCATAAATTGTAGTGGTGCCCAACTTGTGCATTTCCGTGACTGTCTAAAGTGGAAAGAGGTCCAGTGTATGAAAATTATATGAACGTCTCATATCCAGAGGTGAGAAAGCTCATTGTTCTGTCACCTCCACCTGGCAAACTTTCTTATGCCAGTGTGACTTCTGGAAAACCTGTTCCCACAGTATTAGTGCAGTACAAGCTGACACCAATGTACCATCCACTGAGTCTTTCTTGCCAGCCGCTTGATATCTCTTGTAGCAGGTGAAACATCATTGATGATGAGGCTGACACTGACTGTGTTTCATCATTCTCCAGTTTCCAGTCCTGCTTCTGTGCCTTGCTCTTCCACCACTAGAAGGCCTCCTCCTTCCTGTTCTCAGACAGTTTGACCTTCCAAAGGTGCCACCCGAGGCCAAAGAAAAAAATCAATGACCCCACTCCAAATAGCGATCTCTGATCTGTGTCCTTCAAAAAATTCCAAGTACATGGACACAGACTGTTCTGCTTTTACTAAATTGTCCTCCACAATGGTTAAAATAAATAGAAAATCCCCATCCGCCCGATCAGAGAAGGTTGGGGGAGGGGACAGCTACACTTCTACAATGGAATTGTTGTGGATTCCACAGGAATACTGACGACATCAAGGTCCTCCTGAGGACACATGAGACCATCTGCATATGCCTGCAGGAGATTTACTTGCAGACAGTTGCTGATTACACAATCTAGGTTGCCAACTTCATAAGCAACTATTCTCCATTCCAGATTGTTCCCTCGAGGTAGTACTCATCCACCTTTTTGTGGGATTTTTATTGGCTATCTGCTCATTCTATCCCCCACCCAGAAAAATCTTGATCATTTTGTATCACAGCTCCTGTCCCCTTTCCTTGTCATGAGGGACTTCAATGGACACAGTCCTCTTTGGGATAGTACTGACACAAAAGGGAGGGGTAGAGTTCTCGAACAATGGCTCTTGGATCCTTCACTCTCCTTGTTAAACACCAGTGTCAGTACTTACTTAATTCCCTGACCTGTACTTTCACTACTATTGATCTCACCATCTGCTCTTCCTCAATTCTTCCACTCTTTACATGGGAGGTTGAGGACAACCCTTATGGAAGTGATAACCTCCACATGGATTGAGATTAATTGTATCATCCATGCAGTTGCTTCGACCATTCCTCAGACCTCAACCTGGTTTCCACAATTTCTGAAGCTGGTGGAATCCCAACTGCATTATAAATTTGTAAGGCTCAGAACAAGGCTTGGGGATGTTTTGGGGATATCAGACTACCTCCAACCTTGAAGTTTCAAGCATGACAGAGTAAAAGTCAATTTCATCTAGTGCCAGAGCCAAAAGGTATTTTGGCTGAAATAGGTGTCTTCTATTACCCTCACAACCAGCTATTCATCCCACTCATTATCAATCCTGTAATGTAACGAACAGACAATTTCTGATCCCCAAGCAATTGCTAATATTCTGGGGAGTCCTTCTCCTCCATCTCTTATTCTTCTTCATACTCACCAGAGTTTCTGGCCCTGATGACAAAGTCAAATACTCCCCACTGTCTTTCCACTTGAATGGCATGGAGCCTTACAACAGGCCAGTCACAATGAAGGGAGGAGCATTGCCTTGCTCTGCACTCTTCACATACATCTGCTGTAGGGCCAGGCAATGTCCATTATACTATGCTCCAACATCTCTCACCATCGAGTAAGGATCGGCTGCTCCAACTTTTCAACTGTATTTTTCTCGAGGAGCAGTTTCTGAACTCCTGGTGGAAGCCCATCTTTTTCGTCTTCCCAAAGCTGGAAAAGGATCCCAAGATTCCTTTCTATTATTGTCTCATTGCACTGAAGAGCTGCATGTACAAGGTGTTGGAAAGAATGATAAATGCCAGACTTGTCTGGTATTTAGAACACAACCTTCTTTCCAACACCCACTATAGGTTGGGCTATTTAACATATGAGCAACATTTTTTGCCCAAAGTGGGCTAAAAGGCCATATCACAAGGACCCCAAAGGCTCAGAGAAGGTTGGGGGAGGAGACCCATTGGAGACAGTTGTTGGGAGACAAATGGTAGCCTCCCATCAAAGCCATCCAGCATGTTCTTTAATGTGCACAGGGTATGTCTCTGCCACACATGGGGCCATGGCTAAATGTCCCATCCGATGGACGACAGCCTTTCCAAGCCCATCAGTGTTCCCTACTGGCCTGAGCCTTGGGTTAGCCATAGGGCAGTGAGTCTTAAATCTGCAGTGAGTGATCTGTATAGAGGGGAAGGGGAGAGATGAAGGGGGACAACAGAAGAGGAGAGTATTGGTTTCCGTCATCATAACTTGTTTTCCTGAAATCTGGGCATTATTTCCTTTCAGTATTCACTTATAAGCTATAGTCAGAACCTTTGAGGAAGGGCATTGCATTTAAAATTTTAACTGGAGTATTTTTAAAAACTATAAAAGTTTTTTCCCCCATTCCTACAGTATGCAAACAATTGTCCAGAATTAATCAGTGCTTAATATGAGGATTCCAAAATAAATGAAACCCTTAATAATAAAAGTTTCTTTTCTAAATAGTTTTTAAAAATGTGTTTTACAATAAAAAGAAAAATAAACAAATTTTAATTTTAAAATAATGTTTTGCTGTTTAATCCCAATGCCCAAAAATAAATAATAATAATAAAAAAAAATAATTAATTTCCCTCAAACAGGTTCTTACTACAGCAGTTCACAGATTCAAGTCCTGCCTAGATCAGCATTGAGATTTACCTCTACAAAGCTCTTTTCCCTACACTCGGTCAGTAGGGGACTCCGATGGGCTTGGAAAGGCCGCTGTCCATCAGATGAGACTTTAAGCCACGAACCAATGTGTAGCATAGCAAAATACTGTGCACGTTAAAGAACATGCTCTATGGCCTTGACGGGAGGCTACCATCTGTCTTCTAACAGTTGTCCAATGGGTCCCCTACCCCATCTCTGAACACTTGGGGTTCTAGTACCTAGCTATTTAGAACAGTGTGTGCAAAAAAAAAATGCCACTCAGAGGTAAAAACACCACCACACTATGGTATTACACCAATTCTTTTTTTATCCTTAGAACATTCATCTTTTTCATTTGAATTTCATACTCTTTATTTAACTAAGACAAGGAACATAGTGCTCCTTGATGTCATATAAAGACATTATTCTCCGCTAAATGAATAATTTCAGGAATCGAATGTTACCAGTTATAGCCAGATAACAAATTGCAAAAAAAAAAAAAAACTGGAGTAAATTAGAGGAATAACATTACGCACTGGCAGATATAGGAAGCTGGTTTTCACAGAAAGTAAATTTGTTATTTCTATGTATCCTCTATTGGTGAAAATTGGCAGAAATGGGTAATTCAGAAAACTCCAATCCCATTATTTCATTACTACTTACCTAACAAAACATTTGTTTTCTCTGAACAGAAGACCCCATTTCTGATCGAGTGCAGGTTGAGGGTTTAGCAGAGATGAAATTCAAAGCTGGCACAGTTCAGACTCAAACCTGGGAACTGCAGATTATGAGCCTAGTTCGCCAGCAACCGAGTCAACCTCTGCCTCAATTTGAAGGAGGGGGATGAAGAAAAAAACTAATATATGGTAAAGCATATATACAGAAATGCATGCCACTAAACTATTTTATAATTTGTCTTATTATTGCCTATTGCATACTTAAAAAGTTGTAATTGTTTTAAACTAAATTTAAATCTTAGTGTGAATTGGAACAAAAAGACTAGAAATAATTCTTAGAAACAATAATTTTTTTTAGTAACACCATACACACACTAAAGGTGATTTAAAAAAAGGTCGAGAGAGCTGATTGTTAGTTGCTGAAGATTAATAAAAGGTCATCAAAAGTAATTAAATCAGTTTAAATTCCTAATTTTTCTTGCAATTATGAATAACAAATAAGTCCGATATGCTATCCAGAGTTTTAATTTAATTTCGATCAGTCAAAAGGTCTAGAGTAAAGATGTTTACCATACTTTCGGAGTGTTACAATGGACTGAAAGATAACACGTCAACTCCTAGGTTAAAAACTAAACACAAAATTACTGTTTTCATTTTATCATTTATCTAGAGACATTCAATTTTTTCATATTAAATATTAATACTCATTTTCTGACTCTTCCATTTTTCCCTCTTAAAGAGTGTTAAAGTGACAAAATGACAAAACTTTATACTAATGATGCAAACAGTCTATGCTAGAACTCGATATTTAGGTGACAGAATATGGTGATCAAGGGATTTATATTGACAGCTACAACTTGCCTCCTCCCCTTGGGCAAGGGAAAACCTCTTGCTTTTTAAACAACAATCGTATTCACTAGAGACAATTGTACTTTTAGTTTTTGATGTATTTAACATATTATATAATTTGTGTAGGTTAGCTAGTATTTTTTATTACCATTGTAAAACATTATGTAAAAGAAACTAGATATTTAATTGCAATCTTTCACAAGCACAGCCATGGTCAAATGTGTTGATATTTCTCTTTTTAAATTTATTTTAAAAAAGTCACCTACATCTAAAAAGTATAAAAATTCACTTTTACAGTGTATAAATTATTAATGATGAATTTACAACATAATGTCACTGAAACTACTCATAAATTTTAATATTTGACAGGTCTATATCTTTTACATCAGCTTCTGTACATGATATGACAGCTTCTGTTCTAACTATAAGATCCACCATTTTAGAAAACATAAAATATATAATTAAGAATGATAGAGCTAAACTATAAAATTTGATATTTACAATTATTTTTGATTACCTAATATTTTGTTATATGAATATTTAAATGTAATATGTTTTTAGGGAATTAATAAAAGTATTAGTGTGCTTAGAACATTTTGATTTATTAAAATTTTAGGCTTTAACCTTCCCTAAATACTACCACAAATAGATTGGCCAAGACTTCTCTACAACATAAAAAGGAACGTCTGAATTGTAATGGATATTTTGAAGACAAAATGCATAGTATTAATGGATAGAGAGGATCTTCAGGAAAATTAATTCTTGCAATTAACATATACATGAAAATGTGTTATATCACTTTTATGTTAGTGCACTATGCTTAGATAAAAATAATAATTTAATATCTAAGACAAATTTGGTACACTTTCATGTTTATTTTACACTTTTAAGGAGTGAAAGACTGTTTTTACCTCTTTAGCAGAATTTCAAAATATCTACAATGCTAAGAAGTTACAGAAAAAACAGCACCAACCTTGTGGCGTAAGTACTTTGAGTTGTTGGCTCAACTTCAGCAGCGAAGTCAGAATCAGAATCATTGGCTTCCATGCCAATAGAGGAGCTAACAATAGTATACATGGAGATTAATACAAACAAACCACTTGCTATAAGTAAATCAATGTCAGCTGCCATTCACATTTAATCAAGTATTAAAGGATTAAAATATAGTGTATATGATGGACACAGCTCTTTCAAATGTTAACAAACCTCAATCTGACTTTGATTTTAAGAATCAATTCTTATTCATTTTGCATATAACCTAAAATATAACTGAAGCTTTGATATATATTTCTTTGATATTTTTCATCTGATATCATTAATCTGAATTACTAAATCTTACTATACTTTGCTACTGGTGATTGAAGATCTTTCGACTTAATACATATCTCTGAACTCTACTGAAACCCAGCATAAAATATAGAAATCACTCGAAAGGTCTAATTATTTAACAATGTTCAGCAAAAAGAGTTAATTTTAGAACCTTATCCTGAAGTAACTAACAAACAAAGGCATGTCATATTATGTATCAAAATAAAGAAAATTAAATTCTATGAAATAAAATAACAAAGTTTAAAGGAAGGAAAATGAAATTTTTACATGTTTTCTAAGTCAAAATGTTTTTTCATTTTAACTTTGTAAATTTTTAAAGAACTCTTTTGCCAATCTTTTAATCTATTTCATTATTCCAATATAAATATATTATAATATTTCAATTATTAAATCTTTCATTAATTTTGATTTTGCTAAATTCATGACTAGTGGAAACAAAAGAATATATGGAATTAATCATTAAGTAATTAATGGAACAGAAAATAAAAAGTTACATGCATACATAAAATGGAAAAGACATGTACAGAAATCACTAGGAAAAAAAATGGTGGAAGCTTTTAAAAATTTTCAATAAAAAAAAATCTTCAGCAATCAGCAAACTTTCTACTGGACTTATTAACACTTTGAATCAAATGCTAGTACATGTACTACTATCTCCAGCACTTAAATATATCTGGGCTCAAAGTGTTGAAAGGAAAATTGGAATTTGTTGGCCACTAAATTTAACTTGGAAAAATAATTAAAATACATACAGATTGGTCTAAAGGTATTCCAGTCAAGCCCATTTACAATGAATTTAAAGGCACAGTTAAACTTCACTACATCCATAAATTTTCTATAAGAAATAGCAATAAAAAAATTGTCCAGAAAAGGAAACATACTATGTATTTAAACACAAAACTAAAATGTAAAAATAAAATGTCTGCTTAAATCCAGTTAATAAGACCATAAGTAATTTTAATATTTTTAATGAGCTATGCATCTATTGAACACTGATTTTTCTTTTCTCTTGAAGCAATGGACAGTTCAATGGTAAATTTTGAGTTCTGGATCCTACTAACTATAGAAGCTTCAATATTGGGTATAAAAGCTGGTCAAATCTATATAATTTTTTTTGAACAGCACCTCTAGATTTTGTAAACACTGCTAAAGTTTGTTGTTTCTTAAAATTATAAATAAAAAAACTTGGTAAAACTCCATACTCCTTGGCAACATTAACTTTCCTTTGGCCTTCCACACTTTTTTTATGATTTCACCTTGTATGCCAAATTAAGCATTTTTTGGTTTGGGGCATCCCAATGTGAAACTATGCAGCAGCTCACCATTAAAACTTCATATAGTGGAAGAATGAAAAAATGCTTTGCTTAACACTAGTTCTAAATTCCATATGAGTGAACAAGAAATATCTTATGATTCATTGTTTTCTTACCCTGCCATCTCCACAATGAAATCCCTGAGTGAGTATGTCCTCTTACACCCTAGCTCAGTGATGGGGAAACTACAGTCAGCTAAGATTTTCATATGAATAGCTTCTGAACTGAAGTTGTATTTTAATTAAACTCACAGACTTTGCTAAACACAAGTTAGGTTGTTTTACCTCTGAGTGGCACTTTTTTTACACACAGTGGATGCTAAAAACGCTAAAAATCAGGTCTTAAGGACCCCAAGAGCTCAGAGAAGGTTGGGGCATAGAACTCACTGGACAGTGTTGGGAAACAGATGGTAGCCTCCCATCACGGCTATCCAGCATGTTCTTTAATATGCACAGGGTATGACTCTCCTGCACAGTGGGCCATGTCTTAATGTCCCATCCGACAGATGGCAGTCTTTCCAAGCCCATCGGTGTCTCCTATTGACTAAGGGCAGGGAGTTTTGCAGAGATAAATCTCAACACTGGCACAGGTAGGACTCAAACCTTGGAACTGCAGATTACAAGCCTGGCATGCTACCAATTGAGCCCCCTCCCCCCTCCCCCTTGATGAACACAGTTGTCGATGGCTGCAAGTTCAAAATTGGCATTGCATTATTGCTGTTTCTTGCCTGCATCAACATATAGCAGTACCCACTTCTGGCTCACCAAGCTTCAGAGTTTGCTCCAAGTGGACTCACTCAGAAAAGTTTCCCCCATTCCCCTAGCTGATTCACCGATTCTCCAAGGTTACAACCAGCAGACCAATAAATCACATCGATTCATATGCTTTGATTAAACATACCTTTAAGAACAGAAAAGGTTCATTATATAAGTAATGAACAGAAAAAGTATTCAGAATAAAAAGTACATATAACATAGTTTTAAAACTCAACTTGAAGGGGAATGTGCTTGTGTCATTATAGCCATAGTTTCATCATAACCAACTTTATTATAAACAGGTTTGACTATATTATCATTTTTAAAAAGGGGTCTAAAACTTCAAAAGTTACCTTATTGTGTTTGAGTTTAAAACTTTTTTAGAATTATTTTTTCCTAATTTGCTTTTTTTTTTAGATTAGAGAAAGCATTTCACGTGGTAAGAAAGTAACAAAAGATTGAAAGAATTAAAAAAATTATTAGAGAAAGATTGAGAGTTATGAAATGGCTTGTGCATATGAAGAGAATGAAGAAAAAATTTAGGGTAGTATTTGAAACCCAATTAAGTGACAAAAGAGCTTAAAGCAAGACATAGAAAGTAATGGAGAGAACAGATCCAATAAGACAAAGAATATAGGCCAAAATTGGAAGATACTTGAGAGTGCAAGTCTAGAAAGATAAAAATTTGGAGAGCATTAACTCATCTGAATTAACTTTGTCAGAACAGGATATAGACAATATATGCATATACCAGAAATCAACTATCATTCATGGCTACATTTGATTCTTCACATATCCAACCACATTAAATTTGTTTTTCTGTCACTAAGTAAACTACAGAAAAGTCAAAAAAATTCTTATAGCGTGCATCTCAATAATCCATACAAAAAATCTGAAATGTTGATTCCATTCTTAGTACTTAAAAGTAATTCAAATCATCATAAAAATATTCTTTAGAAGATATTAATATTTGAAGTAAATTATTGTATGACTGAAAAAGAAAAAATTCACTTTGCAGAAAAAAAAAATCTAATTAGCATCAACAAAGCCAATAGATTAAATATGATACTTAGTGAAATGATGAGCTGAAAAAAATTTGGTTTTGCCATGAGTGGGATTCGACCCCACGTCTCCAGGAAACATAACAGGCATGTTTCCTGGAGACATGGGTTCGAATCCCACTCATGGAAAAACCAAATTTTTTTCAGCTCATCATTTTATGAGTTCCATGTCTACAGGACTTATCCTGTGATTATTTACTACTGATACTTAGTGTTTTTGCTTCACCTACTATTGCTACTTTTGTTTCTTCTGTTCAACATTTTCACCAAAACACTCATTCTAATCAATTCTCATACAAAAAAATTCAAAACCTCTTAAAGCAAATAATATATGTTGCAAAATGTAAACAGAATAAAATACTAATTACCAGTGGCAGAGTCCATAGAAGCAAGAGAAGCAATGGTTCTCTTAAAATTCTTATGAATAAAAAGAAAAAAAAAAGATTTATATTTTACGTATATACACAATCGTATCAGAATAATATGACCATCTAAAATAAATAATACCTAGTAGGTGGTCACATTATTCTATGTGACCACCTACTAGGTGACAATAAAATGACTGTATAATTTCCATATTTTCATTTAAAAAGTAAAAGTATTTTCTTAATTTTAGTTAATTTGAACAAAAAATTTCCATTTTCAAAATATTCTTCAAATTTTTCTGTAATATTACTCTATAATAAATGGAAGCACCAGTCTACAAGGCAAATTAAGCTACGAGTGTATGAAAAAATATATCTTCACTGCTACTGCCTTTGGCTTCACATCACTCACTAGATAGCTAAGTTTCTATCTTCAGCAAGTAGAAATTAATAGAGGCGGAGGCAATGGCAGCAGTCACTTTTTTGTCAATACCAACTTTAACAGTACCAAGTGCTGCTACAGAGGTACAACGCATGCTCCAAACCTAGCTTGAAACTATCAATCAGCGTTCAGCTGCAAACTAATTGAATGCAATAAATGTCATTAAGGATTTATAAGCAATAAATGATGCAATATAATGCAATAAATGTCATTAAGGATTTATAATTATATCATTAAGGAGGATGACTATGAAGAAAATATGATCAAGGTAAATTGGTTTTTGATACATTTTATCATGGGTTTTTTTTTTTTTTGTGTATGTTGCTTTGATTGTATAACTTAAACTGCGGGAGATTATTATTGCCAAATCCCAGTTATGTGTCATATTTAATAAATAACTATATCATAAGCATCCTTGAGAATTGTTTTTCATTTTCTCCCAAGCTAATTCTTATAACATGTCTGCTGAGGAAGGTGAGCAAGTGATACTGCTATGTGTAATATAAAGTGATATTTATTTCTGGTTATTCTTTAGATGCCCAATGGAAGGACAAGTTTCCTTTTTACCTTTACCATTCATGTTCAACAGGGAAATATACTTGATACTGCCCGATTTCCACTCCCTATATATTAAGCACAAATTAATTTTGATATACTGCTTCAATGGCAAACCTATCATCACTGTTTTCCTTCTCATGACACCATCAGAATGATGCCATTCACTGAATTGATTTCTAACTTGCTTAAATAATAATTATGTTCATTTTCACAATAATAACTAGTGAGCATATTCCAATACTTATATGTACTTAATAGAAAGAGTATATAAAGCAAAAGTTGTCAGTGGAAAAAAATATAGAAAATTACTAATAGTAGGACTTGGGTTCGAGCCCCGGGTAAGGCATGGATGTTCGTGTCGTTTTTCTGCTGAGGTCCTGCCATCCTCTCAGACCTTCTACTATGGCATATAAACTGACAGGCTCCTGTCAGACCTCTGTGGCAAGCAGCTGCTTAAGGGGGTATTTTTTTTTATAATCCATTAAGAATATAGTTGTAACTCAGTAAAATGCGAAAGTTCTTATGATACATTTCACTGATTTCTTGAAAGCGAAGGCATTGCAATACCTTCCAGTAATAAATAAAAAAATAAATAAATACCCCCTCAAGCAGCTGCTTGCCACAGAGGTCTGACAGGAGCCTGTCAGTTTATATGCCACAGTAGGAGATCTGAGAGGATGGCAGGACCTCAGCAGAAAAATGACACACACATCCATGCCTAATCCGGGGTTCGAACTCAGGTCCCTTAGATCAGTAGCCAAGTGTGCTAACCACTCGACCACGGGACGGCCTACTTCCAGTAATAGAGATGTTAAAATATGAGAAGATTATTACTAATGTATTTGTGAATTTTTTTATTGCACATGATCATAAAGTAGTTTTAGTGTAATAAACTTTCTATGAAGTACAGTGGCATACCCAGAATCTTCCATTGGAAGGGGTTTGACAGGTTCAGTGTCATTAATGAGGGGGGGGGGGGTCTACCTAAGTCAGAGTTTCAAGGACTACCTCAGCAAATATGTTAATTGTAGCCCTCAAGAGAAGATGACATAAAATGTTCATGATTTCCAATTATTTGTTGTTTAATTTAATCCTTACACATCCTATATTTTGTTTCTGTTTAAAGCAGTGATGTACTTCTAATGCAAAACTAATATAAACTCTTTGTGTATTTTGTATTATTAACTTAAGATATGCTATTTGATGTTTAATTCACACAATCAAGCTTAAATATTATGTATAACATTGAGTTGTGCTCTTAAATAGTTGAAATAATTTTTTAAAGTATTAAGCCACAAGTGTTTTGGAAATAAGTTTTTCCAATGAAAAATAAAGATTTTTTAAATGTTTCCCTTAAAGAATCAAATCAAGTTAAATGCATTCATTCAAAAACATGCAATTGCATGTATTAAAAAAGTTTTGAAGGTGTTGGAGAAAATAAATTCTGGAAATTTAAAGATCAAAAGTTATATATACTGTACATATTAAAATATTTGAGAAAGAACACAGGTAGTGTTTTCATTCAAATTTGTTAACAGAAGGGTCTCTTCAATTATATCAACCTTCAATTACTGTTAGACCTTGAACACAAAATGTGTCACATGCTACCTTTGGCAAAGTTGAAACTGAAAATGATTGCCAAATCATTAAGTTTATGCAGAAACATTTACTCTTAAGGTAATATATTTATAACGAATTGTGCATCATTCTGTTTTCTTTGGTTCTCACGAATTGCTGTTTGCAAACGTATGTCACATATGATTTAATTAAATAAAAAATAAATATCCCCTCAAGCAGCCGCTTGCCACAGAGGTCTGACAGGAGCCTGCCAATTTACATGCCATTGTAGGTCTATGAAGGATGGCGAGACCTAAACAGAAAACAAAAACACGATGCCATACCTGGGAGCTCAAACCCAGGTCCCTTTGATCAGTAGCTAAGCACGATAACCACTCGGCCATGGGACAGTAATATGGTTTAATTACATTTTATTAATGCATAAATATGATTTAGGATCTAGAGTGCAATTCCCTTTTCATTTGAAACAAGCCTTTGTATATGCCAATATTTTCCAGAAATGCGTCGCTGAGCATAAATTAGCTTGTACTGCGTACAAACTGACAAGCTCCTGTCACACCTCTATGGCAAGCAGCTGCTTGAGGGGGTATTTATTTTATCCATTTAATGTATTGAAAATTCAACCCTTTAATTATAGTAAAACCCAGGTTTGAACTTGCAACTACTGAAAATTTTAATGCAAGTTTTAAATAAAAATTGATATACAGGGGTTTATCAAAACAATGGAAACATCAATGGTGACTGGAGTACATGTATTGTGCCATATGCATATCACAGGGACTATGATGGTCCACCCATTTGCTTTTACTTTTCCTTAACCAGTTTTGCTTAATTTACGTTATATTTATCACTTTGGGGATTTTCTTTTTTGTGGACTGTCCTGATTCTCCTCCAAGCTGCAGGAGTTGCAAATGCACAACTCTGACCTATTGATTGTCAACCGCTAAAGTGCCATGTTCAAGGACACACCCTCTCTTGCATCGTACCTTGCACGCTCTTCAGTTTATGTAAACGTCTTTCCCGGCATGCAACATGACACGTGCGAGCTTTTGTATCCTGCTTGTTATAACAGTGATGCTAGGTCACAGAGTTAGTTAGTAGAAGTTAGAGTAGCAGAGGAGTACTGTAGTGAGCAGTAGTCATGATTGTGAGATGAAGTAGAGTAGAAGAGGAGATTATTTTAGTATAGAGATGTAGTAGCAGAGTTTTTGTTCGAGATTTTCATTTGATGTTTGGCGAGTTGATTTGGTTGAGTTGTTTTACCTCTAAGCAGCACTTTTTTTGCACACCATGGGCTAAATGGTCATGTCACAAGGACCCCGAAGGCTCAGAGAAGGTTAGGGGAGGGGACCCACTAGAACAGCTGTTGGGAGACAGATGGTAGCCTCCCGTCAAGGCCATCCAGCGTGTTCTTTAACATGCACAGGGTATGGCTCTCCTGCACACGGGGCCACTGCTTAACGTCCCATCCGACGGATGTCAGCCTTTCCAAGCCCATCGGTGTCCCCTACCGACCGTGGGCAGGGCAGGGAATTTTGCAGAGATAAATCTCAACGTGACCCAGCTGGGACTTGAACCTAGAAACTACAGATTAAGAGCCTGGCGCACTACCGACTGAGTCACCCTGCGCCCCTGAATTTTTGGAAATAAACTTTGTTTATTTTAGAAACTTTTGAGTCTTTGCTATTTTTTTTTTCTTTTGAGCAATGTAAATTAATTTTTGATTGTATTTAATATTTAAAATTGACAATCATTTTTGAATTCTTACTCGATAAGTAACGCTTGGCAAATATTTACCGAACCCTATTTCAACTTTATTTGGCAACTTATTATTGCCTGGCACCCAAAAGAGCTATCTGGAAATTGAATAAATTGGATCAAAGGTCCAAACTTTAAAAAGTTATTAATCTTTGGAGCATTACAGAGTCATTAGAAAGAAAGTGGCGCACTGAACAGGGACTTGCAGTAAAAGATAGTGGTCAGAGAACAGGGACTATATATATATGTGTGTGTGTGTGTATAAATTGTATATGTTATTTAACATGATTGTCAAAGATAGTAATTTTTGAGCTCATTAGTTATATGTACTATTTATAGATTTAACGGCAGCTTAAGCTAAAAATTTTTGTTGAGCAAGAAGCTTAACTTTTTTGTGTATTAGTCAAAAATACTGAAGTTTCAGCACAGTTATTGCTGATAGTTAAGATATTTATTATATGTAAAGATTAGAAGTGTCCGGACACACACATAAACAGGCACAATAGATAAATTTTTTGATAAGCAAATTTATATTTTTGCAGGCTTAGTTGTAGCTTTAGTATTGAATTGTTGCATAGCTGTACCTTTGAACGCTGCTCAAGATTAAAAAAAGTTTAAAAATTTTGGCAGACTGCTAAACATGTCTGCTAGTAATATGGCTGATTCTGCCATAATGACTCCAGACTTAGAAAAAATAAAAGATATGTTGCAGGATGTGATGAAAGAAGCAGATGTGCTAATGAATCTGCTTAATGAATGAGCCTCGGGAGAAAAGGGGAAATACAACAACCCTTAAATTTGCTGACAATCTTACATCAGTTCACCAATGTACAAACTTTGAAAGTAAGGTTTCATTTTTTGTTCCGTCAGAAGCAAGCGATAGAACAGAGTATTATCAACTGCCACAACGACGAGTTGCCAATCCATTTATTAACTATAGTCCTTATGTTAATTGACCTTTACCTGAGATAAGGTTTGATGGTTTGAAACGTCTGTCATCGTGGACATTTGTCAAGTCCACTGAAGAGCATTTCTGTTTACATGAAGTGCCCGGCAACAAAAAGGTGGTTTTAGCAGTATCTTGTATGTGCTCAGCAATGGTGGAATAATGTAGGATGTCATCATGGAATAGAGTTTTGAGAAGATTTTAAAAGCGAACTCATAGAGATCTATCCAGAATTAGCTACGGAACTGTCTTCACAAAGACAAAGGGAAGGAGATGATATTGAAAAATTTATCTGGGGTACAGTAGAGTTATACCAGCTGTACGATACTGATGCCACTGAAATTGACATTATCAACTGCATATTGTCCCAATTGCATTTGCCCATTAGGGAATTCTTAGAAGTACGAAACATAAATAATTTCAACTTTAGTCAAATTGGCTTAGCAATATACTGCAAGAAGAGAATCTGCAGAAACTGCATTAAACCAACAATGGATGCAATCCTCACCAAAGCAGCGCTATCAGGTTGAGTCTCATAAAATGACTCCTGTATGACTGGAAGTTACACGGTCCCAACAATTTGTGCTGAACGCGCCTACAACTATGCAGAACGAACGAAGCAGAGAATTTGTTCCACGTCAAACTTCAAACAATGACACTAGACCTAAAACGTATGCTAAGAATAATAGAGAAACTTTCAGATGCAATTTTTGTGGCCAACTAGGGCACATGGAAAAATATTGCTATAGAAAAAACGGCAATTTGGGAAACTTAAAATAGGATCTTTGAATCGAGATGCCAAAGTTCCTCAAGAAAAGCCATCTCATGAGTTAAGTCTTGCTACTGTGGGTATACATAATGTCCTACATTTACCTTTGGTGAAGCTTTATCATGACAAAACTGAATTCATAGCTCGTATCGACACAGGAGCTGATATTACATGTCTACATAAGAAAGTATGGGATAAAATTAAGAAAAGTTGTCAACTCAAATTGCAGTCGTGGTCCAGTGGACCTTTGAACTTAGCTTGTGCTTCCAAGCAGTGTTTTCCACAAGGAACTGTTGAGCTACCTATGTGAGGATAAGACTTGAATTTTTAGTAATAAATGAATTATTATATGACTGCTTGATAGGAATGGATGCGATATGAAAACACTTGACTGAATTTGATTTTTCTAATAATACTATTTCGCTGAAAGCAACAATGAAAGAAAAGCTTGATATTGATCAAATAAAATCGGATATTAGAAAATATTCTAACAGCACTCATTTAAATAGTAATGAGAGAGTTAGGTTAGAAGCTCTGCTCAAAGCTAATTATGAACTTTTTAACAAGCCTGGCAGATGTCAGATTTTGGAGCATCATATCGACAAGGCAATAGCACACCTGTTTATAGCATACAATACAATTATCCTCCCAGTAAGGAAGAAACAGTCTCAACACAAATTAAAGAAATGTTAAAAGATAGGATAATAGAACCAAGGTTTAGCCCTTGGGCTTCACCATTCGTCCCCATTAAAAAAAAAACTGGAGATTTGAGATTTTGTGTTGGACTATCGAAAACTAAATGCTGTTACAGTCCCCGATAGATATTCACTACCTATTATTCAGAACCTACTAACTCAACTGGTTGGCAAGAAATTTATTAGCACACTAGATTTGTCTTCAGGATATTGGCAGGTGTCTGTATATTCACCAGATCGGCCCAAAACAGCTTTCCTCATAAAAGATGAATTATTCCAATTTCGTTGCTTAGCATTTGGCTTATCCAGAGCACCCACCATGTTTAACGTCTTCGTGGTTCTGGGTGATCTAAAAGGAAAAATTTGTGAAGTATATTTAGATGACAGTTATTTTTTCTACCGATTTTTCTGAGCATCTACATGATTTAGATTTGGTATTCTCAAGTTAAGAGAAGCTGGACTCGCCATAAAATTATCTAAATGCACATTTCTCCGAGAAGATGTTCAATACCTCAGTTTCAATGTTAATGCAGATGGAGTAAGAACATTACCTAATAAGGTCGAAGTCATAGAACGATTTCCCACACCACATAATTCAAAGCAACTTAGTAGATTTCTAGGAATCTGTGGTTGGTACCAACAATTTGTACCTAAGTTTGCTAATTTGGCCAAACCTTTATGTGAATTACACCGAAAGCGAAAACAGTTCCATTGGACACCTGTTTCCGAAACAGTATTTCAGACCTTAAAAGATACATTGTGTCATGCTCCCATGTTGGCCTTGCTGCAGTTAGGCAACCTTTTCATATCTACACTGATGCTTCCGATGTTGGTCTCGATGCTATGCTGAGCCAAGTACAGAATGACAATTGTGAACACGTCACCATGTATGCCAATTGCAGTTTGAGTTACACTGAAAGAAATTATACAGTGACTGAAAAAGAATGTCTAAGCATAATATGGGATCTATAAAAATTTATAGTACAATTAGACACATCCGACATTACTATTTTTCCGACCATGCTGCTCTACAATGGTTGCAGACATCCACCAATCTAACAGATCATCTAATGCGGTGGGCATTATGCCTACAAGAATTCAATTTCAAGGTCGAGCATCGAAAGGGAAGTGCACATCAGCTACCAGATGTATTATCCCATGCTCCCGTGTGGCCAGCAGAAGTTACACCAAAGCTGGAGGATAAGCCTTTTGCTCCCTCGCTCACCACAATATCCTGTCGAATACAAGGAACACTTGATTAATGAAAAACAAAAAGATTTAGAATATGGAAATGTATATCATTATTTGAAAACTGATGAATTACCTCTAGATCCTAGTATAGCTTCAAGCATTGTTGGAAGAGCCAGACATTTTAGACTACTGCAGACGACCGAGTCAAACAGACAATTATCGCCCATTTATTCCTAAGAATTTAAGAGAGTACTCCAAGAACTACATGATGTACCTTCAGCAGGACATTTAGGTACACGAAAAACATATCAGAAGGTAGCCAAAAGATCATATTGGCCAGCTTTGAAAAAGGATGTAAAAACCTATGTAGAAACATGCTTAATTTGTCAAACCACAAAATTCGATGAGAACCGTCCTTTTGGTCTTATGAAAAGCACAATCTCCAATGAACCCATGGAATTAGTAGGCATGGAATTAATGGGCAAGTATCCAAAAATACAAGTGGGATCCCAATACATTCTAGTGTTAGTAGATTATTTTTCAAAATGGGTTGAAATATTTCCCATTAGAAATGCAATGGCAACAATTGTAGCAAAGAAATTTATAAATGAATTTATATGCAGGTACGGGGTACCCAAGAGTATAGTTTCGGACAATGGGTCCCAATTCATTTCAAATGTGCTTGCTGAAGTGCGAAGCATTTCAAATAAAACACATATATACAACTCCATATCATCTACAGTCAAATTTGACCAAAAGAATTAATCGAAATATTGGTAGAATGATAGCTGCTTACATTGAAAACAGACATAATACCTGGGATTTATACCTGGTATATACACATAGTACCTGGATATTTGCAACAGTTTTCCTTTGCTTTATGCACTTCATTACATGAAACCACCAAATTCACACTTTCAAGGATATATCTTGGGAGAGAGCTGACATTACCCTGGGACAGACTCATTGGCCAACCTGCATCTCTACAATCCATCAAGTTTAGAACGGAACAGCATATTAGAGCCATTTCAAAGGCACAAGATAATTCCCTAAAAGCACAACAAAAGCAACGAGAGGATTATAACAAAACACGATGCCATATGGAATTTAAAATAGGTGATAAAGTCTTGATTAAAACACATCATAAGAGTGATAAAGAAAGAAGATTCATAAAGAAATTTGCGCCATTATATGCTGGGCCATATATTGTAAGGAAGAAACTTCCTCAATTATTGTATGAACTGGCCAATATAATCACTAATGCCTCAATAGGATATTTTAATATAGTAAACATTAAAAAGTATAAAAGTTCCATAGAATTTTCCAGATCAGGAGTTCCAAATGAAGCAGATGCTCCACAACAAAAGCAGGAAAATGATGTTTCTGATGATGATGATGAACCACTACCAAGCAGACAAGAAAAGAAACGGTCCAGGATTCATTCGAGTCCCTGTTCAGGCGCCACTTTCTTTTACTGACTCTGTAACATACCACAGAATTATAACTTTTTAAAGTTTTGGACCTTTTATCTGATCCAATATTCAAACTCTGGATAGCTTAAATTTGGGTGCCACTTTCTTTTAATGACTCTGTAATGCTCCAAAGATAAATAACTTTTCAAAGTTTTGGACCTTTATCTGATCCAATTTATTCAAACTCCAAATAGCTTAAATCAAGTACCAGGCAATAATAACTTGCCAAATAAATTGAAATAGGGATCGAATATGTACGAGCAGGCATTAATTAACGAGTAAGAATTCAAAAAATGATTGTCAAGCTAAATTTTAGATACAATCAAAAATTATCAACTAACGTTGCTCAAGAGAAAAAAATTGCAAAGATTCAAAAGTTTCTATAACAAACAAAATTTATTTCCAAAAATTCAACTCGCCAACATTAAATGAAAATGTCGACTACATCTCGATTCATCACTATCTCACTACACCAACTAACATCTACTACTAACAACTCTGGTCTCTACTCTCCATCCTACTAACTTCTAACAATTTCTCACTTCTCCAACTCAATGAAAATTTAAGTATATGACTTAATGTCACTATTATATCATGCGTTGTACAAAAGCCAGCACGTGTCATGTTGCACGCCAGAAAAGATATTTACATAAACTGATGAGCGTGTAAGCTATGACGCAAGAGAGGCCGTGTCCTTGAATACACACTTTAGCGGTTAACTGTCAGAAGGTCGGAGTTGCGCATGCGCAACTCCTGCAGCTCAGAAGGAGACCGGAACAGCCCACCAAAAATAAATTAAAATCCCCAAATTGATAAATATAATGTAAATAAAGCAAAACTGGTTAAGGTAAAGTAAAAGTGAATGGGTGGACCATCACTGTTAGACTACAACCTATTACATACAAAAGGAAAAAAAGTGATAAAGCCAGATTCAGCTGTTCCATCAACGTCAAGAGCGTAATGAGATGTCAACGAAATGACCAGAGCCTGCAGAGCGCAACCGGCAATGAAGAAGTCAACGTAGCAGAGATGATGTCGCCAATGAGATTTTCAGCAGTGATTTCACCTAGCATATTGATCGACGAAGGAAGGATGTCATCGGGAACCGACTGGATGATGATTTATCGCAACGGAGTGTCAACAATGAAAATTTAAGTATATTATTATTCTTCCACTGTGGCACTTAATGGTTTATAAATGTTTTCTTTTCTCTGGAAGGAGCTTGAAGTCGAATTATTGTGATTTATACTTAAGATTTTGAAATGTTTAATTTCTTGTTGAAACTTTGGAGTATCGATATTTATTTTCGAAGAGTGAATTTATAAAGTTCTATAGTTTGAGTTTATACTGTGTGAATAGAATTCTTTTATGTATTCTTGTTCATCTGAAGTTCTAGTTGTTATATTGTATTAATGTGATTTAAAGTATATTTTTGTAGATTTTTTCGTTTCAGCTGACTGATAGCTGAAAACTAAGTCGACATTAGAAAGTTTAGAAATTGTAAAATGTTTATGGATATGAATGATGAGAATGAATGAGAATTAGTACAGTGATTTAATATTTTGCACTTTTAAGAAATATTTTGTATTGTAAAATATTGTGCATTCCAAAATGAATTTATGTTTGCAAAAATGACATTCATGTAAAAAGTGAATGAAATTTGTATTGGATGAAATGTTATCGTCATATAAATTATTTACACATCTTTTTCTTTACTCCTAGATACGATGTATGTATATGTGTTTAAATCTGTTCAGTGTCATCAGTGATATTTATGTGTCAATGATGTGTAATTTTTGGGATGACAATGGCAGCATTTATTTGTACATATATGAGCTGACCATGATGATGACTTCAAGATTTTTTTTTTTTTATTATTGGGGACCCATTTGGGGCTGTCCCCAATTGCCAAGTCCTGGTGACCGAGTAGTCACCAGCATAATTCCTTTGAGAGGGGGACATATAGCTCTGAAAGAGGAGGTAACTTATGATTTTTTATTTCAGCTAGCTCGTGTTGTTGTGTCTAGGTGAAGAATTAGCAGATGATTACATTTGCGTTTGTCTGTAAAATTTGAAATTTCTTAGATTCGCATGTTTGATGTAGTTAGGAGGATTTAACCGTGTTCCAATACCTGTTTTTCCAGGTATATAGGCACAGAAGACTTACTTTCACATATTTTGATTGTGGTTAGGGGATAAGTGGAAGCTCTGTACCCTGCTTGATACATATGTAATTGAATTTTTTTTTCTTTAACCTTTTCAGAAGCTAAGTAGACAGGAGTAGTATTAACCAGCTTTTTCTACAGGTTATTGTTTGCAATATTTTAATTTTGTATCAGAATATGATACTAGGTAGTCCGATAATTGGTATATATCGCCACAGCCATTGGTATATATTTACACTAGGATAGCTTTACACTCTTGTTAGGAGGATTTGGGAGGAGATACTTTTGGTTGTGTTGGAAAATTGTGTCGAAGTGAGAGTAGATCATCTTATCAAAATTTGCATAAGCATACTTTTACTTTATTTTATGTTCAACTATGTGTAAATGATGTGATAAATGTCCTATTATTCAAAATTTACTTGTCAAAATCTGTTAGGTCAAATTTTGACTCCCTTTAGGAGGGGGGGTTGTGATGGTCCACCCATTCACTTTTACTTTACTTAACCAGTTTTGCTTTATTTACGTTATGTTTATCAGTTTGGGGATTTTAATTTGTTTGTGGACTATCTCAATCCTCTTCCGAACTGCAGGAGTTGAGCATGCGTGACTCCGACCTTTTGACTGACAACCGCTAAAGCGTCTGTCAAGGACATGCCCTCTCTTGCGTCATAGCTTGCGCACTCCTCAGTTTATGTAAATGTCTTTCTCAGCGTGCAACATGACACTTGCGGGCTTTCGTATGCTGCTTGTTATAACAATGATGTTAGGTCACAGAGTACCAGAGGAGTAGTGTAGTGAGCAGTAATCATGATAGTGAGATGAAGTAGAGTAGCAGAGGAGATTGTTTTAGTATAGAGATGTAGTAGCAGAGTTTTTGTTCGAGATTTTCATTTGATGTTTGGCGAGTTGAATTTTTGGAAATAAACTTTGTTTAGAAACTTTTGAATTTTGCTATTTTTTTCTCTTCAGCAACGTGAATTAATTTTTGATTGTATTTAATATTTAAACTTGACAATCATTTTTGAATTCTTACTCGATAAGTAACGCTTGGCAAATATTTACTGAACCCTATTTCAACTTTATTTGGCAAGTTATTATTGCCTGGCGCCCGAAAGAGCTATCCTAAGTTTGAATAAATTGGATCAGATAAAAGGTCCAAACTTTAAAAAGTTATTGATCTTTGGAGTGTTACAAAATGTCCAATGTGCTTTGCTTATTCCTCTTCTTCCTTTCATCATAAATTTGTTTATAGCAAGCAAATGCATCATGTACTTTTCTTTCTACTAATAAGTAGCATTCAACTTTGGGGTCCATGTCTTCAGCCATTTTGAGAATATCGCTAACTGCAAAGAACATTTCTACAAGACCCTACTCACTGTGAATTGTTTAACTACCTCTTCTTGCTTCTCTTTTCCCTCTTCCTTTTCTCATTCTTTCTCTTCTGCAACACGTTGTTCCTCCAGTTCGACCAATTCTTCATTGGCCAACTCTTCAGGGGCACTTTCCCTGAGTTGAACTATGTTGTCATCATTCACTTTGAGATTCAGATTGTTTGCTAGGCCCACTATTTCTTCACTCAATTTACAAAGGTCTTCATTTTTTTCAAAACTTTCAAAATCGTGCACAAACCTTTTAAATGTCTTTTTCCATATGCTACTCATACATTGAGAGGTCACTTCCTACCAAGCCACAGCAATATTTTTAATAGCATGATAAATATTGAATGCTTTCCAGAATTGCACGAGTCTTATCATTTCCTTCAGTAGCAGAAATGACTTATGAAAAAGTTCTCCACAGATAATAAGCCTAAAACACTGCAATAACTTCCTGATCCATCGGTTGGATCAATGAAGTAGTGTTTGGTGGGAGAAACATGACCTTGATCTTGGGGTGAAGATCACCGATGTAAGGTAGATGACCTGGAGCATTATCTAGAATTAATAAAATTTTAAATTCTACATTTTCTTTCACACAATAGCTTTTCATTTCACTTGCATAACAGTTCATTAAGGCATCCTCAAACAATTTTTGAGTCATCCATTACTTTTTATTGCTCCAATAATGAACTGGAAGAGTATGCTTCCTAATACTTTTGAAAGCTCATGGATTCTTACTGTGCCATATCACAAATAGTTTCAGTTTATATCCAGCCACATCCACCCCCTAACAGAATTGTAATACGGTCTTTAAGAGCTTTGAAACCAGGCATAGATTTTAACATTTTGTGGATGAATGTCCACTCGGGCATTTTTTTTTTCCAAAAGAAGAACGTCTCATCTATATTAAATATTTCAATAAATATTTTGTGTAAAAAATTTCACCAGCATACAGGACTTGAACCCTCATCTCTCCTGTAGGTCAGCAAAAATTTTTCCACAAACTATTTATTGACATATTGACGTTAAAATGTCACCCAGGTAATGCTGTAATTGTCACCTATGTTTATTAAATATTTGCTGTGGCAAATAATTTTCCTCCGTAATGATTTTATCCAATTTCTCCACAAACTCCTTGGCAGCCTTCTCATCAGCACCTGCAGATTCACCATACATTTTCACATTATGCAGCGCAAAATGCTGCTTGAATCTCATGAACCAACCAGAAGCGTTGAATTCATAGTCATAATCGGGCCCTGCATTCTCCTTCAACATGTTGAAGAGACTTAGTGCCTTAGCGATTACAGTCACAGTGCTAAGGGGTATGCGCTTTTGGTTCAGGTCCTCTGTCCATGATTCAAGTAGCTTTTCCATATTACCAATAGGACCTTGTCATTGCTTCATCACTATCGCCAACTTAATGGAAGCAGATCCTTTCACTGCCTCTACGATTTTATCCTTATTTTTCAAAATGGTTGTCACTGTAGAATGAGACCATCCAAAGTCACGTGTGATCACATTGACGGGCTTACCAGCTTCATGTTGCTTTATAACTTGCAACTTCATTTCAAGATCAATTACTCATCTCTTTTTCTGTGATTCTTCACTAGGTTTTTTGATTGGACATGTAGGGCCATGTTGCCCAAAAGATCGTGCAATATTTAATGATAAATACACAAATAACCTATTTCTCAAACACAAAATCAAAAGACGAACTGTTGAAGACACCTGCCAATTGCCAACTGCCAAGGGAGGTTGCTGCTGAATGTGCTGTTGCCACTGCGCATGATGCATTGTTGCTAAATAGAAACCTTTTTGCTTTACACTTGCTTGCATCTGGTTCGAAATTATAGTCAAAAATGTTATTCCCTTATGAGATCATGGACCTATCTTTGAGCAAATGTAACTCGAGCAGCCATAAGTCGAGGGATGACTGTATGCTTATCTTATTAAAATGTAATTTGGCTATGTAAATTAAAAATTTCCAGAAAACTCAGCATATCCTAAGAACCATAAAAATCAGCCTTTAATTCATATTTTTTGAGAGCCTGTAGGCACTGCTCAACTAGAAAAGCACTTAAAGCTGAATTAAATTACATTTATAAGGAATCAAGCAAAATATTCTACAGAATATTTATTAAAAGATTGAAAAAATATTAAATATAATGCCATCCCATGGCCGAGTGGTTAGCACGCTTGGCTACTGATCTAAGGGACCTGGGTTCGAGCCCCAGATTAGGCATGGATGTGTGTGTCATTTTTCTGCTGAGGTCCTGCCATCCTCTCAGATCTTCTACTGTGGCATATAAACTGACAGGCTCCTGTCAGACCTCTGTGGCAAGTGGCTGCTTGAGGGGGTATTTTTATTTTATAAAATTAATGGAATAGTCAATTATCTTTAGCACAAAAATTAAAAATAAAATTAGCCTTTCTATACATACCAGAATTTTCAGATACATTAAGAACATTTTAAAGTAAATATGAAATATCAATACATTCATCATCATCATCAAGCAGCCATGGGCTATGGAGATCCAACTAGACTGTGCAATTTAATTCTCCAAACACGTCTGTCCTGAGCTACATCTGCTGCATCTGGCCACTGCAGACCTATTTCATCATCATCATCAAGCAGCCATGGGCTATGGAGATCCAACTAGACTGTGCAATTTAATTCTCCAAACACGTCTGTCCTGAGCTACATCTGCTGCATCTGGCCACTGCAGACCTATTCCAACTAAGACCTGTCTGACATTGTCTGCCCACCACACATCCTAGGTCTCCCCCCTATTTCTGAGGCCTTTATGCACACTGTTCATAACCCTATTCACTAAAGTTATGCATACAGGCAACATGGATAAACAAATGGAGTCTCTGAACAAATGCTTTAACCTGGAACAGAACATAGACTGATACCCTTACAGTTATTGCAAGACCTGTGATCACTTTTTTAAAAATAGGGATAATAATAGCTCTGGTAAAATCCTTAGGAATTATGCCTTTATCATAAAAGATATTCAAATTTTCAGTCATCCGAGTGTAAGAGAAACATTCCCAGCTCTAAGCATTTTTGTAGTAATTTCATCTACCCCTGGGGATTTATGTAGTTTAAGTTTAGAAATAGCCAAAATAACTTCAGATTGTGTTATAGGGCCAACATTAAAGCCACCAATGCATCTATCATCATTGCAAACAATGGAAGTAGAACTAACCACATTGTTTAGGCTCAAAATACCTCCCTGTAAAATTCCACTTTTGATGAGGGTAGTGTTGGAGAGATGGTTTCCCAGTTTTATATGTAAAAGTCTCTCTGTAATTATAAATTTGATGAAAAAAATCATGTGTCCAGATATGCCAAGTTTGAGGAGTTTATATAACAGACCATCATGCCAGACCCCATCAAAAGTCCCTTTCAGGTCTAAAAATACAAGGTCTGTACAACAATAAAAGTCTTTTCAATCTAAAAATGCAAGGAGTCTCTTGGAGATCAAGCAGTTGTCAGCATCCATAATGAGGTCACTTATTCTGTCTAAACTGCATCAGTGGCTTCTGAATCTAGACACTTGGTCATCAAGAATTTTGTTTTTATCAGTAAACCATGTTAGTCTATAAGTGACCATTTTTTCTAGTAATTTAAGAACACAATGAGGTTAGTCAAATAGGTCTGTATGAGTCAAGGGAAGTGGGGATTTTATTTGGCTTCTTGATGATGATGGTTTGCACCATTTTCCAAACTTTTGGGAATTATGATTTTCCCAAATATTATTTATTATGTTCAAGAGTTGATTTCTAGCTGTAATATTAATTTTTTTAATCATCACATTGGTTATGTGGTCAGATCCAGGAGCTGTTTTGGTTTTGAGGGTTGAAACTGCATTGTCCATTACATAGAATGAGAAGGGTTCATCTGAGAAGGAGGGAGTGATGGGAATATGAAGGAAATGTTGTTTGATGAATACACTGATGTTTTATCTTCTTCAGTGTATATGATTTCTTTTGAAGTGAAAATGTGGTTGAGAAATTTATTGGCCAGGGATGAGAGATCTTCTTTGAGTTTAAGTGCAATAATTTGTCATTCATGTATGGGGTTTTGATTTTTTTTTTTTTTTTGAAGATTTTTAAGAAGCTTCCAATTTTTTTAGGAAGGAGTGTACGCATTAAGTTGAGAGATGAAGTGATGCAATATTTTATAATTTTTCTTTAGTAATTTTTGAACTCTCGCTGTTATTTGATTTGAATAGATGATGTGAAAAATGTTTCAGGATCTTCTTGCTTTTCTCTGGTATTTTCTTCTGGTGGCAATTAGTCTATTGTTGTCAATGGTGAAAGGATCATTTATGCTCTTGTTGAGCAGTTTAGTGGTATTATTGATTTTTGCCTTTATAATTTCCTCGGTATAATCTGTATAGGAGAGATTATCTTTTTTACTCAGAAGTTTATTGAGATCATTATTAAATTTTCCCCATTGTGTAATGGTATAGTACAAGCTCATATGATTTCTATCTTCAAAAGGCAATAATGATGGGGAAATGGTCACTGCCTAGTGTAACCAAATAGGTGAACCACTGGAAGTTGAAGTGGTTATTGTCAGTTGTGAGAGTTAGATCTATAGACGACTCATTTTGTCGCAGGTTTGAGAAGGTGGAGGAACCATCATTTAATAAGTATAATTTTTTTTTCCTGAATGAGTTCGTAAATAATGTCTCCTTGTGTATTATTTTTATGAGAGCCCCACAATCTGTTATGTATGTTGAAATCATCACATATCAGATAGGAGGGCTGACACTGTTGTAGAATATTCAAGAAGTTGTCTATATGGATATTGTTGCCAGGATTGTAGCAATTTATAAATGTGATGGGTTGATTTTTTATTTTGATCTGGATAACAATTGTTTCCATGATATTATGATCAGATTGTATGTTAATTTCTCTTTGAGCCAAATTTTTATTTATGAGCCTGCTTATTCCACCTGCATTATCTCTTTCGTGGCTTTGATATGAAATAAATCCACTTAATCAAATTTGTGCTTTGGCCCGAGTTTCCTGAAGTGCTATGGCATAAGTATAGAATTCTTGACAGAGGGCTTTTAAGTCATGTTTCTTGTTATTTATGGATCTACAGTTCCATTGGATGATGTGGGGAGAGAGCAGTTGAAGATCCTTGGTTACTCCTCATTTGACTGTAATTCAATGATGGCTTTAAGAATGCCTTCTAATGTTGCAAGGTTTGTTATTAATGAAGTCTAAAATGATGTTGATTAATGATCTGATGATAGAAAAAAAAACTCCAAATACCAGTCTGACTGATTTAGATATCTTTCTCTTATTAATTTTATGGATAAAAAATAGTTTGGAGTTAAGAGCTGAGGGTTATCTGGTTCAGGTTCGTTGGAGATAAGAATAGGTGGATCTTAACACAGAATCTTAAAAATGTTATTAAATCCCACTCAACAGCAATCCCACATATCAGTGAAACTTTTTTTCCATAAAAATATTTATTGATTTATAGACTTTAAAGTCAAAGGTAACTGTGAAAGTTATTTATCATTTAAATCATTAATAATGCTAATAGCATGAAGTTACTTCATTATTTATTTCCATCTTACTCAGCACAAAGTATAAAATAATAGTTGCCATCCCAGATCATAGATGGCACCAAAAATAAATATAAATAAAATGAGCTTGATGATTGATATCAGATTGATACATGATTACTGAATTTTTTTTGGCTCTGCATTCAGTTTATTTCTGTGTTCTGTAGTTTATCATAGTTATTGTGAGAAAACTATAAAAATGAAAAAATTATATCCATTAATCTTTTTTTTTTTATGAACTGAGAAAATATTGCCATCACTCAATTTTAGCAGCAGCATACCAAGATCCAACTTGCAATAAAAACCAGTTTTCTATGGAAGCATAGTTTGAGAACCATTGTACTAATACAGTGAATCAATATAAAATACAAAGTGATTGAAAAGTCATACAACCCAAAGTTGAAGTTTATGTAAATTGCTTCGAAATAGTTTTAATTGTTCTCCCTCCCATTAGATGGCACCATAAGACTACTAAAACCTATCGGAGACACTGAATGTAGTGTGACAGATAGAGGATGTCGTCAGTGTAGTTTTGTTCATAAAAGAAGTGAATTTCGTTTTTCCCAGGGACAAGTTATTTTGGAACATGATTTTGGTAGTCATGCATGCATGTGTTACCGAGGAGTTTCATAAGAAATATCTATTTAGTGCAGTCCCTCAGAAGTTGATGATAGCCAGATTAGTGAAACATTTCCAGAAAATGGGATCTGTTGTTGACAAGAGACAATCTGGGAGACCTATACCAAACCAATACTAAATTGGATGGCATGGAGAGAGCATTGCAGCAGTCCCCTACAAAAAGTCTCAGGAAACGTGCAAGCAGAAGTATCATAAAGAGATATTAGAGCTCAGAAAGCTGCAAGACAGTTATACCTTCATCCATATTGTGTGCCCTCAGTCCAGGAGTTGAAGAACTGGGATAGAGGTAAACACATATTCTACTGCTGATGGCTTCGGTCATTTGACATAGAGCATGAAATAGTGCAGCTTGATAAGAGTTATTTTTTTCAGTGACCAAGTTTGGTTCCACCTAAGTAGCTATATGAATAGTCAAAACAATAGGATTTGGTCCTCCAAAAAATCGTTTTTCATGAACAGCCCTTGCACTCTCAAACAATTGGAGTGCGATATGCAGTAGATGTCATCACGTAGTAGGACCTATTTTCTTTGAGATGACAGTGACTAGTGCAGTATACCAAGAAATCCTCACACAGTTAATTGCCCTCCTTGAGGTTGATACACAAGATTGCTGGTTGCATCAAGACAGTGCCATCCATATGCCACACATTGAATGGAAACAATACAGTTTTTCCAAGTTTTTTGGTGGCAGTCTCATTTCTAAAGGTTTGTGGCCACCAAGATCACTGGATTTGTCAACTATAGATTGTTTCTTCTAGGGGTATCTCAAAGGAGCTGTGTATCAAAATAATCCTCACATACTGGATGAACTCAAGACAAACATTATAGTAAAAAGAGCCTGCGCTGTGTCCGTGAACAAGGTCATTTTCAACGTATCTTGAAATTACATTTATATTCTTCTTTTGTTAGAAAAGTCAGATTATAACTTACATTTGTAGCTGTTTAATTTTATATTAGATTATCATTAATCTTGCAAAATACGTGTGTTTATTGTGTGTTGAGAACTTTTTGATCAACCTGTATCTCATGAAATGTCTCACATTTTATTCCAACATTTTCAAGATGAAAGGAATTAACAAGTTATATATATGATGATCCCAATTCAATATTTGAATCAGGCTCACAAGCTTACTAAGAAAAGGTCTCAACTACTACACTAAATGGAACTGTTTAGTAAAGATCTTATTATGACTTATGCAACACAACAAAATGTAGCAATTGGCAAATGGTTAGAGAACCCAACTGCTGTTCCAGCAAGAAAATATTTATGTACACTCCTCAAACAAATTACCCAACCAACAAGGAATGTAATGCTTATAGTACAAAGTGATATGCTAAAAGGTAGTACACTGTAACAAATGATCACATTTACAGCCTGTTTAATTAGGTGAATACATGGATATTAAAGTAGCATCAATATGAGGTGTGGCTGCCTTTCATGGCAATAAACACTAATATGGTTAGGAAGTGAGTCAAAAAGGTTCCTATAATGTCCTGGGTCAATGATTCTCCACATTTGTTGCACTTGCACCTGAAGATCTGTCACTTTATGTGCTGGAGTTGGTTCTGTTATGAGACATCATTTCATGAAGCCTGTTCAAGATGTGATAAATCGTTGAATAGATCTGGTGACTAGGCTGGACCATGGTAGCACAGAAACAGCTTTCAACACTATTGAGCAATGTATATATGTAGCTGGCATTATTGTCTACCCCGCCTTCTCATGGTGCAGGTCATTAGTACCTTTCAAAAGAGATAATGGGAGGGCTGCCAGATTAGTGTGGCCTAGTGATCTGGACAACTATGGCTCCTTTTCTTTCTTTTCTACCCTGCTGAGTGATGGTCAACACACAGGGTTCTGGTGCTGACCATATAAACTTACCAGACTGGAATAAGGTTGTGAACTTTTTTATGGATCCTGAATTTGTTGCACTGGTGGATTTCTGTGAGGGAAAATCTTCTAGGATACCAATATATTAATGCAAGTTTCCTTACAGCTAAATTTCACACAAATATTAAAGCCTTGAATGTTATACGCTGTTATGCCCCCATTGAGGATGTCGATGAGGATAGGTTTTACTAACAACTTCAGGATATTTTGGATTCTGTCAAGAAAGGAGATATTACAATATGTATTTTTTGGAAAAAAATTTTTACTCTTCTTTTAGGTGATTTCAATGCCAAAGTTGGTACTGACTCTGACCTTTGGGGAGAGGTGATAGGCCCTTTTGGTATTGGTAGTTGCAATGGAAATGGGCAAAGTCTCCTATAGGTAAGTAAACTCAATGGTTTGAAAATAACTTATGTCCCCATTGAGGATGCAAATGAGGATGAGAAGGACAGGTTTTATGAACAATTTCAGGGTATTTTGAATTTGGTCAAAAAAGGAGATATTACCCTTGTTCTAGGTGACTTCAATGCCAAAGTTGGTACTAACTAACATTTGGGGAGGGGTGATAAACCCTTTTGGTATTGGTAACTGCAATGGGCAATGTCTCCTACAGGTAAGTAAACTTAATGGTTTGAGAATAACTAACACTTACTACAAACACTGCAACATACATAAGTACACATGGGTTTCACCAGATGGGCTGCATAAGAAAATGATTGATTACATATTATGACCATTCCATGTCAATTCAACCAGGCCAGTTCACAACCCATCACAGATATCAATGATCTTTTGGCATAAATGTCAATACACATAAGATGTCTAATTGTCTGAAATATTTTGAGTCAAAAATATTGTGAGGAGTTATAATCGTTTAACCTAAGGGGAAACAAAAATATAGAAATTGCGATTGTGACTGAAGGTTTTTTCCTTTTTTTCTTTGCTTCTATGGTAGATGAGAAGACCAAACTTAGTGTGCTGATGTAGATTTTCCTTATTACTTCATCATTAAACGAATCAAATTTGAAAAATTTAATACAATTTTGAAAAAAATTTGAAAAATACAAATTTTAAAATGTGAAAAAAGTGATATGGGCCCATATATAAAAAAATTAAAACTGACACATGTTGGACATTATACTCAATAGGAATGTTGTATGAAATTTGGAGTACAGTCATTTCTTTGATAATGAGAAAAAAATATTGAATTTATATTAATGTTATCACTAATGATGCACTCAGGGGACCACACTGATGCTCTTGCATGAATGCAACCATCGTTCTGCTCCAGACAGATGTGGAATTCATCACTAAATATATCACCATCCATCATACCAATCAGCTCATTTGCTGCACCACTCCAATCTGGCAAGCCAGTGGGTTCCAGTGAGTTATGCAGAAGAGAGGGTGCCTCTCTTGTATACTAGCTTGGTGCAGGCATTGATGAATGGTACTGATAGATACCGGCAGTGCTCCATCAGTCATTCTGTCACTGAATATCTGTTGGGCAGTCGCATTTCTGGTACTGAAAGCCATTCAGCCAATCATCCCAGTACATAGTCATTTGAGACAACCTGAACAATGATGTGAAACACCTTCCCATGTCCATTGCTGTCAGAAGCAGCCAACTGTTGGTGCATCCTGTCCCAAATGTGCTGCAATTCATCACACAGACCTATGATGTTGACATCGCTCAAACACACAGAGTTAATTAAACATCTGTTTACAACATACAAACAGCATTACCCTTCGATGGTGACCAGATTTACAGGTTAGGTTCGGTTTCTTTAATCTACACTCTCCACTTTTCCCCAACAACAACCTTCCCTATGACTTACAGAATCTGTGTCATCCACTGCATTTTAAATGCAGCCAGATCCATGATTTTCCTTTCATTTACATGTATCACTGTTCCACACTTCCATACTAATTTGCATAAATATTGCTCTACTCCTCCTTGAGGCAATATTTTTGGTAAGGAGCATTTAAGACTTAACTTGCATAGTTGTTAGATAACCTGACTACTGTTTGAGTGGGATATCTTTATATGAGTAAAGACTACATAAATTGAAATAATTTCTAAATTGTTATGTATTATACCTAAAAAAAACTCTGTCTGCACATAGTAACTAATATTTATATATCTGCAATGATAATAAGATTATATGAATCTAAAGCTAACTTTGTTTTGACAGAATCCTGATCAGATTCATCCTCATCAGAAGCTTTCTCCTCCTCTTCATTTTCACTTTCAGGTTCTATGACATCACTTTCATAACCTTCTTTAAGTTTTTCAACAACTTCAATATGATCCAATTCAGCCAAATATTCATCACCAAATTGATGACCATCCTATAAGGGGTAAAAATTTCATATATATCAATTTAGAAGAAAATTAGTGTTTTAAATACTGAAAATTTGAGATATATCATTAATATGTAGTGTATCTGCAATTTCAGAAATTTTAAAATTCTTAACAAGTTTTGCATCTATATCAGGAATGCAAATAACAAATATTTAATTCAGAAATATTTTAATAATATACAAAGTTCTTTAAACCTTATGCTGCCATGACCTTAAAATCACGATCATGAAGGTATAAATATATATGGCCATGATCATAAATTTTGTTTTTAGTACCATAAAAAAATAAAAATTTTAAAAAATATTGAAGTTTGAACTAACTTTTTTATTTATATATATATTTAAAACAGACATTTCAGAAGCCCTAAATAATGCCAGTTTTTTCAATTTATTTCTCAACTTGATGTATCAGAAAATAAAGCCTTTTCTCTTGCTCAAACTGCATATTATGAGAATAAAATGTATTAACACAGTGCAGTGCTAAGTTTCATCTCCTACTAGCTGACAGAGAGCTCCAGCAAGTTAATTTATTTGTTTACTAATGATCTGACCATATGCATTCTTTATAAAATGAAGTCAGATGCCAAGGCAACTTTTTTATTGGAGATTTTCAATAATTTGTACAAAAATACAGCTGTACACGTTTTTGCATCATTTCAGCATATTTTGCAATTAAAAACATTTTTAGCATTTCTAAATTATTTTTATCTATTATTGGATATCTTTTAAGAAATGAACAGAAAGAGAAAAATCAATATTTCTTTGATCATGTGATCAGCAACATCATAAGAGCATGATATCAATCAGCAAACATCTGGTTTTGGTTTCAAACTTACTGTGCTTGTTAGGCTGTATAAATCAGATATTTATATTGCATTACCCATGTATTTTTCAGTTTCATTTTGCTGATAAAACATAGTTTTGAAGGATAAAATCAATGGATATTATCAAGTTGAACAACAATCATGAGTTTTTTGTAAAATATTTCACTGGCTCTGATTCATCAACTCATTTGACTGAGAAAAGTCAACTGATTGAGATCAATTACAACTTTTCTCAGTTCAGGAGGGGAATATCGATTCTACTACTTCTAGAATTATTTATATGGCTTAACAAATATATACTGCAATTAGAAAGAATATTTGAAGATTGATCTATAAATGGTATCTACTTTAAAAGATATCTGATTAGGACATCATAACAAAAAAAAATTTAATTTTTAAATGACAGGACTTTTTAGCACGGGTCTTTTCCCCATGCCTGCAATTTGGGGGCTGTTTGATATTGTCAACATTCCCTCTCTCAATAAACATAGTTTCTTGAAACACCCCACTAACCATTTTCTCTCCATAGGTAATTGGAATGGACTCTGTACAAAGCTTATTTATTCTCTTGATGTCCTCACACAAGAATTCCACTGTTATAATTCAGATATTTTCGCTTGCAAAAAACCAGATGGACAAATAAAGGTCCGATTTTTTAAAAAAAAATTTCATTTCTTATTTCAGGGAGGGAAAATTAGAAGCATCTCCAAGTCATTGATTTGCTTCTCATCAGACAAGCTAGTGATACTCTTCTAGGATATCAATATATTAATGAAAGGTTCCTTACAGCTAAATTTCACACAAATATTAAAGCCTTGAATGTTATATGCTGTTATGCCCCCATTGAGGATGCCAATGAGGATGAGGATAGATTTTACTAACAACTTCAGGATATTTTGGATTCTGTCAAGAAAGGAGATATTACAATATGTATTTTTTGGAAAAAAATTTTACTCTTCTTTGAGGTGATTTCAATGCCAAAGTTGGTACTGACTCTGACCTTTGGGGAGGGGTGATAGGCCCTTTTGGTATTGGTAGTTGCAATGGAAATGGGCAAAGTCTCCTATAGGTAAGTAAGCTTAATGGTTTGAAAATAACTAACACTTATTAAAACACTGTGACATACAAAAGTGTACATGGGTTTCACCATATGAGCTGCATAAGAATATGATTCATTATATATTAATAGCAAATGGGCTAGTTCTGTTAGGAATACCAGGTCATATAAGGGAGCTGAAATTGGATCTGATCATTACCTTGGTAAAAGAGTCTTGCAACTTAAACTTAAGAAATGTTTTGCTAAGGTTAAAAATTTTACCTTTAATTCTGATGCTCTGAAAGATCCAGTTATAGCTAAAGCTTACCATGATAGGTTACTTAGTCATTATGACAGTCATGGTTTGCTTACTACTGAAGTTGAGGAAGAATGTGACCATTGTAAACAGGCTTTTCTTAAAACTAAGAGTATTCATGAAATAATAAGATGAAAAAATTTGGTTTTGCCATGAGTGGGATTCGAACCCACATCTCCTGGAAACATGTCAGTTATGCTAACCATTACACTATCAATGGCTAACCTTTTATCAGCTTGTGTAACCTTATACACTTTCCAGATTTTATTTATATGATTCGCAACAGTGGTTCCATCTATCAGGGAAAGTGGACAACTGTGTTGTCACTTTAGAGATAGAATTTAATGTTTGTCACTCACGCTCATGGTGTTAAATCAATAATTCAGTAGTAAAGAATCACAGGATGTGTCCTGTAGACATGGAATTCATGAAATAATAAGCTGAAAATTTTTGGAAACATGGTTAGAATTGTGCTGAAGTGGCCAAATGCAACAGTATTAACTCAGAATGGACAGGTATGGAGAACAAGATTGCACAGTCTAGTCCATCCTTGCAGCCTATGGTAATGTTGCTTGAGGGTTATTTATATGCATATTATTTTTTGTGTTGTTTCATCTCTGAGTAGCACTTTTTCCCCCAAATTTGGCTAAATGTTCAGCTCACAAGGACCACAAAAGTGCAGAGTACATGGGTAGGAAAGGTCTCCACTGGACAGCTGTTAGGAGACCGATGGTAACCTCCCATCAAGGCCATTTAGCATGTTCATTAATGTACACAGGATATGGTTCCCCCTGCATGTGGGGTCACAGCTTAATATCCCATCTGACAGACAGCAACCTTTACAAGCCCAAATGGTATCACCTTTCTCACAGATGATAGAACAGGGTTTAGCAAAGATAAATTGCAATGCAGTCACAGTTGAGACTCAAACCTGAGAACTCCAGCCCCTATTATTTTGTTACTGAGATTTTGCCCACCTTAGAGCTATTCTTACAGAGAATATATAAACAGGTCCTGTCAGATCACTGTGTCAAGCAACTGCTTGAGTGATTTATTTTTTATTTAATGCATTCCATTAAATAAGAAATAGGGGTAGTCAAATGCTCCTTAATTAAATAAAATTAAGATACACAATGATAAGTTATTAAAAATATTTAATCACAAACTATATTGTTAAAATGGCTTTTCAATTGCCCTCTTTAGCATATTCTAGCTTACACTGTTGCAATATGCAAGGGAGTAATGTATTACCTTACTTTCCTGAGTACAATAATACTTCTCCAAGAAAAGTTCTAAGTGCTGGACTACTGATATTAAGTTGAGTATTTAAAGTTATTATTTATACTCGCATATGTGCTGGAAGCATGCTATTCTTGTATTAGTCATATGTCCATTGAAGAGGATGTTTGTACTTCTGTAAACTTGGCTGGTACACTAAACACAGTAGATATTATACCTTATACATACTCAAAAATCTACCAGTCTTAGGTTGGACTATAATACAGTAGTGAGTAGTAGGCTTATGAGGATCAAGTTTGTACACAAAACATTTTAACTAAATGATCTTTATATTTCTTAAAATGTTGTTGTGATGCCCCATCGTTCACTTTTGCTTTACCTTAACCAGTTTTTGTTTAATTTACGTTATATTTATCATTTTGGGGATTTTTTATTTCCTTTTCGGCATCACAGCACTCGTTTTCAAGTTTCTAGGAGTTGCGTACGCGCAACTCCGAACTCCCGACCGTAACCGTTAAAGCGCGTGCCAAGGACACGCCCCCTCTTGCGTCATAGCTTGCGTCCGTCATTGTATGCAAATGTCTTTCCCGGCATGCGCCGGCCCAATTGTCAAAACCGTGCCCTGCGAGGCACTTGGAGGATTTAGCACTTAGGATTTTGTCACTTGAGGATTTGTCACTTGAGCTTTGAGAGCAGAGAGATGTAGTAAGGTGCGTAGCACCGTGCGTGTAGCACAGATTTTAGTTTCTTCATTGATGTTCTTGGTGAGTTACTTATTTTTGGAAATAAATCTATTTTGTTATGTTACAAACTTTTGAGTCTGTAGTTTTTATCTTGAGCAACGCGGATTTAGAAACTTTTTTACATTAACTTTTATTTGTTAAGAATAATTTGACTCTTACTTATGAACGCTCACTGGCACTGGAACTCTAAATCAACTTATTCTACATTTTTGGCAATTTGTTAATGATTGCCTGGCGCCCGTCAAAGCTATCCGGAGCAATAAACTTTAATTATTTTACATTGTTTGGAGCGTTACAATGATAAAATATACAACTTTGCAATTATGTAAGGTTTTACATGAATGTAACGGCTTGACATTTTGCAATATGTAGCTAAAATGTAATGCACAGTTCACTTTCTAATACATATATCAAAACAAAAGATACCGATAAGAGTAAAAAATGCATTACAAACCTCATCTGCACCTTGTTCAGTAAGCAACTGGCCAGCATATATACAAATAAACATTCCTTGTGGAAGATCATCAAGACAGCGAATACCCCATCCTTTCTTTTCTGTCTTAAACATTTGAAGGCGAACTTGCAATCCATTCTGTACCACTCTGTTCATGCATGAAGGACCACATTTACACTGAGAATTGCATTCATAAACACTGGAAAAAAATGACATATTATGAGAATAAAATATATATAAAGATAGAATAGTAAATAATATTATCAGTGTAACACATTATTCATTCATGATGAATAATTATTCACACATTATTCATCATTTTATTGATATTATTCACAGTAATATCTGCATATAATTCTCATTTGTAGTAAAGCAAGGTAACAAGAAACTTGATGCTTTCAATTCTAGATGCTTACACAGTTTGGTGTAATTTGTTCGACAGAAACTTATTCGATGGAAATTTGTTCAAAATTGAAATTCGTTCAATGGAAAGTTGTTCAAAACTGAAATTTGTTTGAAATGGAAACTTGTTCAGCAGAAACTTATTCAACAGAAATTTGTTCGAATGAAAGTTGTTTGAGCAATATTTTGTTGACAGTTTGAGAGGCCAATAGGGGGCATTCTCCTCAAAATCTTTTCTGCTTTATTACCGGGAGATTATCGGAGAGAGAGTGAATCTGAGAAGAGCAGTGACAAAAGAGAAGGCTTCATTTTACATTAGGTAGAGAAAAAAACTCTTGTTTCCCAAATAATCTAGGTGTCATTTAATTCATCCCAGTTTTCATTATTCTCATAAGCTAGGCTGAGTGGTTAGCACACTTGACTACTACTGAACAAAGGGACCTGAGTTCGAGTCTCAGGTAAAGCATGGATATTTGTTGTGTTTCTGTAGAGATCCCAACATCCTCACACACCTGGCTGTTACACCTTTGTGGCATGTAGTGAAGTTAGGTGTCAAATAAAAGCTAATACGATGTAGTATTTTGAATTTTATCCTTCACGATTCTTTCCTCTCCACCCCATCTCCTAGGAGGGAGATTTTTGCAGGGGTGGACCTTCATCAGGGTATCTGGAAACTTTTTCGACGACATTTGTTCGCTGGAATTTTGATCGACAGAAAGTTTGTTGATGGAATTTTTTTGAGATGGAATCAGTTACTTTAGGAAAAGTGTTGGGATTATTGTATCTATCCAATGCAAAAGATTTTAGTGTGATTTTCAATGGAGGGCTGGGTGGTGTAGTTTTTACTTTTTATCTTGTTTTCAAAGAAAATGAAATAATAATGTCTATCCATCTTTCTGTCTGTCTGCTTTTTTTTTTATCTAACTTTGTCTTTTTGTTTACAGAGATAAATTAAAATTTCTTTTTGCATTGGATAGATATTGATGAAATATTACAATATGCACTTTTCAAATTTCTCTAAACTTATAATTATGTCCTCTAGCAGTGGAAAAATTTGAAAATTCCAAAATTTCAAATGAATATTGCAAACAATGTACTTATGCTAGAAATTTTGATGGTGGAATGTTAAGGTCAAGAAGTTTTCATTGCCAACAATGAGTTGACCCCTTAGACCCAGAGGGGATGGGAAACACACCTTTTTAGTTTTAGCAGATAGTTGTTTTTAGAAATAAACAAAAAATTCTTTTTGGGTTAGATATTGATAAAATATTATGATTCACACTTTTTAAATCTACCAAGAACTATAATTACACCCCCTAATGGTGAAAAAGATTGAAAATTCCAAAAGAATATTGCAACGAGGTATTAATGACAGAAATATGAAATTTTGGTGATGGAATGTAAACGTCGTGAAGTCTATTGGAAACAATGAAAATGATAATTAGAAAATTCTTTTTTAATTTGATTGGTACTAATGAAATATAATATGCATTTTTAAAATACTTAGTAGTTTTAATATATATATCTTTACAGATCATTGAAATGATGGAACAGCAGAGCTGTTATCTAGTTTTACAAATAATATGTGTAGAATGCACATTTGAAAAATCAATGGTAGTTTTTAAGAGATATTCCACTGATAGCTGGAACCCACTTTTGAGAGAGAGAGGTATGAAAAATGCAACTTTTTTAGATTTAAGGATTAAAAGAAATACTTTTATGTTGTATAATTACTAAAGAAATACTATTTGCATTTATCTCATCATCCGCTAGCTGAAATTAAAACTTTTAAGGAATATAAGAGTAGGTAAAGGAAAAACTTCTTTCTCTCTGAAAACAAGATTCTCATATGCACCAGAGGCAATATGCGTCCTTCTAGTTATATTCTCGATCTGACCACTTGGTCCCTCATTCAAAATATTTATTCATGTATTCACAAGACCTAGGTTATTAGAGAAGACATATGCTGAATAATCATTGAAGTCAGTATAATTTTTTCGAAATTAGTATCACATTGATGTAACAAGACCACCCCATATTATGTCAATGGGCACTAACTTCGAAGTTTTATAACTTCTAAAATCAGTGTTTTGTGAGAAAATGTGGCAGAGGATAATTTAAAGGTCTGAATAAAACCTATCTAAATCTCAATTTTTAGCAACATTCTCACAGTATTTAAACACAGGTATTGAAGTTTAAAACTCTCCAAGGAACAATCTGCTCTAAGAAATTTATTAAAAACAAACTTAAGAAGTTATTTGCACACACTTTTAAAATGTGTATTTATACAAGAACTGGTTTGAAATAATATTTCCTATTTCAGTTTCAATAACTTCCAATGCTCACAAGTTTGATTTGAACTATTATCAACAATTTTTTTCCTTAAATTTTCAAAGATCTCCTTAAAATTAACAAAAAACTGCTATTTTAAAAAACAGTAGATTTTGGAAGTAATTACAAAGTATGTACCACCATTTTTTTTTTTGGTTTCACACTCTTTTCTGTCATAAACCTATTTCAGTATTCCCAAATTATTTTTATTATTTTTTTCAGCATTCTATGCATCTTTCTCACTCTTAAAATCGAAACTGGAAGTAAACACATCCTTCTTGGAAATTTTGGTTGCAGCTGCATTTAATGATTTATGCTTCACAGATGCAGACGGCTGACACATGTTATCTCCATTTTGTGTGCTATGAATAGCTCCCATATTGTTTACGATTTATGTTTTGGTCCAGCATACTGAATACCCTTTGTAAAGTTAGTATTTACTTTTTTTATATTTAAACCTTAGGTTTCATTTCAGTAGATTTTTTTTTTTTGTAAATTTGTGATCTTTTGGCCAATTGATAAGATTTTGATCTTTCACAGTTATGCTACATTTGCCTACAATTTGTTGATGTGAATATTTTAACATCGCATTAGACTATATGTTAATTTTTATTTTATTATTTATTACTTTTCAAGTAAAAACTTTGATATCATTTTCTGAAAACAAATGAGGTCTTGAATATGGAAGCAAATTCATTTATGTAGATTTATTTCCACTAGCAATCTTTCAATCTTTTCAAGTTACGCTAGATCGAAGACTGTTTAATAAGAAGGTTGCTTCGATTAAAAGTTGTTGCGGATATTTTATTTAACATTCCATTAGGTTATATTTAATTTTTCTTTTATTATTTCCTTTTTTTTAGTAAAAAAACTTGAGCTTGTAACGTTTTCTGAAAATGAATGTCTTAGATACAGAAGCAAAATAGACTTCCTTGCTACGGAAATCAGCTGTTATGTGGGAGGGCAATTTTGGGAAGGCACCCCCTCTGCTAAACTCATGTGAAAGTTTCAATCCCCCCACCTCTTGAAAAATAATTTTTTTTTAAATTACAAGTTTTTATGCTAATATTAATTATTTTAAAGGCAACCCCCCTCCTCTCTCAGTACCATGGCTGTGCCAAACAGACGATATAATACTGTTTTTTCCCATCGAATAAAATTCCAGTGAACAAATGTTGTTAAACAAATTACATCTAACCCCTTAATGAGATATATATATCAATTAAAACTTGTCATGTCTCCAATGTCATGACTACAATACAATATGTCATAGCTACAATACAATAAACATGACTACAAAAAAGGGGAAGGAAAAATGTGGTCGATGTTCATGTATCAAATGAAAGTTTCTGAAGGTAGGTGTTTTTAGTGACAAAGAAAAAACAAATAATTTCAAAAACTTTAAAAAGTGATCAGGTGCCGATTTACTTACTCAGCAAGATTGGTGGTGCCCTATTTTCCTTTGAAGTGAATATGAACTGAGTGACTGATTGCACCATCGATATATGATTTATGCTTATTTTCTACTTTTTAAGGCATATATAAAAAGATGGATACTTTTTAAATTTATTTATATTTCCTTTATTTCAAATACTGGTACTAGTGTTATTAGAAAACAACTTACAGAGTTTGAAAAATATTGCAGTTTAAAATTTCGAACAACCCTCTTTATAATAAGCTGACTGTAACTTAATGTAATAGCGAAAACTGCAAAGAAGTAAATGGCAGCAAGTTTGACTCGAACGCAAGAAGGTTTGCACTTTACACTTAAAAAGAAAGATCTAAACCATGACGATTCTTTTCAGCTGCCATTCTTCAGTTCCCATGTCTTCCCCTTCCAGAGGTTCTTTAATGGAAAAGCACAAGGCCTATAATGCTAATGCCCTACAGGGAGCCCTCCCCTGGTGGTTTCTCAGGCTTTCAAACAAAATTCCATCGAACAAATTTCCATTTCTAACAGAATTCTGTTGAACAAATTTCCATTTCGAACAACTTTCTGCATACCTGCTTACACAATATGGATATTAGGTGATGGATATTATATAATGGGCAGTAGGTGACTTAACTTCGTAAACAATGATGTTATTAAGCAAAGGAGTCAGCAACCACCTCTGAGTAGAATATTGTGCAGAGAGACTGTCAGTTTGGACATGTTGCCCATATGCATTATTACAGATTAATGAATAGGGTTATGACCAATTCGTCTAAAGGCTTCGGAAAAAGGATAAAGACCTAGGATGCAGTGGGCATGCAATGTCAAACAAGACCTAGTTAGAATTGGTATACAGTGGCAAAATGCAGAAGATGTAGCTCAGGATAGACCTATTTAGAGAAGTAAATTACACAATCTGGACAGACCTCCATAGCCCATGGCTGCTTGAAGATAATGCTTATGTGTGCATGTAGCAACAATAAAGGTGGTATAAATTAATAAATTCCATGAGATTTTACAAAACCAAAAACATTTTTTTTTATAAGAAATCTGAACACTGAAATCCTTTGTACTAAACTTTTTCAAACATTTTGTACTATTGTGTTTTATTTTCTTCCGAGCCTTGATCAGCTATAAGCTTCTTTAATTCTTTCAGGGTCCAGCCTGAAAAACTGGTTTACATCTAGAGGCCAAGCTATTTTTTCACTATGCTCAGCCAAAAAAATAAACTTTACAACTTTTTTTCAAAGTAACTTATAAAAGAAATTATGGCATGCCAAAATAATCAGCATTTCATTCTGATTTTTTTAAATAAAGTATTTAAGGAAAATAATTTTGTAGGGCTTTTTTAGGGGGATGTAAAAAAATTTTTTCAATGAAAACAAATATTTATTTTAAAAAAATAGACAAAATTAATTATAAGACTTATTAATAAAAAATAAATTTCTTTCTGAGTAATAGAAAAATTAATTTTTACTTCAAATTATAAAATTTACTATTTTTGTAATATTTTTTCAGTACTATACTTAATATAATTATGTTGTATTAAGTGAATATTGAATAAGTGAATAAAACATTCTTTAAGTTGTACTGCAATGTACTATATTATAAGTTGTGTACAGTATAAGCTACGAAGCACACTAATCTCTTTGGATCATTTCTCAAGACATCTCTACAGTATTCGTGATTACAATAAAATACTGTTCTCAGAGTGCGAGTTATTTAAATTACTGTCCTTACAATTATTTTAATACCGTCTAATATGCAAAATAAAGTTTTGGGCTATTTCTAGGAGTATCATTCAGTAGTCAGAATATTCAATAATCAGCACCACTCAAATCACAATGGTACTGGACTATTGGAATTTTACTGCAGTTTGATTTTGGAGACTGACGAGATATTTTTCATTGGTGGGTTGAAAATTGTCCTCCATCTAAGAGAAGAGCACTCCATTTGTAGACATTGTCTTTTGTCCATCCAAGAACAGAACTGTTCTTCCAGAGATAAAATTAAGCATAAAAAATAAATTACTGTGCAAACCAAGCAATTCAAAAATTTTTTACATCCTCAGCTAAAAGTTAAATCAGAGGCTAATTTCTAAACTTTTTTTTTCTACAACATCTAAGCAAAAGTTATTTACTTCCCAATTTTTAATAGTATTTTAGATATTATACATTGTTTAAATCTACAAATTGATGCAGATAATTTGATTGAGTAGGTAAAAACATATTGCACAACACATGCAAAAAAAGGTTTAAAAAAATGGGGGAGGTAAAAAAATTATTTTTTTTTTGGGGGGGGGGGTGAAACCACAAAATGATTTAAGTCATAGTCAGAGGTAGCTGTATATCAAATTTAGTAGATCTACTTTTATTTTTTAGGACTTCTAACACTCTCCCTTCCCCCTCTTTTTCTTTTTGTTTTGGAGAGGGAAAGGTTCAGTGGTTAAAAATTTATGTTTCTTTAATTTATGATGAGAGGAAGCTGTATGCTGAATTCAGAAATCCCTCCCTGGTTTTTCAGGGGGACAAGAAAGAGTGGGGGGGTCAACCCTTTTGTTGCTTTAAGTTATGATTAAAGAAGCTGTATACCAAATTTGGTGGTCCTAGCTCTTACAGTTTATGCATTCTTGATCAAACAGATAAACTCTTTCTTAAAATATATAATAGTTTCTGTTTAACATACATTACATACATTTACTTCAAATAGGGTTCTAAATGTTTGGATTTTTTTTTTTTAATGAAGAGATTTAAAATTCCAAGGGTTAACAAAGTGTCTTCTTATGAAAAAAAGTTGTTTTAAAAATGGAACTTCAGATGCAGTTTTCCATATTTAGCTATCAAATAATTTTTTATATATTTGTATAATATAGTTGTATCTTTAGCTGTATCAGTTAAAGTTCTTTTCCTAAGATAATTAATATTGAATGGCACTGCTACAATCAATCCTACAAAGTACCATAGTAATATCAATTGCAGGATATCACCTATAAAATAAGAAATGATCTAGTAACATGAATATAAGGCTAAGAGGGATCTTTTACGATCTTTCCTTAAAAGATAATAAATTAAATGAGAATTAAACAAATAGATTGAATGATTACTTACCCAGTAACTAAAGGTTCACGCAATCGTCGAAATTTATAGCCAGCATCATCTATTCTCCCTGTAGCTAAAGCATCTGTAGCAGTTACAGTTAACTGCTGGCACTGGCATTTGTTACGATCCTGTAAAAATATGATCATTTAATGCACTCAGTATTACAGCAGCAGATGGTAACATTGTCCAAGTAGTAAATATATGAATCACAATGAAAATTAAGCGCAATATTTAACCCTTCCAATGCTCACATCTTGTATACAAGTTGACAGAATCCAAAATGAGAGACTGAAGATGCCTAGATCAGTTTTTAGTACAACACATAAAACTGCAATTTGCCATTTTCAAATTCTCTGACACATATCTTACAAAAACACATTATTAATGCTTGAAAAATAATATTTTATTTTTCCATTTGATGCATATTTTATTAAATTATTATATAAATAATTTGTTAAATCCATCTAATTGCCATTTCTTAGAAGCAATATATGGTATTGCTGATTTGTTTGTTAATGTTACTCTATGCGGAAGTAATCCCCTGATTTAAGCTCAGAAGTTTGATTTGAACTATTATCAACAAATGCCTGGCTGTGTCACTTTGAGGATATTGACTTCTTTTAGACTTCATGAACCAACTTTTCACCATTTTGCCAAGATCCCCAAAATTCAACACCTAAAGAAAGAAAAAAAATCAAATTTAGTTAAAAAAAAACAGCGAAGGAACTATTCCTCCATTTCACAACCAGTTCAGAAAATTCCGTGAATGTGAGAAGTCCAAGTCACCTTATATATTGTATAATACAGGCAGTGTTTTAAAATATACCATACTGAAAGATTCATTAAAAGAAATAAAAATAATGTTGGAGGTAAATATAATATTATTCAGCAAGAGTTTTTACTTTTTATTAATATATAATTTAACAATTTTTATTCAACATGTTTTCCAACATTAAGCCTTAAATTTCTAGTCCGATCTATTTTTCTCGCACTATATCAGTGTAAAAATGTCTTATTAAAATTAATATGCTTGTAAATTTGTTGAGGCTTTTAATTTTTGAGTTAAATTTGATTAAGATTTTGAATTAAATTGTATTAAATCTGGTATATAACATTACTTATTTCTATTGATTTGTTATTTTTTTTATTCCAAGTTTACTTGTTTATCTGGCTCAGCACGATTGGCTAAAAGCATGAACTTTTCTAAAAGTTTGGTAATGAGAAAAAAATTACAAAACGGAATATAAATATTTACTTGAAACAAGAAAATTGTTTGTTTTTTTGTCATTCAGAACTAAATAGCCTTTCTATTCATATGCATTATAATCATTTCTGTATTAGTTTGTTTGTTTTTAACAAATTTTTGTGTTGCTAGATGCATTTTTTTTAATTACAAAACTCTAAAGCAGTCCTATTAAAATAAAACAAGTAGTCTTTTTTGTTAAATATTTTATTTTCAGAAAATCGATAATTAAATGCTGATTAATTTGGCATATAACATGCTATAATTCCTTTCATTAGTTATTTGGCAAAAAAAAGTTCTAAAGTTATTTTTTTTTCTTGATCAGAGTGAAAAAATAACGACCTCTGGATGTAAATCAGTTTTTCAGGTGGGACCCTGGAAAGGTTAAGTCTCCACAAAACAGTAACATATCACATACAGCCACTCATTTTTCAGATCAGCCATACCCTTTAAAAAATTGCACACAAGAAAGAATAATTTTACAAAACAAGGGGACAGAGACTGAATGTGCACTGTTCGGCTGTTACTTGCAACCATGTTACAATGTGTTACGACTTGCACACACTGGCACACACTGCTCCATGAGCCTTGAAGATCACTGTGTTGCCACATAACATGTATTAACTTGTATGAAAGCTAAATGTTGGCGATGGCAGTCCAAAGCTAAATGTTGGCGATGGCAGTCCAAAGCTAAATGTTGGCGATGGCAGTCCATGAATTAAATGATCCAACTATATATTTAATAAAAATTTGCTTTACGCTACCATTTCCTTTCTTTCAGATTTGTAAAAATTCTATATGTAATAAAAAAAAATTAATACTATTTTCAAAATCAGCCTAATTGTGAAAAATTACTTATTAGAGTAAAAACTGTTAAAAAGTCAACATTTGAAGCTTCTGTTATGTATTAACAGCAACTTTATTAGGAACATCAGATCTTGTAAGGGAGATGAAATTGGGGTCTGATCATTACCTTTTTAATGCATTGGCTTATGAATAATTTTACTCTAAACAAGCACAATTATTATTTACAGATCTCTGAATTGGACAAGCTTTTCATCAATTCTAAGTTTCCTTGGGCATAATATGAGTGTTTGAAATTTCATTGCAATGTTTTATTACTGGTGCTAATTTCACTAATTTGTTTATAGTGTCAAGCTGTTGATTGTCTGAACAGAGCATGAATTCTGACAGGAGCAAGAATCTGTGATAGGGCAGGACTTCTGAAAAAAAAATGGAGTATGCATTGATTTTCTTATTTTCCAATGTGACTGAAGTGTTGACATTATTTCCTTGTACCTATCTTCGGAATTAGTATTATCTAAAGATTTGCTTCCATTTTCATTCAATATAGCCAAAATTTATCTGCTAGTTAGCATATGTGAATTTTACCCTTGCTACTGAAAGACACTAAGGAATAATTGATTTTAAAAAAGCAATGGAAACAATACCTCATAAAATCAATCCCAGTAAGCATTGTGCAATGTCTTGATCCTTCATCTATAGAACAGTATATGACAACTCACACCACCTAATGATAGAAAGGAGGAAATCAAACTGCCTCTGCCAGCTCAGAATGGCTGTGTATAATGGGCTTCATTGTCTTGGGCAGTTGAGAGTAGGCTTCATGAGCCAATGGGTTAGAGATATATTATACAGGAATCTTGAGAAGCTTAAGGTCAAAAGATTTACCTTTAACACTGAAGCTCAAAAAGACTCAGAAATAACCAAATTTTATTGCATAGGTTACTCAGTCATTGTGATACTTTTTATTTAGAAGGTTGAATGGGGCTGATTTGGGGCAGTGCAATAGGGTGGCTCAGTCGGTAGTGCACCAGCTCATAATGTGCAGTTCTCAGGTTAATAATAATGTGCAGTTCTCAGGTCTGAGTCCCAGCTGAGCCAGCATTGAGATTTATCTCCACAAAACTCCAAGCCCTGCCCTTGGTTGGTAGGGAACACCAATAGGCTTGGAAAGGCTGCATCCATCTGATGGGACATTAAGTCATGGCTCCGTGTGAGGAAGAGCCATATCTTTATGCACATTAAAGAACATACTGGATGGCCTTGACAGAAGGCTACCATCTGTCTCCTAACAGCTGTCCAGTGGGTCCCCTAGCTTCTCTGAGCCCTGGGGTCCTTGTGATCTATCCATTTAGCCCATTGTGTGCAAAAAAAGTGCTGCTTAGAGGAAAAACAACCTAACCCTGGGATCAATTTAAGCAAGTTATTTTTAAAACCAATAACACTGTTTCAAGTAAAATAAAGCACAGGAGATAGCCCCATTTGAGTGATAAGGCTATGCAGTATATTTCTGAAAGAGATTCAGAGCTAAGTCATATCAATACCCTTCTTAACAGACAGCATTACAGAGAGTTTAATATATCAATACCCTTCTTAACAGACAGCATTACAGAGAGTTTAATAAATGTGTAATGAACAACTGAAGCTGATAATCTTTTGCTTGATAGCCTAGCTGCTACAGATAACAAGAAGGAGTTACAAGACAGTAAATGTTTCATGTTGGAAAAATTAGATTTCCATACAGGAATTGAGGAATAAAAGTGGTAAGGTATTAAAAGATGAGGATTCTGTCATGGTAAGATGGGCTGAGCATTTCAAAGATGTTCTAAACAATGTAGTTACTTCTACTCCAATTGTTTGTAATGAGGCTTAGGGTGTTTTACCTCTGAATGGCACTTTTTTGCACACCATGGGCTAAATGTCCAGGTCACAAGGACACCAAAGGCTCAGAGGTTTGGGGAGGGGATCCACTAGACAGCTTTTGGGAGACAGATGGTAGCCTCCTGTTAAGGCAATCCAGCATGTTCTTTAACATGCACAGGGTATGGCTCTTCCGCACATGGGGCCACAGCTTAACATCCCATCCGATGGATGGCAGCTTTTACAAGCCCACCTGTGTCCGCTACTGACCATGGGCAGGGAGTTTTGCAGAGATAAATATAAATGCAGGCCCAACTGGGACTGGAACCTGGTAATTCAGATTACGAACTTGGTGCTCTACCGACTGAGTTATCTCTGCCCATTTGTAATAAGGATAAATATATTAGTACTTTAATGTTGGCCCTATATCATGATCTGAAATTACTTCAGCTATAGCAAAATAAAAACTACACAAATCTCCAGAGGTAGGAGAATGCTCAGCGCTGAAGATGTTTTGTAATCACATAGACTGAAATTTTGAAATATTTTTTATGAAAAGAAGGTTCTTCCTAAGGATTTTTGTAGAGGTATTATTATTCCTATTTTCAAGGAAGGCGATATGGTTTCTGCGATAATAACAGGAACATAAGTCTAATCTCTGTTCCAGGTAAAGTATTGTGCATTATTGTGCTTAACAGAATTAAACATTTAATTGATGGACAACTTTTGGATGAACAGTGTCACAAAGGCCACAAAGATCAATTTTTCTCATTTAGATTCTGAAGAAATGTTTAGAATATGCCTACTGACCATGGGCAGGGAGTTTTGCAGAGATAAATCTTAATGCTGATCCAGCTGGGAGTCAAAACCTAGGAACTGCAGATTACGAGCCTGGCACACTACTGACCGTGCCCCTAGTAAGGGAAAGGAGAAAACTAAAATGACAAAATGTGAATGCTTACCTAGTATTCATAATTTAAAATTGTCCCTTATTTTAGTTTGCTTTGAATTGTCACTATAAATTCTATTGAGAGAGTTTCCAATGATATATGGCAATTTATAGTCACAATCATTTGCTTCGCCTTCTTCCAATGTTCTCCCTAGAGATGACAATAGCTTTACGAGCTTGCTGTGTGAATTGAAATTTGTTCAGGTTCATCATCATCAACTCAATCCCTTCTCCTTGGAGTGATTGTTAGTGACAGATTGGGCAATTTTTTCATATGTTAAGGCTGTATTAATTTGTGAATCACAATCTATTTTTTTCCCGATCATTAAACTTTTATTCACCCATGTCATCAGCCTGCTCAACATGGCCAGTATCTTTATTGAACTCCATCGCAACATACTAATCCTACTTTTCAAAAATAATTGTTAATACAGCTGTCAAACATTATTCCAGATGTTCATCTTCATATGAAGTGTGTCTGGAATCGAAATCTGCTTTATGGCATCGAATGAAGTTTCAAGAACATTTATAGATTGGATGATTTTTCATATTATGTCCAATCTATAGAATGTTTTGAAGGTTTTTACAATTCCCTGGTCAAGAGATTGAAAGAGCGATGTGGTGTTGGAAAGTAAAAAAGTTAGTACAATATTCTTTAAGTTCAACCTTGGATGAGCTGTGCAGTTGTCCCAATATTATTGAATTTTTCTTTTTTCTTGTCCAAATCCTTATCCTATCTGTGAAGGTAATCTTCAAATATAGAAGCTATCATTCAAGCATTTATGCTGTTAGAATATTCAACAGGTAAATTTTTTTTTACTCCCTTGAAAAATCTAGAAGTTTTACTCTTGCCTATCACTAAGAGCTTCAGCTTAATTGTTTGTGTTATGTTGAAGTTAACAGGATTGTAATTCTCTTCTTAATCATCTTCCCTGAAAAAGAGGGGCATTTTTAAAAATCATGCAAAGATCTAGGGTGGTCCTGTAATATAGCCCAGTTTAGTCCATATTAAAGATATCCTCTGGGCTATAAGTGCTTAGCACAGTTTACAAAGTAGTTCTTTGCCAGTTTCCATTTGCTGGGCCATAAGAATCTTGTTTTTTCTCCATGGACTTTTTTTCTTTTTCTTTTTGTATAATCAATACCTTCTTCTTCCACCTTGTCAGCCATCTATTGGTCATTTAAACTCAAATTTTTCCCCAATATCACCTTTTTGTAAAAGAATGTTCTGACTTAAATAAGAGTTAAATGAGCTGGTCTGTTTAAATCAACAGTGTTTCATCTACAGCATGTCTTTTCCTTTCATACTCCTATTTGTTATTTACACTAGTTTGTAAGATTTCAATAATTTTGAAAAAGACTGCACTATTCCTACCCTAGTAGAGCTGCTTCTCTTTGCGAGAGATTACTTAAGTTTAACATCATATTTGTCTATAAGGCACTTTTCTGTTACACTCTTATCTGTTCTGTTATTCTATGACATTTTTATAAAAATGTTTAAATATGAAACAATGAAAAAATCAGTCACTGATCAATGATGACTATCACCATCACATTAAAATGAATTACTAATTGAAAAAAACAAAACTGTGATTAAGGCACATTTACACTGTCAATAATCCACTGAAATTTTGTCCTACTCCGCAATTAGTAGCAAAGAAGAATGTGATGTCATTTGTTTCTTGGCATATGATGAAAGTAGGTAACAACAGTCTGGCAATTGCACCTGTGGGCCATTCCTTAAGTGCCTTGAATAATCTTTCTGACCCCTTCTGTGAATGGCAGAGTGGATGTGGAATTTCACCTCTTGAAAACTCCAATGTGCTCCACTCTCCCAAGTCCAGAGCCAAAGAATATTCTTTGGCTATTACTCTCCATGTGTTCTTTTTGTGATGGTCCACCCATTCACTTTTACTTTTCCATAACCGGTTTTACTTTATTTATGTTATATTTATCATTTTAGGGATTATTTTTAGTTGGTCATCATGTTTCCTCATCACGATCTGCTAAAGGTGTTGCGCATATGCAACTCCGATTTTTGATTGATAGCCACTAATGCGAGTGATAAGAACATGCCCTCTCCTGCGTCATAGCTAGCGTGAGAGCATAAGTTTATGCAAATGTTTTTCCCAGAATGCACCACACAAGTGTCAGTTGCATGCCACGTGTACTACGTGACATTAGGTCATGGAGCCAGTAATGATAGAAGTAGATAGTCAGTAAGAAATTGGTTAGTTTTTTTGGAGTTCTATCAGATGGAGTTTTCATATGTTCAGACTTTTGTATTCGTCAGTTTATATGGTGAGTCTTGAATTTTTTAGAAATAACTTGATGATGCATAGAATCGGCCAGGTCTAGCACCTAATGTCTGACCCCGCCTTCTCCTGGTACAGACCATTAGTACCTTTCAAAAGAGATACTCTCTTGCGGAAGTGAACGGAAGGCGAGGGCTGCCAGATTAGTGTGGCCTACTGATCTGGACATCTGTGGCTACTTTTCTTTTTTTTCTAAACTGCTGAGGAGTGGTCAACCACACAGGGTCCTGGTGCTGACCATATATACCAACCTGAACAGAATTATAGCTCTGAGTTTGATTATGGATCCTGATTTTGCTGCACTGGTGGGCTTCTGTGGAGGGAAAATCTTGCGCTGTGTTTTCTCTTTCTGGGTTGACAGCCCCAAGTGAATAGATTCACAGGATGTGTTTACCAGTGTAGATGGCTTCAGCCTTTAGTGGTGGGGGAACGGGTCTTTGCCCCATGTCTGCGATTAGGGGGCTGTTTGATAATGTCAGCATTCCCTCTCTCAATAAACAAAGTTTCTTTAAACATCCCACTAACCATTTTCTCTCCATAGGTAGTTGGAATGTGAGGACTCTGCACAGAGCTTTTTCTCTTGATGTCCTCACACAAGAATTCCACCATTATAATTTAGAATTAATTCTTGGTTTGCAAGAGACCAGATGGACAGATAAAGGTCAGATTCTTAAAAATAATCTTAAATTTCTCCTTTCAGGGAGGGACGACAATAAGCATCACCAAGGCGTGGGTCTGCTTCTCAGCAGACACGCTAGCGATGCTCTTCTAGGATACGAGTGCATTAATGAAAGGTTTCTTACAGCAAAATTTCAGACAAGTGTTAAAGACTTGAATGTTATCTGCTGTTATGCCCCCGCTGAGGATGCCAATGAGGATGAGAAGGATAGGTTTTATGAACAACTTCAGGATATTTTGAATTCTGTCAAGAAAGGAGATATTACCCTTGTTCTTGGTGACTTCAAGGCCAAAGTTGGTACTGACTCTGACCTTTGGGGAGGAGTAATAGACCCTTTTGGTATTGGTAGCTGCAATGGGCAACGTCTCCTACAGGTAAGTAAACTCAATGGTTTCAGAATAACTAACACTTATTACAAACACCGCAACATGGGTTTACCTGATGGGCTGCATAAGAATATGACTGATTATACATTAATAGCAAATGGGCTAGTTCTGTTAGGAATACCAGGTCATATAGGGGAGCTGAAATTGGATCTGACCATTACCTTGTTAAAAGTGTCTTGAAACTTACACCTAAAAAGTGTGCTAGGGTTAAAAAATTTGCTTTTAATACTGAAGCTCTGAAAGACCCAGTTACAGCTAAAGCTTACCATGATAGGTTACTTAGTCATTATGACAGTCATGGTATGCTTACTACTGAAGTTGAGGAAGAATGGGATCATTTTAAACAGGTATATTTGGACACTAACAGTACTCTTTTAGAAAAAAGGTACAGAGAAGGCAGAATTATCTGAGTGATAAGGCACTTGAGCTTATTTCGGAAAGAAAGAACTGCAGGAATGTCCTTAATCAATACCCTACTAGTCCTAATAGAAAGTATTACAGAGAACTTAATAAACGTGTAAAAGATCAGTTAGCTGCTGCTAAGAATCTTTGGTTTGATGGCATGACTGACAAAGCCGAGGAAGCAGTTAGACAGCACAACAGCAGAGAGCTGTATCAGATAGTTAATGTTTTGTGTGGTAGAAAATGAACAGGTATACAGTGATTGAAGGATAAACAAGGTAAGGTTATAGAAGGTGAGTATTCTGTCATGGTTTGGTGGGCTGAGCATTTCAGTGATGTTCTAAACAATGTGGTTAGTTCTACTCCCATTGTTTGTAATTATGATAGATGCATTGGTGGCATTAATGTTGGCCCTATAACACAATCTGAAGTTATTTTGGCTATTTCTAAACTTAAACTTCATAAATCCCCAGGGGTAGATGAAATTACTATGGAAATGCTTAGATCTGGGAATGTTTCAGTTACCACTTGGATGACTGAAATTCTGAATATCTTTTATGATAAAGGCATGGTTCCTAAGGATTTTACCAGAGCTATTGTCATCCCTATTTTCAAAAAAGGTGATTGCATATCTTGTGGAAACTATAGGGGTATCAGCCTACTCTCTCTTCCAGGTAAAGTTCTTTCCATGATTGTGCTTAATAGAATTAAGAATCTGGTGACAGTGAATTGCGTGATGAGCAATGTGGATTCAGAAGTGGTAGGGGATGTGTGGATCAGATATTTTTTTACTTAGGCAGATTCTTGAGAAATGTTTAGAGTTTCAGAAACCTTTGGTTGCTAGCTTTGTTGATTTCAAAAAGGCTTTCGACTCTGTTGATCATCATAATTTGTGGTTGATTGTGAAATCATATGGTATACCAGAGAAGTTAGTTAACATAATGAAAGCTCTCTATAATAACACTTAGTCGTGTGCGAGACTTTGTAAGGCTTGTAGCAATTGGTTTAGCATTACTTCTGGTGTTCAACAAGGGTGCATTTTGTGTCCTTTTCTCTTCAGCTTGGTTATTGATTATGTTATGCAAAATTCATTTTTTCAAGGGAATGATTTTGGCCTTAAATGGACTGGATATACGAAAATTTCTGACTTAGATTATGCTGATGATTTAGCCCTTTTAGCAAATGATGTTGATGAGATGAACTCTTTCATTCAAGCTGTTGATGAGACTGGTAGGTTTGGTTATAAACAGAGAGAAAACTAAAGTGATGAAAATTGGTCAGGCAGGCTGTGATTCAGTTAATCTGAATGGTTGCAGTCTTGAGCAGGTGTCACAGTTTAATTACTTTGGGAGCTATGTAACAGATTATGGTGATGTGCGACATGAGATTAACAGATGAATAGAGATTGCTGCCAGGACTTTTAAGAATCTGTGGAGAGAGTAGAAAAATAGGCGTATACACCTAAAGACTAAAATTAGACTGTATAATAGTTTGGTTCTTTCTAGGGTTAGTAATGATAGTGAAACTTGGACACTTTGTAAACAAGATAACAGGAAACTAGATGCTTTTGATTCCAGATGCTTATGCAGTATTTTGGGCATTAGGTGGTTCAACGTTTGTAACTATGCCTAACCTCATCATTAGTTACAACGTTGAACCACCTAATGCAAGTAAATAGGAGCAAGTAATAAGGAGTTTGCAACTTCCTTTAAGCAGCATATTGTACAGAGAGAGTCCGTTGGTTTGGCCATGTTGCCCGTATGGATAATTATAGATTGGCAAATAGGGTTATGAACAGTGTGCCTAGAGGCCTCAGAAGGAAGGGGAGACCTAGGATGCAGTGGGCAGACAATGTCAAACAGGACCTTGTTAGAATTGGTGTGCAGTGGCCAGATGCAGTAGATGTAGCTCAGTACAGACTTGCTTGGAGAACTAAACTGCACGGTCTGGTTGTGTGATGTCCCACCGTTCACTTTTGCTTTACCTTAACCAGTTTTGTTTAATTTACGTTATATTTATCATTTTGGGAGATTTTTATTTCCTTTTTGGCATCGCAGCACTCGTTTCCAAGTTTCTAGGAGTTGCATACGCGCAACTCCGATCTTCTGACTGTAACCGCTAAAGTGCATGCCAAGGACATGCCCCCTCTTGCGTCATAGCTTGCGTCGTTCGTCATAGTATGTAAATGTCTTTCCCGGCAAGCATTGCCGGCTCATTGTCAAAAACCGGTGGCCTGCGAGTCACTAAGGTAGAGTAAGCAGTAGAGTAGTGGAAGGAATAGCACAAGTGAGTGCACGAGCACAAGGTGCGTAGCACCAAGCACAGTGCATGTAGCACAGGAGTATCAGTTATGTGTTCTTCATTGATGTCTTGGTGAGTTGAATTATTTTGGAAATAAATCTGTTTTGTTATAAACCTTTTGAGTCTGTACAGTTTTTTCTCTTGAGCAATGCGAATTAAGGATTTTTTTATATTACTTGACAATCATTTTGATTCTTACTCATAAACGCTAGCTGGTATTTGAACCCTAAATCAACTTATTATCAACTTATTCTACTTTTGGCAATTTGTTAATTATTGCCTGGTGCCCGTCTAAGCTATCCGGAGCATAAAACTTCAAGTATTTTGCATTTGTTTGGAGCGTTACAGTTGGACCTCCGTAGCCCTTGGCTGCTTGAGGATGATGAGGATGAAACTTTGTTATATGAATATTTTGACTTTGCTATTTTTTTCTCTTGAGCAATGATAATTGATTTTTATTAAGATTTAACTTTAATAATTTGACAATCTTTTGATTTCTTACTCAATAAGTAACACCCATATACCTAGCAAACCCTCATTTAACTTTATTTGGCAAGATCAATTGCTTGGTGCCCGATACTATCTGGAAGAAATTCAACATACTTTTGGAGCATTACATTTTGTCTGACTCACCTAGGAGATTTTTCTGATGGACTTGAGGAGTGCTCTGAGAGCAAATGTGCACATGTGTTAGGGCCTAAATGTGCTTTTGTGATGGTCCACCCAATCACTTACTTTTCCTTAACCAGTTTTACTTCATTTACATTATCGTTTTGGGGATTATTTCATTTTTTTTTTGGACATCGCAATTCTCGTTTCCAAGCTGTAGGAGATGAGCAACTCCGACCTTTTGATTGTCAACAGCTAAAGCGCATGTAGGACACGACCCCTCTTGCATCATAGCTAGGGTGATCATATTATACAAATGTCTTTCCCAGTGTGCAACAGACATGTGCCAGCTTTGTATGCCATTTGTTACAGTAGTGACATTAGGTCACAAAGTTAGAATGAGAGAAGTAGAGTTGTGAGAGAGAGAATGTGAGTTGTTGTGAAAAGTTGTGATGCCCCCTCATTCACTTTTACTTTACCTTAACCAGTTTTGCTTAATTTATGTTATATTCATCATTTTGGGGGTTTTTATTTCCTTTTTGGCATCACAGCACTCGTTTCCAAGAGTTAGGAGTTGCGCATGCACAACTCCGAACTTTCGATTGTCACCCGCTAAAGCACATGTACAAGGACACGCCCCCTCTTGCGTCATAGCTTGCGTCACTCGTCAATTTATGCAAATGTCTTTCCCGGTGTGCAACATGACACATGCAGGCTTTGTACCTTTTGTTATAACCTGGTGACATATTGTCACAGTAGCAAAGAAGATAGTAGAGTAGAGAGACTAATAGGGCACAGCACAGTTTAGAGATCAGTTTTAGTTTGGAGTTTGTTGAAGATGTTTGTAGTAAGAAATGATGTAGTATCTTCTTTATTGAAGTTTTGGTGAGTGCTTTTTGGAAATAAATTATTTGTTATTTAAACCTTTTGAATCTTTATTAATTTTTTTTCTCTTGAGCAACGTTTGTTTTGATTAGCATTAACACAAAATTTTGACAATCATTTAATATTTTTGAATTCTTGCTCATTAACGCTCGCTGGTATTTCAAACCCTAATTAAACTTTATTTTTGCCAATTTGTCAATTATTGCCTGGTGCCCGACTCAGCTATCCGGAGCATGAAAATAATTGGATCAGACAAAGGATCCAAACTTTAAAAGTATTTCATTTCTTTGGAGCATTACAAAGTGGAGTAGAGATGTAGGAGTCAGATGTATGTGTTGTGAAGATAGGAGTTGTTAGTATTCCAATTTTTGTATGAATTGGGAGAGTCTTTGAATTTTTTGAAAATATGAGCAACGTAATTTGATTTTTGGATTAGATTTAAAGTTTAAACTTGACAATCGTTTTTGAATTCTTACTCAATAAGTAATGCTTGACAAATACATAACGAACCCTATTTCAACTTTATTTGGCAAGTTATTATTGCCTGGTGCCGAATACAGCTATCCAGAATTTCAATAAATTTGGATCAGAAAAAAAAAATTTTAAAAAGTTTGTTTTTTTAAAGTTTAAATCTTTGGAGTGTTACTAAGAGAGGAGAAAGTGGTACCCGAATAGGTACTATATATATGTGTATAAATTGTATATTATTTAACGTCATTGTGAAAGTAACGAATTTTGAGCTCATTAGTTATATGTACTATTCATAGATTTAACAGCAGCTTAAGCCGAAGTTTTTGTTGAGCAAGAAGCTTAACTTTTGCTTATTAGTCAAAGGTACTGAAGTTTCAGTGCAGTTATTGCTAATAGTTAAGATCTTTATTGCATGTATGTAAAGATTAGAAGTGTCCGGACACACACACGATAGATAAACCTTTTGATAAGAAAGTTTATTTTTGTAAGCTTAGTATAGCTTTAGTATTGTCTTTGTTGTATAGAAGTACCTCTGAGTGCTGCTCAAAATAAAAAAAAGTTCAAAATTTTGGCAGACCGCTAAACATGTCTGCTAGTAATATGGCCGATTCTGCCATAATGACTCCCGACTTAGAAAAAATAAAAGACAGGTTGCAGGATGTGATGAAAAAAGCAGATGTGTTAATGAATCTGCTTAATGAACCTTGGGAGAAAGGGGAACGACAACAACCTAAATTTGCTGACAATGCTATGTCAGTTCACAAATGTATAAACTTTGGAATGTAAGGGTTCCATTTTTTGTTCCATCAGAAGCAAGTGATAGAACAGAGCATTATCAACCGTCACAACGATGAGTTGCCAATCCAATTATTAACTGTAGTCCCTATGTTAATTGGCCTTTATCCGAGATAAGGTTCGATGGTTTGCAACGTCCGTCATTGTGGACATTTGTCAAGTTCATGGAAGAATATTTCCATTTACATGAAGTGCCCGGCAACAAAAAGGTGGTTTTAGCAGTATCTTGTCTAATTGGATGTGCTAAGCAATGGTAGAATAATGTAGGATGTTGTCATGGAATAGAGTTTTGGGAAGATTTTAAAAGCAAACTCTTGGAAATCTATCCAGCCTATAATGACTTTACACAGTTAGCTACAGAACATTTTTCACAAAGACAAAGAGAGTAGAAGATGATATCGAAAAATTCATCTGGGGTACAGTAGTTATACCAGCTGTGCGATGCTGATGCCACTGAAATTGACATTATAAACTGCATATTGTCCAAATTAATTTTTCCCATTAGGAAATTCTTTGAAGAATGAAACATAAATTCAATTTCAACTTTAGTCAAATTGGCTCAGCAATATACTGCAAGAAGAGAATCTGTAGAAACTGCATTAAACCAACAACGGATGCAATCCTCGCCAAAGCAGTGCTATCAGGTTGAGTCTCGCAAAATGACTCTCGCACGACTGGAAGTTACACGGTCCCAACAATTTACGCTAATGCATAACAGTGATGCATAACGAACGAGGCAGAAAATTTGTTCCACGTCAAACTTCCAACATTGAATCTAGACCTAAAACTTTGGCTAAGAATAATAGACTTTCAGATGTAATTTTTGTGGCCGACTAGGACACACGGAGCAATATTACTATAGAAAAAATGGCAATTCGGGAAACTTAAATTAGGATCTTTGAAGCGAGAGGCCAAAGTTCCTCAAGAAAAGCCCTCTCATGAGTTAAGTCTTGCCACTCTTGTTTTACCCTTTATTAAACCTTGTCACTAAGAAACTGAATTAACAGATTGCAATGATACAGAAGCCGATCTTTCATGTTCAAATGAGCAAGTTTTAGATGATATTTATGACAATTGTCAATTGAAATTGCAGCTGCTGTCCGGTGGACTTTTTGAGTTACCTTGTAGTCCAAAGCAGAATGTTCAAGGAGAACCTGTAAATATCCCTATTAGTGTAATTAATGTAAATTTAGAGAAACAAGTTGTTGATGCAAAGCAAATTGATAATGAGAAATATATTCATATAGTTGTAGAGGAAAATAGTACAAAATTAGTTGATGAAAAAGTTTTAGAAGTAGAAGTTTTAAACGAAAATAGTGCTGAAATTGATAATGAGAAAAGTTTTGAATTTCAGGTATTGAAGAAAAATGATCTGCCAAGAAACCCAGAAATTGTTCTGAGTACAAATAATTCTGATGAATCTAATAAGTTTAGAAGTTTTCAACTGCTGAAGAATCATTTGGAGGCAGGCAGCAATAAACCTGGAAAGTACAAAGCCAAGTTCTTAGAAAAACAGCACGTAGCAACGAGATGTAAATGAAACAACCACAGCCTGCAGAGTGACAACTGGTAACAAAGTAGTCAACATAGAATAGATGACATCACCAACGAAGATCTTCAGGAGTGCATACACCTAGCGTATCGATCGACGAAGGAAGGATGTTATCGGAAAACGACTGGATGATGATTTATCGCAACAGAGTGCCAACAATGAAAATTTAAGTATATTATTATTCTTCCACTGTGAAACTAATGATTTATAATGTTTTAATTCCTTCCTCTGGAATAGATGAAGAATGAGGAGCTTGAAGTCGAATTATTGTGATTTATACTTAAGATTTTGAAATGTTTAATTTCTTGTTGAAACTTTGGAATTTCAATATTTATTCTCGAAGAGTGAATTTATAATTAAAGTTTGAGTTTATACTGTGGTGTGAATAGAATTTTTTATGCATTCTAGTTGTTATATTGTATTAACATGATTTAAGGGGGGATTTTTGTAGATTTTTTTTCATTTCAGTTGACTAAAAGCTGAAAGTATTGTAAGTTTACATTAAGAAGTTTAGAAATTGTAAAATGTTCATGGATACGAATGATGAGAATGAAAGAGAATTTGATACAGTGATTAAATATTTTGCACTTTCGAGAAATATTTTGCACTTTTGTAAAATATTGTGCAATTCAAAATGAATATTTTGTATGCAAAATATTTTCATGAAAAAAGTGAATGGAATTGCATTGGATGAAATGATATTATCATATATTATAAATTATTGATACAACTTTTTCTTTACTCTTACACACAATGTATGTATATGTGTTTAAATATGTTTGGTGTCATCAGTGATATTTATGCGTTAATGATGCATAATTGTTGGGATGACATTGGTAGCATTTATTTGTGTGTATATATATGAGCTGACCATGATGTCTTGAAGGTTTTGTTCGTTTCCGTTTTTTTTTGGTACCCAATTGGAGCTGTCCCCAACAGCCAAGTCTGGTGACTTAGATAGTCACCAGTATAACTCCTTTGGGAGGGGGACATAAAGCTCTAAAAGGGGAGGTAACTAATGCATATTTTTATCCACCAATAAATCAGCACTTTGATGTCGATTCAAATTTTAGAGGAAAAATTGTCTTGAAGGAAAAATTGTCTTTAGAGGAAAAATTGTCTTGAGCAAGACAAATTTTCCTCTAAAAATTGAATCGACATCAAAGTGCTGATTTATTATCCCACCCAGCGCAAGACAATTTTTCCTCTAAAATTTGAATCGACATCAAAGTGCTGATTTATTGGTGGATGTTGAATAGTCGAATTTTCTTTGTTTTTTGGATTTGCGACATATAGGACAGAGAAGAATCCTAGAAGCTACTCCTAGCTTTTACAGGCCTTCTCATACAAAGACATGCCCTACTAAGACCAAAGCCTCAATTAGAGCTAACACAGCACACAAAGTTTGCCTTGTTGGAATAGTGGCTAGCTCCCTAACCACTATGCCGGTTAAGGCATAAGTTTATTTCATTGTTTATCATTAGCATACTTGTAAGACATGCTTTCCATCTATATGGCAAATACAAAGCCACTTGTGGCTTGAATAGCACCTACATATGACAAAATAGGAATGTTCATAGCGTTAATTAGAGGAGATCTTGATTGGCGGCCGGTAGCTCAGTGGTCCAGAGCACCTGACATGTTATCAGGAGGTCGTGGGTTCATATCCCACCCGGCTCAAGCCAATTTTTCCTCTAAAATTTGAATCGACATCAAAATGCTGATTTATTATCCCACCCGGCTCAAGACAATTTTTCCTCTAAAATTTAAATCGACAAAGTGCTGATTTATTGGTGGATGTTGAATAGTTGAATTTATTTCATTGTTTATCATTAGCATATTTGTAAGACATGCTTTCCATCTATATGGCAAATAGAAAGTCGGTTGTAGCTAAAATTGCCTTTTTTAACTGCAATGGCCAGTAGCTCAGTGATCCAGAGCACCTGACATGTTATCAGGAGGTCGTGGGTTCATATCTCACCCGGCTCAAGACAATTTTTCCTCTAAAATTTGAATCGACATCAAAGTGCTGATTGATGGAAGTTGAATGAGTCGAGTTTATTTCATTGTTTAGCAAATTTTTTATTTCAGCTAGCTCGCGATTATTGTGTCTAGGTGAAGATTTAGCAGATGATTACACTCCTACTTATTTGTAAAATTTGGAATTTTGTTCGATTTGCATGTTTAATGTAGTTAGGAGGATTTAATGGTGTTCTAATGCCCATTTTTTTTTATGTATGGTAGGAGAAGATTTAGATTTCACATATTTTTATTGTGGTTAGGGGAGAAGCAGAAGTTCTGTACCCTGCTTAATACACTTGTAATTCTATTCTGTGAAAGAACAGAAATTCATGCAAATTGAATTTTTTTTCTTTAACCTTTTTTTTTTTAGAAGTTAAGCAGGATAGAGGAGTAGTATTAACCAGCTTTTTGTACAGGTTATTGTATGCAACTTTTGATGTTTTTATCGGAATGTGATACTAGGTAGTCCGATAATGCTAGTATGCAATTAACTACCACAGCCATTGATTGGTATATATATATATACACTAGGTAGCTGTACACTCTTGATAGGTGGATTGGGAGGAGGTACCTTTGGTTGTGATGGAAAAGTGTCAAAGAGAGATTAGCTCATCTTATCAAAATTTGCATAAGCATACTTTTACTTTATGTTCAACTATGTGTAAATGATGTGAGAAGTGTCCTATCATTCTAAATTTGCTCGTCAAAATCTATTAGGTCAAACTTTAATTCCTTTGGGAGGGGGAGTTGTGATGATCCACACATTCACTTTTACTTTTCCTTAACCAGTTTTATTTTATTAATGTTATATTTATCATTTTGGGGATTATTTCTTTTTTTTTTTGACATTGCAATTCTTGTTTCTGAGCTGTAGGAGATGCGCAATTCTGTCCTTTTGATTTTCAACTGTTAAAGCGTGTGCAGGACTGGGTCAAGTCCTGCACACGCTTTAACTCTTGCATCATAGCTAGCACAATCGTCATATTATGCAAATGTCTTTCCCATGTGCCATCTTTGTATGCCGTTTGTTATAGTAGTGATGCTAAGTCACAGAGTTAGAATGAGAGAAGTAGAGTAGTGACATTAGGTCACAGAGAGAGAATGTGAATTGTTGTGAGAAGTGGAGTAGAAATGTAGGAATACCTATGATAAAATAATATATGATAAAATAAACCAGTTTTATTTTATTAATGTTATATTTATCATTTTGGGGATTATTTCTTTTTTTTTTTGACATTGCAATTCTTGTTTCTGAGCTGTAAGAGATGCGCAACTCTGTCCTTTTGATTTTCAACTGTTAAAGTGTGTGCAGGACTTGACCCCTCTTGCATCATAGCTAGCACGATCGTCATATTATGCAAATGTCTTTCCCATGTGCCATCTTTGTATGCCGTTTGTTATAGTAGTGATGTTAGGGCACAGAGTTAGAATGAGAGAAGTAGAGTAGTGACATTAGGTCCCAGAGAGAGAATGTGAATTGTTGTGAGAAGTGTAGTAGAGATGTAGGAATCGTAAGTATGTGTTGTGTAGACAGGAGTTGTTAGTACTCCAACTTTTGTATGAATTGGGCAAGTCTTGAATTTTTTGGAAATAAACTTTGTTTGCTTTGTAATTTGATTTTTGGATTAGATTTAAAGTTTAAACTTGACAATCCTTTTTGAATTCTTACTTGATAAGTAATGCATGACAAATACATAATGAACCCTCTTTCAACTTTATTTGGCAAGTTATTATTGCCTGGCACCTGATGCAGCTATTCAGAATTTGAATAAATTTGGATCAGACGAAAGGTCCAACTTTAAAAGTTAATAATCTTTGGAGCGTTACACCTTTATTCCACAACTAACCAAATGCTACCAAAACTTTTGTTCCTTAAACTTCAATAGCATGTTTATAAAAGGATATTTTCCAAATACTAACCCTGTTCAAAAATCAGAATTGATGCAATATTAATTCTAATATAACCAAAAATGTGATTCCAATACACAACAAAAAGTATAGCATATTTTGATTATTTGAATCTATTCTCTGAAATTTGATTCTAACAACCAGTGATCAGAACTGTTCATCATATGGACATTAAGCTGTGGGTCTATGTGAAGGAGAGCCATACCCCAAGCAAGTTAATGAACATGATGCTACATGGCCTTGACAAGAAGCTTTCATCTGTCTCCTAACAGCTGTCTAGTAGGTTCCCTACTTCCAACCTTCTCTGAAGCCTTGACCAACTTCTCTAAACCCTTGTGACTTTGCCATTTAGCCCACTGTTTGCAAAAAAGTGCCCACTCAGAGGTAAAAAACTCAACACATTGATGTCATTGGGTCAAATGAATAAAGAAGCATTTCACATTAAATTTGTTAAATAATTTATTTTAGAAATCTTTATGTAAATTTAATTGAATAGCTATTTTAAATACTTCAAAGAATATTTTGAATAAAACTGACTAAGCATAGTGCATTTTTCGGCATTTTTCTTACTCTGATAAGGAAGATCTTTAGGTTTCCTTGCTTCAAAAATGGCTGATATTTATAAAGAGAAATTAAAAGAAAACACTGCTGAAATGAATTAAGAGCTGCATTGATAAACAAAATCTAAATTTCAAAAGAGAATGTGGTTTCTGACAGATGTGCACCTCCAAGCTTAAGTTGGATTGTTTAACTTCTGAGCAGCATTTTTGTGCATACAATGGCTAATGGTCAGGTCACAAGGACTTCAAAGGTCCTTGTGACCTGACCATTAGCCATTATCAAAACATTTACCGAAAGGTAAATGTTTTGAACACTTACTCCTACGGGTATCAGCATTTCATGGTCTATGAAAAGTGACGAATCTTGGTAATGATTTTTTTTCCTTTTAATCAATGGATATGTCAAAATTTTGAATAAAGTAAGTTGAACAAAGCTTGGTGTTAATTACTGAAATGAACACATTTCTGAGTGAAGTTTATGTATAAATGGTCTTTCTTACTGAAAAGTTAAATTTAATGAAGTCTAAATATATAAAGAAGTACTAAAATATCCTGTTCATATGCTGTAATAGCAACATTTGTGTTCATTTCTGGACTCATTTCAGAATCTTTCAATGTCTACAGAATAATGGTTTATGAAAGAGTTGAAGATAAAAAGGATCAAAAAAGAAAATAAAGGGTACTTACTTGACAGTTATCTTCACAGTCACAACCACAGAGATAATTTTTGTCCAAATTTAAATGCACACCTTTTCCTGGAAATCTTTGTGCTGAATACTCAACATAAGATGGTTTTTCAACTTGTAAACTGTTCACACATGGAACAGGGACATTGTCTTTTCCCTGTGTAATATCATCAATGGAAAAGCGGACCTAAAAATGGAGGAACAAAATATTGCTACAAGTGTCTTCAGAAATTTAAAATTAAAATACAAAGAAACAAGCATGAAAAAATTCCCATAAGTTTTAAATAACAGGAACTTCATTTGCTGGCATCAAAGCATCCTATCATAAACACATGGTTCTCAATTAGAATAATCACAACTAAATGGTGCATGAACTATAGCCTCTTCTTAAGCATAAATGATAAAATGCAGTCACACATGCATATATATATATTGGTTAGTGCATAACAGCCATTTTAGCTCATTTTGTGATGGTTAGCCTGCACTTTTGATTTACCTAACCAATAAATTTATTTTTATTTGTATTACAATTATTATTTGGGACCCTTACCTTTCCTTGATCCAGAGCCATTCCCTCTCCATTAGATCCAAGTTTCAACATAACTTGTTCAGGCTGATTAATGTTAACCATCACTGGCACACTGAGCACCAAGGTTGCAAAAGCTTGCATTATTAACAGAATCACATTATGCAAATGTGAATAATAGATATCCCTAATCATTGTGCAGCAAGTAATTCCAAGTGTACTTATAAAATTTCATTAAAAATGCACATCAACAGTAAAAGTGGTCAAGAAAATATGCATGATGCATTATTATGACTTAACCCTTCCAAGGCCCCCAACGATCATAGACAATGACAGAATCCAAAATGAGAGTTCGAAGATTAATATAGACATCTTTTGTACAACATATGAAACTTCAATTTTTTTTTTTAATTGCTGTTTCAAAACTTTCTTAGAGATAACTTCTAAAAATAAGTAATTCAAGTTTGAAAAATAATATTTTCTTTTTACATTTGATGCATATTTTATTAAACTACAATATAAATAATTTGTTAAATCCATCAGATTGCCATTTCTTAGAAGCACTAAAGAGTATGGATGATTTGTTAACACTACACTTTGCTGAAGCAACCTTCTGATTTCAGCTCGCAAGTTTGATTTGCACTATCATCAACAAATTTTTCCTTAAAGTTACAAAAATCTGAAAAAAAAAAAAACTATTTTTAAAAACGGCAGATTTTGGAAGTAATTGCGATGTACCTCTTACTAAAAACAACTTTAAAAAATTATCGCTGGCGCAGCGGGAATTGAACCCACAACTCCCTAAATACATGCCAGAGCACTACCATTAAATTACACATCAGACACTAAAATCTCCCAGAAAAAGACCTATAAATCTTCACTGAGATGTGGCAGATCTTGCGCCATCTATATTTCAGGAGAGACAACTTTTCCAATTGCTGCTAATGATTTAGATGTTAATGAGGTCACTCAGGCTTCAGTGTTATTATTAAAAATCCATCCATAATAAATATACAGATTACCTGTAGAAATAGATTTCAACAATTATTAAAGGTAATCTATTTCTACAGGTAATCTGTGAATTTATTATGGATGATGTACTTCTGTTTTTTTCTCCTGTTTTACACTATTTTCTGCTATAAACCTATTTCAGTATTTCTGGAATTATTTTTATCATTTATCCCAGCATTCTATGCATCTTTTCTGCTCTTCAAATTGAAACTGTAACTAAAACTAAAAAGTAAAAGAAATGCCTTACCCAGAGCTCATTATTGTTAGAGCCTTAGATATCATGAACCTGTCAACAGCATCACAGGAGACTGGAGACAAGAGAGCCAGGTGCTGTGACCTAGTTAATTGCTCACACATGTGCATGTGGCAGCCTACAGTGAATTGTTTACATTAAAAATTATTCTCATACATTGAATAAATTCGGCATATATCTAGTTAGTATTTATACTTTCATATTTAAAACTTTATTTTAATTTCTGTAGATTTATTTTAGTTCCATATATTACAAATTTTTTGGTCAAATTGATTATTATCAATATTTTGCAGTTATACTACATCGGATGGCCAGCTTACAACATGTTGCTGTGGATATTTAACATCGGATTAGGCTATATGTAAATTTTTTCTTTTTTTTTCTGTTTTCCAGTACAAAGATTTTGATCTTGTATCATTTTCTGAAAATGAATGAGGTCTTAGACATGAATTCTTCCTTGGGAGGGCAATTTTGACTAGGGTTTTTACTCCCCCCCTCCCTACACTGAGGGCATTTTACTCCCTCCCCCTGGGCAGAATTTTTTTAATTATAACTTTTTAAGTTTATATTTAAAGGTTTTAAAAGATTCCCCCCCTCCTTCTCAATATATTGGCTGTGCCACTCTGACGATAGACATTTTTATTTTTGCTTTGGTGCACTAAGTTTTCACACTTAGCCAAGATCCTCCAAAATTCAACACCCAAGCAATCCAAGCCACCTAGTATAATCCTATGTTTAACAGTATACCACACTGAAAAGAATGATTAAAAGAAATATCATGTTTCAAATAAATATTTATTATATTATTTGGGAAGAAATTTCATTTCAATTAACATATAATTTAACTAAAAATAAACTAAAATTTCTGTCATTGAGCAATAAAATTTTTAAGTTCATTCTTAAAACTATTTGCATGTTAAAAGTTTTTAAGAGAAAACTCTGAAGCTTTTTGGAGCAAGGACAGCACTCCTTCAGTGAAGTGACACTATATGGTGACATTAGGTTTGTTTAGAGCTTCTTTCCACGTATCATGAAGGGCGATTCCAGTGTCTTGGTTGCAGGTGGGAATGGACAAAGTCATTCTTTCAATAGCCTCACAGTCTGTAGTAAGTCAATGCACATACAAGCAGCATAGCATGCTCCCTGTCTATGATTGCCACATGTTGTATTGCTAGCTCGGCAGTGACTGTTATTAGCTTATTTTGGCTGACATCTGTTTGATGCTCTGTGAACCTCTCTTGGAGAGAACAAATGGTTATTGTAGGCAAATGTAGGGGACATCTGTATACACCAGATTTTTGAAGTAGGCTAAATTTGTCTCTGTCCCTTTTGATAATTTCTGCAGATTTGGAGCTGGGCAGAAAACAATTTTGATTTTTTTGGCTCCAAGTAATTTGCGGACTGATTTGCACAGGACAGGAATGTAAAATATAGGTCCAGCAAAGGTTTCATGTTTGGAGTTGGTGATTGGGAAGAGAGCCAAATCTCTTCTGTTGTCATTTCTATATTTATTGATTAGTGTTTCTATTGTTGTTGGGTGGAAGCCATGGGATGCAGCAATGGAATGGATATTTTCTTTTTTAAACAACTGCTCATTTGATGATACAATGAAGGCCCTATGATGAAGGAACAGAAGGCTTCAATTTTGTATACCCATGGGGTGCATGAGTTCGTGCATGACAGAGGGGACACAGGTAGGCTTTTGGTATACTGACATGGTCAAGGCTCCTGCATTACCTTTTTGAAAACATCTAAATTGGAAATGGCACTGCTATTTCCCTCTTCATCCGTAAAATGTATTGTAGAATAGATATTGTTGGCAGAATTAATGAGGCAGTTTAATTGCTCATTGCTGCCATTCCAAATTAAAAAACATATTGTTGACATAGTGACACCAGAAGATTGGTAAAATTGCTGCCAAATTGAATAATTTTGCTTCAAAGTCTTGAAGGGCAATCTCTGACAGGATGCCAGATAGTGGTTAGCCCATGGGGGCCTTGAGTCCTGCCTATTGATTTAGTTGCCAAACTGGAAATAATTGTTTTTGGTGACAAGTTTTAGAGCCTCGTGAATGGAATTTTATTTCACCAAGGGAAAATTTTTGCATTTTAAAAATTCTTGTCTGAAATAACATGACAGCATCAAAAACTGGAGTGCATAGGAATAAGGAGACTATGCCAAGTGTGACTAATTTGCTGTCAGAAGAATGGGCAGATCCTTTAGTTTGTTGAGAAATTATGCCAACAACTTGATGGAAAATAGGTGATCACAAATAAAGCTGGGCAAAAATTTCAGCAAATTCTTTTCTGGAAAGAATGTTGGCCTTCAATTCCCTCATCCATAGGGCCTTCACCATACCATCAAACAACCAGTTGCTTAAAAAAGAAATTCAAAACATCCACTCCATTTCTGCATCCCATGGTTTCCACCTAACAACAATAGAAAAGCTAATTAATAAATATAGAAATGACAACAGAAGAGACTAAGGTCTCCTCCCAATCACACACTCCAAACGTGCAACCTTTGCTGGACCTATATCTTATACACTGAAGAGCCAAAATATTATGACCACCTGCCAAATATGATGTTGGTCTTCCATGGTTGAGCCACCACAGATCGAATATGCTGTTCCAGCACAAACCACAGATGCTCAATTGGATTGATGTCTGAGGAATTTGGAGACCAGGGCAATACCTGGATGTCTTCCTCATGTTCTGCAAACCATTCTTGAACAATCCAGGCAGTGTGGCATAGTGCATTATTCTGCTGAAAGAAGGCACTACTAGAGGGTATACATTACTGTGAAAGGATATGCCTGGTCTGCAATGATGTTTTAGTAGTCATAGTTTCCTGTCATCTACATGTCATAGTTTCCTGCATATAAATGACTGGACCCAGGGTTTCCCAGCAGAACATTGCCCAAAGCATTACACTTCCTCCAACAGCATGTTTTCATTCCACAGTGCATCCTGGTGCCAACACTTCCCCAGGTACCTAGCCATCCACATGGTGCAACAGGAAATGAGATTCATCGGACCAGACAACCTTCTTCTAATCACTCAAAGTCAAGTTTTGATGCTCGCATGCTCATTGTATTCAAATTAAGGGAGAGTTGCACCACAGAGTCCCTTCTGTTGGCTCATACCATAAGGATAGCCTTCGCTCACCTCTAGCATGAAGAGCTGTGGTCGACCCACACCTTGCCACTGGTTCATGGTTTTTCCCTCCTTGGACCACTTTTTGAAGATACTAACCACGGCCTTGTCATCTCGGAAATGCTCTGACCAAGTCATTACAACCTGGCTTTTGTCAAACTCGCTTAAGTCTGCTGCCTTTCCTATCTGAAGAGAAGGAATAACAATGATTAACAGAGCTCAGTATCAGGTGCTATTTATATCATTTCATGACCTTCACAAGTGCTGTCGTTAACCTGAAGTTGCTTCAATTTGCATAAAGATGCGCTGGTCATAATATTTTGGCTCTTTTGTGCATTTCTGTCCTATGTGAATCAATCCACAAATTACTCCGAGCCAAAAAAATCAAAATTGTTTTCAGCCCAGCTCCAAATCTGAAGAAAATTATCAAAAGGGACCGAGACAAATTTAGCCTACTGGTATTGTATCATGGTGTATACAAATGCCATGTTCTTTCCAAGAGAGGTTCACAGAGCATCAAACAGGTGTCAGCCAAAACAAGCTAATGACAGTCACTAATGACAACCACCTGATTTAAGTACACAAGTTTCAATTGAATTTATTAACAAATTGTTCCTTAAAGTTTCAAAAATCTGAAAATTAAGGAAAAAAACTCCTTTTTAAAAACGGAAAATTTTGGGAGTAATTGTGAAGTACATACCTCTTTTTTTTCCCCTGTTTTAAACTCTTTTTCTGCCCTAAACCTATTTCCCTATTACTAGAATTATTTTTTATCATTTATCCCATCATTCTATGCTGTCTTTCCCACTCTTCAGACTGAAACTATAACTAAAGTTTTCATAGCAAACTTACTGAAGAATACTGACTAAAACACACAGCATTACAATAGGAGGAAATCACAGGTGTTCTAATTGCTCGCTCACACACGTGCAACAGTGGGGAGAGCCGTTCTGTTAAGTGGCTGCATGGCATGTTTACATGAATGATTTAAGTAGGATATACACTCCCTTTGTAAAATTAGTATTTCATTTCCTTTCATAATTAAACTTTAATTTTCATTTCTGTGGATTTACTTTATTTCTGTAAATTATGTAAATTATCAATCTTTCAATTGATCGATAATTATTGATTTTTCAGAGTTATGCTACATCAGATGGCCAGCCTACAACTTGTTGCAGTAGATATTTTAACATCGCATAGGTTATATGTCATTTTTCTTTTATTATTTCTTCACTTTCCAGTAAAAATATTTTCATCTTGCATCGTTTTTCTAAAGATGAAGTCTTGGATACAAAAGCAAAAAGGGCTTCCTTGGCAAAGAAATGAATCCTCCTGTGGAGGGCAATTTCAGCAAAGGTTTTTACTCCCCCCAGCTACACTCACCGAGAACATTTTACCTCCTCTCCCCCCCCCCCCCTTGCAAAATTTAATTTTTTCAAAAATAAGTTTTATAAACATGAATATAAGTTTTTATGCTTACACTGAATTATTTTTAAAAGCTTTTCCCTCCCTCCCTCCCCCTCAGTATCTTGGCTGTACCACTCTGACGTTATATATATATATATTGTTTTTTTGCTTTGGTGCACTAACTTTTTAGCACTTAGCCAAAATCCCCAAAATTCAACACCCAAAGGACTAAAAGATGTTTAGTAAGAGAAACCCAAGAAAGTGTTATCCATTTCATAAACAGGACAGAAAATCCAATTAATGTGTGAGCAATCCAAGTCACCGTGTATAAAGCTGGCCCATGTTTTAAAATATGCAACACTGAAAAGTATCATTAAAAGAAATAAAAGCCATGTTTCAGGTAAACATTATAGTATTCGGGGAAAATTATATATTAATCAAAATGAAATTTAACTGTTTTTATTCGTCACATTTTCCAAAATTAAGCCTTAATTGCACAGTCTAATCTAGTTTTTTTTACTATATCACATGAAAAAGTCTTATTCAAAATCAATGTTAAATTGATCTATTTAATTTGGTAATATAACATGACCAGTTTCAGTTGATTGGTAATTTTTTTTTAAACTCTAAAGTTGATTTGTTTATATGACTTAAGCACAATTGGCAAAAAGCCTGGACTTTCCTCAAAGTATAGTACCAAGAAAAAAATTACAAAACAGGAAAAATATTTACTTGAAAACAAAAATATTTTTTGTTATTCGGCAATAAATAGCCTTTCTATTCATGTGCATTATAATCATTTCTGTCTATTTTTTTTTATTTGTGTTGCTAAATGCATTTCTTTGACTCTAAACATCTGACATGACTACAAAAAGTCCTATTAAAATAAAACTAGCAGTCTTTTTTGTAAAATTTTATTTCCTGAAAATCCAGAATTGAATGGTAATTAATTTGGTATACTTTCATTAGTTACTTGGCAAAAAAAGTTCTAAAGTTAATTTTTTTTTTTTGGCTGATCAGAGTGAAAAAATAGCTGAGCCTCTAGATGTAAACCAGTTTTTCAAGTGGAACCCTGGAAGGGTTAAACAATAACGTATAAAATGCTGGGATAAATGATAAAAATAATTCTAGGAATGTTAAAATAGGTGTACTTCCAAAATCTTTTTTTTTTTAATTAGCAGTTTTTTATTAATTTTTTCAGGAGAGTTTCAAAACTTTAAGGAAAATTTGTTGATAATAGTTCGAATCAAACTTGGGAACTCAAATCAGGGGGTTGCTTCAGCATAGAGTAATGTTACCAAATAAATCAGCAATACTGTATATATTACAAATAGTGATCAGACAGCTTTAACAAATTCTTTACAACCTAGCTTAATAAAATATGCATCAATTGGGAATAGGAGGTTGCTACAGACTCAATTTTCTTGGAGCAAATTAGGTAATTAAAAAAAAATATGCATCAAACGGAAAAAAGTATTATTTTTCAAGCCTTAACAATGTATTTTTATACATATAAGAAAATTTTCGAATCGTAATTTTTTTTTAAACAATTGACTGCTTTTTTCGTTGCACTAAAAACAGGTAGATGCCCTCACCTCTCATTTTTGTATGCTGTGAACACATACGTACAACCTGCACACTAGAAGGATTAATGATAACAGTTGAATATTATGCTACATTCACTAAATTTAGGATTCCTCACAGCAAAACAAGATAATTTATTTTACATCTATATGGTGAAAAAGATCACTGTGAAGAATTTACATTATGTCCCACACTCTTTGTAACAATGTATGGAAGCCTGACATCTCATCTTTATTAAATCATATTTTTGGAATATGAAAAATTTTAAAATTGATATTTGTTTGAACTGTTAAAAATTTGAATGTTTTTATTATGAATTATGTTTTATACAGTTTCTTTTAACTTAAGGCACAATCAAATTGTAAATGGCTGATTTTGAAACAAGTTTAATAATCTTAATCCAAATGTCCCCCTCACACACACACACTCCAGTTTAAGAATCTTTGTTTTAAGGTGCATTTATTACAGTTTCTACAAATACACTTCAGTAAATTACTTACACTAGAATAAAACCTGGAAAATTCACAACTCTTTCATTTAAAATTTCTATATAATTTGAATTTTTTAAGACCCAACAAGCAAATTTCATACCAAAGTACCTGTATAATTTGATGCCATAGCTAATTTGTTAATTTGAAAATAATTTGTCTTGTGTTCATAATATTAATATATTTGTGTTTGAATAATTCCCCCAAAAAATTTTTTAAATGTTCATAAAAATTATGTGCTGCAAACAACCATTAAACATTCACAATAATTAAAGAGAAGATGATAATGGCAAATTGATTAACCCACTACCACCTAAAGAAAAATCTTTTCAGCTTTAGACTTACTTCAGTGATACTTGGTAGGAACTTGATAAATGGCAGTGAGAATATGTATATAAATTGGTGACATCATGTAACTCCTTACACTAGGATATCTTCAGAAAGTGACCATTTTAGTGACTATTTTGCATGGTTTTCTTTTACCAGCAATATTTGGTTGGGTTGTTTTACCTGAACAGCACATTTTTGCACACAATGAGCTAAATGGCCAGGTTACAAGGATCCCAAGGGCTCAGAGATGGTTGGGAGAAGGGGGACACACTGAACAGCTGTTAGGAAACAGATGGAGACCTCCATTAACCTGTTGAAGACTAGATTTTTTGGCCATTGCAGTATCCCAGGGCCTGAGTTTTTTTTTTTAATGCAAATTTGATGTATGAGCAATATTAATGAATATATGCATCTATATGGTTGAAAAAATACGGTGGCTTTTGATGGTCCCACAATGTCCACAATTTTTCCACAAAGGTCCACAATTTTTTGATGTCCCCCAATGGTTTAGCATTGGAGGACATGAATGGAGGTACATGAAGAAGGTCATTAGGTACATGAATGGAGGTCATTAGCATGGAGGTACATGAAGAGTTTGGGGTTGGTGTACCAATTACCCACATATAAAATGTGGCCTTTCTTGATGTAAGACGACATGAGCTCTTTGACAACTGAACCAGAAATTCCTAGTTCCTTGTCAAGTTTAATTTCAGTTGCTTTGCCTATATATACGATGAAGTCCAGGGCATATCCCATCTCACAGTCGCATAGTACAAATAACTTCACCCCGAACCGATAGCATTTGGAAGGAATATATTGTTTGAAGCCTAGTCGGCCCTTCCAAAGCATCAAACTTTCGTCGATGCAGACTTTTTGAAAATGTTTGAATATGTCTTGCAATTTGACTTTCAGGAAACCAAGCACAGCTCCGATTTTATGTAGTTTATCTCCTGGTACTTGTGCACTATTGTCTGCAAAGTGTAGGAATTTTAGCAGCTGTAGGAACCTGTCTCGGTTGAACAGTTTTCCAAACATGGGGGTCTCAATCAGCTCATCGGTTGACCAATATTCCTTCACACAATTTTTTTTCACATGGGCTATCATGTACATTGCCAAAAAGAGATACATTTCTCTTTCATTGGTTGGCAACCATTCGTGCCTCACTTCGTCTGCAGGCTGACTACTCTGTACCACAAATTCGTGATATCTGTTTATTTCCTCTACTATTATGTCCATGACATCTTTGTTGACGATTCGTTCAAAACAATCTATTTCTTTGCTGCTTTCATCCAAGTCAATAGAATGAGCAATACCTGCCTCTGGCTCATCCCATTGAAAAAGTTGGGGCACAAAATCGCCAGTCAATTTCCAGTTCAAAGTTGGGGTTGGTGCCTTTTTTTGTATGTTTTGGTGAGAGCAGTATAAAAGGTATTGGAGCCCTCTGCATGTGAACAATTGCATGTGCAATGCGGAAAATGTGAAAATCTTATGAGTCACATAGTCCCAGCATATGAGACTATGTTCAGGTCTCATATGAGGCACATCACCCTCAACAGGTTAAAGGCCGCCCAGCGTGTTTTCTAGCAAGCATAAAGTATGGCTCTCCTGCACATGGGGCCATGTCTTAACAACCCATCCAAAAGTATAGCAGCCTTTCCAAGCCCATCAGTGTTCTCTTTCTGATTGAGGGCAGGGTAAATGGGCAGTATTAATACATAGGATTTTGATTCCTAAGATAATGGAGACATTATTGCTTAAGTAATAGGGGAACCATGGCAAGTTTTCTGATAGCAGACATAAATCTTAATGATCATCTAGGTAGGACTCAAACCTGGGAACTGCTAATTATGAGCTTACTGTACTACCGAGTCACCCCCAGCCTGATAGTATTTGGTGTTTTCTGAATATTTTATACCTTATGGGATTAAGAACACAGCTGATGACAGCGAAAATGTTAACACTTCTATTTTGTATTAGTAAAATTAAGTTTAATGTTGTTTTGAAAAATCTTTTGAAATTGTATTTAATATCCCATTTATAAGATATATTGTGTTCTAATTTTATAGATAATTCTATTGTTTTTGTGAATTTCAAATTAACTAGGTTTTTCAAAATAATATATATTTTTGTTTTCAGTCCCTTGAATTTCAAATTAACCAGGTTTTATCATATTATGTTAATTACAAATACCTACCTCTTTCGGTCTGAATGATCGGAATGTGTGAATATAACTATCAAAACTGAAGAGATCAATGGTCAACTTCGATTTTGCATCAAAAAGATGTTTATTCACCTCTGCAATATTGCGCAGTCGCCGACCACAAGGTGAGCGATAAAAAACAACCTGTTTGCCACCAGTCCTATGCTTCACTATTTGCCTGAAAAAGATATACACTCTATAAAACTATAAGAAAAAAAATAAAATAAAATTAGTTTTGTTTTATCATTTTGTTTGCAATTAGGAAGGGGGGGGAAATGTCTGGCTGGCTGGAGACACTTTTTTTTTTTACCGTATCACTGAGTAAATTCAAATTTATGAATTCTTGAATATTTGACATTATAGAATACAACTTAGGAAAATTCTAAAAAAACTTAAAACACATTAAAATTTTTAAATAATTAATAAATCTTTAACTTGGAGGCTGAACAAATAGTCCTACTACTCTTGTAAAAATGATCCTTGCACATAAGGAATATTTTTGAGATATTAGAGAGCAAGAATATGCAATGAACCAATAGTCAGAATAAATTTTTATTAGTAATCTGAAATTAATTTGTATAAACACTTAAAATTTTCAATCGAATATTTTGTTAAAATATGGCATTACCATAATCATTTCAATAAAATTCTATAATAAAACATCCATTTATTTTAAATATTTTATTTTAAAAAATATATGTCTATATCAAAAGTTTTATGTCATCTACTAAATTATTCTATATCAGAGGGCAGTTTTCCAAAATGTTTGAAAAAGGCTACTGCAATTCTGGTTTATTAAGGAAGTGATGAAAAAAATTTGGGAAACTATAGACCAATTTCAATACTTTCAAATATCAAAAATCTTTGAAAAAATTATGAAAATAAAAATGGTAAAGTTTTTCACAAAGGCAAATTTTTTCACTGATAATCAATTTGGATTTAGGGGGAAAAGGAATACATACATAAAAAATCCTCATGCAACCATGGGCTACAGAGATCCTACCAGACTGTGCAATTTTCCTCTCCAGACATATCTATCCTGAGCTACAAGCTGCTGCATTTGGCCATTGTAGGCCAATTGTAGTAAAGTCCTGTTTGACATTGTCTGCAGATCACATTCTAGGTGTCCCCCTTTCCTAAAGCTTTTAGGCGCACTGTTCATTATCCAGTTTGCCAATCTGCAGCTACACATATGGGCAACATGTCAAACCAATGCAATCTCTCTCTCTTGAGAACAATGGTAAAATGCTGAAAGCTACTAAAATGCTGCTCATAGGAGGTTGCCTACTCCTTCTTCTAACCTCATCATTATTTACAAAATCAAACCACCTAGTGCCCAAGACACTTCACAAGCATCTAGAATCAAAGGCATCAAAAGTTCCCTGTTATTCTGCTTACAAAGGCTCCATGTTTCACTACCACACCTAACCTTAGAAAGAACCAAACTATTGTACAGCCTAATTTTAGTCTTTAGGTGTATATGCCTATTTTTCCACACTCTCCATAGATTCTTAAAAGTCCCAGCAGCAATCCCTATTCTTCTAATTATTTCATGTCACATATCAACAGTATCTGTTACATTAAAGTGAGACACTTGCTCAAGAATGCAGCCATTCAAAGCAACTGAAGCACCATCTACCTCACCAATTTTCATCACTTCATCTTCGTATCAAAAATTTTTCTACTTTAATTCCTTGTGGGTATAAAGCACATAGTTGAGTCTAGTTGTGAGGAAAATTCAACATTTCAGTGATTTATGACCTCAATTGATTATGACCTTAAATGTCATCAGGAGGTCATGAGTTCAGGTCCCAACCAGCTCAAGACAATATTTCCTTTGCACCCATTTTCATCCTGTTACTTGAACAGCTTAATAGTGATTAAATACATAATAAACTCAAACAAGCTTTCTAAAGCATTGCATTATCCTCTCATTTACAAAGCTGACACAATTGTGTTCAACCAATATCTCTCTTCATGTAGCATTAACAAATATACTAATAGTGTGATGCCTCCTCATTCACTTTTTAACCAGTTTTGCTTAATTTACGTTATATTTATCATTTTGGGGATTTTAATTTCATTTTTGGCATTACAGTGCTCATTTCCAAGAGCATAGGAGTTGTGCATGCGTAACTCCGAACTTTCGATTGTCACCCGTTAAAGCGCGCGTGTACAAGAACACACCCCCTCTTGCGTCATAGCTTGCACACTCGTCATTTTATGCAAATGTCTTTACCGGTGCAACAGCCACATGTTGCCGAGCCTGTACGCTTGTTATAACCGTATAAAAGAGTAAGTTGTGAGTTGGAAGATAGTTAGTAAGAGTTGTAACCAGAGTCAGTTAGAGTTGTGAGAAGTTGGAAGTAGTCACAAGAGTTGGTTGTCAATTCGTAGTGTCACAGAAGTTGGTGTTAGACACAATAGTGATGATGTAGACAACGTTTTCATTTACATTGACGAGTGTTTAAAAATAATTTTTTGGAAATAAACTTGATATAGAAACTTTTTTGAATCTTTGCTATTTTTTCTCTTCAGCAACATGAGTCGATAAGTTTTGACTAGAATTTGCATTAGTTTGACAATCATTTAATTTTTGAATTCTTACTCGCTAAGTAATGCCTGCTGGTATTCAAACCCTAATTGAACTTTATTTGGCAATTTGTTAATTATTGCCTGGTGCCCGATTTTGCTAACCAGAGCTTGAATAAATATTGGATCAAACAAAGGGTCCAAAACTTTAAAAATATTTAAATCTTTGGAGCGTTACAATAGCAAGCCATCCTATTTGACTGCTTACTACTATATTCATATATTACTATCATATAACTAATAAATATATTCTAAACTGAGTGTATTCTTGCCCTAAACATATCTGTCCTGGCTGGGGATAAAGTAGTTTAGTCGTATGACAACAAAAGGCAACCTAGTTTTAATTTTCAATGAGGCAAAAATATTAACTTTAGATGAAGTTGCAATTCAATGGCAATTGTTTAAACAGTAAACAAAGTAATTAAAAAACAAACATTTTTAACAAATGTATTTTACATACCTTTCCCAGCCTAGTATCATAGGTATCAGTAAAGGATTTTTTCCTCTGAATTTAGCTGGATTATCATCATTTTTACAACATAATTCACTACAGAAATGAGGCTTGTATTTGACTTTTACAAATGATTTTAATCTTTGTGTCTCCCTAAAACCCAGATGTGATTGCATTTCTTCTAGTTGCGGCAACTGATAACCTGAAAAATATTTCTTTCATTTACTTACCCATATTTCTATTAGATATTTCAATAGGAATATAAAATTTAAATTGCATATTTCACACACTGATAATTTTATGAATTTTAAGCAATGATAATTGAAAATCATTTATTTTCATGAACTCTTGCTTTTTTACTTCTAGTTCATTTGAAACAGAATTCATAATTATGACAATCAAACTCCAGGATTAGGCACTGATCAATGCTATTTAATGACGAGCAATCAAAGTGTTTGAACCTACTATCCTACTTCTCGTGTAAGCCTTTTAGATCACCGAGAGTTATTCATTCAGCTCTACCTTCATGCAGTGTTGCCATCACACTTTCTAAACATTCATTGTAGTGTAATATTTGCAAAGGTGCAAAACCATCATCATCATATATAGTGTCAAAAAAGTTGTCTGTGCATTGTCGGTCTGCCAGCATCTTGAACTTTACCTGCTTTAGCATTTCTCTGTAGTGAGATTTTTTTTTTCAATCTTTCATTATTTTAGTAAATTACTACCAAGTTTTAGTACAAACAGTGATAATAAATTTTAAACTACATCATTAATTCCACTGAAATTTATCTGAGAGTAAAAAAAATACATAATCCAAATACAAGTTGTGCATTTACCTGCAAATAAATTATTATTAACTGAATGTTGATAAATCTCTACTTCAGGCTCATACTAGTGTTATGAAGTGTATTATATGAAAAAGGAGAATGACAACATTGAAAGTTTCTATGAATCCTTCTGATGTTCTCATCTGATTGTGCACAGTAATACAATCTGAAATCACTGGGCATTGATATATAAAATCATCTCAATAATGCGTCCCTTTTTAATTTCATACAAAATTCAAAGGGTAGTAGCATAAATAGCCTGCACCACTATTCAAGTCATAAAGTTGCAAAAGTGCAAAAAAAAACCTAAGATTTCAAAATGTAATACCATTTAGTGATGCTCTCATTGTAAATCACTCCATGATTGGGCTCCACATGCAGCACCTCCTTAAATCTTTCAAATAAATCTCATATAAATCTTTTCAAATCCTCCTCATAAATCTCCTTAAATACTCATTATAAACTTCATATAAACTCCCCATTAATCCTATAAATAAATAAACTCAACATACTTGGTATTAACCTATAAATAACCACTTTGAAGTCGATTTAAATTTTAGAGGAAAAATTGTCTTCAGCCGGGTGGGATACGAATCCACGACCTCCTGATAACATGGGTTCGTATCCCACCCAGCTCAAGACAATTTTTCCTCTAAAATTTAAATCAAGTTCAAAGTGGTTATTTATAGGTTAATACCAAGTATGTCGAGTTCATTTATTATTTATCAACTGTATTCTTTCCATCTATATGGCTTGTGTCTGCCGCATGTGGCGAAAATTGCCTGAACACTCCCTACGTAGGAAGTAGGTTGAAATGGTTCATATCATCAATTAGAGGAGATCTTTATTGGCAGCCAATAGCTCAGTGGCCCAGAACACCTGACATGTTATCAGGAGGTCATGGGTTCATATCCCACCCGGCTCAAGACAATTTTTCCTCTAAAATTTATATCGATTTCAAAGTGGTTATTTATAGGTTAACTCCATTAATCCTCCATACAAATTCCACAAATGTCTGGCTAATGATTTCAAAGAGCCTCTATGGGCCACATAAATCTTGGGGTTCAACTACATCACGGGTGAGGCCACATTATTCCATCCTGAAGCAGAAGGGAGACATCTGAAGATCATAACCATATTTATGCTATTCCAGCCACATGCTTGTGACTGTCTTCCTCTTCCTACAAGGTGAGTTCTTTATGCCATCTTGAATCATACAAACATCTAAACACAGAGCAGGGAACCAACATCTGAATTCAACTCATTAATTCTCGATTCCTGAGAGAAATCCTTCTGAATTTCTGAACATCACTGCTTATCAACCAAATCAGACTTAAGCAGCTCTGCTCAGAGAAGAGAATGCATCATGCCAAGCTTCTCATAGCTGGGATCAAACTTGGGACCATGAGGAAAGTCGTTAAGTGCTGCTGAGAGGCAATGATTTAATCCACAATGTCAAGAGGCTATCTCCGAAAGGCCTCATCACAATTAAGTATATATGCATTCTCGTTGTAAAGGGTGAACCATTACATCTTAACATGAGCATGCTATTCAAGGTCTAAGGCTAATCATCATCATCATTCTCAAGCTACGGGCTATGGAGGTTCAAATAAGTCACAAATGAGTACATTTGTCAAAAATGCAATATATTAGCAGTGAAATGTAAAAGCACTAATTTTATTTATATTCTACAATTTAACTATAAACAAAAGACTGCTCAACAAGGGTCAAGAGACGTCCAGTCCAGAATCTGCCATTGCAGCGATATCACCAGTTATGTTGTCTCCACTGGTGTTGAGCATGGGAACATTGGACTACGGAATGAAGGAGAGTGTTATTTACAGACAAATCCTGATTTTGCTTCAGCATGCCAGATGGCTGTTTGTCTGTATGACGGTAATGGCATCAATGACACGAGGAATCCTATTACATTAGATGACATATAGCTCCCCACTGTGGTGCAATGATATGGGGTGGCATCATATATAGCAGCCAAACAACTCTGCTCCATATTTCTGGAGTACTAACAGTGAGACATTACATCGATGACATGGTTAATCATGTGGCACAACCCTTCCTTACCACATCTGGACTGATTCTGCAGCAGGACACCACCACTCCACACATTGCACATGCCACAATGGACAGGCTCCAAAGTGTTAACATTCTCCATGGCCACCATACTCCCTAGACTTGTCACCCATTGAGCATGTGTGGGACCTTATGGGTCGTTGCCTTCACCAGCTCCCTCCGGCGGCAAACCTGATGACCTGCCCAATTAAATGCTGTTTAGAACACCATACCTCAGGACACCATTAACCATTTGATTGATGGAATGCAGAGATTATATAATTTGAATCAGTCACAAGGTCCAAAGAGAAGTTTAACATACTTTTGGAGCATTACAATATAACCTACCTCCTCAAGAATACTTTTAACTGTAAAAAGCAAAAAATCGTATATGATTAAATTTATAGAATTAGAGCTGTGGTTGCAATTATTTAAAATCGTATGATTCTTCTGATATTCACCATACAAATCACAAGCAGTTTTGTTTTCAATTACTTTAAATTAATTCTTTATAATTACAGTATACATCTGAGAAGCAATAAAAATAATTCTAGAAGCATTAGAAGGAAAAAAAAAGACCTTTAAAATTGAAAGTCTGCTAAAATACCAACCAAAAGCAATGTGCATAGTTCCTGAATGATCCAACTTCTGGTAGTAATAAAATCAATATCTTATGTTAAAAGTTTATAAAGCATTTTACAACTCAGAGTGATAAGTGGATCAGAATACTGGAAATCACAATCGACCGATAATCTATATAATGTGCAGCAGAATAAAGCATTACTACTTGATGTCATTTGCAGTGACTGAACCTGTGAATATGAACACTGCAGGCTCAAATAGATTTATTTTTCATCATCATCATCATCATCATCCTCAAGCAGCCATGGGTTACGGAGGTCCAACCAGACCGTGCAATTTAGTTCTCCAAGCAAGTCTATCCTGAGCTACATCTACTGCATCTGGCCACTGCACACCAATTCTAACAAGGTCCTGTTTGACATTGTCTGCCCACTGCATCCTAGGTCTCCCCTTCTTTCTGAGGCCTTTAGGCACACTGTTCATAACCCTATTCGCCAATCTATAATTATTCATACGGGCAATGTGGCCAAACAACGGAGTCTCTCTCTGCACAATATGCTGCTTAAAGGAGGTTGCAAACTCCTTTGCCTAACCTCATCATTAGTTACAAAGTTGAACCACCTAATACCCAAGATACTGCGTAAGCATCTGGAATCAAAAGCATCTAGTTTCCTGCTATCTTTGTTTACAAAGTGTCCAAGTTTCACTACCATAACTAACCCTAGAAAGAACCAAACTATTATACAGCCTAATTTTAGTCTTTAGGTGTATACGCTTATTTCTCCACACTCTCCATAGATTCTTAAAAGTCCCAGCAGCAATCCCTATTCGTCTGTTAATCTCATGCCGCACATAACCATTATCTGTTACATAGCTCCCAAGATAATTAAACTGTGACACCTGCTCAAGATTGCAACCATTCAGATTAACTGAATCACAGCCTGCCTGACCAATATTCATCACTTTAGTTTTCTCTCTGTTTATAACCAAACCTACTCTACTACCAGTCTCATCAACAGCTCGAATGAAAGAGTTCATCTCATCAACATCATTTGCCAAAAGGGCTAAATCATCAGCATAATCTAAATCAGAAATTTTCGTATCTCCAGTCCACTTAAGGTAAAAATCTTTCCCTTGAAGTGAATTTCGCATAACATAATCAATAACCAAACTAAAGAGAAAAGGAGACAAAATGCACCCTTGTCGAACACCAGAAGTAATGCTAAACCAATTGCTACAAGCCTTACCAACTCTCACACACAACTCAGTGTTATTATAGAGAGCTTTCATTATGTTAACTAACTTGTCTAGTATACCATATGATTTCACAATCAACCACAAATTATGACGATCAACAGAGTCGAAAGCCTTTTTGAAATCAACAAAGCTAGCAACCAAAGGTTTCTGAAACTCTAAACATTTCTCAAGAATCTGCCTAAGTGAAAATATCTGATCCACACATCCCCTACCACTTCTGAATCCACATTGCTCATCACGCAATTGACTGTCGACCAGATTCTTAATTCTATTAAGCACAATCATGGAAAGAACTTTACCTGGAACAGAGAGTATGCCTTCTCATAAAAGGACGTGCCCTACTAAGACCGAAGTCACTGCTGACCACAGCACACAAAGTTTGTCTTGCTGGAATAGTGGCTAGCCTCCTAACCACTATGCCAGTAATGCTAATGTTTAGATAATGATTAGGCTTTCCAGAATGTACTGATGAATCTGCAATAAATTCCTGTACTTTGCATTCTCAAGTTCCATTTTTTGATCATTTGAATATCTATTCTCATAGCTTCCATCTTATCAGTTTTGGAGCATATATATCATTGGCATCCTCAGTGGGGGCAAAACAACATATAACATTCAAGTCTTTAATGCTTGTCTGAAATTTATCTTTAAGAAACCTTTCATTAATGCACTCATATCCTAGAGGAGTATCACTAGTATGTCTACTGAAAAGCAGACTTACACCTTGGAGATGCTTATTACCTTCTCTCCCTGAAAAGAGAAATTTAAGATTGTTTTTAAGAATCTGACCTTTATCTGTCCATCTAGTCTCTTGCAAGCTGAGAATATCTAAGTGCAATGGTGGAATTCTTGTGTGAGGACATCATGAGAATAATCTCTGTGCAGAGTCCTCACATTCCAACTACCTATGGGGAGAAAATGGTTAGTTAGATGCTTAAAGAAACAATGTTTATTGATATAGGAAATGCCGACAATATCAAACAGCCCCCTAATCACAGGCATAAGGCAAAGACTTGTTTCCCCCTACCACTAAAGACTGAAGCCATCACACTCGAAGACTTCCTCCAATGCAGATTTGCAGATGCCCATAGAAGCAGGAGTTCAAGTACCTGTGATGACCTCAAATTACGATTTTCCACCAGCTGATAAAAAGTATCCTGTGAACTATTCACTTGGGACTGTCAACCCACAAACAGAAAACACAATGGGAGATTCTTCCTCAAAAGAAGCCCATCAGTGCAGCAAATTCAGGATCCATAATAAAACTCATAGCCATTATTCCATTCCAGTTGGGGTATAATGGTCAGCACCAAGACACTGTTGTTGACCACTCCTCAGAATGAAAAAAAGTGGCCACACTGATCTGGTAACACTCCCCTGCCATCACTTCCACAAAAGAGTATCTCTTTTGAAAGATACTAAAGGTCTGCACCTCAAGAAGGCAGGGTCAGACTTTAGGTACTAGGCCTGGCTGCTTCTGTGCATCATCACAGGGGATTACTACATAGCTCTCCTTACAGTAATATATGTTATGTGAATATACTATCACATTTTATTGTTTCATGGCTGTAATAAACACAACTTAATAATACCAATTAATTTGTTAAAATGGGCTAACAAAAAGAGTCAATTCTGCAAATTTGATTATAAGATAAACAAAAATTTACAAGTTAAATCTGTAAATACATAAAATATACTCTCTAAAAATATCACTAGTTGAAAGTCATGTTATCCTTCTAAATTTATTTGCATCATTTTAACAGTTTCTTACCATAGGGAGGATAATGGTCTCGTTTCTCTTGAGTAGTGGACTTCTTTGCTACATTACGTATTGGCCCATCTAGTAAGTGTGCACCTCCAGTATTTTTCCGTGCTACTTGAGGCCGATTCTCATCATCATCTTCTGGTTTATCTAAAATACAATGCAAAAAAATATAGTTTATAGATCAACTAAATACAAATTTAGTAGGACCAAAAACAAGTATGGTCAAAACAAGCTAAGCAAAATTATGTATTGGATATGTAATCAAATCCTAGAAGCGCTAAGTGGCTTCAAGAAACCACTTCATTTTATAACATACTAATTTCATGCTTTTCTAACTGAAGAAAATAATTTTATACTATTTCTTTCACATCACCATTCACAAACCTGCTTTACCCTGCCACAATCTGGAAGTTCAGAAGCCAAGGAATGGAAAATGGAAGTTCCAAGCACTTAAAAAGCTTACTAAACAACTCAATAGCTGTTATGTTTTACCCTTCATCACTAAAGGAAAAAAATCAATTATTGTCTCTTCCAGTTTCTCGAATCATAACATAGTGGTTCCACTGCTTCCATACCAGATCCTAACCTATATTCAGCCACAATTGGTCTAGTGGTTAGGATATTGGCTTTCTAAGCCATGGTTCCAGGATCAATCAAAACTGATACCAGGATTCATAAGAGTTGAAATCAAGGCTTCTTCCCCATGGAACTTCCAGATGTAGGTAGGTAGTTTGGGGTTTTAATGGTATGTCAATAATTAGAGCTGTAATTTCCCAAACAAGATAAAAAATAAAAGGTCAAGCACCCAATACCCAATTTAAAAATGAAAGGCAAAAGGTATATTAAATCAGAATAAAGGAAATAAAGCAACAATGGGTGTAAAAAACCTGTGTATAAAAAAAAATCAAAAATAAGAAAAAAAATTTCAAGTAAAATATTCAATATCTATTTTCCTATAATAATTTAAATGTAATGTATATGAAGCCAGAAGATTTGAAATAATGATTAATATAATGCAATAGTGGAAAGTTTACAACTATTGTATTAAAGCTATTGAAAAATATTAATTAACTTGTAATGCTAACTGGCAATGCATAAATATGAAATTTCATATTTATTTAAGCATAAATTATTGATCAATATTAATTTTTTAATTTTGTACTTTGTGTAAACATTCCTTAGAAGATGGAATTTATTTGTGGAATTTTGGAATATTCCTGCCAAATATAATACTGTATTTCAGATTTGGCTTTGCAGTAGTTGCTTTGCCATTTTAACAAATGACCAATTTTGTTAGTGATACATGACTAACTGACAGAATTTTATTACAATGTATGGTTGACTAATATATAGCTAGTCTTAGAATTGAACAATGTGCCACATATATATAACAGCTCCCATGTTACTAAATACTAAAATATTTTCATGTTTCTACATAGGTATATATAAAACATCTAGAAACAGCAGCATGGCTTATTTTATGTCCCCTGAACATTTAACTTCTCTCTGCACCACTGATATTCATTAAGCTGTGGCCCCATGTGTGGGAGAGCCATACCCTGTGCACATTAAAGAACACAATGGATGGTCTTGATGGAAGGCTACCAGTTGTCTCCCAATAGCTATCCAGTAGATCCCTTCCCCCCCCCCCCAACCTTCTTGAGCCTTCGGGGTCCTTATGACCTGGTCATTTGGCCCATTGTGTGCAAAAAAAAGTGCCGCTCAGAAGCAAAACAACTCAACCTAACCACTGATATTGTATTTATGTAATCTTTCAAGAAATAAAGTGTACAATTATGAAAAAAAGTTTCAAAACAGTGTTTGAAAGCAAAGTTCTTTAAAATATTTTGCTGTAATCAATGGCAGCCAAAATATCAATATACGGCAATAGTGTGACCAAAAAAGCACAGTATTTTCTGGATTAAGTCTCTCCTATTTCTAAGCTCACATTGTGAAACTGCTAACCACTACACCAGTTGGTTGTAGTACCATTATCATATTTTTACCTGAATATCAAATATGGTAATGCATAGAATAAATTCACAGCTAGGAAGCCATAAATATGAAAAAAAAAAGTCTGCCTCCTGGATGATACTTGTCAAAAATGAATGCAGACCAGCAGATTTTGGATTGCCACTTTACAGATCCAAGTCAGATCATTCCAATTTCTCCACTTCTCAAATCGAAGTGAGATCAGTAAAATTATTGTACATGAACTAGAATGCTGTAATTGCAACATCTCCTGTTAGAATATCTAACTCTTTATGCATTATGCTGTTTACACAAACTTTCCTGGTTATATGCCATTTGCTTTACCAATTAAGCCAAGAATTTGGTGCTTTCAGATTTGCATTGGGTTATTTTACCTCTAAGCACCACTTTTTTTTGCACACAATGGGCTAAATGGTCAGGTCAAAAGGAACCCCAAGGCTCAGAGAAGATTGCAGGAGGGGACCGACTTGACAGCTGTTGGGAAACAGATGGTAGACTCCCATCAAAGCCATCCAGAGTGTTCTTTAACATGCACAGGGTATGGCTCTCTTGCACATGGGGCTATGGTTTAACATCCCAACTGATGGAGGGTAGTCCTTCCAAACTCATCAGTGACCCCTACTGACCATGAGCAGGGTGGGGAGTTTTGCAGAGAGAAATCTCAATGCTAGCCCAGGTGAGACTCGAACCTCAGAACTGCAGATTATGAGCCTGGCACACTAGCAACTGAGCTACCCCTGCCCTGCTTTCACACTTGCTTAAGTAAGATTAGGAAAGAAGAGGTGGTAGAGTTTCTTTTCCAGGCATCCATAGGTTCATCAATATTAATATTATCAATATTAAGGTTCTATTAAAAATATTATTTTTAATAATCATCTTAATAAAATAAAAGAGCAAAACAATATGGCATTGTAATAAACAAATTAAAATTAGAGTACACAGTCCTAAGCTATTAAATAATTTAATCACAATCTATGTTAAAATAGCTTTTCAAATGTCTTTAGTTAACACTCATAAGTATATTCTAACATATACTGTTACAAATTACAATGTATAGTTGCATTCCATAGTACAATATTACTTTTACAAAGTTCTAAGTACAGGACTTACTGATATTTATTCGAGTTTAAAGTTCTCATTAATACTCACATATGATGTGGAAAAGTGCTATACAGCATATATACATATATGCATTGTCCTATTTGTTCTATGTTGTTATGTTGAAATACATGTTTGTATATTATATCTGTTTTTTTTTTCTCAAACTAACACTTAAGTGTGAGTGACTTCCTCATTAACACTAAACCTACCAAGACCGGTCAAATTGAACTTTTCAAACTTTTGCGTACAACTTCCCACATACAACGTTATCACATCGCTATTTAACTTTACGACTTTTCTTATAATATACATACAATGATTTTTTCAGTACTTACATCTCCTCTTATTGTCTTTTTTCCGAGAAATATATGTAGCTTGTCCTACCTACCATGACCGGTTGAAAGATTTCTGTTATTTAGCCTGGAAATTCAATTCTAAAACTATACAGTCGGTATAAATGAAAGGCTACCAAAGTTTGGCATGACTTCAACTGAAAGCGGAATGAGCCTTTGATGCATGATCTGAAGGAGCCGCAATCAAGCAATTGCTACACACTTGCATACATTGATAACAATGATACATGGCAAAAGTATGCGCAGACTGCAAAGTTGGGTGACACGGTACAATTTTATAACTCCAGGAGAGAGCATCACAGTATAAAAGTTATAAAGCTCTTACTGCATTTTGAAATAAGAATCTATTATTATTTTGAACATTTCAAGTTATAAGTGCTATTTTGAAGTAAGAAAAAGTGAACCAACAATACTTAGATATAAGTTTTATATTTTGTCTTTATTACATTATTCTGTTGCAAATTTTTATCCCAAAAATGTCAAGACATTAAAAAAATATGACGTTATTAGAAAAAATAAATAACATAGACAAAGAATGTTCAGAATTCGATGAATGGGAACTTTCTAAAACTGAAGATAACATGGAAAAAGATATTGACCTATTTGACACCGATGAATATGAGTCCTCAGACACGGATAATGAAGAGGAGAATATTTTGAATAAATGTAGAGGGCAAAGGAGAAAGAGATTTTTATTGAGTTCCGAAAGTGAGAGTAATATAGAGGACCAACGCATTGAAACTGCTGCTGATGGGACAGTTTGGGAAGAAATAGAAGAAGGCTCCAAACCTGGAAGAGTAGCAGTTCATAATATTTTTAGGGAAATATCAGGTCCAACAGGATATGCTAAACAACATATTATGAAAGGGAAAGTAAAGACTGCATTTTCTTTTATCATTGACCACTGTATGATGAAACACATAAGAATGTGCACAGAAGCAGAAGCATTTAGAGTGTTGGGGATTAAATGGGAACTAAATGCGGCAAAATTAGATGCATTTGTTGCTCTGCTGTATGCTCGCGGCACAAATGAGGTAAAAAATTTAGACATCTCATACTTATGGAATAAGAAATGGGGTACCGCATTTTTTTTTTTTTTTTCAAAAACCATGAGCAGGAATGTATTTAGTGAAATTATGAGGTTTATACGATTTGATAAGAAAAGTGAATGAAGTCAGCATTTACAAACCAATAAATTTGCTTTGATATCTGAAATATGGGACCGATTCATTGAGAATAGCCAAAATTGTTACAAACCAGGTGCATATCTGACTGATGAGCAGTTGTTTCCATCCAAGGCTAGATGTAGATTTACACAATATATGCTGAACAAACCAGATAAGTTTGGAATCAAATTCTGGCTAGCATCTGACGTCAATAGCAAGTATATAATAAATGGATTTCCATATTTGGGAAAGGATGAGAAAAGAGAACCTTAAGAGAATCTTCATTATCCTCAAGCTAATAGAACCATTCACAGGGTGTGGAAGGAACGTAACCATGGATAATTTTTTTATGAGCATATCATTAGCCACAAAACTGCTAGCAAAAAGAACCACTACTGTTGGAACCATCCATAGCATAGAATCAAGCGAGAATTGCCAAAACTTGCCAAACAAGTGAAAGATAATATGGCACACTTTACAACAAAACTATATAAATCAGGTTGTATTACTCTCACAATTTATAAAAGTAAACTAAATAAAAAAAGTGGTTCTACTAAGTTCAATGCATAACTCAATAGAAACTGAAAAAAGTGGTAAGTGTATACCAGAAACGATTAGATTTTATAATAGCACAAAATTCAGTGTAGATGTGACAGATCAAATGGCAAGAAAATACAGCATGAAATCGAAATCTTGGAGATGGCCCCTCCAAATATTTTTCAATATTCTTGACTTAGGTGGAATAAATGCATGGGATTTATATAAAGAAAACAGGGGGGAAAATTTCAAAGCAGCAGGATATATACCGAAAACATCAACAAATATAAGTTCAGTTTCACATGTATGAAAAACTTGCCAAGTAACATATTGCAAAGACAACAAAACTAAGAAAATCTGTTTGAAATGTGAAAAATACGTGTGTGTCAAATGTACATTTGAGAACTCAATAATTTGTAAAAAATGCATTGAAGATGAATAAGATATGCATTATTTATTTATAAATGCAAAAAACTATAGAACTACCATTCATTTCTCATTTCCTTTTCATGTTCATAATTGAAATGAAAGAAAAAAATAATTTTTTTTTAATTTTGTGAAAGTTGTTTTATTTATTATTTAATTCAGTACCAAATTGATTATTATCCGAGTTCAATTGTAAAAAATATAACTTTTTTTAAGGACCAGTCATTTGACTGGTCACAGTAGGAATAAGTATACATGAAGTGTCAGTAGGTTTAGTGTTAACAAATGAATCATTAGCAACAATTGGAAAATAAGTTTCTCTCTCCTGAAATATAGATGGTACAAGATCCACCACATTTCAGTGAAAGTTTTATAGGGCACATCGTGGAAGCAAATCATTGTCCAATGCATGGTTTAATAGATAGAGCGCTCTGGCATGGTTATTTTTTCATATAAATAATTAGTTTGAACTAATTACTTTTGTTTTGTTCCATTGTTTTTTCTCGAATTGTTTTTCAATATACATATTAAGAAGAAAGCTCTGCTGCAGGTTCCCAGCAAAAGCTTCATGACTTCCTGGGAGCTACAGTTCACAGTTTGAAAGCCAGTGTTCTAAGACATCTTAAAAATTCATCTACATAGAGATTTACTATTTATTTTCACTTTTTTAATTTTTACTATCAATATAACTACTTTATACCTGAATGTCTGGTAACAGGCTCATCAAGACCTCTGGTGTATTCAACATATGGCTGATGTGGTTTCTTTGTAATAATATTATGCCGCCTGTTCTTTCCTGAAAGTCTGTTTGCTTCAGCATTTGCCTGAAAAATATATGCTTCAGTTTACTATATATATACATTACTAAATAGTATACCATGTACTATATATATATATGAAATTAGGGATAATGTGAGGCTCAAATTTTCAAGTGCAGGACCATCCTAGCTGAAACTATTTTCATGATTACTAGGCCCAGTTAAGGAAGGAAAAACAGCATAAAACACACATATACATATATACATATATACAGATATTCATGCCATTAAACCATTTTCTTTTTCATTCATCAAATTATTCCAAACTTCAAAATTATTTTAATTATGTGAAAAAAAATTTTAAATCTAAAGTTATTTAGAATAAAAAATATTCATGACTGGTTTGGGGTTTTATGGAGCAAGAGCAACAAAGGCTATATCGCAGCAAACTAGGTTAAATAAAAGGATCATCACCACCATCCTCCTCAAGCAGCCATGGGCTATGGAGGTCCAACCAGACAATTAGCACACAATTTAGTTCTCCAAGCATATCTGTCCTGAGCTACATCTACTGCATCTGGCCACTGCACACCAATTTTAATAAGGTCCTGTTTGACATTGTCTGCCCACCGCATCCTAGGTCTCCCCCTCTTTCTGAAGCCTTTAGACACACTGTTCATAACCCTATTCGACAATCTATAATTATCCATACGGGCAACATGGCCAAACCAAAGGAGTCTCTCTCTGCACAATATGCTGCTTAAAGGAGGTTGGCGACTTCTTTGCCTAACCTCATCATTACTTACAAAGTTGAACCACCTAATGCCAAAGATATTGCTTAAGCATCTGTTTCCTGTTATTTTGTTTACAAAGTGTCCAAGTTTCACTACCATAACTAACCCTAGAAAGAACCAAACTATTATACAGTCTAATTTTAGTCTTTAGGTGCATATGCCTATTTCTCCACACTCTCCATAGATTCCTAAAAGTCCCAGAGGCAATCCCTATTCACCTGTTAATCTCATGCCACACATCACCAGTATCTGTTACATAGCTCCCAAGATAATTAAACTGAGACACTTGCTCAAGGGCACAACCATTCAGAGCGACAGAAGAACCAGATGTCTCACCAATTTTCATCACTTTAGTTTTATCTCTGTTTATCATCAAACCAACTCTATTACCAGTCCCATCAACAGCCATAATGAAAGAATTCATCTCATCAACATCATTAGCCAACAAGGCCAAATCATCTGCATAATCTAAATCAGAAATTTTTTTTCTCCAGCCCATTTAAGACCAAAAACTTTCCCTTGAAGTGAATTTTGTATAACATAATCAATAACCAAACTAAAGAGAATAGGAGACAAAATGCACCCTTGTCGAACACCAGAAGCAATACTAAACCAATTGCTACAAGCCTTACCAACTTCACACACGACTCAGTGTTATTATAGAGAGCTTTCATTATGTTAACCCTTTCACGAATAAGGGAAACATTTTTCCCATTTTAAAATTGGCGATTGTCATATTTAATTATAACCTTATCTGCATTTTTTATACAGAATGTCAAAATAGAATGTAAACAGGAACGTTTAGAAAACAAAAACAGAACTGTCAGGACGCATAATATATGTACTATGTGCAATGTCCATCTTTGCCTCACTACCAAAAGAAATTGCTTCGCAGAATATCATAATTATTAGCACATCATTTTGTATAGTAATTTTATTTCATAATTTTGTATTATTTTAGTTAACATTTTGTTCTAATAAACCAATAAATAAAAGACATTGCATAATAAGCCTAACTATAATTTGTGTTACCTTTATAGTCCATTGGGAAAAATATTTCCCATAAAATTCCAAAAAAACTACACATTGTTATGTATTTTTCTTATGATTTTTATTTATTTTATGTCTAAACAAACTAAAATAAACAGTTACATACTAATATTTACTCTTAGAAACCTTATGGTCCTGAAAGGGTTAATTAACTTGTCTGGTATGCCATATGATCTCGCGATCAACCACAAATTATGATGATCAACGAGTCAAACACCCAAAGTTTATTAAGTACAGAGTTGTAACACTCCAAAGATTATTAACTTTTTAAAGTTTGAACCTTTTGTCTGATCCAAATTATTCAAATTCCGGATAGCTGTATAGGGTGCCAGGCAATAATAACTTGTCAAATAAAGTTGAAATAGGGTCCATTAATGTATTTTATCAGGCGTTACATATCAAGTAAAAATTCAAAAATGATTGTCAAGTTTAAAATTTAAATATAGTCAAAAAATCAATTAACATTGCTCAAGAGAAAAATAGCAAAAATTCAAAAGTTTCAAAAACAAAGTTTATTTCCAAAAAATTCAACTCATCAAACTCAATGGTAAAATCTCAACTACATCTCGGATAAAAATTCTGTCTACACTAATTCACAAAAACTCAACTCCACTCTCCTTCTAACTCTAACACAATCTAACTCAACACCACAATCTCTATTACTAACTATATCTATATATCATCTCCTTTCTCTTTCTACTAACTCTGTGACCCAGCATCACATAGTTATAACAAGCGGCATACAAAGCTGACACGACATTGCATGCCAGGAAAGACATTTGCATAAACTGACGATCGCACAAGCTGTGATGCAAGAGGGGTTGTGTTCTACATGCACTCTTTAGCGGTCAGGAGTTGCGCATGTGCAGGAGTTGCACATGCACAACTCCTGTAGCTCGGAATGAGAATTCAGACAGTTCAAAAAACGAAATAATCCCCAAAATAATAAATATAATGCAAATAAAGCAAAACTGGTTAAGGAAAAATAAAAGTGAATGGCTGGATCATCACAAGAAAACATTTCTGAAATCAACAAAGCTAGCAAGCAATCAAAGGTTTCTGAAACTCTACACATTTCTCAAGAATCTGTCTGAGTGAAAATATCTGATCTATACATCCCCTACCACGTCTGAATCCACACTGCTTCTGAATCCATCACTGTCAAACCAGATTCTTAATTCTATTAAGCACAATCATGCAAAGAACTTTACCTGCAAAAGGAAGTAGGCTGATACCACTATAGTCATCACAAGAACTGTGATCACTTTTTTAAAAATAGGGATAATAATAGTCTGGTAAAATCCTTAAGAACCAAGACTTTATCATAAAAGATATTCAAAATTTCAGTCATCCATGAGGTAACCGAAATATTCCCAACTCTAAGCATTTGAATAGTAATTTCATCTACCCCTGGGGATTTATGTAGTTTAAGTTTAGAAAAAGCCAAAATAACTTCAGATTGTGTTATAGGGCCAACATTAAAGCCACCAATGCATCAATCAAAATTGCAAACAATGGGAGTAGAACTACCCATATTGTTTAGAACATCACTGAAATGCTCAGCCCACCTAGCCATGACAGAATCCTCACCTATAACCTTACCTTCTTTATCCTTCAATCTCTGTATACCTGTCCGTTTTCTACCACACAAAGCATTAACTATCTGGTACAGCTCTCTGCTGTTGTGCTGTCTAATTGCTTCTTCGGCTTTGTCAGCCATTCCATCAAACCAAAGATTCTTAGCAGCAGCTAACTGATCTTTTACATGTTTATTAAGTTCTCTGTAATACTTTCTATTAGGACTAGTAGGGTATTGATTAAGGACATTCCTGCAGTTCTTTCTTTCCGAAATAAGCTCAAGTGCCTTATCACTCAGATAATTCTGCCTCCTCTGCACCTTTTTTCCTAAAAGAGTACTGTTAGTGTCAAAAAAAACCTGTTTAAAATGCTCCCATTCTTCCTCAACTTCAGTAGTAAGCATACCATGACTGTCATAATGACTAAGTTACCTATCATGGTAAGCTTTAGCTACAACTGGGTCTTTCAGAGCTTCAGTATTAAAGGTAAAATTTTTAACCTTAGCACAACACTTTTTAAGTTTAAGTTGCAAGACACTTTTAAGAAGATAATGGTGAGATCCAATTTCAGCTCCCCTATATGACCTGGTATTCCTAACAGAACTAGCCCTTTTGCTGTTAATTAATATATAATCAATCATATTCTTATGCAGCCCATCAGGTGAAACCCATGTGTACTTATGTATATCGCACTGTTTGTAATGAGTGTTAGTTATTCTGAAACCATTGAGTTTACTTACCTGTAGGAGATGTTGCCCATTGCCATTGCAGCTACCAATATCAAAAGGGCCTGTCAGTACCAACGTTGGCATTGAGGTCACCAAGAACAAAAGTAATATCTCCTTTTTCGATAGAATTAAAAATATCCTGAAGTTGTCCGTAAAACCTATCCTTCTCATCCTCATCGGCATCCTCAGTGGGGGCATAACAGCAGATAACATTCAAGTCTTTAATGCTTGTCTGAAATTTTGCTGTAAGAAACCTTTCATTAATGCACTCGTATCCTAGAAGAGCATCACTAGCGTGTCTGCTGAGAAGCAGACCCATGCCTTGGTGATGCTTATTGTTGTCCCTCCCTGAAAAGAGAAATTTGAGATTATTTTTAAGAATCTGACCTTTATCTGTCCATCTGATCTCTTGCAAGCCAAGAATATCTAAATTATAACGGTGTAATTCTTGTGTGAGGACATCAAGAGAAAAAGCTCTGTGCAGAGTCCTCACATTCCAATTACCTATGGAGAGAAAATGGTTAGTGGGATGTTTAAAGAAACATGTTTATTGAGAGAAGGAATGCCATCAATATCAAACAGCCCCCTAATCGCAGACATGGGGCAAAGACCAGTTCCCCCCACCACTAAAGGCTGAAGCCATCTACACTGGAAGACTTCCTCCAATGTAGAATTTGACGATGCCAATAGAAGCATGCTGAGCAGCACTTTTTTGCACACCATGTGCTAAACTGGTCAGGTCGCATGGACCATGAAGGCTCAGAGAAGGTTGGGGGAGGGGACCCACTAGAACAGCTGTTGGGAAACAGATGGAAGCCTCCTGTCGAGGCCATCCAGTGCGTTCTTTAATGTGCACAGGGTATGGCTCTTCCACACACAGAGCCATGGCTTAACGTCCCATCTGACGGACGGTGGCCTTTCCAAGCCCATTGTTGTCCCATACTGAACGTGGGAAGCGCGGGGAGTTTTGCAGAGATAAATCTCAACGCTGACTCAGCTGGGACTAGAACCTGAGTACTGCAGATTACAAGCCTGGCACGCTACTGACTGAGCCATCCCCACCCCTGGTGAGCACCTGTTTACTTGTACTTTAATATCAGTATGAACTAACATCAGTAAGAAACACACTACGAATTAGCAACCAGAAGCTCTGAACTTTTGCGCAAGGAAAGATTGTAATTTAATAATGTTGCAATTATCACTCCTTTGAGAGCTAATGTAAATCCTTTTAATTAAAAAGGTTAAACAATTCAAATGACCCAATATAATTTGCAACATAATTCAACTTACTAGTTCATTAAATAAAGGTGCAAGTCTAGTTGATCCTCTATATATCCATTCAGTCCTCTTATCAGCATCAAAAAACATTTTTACCATACTGGCATCTACAGCCAATACCCTGGCTGACCACCTGTAATGGAAATATTAATATTTTCAATATTTTATTAAATTGCTCATTGTACAATTTAGGTTAAATGCCATAAATATGTTTTCAAACAAATATGAATTACAGAAAACTTTTAATAGTTTAAAATATTTGATTTTAAAAGATATTGGTTTTGTTTAGTAGTGGAGCATGATGCAGAGTAACTAATTTTAACTATTTTGAATCAAATAAATTTTGAAAAATGCATATTTTCTATATGTACCCCAAAAAGTAAAATATATTTCCTATGATAAAATCACTTGCACAATTCATATCAATTTCAAACAACAATAAAGGGCCTGAAGTATTTTTCAATGAATAAAAGAAACCTTCTAGCTTGTACTTTCTTTTGAATATGAAGTGAGTAAATGATTTCATCATTAATACATTCTTTTTTGCCTTTTAGGCTTTGGGTTGGATTGCTTTACCACTGAGTGGCACTTTTTTTTAACAAAATGGGCTAAATGGCCTAGTCACAAGAACCCAAACGAGATTGGGGAAGAGGACCAATTAGAGAGCTGTTAAGAGACAGATTATAGCTTCCCATCAAGGTCATCCAGTGTATTCTTTCATGTGCACAGTGTATGGCTCTCCACAAGGGGCCACGGCTTAATGTCTACCTTTTAGGCCACATATTGGAAGTTTTTTTTAAGTTTCTTACATTTTATATTTTGCTTTTTAATGATATTTTTAAAGGGGATATTGTCACTAACGTTTATTTTCTCCTTCTTTAGGAGGAATTATAAGGTCATTCAAGTAAAAAGTGTACAAGTCAGAAATTAAACATAAATCATTTATTTAACTGTTTTTATAATGCTTTTTCAGACATTTGGTTAAACATGAAATTAACAACACTACTCTTTCCTAGACTGACTTGGTCTGGTGCATCTGGAAGTTTGCCACAATGCACTGCACCTCTTCATCAGACTTCTTTTCACAGCATTTTTTAGAGGTCCAGAAATGTAAAATTGTAATAGTGGTTGACTATAGAGAGGATGTTCTAGGTATTCAAAGCCTTAGCTGTTCAACATTGTTACTGTTACTTGGCCAGTATGGGAGTAGACACTGCCTTAAAACAAAGCAATCTCCCTGCACAAAAGTTGTGGGTGCTTCAACTTTAATGCCTGCCTTCAAAAGCACATAGTTTTGTAATATCATTACCAGTTGACAATATCACCACAACCCAGATACTAAATCAACATCAGACCCTGATAGTCAAATTAAAAATGTTCAACTTTGGATGCTTCCACACCGGGGTTGTTTGGAATCCACACATCTATCATGTTCAAGCCAATACTTACCACTGATTCTGGTGGTGGTGAGTTTGAATTTTTTTTTTTGTGTGTGTGTGTGTGTGTACCCATTTCCTTGTGCGAAGGCATAAATATCATTTAGTCCATTAGCCAGATATAAAGACTGTACACTTTTCATTTGAATAGCCCTTATATAATATTCTTCATATGTCACTCTGCAAATTTATATGCTTCCACTGATGTATACTTGGATTAGTCCTGTGATTGGAGTGTGCTATAGTGGAATTATAATTTATCGACCATGCCTACTCCTAATTATTTACAGGAAAGGTAGGGCAAATGTTTTATAGCCTATACCATTTGTAAAGTCAGAAGTTTGCATTTGACATGACTCATCAAAATCAGCCTATATAAAACTTTTCCTTTTTTTTGGAAAATGAAAGGGAGACATGTTTTTCAGCAACCGTTACACTTTTAATGTCATAAACTGACTTAAAATAATCCATTAGTTGGGAAGATAGCACAAAACTATCTTTTACAACTGCCTCCCTTTTGAGGGTGGAAGAAAAGAGGCATAACTTCTGTTATGCCTATGACTCTTCCTATGTCATAAGCTTTTAACTTTATGATCATTACAATCAACCCCTTTGTTAAGAAGATATATTGCAATAGTTTTTTTTTAGAATTTTCCTTTTTTTTACTAAGAACAGGGCAATTTTTTGTATAACATATGATACTTCCCCATGGTAAGCTTTCGTTTTACATATCTCATTACAAATGTGTGTGTGTGTGTGTGTGTCTGTTAGAAATATATAGTGCAAAAAGTCTACACTTACCTGTTTTTGGAAAGAAGGGGAGTAAGAGTTTAAGAGTTTAATTTGTATGGTGCCTATAATAACCCCTTATCAAAACCTTATTTTGATGCACATCTCATCTGCAAATAACCACCAGTTTGGAAAGATACATTGAAATAAAAACCATTTTGTAAAATCTATAAGCTGACCAACAAATGACAAGTGAGAAGTAACGGGAAGATCAGTAATGTTAAATAATTAAGTCTAATCCCAGTGCAACAATATTAAATCAAAATTTCACAATTTCACTGTAGTTTTAAAAATGCATGTTAAAAAAAAGTAGAAATGAGAGCTCTGAATGAGTGGTACCACTCTCCTTAGCATCGTTTAATAAGAGTTGCAAAACTTATGTAGCACTATAAAAGTAGGGCATGAAGTCCACCTTTGTCTCTAGATGTTGTCCAGACAAAAATTCTAGTATTTTATAGGCTAAGAAATGCAAGTAATCATCTTCTTGTGCATGCTTTCTTGCTGTTATATTACAAAGGTTATGCTTATCATTGGTTATGTTTATCATTGTTCTTGGAGCAGTGTAAGCACGTATTTGTCGGCGGCACATATCATTGTTACTTAATCATGTTTCTCGCCTGACAACGTTAATGCTGGGTATGTTAACGAAATGTACATCACAAAGTCCGTGTTGATTTCTAGCACTAAATTTTATGGATTATATAGTAACCTTTGTAATATTTTTTAAATTGAGATTTGAAACCTCCATGAGTATAGTGCCACAAAGATACCCAATGCCCAAGTTCCACAGTGAAACATCTAAGCATTGAAACTAGCTAAAACGATGACTGGTAGTCACACCTAGCATCAACTTCCATCAGATGATGTCATCAATGATGTGTGAATGCACCAGCCAACAACTGCATCTTTACACTTCTACAAGAACAATAATCAGAAGTAACTTTTGGAGCACTAGGAATACAACACCAAGAAAGCATGCACAAGAAGATGATTATTTGCATTGCTCTGCCTATAAAAAGTAATACTATAATTTTTGTCTGGATGACATCTAGGAGCGAAGTTGAATTTTGTGCACTATGTTTATAGCACTACACGAGTCTTGCAACTCAAAAGTATGCTAAGCACAGTGGCATTGCTGATTCAGAGCTCTCGCTTCTACTATTTTAGCATGTATTTTTAAAACTACAGTGAAATTGTGAATTAAATTTTGATTTGGTATGTTAATATTTAGGGTTGGGTTGTTTTACCTCTGAGCGGCACTTTTTTGCACACCATGGGCTAAATGGCCAGGTCACATGGACCCCGAAGGCTCAGAGAAGGTTGGGGGAGGGGACCCACTGGAACAGCTGTTGGGAGACAGATGGTAGCCTCCCATCAAGGCCATCCAGCGTGTTCTTTAACGTGCACAGGGTATGGCTCTCCCGCACACGGGGCCACGGCTTAACGTCCCATCCGATGGACGGCGGCCTTTCCAAGCCCATCGGTGTCCCCTACTGACCGTGGGCAGGGCGGGGAGTTTTGCGGAGATAAATCTCAACGCTGACCCAGCTGGGACTCGAACCTGGGAACTACAGATTACGAGCCTGGCGAGCTACCGACTGAGCCACCCCCGCCCCAGTTAATATTTAGGAATCACAAGATTGGGCATTTAAAAAACCAGTTGGGTTTAATCTTGAGAAAAGTAAAATGATAAAAATCACTTGGCACTTAATAATTATGGTATTTTTTGATTATGTGTAGTGTAATCACAATTTGGCAAACGTATTTGATTAAAATCTTTTTATATATACTTTAAAAATTATTTGCTAACCCAGCTATGGCTATACATAGAAATTTATGCTTTTTGAATCAATTTTTATTCTTATCACCCATACAGTGACTTTTTAATCTTCTTATAAATTTCATAGTCAAATTTAATAAACTTTCAGACATAAATGACAATCACAGTGTTACCTATCGACTTTTTAACATCTATAAATCAATAAATATTTTGTGGAAAAATTTTCGCCAACATATGGGACTTAAATTCGCATCTCTCCAGAAACATGCCAGACTATTCTGCCATTGAACTAATGCCAGCTCTGTCTCTTTTCCACTAATTTAAGGTTGGGTTGTTTTACCTCTGAGCGGCACTTTTTTGCACACCATGGGCTAAATTAAATGGCCAGGTCACATGGACCCCAAAAGCTCAGAGAAAGTTGGGGGGGGACCCACTGGAACAGCTGTTGGGAGACAGATGGTAGCCTCCCGTCAAGGCCATCCAGCGCGTTCTTTAACATGCACAGGGTATGACTCTCTCGCACAAAGGGCCACGGCTTAACGTCCCATCCGACAGACGGCGGCCTTTCCAAGCCCAGCAGTGTCCCCTACTGGCCGTGGGCAGGGCGGGGAGTTTTACGGAGATAAATCTCAATGCTGACCCAGCTGGGACTCAAACCTGGGAACTACTGATTATGAGCCTGGCTTGCTACAGACTGAGCCACCCCCGCCCCACTAATTTAAGACTTTAAACTCTTCAAGATTTTCAGCACCAACTGTTGGCACCATCTGTGATATTGGATGGCAACTATTTCTTTTTATATTTCATTGATAAGATACTCTGGTATGTTACTGGATTACCCTTTATTCCATCACCTCCTATAATGACTATTCCATCACCTCCCTTCTTGGTAACTATCTGAATATGAAGCTGCAGAGAACTCATATGCAACTGGTCATTGATTTCTTTCAGAACATTGGCCTCTTCTGCAAGGTCTAATGCCTCTTTTCTTTAATGAGATTAGTATAGTTAACAGTTTCGAGAGATAGCTAAGAGCTAGTTTATTCTGCCTCTGCCATCTCAACCTCCTTTTATGACTGGTGTAGGGAGTCCCTCATTGAAGGCAAATTTTACCATGTTCATACAACTTCTTGACCTTGACCTGTTATCTTGTTTACAAAGCATCCAAGTTTAACTACCATAACTAACCCTAGAAAGAACCAAACTATTATAGTCTAATTTTAGTCTTTAGGTGTATAAGATTATTTCTCCACCAGATTCTTAAAAGTCCCGGCAGTAATCCCTATTTGTCTGTTAATGTCATGTATAACTGGGTCTTTCAGAGCTTCAGAATTAAAGGTAAATTTTTTAACCTTAACATAACACTTCCTAAGTTTAAGTTGCAAGACACTTTTAACAAGATTATGGTCAAATTTAATTTCAGCTCCACTATATAACCTGTATTACTAACAGAACTAGCCCATTTGCTGTTGTATCAATCATATTCTTGTATCAATCATATTCTTATGCAGCCCCTCTGGTGAAACCTATGTGTACTTATGTCGCATTGTTTGTAATAAGTGTTGAGTGTAACAAATGATCACATTTGCAGGCTGTTTAGTGAAGCAGCAACATGGATAATAGAATAACATCAGTATAAGGTGTGGCTGTCCTTTGTGGCAAAATAAGCACTAATACAACTAGGAAATGAAATTAATAGAAATATATTTTTTTAAATCAATAAATAAAATATAAAAAGAATAATAAAGGCATTACTTAATTTGGTAGCTTTTATTTTGTCCTTATTTAGCATGATGATGGAAATGATTCATTGAGACAAGCTGTACTCCATAACAAGCACACTTGTTTTCCCACTTTTTCATTTCAAACTTCTCAATGATTTACTGCTCTATCAAAAGTGTTGTGTCTTCCCAACTCTTCTTATATTTTTGTAAATTATTTTTAGGTACTATTGCGATCGCTATTATTTAATTTTTAAATTAAGCAACTGAATAAAATGGCATAGTCTTAAGCTCTTTGCACAACCAAAAGCATAGCAAACAGTGAAAATGAAGCAGTCAAGCTCCAAAAGCTCATAAATGGGTGTCATTATTTAGCTGACCTGCTGAGTCTACATAGGTGCATTATGATTGACCAAAATTGGTGACCACTTGACTTCTTAAGTAAATCGTTATGCAGCAAAAATTCATGATACGAGTCAATGAAAGGAAATTTGTTAAACAGAAATTTGTTATCCGATTACTTTGTTATGTCAGGGTCCACTGTATATTTTTTTAATACGTTTATAGAAACATAAAAAATTATTACCATTGGCCATTCCATTCAGTCTTTACTACTTGACCTTTCTGAAGTTTAACCATTGGTCGCTAGAAGAAATAAATGAATGCTTAATATTGCTTAATCTTAATGAAAAACACTAAACACTTTCTTTAATGCTATATATCAATAAATTTCATTTAGGACACAAATAAATGAACAAATTTATGAACATATGATTAATTTATTTCAAGCCAGATCAAGTTTGTAGCATATCACTCAATATCAGGGCATTATGGACTTTTTTTTTCTTTTTTTTTTTTTTGGGGGGGGGGGGGAGTTCTATTACAGTGCATTAGGGACTGGAAGGATAAACAAGCATCAGCAGTTACCATATACTCAATATTGTATGTCTTGATACCAAACAGAAGTTGATGATGGCAGCTAGATGGTGTTTCTGGCAATCTTAGAACAGCAAGATGATGATATGTCACCAAAATCAAAGCTTACAGTGAGACAGTGAGATATGTAAAATAATATTGTGAAACTGACAACTACTATATGGTCCAAAGCAAGACAAATAGATGCAACTATACAGTGAACACATAATTGTGATGTGGTTCACTATGATAATGTCACAGTAAATCATGGCCAATTCTGACCAAGACTCCAGACTTCAAGCCATCTGTGAAAATGGGCACGTTAGGTTATTGGATTGCTTTACCTCTGAGCGGCACTTTTTTTTGCACATAATGGGCTAAATAGCCAGGTCACAAGGGGCCCTGAAGGCTCAAGAAAATTTGGAGAAGGGGACCTACTGGACAGCTATTGGGAGACAAATCATAGCCTCCAATCAAAGCCATTCAGTGTGTTCTTCAATGTGCACAAGGTATGACTCTCCTGCACATGGGGCTGTGGCATAGGTTCCATCTGATGGATAGCAGCCTTTCCAAGCCCATCGGATGTCCCCTACTGATCAAGGATATGGCGGAGAGTTTTTGCAGTGAAGATGGGCAGGAAGGTAGGGCATGTGTACAACAGCCAGCAAAGAGTTTAATGCTTAGTGCTGGGAATGTTTCAGTTACCACTTAGATGACTGAAATTCTGAATATCTTTTATGATAAAGGCATGGTTCCTAAGGATTTTACCAGAGCTATTGTTATCCCTATTTTCAAAAAAGGTGATCGCAGTTCTTGTGATAACTATAGGGGTATCAGCCTACTCTCTGTTCCGGGGAAAGTTCTTTACATGATTGTGATTAATAGAATTAAGAATCTGGTTGACATGCAATTGCGTGATGAGCAATGTGGATTCAGAAGTGGTAGGGGATGTGTGGTTCAGATATTTTCCCTCGGGCAGATTCTTGAGAAATATTAAGAGTTTCAGAAACCTTTGGTTGCTAGGTTTGTTGATTTCAAAAAGGCTTTTGACTCTGTTGATCATCATAATTTGTGGTTGATTGTGAGATCATATGGTATACCAGACAAGTTAGTTAACATAATGAAAGCTCTCTATAATAACACTGAGTCGTGTGTGAGAGTTGGTAAGTCTTGTAGCAATTGGTTTAGCATTACTTATGGTGTTCGACAAGGGTGCATTTTGTCTCCTTTTCTCTTTAGTTTGGTTATTGATTATATTATGCAAAATTCACTTCAAGGGAAAGATTTTGGCCTTAAATGGGCTGGAGATACGAAAATTTCTGATTTAGATTATGCTGATGATTTAGCCCTTTTGGCAAATGATGTTGATGAGATGAACTCTTTCATTCGAGCTGTTGATGAAACTGGTAGTAGAGTAGGTTTGGTTATAAACAGAGAGAAAACTAAAGTGATGAAAATTGGTCAGGCAGGTTGTGATTCAGTTCATCTGAATGGTTGCAGTCTTGAGCAGGTGTCACAGTTTAATTACCTTGCGAGCTATGTAACAGATACTGATGATGTGCGGCATGAGATTAACAGACGAATAGGGATTGCTGCCAGGACTTTTAAGAACCTATGGAGAGTGTGGAGAAATAGGCATATACACCTAAAGATAAATAAACAATGAAATAAGCTCAAAGTATTCCATATCAACTAATAAATCAGCACTCTATTGTTGATTTAAATTTTAGAGGAAAAACTATCTTGAGCCAGGTGGGATACGAACCCACGACCTCCTGATAACATGTCAGGTGCTCTGAACCACTGAGCTACCAGCCGCCGATCAAGATCTCCTCTAATTAGTGCTATGAACATTCCTTTTATGTTTCATATAGGTGCGATTCAGGCAGTTTTAGCCACAAGCAGCATTTATATTTGCCAATAGATGGAAGCATGTATTACAAGTATGCAGATAATAAACAATGAAATAAGCTCGACATATTCCATATCTAATAAATCAGCACTCTAGCAGTGGTCCAGAGCACCTGACATGTTATCAGGAGATCGTGGGTTCGTATCCCACCCGGCTCAAGACAATTTTTCCTCTAAAATTTAAATCGCCGCTAGAGTGCTGTTTTATTAGTTGATATGGAATACGTCGAGCTTATTTCATTGTTTATTATCTGCATACTCGTAATACATGCTTCCATCTATTGGCAAATATAAATGCCGCTTGTGGCTAAAACTGCCTGAATCGCACCTATATGAAACATAAAAGGAATGTTCATAGCGCTAATTAGAGATCTTGATCGGCGGCTGGTAGCTCAGTGGTCCAGAGCACCTGACATGTTATTATCAGGAGGTCGTGGGTTCGTATCCCACCCGGCTCAAGACAATTTTTCCTCTAAAATTTAAATCGACGCTAGAGTGCTGATTTATTAGTTGATACACCTAAAGACTAAAATTAGACTGTATAATATTTTGGTTCTTTCTAGGGTTAGTTATGGTAGTGAAACTTAAGACGCTTTATAAACAAGATAACAGGGAAACTAGATGCTTTTGATTCCAGATGCTTACACAGTATCTTGGGCATTAGGTGGTTCAACTTTATAACTAATGATGAGGTTAGGCAAAAAAGTCAACAAACTCCTTTAAGCAGCATATTGAGCAGAGAGAGACTCCATTGGTTTGGCCATGTTGCCCGTATGGATAATTATAGATCGGTGAATACGGTTATGAACAGAGTGCCTAAAGCCCTCAGAAAGAGTGGTAGACCTAGGATGCGGTGGGCAAACAATGTCAAACAGGACCTTGTTAGAATTGGTGTGCAGTGGCTGGAGGCAGCAGATGTAGCTCAGGACAGATATGCATTGGAGAACTAAATTGTATGGTCTTGTTGGACCTCTGTAGCCTATGGCTGCTTGAGGATAATGGTGATGATTTTGGTTGATTAGTTTTTTTTTTCAAATTCTAAAGTTGACTTGTATGACACAGCACAGTTGACAAGAAGCCTGGACTTTTTCTCTGAGAAACAAAATTACAAAAAGAGAAAAATATTTACTTGAAACAAGAAAATAAACTTTTTTATTATTCAGAAAAACCTTTCTATTCATGTGCATTATAATCATTTCTATATATTAAAATAAAATACCCCCTCAAGCAGCTGCTTGCCACAGAGGTCTGACAGGAGCCTGTAAGTTTATATGCCATAGTAGAAGGTCTGAGAGGATGGCAGGACCACAGCAGAAAAATGACACACACATCCATGCCTTACCCGGGGTTCAAACCCAGGTCCCTTGGATTAGTAGCCAAGCGCGCTAACCACTCGGCCATGGGACACCTTCTCTATATATTAGGTTTCTTAAAAGAAATTTTTGTGTTGCTAGATGCATTTTATTACATGACTCTAAATATGCCCAATTAAAATAAAACCAGTCATATTTTTTGTCAAACATTTTATTTTCAGAATCCAGAATTAAATGCTGATTAATTTGGTACATAATATGCCACAATTCATAATTCCATTCATTAGTTATTTGGCAAAAAATTTCGAAAGTTAATTTTATTTTTTGGCTAATCAGAGTGAAAAAAATTGCTGGGCCTCTGGATGCAAACCAATTTTTCAGGCAAGATCCTGGAAGCGTTAATGTACACACTGAAATATCAAATGGCAGTTGATCATAAATTATTTCTCACCTCAGGCAAAAAAAAATTGCAAGATGGCCTGGCAGGAATCACAAACTGCATGTCAGGACAACTGATAAGGGCAAAAAAAAATAGATTTATCACCTCAAAATAAACATCCTAGACTGGCAAGATGCAAAAGTCCTCTATGCACATATTAAAGGCATGACGATGATGATCATTCCCATCCTGCAGAGAGCAAAATAACAGGGATTGTTGACTATATATCAGTTTCACTTCACCAACAATCTCACTATCAAATCATGGGTGGAAACATATACCTGGAATGGTAATCCAACTTCGACTGGAAAAAAGAAGTACAAGCAGAGAATACCAGTTTTTCTCCCAGTGAGAGTACAATTAAAAGGGAATTAATTTTAACTTTTAATAATGCCTACATCATTGCAAAACCATCCTCATCCTTTAAATTACATTATACAGCAAATCTTTTAATTTTTATCAACCAAAAACTGTTGCAATTCTTATTTTCCCCCAACCAATAACTCCACAGAAAATTTTTTACTAAAGGACACTCCTATAATCATAAAAAAATTCAAATAGTTATTCCACATTTATAAGCAATAATATATCATTTCAATCTCCAACAACAATAATCAACTACCTTATGGAAGTATTTGATTCATCATCAATGAAAACACATGAAACATTCAATAAGTTAGCCATAATTTTTACACAAAAAGGACTTCTAAAAAACATAGCATGACATCAAGTTCTAATCCAAATTAGGACAGGGCTCAGTCGATAGCAAACCAGGTTTGTAATCTGCAGTTCCAAGGTTCGGGTCCCAACTGTGCCAGTGTTGAGATTTATCTCTGCTAAAGCCCTACACTGCCCTCGGTCAGAAAGGGAACACCAATGAGTGTGGATGGCATCCATCAGATGCGATGTAAAGACATAGCCCTATGTGTGGGAGAGCCATACCCTATGCTCATTAAAGAACACACAGGAGGCTTTGATGGGAGTTACCATCTGTCTCCTAACAGCTGTCCAGTGGGTCCCCTTCCCCCAACCTTCTCTAAAACATTGGGGTTCCTGTGACCTGACCATTTAGCCCCATTGTATGAAAAAAGTGTCGCTGAGAGGCAAAACACCCTAAATGTAATCCAAATTGAAAACTTCATTCAAACTAAGTTTCTAGTGAAAATGTAAATTATTTTCAATATCTAATATATAAAGAAGAAAGTTTGAGTTTCCACTTATGCACCTAACCCACAGAAGAGCTAGGGGCACCAGATTTTGCATGAACTTTCATTTCATCTAGGAGAAGAATATAAGTTATTTGTAAACCCTCTGGGGTGAACCAAAATTGGGGTGGGTTCGAATTTCACAAAATCCCCATAGACTTAACATTAGCTGTTAAACATCAGTGTCTCTCATAGACTTAGCATTAGCAATTATTCAAAATCACGAGACAGCGACATCTACTATATACACTATGTTGAAAAAAGTGTCCAGACACCTGATTGGTAAAGGGAAAATGAAATTTCTGGTCACATAATCTGTACTAGTGGGTATAAGAAGAGTGTTGTCACAAAACAGGCTTCGGTGGAGACACTGATATGAAACATGAGTGAACATGCTGAGTTAATGGACTTTCATAGATGCCATTTGAGCAACTTATCTGTAAGTGCAACTGCACCCAAATTAGAGCATCCTAGGTAAAATGTGCAGGATGTGATTACTAAACGGAAACGTGAAGATGTCACGACAGTCAAGAAATGGTCAGGCAGACCACGAACTGATGGAAAGGGATCGAAGAACTCTGAAACGTGTGGTACATTCTTCTCGTCATTCATCTGCTGCTACCATTACCAAAAAGTTTCAAGAGTCCACAGGTGTTAGTGTTTGCAGTAGAATGGTTCATACGGAGCTGCATATGTTGAATTTCCATGGCCGAGCAGCTGCATACAAACCACTGATAACTCCTAAACATGCACAACGTCTAGTCTGGTGCAAAGCATGTCAGAATTGGTTGCTGGACCAATGGAAACAAATTTTATAGAGCAATGAATCATGTTTCACGCTGTTCCGATACAACGGTCACTGCTGGGTATGATGAACACCCGGTAAACATTACCTCTCGCAGTGTATCTCCCATCTGTGAAGTTCAGTGTTGGTAGCGTGATGGTTTGGAGCTACGTATAGTGGCATGGACTTGAACCGTTGGTTCCTATAGCCAGTAGCATGAATGCCAAGACGTACTTGGATGTTCTAGACAATTCAGTGCTACCAACACTGTTCCAGTACTACAGAGAGGTGCCATACATTTATCAACATAACGCACCATGTCATACTGCAAGGTCCGTTCAGCAGTGATTTCATGACTCAGGTGTGGAGAACATGCCCTGGCCTGCTCAGAGCCCCAACCTGAATCATGTCCCACTTCCCTGTCGACACTAACTACAAGGTTGAAAGACAAATGGTGCAAAATACCAGCCACACGTTTTCAAAAACTGATTGAAGTTATGACCAAAAGAGTGCAGAGTGTAATTGAGGCCAAAGGTGGGCCGACACACTACTGAAATTTCAATAAATGCGACATTTTTTCAAACATTCTGGTGTCTGGTGACTTCTTTTAATATAGTGTACTTTAGAGAATTTCAGACCTTAAGTAGAAGAGGGGAGCAGGAGGAGATGAAATGATTGAAATGAGTTTTATGCCAAATGAAAGCTTCTGGCCAGGGGAGTGCCATTTACTATATACTTCAGTGAGTTTAAAGACTTCCACTAAAAGAGGGGAATAAAATTTTTACCGTGGAGGGTAGTAAGGGGGGATGAAACAATTGTAATACGTTTTGTTCCAAATGGATGCTTGGAAAGTGGATAATGCCATCTCATATATACTTAGAAATCCCCTGAAAGAGAGGAATCAAATTTTTCCATGGAGGGAGTAGTGGGAGAGGGATGAAATGATCATGATGAATTTTATGTCACTGAAAGCTTGCGACATGGGAAGCCAGGTAAATCTGCTGATAATTTACAAGTTATAGTCTTATTCAAAGCAATAATTCAGACATTTATTAACGACTTTAAAAAAAGTTACACAATTTAACCTGCTCTCAACGTCCAAATACATAATTATAGCATGCTATGCTTCTGAATTCTGAAAGCCAGACTCATGCAATATAGGGTATAAGGAGTACTTATTGAAGCAAGCTTTTTGTTGCGAGTTGCCACTATAATGATTTTCACCTGTGAAAAAAATGTTACAAAAGTGGCCTGGAAGGTGCATGCAGAGTCTACTGGACATCAGAAGTCAGCTGTTAATTGTGACAAGTAAAATTAATATAAAACAAGTTAATAAAGACTGTATGGTGATAATTTGTATCAGAAGTATGTGATCCAATAAAAATAAGGTACTCCTCAGGAAAGTCCACTAGCCTGTCAATATAATGCACAACAGAGAAAATCTAGAGAAAGGTGAAACCTCAGCCATAAGACAGCCTTCAGAAAGAACACATCCATGCTTTATATGGAATAAATCACACATTATTTCCATTTGCCATATTTTATGTGTAAATGAACAAAAAACATATATATATATACATTTTACTCACTTCAGGATACTGTTGTAGGTAACCTTTGATAAATTCTTTAGAGTCTGGATGGATATCCTCCCATACATCTTTACCTACAACAAAAGATAATGAAAATATAAAACTTTCATTTAATAATTGTTCACACAATTTTGATTCATAGTAAACAATTCACAGTAAACAAACTTGAGTGAATAGTAATAGTGAAATTTTCTTTTGTACATAAAGACACCATTATGATCCATAAATTGTAAATGTTTAATGCTAAATATATATAACATTGTACACTAAAAAAAATTGGTGCTTAAAAAAAACTGAAAATGCATAAATGCAAAAGTTATTCTACATATTGATTTTTAAGATCATGACATGGCCAAAGACATTATTTGAATGGCTTATTAATGTAGTGTGCCACTACATTAATAATATTAATGTAAGAATAGAAGCTGACCAGTCTCAAGCATAACTAAATATAGTCACATAACTGAATGTGTCTTGAATGGTGGTCTTCAGGCTCTGGAAACAATTTAAAGATACAGTAAATGTTTCTAAAAGCCCACTACAAGGCCATCCAAGAGTCATAACATCTCAAGATGGAAGGTGTTTGGCTTTAACAACCAGGCTCCCAACTTGCTTCACCCACAGAAAAGATAATTTCAAGATGGTTTCTAGAAGGCTTCAGGAGAGGGGGCTCTATGCAAGTCAATCAATGTTACATGTTCCCTTAACTTCATCCCACAGCCTGTCTGAACTGGTTTCAGCAGCATGTGCATGATACCCAGTAACAGAAGGTGACTTTTCACATGAGTCAAGATTCAACTGGAAGAAATGTTAGAAATGGCATCATTCCTCTAACATCAGAGAAAGAGTTCAATATTGAGGTGTTCTGATGGTTCAAGCAGGCATCAACATCAATGATCACACTGAACTTCAAATCTAATAGGGAATCCCTGATTGCTCAGAGGTAGATATTGAGATGAGATCTTCAAATCACGTGTTCAACCCTTTGAATGTGTAGCAGACTCCAGGTTCATTTTTCCTACTAGACACAATGCTGTATATATCAATGATTTATCAAAAGAATTTTAAACTCACCTAAACATAAATTTAAAAACTATCCACCTTCATCTCTTCCTCCCCCACTAAATTTTTCAGTCAAATCACCTACCCAAAAAGTGTATCTCTGTTTCACAATATTATAAACCTTTTAATCTTCAAGTTACCATCACAACCTTCAAATCTATTTAAATTATCCAAAAATAATTTGGGACCTATTGACACTCCTAATAAGGGAAGAAACACAAATGGGATCTTAAAAACAAAACCACTTATAGACCTAGTCAAAACTAATGACTGAAATTCAAGAAAGCCCTTCTACAATTTGACTCTTGTCTTCATTTCTCCCTCCTCCAAACACACACTTTCTCAAAATCTCAACTTTTTTGGAGAAACTCTCAAACTTTTGCAAATCAAAGACAATGCTGCAAATTCCAAATACCATTTTTTCCACATAGCATGGTACATTCTCCTTTTTTTTTTTTGGCAGTTTCTGCTACCTCAAGCTTTGGGTGCCTCCCCCCTCCCACTTGATATTTTGAGTATGCCAAACTGATACCTTGACTGAACAACAATAATCTCTGCTGTCTGTCACCTCATTCACATGTTAGCTGCTGTGAGCAACTATTGTTTAGCCTCCTTTATTTGAAGTCTTTTTCATCATCACTAGAATGTATTTTCCTCTCTCTCGAGGATGTTTGCCCTTGAAAAACTATATTGCTCTCCTTTGAATGCAATTCAGACTAGTGGAACTAAAGATCATGACTCAAATTTCTACAATAACACACAGATCTAAACTAGGACTTTTCAACTAATGATATGTTTTGCTTCATATTTTCACTTTCTACTTCAAACAAACTATTTCAGCCATAAATTTCCTTCATCTCTGAAAATGGCTTTGCCTCACAGCTGAAAGTGCTAAGACACCTGACCAGCCACTAAGAACTGCCACTTCACTTAGTAACAAATACTCTGTAGCTGCAAAATATTCATTATCATTTTTATGTCATTACTTGATTCTGATGTCATAAACACCTTCACTTTTGTATTCTCTAACCAATTATATTATTTACATTATAATTATTATTTACCTTTTCTTTGGACCATCGCTGTTCCCCTTCCAACAACTCATTTCAATTGTTTGATGTTAACTGCTGCCAGCACCATGAGTGCCAAGGTCACACTCACTTGCGTCATCCATAACACACAATCAGTTTTGCAATATTGCTTGCTGACATGTGATTGCAGAACGTATCAGCCAGTGTTCTTGAGAGGAGAGTTAGTAGGAGTTAAAAAAAAAAGCTCTGGGAGAGAGCCAAGCACATTTAAAGGAGCATAGGCTCAGCTCTGTTTGTAAGATTGACATTGTTTCTATATTAGAGTATTTGCTAGAACTGATTGGAGTCAGCAGTTCTTCACCAGTATTTTGGTGAGTTTGATTTCAATAAACAGTTTATTTTATTGATATTGATAACTCTGTTCAAGAAGAAAAAAAAGGTAAGACTAAGTTTTGTTATGTTTAGTACTTATTATTGTAGCAGACATTCCATTTTAAATGAAATTTGCCATTTAAAAGCTTAACACAAAATGAACTTAAATATTGGCAAATAAGTTATTACTTGGCACCCAAAATTCCTAAGCTATCCAGTATTTGATTGATTATTAGGACTGTTACTGTGACTGCACTTAAGCTAATCTCCTATTATTACTATTATTTCTACTATACTGCTGTGAGCACCTTATTATTTACAATTGCTCGAGTTGCCATGCCTTCAGCCTTTAATAGTAATCTGGCTTTCTGAAACAAATGCAATGTTTTACCAAGTGTGTGTTGATTTGACTATGACCTAATATTACTGTGTCTTATACTATGGATATTTGAAAAATTTCCAAATGTCAGTTTTACATGCGATATCCCCTTTAACCCCCTTGAGTCCAATAGGTTAATATAGCCTATAGCCAAGTTTAAAAGCCAGTGCTTGATTGGTTTCACTTTTTATTAGATGAAAACATTTTAAGTTAAAAAGTTAGAACTGTCTAGAGGTATTTCTAGCAATATAAACTAAGTAATATAATAAAATACTTAGTTCATAATGGAAAAAATAAATGCAATATCTTAAAACCTCTTAACGTATGATACTCTTTCATACAACTATATATAAATAAAGGATTCCATGATGTTCATGCACATAGCTATTTTTCATGTTTTCTCTTAACACTTTATGTATTAAATTTTCAAAACATTATTTCTTTATTGTAATTTCTTCAGAAGCAGGGTTAAAGAATGACAGTGTGAATGAGCCATCTGTTGATATTAAGATCACACTATTACAAATTGAGTTTGTATCATCAGAACATAAGTGTATGTGGAAGCAATATATGCACAATCTCAGTGAGTGGTACTTTTGAGTGCCACCAGAACATAAAGTGTTAGAATACATAAAACATATACTATAAGGAATGTCATTTACAAACATGGGAATGAGAAATCTTATGCTGAAGAGTGGATGGATCCACCAGTGGTTCTAAGTGAAAGTTAAATCATAACAATCACTTTCATGTAGAAAAGTTTAATGCCAACCCTTCATTAAAACAGTTTGATTTATATTTAGAGGAAAAGAGTCTTCTTTCAAACTTCTCTACATTCTGTTACATTGAATATTTTATTTTCTGTATATATTATCATTGAAGATTTTGAAAACTAAGCACATAGATAATTGTATTTTAGATTCTACGTTGGGGTATCACTTTCCTGCAAAATTATTGGATGGCTTTATCTTTAAATAAAAAAAAAACCTCAAGCAGCAGCTTGCCACAGAGGGCTGACAGAAGCTTGTCAGTTAAATACACCATAGAGAAGATCTGTGAAGAAGGCAAGACCTCAGCAGAAAAACAAGACAAACATCGATGCCTCATCTAGGGCTCGAACCCAGGTCCCTTTGATCAGTAGCCAAGCACACTAACCACCTGCCCATGGGATGGCTTTTATTATTATTATTATATCTTAATGGTCATATGACTTTTAGATGTCCCTGCATTATATGAGTATAAAACATTAATAACATACTGGAGTTCAATGAATTAAAAAACACCTAAAAAATGTTACTTACTTGCATCACACACTAGATAAACTTCGGTATATCTGACATACTGGGCATATCCATCATCGAAAAAAACCAAATACCTGAAAATATGGAGAGAAATGAATAACTTCATCACAACTATAAGCCCAAAAAGTATTTAATTCCACTATAAACTGCAACATTTCTGTTCTTCTTAACCCTTACCATGTTAGATTTCTGAAACTGAACTCACTGTGGTGGCCAGATTTATTTTAAAGTGTTTTCAGAAAATAAACAGCTTTAGAACCTCATCCTGAAATAACTAATGAAGGAAATATGTCATATACCAAAAGAAATAGCATTTAGTTGGGATTAATGATAAAAATTCAGAAGGGAGGAGGGAATGGTAATTTATAATTTTTACACATTTTTTAAAATATTGCAAAAATTTTACTGTATTTTTTTTTTAGTTTTAATTTCAGTAAAACTTAAAAATTATTATTCTTTTTGGTTTTTCCCAAATTATTTTATTATTCTAATAAAACAGTTCATAATATTTCTATTAATTCTTAAATCTTTAACTTAGTTTTTTTCTAAATTTTTAGTCATTTATGCAAATAATGCATATTTCCTAGTTTTTTGATGATCAGCAAACTCAAAGCCTAAGTACTGTCAAAAGAAAATTTTGCTTTAAAAGCAATATAATTTAAATAAAAACTGAAAAATATATCTTAAAAGATTAAAATAACTTAAAATTCTCTGTCATTGAGCAATAAAATTTTAAAGTTTATCCTTCAAACTATTTGCATGTTAAAAGTTTTTTAACATGCAAATAATAGTTTGAAGGATAAACTTTAAAATCTTATTGCTCAATGACAGAGAAATTTAAGTTATTTTAATTAATTTCTGAGCAAAAAGGTCTTTTTAATTGTGTATCTTAAGAGATAAAGAAATGTGAAAAAAATTGAATAAAAATATTTCAAAGCCTTTAAAGTTTAACTGAAGCTCTGAAATTGAGAATGAATCATTTTAGTATAAAGCTGCACAATTGTTACAGAGGCTGGTTGGAAAGTCTGGATCTGCCAACACACTGACCTAGCCTTTCCAACCTCTCGTGTAGTGGCCAGTGTAGGCATACTATGAACATTGATGGCATCAACAGCAGCCAATGGAAATGAACAGCAACCAGAAGACACAGAACAGTCAGGACGATGCTGGCAAAAATAAGTTCTTTTGAACACTATTTTCTACATATGCCGAATTTTTCTTTTAGTTCCTGGTCAGACCTACACCCAACTAATAAGGGTCAAAGAGAAGCCAAATCATTTTTGCCGAACCCCAATGGCAATGAAAAAGGAATGACTTAAGGACAGTGAATAACCTTTTGCAATGATAGGAACTTTAAACATTAAATAATATTAACAGAGTTATCTATTGACTTTAAAGTCAATAAATCAATATTTTTTGTGGAAAAAAGTTTCACCAACATGCAGGATTTGAACCTATGTCTCTCCAGAAACATGCCACAATATTCTACCATCAAACTAATGCCAGCTCCATCTTTTTCTCCGTTTAATATCACTTTTCACTCTTCCCGTGATTTCGGCACTTGAACTTGGTGCTATGTATGATCTGAGACAGCAACTATTTCTTTAAATGTTGCGGTGAGTAAGATGGAAATAAATAATTAAGTCACTTCATGCTATTAGCATCATTAATGACTTAAACAGTATATAATATTCACTGAGTTACCTGTTGACTTTAACATCAATATATCAATATTTTTGGGAAAAGTCATTAAGTGGAGAAAAAAACAGAGCTGGCATTAGTTCAATAGTAAAATATTCTGGCATGTTTCTGAGAGAAGGGGTTCAAATCCCACAAGTTGGTAAAAAAAAATTTCACAAAAATATTTATTGGTAAGAATTTAATAGAAAAGCTTAATTTCAAAATTGTGGCAAAAATTTTTGTTGAAAATTGCAATTTCCTATAATTAGTGTATTTGGTTAAGATGCAACAATTAAAAGTATCACTAAAATAAGCCCTATCTTTTAAAAAGTGTGCTTTTAGGCTAACTGTTACAATTCTATAAATTTAATCATACATGTTTTTTTGCTGTTTTACAATTAAAAGTATTCTTGAGAGGAGGGCTATATCAGCTCATTGCTAAATACAAGCAAATTGCCTCAAAGTTCAATTTTTTTTTATCACTTATATTACTCCTATACATTGTACAATTACCTTTACTACAAAAAAAGGCAGCCAAGTATAAAATTTAAAATTTATCAGTCCTTGAGCTTGTAACTGGCTAGTGCAGACGACAGCTGTTAGCTGGGGATATAAGTCCTTTATTCAGTCTTCTGGAGTTTCCATTGCTAAACTGACGATGTTGTTCACGTCATCACAGCTGCAGTTACCAATCCTAGTTTCATTGAATATTGCTGATCTTGTTGGTTTTCTATTGACTTTAAAGGTGTTGTCTGGTGATGTTATGCGCTATATGCCACTTGTGGTCACACTTTTATAACGATGGGCTCGAGGACCGTTACACATGATGAGTTGGTTGATGTAATCAGCACTTTCTCAAGGATTCTTAAAACCATTAGAATTTTTAACTAAACTCAACTTTAAAAACTTTTAAAATTTTAAAAATTTTAAAATTAAATTTTAAAAATTATTTAAAATATGACAGTAACTTTTCCAACATGTTTCCTTCCTTCCTCTTCAGGACTTATTCAGGCAACATTAAAACGCAATGTTAAACATCATATAGAGTCTCTTCTATTACGTTATCAGTTACTCGTGTTTGCTCACACAAAAGGAGATTCCACACCACTGGTAGGGGTAGGACCTCCTGTTGTGCAAGAAGCTGATAACCAAAGGTGCTTAATTAGAATGACTTCAATATCCACGGATGCTCGCGCTCTTGACCCAGCAAATTGAACAATGAGTTCACCATGCGAAATCAGAAAAAAATTAGTTTGATGCATTCATTATTTCAAATTTAATGGTGGCAATAGTTATTTTGAATATCTTTCAAACTATTAATGTTTAATTGTGGAAAATCTGATATTATTTCAGTTTGATGTATTCCTTTTTTCAAATTTATTAGTGGCAACAATTATTTTGAATAACTTCAAACTGTTAATGTTATCTATGGGAATTTTGAGAAATTCAAACCCACCTGCTCCAATTTTGGTTGACCCTAGAGAGTTTGCACATAGCCTATATTTATCCCCTGGGTGAAGGGAACATTCATGCAAAATTTGGTGTCTCTAACTCTTCTGGGGAGCTGAGTGCATAAGTGGACACACACACACAAAACTTTCTTCTTTATGTATTAGATTTTGATTTTTTCTCTTGAGCAGGATAAATTGATTTTGATTAGATGTAAACTTTAATAATTTGACAATCTTTTTAAATTAAATTATTTATGACTAAGTAATGTATAATATACTTAACAAACCCTTATTTAACTTTATTTGGCAAGATTAATTGCCTGGCACCCGATGCTAACCAGTAAATTTATATAATTTGAATCAGTCACAAGGTCCAAAGAGAAGTTTAACATACTTTTGGAGCATTACAATATAACCTACCTCCTCAAGAATACTTTTAACTGTAAAAAGCAAAAAATCGTATATGATTAAATTTATAGAATTAGAGCTGTGGTTGCAATTATTTAAAATCGTATGATTCTTCTGATATTCACCATACAAATCACAAGCAGTTTTGTTTTCAATTACTTTAAATTAATTCTTTATAATTACAGTATACATCTGAGAAGCAATAAAAATAATTCTAGAAGCATTAGAAGGAAAAAAAAAGACCTTTAAAATTGAAAGTCTGCTAAAATACCAACCAAAAGCAATGTGCATAGTTCCTGAATGATCCAACTTCTGGTAGTAATAAAATCAATATCTTATGTTAAAAGTTTATAAAGCATTTTACAACTCAGAGTGATAAGTGGATCAGAATACTGGAAATCACAATCGACCGATAATCTATATAATGTGCAGCAGAATAAAGCATTACTACTTGATGTCATTTGCAGTGACTGAACCTGTGAATATGAACACTGCAGGCTCAAATAGATTTATTTTTCATCATCATCATCATCATCATCCTCAAGCAGCCATGGGTTACGGAGGTCCAACCAGACCGTGCAATTTAGTTCTCCAAGCAAGTCTATCCTGAGCTACATCTACTGCATCTGGCCACTGCACACCAATTCTAACAAGGTCCTGTTTGACATTGTCTGCCCACCGCATCCTAGGTCTCCCCTTCTTTCTGAGGCCTTTAGGCACACTGTTCATAACCCTATTCGCCAATCTATAATTATTCATACGGACAATGTGGCCAAACCAACGGAGTCTCTCTCTGCACAATATGCTGCTGAAAGGAGGTGCAAACTCCTTTGCCTAATCTCATCATTAGTTACAAAGTTGAACCACCTAATGCCCAAGATACTGCGTAAGCATCTGGAATCAAAAGCATCTAGTTTCCTGTTATCTTGTTTACAAAGTGTCCAAGTTTCACTACCATAACTAACCCTAGAAAGAACCAAACTATTATACAGTCTAATTTTAGTCTTTAGGTGTATACACCTATTTCTCCATACTCTCCATAGGTTCTTAAAAGTCCCGGCAGCAATTCCTATTCGTCTGTTAATCTCATGCTGCACATCACCAGTATCAGTTACATAGCTCCCAAGATAATTAAACTGTTAAAGACTGCTCCCAAGATAATTAAACTGCTCAAGACTGCAACCATTCAGATTAACTGAATCACAGCCTGCCTGACCAATTTTCATCACTTTAGTTTTCTCTCTGTTTATAACCAAACCTACTCTACTACCAGTCTCATCAACAGCTCGAATGAAAGAGTCCATCTCATCAACATCATTTGCCAAAAGGGCTAAATCATCAGCATAATCTAAATCAGAAAGTTTCGTATCTCCAGCCCATTTAAGGCCAAAATCTTTCCCTTGAAGTGAATTTCGCATAACACAATCAATAACCAAGCTAAAGAGAAAAGGAGACAAAATGCACCCTTGTCGAACACCAGAAGTAATGCTAAACCAATTGCTACAAGCCTTACCAACTCTCACACACGATTCAGTGTTATTATAGTTAACATTATGAAAGCTCTCTAACTTGTCTGGTATATCATATGATCTCACAATCAACCACAAATTATGACGATCAACAGAGTCGAAAGCCTTTTTGAAATCAACAAAGCTAGCAACCAAAGGTTTCTGAAACTCTAAACATTTCTCAAGAATCTGCCTAAGTGAAAATATCTGATCCACACATCCCCTACCACTTCTGAATCCACATTGCTCATCACGCAATTGACTGTCAACCAGATTCTTAATTCTATTAAGCACAATCATGGAAAGAACTTTACCTGGAACAGAGAGTAGGCTGATACCCCTATAATTATCACAAGAACTGCGATCACCTTTTTTGAAAATAGGGATAACAATAGCTCTGGTAAAATCCTTAGGAACCATGCCTTTATCATAAAAGATATTCAGAATTTCAGTCATTCAAGTGGTAACCGAAACATTCCCAGCTCTAAGCATTTCCGTAGTAATTTCATCTACCCCTGGGGATTTATGAAGTTTAAGTTTAGAAACAGCCAAAATAACTTCAGATTGTGTTATAGGGCCAACATTAAAGCCACCAATGCATCCATCATCATTGCAAACAATGGGAGTAGAACTAACTACATTGTTTAGAACATCACTGAAATGCTCAGCCCACCTAGCCATGACAGAATCCTCCCCTTCTATAACCTTACCTTGTTTATCCTTCAATCCTTGTATGCCTGTCCGTTTTCTACCACACAAAACACTAACTATCTGGTACAGCTCTCTGCTGTTGTGCTGTCTAACTGCTTCCTCGGCTTTGTCAGCCAAACCATCAAGCCAAAGATTCTTATCAGCAGCTAACTGATTCTTTACAAGTTTATTAAGGTCTCTGTAATGCTTTCTATTAGGACTAGTAGGGTATTGATTAAGGGCATTCCTGCAGTTCTTTCTTTCCGAAATAAGCTCAAGTGCCTTATCACTCAGATAATTTTGCCTCTTCTGCTCCTTTTTTTCCTAAAAGAGTACTGTTAGTGTCCAAAAAAGCCTGTTTAAAATGATCCCATTCTTCCTCAACTTTAGTAGTAAGCAAACCATGACTGTCATAATGACTAAGTAACCTATCATGGTAAGCTTTGGCCATAACTGGATCTTTCAGAGCTTCAGTATTAAAAGTAAATTTTTTAACCCTAGCACAACACTTTTTAAGTTTAAGTTGCAACACACTTTTAACAAGGTAATGGTCAGATCCAATTTCAGCTCCCCTATATGCCCTGGTATTCCTAACAGAACTAGCCCATTTGCTGTTAATTAATATGTAATCAATCATATTCTTATGCAGCCCATCAAGTGAAACCCATGTGTACTTATGTATGTTGCGGTGTTTGTAATAAGTGTTAGTTATTCTGAATCCATTGAGTTTACTTATCTGTAGGAGACGTTGCCCATTGCCATTGCAACTACCAATACCAAAAGGGCCTATTACTCCTCCCCAAAGGTCAGAGTCAGTACCAACTTTGGCATTGAAGTCACCAAGAACAAGGGTAATATCTCCTTTCTTGACAATATTCAAAATATCCTGAAGTTGTTCATAAAACCTATCCTTCTCATCCTCATCGGCATCCTCAGTGGGGGCATAACAGCAGATAACATTCAAGTCTTTAACGCTTGTCTGAAATTTTGCTGTAAGAAACCTTTCATTAATGCACTCATATCCTAGAAGAGCATCGCTAGCGTGTCTGCTGAGAAGCAGACCCACGCCTTGGTTATGCTTATTGTCGTCCCTCCCTGAAAAGAGAAATTTAAGATTATTTTTAAGAATCTGACCTTTATCTGTCCATCTGGTCTCTTGCAAGCCGAGAATATCTAAATTATAACTGTGGAATTCTTGTGTGAGGACATCAAGAGAAAAAGCACTGTGCAGAGTCCTCACATTCCAACTACCTATGGAGAGAAAATGGTTAGTGGGATGTTTAAAGAAACTATGTTTATTGAGAGAGGGAATGCCGACAATATCAAACAGCCCCCTAATCGCAGACATGGGGCAAAGACCTGTTCCCCCACTACTAAAGGCTGAAGCCATCTACACTGGAAGACTTCCTCCAATGTAGAATTTGACGATGCCAATAGAAGCAAAGAGTTCAGGTGCCTGCGATGACTTCTGCTCAGGATTATCCACCAGCTGATAAACATATCCTGTGAATCTATTCACTTGGGGCTGTCAACCCACAAACAAACAGAAAACACAGCGGAAGATTTTCCCTCCACAGAAGCCCACCAGTGCAGCAAAATCAGGATCGAAAATCAAGCTCAGAGCCATATATCTGTCCAGTCCAGTAGGTTTATATGGTCAGCACCAGGACCCTGTGTGGTTGACCACTCCTCAGCAGGGTAGAAAAAAAAGAAAAGTAGCCATAGTTGTCCAGATCAGTAGGCCACACTAATCTGGCAGCCCTCCCCTTCCGTTCACTTCCACAAGAGAGTATCTCTTTTGAAAGTTACTAACGGTCCGCACCACGAGAAGGCGGGGTCGGACATTAGGTGCTAGGCCTGGCCGGTTCTATGCATCATCACAGGGGAAAACTTTATCATATTTTTTTCAAACAGAATCAACAGGTAAAAATATATCACAGATTTAAATGTTATTTTCGATATCTGATTAGAAACAGTTAAACTGTCAATTGATTTTTGGAAAAAAAAATGCTCTGGAATGGAAATGGTTAAAGAGAAAACTAATTTACTAATTACATATGTACACTCTCAACATTATAATAAATTCTCATATAATACACTCTGGTCTGTAAATGGTAGATAGGTAGTCACTGGAAGGAGAGCAATGCACCAATCCCCTGTGATGATGCATAGAACAGGCCAGGCCTAGCACCTAATGTCCGACCCGCCTTCTCCTGGTGCAAACCGTTAGTACCTTTCTAAAGAGATACTCTCTTGTGGAAGTGAACGGAAGGGGAGGGCTGCCAGATTAGTGTGGCCTACTGATCTGGACAACTATGGCTACTTTATTTTCTACCCTGCTGAGGAGTGGTCAAACACACTGGGTCCTGGTGCTGACCATATATACCAACCTGAACAGAATTATGGTTATGAGCTTGATTTTGGATCCTGAATTTGCTGCACTGATGGGCTTCTGTGGAGGGAAAATCCTATGCTGTGTTTTCTGTTTGTTTGTGGGTTGACAGCCACAAGTGAATAGATTCACAGGATATGTTTATCGGCTGGTGAATAATCCAGAGCAGAGGTCATCACAGGCACCTGAACTGTTTGCTTCTACTGGCATTGTCAAATTCTACATTGGAGGAAGTCTTCCAGTGTAGATGGCTTCAGCTGTTGGTGGTGGGGGAACGGGTCTTTGCCCCATGTCTGCGATTAGGGGGCTGTTTGATATTATCGCCATATCCTCTCTCGATAAACATAGTTTCTTTAAACATCCCACTAACCATTTTCTCTCCATAGGTAGTTGGAATGTGAGGACTCTGCACAGAGCTTTTTCTCTTGATGTCCTCACACAATACTTCCACTGTTATAATTTAGATATTCTCGGCTTGCAAGAGACCAGATGGACAGATAAAGGTCAGATTCTTAAAAATAATCTTAAATTTCTCTTTTCAGGGAGAGACGACAATAAGCATCACCATGGCGTGGGTCTGCTTCTCAGCAGACACGCTAGTGATGCTCTTCTAGGATACGAGTGCATTAATGAAAGGTTTCTTACAGCAAAATTTCAGACAAGCGTTAAAGACTTGAATGTTATCTGCTGTTATGCCCCCACTGAGGATGCCGATGAGGATGAGAAGGATAGGTTTTATGAACAACTTCAGGATATTTTGAATTCTGTCAAGAAAGGAGATATTACCCTTGTTCTTGGTGACTTCAATGCCAAAGTTGGTACTGACTCTGACCTTTGGGGAGGAGTAATAGGCCCTTTTGGTATTGGTAGCTGCAATGGGCAACGTCTCCTACAGGTAAGTAAACTCAATGGTTTCAGAATAACTAACACTTATTACAAACACCGCGACATACATAAGTACACATGGGTTTCACCAGATGGGCTGCATAAGAATATGATTGATTATATATTAATTAACAGCAAATGGGCTAGTTCTGTTAGGAATACCAGGTCATATAGGGGAGATGAAATTGGATCTGACCATTACACCTTGTTAAAAGTATCTTGCAACTTAAACTTAAAAAGTGCTGTGCTAGGGTTAAAAAATTCACCTTTAATACTGAAGCTCTGAAAGATCCAGTTATAGCTAAAGCTTACTATGATAGGTTACTTAGTCATTATGACAGTCATGGTATGCTTACTACTGAAGTTGAGGAAGAATGTGATCATTTTAAACAGGCTTTTTTGGACATTACCAGTACTCTTTTAGGAAAAAGGAGCAGAAGAGACAGAATTATCTGAGTGATAAGACACTTGAGCTTATTTCGGAAAGAAAGAACTGCAGGAATGTACTTAAGCAATACCCTACTTGTCCTAATAGAAAGCATTACAGAGAACTTAATAAACATGTAAAAGATCAGTTAGCTGCTGATAAGAATCTTTGGCTTGATGGCTTGGCTGACAAAGCTGAGGAAGCAGTTAGACAGCACAACAGCACAGAGTTGTACCAGATAGTTAATATTTTATGTGGTAGAAAACGGACAGGTATACAGGGATTGAAGGATAAACAAGAGGTTATAGAAGGTGAGGATTCTGTCATGGCTAGGTGGGCTGAGGATTTCAGTGATGTTCTAAACAATGTGGTTAGTTCTACTCCCATTGTTTGCAATGATGATAGATGCATTGGTGGCTTTAATGCTGACCTTATAACACAATTTGAAGTTATTTTGGCTATTTCTAAACTTAAACTTCATAAATCCCCAGGGATAGATGAAATTACTACAGAAATGCTTAGAACTGGAAATGTTTCGGTTTCCACTTGAATGACTGAAATTTTGAATATCTTTTATGATAAAGGCATGGTTCCCAAGGATTTTAACAGAGCTATTATTTTCTCTATTTTCAAAAAAGGTGATCGCAGTTCTTCTGATAACTATAGGGATATCAGTCTACTCTCTGTTCCAGTGAAAGTTCTTTCCATGATCGTGCTTAATAGCAATGTGGATTCATAAGTGGTAGGGGATGTGTGGTTCAGATATTTTCACTTAGGCAGATTTTTGAGAAATGTTTAGTGTTTCAGAAACCTTTGGTTGCTAGCTTTGTTGATTTCAAAAAGGCTTTCGACTCTGTTGATCATCATAATTTGTGGTTGATTGTGAGATCATATGGTATACCAGACAAGTTAGTTAACATAATGAAAGCTCTCTATAATAACACTGAGTCGTGTGTGAGAGTTGGTAAGTCTTGTAGCAATTGGTTTAGTATTACTTCTGGGGTTCGACACGGGTGAATTTTTGTCTACTTTTCTCTTTAGTTTGGTTATTGATTATGTTATGTGAAATTCACTTCAAGGGAAAGATTTTGGCCTTAAATGGTCTAGAGATACGAAAATTTCTGACTTGGATTATGCTGATGATTTAGCCCTTTTGGCAAATGATGTTGATGAGATGAACTCTTTCATCCAAACTGTTGATGAAACTGGTACTAGAGTAGGTTTGGTTATAAACAGAGAGAAAACTAAAGTGATGAAAATTGGTCAGGCAATCCACTAACAGAAAATGCTGTGTCTGCATTGTCATAATGTCACTGGAGACACAGCATTTTCATGCATTGTCATAATGGACAATACCATTGTCCATTATGAGCTTCTAGCTAACTAGTGAAAAAAATCACTGCAGATGTCTACTCAGCACAGCTACAACATGTTACAGGTGCATTGCTCCAAAAACACCTGCCCTTGTTCATCACAAAGGCATTGTGGTCCTTCAGGACAATGCTCATCCTCAAACAGTGAAAATGACAAGCTCCACAGCCTTGGTTTGGGAAATTCTACCCCATCCTTTGTATTCCCTAGACATTGCACCATCTGACTAGCATCTTCTCTTGATGCTGGACAGTCATATGTGCAATTGACAACTTCAAAACCAAGCACTGCAAACTGAGTTGGCTGCTAGCTTCTAAAGATCGGCAATTCTATCAGAGTGGCATTTACAAACTTGCATCTCTTTGAGAAAAGGTTATAAATTTTGCTGGTGCTTACTTTCTTGAATAAAGTGTCTTTATTCACTTTACCATCAAAAACAGAATGAACGTTTTTGGTTACCTGATAAAATGAAAATGCTAATGACCCTCAATGCTAAATATTCTCTGGAAGCACAGACACTCCTCCACATTCAAACAAGTTGTAATCATCTACAATACATTGGTTCTACTTCAATTCACTATATGCCTGTTATCAAAGAGTTAATTCCTTGAAACATCAGTTCATTGCAGTGAGAGATAAGATTTTATTGACCTTCTACATCTGTGCTAAAATGAACTATTTATAGACAATTATTTAACTTTGTCTTTGAGAGGTATTATCATGTATTGTGATAATTTCCCTCAAAAATTTTATAAAAATTAAATAAGTATTGTTTCAAACTATTTAATAAAATATGCATTTTAAAAGTTTGCCTAATGATTATTTCAATATCAGGCAATTATGAATAACTTATGAAAGATAGCTTATTATTAAATATTCCAGCTTCCGTAACTCTTTACTGAACGAATATTGTTGGAAATGGGGATATAGATTTTATTATGATCTTTATTTTACCTTCAGTCACATTTTTCCATTAAATACATATTTTAAAAGTTATAGAGCTTGAATTGTTAAATTTCTATTGAGATGACATGGAAATTCTCCATTTTTGAAGGCTATAGGTAAGTTGTTCAATAATTTATGTCCTTAAAACAAAAGAGTTGCCTCCCCCTGTGTAAGGGGACAAATCATTGCTGTCAGCATTAAACCCCTTGGCACCTTAACAATGAGAGTCGACCAATAAAATTTCAAATTAGAACAAATAAGTTGTTTATAATATTCATTTATAATTTAATCATTTTCCAAATTTTTCAACTGTCAGAAGGTGCAATTTAAGCCAGTGGGAGATTTGAAAAATGTAAATGGTAATATTTCATTAGAGCCTATCCAATCCAAAATAATTTTCAATTTATTGTCAAAAGAAAAAAAAAACTCATAACATGTACATAACTTTTTTTTTTTTGAAAATCTTGCCATTTTCAAGAAAAAGGTTATTCAAAATAAGTTGTTAATTTCAAAATTTAATTTCAAAACTCTTCATTCAGACATTTAATTTTTGAACAATTTACTTGGAACCTATCAAAATGAGGAATTTCCATGTTATCTCAATGGAAATCTAACAACAAGCTCTATAACTTTTAAAATACGCATTTAATGGAAATATGTGACTGAAGATGCACTAAAGATAACAATAAAATCTATTTATAGCTCCATTTTCAAAAATGGTTGCTCAGTATTTAAAGAGTTGTGGAAGCTGGAATATTTAACAATAAACTCTTTCTTAAAAGTCATTAAAAAATTGTGTGATGATTTTTCAATATTAGTCAAACTTTTAAAATGCATATTTTATTAAATGGTTTGAAACAATACTTATTTAATTTTAGCAAAATTTGAGGGAAATTCTTATGATGCATGTCTTACTTCTCAAAGACAAAATTAAATATATATTCCTTCTACTAAATTGTCTATAAACAGTTCATTTGAACACAAGATTTTATTGACTTCCTACATCTATCTCTATCACTACAATAAACTGACACTGCAATGAACTTAAGTTGCAGTGAACTGATGCTGAGATGAACTAATTACAATGAATTGACAGGACACCCAATAGGTTATACTTTGAGAATGTAAAAATGAGGATTACATTGGCAAGCACCTTAATAAACAGATAAATAAGTTCAACTCAGTGTCCAATATTTATATACAGAAATATACTTTTTCACTGATAATAATAAAGAAGTTGTCAAATGTTCATGGGAAAATTATGTTCATTAGATAAACATAATACATCAGGAAATTCAAAATGTCCTTAGGAGCATAAGATGAATTTATTTCTTGATGACAAAAGTTATAGAAGAAAATATTTCTTCTTGAACATAAAACAGGATGGCAAAAATTAATTAGAACTCAATGTTTTTTATTACTTATGTTACATATATTGCACTTCCTCCTCCTAAGTATCCAAAAAACCAGAAAGCCTTAGATCCCAAGCTTAACAAATAAGGGGTCTGGTACTGTACTTTGTTCCAAGAATTAGGCTCACACTTCAAAGTGATTCACCAGTTGGCATATTAAAGAAGCAAGTTTTCTTTGTAAGTTATAAGAAAATGAATAAATCATACATATTTCATGAAAAACATACCTGTATGTGTTCATGACTTTTGGTGGCTCAGCTATGATTCCTGCATATAACGAAGACCTCGTGGAAGAATCTTCTGCTCGATAATGAGCTAAAAGTTAAAGATATTTTTTTTTTAAAGTGTTTTGCACATGAAAAACATTTATTTAGTTTGGAAATTTCTATTAATTCTTTTTTTATCTTTATTGTTAAATTTCTAACAGTGAATTATACCTAGTTAAACTTTGAAGTATTTCAAGTGGAAAAATAAAAATTTAGAACCTTATCTTGACATAAATAATAAAACATATATAGATCATGTTATCAGGTAACCAAATAAGTTTATGCGGTTTTTCAATGTTTTCATTTCAACGAAAATATGTAAGCACAATTGCAAGTGGTGTGCATGTGCCAATACACAGTTGAAAGCACGTGGTATGCCGAGTCAGTTGATATGTAGCAAGCAAGAAAAGTGATTCTGTGAAATTGGGAAGAGTGACCAAAACATGCCTGCATCGAATAGTTATTTGAGTGTGCTTACTTTACGAGTTTAAACTGGGAACTAAAGCTGCACAAGCAGCCCACAAGATATGATGGCATTTGGAGAAAACACAGTGAGCATAACAGACAGACCAAAAGTGGTTCAGAAAATTTGCTGTGATGGTTCATCCATTTATTTTTACTTTACCTTAACCAGTTTCACTTTATTTACATTATATTTATCATTTTGGGGATTATTATTTCATTTTTGAACTGATTGCAATTCTCATTTCCAAGCTGTAGGAGTTGTGCATGTGCAACTCTGACATTTGATTGTCAGCCACTAATATGTGCATGTAGGACACGACACCTCTTGCATTATAGCTAGCACGATCGTCAGATTATGCAAATGTTTTCCCGGTGTGCAACAGACACGTGCCAAATTTGTACACTGTATGTTATAACTAAGTGACGTTAGGTCAAAGTCAGAATTGACAGTATTGTTAGTGAGATTTGGAATTGTTAAGAGTCAGCTGAAATATGTTGAAGTAGTAAGTTGAATCAGTATGTGTTGTGTAGATAGAAGGAGTTGTTAGTAGAGATTTAGATAGATGCGAGTTGTTAGAACTCGCAACTTTTGTATTGAATTGGGCGAGTCTTTGACTTTTTTGGAAATTAACTTTGTTTTAGAAACTTTTGAATTTTTGCTATTTTTCTCTTGAGCAATGTTGATTTTTGATTAGATTTAAACTTTAATTAAATTTAACAATCCTTTTCAAATTCTTACTTTATAAGTAACGCTAGAGAAATACAAAATAAACCTTATTTCAACTTTAATTGGCAAGTTAATATTGCCTGGCGTCTGAAAAGTTACCTGGAGTTTTGAATAAATTTGGATCAGACAAAAGGTCCAACTTGAAAAGTGAACGAGCTGTAGGATTCACCCTGCAAGAGAAGACTGACTGTCATTGATGACAATGAACTGAAGGCCAGCATCAGATTGGATCAACACCTCCTATAACAGAAGGCTGGTGGACCAAGTTATTATGCCACCATAGATAGTCCTTATATATTTATTTCTGTTACTGGTGTACTTTTATATTAATCTTTTTATTAATGTATATTTATAAATATATCCACTAATAAATCAGCACTTTAGCATCAATTTAAATTTTAGAGGAAAAATTGTCTTGAGCCAGGTGGGATATGAACCCACAACCTCCTGATAACATGTCCAGATCACCTGACATGTTATCAGGAAGTTGTGGGTTCGTATCCCACCCAGCTCAAGACAATTTTTCCTCTAAAATTTAAATTGACGCTAAAGTGCTGATTTATTAGTGGATATGGAATACGTCGAGTTTATTTCATTATTTATTATAAATATACCTTATTTAGAAGAAAAATTATTTGGATTTATTAGCAATTATCATGTGCTAATCAATAAGAATAATTTTTTTTCCTAAATAAGATATATTTATAAATAAGCATTAGTATAAAAAATATGCCACTGATAATAATAGAAAGAAATATATAAGAATTATCTACATTACAGGACTACTTAAGCTGATATCACAACTTGGTGCACAGGCTTTCTCTGTTGTAGGTGTTGGTTGGATTCACATCAAACATGCCAAGAGCTTACAGAAATGTTCTATATAAGTAATGAAACCATTCGTTTGCATTTACACCGCCCATGAAAAGTCTGGAAGCTGAGCAAATGGGTTCCACATGAACTGACTGCCAACAACAAACACCAGCAGCTTACAATCTGTTCATTGCTGCTTTCAAACTAGTCAAACAATCAATGCAGATGTCTGCTCAGAACAGCTACAACAGGTTGTAGTTGCACTGCTCCAAAAACAGCCTGCACTTGTTCATCACAAAGGTGTGGTCCATCAGGACAATGCTTGCCCTCAAACAGTGAGAGTGACAAGCTCCACAGCCTTGGTTGGGAAATTCTACCCCATCCTTTGCATTCCCCAGACATCACACCACACAATTAGCATCTTTTCTTGGTGCTGGACTGACAACTTTGGAACTGAGAAACACTGGAAATGGAATAGGCTGCTTTCTTCTCTTCTAAAGGTCGGCAGTTCTACTGAAGTGGTATTTACAAACTTGTATCTCACTGGGAAAAGGTTACAGATTGTTCTGGTGCTTACTTTCCTGAATAAAATATCTTTATTCATTTTTTTACATATGGTTTCATTTTACCTTCAAAAACCACACAAATTTTTTTGGTTACCTTATATATATCTAAAGGACACTAATTTTGATCAGTAAAATAATAACATTCAAATGCAATTGAAAAGCAGGGAGGTTTTTTTAATACAAATTTTGCCCAAATAAAAACAATTACATATTTTGACTTTAGTAAAAAGCATGGATATTCTTTTTTTCTTTTCTAATCACTTTATTATTTCAATATAAATATTTAACATTATTCAGTTAGCACTACAAAAGTTTATTTTGCATTAATATAACAATGGGATCATAAAACTGAGTATTGTCTGTGTGAGTTCATATAGCTTGCAGTGATTGATTTAGCATCCAGAATTTTGGTGGCAATATTTTGTCACCTTTTCTCTTCAGTTTGACTATAACTTATGTTATAAAGCCTTGAAGCAGGAGCAGTTCATCATCAGGGGCTACACATGCCACCAACATTTCTGTAATAATCAAACTATTTAAAATCAGTAAGGCAAATTTTTAACATATCCCTCTCCCCCCCCCCCTATATAGCTTAAGCCAGGTGACAAGAAAATCAATATACATAAAATACTGATATAGCAAATGGGTACCCAAAGGTAATAACTTGAAAAAGAAGCCACTAGGGCACTGAAACATAATTCACAGTCACCAGCAGCACAAGATAAAAAAAATTCATGAATGCCCTTCCAATTATCCCAATGACTTGCCAGAACCCTAAAAAAAAACTCTAAAAAAGGAATTCTACAATATGATAAATAAGTGCCAACTATAGGTCCCAAAATGGTATTAAAAATGAAAACTGATAGTGACAAACAGAAACTAGTAGTGTGTATGGGATGGGGGGGGGAGGGTTAATATACCCTTCATCAACAAGGTAGATGAGCAGGAACAACTATATATCGGCAAAACCAAATAGATGGGAGAAACACGAATTAAAGAGCATAAAATAGATATAGCACCAAATAAAAATAGCACAGCTCTCACCAGAAAAGTCATGACAGGAAATTATGAACCAGGTTTGAAAACACAAAAATAATAGCAACCCCAACAAACAAATTTCAATTGGGTATAGCAGAGCAAATATTAATATACAAGAATCATGAACACTGAATCAACAATGATATACCATAATCACATTACTTATGAAAAACATTGCTTGAAAAAGCAAAATAAACAAAAAAAACATCAAAATACTCATAAGGTAAAATAAAAAAAAGATACTAAGAACATCAACACGCAGAAAAGTTGGATCCATCTCAACACTGGAAATCCCACTACAGGGAAATATGGAATGTGCTATTGAAAGATAACACTATGGTGGTGGCAATATCTAACAGCCCCCTAATCACAGTCAAGGGGCAAAGACCTCTTCCCCTTTGCCACCAAAGGCTTAAGCCACCCATGCTCATAGAACTTCTCCCAGTGTAGGTTTGGCAATACCTGTAGAAGCAAGGATTCGGATACCTGAAATATTTCTAATCAGAATTATCCACAACTGATATAATTTATCCTGTTCATCAATTGCAGAAAAATAAAATTACCACTATCCTTCTGGAAGACTTTTCTGATGATATTAATTGCAATCTGAAGGTAAAACAGATTGCACTTAATTTTTGGATTTCCAAAAGCTTTTGACACTTTAGACATAATATTTTACTAAAAAGATTACAACTTATTGGAATCAGAGGTGACCTTTATCACTGGATTATTACACAAAAGATAAAACCAAAATTGGAGATGACTTCAGTCATCATACTGAGTCTCAGTTCGATGTGTCCCAAGGCTCAATATTAGGCCCTGTTCTTTCCCTAATTTATGTAAATGATATGACACACTTAAGCATTAAATTGTTCATTTATCTTTATGCCTATGACACCATTATTCTTCCACTGATTTTGATATTGCCAAAATTAATCATGACAAAATCTCTAAATGGCTTCATAACAACAAAATATATTTAAATTCAAGAGAAATCTAAGGTCATGTACTTCCAGACACCATATGATCAAATCCATAAAACCTTTCCTATTTACTGTTTCTCCACTGTGTCTATACTTTGAAAAACAAAAGCTTAATATTGCTTATGCAATTGTGATGCTTTTGAGAGTTTCTTTTTTTTAATTACCTTGTGCTCCTCCTAGACCAGTGATTCCCAATGTGGGCTGTAGCATTCCCCTGGGGGGAGTTACAGCCTTTCAGGGGGCATTGGCATGACTACAAACTTTAGGGGGGTGTTTGGGTTCATTAGTGAGGCCTTGACATTTGGCAGTCTGATGAGATAGTTGAAGCATTTAAGTTGAATTTTATTTAATACATAAACCTTTAATTTTTAACTGTTTTGTCCCCAATTCGAATGCATTTGGGAGCAAAACAGTTCAAACGAATGTATCTCAATTCAAGGAAATAATACTATAAATAGCGTGTGCTCTTTACGAAAGAAATTCTGAATAGCGGCTCATCATGCTCAAAGATCACACTAGCATTTTATAATAAATCTCATTTTATTTGCTTTTCTATAACTATGTATGTATATTAATAAATCATACTAAGAATTCAATGTGTAATATAAGTGCAATAAAAAGGCATGATAAAAAAGATCAGTAGTAATCATTCAAAATACCTTTTATGCAGTACTCATATTTTAAGGGAAGAATAGGAAGCATTGGCATATATATATAATCTGAGGGAGACATTGGGCAAAAAAAATATTTTGCTGAGGGGCGTTAGGTCGAAAAGGTTGGATAACGCTGTCCTAGACGAATTGTTTTGCTGGAAAAACATCACCTACAGCAAATTGCGATACTGTTTATCAGTTCTGTATAAGATCAGTTACTACCTTCCACTGAATATCTACAGACTAGTTTATTTGTCACTAGGTGAATCAAAATTAACTATGGTATCTTAATCTATGATAATACATGTTCTCTTTTGTGAGAAAATTTTTAATATTCAAAAATCAATTATCAAAAACTATCTTCAACACTGGAAATCAAACATTAAATGGAACATCTTAGTTTAAGTTAATGAATCTTTTGCCCATTCAATCTCTCTAAAATTACAAAATGATTATCAAATATTATTTTTATAATGATCATAAAGTTTCCTATTGACCATCAAGTTAGCACAAGATACAAAAACATCTGGTAAATTCAAAGTACCAACAGTCAGGAATAACTATTATCAAAAAGGTAAAAAGTTCACTATTTCAATCTTACTGAACTCCATACACACAGAGCTTATACAAATTATTACATATACACTGTGGCTTCTTGATGATATCAAAAATGTTGATTTTTTTACTTATTATTATTATAATAGAAATGCTCATAGCGTTAATTAGAGGAGATCTTGATTGGGGGCCGGTAGCTCGGTGGTCCAGAGCATCTGACATGTTAACAGAAAGTCGTGGATTTGTATCCCACCTGGCTCAAGACAATTTTTCCTCTAAAATTTGAATTGACTTCAAAGTGCTGATTTATTAGTAGAGATCTGTCTTATCTGTTATCATTGCTATACTTTCATTGCTAATAAACATTTTTATAGAATCTAATGGTAATTTAGCTGTTTCATTTTGTCTTTTGCCAAGACTACCGGTAAAGCCATATCTTATTGGAAAAGCAGACAATTTGCCACTCATCCTATACAACAATCATTGCATTCCTCACTCCCAGAATCGCTGAAAATTTCCCTTGAATGGTCAGGAAAACCCAAAAATTCCTCTTCCCCATCAAAATCCAAAAAGCACTCTTCAATTTCTTCCTAATTTAAATCTGAAACTCTACTTGGAATCAATATCCCATTTCTGAATCAGGGAAGCCAAAAAATTCATCCAGATCACTATCGGAATCAATATTTCTTGAAAATAAAATTTCAATTTTTAAATCTATTTACTTTATCCAAAAAACTGTTGGAATATCTAGTGAAGGAAGGTATGTTATTAGAGTTTTTAAAAGATAAATATAAAAAATTCAAAAAAAAACTTCAATATTTGCACAATACAATGTGATGATTTATCCTTTGGACTGAATATACACACTAAAAGTTTCAAACCAAAAGCAGAGGTTCACCGCTACCACTATGTGCTGATCACATGTCCAATACAAAATATCGGTTTTTTCCCTTTGCATTTATTTCTTAAAATATATCCAATAATACAGATTTAGAAATTTAGAAACACTGAAACAGTTTTCAATCACAAAATATACTAAAATCAAGCAAAACATTTTTGTGCAAATCACTGAAATTCTCCAATATAAAGGTTTCCTCATCATTTAACTGAAAACACAAATGGATGAATCCTAACAAATAGTTGATTAATGCTTTGCACTCTAGTGAAGATGGTTGAGTTCCATAGCTAAACTTAGAACATGACTCACAGCATATCATGATTTGGACTGTGCTAATGGCAGTTTGAAGGATTACAAAGGTTTATTATTTTCTGACACATCCAGTTGATAAATAAATTCAAAAAGTTAGCATTATTTAGCAGCTCTGAAATGTCTATTTTTAATACATATAAAAGTTTGATAGGAATTTTACATTTTTTCAAAATTTAAATTTCATTATCTTATAATTGCACTATTTAGAATTTTAGACTATATATGCAAGCTTGATGAACCATATTTTCATTGTTTTGACAACATAAGATTTAAAAGTTAAATACTGTAGCAAAAATAAACAATGCAAGAAATTTCATCTAAAGATTTAAAGTTCTTATCTTTTTAATTAAAAGCTTCATCCTTTGATATTGTTATTCCTTATTTTGGAAAAGCAAGACAAATATTTAATCTATATCGTCACTAAGTTCTATTAAATTTCAGTTTATGAATAACAAAAAGGTTTTTTTCTCTTTTAATACAATTTAATACTACTTGAATGCCCTAAAAATCAAATTCTTACCTATGACACGAGATCCAACGGGAAGAATAACATCAGGTGGTTTATCATAAGCAAGCTGTTTTGCAGTAAAGGTTTTTGCACTATGAGTCTTGTGTGGGTCAAATCTGACTCTGTATTGTTTTGTATTATTATTTTTCCTACAATCCATGATTGTTGCTTTACACCATACTCCAAAATAGTTGGTTTTCATAGCAAACACCTTCATGCCACAACAAAGTTCCCTGTAAAAATATAGAAAAATATTTGCATGCTAAAATGTTTAGTTTAAAATTACATCATAAGTAGAGTATATGCTGATTTTATCATATCTTTCATGCAGCATCTACAGAAAAATATTTTGCATCGCCACAACATCTGATGAATAAATCAATCAATTATAACAATACCAATTGTAGCAACTGCTGTATAACACTACTGTAGATATACAAACATTTGCAGTTACATCCCTCAATTACAGTTTGTAAATGACTAGTCAATTTAAAAATGAAATACTTTATGAAAGTTATGCCTACGGGTATACCAGTAACAGCATGCATTGCAGCCATAGTCAGAATGTCTTGTATATCTTACTTAGTTTGATCATGTCTGAAGGAACTATCTAATTGTTCAATGGTAGAGTATCACAGAAGATATCCTGTACGCATGGGATTCATGAATAGTTATCTAAAAAACTAAGTGTTGCCATGAGTGGAATTTAAATCCAAGCCTCATAGTTACACGCCAGGTATTCACTACTAAACTATCAGTGTCTAACTGTTTCTTCAGCTAACATGACTTATAAACTTTCCTGAATATTGTTGGATTCACTCGTGGCACCATCTATGTCAGAAAAGAACAAACCAACCATCGCCACTCGTGACAAAATTAATTTTTTTCAGTTAATTGATCTATTTTACTGTATGTGAGGCAAAAAGTGCCCCACGTGCCTGAGTTAGGTTGTTTTATCCCTGAGCGGCACTTCACACACCATAGGCTAAATGGCCAGGTCACATGGACCCCAAAAGCTCGGCGAAGGTTGGGGGAGGGGATCCGCTAGAACAGCTGTTGGGAGACAGATGGTAGCCTCCCGTCAAGGTCATCCAATGTGTTCTTTAATGTGCACAGGATATGTCTCTCCCACACATGGGGCTAAGCTTAACATCCCATCCAACAGATGGTGGCTTTTACAAGCCCATCAGTTTCCCCTACTAACCGTTGGCAGGGTGGACCACATGCCTGGAACCAGTACAAAACTGAGAATGTATCATGGATTGGTAAGTTATATGGACCTACTATACTTCCCACCATGCCATCAGTCAGTAGGGGACACCAATGAGCTTGGAAAGGCTGCAGTCCATTGGATGGGACCAGGACCAGATCTGGGGGGGGGGGAGAAAGAAATACAATCAAGCCAAAAAAAATATAAGTTGGGGGGCATGAAATGATTTCCAATGCAGCAAAGCATTTCCCCCTCCATTTTCATAGATCTTTAAAAATATCTTTAAAAATGTGTGAAATATAATATGCCATAGAAGGTCTGTGAGGATGGCGGGACCTTAGCAGGAAAACAACACAACATTCATGCCTTACAGGGGCTCGAACCTGGGTCCCTTAGATCAGTAGCCTAGCATGCTAACCATTTGACCACGGGATGGCTATAAATAAATAATTCAATAATAAAAGTATCAGAGGAAAATGTCCTATAGTCAAGAAATACTTAAAAATATAATTAGCTGAAAAATATCACAGAAAAACCAAATTTTTTCCAAGTTTAATATTTTTTTGCCTCTACTGCATGGCCTTGAAGGTGAACACTATGTTTCCTAATAGTAGTCCAGTGGGTATCCTCAGTTCTCAGTTCTGCATTTAACAGTGCTCAGGTGCAATTATTTTTTATGCAATGCAATAATGCATTACATCTTGATGGAACACTTGACTTCCAGACTCCTAGCGGCAACTGATGGTGATGAAAAAATTCAATTTTTCAAGAATTATACCAAGTTTCTTACAATTACTTCCATAAAAAAACATAAATATGCAATTAAACTAATTCAACTTCATGAAAAGTTCTACAAATAATAATCTAAACAATCTGATTACTAGCAGTGAAAAGGCCTTACAATGAGAATGTGTCGAGTAAAGAATATAATGATGAAACACTTATTGCTAAGCATAAAATTTTGCTTCTGCAAATAAAAGAAAACCACCAGAAGTAATAGTATCTAAGACATATTTCCTTAACTGTGCATATCATTATATGATGAATTCAGTTAGTACCATTCGAGGCTACTAGTTTCAACAACCTAGTGTCACTGACATTCATTCTGTAATTTAGAAAAACTCGCAAAAATCAATAATCTCATTGGAGACTGCTATTCTAACAAGCAGATACTATTAAACAACGAACTGCCATTCCATAATTTAAGAAAACCGCAGAACAAAATTATCAGAGACAGTTATTTTAACCTGAACATACAGCTGAACAAAGAACCGCTGTTCCACCCTTTTTACCCACCCCCAGAACACACTAATCTTATAACAAGCCTAAAATACAAAATTGTACACAATTCACTGCCAATCCACAGTGAAAAAAAAAATATGTTGAAGTAGTATGTTGAATCAGTATGTGTTGTGTAGATAGGAGTTCTTAGCAGAGATTTTGATAGATGAAAGTTGTTAGTACTCGAACTTTTGTATTCATCAACTGAATTTGGTGAATCTTTGAATTTTCTTGGAAATAAACTTTGTTTTAGAAACTTTGAATTTTTGCTATTTTTCTCTTGAGCAATGTTAATTGATTTTTGATTAAATTTAAACTTTAATTAAACTTGACAATCCTTTTGGAATTCTTACTCAATAAGCAACACTAGACAAATACAAAACAAATCTTATTTCAACTTTATTTGAAAAGTTAATATTGCCTGGCGCCCGACAAGTTATCCAGAATTTTAAATAAATTTGGATCAGACAAAAGGTCCAACTTGAAAAGTTAATAATCTTTGGAGCATTACAGCACAAATTATCATAAACAATGCATTGCCATTCACATTATTAAAAAAAAAAAGCTTAGAACAAATTATTCTCATCAGAGACAAACATTTTAAATAGAGCATATCGCTAAAGAAGAAATCGTTCCATTTTCCACTCAACACAATAAGGAATATGAGTTAACTAAATATCATAAAATCATATGCAACTTTCAGTATTCATCATTATGCTACATATATACGAATTAAATCCAAATTGCATTAAAAATGCATTTACATGATTAGTCACCACTTTCGATTAAATAAACACAACTTTTATTCTACTTCGAGCAACATTTTCAAAATTTTGACCAAGATCCACAATAAGAAATACATTTTACATCAAGACCCAGTCTGTGAGATCCACTTTGATATTTTTTATTCTATTTCATTTTAAAAAATGATGGTCACTACCCACTAAATTGATTTCAAGACCCACTAATTGGTTGCAACCCACAGTTTGAAAAATGCTGCCTTAGAGGGCGAGACCTGAGGGAAAAAAACAACAAAAACCAGAGGCCACATGAAACATATCAACAGATAATCCAATAAATCATTCGATAAGATGAAAAGCTATTATATTGCACCTTATTCACTTATGTTATTTTACACACCTTAAGAAAGCTGTTATCACTTGTGGCATCATCTAATGAATTAGTGCCAAAAACTGCATGTGTACCTACATATTGATTATTATTACCAGTTATTAGTGATCAAAATATATTCTTAAAAATTTAGCACCTTATGAGCCCCAATCAGTTACAGTGAAAACAAATTAGTTTTCCCATTCAATAATCTGAAATTCCCTATAATCATTTAATCAAACTCATTAATTGATTATGAATTAAATTTCCTATTTTATAAGATAAGAGGTCTGTAAATGGTAGATAGGTAGTCACTGGAAGGAGAGCTATGCACCAATCCCCTGTGATGACGCATAGAACCGGCCAGGGCAAGAACCTAATGTCAGACCCCGCCTTCTCCTGGTGCAGACCATTGTACCTTTCTAAAGAGATACTCTCTTGTGGAAGTGAAAGGAAGGGGAGGGCTGCCAGATTAGTGTGATCTGGACAACTATGGCTACTTTTCTGTATTTTCTACCCTGCTGAGGAGTGGTCAACTACACAGGGTCCTGGTGCTGATCATATATACACCAACCTGAACAGAATTATGGCTATGAGCTTGATTTTGGATCCTGATTTTGCTGCACTGATGGGCTTCTGTGGAGGGAAAATCTTACGCTGTGTTTTCTGTTTGTTTGTGGGTTGACAGCCACAAGTAAATAGATTCACAGGATATGTTTATCAGCTGGTGGATAATCCAGAGCAGAGGTCATCGCAGGCACCTGAACTGTTTGCTTCTATTGGCATCGTCAAATTCTACATTGGAGGAAGTCTTCCAGTGTAGATGGCTTCAGCTGTTAGTGGTGGGGGAACGGGTCTTTGCCCCATGTCTGCGATTAGGGGGCTGTCTGATATTGTCGGCATTCCCTCTCTCAATAAACATAGTTTCTTTAAACATCCCACTAATCATTTTCTCTCCATAGATAGTTGGAATGCGAGTACTCTGCACAGAGCTTTTTCTCTTGATGTCCTCACACAAGAATTCCACCATTATAGTTTAGATATTCTCGGCTTGCAAGAGACCAGATGGACAGATAAAAGTCAGATTCTTAAAAATAATCTAAAATTTCTCTTTTCAGGGAGGGACGACAATAAGCATCACCAAGGCGTGGGTCTGCTTCTCAGCAGACACGCTAGTGATGCTCTTCTAGGATACGAGTGCATTAATGAAAGGTTTCTTACAGCAAAATTTCAGACAAGTGTTAAAGACTTGAATGTTATCTGCTGTTATGCCCCTACTGAGGATGCCGATGAGGATGATAAGGATAGGTTTTATGAACAACTTCAGGATATTTTGAATTCTGTCAAGAAAGGAGATATTACCCTTGTTCTTGGTGACTTCAATGCCAAAGTTGGTACTGACTCTGACCTTTGGGCAGGAGTAATAGGTCCTTTTGGTATTGGTAGCTGCAATGGCAATGGGCAACGTCTCCTACAGGTGAGTAAACTTAATGGTTACCGAATAACTAACACTTATTACAAACACCATAACATACAAAAATAAACATGGGTTTCACAAGATGGGCTGCATAAGAATACGATTGATTATATATTAATTAACAGCAAATGGGCTAGTTCTGTTAGGAATACCAGGTCACATAGGGGAGCTGAAATTGGATCTGACCATTACCTTGTTAAAACTGTCTTGCAACTTAAACTGAAAAAGTGTTGAGCTAGGGTTAAAAAATTCTCCTTTAATACTGAAGCTCTGAAAGATCCAGTTATAGCTAAAGCTTACTATGATAGGTTACTTAGTCATTATAACAGTCATGGTATGCTTACTACTGAAGTTGAGGAAGAATGCGATCATTTTAAACAGGCTTTTTTGGACATTACCAGTACTCTTTTAGGAAAAATGGAGCAGAAGAGACAGAATTATCTGAGTGATAAGACACTTGAGCTTATTTCGGAAAGAAAGAACTGCAGGAATGTACTTAATCAATACCCTACTAGTCCTAATAGAAAGCATTACAGAGAACTTAATAAACATGTAAAAGATCAGTTAACTGCTGATAAGAATCTTTGGCTTGATGGCTTGGCTGACAAAGCCGAGGAAGCAGTTAGACAGCACAACAGCAGAGAGTTGTACCAGATAGTTAATGTTTTATGTGGTAGAAAACGGACAGGTATACAGGGATTGAAGGATAAACAAGGTAAGGTGAGGATTATTTCATGGCTAGGTGGGCTGAGCATTTCAGTGATGTTCTAAAACAATGTGGTTAGTTCTACTACCATTGTTTGCAATGCATTGGTGGCTTTAATGTTGGCCCTATAACACAATCTGTACTTATTTTGGTTATTTCTAAACTTAAGCTTCATAAATCCCCAGGGTAGATGAAATTACTTAAAGGAAATGCTTAGAGCTGGGAATGTTTCGGTTATCACTTGGATGACTGAAATTTTGAATATCTTTTATGATAAAGGCATGGTTCCTAAGGATTTTACCAGTGCAATTATTATCCCTATTTTCAAAAAAGGTGATCGCAGTTCTTGTGATAACTATAGGGGTATCAGCCTACTCTCTGTTCCAGGGAAAGTTCTTTGCATGATTGTGCTTAATAGAATTAAGAATCTGGTTGACAGTCAATTGCGTGATGAGCAATGTGGATTCAGAAGTGGTAGGGGAAGTGTGGATCAGATATTTTCACTTAGGCAAATTCTTGAGAAATGTTTAGTTTCAGAAACCTTTGGTTGCTAGCTTTGTTGATTTCAAAAAAGCTTTAGACTGTGTTGATCACCATAATTTGTGGTGATTGTGAGATCATATGGTATACCAGAGAAGTTAGTTAACATAATGAAAGCTCTCTATAATAACACTGAGTCGTGTGTGACAGTTGGTAAGGCTTGTAGCAATTGGTTTAGCATTACTTCTGGTGTTTGACAAGGGTGCATTTTGTCTCCTTTTCTCTTTAGTTTGGTTATTGATTATGTTATGCGAAATTCACTGCAAGGGAAAGATTTTGGCTTTAAATGGGCTGCGGATACGAAAATTTGACTTAGATTATGCTGATGATTTAGTCTTTTGGCAAATGATATTGATGAGATAAACTCATTAGGGCTGTTGATGAAACTGGTAGTAGAGTAGGTTTGGTTATGAACAGAAAAAATTAAAGTGATTTTAATTGGTCAGGCAGGCTGTGATTCAATTAATCTGAATGGTTGCAGTCTTGAGCAGGTGTCGCAGTTCAATTATCTTGGGAGCTATGTAACAGATACTGGTGATGTGTGGCATGAGATTAACAGATAAATAGGGACAGCTGATGGGACTTTTAACCCTTCCAGGGTTAACCCTTCTTCTAATCCGTATGTATACGTACGGAGAATCTAAATTGCGATTGTCTATTACATAAGTATATGGTTTAGTACAACAAAAATATATCGTTTTTTTAAATATAATAATTGCCATTGTAATTTATATATATATATCTTATAAAAATATATAATTCAGGCTTCAAAAATAATATTGTTTTTTAATTTGATGCATATTTTACTAAACTACAATATAAATAATTTTATAAAGCCATCTGATTGCCATTTTTTAGAAGCACTAAATGCTATTGCCGATTTCCTTGTTAACGTTCCTATTTGCTGAAGCAACCTTCTAATTTAAACTCGCAAGTTTGATTTGAGCTATTATCATCAAATTTTTTTCTTAAATTTTCGAAAAACTCCTAAAAATTAATAAAACTGCTATTTTTAAAAACCATAGAATATGAAAGTAATTACAAAATACATGCTATTTTTTTTTTCCAGCATATTGGATGCTCTTTGTCAAGTTAGTATTTTTTTTTATATTTAAACCTTAGTTAGTTTTCATTTCAGTAGATTTATTTTTCGGAAATTAGCGATCTTTTGGCCGATCAATAAGTATTGATTTTTTCATAGTTATGTTATATCGTATGGCAGGCCTGCAACTTGTGGCTGTGGATATTTTAACATCGCATTAGCTATATGTTAACTTTCATTTTATTATTTATTACTTTTCCAGTAAAACTTTGATAATAGTATCATTTTCTGAAAATAAATGAGGTCTTGGATAGGAAAGCAAATTCATTTCGGTACATTTACTTCTGTTAGTTAGCGATCTTCAATTGGCTGTTTTTATCGATATTTCTAGGATGTGCTAGATAGGAGACTGGCTTAAAAGTTGTTGCAGATATTTTATTTAACATTCCATAGGTTATATGTAATTTTTCCTTTATTATTTCTTGTTTTTTAATAAAAAAAACTTTGAGCTTGTACCATTTTCTGAAACTGAATGTCTTGGATACGGAAGCAAAATAGACTTCCTTGCTATGGAAATCAGCCATCATTTGGGAAGGCAATTTCGGGAAGGGCTGGTCCTTGGTGCACAAACCTTTCTGCACTTAGCCAAGATCACCAAACTTCAACACCTAAAGAAAAAATTCATAATGTTTAGTAAAAAAAAGCAGCCAAGGAAGTTTTTTCCTATTTCATAACCAGTTCAGAAAGTCCCGTGAATGTGAGAAGGCCAAGTCACGTTGTATAACACTGGTCGTGTTTAAAATATATATATGACACTGAAAAGAATCATTAAAAGAAATAAAAATCATATTTCAGGTTGAATATTATATTATTTTGGAGGAAATTTCCTTTCAATAAATACATAATTTAACTATTTTTATTCATCAGGTTTTCCAAAATGAAGCCTTAATTGTATAGTGCGATATTTTTTTTTCACCATATCACATTGAAAAAGGCTTATTAAAATCAATACGCTTGCAAATTTGTTTATATTATTTATTTTCATAAAATTCGCAATAAAATTTTGTTTAATTTGGTATATAACATGATTATTTCCATTGATTAGTTATTTTTAAAAAAAATTCTAAAGTTCACTTGTTTATTTGGCTCAGCACAGTTGGCTAAAAGCCTGGAATTTTCTAAAAGTATGGTAACGAGAAAAAAATTACAAAACGAGAAAAATATTTACTTAAAACCAAAAAAGTAAAATTTTTGTCATTCAGAAATATATAGTCATTCTATTCTTGTGCATTGTAATCATTTCTGTCTATTAGTTTTTTTTTATTTAATAAATTTTTATTATGTGTTGCCAGATGCATTTTTGACTACGTGACTAAAAAAGTTCTATTAAAATAAAACGTATCTTTTTTGTTAAATCCAGAATTAAATGCTGATTAATTTGGTATACACATGCCATAATTCCTTTCATTAGTTATTTGGCAAAAAAGTTCTAACTAAAGTTCATGTTTTTTTTTGGCTGAACATAGGCAAAAAATAGCTTGGCCCCTGGATAGAAAACTGTTTTTCAGCCAGGGCCCTTGAAGGGTTAAGAAGAGAATCTATGGAGAGTGTGGAGAAATAGGCGTAAACCCCTAAAGACTAAAATTAGACTGTATAATAGTTTGGTTCTTTCTAGGGTTAGTTATGATAGTGAAATTTGGACACTTTGTAAACATAACAGGAAACTAGATGCTTTTGATTCTAGATGCTTACTTCTAGATGCAGTATCTTGGGCATTAGGTGGTTCAACTTTGTAACTAATGATGAGGTTAGGCAAAGGAGTTTGCAACCTCCTTTAAGCAGCATATTGTGCAGAGAGAGACTCCGTTGGTTTGGCCATGTTGCCCGTATGAATAATTATAGATTGGCGAATAGGGTTATGAAGAGTGTGTCTAAAGGCCTCAGAAAGAGGGGGAGACCTAGGATGCGGGAGGCAGACAATGTCAAACAGGACCTTGTTAGAATTGGTGTGCAGTGGCTGGATGTAGTAGATGTAGCTCAGGATAGGCATGTTTGGAGAACTAAATTGCATGGTCTGGTTGGACCTCTGTAGCCCATGGCTGCTTGAGGATGATGATGATAAGATTCGGGTTGGGTTGTTTTACCTCTGAGCGGCACTTTTTTGCACACCATGGGCTAAATGGCCAGGTCACATGGACCCCGAAGGCTCGGAGAAGGTTGGGGGAGGGGACCCACTGGAACAGCTGTTGAGAGACAGATGGTAGCCTCCCGTCAAGGCCATCCAGCGTGTTCTTTAACATGCACAAGGTTTGGCTCTCATGCACATGGAGCCACGGCTTAATGTCCCATCCGACGGACGGCAGCCTTTCCAAGCCCATCGGTGTCCCCTACTGACCGTGGGCAGGGCGGGGAATTTTGCGGAGATAAATCTCAATGCTGACCCAGCTGGGACTCGAACCTGGGAACTACAGATTACGAGCCTGGCGCGCTACCGACTGAGCCACCCCCGCCCCAATGATGATAAAATACGAAATATAAGGCAAAAAAAAAAAGAGCTTAAATCAGATTAATTACATTTTTGGCATGAATGCTTATTAATATTAATGAACTTTAACTTAATTATTAATTTGAAAATGAAAATTAACTTTTGCCAATAATCAACGCTAGATATATTACAACAATTATTGTGTCCCTCTCTCCAATGTTTTTCTCTTCCAAGTAGTGCTTGGGTCATTGGCAGTAGCAAACTTCATATGCAGCATAGGAACTGATGATCACCATAGATAACTGAATTGCATCCATGTTTTACCTAGATATAATCCCATGGAACCAGCAGAAGAAGAGTTTTTGATAATGAAAACTAACTTAATCACTAATAATTAATATTCAATACATAGGCATCATCCCCTGATCAATAACAAATCAATCAATATATTTAAAAAGTTAGCATTACAATACATTGGGAATAACAAATGTTATTTCAACTTTTTTTTGAAAGCATTTGGATCACCAGCAGTAGATATGTATATTTTTGATATTAACGAAAGTTAACCTAATAGCTAATTATTAATAACTAATAATTAATACATAAATATCATTAATTGATTAATATAATAATTGACTAATACCCTCTGAGCAGCATTTTCATGCAACTCAGACATAAAACAATCATACAATCCAATTTGCCCAACCTAGATAACAACAGATATGCCCATTCAAGTTGCAATGTCAATCATGGCCCATAGATCTAGGAAGTTGTCTAAAATGTATTGTTTCCTTCACTCTGAAGTTTCTGATTCTAAGCAATCCAATTAGTGTTTAGTTGGGCAGAGGGAGGATAATTTGGTAAAGGTTCAATAAATATCCATTTACAAACAATCTATGACCTTCAACTCTGTAAAGAATTTAGATGTGGCTTTGCCACGTGTTCTGTTTAGAAATGGTCAACTGGAGTGTTATAGATTTCTTCTGATTGGTGTGCAGGTGAGCCCACAAGAAGCACAGATTTGGGAGTGTGACACAGCTGCACCTTTAGTACAGTAAAAAAGTTAAATCGGAAACAATTCTTCCCTTTCATGGGTCAAGCTTTTCATGAAACTAGAAAAACCCTAAAAATTCAATTTTTGGATTTTAAACCAAAAATCGGAGTAGTTGGCAGCTATGCTACTACATGTCAAACAATGTTCTTGAGAATTTCATAAAAAAAATCTAATAGCACCAAATGTGACCTAAGGAGAGACTTTTGTAACCAGAATGCCAGAAACCAGTGGCAGAACTGACGGCAGGGCCCTGATTGAGCTTCTAGAAACATTTTTCTTTTAATGAAAATAGGTGACTATAAGTCAAACTGAACAAGAAGTTGTTAAAGACAAGGTATAATCCTAGTTTAGCTCTCTTCTGGTTCTTTGTTACAATTTCTAATGTCACCATTTTTACTTTAATTTTTGACACAAGATATATTCAAGATCAAATAAGTTTTATTTTTCAATATGTAAAAAATTAATCCCCCCCACCACCATCACCACAATTGAAATTTTCATCACTTAGAATTAAAGAACCATTTTTAGGATTTTGGCCAGTTAACAATTTTTCTCTTGCTTAGAAAAACAGATAGCTAATTTTATTGAAGAGAAGGGAATTGACATAAAGAAATGTCTGAGAAGGATATGATGATGATGCAAACCATGAGAGGCTATTATTCAGAATTAGAAGTTGAGATTTCCAAGAAAGAATCTTTAGCTTCTTAATATGTTCTTTTGTGATGCACATAATTTGAACCTCACACTTATGACAGCATTAAAAAGATTCAAAATTATAAACTTTCTACAAAATAATTGGAAAAACATACAATTTTTGAACATAGTATAAAAAGATGGGCAATATTAACAAAACTACGTTGTTTCTTATGCACTCAAAACAGTTGGGTTGTTTTACCTCTGAGCGGCACTTTTTTGCACCCCATGGGCTAAATGGCCAGGTCACATGGACCTGAAGGCTCAGAGAAGGTTGGAGGAGGGGACCCACTGGAACAGCTGTTGGGAAACAGATAGTAGCCTCCCATCAAGGCCATCCAGCATGTTCTTTATCGTGCACAGGGTATGACTCTCCCGCACACGGGACCATGGCTTAACGTCCCATCCGACGGACAGCAGCCTTTCCAAGCCCATCGGTGTCCACTACTGACCATGGGCAGGGTAGGTGTAACGCTCCAAACAATGTAGAATAATTAAAGTTTATTGCTCCGGATAGCTTTGACGGGCGCCAGGCAATCATTAACAAATTGCCAAAAATGTAGAATAAGTTGATTTAGGGTTCCAGTGCCAGTGAGCGTTCATAAGTTCTCACTTATGAACGCTCACTGGAGTCAAAATGATTCTTAAATAATAGTTAATGTAAAAAAGGTTCTAAATCAGCGTTGCTCAAGATAAAAACTATAGACTCAAAAGTTTGTAACATAACAAAATAGATTTATTTCCAAAAATAAGTAACTCACCAAGACATCAATGAAGAAACTAAAATCTGTGCTACTCGCACGGTGCTACGCACCTTACTACATCTCTCTGCTCTCTCTACAACTCTCAAGTGCTAAAATCCCTCAAGTGCCTCGCAGGGCACGGTTTTGACAAAAGACCGGCGCATGCCGGGAAAGACATTTGCATACAATGACGGACGCAAGCTATGACGCAAGAGGGGGCGTGTCCTTGGCACGCGCTTTAACGGTTACGGTCGGAAGTTCGGAGTTGCACGTACGCAACTCCTAGAAACTTGAAAACGAGTGCTGTGATGCCGAAACGGAAATAAAAATCCCCAAAATGATAAATATAACGTAAATTAAACAAAAACTGGTTAAGGTAAAGCAAAAGTGAACGATGGGGCATCACATAGGGAATTTTGCGGAGATAAATCTCAATGCTGACCCAACTGGGACTCGAACCTGGGAACTGCAGATTACGAGCCTAGCACACCTTGCCCCCACTCAAAACAATAATATTGAAAAAAAATTGCACAATTCGGTGGTCATCTAGATATGACACAGTTTGGTTATTTTTCATTATGTTTAAAATGATTGACAAATATCACAATATTTTTTTTCTAATAAACATGAAAAATATGCAGAAACATGGGCATTGAAAAATCAATTTGAAAAATTTAAATTTTTGTTTGACCAGGAAGGTAAAGAGAACAAGGAAGAGCAGGGCTACTCGACAGCCTGATCCAAAGAAGCCCTCCTCCTCCTTGATGCATCAGGACTTCAGGAAGAACCACAGAGACAGGGTCCTCCTGCCCACCATTCTCTCTCTACTTGTGGATGTCATCAAGGTTGTTATTGCTGCTCTACCTGAGGAATCTCAACCTCAAACTTTGGCAATCCTTAACCAGTTAGCCTCACTCATATAGAACTTTGTGGACTGCTAGCCACCCTGCATTGACCCACCTCTCCTTTATTTCTATTTTCCATCCTGACTATGAACATGGCCACTGGAGTGTCTAGCACCCCTTTGATCCTACAATGAAAATGAAGAGGCTTCAGGAGCTGATGTCTGGAACTACATCATGCCAGTTCCCATCCTTGCTCTCTGTGAGACCAACCTCTCTGATCACTATGTCTTCAAGCCCTATATTGTGCACATGAGCAAGAATCATCCACTCTCCCGCAATGCAGCAATTCTTGTGCACAAGAATGTCATGCATCATGCTATTGATCTCACTTTCAATGATGCAAACAGTGATTTTGTAGCATGCCGCATCCAGCTGAACAGCCATGATATCACCCTGATATCCTGTTGCATCCGGCCTTCCACTGCGTTTCCTGTATCCACCTTTACATGATATTCTATTGCAGTGCCCTCAGTCCTGGATTCTCTGTGCGGACCTTAATGCCCACAGTCCATCCTGGGGTGGAAACATCAGTGAGGGGAGGATATTGAGAATGTCATCTTGCCGTACAATTTCATTATTGCTAATGATGGCTCACCCACGTTCTACAGACCGAGTACCTACAGCTCCATTGAGCTGATCCTGTTTTTCCAGTGTTGGTCAAAGCCTCAGCTGGTCAGTTGACCCTGACATCTGGGGCAGTGACCACTTCCCACTGCACATCTCCTTGCTTCCCAAGGGACATCGAAGCTTACCAACTGGCAGCTCTTTCAGCAGATCTTGTCTGAAGGACTCGCTGCCATCAAAGCTACAGATCTCAGTGCAGTGTCAGACGCCCTAACTGCTGCCTCTGATGCCTGCACTGTTACAATCTTGACACCCAGGTATCTTCCACCTCTGGATATCCACTATAAGCAGCTTCGCACAATTCGCCGCTGAGCCAAAAGGCACGCCTGCTGCTCTGCTATATTTCCAGACATTCTTCATGCTAGAAGGCCACATGCTGTGATCAGAAGGTACCTGAACCACCAAGAAAGGTTCAGGTGGCAATCCTTCTGCTCCAGCATCAGTGTCTTCCTCTTCTGGGAAAGTCTGGCAGTACATCAGAAACCTGAAAGGGAAGTCTCAGCCTGCCCTCTCTTTCCATAACTTTGCCCTGTCCCGTGGGGAGAATTTAGCCGCCACTGCTAATGTCTTCTTGCAGCACCTCACCTCTTCCCTTCCTGTCCCACCGGTGACAGATTAGTATATGGCTCAGCAGTCTTGCTCTCAGACTGAGCCTTGCTATAACAATCCTTTCACCTTGCAGGAAATCACTTCTGCAATTGGGGCTTCAAAGCGCGCGTCGGCCCCAGGCCCTGACAGTGTCAGCTATAATCAGTTAGATAACCTGTCATTTGAGGCTGGATGTGCTTCTTAAAGCCTTCAATCACTCCATCCTATCTTGAAGCAGGGAAAACCTGCCACTGAGCTGTCCTCTTACAGGTCCATTGCTCTATCATCTTGCCTCTGCAAGATCTTAGAGAGACTGGTCCTTGGACACCTAGAATGGTATCTAGAGTTCAAGGGCCTCCTCCCTGACAGCCTCTTGGGTTTCCGCAAAGGGTGGTGCATGTCTGATAATCTTATCGACTTCACCTCCGCTGCTGATCAGGCACTTTCTGAGGGACACATTTTTTTACAGTAGCTGTTTTCTTCGACATTCAGAAGGCATTCAACTCCCTGTCCAACTTGAATATTCTCTGCAGTCTGATCTCAGATCATCCACTAGATCTTGGCATACCTCTCCAACAGGAAGGTTGCGTTTTACCTCTGAGTGGCACTTTTTGCACACCATGGGCTAAATGGCCAGGTCACATGGACCCCAAAGGCTCAGAGAAGGTTGGGGGAGGGGACCCACTGGTACAGCTGTTGGGAGACAGATGGTAGCCTCCCGTCAAGGCCATCCAGCGTGTTCTTTAACGTGCACAAGGTTTGGCTCTCATGCACACGGGGCCACGGCTTAATGTCCCATCCGACGGAGAGCAGCCTTTCAAAGCTCATCGGTGTCCCCTACTGACCGTGGGCAGGGCGGGGAAGTTTGCGGAGATAAATCTCAATGCTGACCCAGCTGGGATTCGAACCTGGAAACTACAGATCACGAGCCTGGTGCGCTACCGACTGAGCCACCCCCGCCCCCAGGAAGGTTCGTGTGAAGCTGGGCAACACGCTCAGTGCCTCCCACTTCATCAATCATGGAGTACCTCAAGGGGGTGTCCTCAGCCCGATGTTACTGAATATCTTGCTGTCAGGCCTACTCTCTCAACTCAAGAATAGAGTGGGTATCTCCATCTACCCAGACAATATCTGCACCTGGTTCCCTAGCCAGGACCCTTCCTATAGTCAGCTCAAGATGAAATGAGCTGTGGCAACAGTCATCAATTTCTTCGACCACCTAAGCCTCACTCTTTCCACCACAAGACTGTGGCCATGGTTCTCACGAAAAGACCAAGAATGCATGAGGCCAGGGAAGGTGGGTGGCCTTCCACCCACCTTCCCTGGCCTCATGCTTGGACCAGAAGACCATATCAAGATTGTCAAGCATAAGTTCCTTGGTGTGGTTCTGGACAACAGGCTGACCTGAGAACCTCACATCCAGCATCTCAAGACAGATGCCACAGCGCAAAGAAATGTAGTCTTTCCTTGCTGTTACCCACTGGATCCCACTGGGGAAGTTCCTGCAAGACCCTCCTGGTTCTGTACCGGCCACTTAATCCTCCCACGTCAACTACAGTGGTCACCTTCTGAGCAATACCTCTGCTTCACAAGTTGGCCATTGTCCACACTATATCTCTGCACCTCTGTCTCAGACTCTGCCCTAACACACCAAAAGTGTGTCTGTCATTGCAGAGGCTGATGGCATGCCTTTTCACCTGCAACGGAAGAGAGATACTGTGTCATCTCTCAAGGCTCCATTCCCTCCCCTTTAACCATGAGCTTCTCAGGAAGTTGCATGATAGGCCAGACTCTGCCATCACCGTGTCTGGCACTGACTTCTACAACCGAGACATCACTGACAACTCCACTGCTGGTAATACACTCTTCCCTGACTTTCCACCCTGGAGAAACAGTGATCTTATTATCAATGTCACTATCCCTTCTCTAGGTTGAAAGAACAAATCAGACCCAGTGGCAAAATTAGGCTTCTCTCCACCTACTATGTCACCATGCAATATGAGAGATGTACTAAGGTCTACACTGATGGATCTGTTGATTGGGAGAGGCTATGTGCTGCATCTGCCTTTGCCATCCCCGATACAGGCATTGCCAGAGGTTTCCATCTCCCACATCCTCCACCTGTGCAGAGCTTCATGCTATCCTTGAAGCTGTACCCCACATCCATACTCGAGAATGGCAACTCTGTCATCCTCTATGACTCCAAGTCAGCCTTGGAAGCTCTCCAGAAGCGAGACAGCAAGAGCTGCAGCCTCTTCCTCATCCAGATCATGGAGACATACTCCAAGGTCACTTCAGCTGGAATCACGGTTCATTTCCAATGAATCCCTTCCCATGTAGGGATACCTGGCAATCAGTTTGCTAATTGCACCATGAAGGAGGCGCTTGAGAATCAGAGGAATGTATCTACCCTCTCTCAGCGATAACAAAGTTTTGTCTCACAATTGATGAGCTAGTACCACCTTGCCCAGTGGCAGAGGGACTCCAGCTGTTCCTTATTCAGGTACCTGGTTGACCCCTCTCTCACTGTTCCTAACCTCAGTAACCTCCACAGATCTGAGGACACCCTCCCTTCATCATCTCCGAGTTGGTACCATCTACAGCAACTTTATTCTTCACACTCTTGGCAAAGCATAGTCACAACTGTCCCACATGCAGCACCCCTGAGACTATCTCACGTTCTGCTCAAATGCTCCTGCTACAAATTGTCTTGAGCTGGGTGGGATACGAACCCACAACCGATCGTGGGTTCGTATCCCACCCGGCTCAAAACAATTTTTCCTCTAAAAATTTGAATCAGCTTCAAAGTGGTAATTTATTAGTAGATACCAAATATGTAGAGTTTATTTCATTATTTATCATCAATATACTTGTAAGAAATACTTTCCATCTGTATGGCATTGTCTGCTGCTTGTGGCGAAATTGCCGAACACGCCCTACATATGATGTAATGTAGGTTGAAAAGGTTCATATCATTAATTAGAGGAGATCTGGTTCGGCGGCCGGTAGCTCAGTGGTCCAGAGCACCTTACATGTTATCACGAGGTAATGGTTTCGTATCCACCTGGACTCGACAATTTTTCCTCTAAATATTTGAATCGACTTCAAAGTGGTAATTTATTAGTAGATACCAAATATGTCGAGTTTCTTTCATTATTTATTTTGGCTGTTTCGAAGCTTAAACTACATAAAGCCCCAGGGGAGATGAAATTACTATGGAAATGCTTAGAGCTCACTTATATTGTATAAAAATACGTAATTCAAGCTAGAAAAATAATACTTTTTTTCATTTGTGAATATTTTCTAAGCTGCGATATAAATAATTTGTTAAAGCCATCTGATTGCCATTTTTTAGACCTGATATACAACAAAGCTGATTTGCTTGCTTCCATTCTTCTACATTCAAGCAACCTCCTTATTTAAGGTCACGAGTTTGAACTAATGCAAACATACTTTTTCTTAAAATTTTGAAATTCTTCCAAAAATTAATCAAAAACTGCCATTTTTTAAATTGTAGGATTTTGGAAGCAATTACAAAGTACATACCTTTTTATTTTTGTTTGTTTGCTTTTACACTCTTTTCTGCCTTAAAAATATTTCAAAATGACTAAAATTATTTTTATCATTCATCCCAGAATTCAATGTATTTGTCATTTGTCATTCAATCAGTATTTCTCGATTTGTTTGTAGATCCTCGTTTGTTGAGATTGAAACTTAAACCAAGCAAACTAGGTGGCAACATAGTGCAAGTTGCAGACCTCACTAATTATTTACAAGTGTGAGCCATATGTTTGGTGATTTGCAAACTGGGTTTTTATAACATCAGCCCAATCGCATTGCACATTGCTATTGTCTCCATTCATTAAGTTGGTATTTATACTTTTTCTTTAAACCTTCATTTTAAATTCTGTAGATTTATTTTGATTTTAGTTCCCTAAATTTGTATATCATTATGAATCTTTTTAAGTCATGCTACATTACTAATTATCAAGATGGCCAGCTTGCTCCTGCTGATAGATCTATTTTGATTTTATTTCTGTCGATTTATGGCTTAAAAATCTTTTGGAGTTATGCTACATCATTATGACAATGGCAGGCTTACAACTTGTTGTATGCAGATTTTTTTTAACATCTCATTACGTTACGTGTTTCTTTTTACTACTTCTTTCCAGCCAGAAGACTTATTTTTTATCATTTCCTGAAAATGACTGAGTCTTGGATATGGAAGGAAAAAGGATTTCATTGACACAAAAATCAGTATTGCTATGGAAGGCTATTTCATCAAGGGCACTCCCACCTTTTCACCACTACACCGAAGGGGTTTAAACTTTCTTTCCCTTGGCAAAATTTTATTTAAAGGAACTATTAGTTTTTATTGAATAGTTTAAAAATTTGGAATTAATCAGGAACTTAAACTACACCTGCTTTTGGGATTACTAACCATCCTAGTATTGATCTACTCTAGTTCATCATTTTGGCATTACAGAATTTTATCTGATACTTAAAAGAATTTTCGAATTAATTAGATTATCGAATTCCAGTTTTCAAACATACACGCCTAGAGGAAAGGCATGTTAACAAATATGAATCACCACCATCTCAGTTGAAATGAAAGAGCAATTGGCAATAACCAGAAGATGACTGGATGAATTTTTATAACTTGCCAAATCCAAATTAGACTTCAATGTCACATCAGTCAGCCTTCTATATTTTATAATGAATCAGTATTTTCTTTAACTGCTTTTACCATTGTAATATATTTTAATAACTTACATCTTTAAAAATTTACAGCCTACATATTCCTCGACAGTTATTAGAATATTACTGATCTAGTATTTCCTCAACAGCCTAATGAATAGAGGATTTAAAAGCAATTTAAGAGTACAATAAAACTGTTGTTAATACTTATTTTAATCATCAAAAGTAAATGTGATATTTGATATGCACAAGCCCAGATCTAAGGGGAAAAATAATCAAAGGGGAGCAAAGAATCACAATTGAGCCAGAAAAATGTAAAAGAGACATGTAAAAATCTACAAAGCTATAGTGAATGGGATCATAAGACTGGATTTCCAATGCAGTATAACATTTCTTCCTCCATTTTAAGTGTCTTTAAATTTCTTGATAAATAAGTTTCATAATTTTTGGCTTTATTACCCTTACTATCTCCCCTCCCACTCATAGATCTGGCACTGAATATTATATTAATTGCTGCAAAATGCTTACAACAAACATGAACACTACAAAATAAGTCTTACATTCTTTTCACAGGACCAAGAGCTGGTAAATTTGGCCGTCGTAATGCAACTTGTCCAACATGTATAACTTCTCCAGAGCCATCAGGATTGGTAAGCATTCTTGATAAAACACTTGATTTACCCCTAGAAACCTGCAATGCAAATAAATTTGCAAAGGTAAACTCCATCTCAAGGAATAATGCAATATATAAAAAAGATTACAATTAAAACTTAAATCTTTGTTTTTTAAGGTTTGAAACTGACTCATTTTTTCACTCTTTTAAGATGTAGTAAATTCATTTAGTCTTCACAATCATTAAGATTCCATCTTTTAGTGCTATTTTCATTGTCTGCTAAGCATAAATAACCTCTCACATATACATATTAGGAGCTTTAAAGTTAAAAATTGTTTAACAGCAGACTTAAAAATTTATAAATCTAAACATTAAAAGTTTGAAATTTTAAAAAACCATTATTGAATTACTCAACTGTGCAACTCATGAGCAAATATCCTGGGTAACTAAAAACTAAAAATGTCCCCTTTTCAGTTAGGGTGAAACAGAAATATTTCAATTGTGTCAGTTCAGAGAATCAAATACATCAAGATTCAACTGTGTTCAACATGTGTGAATGGGTTAGATATGCCAATGGAGCACCTACATGAGGGAGGGGGGGGGGGTCATTAATAGAAATATCCATTTTGTTTTAAAATTGCATATATACTTATTTTTATTTGTAACTATAAAAATTATTCCATTACTTTAAAAGCAGATATATAAAAAAAGTCAGCAGACCATTACACAGTTCAAAGAGGGAAAGCCATAAAGTAAGATCCACTGTATTTTCATTGCAAGTACAAAAGTGTGCAGATATACACTGTCTGTCCAAAGAATTAGAAACTATGTACAAAATGTGAAAACCACAATTGCAAAGCATAGATATGCAAAAGAGAAAGTCACATGATTGCTGAGTCGTCTTGATGCCTTAACTTTCAGATGTTTCACAATGCATACAATGTGGTCTAAACTTTAGAAGAGACTAACCTGAAGATACTAACCAATATACAGAGTTGCTAACCTTGCATGACAAAAATTACAATTTGGAAGAATGAAAAATTGGAGGAAATCGGAGCACAGCAGTTCTACAATTTACGGTGCTCAGGTGCCTTTTTTTTTTACACAATGCAATAAAGTGTTACACCCTGACAGAAGGCTCAACTTCCAGACTCCTGGCAGTAACTGATGGTGATGAAAAAATTTTATTTTTGGAAAATTATATCACGTTTCTTAAAAATTACTTTCATAAAAAATGCTAAAATGCAATTTAAACCAATGAAAAATGTGTTTCAATATCACATTAGAAAGAATATTCAACTTCTTGGAAAATTCTACAGATAGTAACAAACAATTATATTACTAGCAATGAAGAGACCACACAACAAGAATACACCAAATAAAGAATATAATGATAAACACTTATTCCTAAACATAAAATTTTGTTTCTGCAAATAAAAGAAAACCACTAGAAGAGTATTAATGCATTTTTTCCTAACAACATATACCATTATACAATGAATACCTGTAAGCACCATCCAAGACTACTTGTTTCACAACCTATTGGCACTAACAACTTTCATTCTACAATTTAAAAGCAATTGCCAAAAACCAATAATCATCGGAGATGATTATTCTAACAAGTGCATATTGCTGAACAATGAACTGTGATTCTACCCTTTTCAGCCACCCCCCAGAATACACTAATCTCATAACAAGCCTTAGAAACAAAATTGTAAGCAACTCACTGCCGATCCACAGTATAAAAAAGCCCCCATAACTAAATAATCCCATCAGAGACAAGTTTAAAAACACAAATTATCATAAATAATGCACTGCCATCTGCATTATTAAATAAAAAAACTCTAGAACAAGATAATCACATCAGAGACAACCATTTTAAACAGTGCATATCGCTAAAGAAGAAATCATCGCATTTCCAGCTTAACACAACAATAAGGAATATGTATTATCATAAATCTGCAACTTTCAGTAGAGGCAAAATTTACACCATTATGCTACATATATGGACATTAAATCCAAATAGCATTAAAAATTTAAATTTATATGAATAGCCCACACCTTTCAGTTAAACAAACAACTTTTATTCACCTTAGAGGGTGAGACCTGCAAAAAAAATGAAGAACCAGAGGCCACACAAAACACATCAACAGATAATCCAATGAATCGGTCAACAAAATGAAAACTATTATACTGTATGTTATTTGCTTACATTACTTTTACAAACCTAAGAAAGCTGTTACCACTCGTAGCACAATCTAGTGAGTGAGTGCCATAAACTGCAGATGTACCTACATATTGATTATTAGTTACTTGTTATTAGAGATAAAAATATATTTATGTAAAATAAAATAAAAAGTATCTGCACCTTGTGAGCCTTTCTATCTTATAAGATAGGAAATATAAGACAAAAAGTTTAAATCAGTTTAGTTACATTTTTGGCATGAACACTTCTTCATATTAATAAAATTTAATTGCTAATAATCAACAATATGTAGTAGGCATCATCTAATGATTAACAATAGATAAATTGCAAGAGTTAACATTTACAATACAAAGAAAATAGCAACAATTACTACGCCCCTTTCTCCTATTTTATTTCACAGTGCTTCGATTATCAGCAATAGCAAGCTTCATATGCTGCAAGGGAAATGGTGCTCGCCACAGACAACTAAACTGCATCCATACAATTTACCCAGATATAATCCCATGGGACCAGCTGAAGAAAAGCTTTTGATATTAACAAAAATTAACTTAATCACTAATAATTAATATTCAATATGTAGGCATCATACCCTGATCAATAATAGATCAATCAATATATTGCAAAAGTCAGCATTACAATACATCAGGAATAACATACATTATAGGCATCCATCATGAAAAGCATATGACATTCACAATTTAAAGAGAGATTCCAACATTGCTGCATTTTTTTTTGTCCAAGATTTTGATAAAACATGGATTCAGGACCTTTTTCTCTGAAATTTGAGTTCTGATTAAAAAGAAGTAGAATAAACATGAATTGCACAATCATTTAATTCCTGCATATAACTCTTTGTTCTTCACTTTCATCTCTAAAATGATGTTTAATTATCCTGAAGTCAACAAGGTTCGCTTTAGAACAATGAATTGGACTTGGAAACTAGCACAAAGATTAAACTGGATGTAACGCTCCAAACAATGCAAAATACTTTAAGTTTTATGCTCCGGATAGCTTAGACGGGCGCCAGGCAATAATTAACAAATTGCCAAAATGTAGAATAAGTTGATTTAGGGTTCAAATGCCAGCGAGCGTTCATAAGTAAGAGTCAAAAATGATTCTTAACAAAATAAGAGTTAATGTAAAAAAGATCCTTAGTTAGCGTTGCTCAAAATAAAAAACTACAGACTCAAAAGTTTGTAACAAAACAAAATAGGTTTATTTCCAAAATAATTAACTCACCAAGACATCAATGAAGAAACTAAATTCTGTGCTACACGCACGGTGCTACGCACCTTACTACATCTCTCTGCTCTCTCTACAACTCTGCTCTCAAGTGCTCTACGTGACTCGCAGGTCACGGTTTTGACAATAGGCCAGCGCATGCCGGGAAAGACATTTGCATACAATGACGAAGGACGCAAGCTATGACGCAAGAAGGGGCGTGTCCTTGGCACGCGCTTTAACGGTTACGGTCGGAAGTTCGGAGTTGCGCGTACGCAACTCCTAGAAACTTGAAAACGAGTGCTGTGATGCCGAAAAGGAAATAAAAATCCCCAAAATGATAAATATAACGTAAATTAAACAAAACTGGTTAAGGTAAAGCAAAAGTGAACGATGGGGCATCACAACTCCCCCTTCCAAAGGGAGTCAAAATTTTTGACCTAACAAATTTTGACGAGCAATTTTGAATAAAGGACACATCTTACGTCATTTACACATGGCTGAACATAAATAAGTAAAAGTATGCTAGCGCAAATTTTGATATGATGAACTATTCTTACTTTGACACAATTTTCCAGCACAACCAAAGGTACCTCCTCCCTTTTCCTCCTAACAAAAAATATGTATTTAACAGCTAACCTAGTGTACTTACGTACCAGTGGCTGTGACAGTTAACTGTATACTAGCATCATCGGTCTAACTAGTATCACATTCTGATACAAACTCGAAATTGGCATATCTTGAACTGTACAGAAAAACAGGTTAATCAACTCCTAACTTTCTAAGTCTAATAAATGTTAAAAAGATGAAAAGAAAAAGTGATTCATTACATTTGTTGTTAGCGCGGTAATAACTTCCGCTTTTCCCCTAACCACAATAAAAAATTCGTGAAAGCTAATTCTTCACCTAAATCACATAAAAAAATGGGTATTCGAACACCGTTATCTCCTCCTAATTACATTCAAATACGCAAAGCTAAGAAAATTCAAAATTTACAAACAAGCGGGATTGTAATCATCCGCTAATTCTTCTCCTATTCACAGAAATCGCGATCTAGCTGAAATAAAAAATCATTAGTTACCTCCCCCTTCAGAGCTAACGTCCCCCTCCCAAAGGAGTTATGCTGATAACAACTCTGTTATCAGACTAGGCCATTTGGGGACAGCTCCAAAAAGGTACACACAAAAAAAACAAAATTCTGCAGTCATCATCATGGTCATCATCTATATATACCAATAAATACTGTCAATGTCATCCCCAAAAATTACGTATCATTGACACATAAATATCACTGATGACACTGAACAGATTTAAACACATATACATAAATCGTATCTAAGAATAAAGAAAAAAGAGTGTAATTAATTTATAATACACGATGATAACATTTCATCCAATAACTTTTACATGAATCTCCTTTTTTTTTTACATAAATTCACTTTGGAATGCACGTTATTTTACAATACAAATTCTTAAATCACTAATTCTCTTTCACTCTTCTCATTCATATCCAGAAACATTTTACAATTTCTAAACTTTCCAATATCGACTTACAAAATTTTCAGCTATCAGTCAGCTGAAAAAAAAAAAATCTACAAAAATACATTTTAACTCACGTAAATACAATAACTAAAACCTCGATGAACAAGAATGCAAAAAAAACTCTATTCACACAAGTATAAACTCGAACTACAACAATTTCACTTTTCAAAAATAAATATCGAACTCTAAAGTTTCAACAAGAAATTAAACATCGCTAACTATATAATTCACAATAAGGCTTCTTCTTCATCTATTCCAGAAAAAAACATTTTATAACTCAATCAAGTGCCAAGTGAAAGAAAAATATACTTAAATTTCATTGTTGGCACTCCGTGGCGATAAATCATCTAGTCCGTTTCCGATAACATCCTTCCGTCGTCGTTGGGTGGCTTCACGTAAAGTTGTTACTGAAGATCTCGGTCAAGTCGTCGCTGTAGATCTCTCTCGTGACGTCATCTTCCCGATGTTCGCTGCTTCGCTGCCGGTTGTCGCTCTGCAGGCTCTGGTCGTTTCGTCGGCTTTTCGTTGCTCCGTGCGGATTTTTGAAGAACCTTTTCTCGTACTTTCTAGGCTTATTGGTGTCCGCCTCCAAATGACGCTTTAATAATTGAGGACCTCCAGACTTGTCAGGAATACTTGCGGTCGGCACAACTTCTTGGTTGGTTTTTTCTTCACTTAAATCAGACTCAAAATTATTTTCATTATTATTACTTTCTTTTAAAACTTCTACTTTAAAAACCTTTTCAAAAACGGCTTCCTCATACGATTCTTCTACTTCACAAACTTCGTTATTTAAACACTCATTATTTGCACTAACGGGACATTTTATAGGTGCTTCTGAAATAATCTGTTCTGGACCACAAGGTAAGTCAAAAAGTCCACGGGACCGCGGCTGCACTGTCAATTGACATTCGTCATTAGTACCATCGAAAACTTGTTCCTTAGCAAACGGAAGATCGACTTCTGTATCGTTTCGATCTGTTACTTTAGTTACTTCGTGACAATCAGTAACAAAAGGTAAAGCCATAGTGGCAAGGCATAACTCCTGAGAGGGCTTTTCTTGAGGAACTTTGGCCTCTCGCTTCAAAGATCCCGATGAAAGTTTCCCGAATTTTCATTCCTTTTATAGCAATAATTCTCAGTATGTCCCAGTCGGCCACAAAAGTTACAAGTGAAAGATTGAGGTTGTTTAACCAAAGTTTTAGGTCTAGTGTTATGGTTCGAAGCTTGACATGGCAAAAAGTCTCTACTTCGTTCATATTCTATAGTTCTTGGCGCGTTCGGCGCAAATTGTCGGGACCGTGTAAATTGCGGTCGTGCGGGAGTCATTCTACACGACTCAACCTGATATCGCTGCTTTGGTGGGAATGGCATCCATTGTTGGTTATGTGTATTTGCTGCAGATTCTCTTCTTGCAGTGTATTGCCGAGCCAATTTGACTAACTCGGAAACGGAATTCACGTTTCGTATTTCTAGGAATTCTCGGATGGGCAAAAGTAATTGAGACAATATGCAATTTACAATATCAATTTCAGCGGCATCAGCATCGTACAGCTGGTATAATTCTACTGTACCCCATATGAATTTTTCTATGTCATCTCTTTCCCTTTGTCTTCGTGAAAACAACTCTGTATGTAACGCTCCAAACAATGTAGAATACTTAAAGTTTTATGCTCCGGATAGCTTTGACGGGCGCCAGGCAATCATTAACAAATTGCCAAAAATGTAGAATAAGTTGATTTAGGGTTCCAATGCCAGTGAGCGTTCATAAGTGAGAGTCAAAATGTATCTTAACAAATAAAAGTTAATGCAAAAAAGATTCTAAATCAGCGTTGCTCAAGATAAAAACTACAGACTCAAAAGTTTGTAACATAACAAAATAGATTTATTTCCAAAAATAAGTAACTCACCAAGAACATCAATGAAGAAACTAAAATCTGTGCTACACGCACGGTGCTACGCACCTTACTACATCTCTCTGCTCTCAAAGCTCAAGTGACAAATCCTCAAGTGACAAAATCCTAAGTGCTAAATCCTCCAAGTGCCTCGCAGGGCACGGTTTTGACAAAAGACCGGCGCATGCCGGGAAAGACATTTGCATACAATGACGGACGCAAGCTATGACGCAAGAGGGGGCGTGTCCTTGGCACGCGCTTTAACGGTTACGGTCGGAAGTTCGGAGTTGCGCGTACGCAACTCCTAGAAACTTGAAAACGAGTGCTGTGATGCCGAAAAGGAAATAAAAATCCCCAAAATGATAAATATAACGTAAATTAAACAAAAACTGGTTAAGGTAAAGCAAAAGTGAACGATGGGGCATCACATGTAGCTAGTTCTGTAAAATCATTATAAGCCGGATATATGTCCATGATTTCATTTTTAAATTCTTCCCAAAGTTCTATGCCATGACGACATCCTACGTTATTCCACCATTGCTTAGCACATCCAATTAGGCAAGATACTGCTAAAACAACTTTTTTGTTGCTTGGCACTTCATGTAAACAGAAGTGCTCCTCCATGGACTTGACAAATGTCCATGATGACGGACGTTTCGAACCGTCGAACCTTATCTCAGGTAAAGGCCAATTAACATAAGGACTATAAGTTAATGGATGGGTTGGCAAATCGTCGTTGTGGCGGTTGAAAATACTCTGTTCTATCGCTTGCTTCTGGCGGAACAGAAAATGGAACCTTACATTCAAAGTTTCTTCGTCGGTGAACTGACGTAGCATTGTCAGCAAATTTAGGGATTGTTGTCGTTCCCCTTTTCTCCCGATTATCATCAAGCAGATTCATTAGCACTTCTGCTTCCATCATTAACTCTTGCAATCTACCCTTTACTCTTTCTATGTCGGGAGTCATTATGGCGGAATCGGCCATACTGTTAGCAGACATGTTTTGGAAATTTTGAAAAACTTTTTTTTTTATCTTGAGCAGCGCTCAAAGGTACTGCTATACAACAATAATAAAGCTATAACTAAGCTTTACAAAAATATAAATTTGCTTATAAAAAAAAATTTCTTATCGTCCTACGTACTTGTGTGTCCGGACACTTCTAATCATTACATACGACAATTATCTTAAATATTCAGCAATATCTACGCTGAAACTTCAGTACCTTTGAATAATACACACAAAAAATGTTAAGCTACTTGCTCAACAAAAATTCTCGGCTTAAGCTGCCGTTAAATCTACAACTAGTACATACAACTATTGAGCTCAAAAAATTACTATCTTTGACAATCATACAAAATTTATCCACAAATATATATACTATCTTTAAATACTGGCGAGTCCCTGTTCGCTGCGCCACTTCTTTTATGTGACTCTGTAACGCTCCAAACAATGCAAAATACTTTAAGTTTTATGCTCCGGATAGCTTAGACGGGCGCCAGGCAATAATTAACAAATTGCCAAAATGTAGAATAAGTTGATTTAGGGTTCAAATGCCAGCGAGCGTTCATAAGTAAGAGTCAAAAATGATTCTTAACAAAATAAGAGTTAATGTAAAAAAGAAAAAAAGATCCTTAGTTAGTGTTGCTCAAGATAAAAAACTACAGACTCAAAAGTTTGTAACAAAACAAAATAGATTTATTTCCAAAATAATTAACTCACCAAGACATCAATGAAGAAACTAAATTCTGTGCTACACGCACGGTGCTACGCACCTTACTACATCTCTCTGCTCTCTCTACAACTCTGCTCTCAAGTGCTCTACGTGACTCGCAGGTCACGGTTTTGACAATAGGCCGGCGCATGCCGGGAAAGACATTTGCATACAATGACGAAGGACGCAAGCTATGACGCAAGAAGGGGCGTGTCCTTGGCACGCGCTTTAACGGTTACGGTCGGAAGTTCGGAGTTGCGCGTACGCAACTCCTAGAAACTTGAAAACGAGTGCTGTGATGCCGAAAAGGAAATAAAAATCCCCAAAATGATAAATATAACGTAAATTAAACAAAACTGGTTAAGGTAAAGCAAAAGTGAACGATGGGGCATCACATGGAGCATTAAGTTTTTTAGAGTACAAAAGGTTAACATCGTGTGACTTGCCTTGTTGGTCTCAATTATGAAGCTGGGGCACGATCACATTTGAAAGAAAAATGTCACAGTATCAGCTGGCAGTTACTGGTTCATTAAAAACAGTTTAACTCACAATTGCAGTGGCAGTTTGTGATTAAAATATTTAGTGGGGCACTTTGACTACTACAGGCATGATCCGGATGTAGGAAAAAAATTGAGGAGTTACCCAATATTGAATTGAACTGAATCGAACTGAAAAGACATTTCGCAATACATAAATTCTTTTTTTCGGCTAACCTCAACACACATTATAGAACCAAACATTTCAGAAAACACTCTAAAAGGTTTTCTCCACCTTTCTACTTCAATTTAGTATTTTGTCCCTATATTATAATAATTACCTACATACATGTGTATTATTACTCTCCACACCAGTGGTGTTTTAGAAAACTATTCATGAAAATTAAGTCTAATACATATGTAGGTTTAATAAATTTTTTTCAGTCCACTCTGATTATAAATTTATACTTATTTAAACTGAATTAAATTTACTAACACATAGGCAGATTATATAGACTGAAGTTTATGCTGTTATTGAAATAGTACAAAAGATATGATGCAAAATCACTGATACTTGCTATAGGTATTGCACATGATTAGTGAGTGGTAATACCCTTATGGGATCAGGTATCATGCCAGTTGTGTGATTACCATATTACAAAGTTCATTAAGAGTAAGGTTGATTATGAGATTTTTAGGGAAATCTAATTGAAAATTCATTTGTGAGAAAATTATAATTTTAGAATATTCAAAGTCAGTAGGAAGACGCATCTATAATTATCTGTGCTAAGCTTTTTTTTTTGGAAATTTACTTAAAATATCCAAATTATATTCTTTAAGTGGTTTTAACATAGGAAATGTTTATCCACTGTACTTATTCTTTGGAAAGATTTTGTCAGTTGAATCTTTATTCAATAATCATTTGAATTATTATCATTATATCACATAATTTTAATCATTCATTCTCCTCCTCAAGCAGCCCTGGGTTATGGAGGCCTAACCAGACTGCAATTTAGTTCTCCAAACATATCTGTCCTAAGCTACATCTGCTGCATCTGGCCACTGCACACTAATTCTAACAAGGTTCTGTTTGACATTGTCTGCCCACCGCATCCTAGGTCTTCTCCTCTTTCTCAGGCCTTTAGGCATACTATTCCTAACCCTATTCACTAATCTCCGATTATCCATATGGATAACATGGCCTAGTGCCTACGTAATGGGAATGCCTACCGATTTCAAGACATGAAATGACAGCAACACTAGTTACATTTTTGTCCATTTGCCGCTGGCAACCCACTATTTTCCTTGTTACTTGCTTCGTAGCAGTATAGGTTATTATGCTGTTTACCACTTGCTTCAAAATTGGATTCTGATAGGAATTTGTTCATAAGTAATTATTTACTATTCTGTCTACTTTCTGCTGTTTTTAACTAGAAGTCTGAAGGATGATGCAATATTGTGTGATGTTTTGCAGAAGGGAAACTCAGTTTCTATCGAATCTAATTCAAACTGGATCTGCTGTGATGCCCCATCGTTCACTTTTACTTTACCTTAACCAGTTTTGTTTAATTTACGTTATATTTATCATTTTGGGGATTTTTTATTTCCTTTTTGGCATCACAGCGCTCACATCCAAGAGTTTCTAGGAGTTGCGCATGCGCCGCAACTCCAATCTTCTGACTGTACCGTTAAAGCGCGTGCCAAGGACACGCCCCCTCTTGCGTCATAGCTTTTGCGTCGTTCGTCATAGTATGTTAATGTCTTTCCCGGCATGCGCCGGCTCATTGTCAAAAACCGGTGGCCTGCGAGTCACTAAAGTAGAATAAGCAGTAGAGTAGAAGTAGTAGCATGAGCATAAGCAGTAGCTAAGCACAAGTGAGTGCACGAGCACAAGGTGCGTAGCACCAAGCACAGTGCGTGTAGCACAGGAGTAGGAGTTATGTGTTCTTCATTGATGTCTTGGTGAGTTGAATTATTTTGGAAATAAATCTGTTTTGTTATAAACCTTTTGAGTCTGTACAGTTTTTTCTCTTGAGCAACGCAAATTAAGGTTTTTTTTATATTTCATATTTCTTGACAATCATTTTGATTCTTACTCATAAACGCTCGCTGGTATTTGAACCGTAAATCAACTTATTATCAACTTATTCTACTTTTGGCAATTTGTTAATTATTGCCTGGTGCCCGTCTAAGCTATCCGGAGCATAAAACTTCAAGTATTTTGCATTTGTTTGGAGTGTTACACTGCAAGACAGGTTGCTGCATCAATATGGCGGCAATGTAATGATGACATGAGTAATTGGAAACAATTTCTGAGATCACTTTTGAATAAATATTTTGGAATCATAGAAACCTTAACAATATATGGAACTGAGTTACACTGCCCTAACAAAATATTAGAGAATTTCTGTGTTATGTGAATGGGAATCTAAGAAAATATAAAATATACTATAAATTCAAGATTATAATTTTATCTATTTAAATCTCGATTTTCAACAGCATTCGTATAGCATTTAAGGATTCGTTATTCCTGTTTGTATCTCTAAGATTCTAGTTTACTGTACTTGACTAACCATCTGTCTGATTCTTTCTTTCTCTCGACTTGTCCTCGGATTTACCATATGACTTCGACCAGATCGCTATATACTTACCATTAGCGTAGGTTAGCTTACCGCGAAATGGTGCAGCTCTCATAGTGCGCACTTGCTAACACAGAGAATCGTGGAAATCAGCAGGTATTCCCATTATATAGGCACCGCATTGCGAAACCAACAGTCTCTCTCTCAGCACAATATTCTGCTCAGAGGAGGTTGCTGACCCCTTTGCCTAACCTCTTCATTACTTACAATTGAACCACCTAATACCAAGATACTGCGTAAGCATCTAGAATCAAAAGCATCTACTTTCCTGTTATCATGTTTACAAAGTGTCCAAGTTTCACTACCATAACTAGCCCAAGAAAGAATCAAACTATTATACAGTTTAATTTCAGTCTTCAGGTGTATACACCTATTTCTTTACACACTCCATAAATTCTTAAAAGTCACAGCAGCAATCCCTATTTGTCTGTTAATGTCACGCCACACATCACCAATATCTGTTACATAGCTCCCAAGATAATTAAACCGTGACACCTGCTCAAGACTGCAACCATTCAGATTAACTGAATCACAGTCTGCCTGATCATTATCATCACTTTAGTTTTCTCTGTTTATAATCAAACCTACTCTTCTACCAGTCCCTTGGGTTGGGTTGTTTTACCTCCGAGCAGCACTTTTTTTGCACACCATGGGCAAAATGGCCAGGTCACAAGGACCCTGAAGGCTCAGAGAAGGCTGGGGAAGGGGGGGCCCACTGGAAGAGTTATTGGAGACAGATGGTAGCCTCCCATCAAGGCCATCCAGCGTGTTATTTAAGGTGCACAGGGTATGGCTCTCCTGCACATGGGGCCATGGCTTAACATCCTGTCAGATAGATGGTGGCCTTTCCAAGCCCATCGGTCTACCAGTCTCATCAACAGCCCTAATGAAAGAATTAATCCCATCAACATCATTAGCCAACAAGGCCAAATCATCTGTATAATTTAAATCGGAAATTTTCAGATCTCCAGACCATTTAAGACCAAAATCTTTCCCTTGCAAAGAATTTCGCATTACATTATCAATAACCACACTAAAGAGAAAAGGGGTCAAAATGCACCCTTGTCGGACACCAGAAGCAATGCTAAACCAATTGCTACATGCCTTACCAACTCTCACACATGATTCAGTGTTATTACAGAGAGCTTTCATTATGTTTACTAACTTGTCTGGTATGCCATATGATCTCACAATCAACCACAAATTATGACGATCAACAGAGTTGAAAGCCTTTTTGAAATCAACAAAGCTAGCAACCAAAGGTTTCTGAAACTCTAAACATTTCTCAAGAATCTGCCTAAGTGAAAATATCTGATCCACACGTCCCCTACCACTTCTGAATCCACATTGCTCATCACGCAATTGACTGTCAACCAGATTCTTAATTCTATTAAGTACAATCATGCAAAGAACTTTCCCTGGAACAGAGAGTAGGCTGATACCCCTATAGTTATCACAAGAACTGCGATAAACTTTTTTTGAAAATAGGGATAATAATAGCTCTGGTAAAATCTTTAGGAACCATGCCTTTATCATATAAGTTATTCAAAATTTCAGTCATCCAAGTGGTAACCGAAACATTCCCAGCTCTGAGCATTTCCGTAGCAATTTAATCTACTCCTGGGGATTTATGAAGTTTAAGTTTAGAAATAGCCAAAATAACTTCAGAATGTGTTGTAGGGCCAACATTAAAGCCACCAATGTATCTATCATCATTGCAAACAATGGGAGTAGAACTAACCACATTGTTTAGAACATCACTGAAATGCTCAGCCCACCTAGCCATGACATAATCCTCACCTTCTATAAACCTTACCTTGTTTATCCTTCCATCCCTGTATACCTGTCCGTTTTCTACCACACAAAACATTAACTACCTGGTACAGTTCTCTGCTGTTGTGCCGTCTAATTGCTTCCTTGGCATTGTCAGACAAACCATCAAGCCAAAGATTCTTATCAGCAGCTAACTGATCCTTTACACGTTTATTAAGTTCTGTGTAATGCTTTCTATTAGGACTAGTAGGGTATTGATTAAGGACATTCCTGCAGTTCTTTCTTTCTAAAATAAGCTCAAATGCCTTATCACTCAGATAATTCTGCCTCTTCTGCTCCTTTTTTCCTAAAATAATTCTGTTAGTTTCAAAAACCTGTTTAAAATGGTCCCATTCTTCCTCAACTTCAGTACTAAGCAAACCATGACTGTCATAATGACTAAGTAACCTATCACGGTAAGCTTTAGCTATAACAGGGTCTTTCAGAGATTCAGTATTAAAGGTAAATTTTTTAACTTTAGCACAACACTTTTTAAGTTTAAGTTGCAAGACACTTTTAACAAGGCAATGGCCAGATCCAATTTCAGCTCCCCTATATGGCCTGGTATTCCAAACAGAACTAGCCCATTTGCTGTTAATTAATAAATAATCAATCATATTCTTATGCAGACCATCAGGTGAAACCCATGTGTACTTATGTATGTCACGCTGTTTGTAATAAGTGTTAGTTATTCTGAAACCATCGAGTTTACTTACCTGCATGAGATATTGCCCATTGCCATTGCAGCTACCAATATCAAAAGGGCCTATCACTCCTCCCCAAAGGTCAGAGTCAGTACCAACTTTGTCATTGAAGTCACCTAGAACAAGTGTAATATCTCCTTTCTTGACAGAATTCAAAATATCCTGAAGTTGTCCGTAAAACCTATCCTTCTCATCGGCATCCTCAGTGGGGGCATAACAGCAGTAACATTCAAGTCTTTAATGCTTGTCTGAAATTTTGCTGTAAGAAACCTTTCATTAATGCATTCGTATCCTAGAAGAGCATCACTAGCGTGTCTGCTGAGAAGCAGACCCATGCCGTGGTGATGCTTATTATTTTCCCTCCCTGAGAAGAGAAATTTAAGATTATTTTTAAGTCCTTATCTGTCCATATGGCCTCTTGCAAGCTGAGAATATCTAAATTATAATGGTTGCATTCTTGTGTGGGGATGTCAAGAGAATAATTTCCTCCAATGTAGAATTTGATGCCAGTAAGTGCAAAGAGTTGAGGTGCCTGCGATGAAATCTGCTCAGGATTATCCACCAGCTGATAAAACCATCCTGTGAATCTATTCTCTTAGGGCTGTCAACCCATAAACAAACAGAAAATACAGTGGAAGATTTTCCCTCCACAGAAGCCCACTAGTGCAGCAGGATCCATAATTCCATTCAGATTGGTATATATGATCTGCAGCAGGACCCTGTGTGACTGACCACTCCTCAGCAGGGTAGAAAAAAAGTAGCCATAGTTGTCCAGATAAGTAGGCCACACCAATCTGGCAGCCCTCCCCTTCTGTTCACTTCCGCAAGAGAGTAACTCTTTTGAAAGGTACTAACGGCCTGCACCAAGAGGTGGGGTCGGACATTAGGTGCTAGGCCAGGCAGGTTCGGTGCATCATCATAGAGGATTGGTGCATAGCTCTCCTTCAAGTGATTACCTAGTTACTATTCACATTAATAATTATAATTAAATCATTTTGAATCTTTAATTTTTATACAGATCTATATGTATCAGAATGACAATTAATTTAACTGTCTAATGGTGCAATCAGAATGGAAGAGGAATTATAGCAAATTAGCTGTTAGCAGAAAAACACTATGCAATGATTTCCGTCGCAATGGTTTTCTGTCATATGACTGGTTATTGATACACAAAATTTATGTGGTACAATTATGAGCATTTTTATCTCATATTATTTCAGAAGGGAGATTTTGAGACTAATTTCAAAATAACTATAATGATGCAAGACACAGGAACGATTTTAACAATATGACTTATTTCTCATTTCAATGAGCTCTTCCAAAACATATAATCATTTTAACTCTTCTCCATTTGAAATCTCTTTGTAACATCCTTATCTCATTTCACAGAATGACCTGTGGTTTTTATTAGTTTGTAAATAAGAATTTTTATCACTTAGGACCCTTTAAAAACAACAAGTCTTTATCTATTAGGTTTAGAGGAAACTGCTTTTAACACTTTACCTAACTTATCCTATACAGGGTGAATCTGAAAAAGTGGGCAAAACTTTACGGGGTGGTAGAAAGCAGCAATATTCCTCATAGAATGTATGGTCGGAACGCAAGGGGTGAGAAGTTAAAAGGTAGTTTTCCACTGTCACATTTAAAGAATGAACACAAGAAGGAGAGGAGATACTCTGTGCCTCACTTGCATTCCCGTCCGCCGCACCATACACAAAGTGCATATCCGCCATTTCGTGGTTAGTATAACCAGCCATCCTCTCGGCAATCCACGGTAAAAATGCCGTTGGGTGCGAGGACCGACCCTTTTATACCATTTCCAACGCCACCTAGCGGCTCGCCGTTTGCGTTCCGCCCATACTTTCTATGACGAATATTGCTCGTACAGCTGCGTTCTACCACTCCGTAAAGTTTTGCCCACTTTTTCAGATTCACCCTGTATATCACACAAAGAAAACGAACAAAGTTTACAATTCTGTTTACTAATTCTTTAATTATATTTCACTTTATTTATTTCTCTCTTGCCTTTGTCCTCCTTAACTTATAATTTTCTTTTATAACTTTTTGGCTACTGATCTAAGGGATCTAGGTTCGAGCCCCAGATAAGGCATGGATGTATGTGTCGTTCTTCTGCCGAGGTTCTGCCATCCTCTCATACCTTCTACTATGGCATATAAACTGACAGGCTCCTGTCAGACCTCTGTGGCAAGCAGCTGCTTGAGGGGTATTTATTTTTATATTTTATAACTTATACTTTGGCTTTCCCTCTTATAATTCATATAACACTAAAAAATTTAAAGATAATACACAGTCGTATCAGAATAATACGACCACCTACCATACATATACTATGGTAGGTGGTCATATTATTCTGATACGACTGCGTGTATAACATTAAAAAGCAAGTATAAAATAAACTTACCAAGTGCAACATGTTATTTGACCTTCCTGCAACACAAGGCAAAGAATTCTTTTCAATATTATTAATACAGGTATGATCACTTTCAGAGATTAAACAATATCTAAAAAATGCTAAAAAAATTGTATATTTCAATATGCAATATTAACCCAATTATAAGGCATTGTTTTTATTTTGAAAAATTAAAACCAAATATCCGTGCTTGCCTTATAATTGGTCCTGATAGTTACCCCCTTCCAATTATCCTACAAGTGTTAGAGAGAGAATTATCTGTTGATGTGTTATATGCTAAAGGGTATGTCCTTGAGAGCATAACATATAATTTAAAATTAGACTCGCAGCTATAAATTATACAATTTAATATACACAATATTAGCAGGTAATTACAAAATTGAAACTCTTGAGCCCCACAGATCAATTAAATACATTAATAAAGTATTCAATAGCATTTTACCAACTATAAAATTTACTCACGAGACAGAATGCAATAACGAACTCCCATATCTTGATTTACTTATTTGAAAAGAAAAAACACAGATGTGATATTGAAGTATATCGTAAACCCACATTTATTCCAAACATTATATAATTTGATTCAGCACACCCATTAAAGTACAAAATATCAACTAAAGCCCATACCTATTTAGGGCATTTAAATATTGTACACAAAAACATTCTCTGCAAAAAGAACTGGAATTTATATATAAAATAGTGCATGATTCAGAATACCCTGAACAAATGATTAGAAAATCAGAAAAAGCAGATAAATATAAGAGTCAACAAGACTCTCAACCAACCCTCAACCCCCAAAAAACACAATCTAAATATGCACAAGAAAATACAACACTAAACTACCAATTACCATTAAACACCTAGTAATAAATGATCATGACAAATGCCCATAACCATAGGGATATATAATATAGAAATACCAGACCCCCATAATATATTAAATGGTAAAAATAAATACATAGGCAAAAGTTATCGTACATAACGAGCAACATATGTACAAACATCAAAAAGACATTAATAATAAAAAACCTAACACAGCATTAGCAAAAGCAGTAATCTATATAATAAAAGAAGATGTCTGTCTGTGTGTCTGGTTGTCTGTCTGTGGCAGCCATAACTCATTTGGAAATCAATGTACATGCTCCAAATTTTCAGAGAATGTTTCGAGTTGTGGTCTGGATTGCAGTGCCAAATTTTAAGTCGAAAGTCCAAAAGGGGGGCTTGCTAAAAGCAAAAATATTTACCATGCTATTCCTATGGGAAATGAGAATTACTGTCAAATTTACTGTTGCCATTTACTGCTCCCTAACTATGGAAGTAAAGAGTTAAAATAGTATTTAAATCTTCTGCTGCAAATCTGATGCAGTTGCCAGATTCCCCACATTTCCAAAAGCATTATTCAGGTGTTCCATTTCAGCTAGGTACTTGATTTTCTAACCAAACATGGGGTCAGGCACGGGGAACCTGCCTACGAAACTTTGGACCTTTCGGTAAAGTACGTCGGGAATAACAGAATGCCAAAATCTGAAGAAATAAACATTTCGATTGTTTGCCACGGGCTCTGAGAGCACGCGCCGTCAGCAATGACCTTTGCAACACCAGGGAATTCTTAGTGCTCAAACTGTGATAAAATGTTGAGGGGGATACTCAACAAACTAACCATTAGTGCAGGAAACAACAAAATATGCAGATTAAAAGTGATACACGAGCAGTCATAATTTGTGTAGAAATGAAGCCACGGGCCAAGTGGGAACCTGATTTTAAACCAATCACTGGGGCACACAGGGGAACACTGTGCAGGAAATTTGAACCATATGATTATCACGGGAGCCATAGGGTAGCAAAATCTGTGGTAACAGAAATAAAAACCTCGATAGCTTACGCAGAAACTAAGCCACGGGCTATGAGAGAGCTCGCTGACGTCAACAATGATCCAGGCAAATACTGGGCAAATTTCTTCCTGTTGAAAATCTGTGCTAAAGTGTATGTGGGGGGGGGGGGGGGGATACTTACAAAATTTACCTTTAGGTGCAGTGAAAATAAGAATATACAGGTTAAAAGTGACACCAGACAGTGCTGGGTACATTCAGCTAGTAAAAAATAATTTAGAAGTAAATAATATAAAACATAAACCAATAATAGTACTCCACACCAAATTCCAACTGCAATATGCAGAATCTATAATGAATAATGTGCATAAGCTCTGCAACAAGGACATACCACCCCTAAAGGCGACATGGAATCTGTTGAGCAAGCAAACACACACACACACACCAGCTGCGCGAGAAGCTGAGAACGTCATTAAGGATACACATATATAAACTCGTAACATCTCATCTATAGAGCTTGATGAAGCCACAGGAAGGATGTAGTGGGTAAATGCATTGCTGGAGGAACTGTGTTGGAGAGTGTTTTAAACTTTTTAAGGATTTTAAGAGTTTTAAACATTTTAGCATGCAGTTGGGATTTAGTAGTTTTAATTCTTGAGGATGTGCTTAATATTGTCAACTCACTCAATGAATCAAACCGTCCAAGAGCATAACAACATGAACAACTGCCAGCAGAAGTCAGTGCATGTCAGCAAAGAAGGTTTCCATAAAAACCTGATGACTTCAATGTTCTTCAAGTAAATCAGGACTGGTAATCACAGCTATGATGACGTACATTAACATCAGCCCAACATCGAGTGCACTAGAATAGCGAAAACAAGGAACATAACCCCCCCCCCCTCAAAATCAACTGTTCGACTGTGCCAGCAAGGTATACAAAGCTCAATGGACTGATAATTATTATTCTTTTTATTCTTGACAGCCTTTACAAGGAAAAGGCATGTGTACAAGATAAAGGTTGGCTGGTTGGTTGTTTGGGGATTTTATGGTGCATGAGCTACTAAGGCCATAATGCACCAAACAAGGCAAAAATATGCTAAAAGAAAAATATCCCTTAACCAAAGTTAAAAACAACTGCTGTAAAAGGCAAAAAACAAAACCAACAAGATATATATATAACAGAAACAACAATAAAGGTGTAAAACAACAAATGTTTACATATATATACAGTATAGACAATGGATAAAACGAACCCAGGTGTAAATGACCTAGGTCAGATGGTGATTAAATAACAAATCAAGAAAATCATAATCTGGTAAAATAACATGTATACTGTAAAAAGGCAACAATTGGAGGTAAAAAAGTATTATTCGATAAAAGGTGTTTGAGTGTAAGTGATGTAAAATCGTGAAAAGCAAAATATAAACGATGTTCTGGGTTAACTGGACATTCAATTAAAATATGTTTGATTGTTAAAATAGTGTCAGAAAACTATACAAGATAAAGGAATATGTGTAAAAGCAATAACTGTAGAAGCATTAAGCAGATTCCACTAGGTGGTAATCGACATTCTACTTTTTCTATATGAGCCACTTAAGCTGTCCTCATGAGTTTTAATTTTATAATTACAGCTATATCATGAACATTAAATTGCATAACATATAACTCTCTTCCCTTACCACCACCATCAGTACAATAAATCTTTCACATTATTTCCCCCAGATATGGAGTATGCTTTAACACCTCCAGTGTCCAGACTAAAAAAACTTGGAATTAAATCACAGACCAAGGAATTTTTTTTTACTACATTGGTTTCCATAAATTAAGGAAAAATAAGAAAAATCGCAATAATTCACCAAAAAATTGTGCGCTCCTCACCAAACTTGTTCATGTAACCGATATCTGCAATTAACAGCACGAAGGAACAAGAAGTCTACTCCCTCTCAGCTATGATCCTTGCAGCAGCCACTGAGAGGATTGTATCAGCTTCTATTGTGCATAGAAGGCTTCATGAGGGAGGTCTGTATGCCAGAAGGCCAGTAATTTGCATACCAGTCACGTCACGGGAGGAAGCGGTTGAATTGGGCATGTACGCATGTTAACTGGACAGAAGAGCAATGGGGGTCCATACTATTCACAAATGAGTCCAGATACTGTTTGCAGAGTGTTGGTTTGTTGTTTTACCTCTGAGCGGCACTTTTTTGCACACAATGGGCTAAATGGCCAGGTCACAAGGACCCCAAAGGCTCAGAGAAGGTTGGGAGAGGGGACCCACTGAAATAGCTGTTGGGAGACAGATGGTAGCCTCCCATCAAGGCCATCCAGCATGTTCTTTTAACGTGCACAGGGTATGGCTCTCCCGCATACGGGGTCACGGCTTAACGTCCCGTCTGACAGACGGCAGTCTTTCCAAGCCCATCGGTGTCCCTACTGACCGTGGGCAGACGGGGGAGTTTTGCGGAGATAAATCTCAACACTGACCCAGCTGGACTTGCAGAGCGATTCCAGACATTGATATGGAGAGAATGAATGAAGAACTATGAAGCCTTGCCTTCCTCACCAATCTACTATGGTGTATAAACTGACAGATTCCTATACTAATAAGTTAAGTTATTAACGGACACAGTCGGCTGCCACAGAGATCTGACAGATTTCTGTCAGATCTCTGTGGCAACCGACCACTTGAGGGGATATTTATTTTTTAATACATCAGAAAGGCTGTCAAATTAATGTTTTAAAAATATTTACTGAAATACTACAAAAAAAGCAGAAAAAATTTGCAATTTTTTTTTTTTAATTGTATCCATGCCTTACCCGGGGCTCGAACCCAGGGACCTGGGTTCGAGCCCCGGGTAAGGCATGGATGTATGTGTCGTTTTTCTGCTGAGGTCCTGCCATCCTCTCAGATCTCCTACTGTGGCATATAAACTGACAGGCTCCTGTCAGACCTCTGTGGCAAGCAGCTGCTTGAGGGGGTATTTATTATTTTTTTTTATAAAAATTCACCTACCTTTTTCTTAGAATATTTGCCATTCTATTAGTAACATGTGAAATGTCATTCTTTTAATAAATAAACCTATTTCTATTTGTTAGTCACAGGTTTCAAAGTTTATTTTCTGAAAGCATTTCAAAACTAATTTGTTCACCATAGTGAGTTCAGTTTCAGAAATCCAATATTGTAAGAGTTAAATCAATTATGCCTATTGATTTTGCAAATTATTAGCAATCAATTTAAATTTTCACAATATCAAAAAGTACACATGTTAAGAGCTGCATTTCCTCACCATCTTATGAGCCTCAATCCATTATGGGTGAAACCAAAGAGAGGCCTTCAAAATTGACCCCCTTTGGAATGATCAAAGTTTAGCACTTTAGTACAGATTTGATTTAGCACTGAGATGGTCATTTTATATACATGCATACAAAATCCTCTGCAGTAATGGGCTATGGAGGTCCTACCAGATTGTGTAATTTTTCTCTCCAGACCTGTCTGTCCTGAGCTACAGCTGCTGCATTTGGCCACTGTAGGCCAATTCTAGCAAGGTCCTGTTTGATATTGTCTGCCCATTGTATCCTAGGTCTCCCCCTTTTCCTGAAACCTTTGAGCACTGTTCATAATCAGTGGTGTGCTGGTAAAATTTTAACTGGCTCACTAAAAGAAGCATGTATATATATTTATTGTAAGTTTTACTGATTTACAATAATCTGAAACACAAAAATTTCGAACAATACAATATATAATTATTTTATTGTAATTTCCATATAGCCAATTGATTCTTACAAAATGTTTTTGTTGACTTTTGCCCAAACTCTTGTATTCATAGGCAATCTATAATTGCAATTCACCATGAGTTTACAAATGGAGTTGCATCCCAATTCACTAACTCTTTTTCCAATAAATTTATTGTCATTAATACGATACGTGATCTTGTGATGATCCACCCCATTCACTTTTACTAATCAATTTTACTTTATGTTATACTTATCATTTTTGGGGCTTTAATTTTCAGTGGGCATTATTATTTTGTAATGGTCCGCTGTTATGACCGAGAATGCATGTGTACTTAATCGTAACAAGGCCCTTCGGGGCTAGCCTCTTAGCAATATGGATTAAGTCATCACCTCTCGGCAGTGCTTGCCAACTTCCCTCAAGGTCCTCAGTTCGATCCCAGCAGTGGAAAGCCTCATCTCGGCATGATGTGTTCTCATCTCTGAGCGGAGCTGCCTAAGTTTGATTTGGCTGATAAGCAGTGAAGTTCGGAGATTCAGAAAAAGATTTCTCTCATAAATGTGAAAATCAATTATATAAAAAAAAATAGAGAGTTGAATTCAGATGTTGGTTCCCTGTTTTGTGCCTATATGGCAGCACAAATCAAGAAAATGGTATCAGAACTCGCCTTGTAAAAGAAGAGAAGGATAGTCACAAGCATGCGACATAAATAAAATTAGTATGGTTACAAGTCTTCAGATGGCTCTCATCTACTTCACATTGTAACATGTGGCCTCTTCAACTCTCCAGACATATGCTAGAGCATTCTACCATTAAACCACACATTGGATGATAATTTGCTTCCACGATGCGACCTATACACTGAATTGATGATGACCTATACACATCGATGTGACCTATTTCACTGAATGTGGCGGACCTTGCACCATCTATATTTCAGGAGAGGCAACCTATTTTTCCAACTGTTGCTAATGATTCAGATGTTAATGAGCAAGTTACTCAAGCTTAAGTGTTGTTTATGAAAAATCCATACATAATAAATACAGAGATTACCTGTAGATATAGAATTGAATAAATACTCATGTGAAAAAGTTATTCCTGATGCGATGAGAATCGAACCCAGGCTCTGGCATGTATCTGGAGAGCTGTGGATTCAATTCCTGCCAAGTCAGTAATAATTTTTTTCATGTGAGTGCTTATTCAATTCTATATCTACAGGTTATCTGTGCATTTATTATAGATGGATTTTTCATAAATAACGCTTCAACATGAGTGACTTCCTCATTAACATCTGAATCATTACCAACAACTGGAAAAATAAGTTCTCTCCTGAAGTACATATTGTGCAAGTTCCTCCACATGCAGTGAAAGATTTATAGGTCACATTGGAAGCAAATTATTATCTGATATGTGGGTTAATGGCAGAGCACTCTGGCATGCATCTTGAAGAGTTGTGGGTTCAATTCCTGCCACATAGGTAATAATTTTTTTCACGTGAGTATACATTTTTGTGAACTTTGCATTTATTGCATGAGGAATATTCCCAATTTATACAGGGTTATTCAAAACTCTTGGGCCAAACTTTAAGGGGTGATAGAGCACACCTAAACAAGCACTTTTCGTCATATAATGCATGGTCAGAACTCAAGTGGTGAAGCGCTGGAGGTTAGCAGTTACTGTGTCAGGAAATGAAGAAACAAGAATGACAGAAGTTTGAAAACAATTGCGCTGAAGGATGTGCTGAACAATTGCAAATTGAAGCGCTAGAGGGCGCTTTCCAGTGAACACTTATAAAGCGCTGGTTTTCGCACTCATCGTCATTTCTACTGTGGAGTGCAGAACAGATGGATTGTTTCACAAATCAGAAGGCAGAAGACGTGCATTTCACGTACAGAGCTGCGGACGGGAATGCGAGGGAAGCCCAAAGACTGTACCGGGAGCGCTTTCCGACCAGACGTGTGCTTTCGCCCATGTGCGCCGATCACTACATCGAAGGTGTGAAGCCTGCATTAATGTTGGCGGTCGCTCTTTTGAGCAATCTCTGTAATTTGTTCAAGAAAATTCTGTACTTTCTGTTCTGCAATTTCTGCAATTGTTTCATACCTCTTCTGTCATTCTTGCGTTTCTTCATTTCCTGACATAGTAACTGCTAACCCCCTGCGCTTCACCGCTTGAGTTCCGACCATGCATTGCATGATGAAAAGTGTTTGTTTAGGTGTGTTCTATCACCCCTTAAAGTTTGGCCCAAGAGTTTTGAATCACCCTGTATAAATATGCTTAAGCATATAATCTTTGCTATTACAATATTCAGTAAAGATTAAAATGTCATGTTCTGTAAAAATTTAATGTGCACAACAAATCTTTAATCAGCATATTACACTAAAAAATGCTAAGTGAAAGTTATTGCAAGATTTCATGTGATAAATTAACTATTAGCTAGAATGAGGTATGGAAATTTTTGTAACTTCTAAGACAATGTGTCATTTATTAGACCAGATATATTAAAATAATACTGTTTCTAATCAAGTAAAATATTTCCAATTCAAAAAAATATACCTATGTAACTACTATTTGTGCCATTCAGTGTTTTGTTGAGAAAGAGTCCACAATCATCCTTATTAACAAAGTAATCCTTTAACCTTTTCCATGGTGTTCTAAAAGATAAAATTAACATATATCAATAACAGCAAATGGAAACAAATTTATCCTTTCTAAAAGCATATTCTTTTAAACAAACATCTAATATACAAATTTATACACAAAAATTAAATTAATGAAATCCTCATCATAGCTGATGCATACTCTGGTACACTTAACCCTTCCAGTGTCCAGGACATATATATATATCTGTTTTAGTACAACAAAAAGAAATATCAATTTTTTTAAAAATAAAAATTGTTTTAAAAAATTTTATAGATACAAAAATATATAATTCAAGCTTGATAAATAATATTTTCTTATTTCATTTGATGCATATTTTATTAAACTATGGCATAAGTAATTTGTTAAAGCCATCCGATTGTCATTTCTTAGAAGTAATATAAGGTATTGCCAATTTGCTTCTTAAAATTACTATATGCTGAAGAAATCCCCTAATTTAAGCTCAGAAGTTTGATTTGAACTATTATCAACAAATTTTTCCTTAAAGTTTCTAAAAATCTCCTGATAATTAACAAAAAAAACTGCTATTTTTAAAAGTGGAAGATTTTGGAAGTAGTTATGAAAGATTTACTTTTTTTGTATACTACTGTAAAAAGTGTTATTAAAATTAATATGTTACTACAATGATCAAATTTTTTACTTCATTAAAATTCAGAATTAAATTATCTTTAATTTCGTATATAACATGACCTATTTCTGTTGATTGATTTTTATCAAAAATATTCTAAAATTCACTTGTTTATTGGACTCTGTACCATATTTTGAGAAAAGTCCAGACTTGTTGCAGAGAAAAAAAATTACAAAATGGAAGAAATGTTTAAACTAGAAATTTTTTTGTTATTCAGAAATAAATAGCCTTTCTATTCATGTGAATTATAATCATTTCTGTCTATTAGGATTTTTTTAAATAAATTTTTATTTATGTTGCCAGGTGCATTTTTTTACTCATCATCATCATCCTCAAGCAGCCATGGGCTACGGAGGTCCAACCAGACCACGCAGTTTAATTCTCCAAGCATATCTGTCCTGAGCTACATCTGCTGCATCCGGCCACTGCACACCAATTCTAACAAGGTCCTGTTTGACATTGTCTGCCCACCACATCCTAGGTCTCCCCCTCCTTCTGAGGCCTCTAGGCACACTGTTCATAACCCTATTTGCCAATCTATAATTATCCATATGGGCAACATGGCCAAACCAGCAAAGTCTCTCTCTGCACAATATGCTGCTTAAAGGAGGTTGCAGACTCCTTTGCCTAACTTCATCATTAGTTACAAAGTTAAACCACCTAATACCCAAGATACTGCGTAAGCATCTAGAATCAAAAGCATCTAGTTTCCTGTTATCTTGTTTACACAGCGTCCAAGTTTCACTACCATAACTAACCCTAGAAAGAACCAAACTATTATACAGTCTAATTTTAGTCTTTAGGTGTATACGCCTATTTCTCCACAATCTCCAGAGATTCTTAAAAGTCCCGGCAGCAATACCTATTCGTCTGTTAATCTCATGCCGCACATCACCAGTATCAGTTACATAGCTCCCAAGATAATTAAACTGTGACACCTGCTCAAGACTGCAACCATTCAGATTAACTGCATCACAACCTGCCTGACCAATTTTCATCACTTTAGTTTTCTCTCTGTTTATAACCAAACTTACTCTACTACCAGTCTCATCAACAGCTCGAATGAAAGAGTTCATCTCATCAACATCATTTGCCAAAAGGGCTAAATCATCAGCATAATCTAAATCAGAAATTTTCGTATCTCCAGCCCATTTAAGGCCAAAATCTTTCCCTCGAAGTGAATTTTGCATAACATAATCAACAACCAAACTAAAGAGAAAAGGAGACAAAATGCACCCTTGTCGAACACCAGAAGTAATGCTAAACCAATTGCTACAAGCCTTACCAACTCTCACACATGACTCAGTGTTATTATAGAGAGCTTTCATTATGTTAACTAACTTGTCTGGTATACCATATGATCTCACAATTAACCACAAATTATGACGATCAACAGAGTCGAAAGCCTTTTTGAAATCAACAAAGCTAGCAACCAAAGGTTTCTGAAACTCGAAACATTTCTCAAGAATCTGCCTAAGTGAAAATATCTGATCTACACATCCCCTACCACTTCTGAATCCACATTGCTCATCACGCAATTGACTGTCAACCAGATTCTTAATTCTATTAAGCACAATCATGGAAAGAACTTTACCTGGAACAGAGAGTAGGCTGATACCCCTATAGTTATCACAAGAACTGCGATCACCTTTTTTGAAAATAGGGATAATAATAGCTCTGGTAAAATCTTTAGGAACCATGCCTTTATCATAAAAGTTATTCAAAATTTCAGTCATCCAAGTGGTAACCAAAACATTCCCAGCTCTGAGCATTTCTGTAGTAATTTCATCTACCCCTGGGGATTTATGAAGTTTCAGTGTACTACATGACTTTAAAAAAAGTCTTATTAAAATAAAAGTTGGTTTTTTTTTGTTAAATATTTCATTTTCAGAAAATCCAGAATTAAATGCTAATTAATTTGGCATATAACATGCCATATTCAAAAGAGATACTCTCTTGTGGAAGTGAACGGAAGGGGAGGGCTGCCAGATTAGTGTGGCCTACTGATCTGGACAACTATGGCTACTTTTTTTTCTACCCTGCTGAGGAGTGGTCAACCACACAGGGTCCTGGTGCTGACCATATAAACCCACTGGACAGATATAGGGCTCTGAGCTTGATTATGGATCCCGATTTTGCTGCACTGGTGGGCTTCTGTGGAGGGAAAATCTTCCGCTGTGTTTTCTGTTTGTTTGTGGGTTGACAGCCCCAAGTGAATAGATTCACAGGATATGTTTATCAGCTGGTGGATAATCCTGAGCAGAGGTCATCGCAGGCACCTGAACTCTTTGCTTCTACTGGCATCGTCAAATTCTACATTGGAGAAGTCTTCCAGTGTAGATGGCTTCAGCCTTTAGTGGTGGGGGAACGGGTCTTTGCCCCATGTCTGCGATTAGGGGGTTGTTTGATATTGTCGGCATTCCCTCTCTCAATAAACATAGTTTCTTTAAACATCCCACTAACCATTTTCTCTCCATAGGTAGTTGGAATGTGAGGACTCTGCACAGAGCTTTTTCTCTTGATGTCCTCACAAAAGAATTGCACCATTTATAATTTCGATATTCTCGGCTTGCAAGAGACCAGATGGACAGATAAAGGTCAGATTCTTAAAAATAATCTTAAATTTCTCTTTTCAGGGAGGGACGACAATAAGCATCACCAAGGCGTGGGTCTGCTTCTCAGCAGACACGCTAGTGATGCTCTTCTAGGATATGAGTACATTAATGAAAGGTTTCTTACAGCAAAATTTCAGACAAGCGTTAAAGACCTGAATGTTATCTGCTGTTATGCCCCCACTGAGGATGAGGATGAGAAGGATAGGTTTTATGAACAACTTCAGGATATTTTGAATTCTGTCAAGAAAGGAGATACTACCCTTGTTCTTGGTGTCTTCAATGCCAAAGTTGGTACTGACTGACCTTTGGGGAGGAGTAATAGGCCCTTTTGGTATTGGTAGCTGCAATGGCAATGGGCAACGTCTCCTACAGGTAAGTAAACTCAATGGTTTCAGAATAACTAACACATATTACAAACACCGCGACAAACATAAGTACACATGGGTTTCACCTGATGGGCTGCATAGGAATATGATTGATTATATATTAATTAACAGCAAATGGGCTAGTTCTGTTAGAAATACCAGGGCATATAGGGGAGCTGAAATTGGATCTGACCATTACCTTGTTAAAAGTGTCTTACAACTTAAACTTAAAAAGTGTTGTGCTAGGGTTAAAAAATTTGCTTTTAATACTGAAGCTCTGAAAGACGCAGTTATAGCCAAAGCTTACCATGATAGGTTACTTAGTCATTATGACAGTCATGGTATGCTTACTACTGAAGTTGAGGAAGAATGGGATCATTTTAAACAGGCTTTTTTGGACACTAACAGTACTCTTTTAGGAAAAAAGGAGCAGAAGAGACAGAATTATCTGAGTGATAAGGCACTTGAGCTTATTTCGGAAAGAAAGAATTGCAGGAATGTCCTTAATCAATACCCTACTAGTACTAATAGAAAGCATTACAGAGAACTTAATAAACGTGTAAAAGATCAGTTAGCTGCTGATAAGAATCTTTGGCTTGATGGTTTGGCTGACAAAGCCGAGGAAGCAGTTAGACAGCACAACAGCAGAGAGTTGTACCAGATAGTTAATGTTTTATGTGGTAGAAAACGGACAGGTATACAGGGATTGAAGGATAAACAAGGTAAGGTGAGGATTATTTCATGGCTAGGTGGGCTGAGCATTTCAGTGATGTTCTAAAACAATGTGGTTAGTTCTACTACCATTGTTTGCAATGCATTGGTGGCTTTAATGTTGGCCCTATAACACAATCTGTACTTATTTTGGTTATTTCTAAACTTAAGCTTCATAAATCCCCAGGGTAGATGAAATTACTTAAAGGAAATGCTTAGAGCTGGGAATGTTTCGGTTACCACTTGGATGACTGAAATTTTGAATATCTTTTATGATAAAAGGCATGGTTCCTAAGGATTTTACCAGAGCTATTGTTATCCCTATTTTCAAAAAAGGTGATCACAGTTCTTGTGATAACTATAGGGGTATCAGCCTACTCTCTGTTCCAGGTAAAGTTCTTTCCATGATTGTGCTTAACAGAATTAAGAATCTGGTTGACAGTCAATTGCGTGATGAGCAATGTGGATTCAGATGTGGTAGGGGATGTGTGGATCAGATATTTTCACTTAGGCAGATTCTTGAGAAATGTTTAGAGTTTCAGAAACCTTTGGTTGTTAGCTTTGTTGATTTCAAAAAGGCTTTCGACTCTGTTGATCGTCATAATTTGTGGTTGATTGTGAAATCATATGGTATACCAGACAAGTTAGTTAACGTAATGAAAGCTCTCTATAATAACACTGAGTCGTGTGTGAGAGTTGGTAAGGCTTGTAGCAATTGGTTTAGCATTACTTCTAGTGTTCGACAAGGGTGCATTTTGTCTCCTTTTCTCTTTAGTTTGGTTATTGATTATGTTATGCGAAATTCACTTCAAGGGAAAGTTTTTGGCCTTAAATGGGCTGGAAATAAGAAAATTTCTGATTTAGATTATGCTGATGATTTAGCCCTTTTGGCAAATGATGTTGATGAGATGAACTCTTTCATTCGAGCTCTTGATGAGACTGGTAGTAGAGTAGGTTTGTTTATAAACAGAGAGAAAACTAAAGTGATGAAAATTGGTCAGGAAGGCTGTGATTCAGTTAATCTGAATGGTTGCAGTCTTGAGCAGGTGTCACAGTTTAATTATCTTGGGAGCTATGTAACAGATAATGGTGATGTGCGGCATGAGATTAACAGACGAATAGGGATTGCTGCTGGGACTTTTAAGAATCTATGGAGAGTGTGGAGAAATAGGCATATACACCTAAAGACTAAAATTAGGCTGTATAATAGTTTTAGATGCCTTTTCTAGGGTTAGTTATGGTAGTGAAACTTGGACACTTTGTAAACAAGATAACAGGAAACTAGATGCTTTTGATTCCAGATGCTTATGCAGTATCTTGGGCATTAGGTGGTTCAACTTTGTAACTAATGATGAGTTTAGGCAAAGGAGTTTGCAACCTCCTTTAAGCAGCATATTGTGCAGAGAGAGACTCCGTTGGTTTGGCTATGTTGCCCGTATGAATAATTATAGATTGGCGAATAGGGTTATGAACAGTGTGCCTAAAGGCCTCAGAAAGAAGGGGAGACCTAGTATGCGGTGGGCAGACAATGTCAGACAGGACCTTGTTAGAATTGGTGTGCAGTGGCCAGATGCAGTAGATGTAGCTCAGGATAGACTTGCTTGGAGAAGTAAATTGCACGGTCTGGTTGGACCTCCGTAGCCCATGGCTGCTTGAGGATGATGATGAATTCCTTTCAGTAGTTATTTGGCAAAAAAGTACTAAAGTTAAAATTGTTCTCTTGATGTAAACCAGTTTTTCAGGCTGGATGCTGGAAGGGTTAAAGAAATTGCCATTATATTTTTAGGAATGTCAATACTATTGAACATGAATGAGTTGCACAATTGGAATACAGATGTAACATTATTACAACCAGCATTGGAAAAGTTAGATGTAACAAAATGATTTTTCAGTAACAAAACGAATAACATTATCAGAATTTCAAAACACTCATAACAATAAAACTTATAAAAAAAAAAGTCATTATTTTTATGGATTTTTTTCTGTGTGTGTATTGGTAATATTTAGCTTTTTTCTTAGCTTATACTTAGAAACTAACTTCAGTCAATTTCAACAGATATATAATTTAAGTTTTACCATCAACAAAAAGACCGCTGTGCTCAATTACACATGCTTAATGAATTTAACTGGAAGCAGTTCTCCTAATCATCCTCCTCATAATTAATGTCCAGAGGTAGGAAGAGCAGGGCAGGTACAATGGGGCAAAATCCCAGATGCCTTGTAATAAATAACCTATGATCTGCTTGAACAGGGAGATAGAATTCTGTATATGTGCAGAACCTGATTTTGACCTTCACACTTCCTTTTCTTTTTCTAAACATGTGTTCTCTGTCTTCACGACTCCCAGAAATATTTCCATTAGGCTATCTGGAATAGGAGACTCAATATAGGTGTAACCTTCCTAGTGAAGAAATGAGTAATAGAACGTTGATTTGCCAAGTCATAATACTTCTCTTGTACTTGTATGCAGCTCCATTAAGAGCAGACTGCTTAAAGCTAAATAGGTAACAAGTCTACAATTTCCTTACATATTTCTTCAGTAGATTTATTTTTATTCAATTTGAAGTCATTTCAAAAATGAGGGGTGAATGTTTTGTTCCCACACACAACAGCTATCATTCTGTTTAGAATATGGCAATAGAGATATTTTATATTCTTTATTTGGGGACACCCATTATTTGTAATGATGCATTCACAAACAATAACAATTTATTTGGAATGCCACATCTATCAGAGACTAGATTTTGTATGTTGGGTCAGTTAATGATATTTCACCGGGTTTTTAAGAATTCATTTTTTTTACTCACTAACATTTTATTTGTTTTGCAGAAATGAACATTAGAATTCTTTAAAGTGACCCAGAATAACAACAAAAGTGAAGCCTATCTTTTAGAGAATTAGTTCTTTAGTCTTGAATTATAAAATATAACAAAACCATTCGAAAATTGGCAACATAAATCATTTGTAATAATACACATTATGGACTACAGGTATGAGAGGCCCCAAGGAAACTTACCTATGTAACACACCTCAAACCTGTTGCACCACCTCCACCTGCCTGTATGACCCCATACAGAAAGCGATGGACCCAACTTGGCAAGCTGGGTCCATGCTTCGTGTGGTTTATGCCACACACCTTCCATCGGCGTGATAGTTGAAACCATATTTGTCAGACCAGATGACGTGTTTCCAGTCCTCTGCACTCCAGTTGCAATAGATCTTTGAAAATTACAGCCTATTCTTTCAGTGCCTTGCAGTCAACAAGGGGACACGATATGAACATCAACTGTCATAGCCTATTTTTCCATGATATGGCAGATAGACTTTGTGAATAAGCTTGTGGATATGCCTTCATTCAATTTCAACATTATCTGCTCCATGGTAGCCGTGCAATTCCTTATAACGATGCAAGACAGTCTGCACTCACCTCAAAAGTCAATTGCACCTTTACATCCACATTTCTCCCACTGATTGGAAGTTTTGCCATATTTCACTGTCTGGTATACACTTGCAGTGGTCTGATGTGGAAACCCCAATAGCAGCAGTTGTGGTGATTGAATGACTGAACAATCAATCTTCCTCACACCTACTATCTGGCCACAGTCAACCCACTATGTCTCTGCCTTTAACCATGATTACTTTTCCATGACTGATTTCCAATGCATAGAGACCTGCTATATTTATAGGCATTGCCAGTTTCAGCATCCCATGTGACTGGACACGATACTTCTGCTTTGCATATTGTTATTGGGATGTATATAATAATTTGTCCATTCAGTTTAATTGATATATAAAATAGTAGAAATCAAAATTTAAGCATGTGCTTATTATTAAAGATTTTTTCACAGGCTGGATATTTTTCAATGATGAAGGTAATGTACAACCTATTTTGCAATAATGGAGAAAACACATGGACCAGAACATTAAGCATTATACTAATTAAATGATATAATAAAATATTAGAAAACTAAGCTGACCATTCATACTTCTTTGAGATTATTTGTACTGTCGAATTAAATGTATTGCTTCAACAAATTTATTTTCTTTTTCCTATTTCCCTTTAGTAAAATATGTGTTTCCAGCAGTAAATGCAATATTTGACATTTTTTCCAGACAACTTTAAAAATTACTTGAGAATGGATGAAGCAAGTTTTAAATATTTATTGAATTTAGTAAATGACAAACTGAAAAAAGGATACAAAAACGTGTCAAGCAATTCCACCAAAGGGCTTCTAATTGCCATCCTGAGGTTTCTTGCTAATTGTTGATATTGTAATGGAAGGAATATGTGCAACAATGAAGTGAGACTATGATACCATGTGACACTTAAGATATAGCTCAGAGTGAGAATGAAATCACTAACCAGTTCGAACAATGAGTAAAACTTAAAAATAAATGATATTTCAGTTGCTATTCATAAGAATCTGCATGAACTGTCTTTGACTTTGTGCGCAATAGTCTAAAAAAGAAATTATTTATAAGAGTGTGCACAGGAATGTTCAGGTGTATATCGAGTTGGTTTTTAAAATTGGACGGGTAAGAAAAGGTAAACAAAGTAAAATGCAAAGTGTTTGTATCACTGATTGTATTCATTTAATTTTGTTAAACAAATGTTAAAATGTGATTGTGAGCCTTATGCTTATACATTGATTAGTAAAATCAATTTCTGAAATATGCTAACTAATTTATGATAATTAGAATAATTTAATACTGATAGAAAGCTTATTGGTGTTTACTGAAAATTATAACAAACTTGTCTTTCATTATGTAATTTGTCTTAGTTATTAAATCAGTTCATTTATAGTTTATTTTGAATTAATGCTTGGTTGTCAAATAATCAAACACAACTAAAAATCTGTAACAATCGCTGTCAGGGGAATAGATTATTTTGAATGCCTTTCACGAGAAATATGGAAGAATTGGTAAGGTTTATGACAGATATAAAAGCCAAAATGTTCACTCAAAGAAGTAAAATTAGTGATATATATACACAATACGATGATTTGATTGCTCAGAATAATGCATGAGGGATGAAATGGCTATTCAAAATAGTAAAATCAGTGAAGTAACTGATCAGTGTAAAGAGATAAAGAACAAACTAATCAGACAGTATGATAGTTGGAAGGATGAAACTGATGGTGTAAAAAATTAAATTGCTGGGATAAAAAATTAAACTTGTGATATAATGTTAATGATATCACTTGTGACTTTAAACATCAGATTGATAGTGTAAAAACAGATTGTGAACATCAGTTTCAAGTTCTAGGAACTGGAATGTCATTCTCTTTGTAATAATAGTAATGTTAGTGATAGTAATGTGCTTACACATATTACAAGATGTACAAATCAAACCTTTCATGTATGATGGTCAATCATTGGCAGTGTTTCAAACCCAGCTCAAAGTCATTGCTAGAGCAAATGGGTGGAATGAACTTGAGAAAGCCAGTTTTCTTGCAACTTCTCTAAGAAATACTGTTGGGTTGGGTTGTTTTACCTATGAGTGGCACTTTTTTGCACACCATGGGCTAAATGACCAGGTTACATGGACCCCGAAGGCTCAGAGAAGGTTGGGAGAGGGGACCCACTGGAACACTGTTGGGAGACAGATGGTAGCCTCCCATCAAGGCCATCCAGCATGTTGAACAAGCTTGGCAAATATTTACTGAACCTATATATCAACTTTATTTGGCAAGTTATTATTGCCTGGTGCCTGAAAGAGCTATCCAGAGTTTGAATAAATTGGATCAGATAAAAGGTCCAAACTTTAAAAAGTTATTAATCTTTGGAGTGCTACACTCAGACCTGATATAGTAAAGAATATAACTCCTCAACCTAACTAGTATTCTAGACAGTCAAATATTACTCTACAAACAATTCCTGGGGATCGTGTTCCATGGAAAAGTCCATGGAAAGATAGACTCAACATCCGAGTTGGTAGCTGCCTTGAAGCAATCCTGTTTACCTTGCTGGCATTTATGTTGAATGCATATTAGGCCTTGAGTTCCCAAGGAGATATGGATTCAGTATTAAACCCAGTGACAGTCTACTGATATACAAGACAGAAGAGATTCCTCTACTTTGCCAAACATCTGACTCTTTATCAACTGTGACTTAGCAATTTAAGATACAGAGATTCCATCAAAATGAAGTTGTAGTCCATGGGCATCAGGTGGAGACTTCTAGGCCTTCCAAATTCACCAATACCTCTGGAAAAGGAGCTTTGGCTCATGGTATCCTGGTTGCAAAGACTCTAGTCAAAGTAGATCAAGAAGAGATTCCTGTTAGAGTGATGAACTGCAACAAAACCAGCAGAATATTGAAAAGGTGAAGAACTAACAATAGGTGAACTTGTTACATGGGTAACTCGTGCATATACAATAGAGGTTACTGACTTAGATCAACATCAGACACATCCCATCTTGCTGAATTGTGGAGAGAAATGCAAAGTTATTAACCTGAGACTAAGCTGCTAAGGCTGAGGACATAGCAAGTTTTCAGACATTTTCTCAGCTACATCAAACAATTATGTTCAGACTAACCTGACAGAACATAAGATCAATACTGGTAATTTTCCTCCTATCAATTACCAGCAAGTAGACTTCCATTAGCAAAACGGGAGGAGACAGAACAGCTAATAAGGGACATGGAAGCCAAGACATTATAGAACTATATAATCCATCCCTGGACATCACCAGTAGTCTTAGTTAAGAAAAAGGACAGATCCACTAGATTTTATGTGGACTACTGCAGGTCAAATGATATAACGAAGGACTGCTTTCACTTACCCAGAATTGATGGCAGACTTGACACTAACTGAGTCAGAATGGTTCTCGATTTTAGACTTGAAGAGTGGTTATTGGCAAGTTGGTATACAATTAACAAATTTGCTCTATATCACAGTAATGGCCAGAAAAGCTGAGAAATTAGTTTGATTTATTATCTACAAAATTACCTTGTTTTTTTTTCTTGGGATGATATCCAATAGAGTTTATTGTTCATTGGTGGGTAGTACAGTCCAATTATTCAGAGTTCACTATTCACTGTATTACCCAACATAGGACAATAGACTCACCTATTTATTGGATATCATCCACAAAAAAAAACCTAGGTAATTTCATAGATAATAATTTTGACTAATTGTCTCAACTTTTCCGACCATTACAGTGATATGGAGTAAATTTATTAAACCCTTTGCACTCGAGAGGCAACACTCAGTTGCCACTTGGTTTGATGCAGCAACTCGAATGGCAACTGAGAGGCGACAATAATTGTTTTATAAACAGAGATCCTTTGCACTCGAGAGGCAACTCTCAGTCGCCACTTGGTTTAATGCAGCAACTCGAATGGCGACTGAGAGGCGACAATAACTGCTTATAAACAGATATCTTTCCTCTTTACATTTTAGATGTTTAATTCCTACATCTTACAAAAACTTGTAAAAAAGCAAAGAAATGAACATCCGTTTAGTCATTTGAAATACATTAAATCACTGGTCGATCAACTAAGAGATGATTTTCAACACGTTCGTAACACTTGTCCTGACAAACCGAGAATTCATCTTGGACAGTGCTTCCTAAAATATCACACGAGGAAAAATTACAAAGCTTGATATTCAATATTAGATCTTGCTTGTATAATGTAAAAATGCATGAAATATTGAAATAAAACAGTTCTATTCGTTAATTTATGTATGATTTGTTTTTACGTTACCTGTAAAAAATTTCATCAACTTTTTAGCAAAAAAGCTTCGAGTTGCTACTTCCCTATAGCGAAAATAACTTTGAGTGCAAAGGGTTAATTTTAAATCAGCACTGTGACTTAAGCCACTTTCTTTTAAGTTGGAATACATCCTGAAGATCATGAAAATACAGTTTCACTACAGGAAATGTTAGCAATTTAAGGCAATGCTGTTTGGGCTTTGAAATGCAACTGCAACATTTGAATGACCAAGTCAGTGCTCAAAGGTTTGTTTTGTAAGGTCTGCTTGGTGTACTTGGATGACATCATTATTGTCGGAACGACTTTTGAGGGACATTTGTAGAATCTTCATCAAGTGTTTGAGAAACTCAAGGTAGCCAAGCAAAAACTGGGGCCAACTAAATGTAAATTATTCCAACAAGAAGTCCATTATACTATCATGTTGTCATGTCATCACTACATCAGGGATCAAGACTCATCCTAGTAAAATAGCAGCTTTGAGTGATGATAGCAAGTTGATGAATATCCTGGGGTGCAGAGACTGGCCTCTGCACCCCAGGATATTCATCAACTTTGAAATTTCAATGGACTTTGCACATACTATGATTTGTCAAAGGTTTCTCCAACATTGAAAGACCATTACATCAAGAGAGGAAGGCCAGCAGTTCATGTGGACCACTGAATGTGGAGTAGCCTTTCAACAATTGAAGTAAGATCATTCCATCAGTTGGTATATCCACAAGCTGGAAACAGCTCACATTAGATATACTGATGCAAGTAACACAGGAGTTGGTGCTATACTTTCACAACAACAAGATGGACAAGAGTCATTGCACACTTGAGTAAAACCTTATCCAAACCAGAATGAAATTATTGTGTTACGTGAAAAGAACTCTAAGAAATAGTGAAAGTATATAACATTTCCATCATTATCTTTATGGCCAAAAAATTTTTTCATTCACACTGACCATGCTGCTCTCAGGTGGCTACTAAACTTCAAAAATCCTGAAGGACTGCCAGGTGGCTACAGCAGTTGCAAGAGTATGATTTTTCCATTGAGCACTATAGTGCCAAGCTACACAGAAATGCAGATGCATTTTCTAGATGTCCATGCACTTATAACTGCAGGCATAGTAGTAATGCAGAATTGAGATATGGCACTAGCGAAATAATGTCTATTAGATAGTTAACATCAACACAAGAAAACAGTGCAGTGATATACCTAATATCTGGAGCCCAATAAAAATTAGAAAGGCCCAATTGGATGAAGATATAAGACCAATATTAGATATGACTGAAACATCTACTAGGGATCTCATTGGGAGCAAATCCCCAGATATAGCCCAACTACCAAAATATTGGGCACAGTGAGATTCCTTACAAGTGAAAGATGGTGTATGTACAGAAGACAGTAGAATACAATCGAATAAATGATTCATTGGCAGATCATCCTTCCTTGATCCTGAATGGAATTAGTGGTGAAAGATGTACATGACAGTGCCACTGAAGCACTCATACCACATTAGTGAAGGCCAGGGAATGATATCATTGGCTGAAAAGTAGGGCGGACATTGAAAGATGGTGTAGGCAATGTGAGGCCAGTGCCACAAATGGCCTAAAACTAGGAGTCAGGGCAAGCTTCAAACATATAACGTTGGTGCCCCTTTTTGAATTTTAGGGTTGTTTTACCTTTGAGCGCAACGTTTTTGCACACAACGGGCTAAATGACCAGATTACAAGGACCCCAAAGGCTTAGAGGTTTGGGGAGGGGATGGAACCCACTGAACAACTGTTGGGAGACAGATGGTAGCCTCCTTTCAAGGCCATCCAGTGTGTTCTTTAACATACACAGGATATGGCAGTACCACACATGGTGGTATGGCTTAACATACCATCCAAAAGCCAGTGGTCTTTCCAAGCCCATTGGGGTCTCTTACTAACTGGGCAGGGTGGGGAGTTTTGCAGAGATAAATCTGAGTGCTGGCCCAGCCAGAACAACTCCCCTACACCCTCAGTCAGATGGTATGGTTGAGAGATTCAACATGATGACTGCACATCTAGCATTGTTTGTTGATAACTATCAATGTGACTGGGATCACCATATACCACTCTTTTTATTGACAGAGGTGCAAGAAACAATTGGAACGTCACCTTCCATGATGCTCTTTGGAAGAGAATTATGTCTTTTCCCTTGACCTTTTATATGGTCAGCCCTCAAGCAATGGCTGTATTCACACCACAATATGTACAGGATCTGCAACAACTAGAAGAAATCCACCACTGCATCAGGCATAACATCAACTTGGTGAGCAAGAGAACAAAAACGAGGTACAATAGTAAAACAAGTGGAACTGTCTTCAATCAAGGAGATTTTGTCTGGCTGTATAATCCACACAGAAGGAAGAAACTTTTATCAAAACTTCAGAAACCTTAGGAAGGCCCATTTACAATAGTTATCAGGGTTAATGACAAAGTGTATCGCATTCGACATCCAACTATAAAGTGTAAGATGGGTCATGTGGATCATTTGGCCCCTTTTCATGGAAGAAGTCAAGAACCTTCGAATTCCAGGACTGTTCGGAATGAACAAAACATAAAACAGAACGAACACGTGCAACAATGAAGTTAAGACTGTGGTATCATGTGACACTCAACATATAAGTCATAGTGAGAATTATGTCAAACCAGTTCAAATGATGAGTAATACTTAAAAACAAATGATATTTCAGTTGTTTCTACAAGAATAATTCGGAAGAATCTAAGCAGCAAGTGAATTGGCTTTGATTTTGTGCATGACAGTCTAAAGATGAAATTATTTATTAGAGTGTGTGCAGGAGTATTAAAGTGTATATCAAGTCGGTTTTTGACATTGGATTGGTAAGAAAAGGTAAACAGAAAGTAAAATGCAAAATGTCTATAACACGGATTGTATTTATTTAAAATTATTAAACTTTAAAATGTGGTTGTGAGACTTATGCTTACACATTCATTAGTAAAATCAGTTTCTGAAATGTGCTAGATAATTTATGAAAATTAGAATAATTTAATACTGATAGGAAACATATTAATGTTTATTGAAAATAGAACGGACTTTTGTTATTGATCTATGTCATTTCTTTGCCTTAGTTATTAAAATCAGTTCATTGTAGTTTATTTATTTTGAATTCATGCTCAGTTGTCAAATAATCAAACACAACTAAAAACTTATAGCAATATTTAAGGCTTCCTTTGGGGATTGCTGAGCAAACTTTGGAATATCTTATACCAGAAACAAACAAGGTGCTGTTTTTGTTCTGCTAATACAACACAAATGTCTTACAACTTAAACTTAAAAAGTGTTGTGCTAGGGTTAAAAATTTTACCTTTAATACTGAAGCTCTGAAAGACCCAGTTATAGCTAAAGCTTACCATGACAGGTTACTTAGTCATTATGACAGTCATGGTTTGCTTACTACTGAAGTTGATGAAGAATGGGACCATTTTAAACAAGCTTTTTTGAAAACTAACTACGCTTTTAAGGAAAAAGGAACAGAGGAGGCAGAATTATTTGAGCGATAAAGCACTTGAGCTTATTTCAGAAAGAAAGAACTGCAGGAATGTCCTTAATCAATACCCTACTAATCCTAATAGAAAGCATTACAGAGAGCTTAATAAACGTGTAAAGGATCAGTTAGCTGCTGATAAGAATCTTTGGCTTGATGCTTGGCTAACAAAGCGGAGGAAGCAGTTAGACAGCACAACAGCAGAGAGCTGTACCACAGAGTTAATGTTTTGTGTGGTAGAAAATGGACAGGTATACAGGGATTGAAGGATAAACAAGGTAAGGTTATAGGTGAGGATTCTGTCATGGCTAGGTGGGCTGAGCATTTCAGTGATGTTCTAAACAATATGGGTAGTTCTACTCCCATTGTTTGCAATGATGATAGATGAATTGGTGGCTTTAATGTTGGCCCTATAACACAATCTGAAGTTATTTTGGCTGTTTCTAAACTTAAACCTCATAAATCCCCAGGGGTAGATGAAATTACTACAGAAATGCTTAGAGCTGGGAATGTTTCTGTTACCACTTGGATGACTGAAATTTTGAATATCTTTTATGATAAAGGCACGGTTCCTAAGGATTTTACCAGAGCAATTATTATCCCTCTTTTAAAAAAAGGTGATCGCAGTTCTTGTGATAACTATAGGGGTATCAGCCTACTCTCTGTTCCAGAGAAAATTCTTTGGATGATTGTGCTTAATAGAATTAAGAATCTGGTTGACAGGCAATTGTGTGATGAGCAATGTGGATTCAGAAGTGGTAGGGGATGTGTGGATCAGATATTTTCACTTAGGCAGATTCTTGAGAAATGTTAAGAGTTTCAGAAACGTTTGGTTGCTAGCTTTGTTGATTTCAAAAAGACTTTTGACTCTGTTGCTCATCATAATTTGTGGTTGATTGTGAGATCACAAGGTATACCAGACAAGTTAATTAACATAATGAAAGCTCTCTATAATAATACTGAGTCGTGTGTGAGAGTTGGTAAGTCTTGTAGCAATTGGTTTAGCATTACCTCTGGTGTTCGACAAGGGTGCATTTTGTCTCCTATTCTCTTTAGTTTGGTTATGGATTATGTTATACAAAATTCACTTCAAGGGAAAGATTTTGGCCTTAAATGGGCTGGAGACAAAAAAAAAATTCTGATTTAGATTATGCAGATGATTTGGCCTTGTTGGCTAATGATGTTTATGAGATGAATTCTTTCATTATGGCTGTTGATGGGACTGGTAATAGAGTTGGTTTGGTGATAAACAGAGAGAAAACTGAAGTGATGAAAATTGGTGAGACATTTGGTTCTTCTGTCACTCTGAATGGTTGTGCCCTTGAGCAAGCGTCTCAGTTTAATTATCTTGGGAGCTATGTAACAGATACTGGTGATGTGCGGCATGAGATTAACAGATGGATAGGGATTGCTGCCGGGACTTTTAAGAATCTATGGAGAGTGTGGAGAAATAGGCGTATACACCTAAAGACTAAAATTAGACTGTAAAATAGTTTGGTTCTTTCTAGGGTTAGTTATGGCAGTGAAACTTGGACACTTTGTAAACATAACAGAAAACTAGATGCTTTTGATTCTAGATGCTTACGCTGTATCTTGGGCATTAGGTGGTTCAACTTTGTAACTAATGATGAGGTTAGGCAAAGGAGTCTGCAACCTCCTTTAAGTAACATATTTGCAGAGAGAGACTCCGCTGGTTTGGCCATGTTGCCCGTACGGATAATTATAGATTGGCGAATAGGGTTATGAACAGCGTATCTAAAGGCTTCAGAAAGAGGGGGAGACCAAGGATGAAGTGGGCAGACAATGTCAAACAGGACCTTATTAGAATTGGTGTACAGTGGCCAGATGCAGCAGATGTAGCTCAGGACAGACTTGCTTGGAGAACTAAATTGCAGTCTGGTTGGACCTCTGTAGCCCATGCCTGCTTTAGGATGATGATGATGATGTAACTTATAACTAAATAAGTATAATACTAATCAGGAACTTACTGTATTATAAATGCAGCCTTCTTGATATCAGTTTCAACTTTCTCAGATATAATTTCAACATCTTTTGTATTTCCTATAAGAACAGTTATGGTTTTTTTTAATGAATATGTTTAACAATATAACAGCTAACAAGATTAGTTTAAGCTAAAAAGTTTTTCACAATACAATTTTCAAAATATAACAAAGATATAAACTATTCTAACTTCAGATGCAGTTGGATTAGTGTATTCCATTGGAGACTATTATGCTATTTCTCAAAGAAAACTTAAACAAGCAATTGCATCTTTATGCATAAAATGTGAATGTGTTTGTTTGTTGTACGAGAAACTACAACTAGTCCAAGAGCTTCTTTGTTACCTCTACCCTTTATGTAGGGGAATCAGTTTTATATTCAGTTTTATAGTTTTTTTTTTAAATAAAATGCAAATCATCAGAACTTTGCAGTATAATGACCAACCTAGATGATAGGAGTTCCCCTGTTCTCAATGAAGATAATGAGCACCTAAAAAGATTTTTTTTCTTCTTGGATGAAGCCATTTTTCATGTCTGTACAAGTTATGCACCACAATGTTGGGATATGGGGATCCCAAAAACCCACATGAGGTGCATGAACACATTAGTGATAGCCTAAAGATAAAATGTTTTTGTGGGTCAAGATAGGGTGATAAGCCCATTTTTCTTTGTGTAGCAGGTCATCACAGGAGGCATTTATCTTGATGTGCTCAAGAATTAAATTTATTCCAGCTGAAAGAGTTGTAACCATTTGTCATTTTCTAGCACAATGGTGCAGTTACACACTGGAATATACGCAAAACTTTCTTAGTGAGAACATCGTTGGTAGATGAATAGACTGTGAATCCAAATTTGGTAGATGAATAGATTGTGAATCCAATCACCTGGCCCCCTAGTTCCTGTGATATATCCTTAGATTTTTTCCTTTGGGGGTATGTCAAGGATTGCATTTTCCGAATACCTGTTGAGAACATTGCATACTTCACACTAAAAAAACCAATAGCATTGAAAGAGCAACACAAGATAAATTAGATTGCATGTAGGTGGAAGTGGATTATCTGCTGGATCTGCTAAGGCTGCCATTAAGGGGTTACATGTTGGAGTACACCGAAGAACACAAATTTTCTTTAGTCAGACAATAAATTGCAAAAGACTCCATTATTCTATCTCTTTTGGTTATGTTATAATAATTTTTTAAAATTATAACAGGACAATTACAATTTCACAGTGTATGTATTATGCTTTATTAAAATCTCTATGACACTATATATGGTTAAAAACACAGCGGAACAAAGCAGTTAAATCGAACAGCTTTATTCCACAGTGTTTGTAACCATATACAGTGTCATCAAGATTTTAATAAATCAGAACACAACTTTGTGGACACTGCATATATTATATTTTAGCTTTATATTTTAAGTTTTCAATCAGTTCCACATTTTTAAGTAGTAAATGTTAAATGAGAAACTAAGTTTTCTTTTACAATAAGTCAACTTATGTGTCAAATATTTAAATTCTTTAAAAACTCCATATATTAGAGCAATAATGAGCAGTAAAATGTAATCAAGTAAGTTGGAAACTACTCTGCCAAATACCATCTTTTAGGTAGCACTTGAGAATGCAAATAGACATGAATACATATTTCAGCAGAGCAGCACATCAAAGGGAATTTGTATAAAATTTGGAAGGAGTGAAAGCCAGATGGTATCCAGTATATCTAAAATTCCTGTCAGATATACAAGAGTAAATAAAAGAAACTTGTCCCTTTAATGGACTTCTAGAACCCTACACAAAATGTTTCTTTACTACATGCCTTGTCCCTTTCCTCGGAAAATACATTGCAGAGAACTTTAACTCTTGCAATTCAAAAAATTTAATCTTTTTTGTACATACTGCTTCCAAAGACACTAGCATTTAAAGTGTGTCGATGCTAAAAATAAAACAATCAAAAGTGTTCACATTTACATTTGTTGGTATCTCTTGAATACAGTTTCATCAATAATGACAATAAACCCAACAACTACAAACTCTAAAGTGTGATATGATGTCACCTTGAAATTCAAATACAAGTATGCAAAGGCACAAAATTCACCCCAGTTCTTGTCCTGCCCAATAACCATCTGAGAATGGTGCAAATGAAGTCCCTCCATCCATGCTGGGGAGGGGGTGGCTCAGTCGGCAATGCACCAGTCTAGTAATCTACAGTTCCCAAGTTTGAGTCCCAGCTGGGTCAGCATTGAGATTTATCTCTGCAAAACTCCCACCCTGCCCATGGTCAGTAGGGGACACCATTGGGTTTAGAAAGGCCACTGTCCATCAGATGGGACATTAACCCATGGCCCTGTGTGTGGGAGAGCCATACCCTGTACACATTCAAGAACACACTGGATGGCATTAACAGGAGCCTACCATCGGTCTCCCAATAGTTGTTCCAGTGGATCCCCTCTCTCAACCTTCTCCGAGCCTTCAGGGTCCTTGTAACCTGGCCATTTAGCCCACGGTGTTGGGTTGGGTTGTTTTACCTCTGAGCGGCACTTTTTTGCACACCATGGGCTAAATGGCCAGATCACATGGACCCCAAAGGCTCAGAGAAGGTTGGGGGAGGGGACCCACTGGAACAGCTGTTGGGAGACAGATGGTAGCCTCCCGTCAAGGCCATCCAGCGTGTTCTTTAACGTGCACAGGGTATGGCTCTCCCGCACACGGGGCCACGGCTTAACGTCCCATCCGACGGACGGCGGCCTTTCCAAGCCCATCGGTGTCCCCTACTGACTGTGGGTAGGGCGGGGAATTTTACAGAGATAAATCTCAACGCTGACCCAGCTGGGACTCAAACCTGGGAACTACAGATTAAGAGCCTGGTGCGCTACCGACTGAACTGCCCACGGTGTGCAAAAAAGTTCCACTCAGAGGTAAAACAACCTAACCCAAACCTTCATCCATGCAGTCAACAACCAAGCAAACACAAAAGAGAATTCTGACTAATGGGAGAGCACAACCTTAGGGTACTTATGCATGCCTGCACATCACAATGGTAATGGGGAGCCAAAATACCTGTTGCCATACTACATCTCATTCCAGCTTGTGACTGCCAAACTCCCTACAATGAGCCACCACCTATTAGCTAAAGAACAGCAACATTTTGATACACAAAATCTTCCTATTCATCAAGGTAAAATATTAATCTTTGCTGCCATCTAGGCACAGAGCAGGGAACTAACATCTCAATTCTAAGGGTGACTTTACATTATCTCTCCAATTAACTTGGAGGTACGAGAGTAATTTTTCCAAATCTCCAAACAAATGACAACAAATTATGTCAGCTGATAATTGTAAATTATCAGCTGACATAGGCAGCTCCATTTCAAGTAGAGAATATATTTTGCTGAAATGAGGATTCCCCAATCTGGGATCAAACTGAAATCAAAACAGCCACTGAAAAGAGGTGATGTGACTAGAACCATTAGGACAAGAAGCTAGTCCTGAGGGGTATTTTTAGCATCTAGTATATATGTGTATTAGTCAGTACATTTTCTGTCATAGTAGCAGATCACTAAAAAAAGAATACAATGGCATTAACTACCAAGCTACTGTTTGTGGAAGAATTCCCTGATTGGTTAATGTTGGATCTGGAGTATGTGCTATGCACAGAGATCTAGAGAACCAAATAGATGAGTGGCAGAGCATCCATGGTAGCAACGTAAGCAATGCTTCACTTAAAATTCTTATTAATAGAAAGAAAAATATAATTAAAATTTGAGCAGGATAAAAATGTTTTTGCATAAGTGAAAGTATTTTTGTAACATTTATACATTTATTCTAACACAAAATTTATATTTTATTAATATTCAAATTTCTTTGTCATATTTCATTGTATAATGAATAAAAGTGCCAGTCTGCCAGGTTAATAGCTAGAAGTGTATGAAAAATCATGCTTCACTACTGGATCGGGCATTAAATCACACAACAAAAGTCCCAGTTTCCACTCTCAACAAGCAGAAATTTCTGTAAGGAGACAATAAATCTGATCACTTCTCTGCAGCAGTCTCCATTCTAAACAATCCATTGTCTGCTACAAACATACATCACATGTTCCACTCTACACTCTAAGCCAATCAGTGTCAGTCAGCTGTCCACTGTATTACTAATAACACTGAATCCCAAGGGTGAATGTAAACATTTTTCCAGAAACATCACTGAGAATAAACCACACTGTATGAAAATTAATATCTTTAATATGCAGTAATTAGCCAAGTGTGAAAAAAAAATACCCATCCACCTCCCCGGACTCTAACTCGAGATCTCCTGCCTTAGCTCAAATGGTAGAGCAACTGGCATGTAACCAGGAGATCCAGAGTTGGAGTCTGGGAGGCAGATAGATGGGGTTTTTTCACACATGCCAAATTACTATAAATGAATAGCGCTGTAGTGAACTTCATTCTTCCTATCTTTAATACTCTTTAAGGTATAATCTATACTATATCATATATATAAATCATTAAGGAAATACCACTCTTATTATTGATCCAATTTCCTTTAGAGGAAAAATTGTCTTGAGCCGGGTGGGATATGAACCCACAATCTCCTGATAGCATGTCAGGTGCTCTGGACCACTGAGCTACCAGTCACCAATCAAGATCTCCTCTAATTGATGATATGAACATTTCTGCCTATAGTACACATTCCATTAAGTCACATGTAGGCACTGTTCCATCAATCAAACCTAAAGCAGCAGACAAGAATGCCATGAAGATGGAAAGTATATTCATGAGCATACAACTGATTAAATTTCAATAATCTCGACTTATCTGGTTCACAGACAAGGAAGTACCACTCTTATGTCGATCCTATTTTTTTAGAGGAAAAATTGTGTTGAGCCGGGTGGGATAGGAACATCAATTAGAGGAGATCTTGATCAATGGCAGGTTGCTCAGTGGTCCAGAGCAGCACCTGACATGTTATCAGGAGGTCATGGGTTCATATCCCTCCCAGCTCAAAAAAATTTTTCTCTAAAAAAATTGGATCAATGCAAGAGTGGTACTTCCTTAGTCTGTGAACCAGATAAGTCGAGATTATTCAAATTTAATACATAAATCATTTTCTATAGAGGTGACAAATGAGAGGAACTTCATAGACAAAAGTTGATGACGGAAATTTTAGGATAGTACACCACATTAACAGCAATATTTGCCATTTTAAATTCTTTAGCTTAGGGTGATAGTGAAAACAGGTTCATACCACTTGCAAAGTCGCTTATTAGCTGCCTCTCTCCCTCCTACGAAATTTCAGTTAAAATACATGGAAAATATTCTAATATGCTAAATATGCAAAAAGAACACATCTGCAACATTAATATCGTACCCCTCCTGGCAGCATGGAACCTCCTACTCAATGACTATAGCCATAACTATAGGTAGTGACATCAAGGGAGAATTGTATATAAACTACACTTTCAACAGCTATTACTGCCAGATGAAACCTCACACAGGAGAGGTGAAACATGTCATAGGTATCGCTTTTAATGATTTTAACATTTGAGTTGTTAATAAGTATTTAAATTCTTTAAAATAACAACTTATGTTTGAACTAATTATTGATTCTAAAAAGTTGAGCCATTTGAGTATGCTTCTAACACTTAGTGCAGTGCACCAGTAGATGAAAGGATACTTCAAGGAACAACCACTTCAAGTCAACATCATAATACAACAGCAGCAAAATGGACTGGTATTCAGATGTGAAAATAACAACTAGACTCCAACAACAAACACTACTAACAATGCAAGTGTCAAGACATCAGGTGAGCCATACAACAACAGTGATTTTGCAAGTGGTATGACCAGGGCCGTCTTAAGGCATGGGCACACTGGGCAGTTGCCCAGGGGCCCCAAAATTCTAAATTTCACAAAAGTTTGTGTTGATTAATCCTCATTTGACAGCATTTTTTTTTTGTGTTTAAACATTGATTTTGTTAAAAGTACCAATAAATCTGTAGACATAATTTTATTGCCAATTTATATTTTTA